>CM073924.1:23757500-26257500 GCA_037179545.1 Sesamia inferens | reverse complement strand
ACACTCAAGATTAGGCCGCAAAATTTAAATTTTGTTATATTACTACTGCCTGAATGTTGATTACAATTTGATTTGTGACCAAAACAAATGAGCGCGAATGAATCGTATTGAATGAGTGTTTCATATATGTACATAAATCAATGTAAGTGCTGTGACGACCCCGGCCGCGGCAGTTGCGTCGAGCTCGAGCGACGAGTACTTCTCTCCGCCGACTACGCCACCACCTGTTCGCCGACGGGGAGGACGCCGGCCGCCGGACCGCTTAGGACCTCGAGGCCCATCGGCTTCTGACAGGGTCCCAGCTCCCGGCGGAAGTGTGCAGCGCATGAGATGGACACAAGCCATCAATGAAAACGTCATGCGCTCATACTATGGGGCTACAGAGGGAGGAAACAACCTGACCGCGTACCGTGTTCGAATGCTCTCTCTGTTTCAGGTGCTTGAGCCAGCTGTCACTTACTATATATGAACCTAAATAGTAGTATTAATGATTTTAATCGAATATACTTCTGTAAATAAATATTTTTTACGTTCACAAATTATATTTTTTTCACCTCACACTATCCTGTAAATTGCAATAAACATAAATGTAAGTTTTTTATTACACTTACTGAATAATTCTGAACTGTACAATCCAGAAACATAATATGACGAGATCCCGTTCGGGGTTGACGGGATTGGGCGGCATTAATCAGCGACGCTATATACATCCAACTGCCAAGCAGTTTAATTTATTTCCATCATAAGGAAATAAATTAAAAATATAATCACACGATTATATCGTAAAGAACCAAACCAAGTAGAGATAAATACGACAACATTAGACGAAGATTATTTGCCACTTTCAATGATTGCAGAGGTTTTTAATTTAGGTGCTGCTGCTACACAAAGGACATCACTTCAACATGAATTAGATAAAAATTCTGCGAGCGTCTAAAATTCCTTTTACACATGTGTCCACTAGCTTAGATAAATTAGAGTCAATCATAAAAAAAGAAATGGATTTATTTGAGTGTGAAGGAATAAGAGAGAGATTTTTACAGTTTGCATCTAATTGTTTAGCCACGTTGTTGCCAACCAGTTTTGAGGGCATTCTCAGCAGCTGGGTACGTTGTAACACTTGTAACGGACATTAGATGCCGGTTGGTAGATAGCACCCTTGATACTCTTTGCTTTTTAAGAAAATGTTAATGTTAGTAAAACTGTTAATTATACATATATTTAAAGAATAAAGACTTTTTAATTTCTTAGAACATATTTTGTTTTCATTAACTTTACTATCACAACAAAAACAAGCAGTTTTCATGGAATTAATCATATATATTTTTTTAACTAGATGGAATCCCGAATAGGGTAGTTGACTAAAAAAACTAATTAGTCCGTCAGTCAGATTTCCAAAACAGAACTAGACACGTATTTTTTCTTTTTTCATATAAACAAAAAATTAAGACGATACAGTGACTTGAAAACTTGCGTAACGTCACTGCTTGCTACACCTGCTTGCTACACTTTTTAGCGACGTCATCAGCCACCACTCCTGATCTTTGATGCCTTTTATATTTGTCAATTTTTAATGATTTCATAAAACAAAATATACGTATCCAATATATTTCTATAATCTGAATGACTGACTAAATAGAATCATTTTTTTTACCCAGGAAACATCCCCGTTTACAATCCCGTGTCGGAATTGCATGCCCTAATCTTTGCCAATCAGTGGTTTGTCATCAGCAGGATCCAACAAACCTCAGCATACCCTGGCAAAGAATGTGCATTGTTATAAACAACTTTATCACCGGTAACACGAACGTATACTAACAAATCAATTTAAAAAAAGTCTTCTGAATATTGTCTAATTAATCGTTGAGGATCTTTCATTGGGCACGAAGTCTGCCGAATCAGAACAATATAAGAAACGAGCCGACCTAATTGGGTCACGGAGCAGACTCTGTTGAACATGGTACCCATTAATTGAACCACTTCTTCCTTTACATTATCACAGCCGACACGGCGGGTCCTCAAAATAATTACTTGTCATTTTATTCCCAGAAAACGTTGATTTGAGTTTGTAATTTTTGATAGGACTGTTTGTGGCGCCGACTTGTTATACCTAAGTCTATTCTGTCAATTACTTTTAGTTTAGAGAAGCAAAACAATCTTGGAAAGAAACTCAGTACGTCCACCGCAAGCGTTCGATAGACGTTCAGTTTCTTTTTTTTTTTTTTTAATAATTATAAAGTAACGCTTGACTGCAATCCGCCTGATGTTAAGCAGTGTTGCAATCGTTGATGGTAAAGCGCGCTAGTTTATTAAACCCATTCACTTAAAAAACTTAGTGAATAGGAAGGAAGACGGCAGTTGAGCAAGGTGGTGCAATGTTAAACCCAACAACACGACCAACGATGCTGCGCCAAAGGGAGATTGATGTGGAGACCCTCCACGACCAAACTCCCGACACAACAGCACTTGGCGCATCGTACCCGGCACATATCGTAACACAACTGCTCAGACCCGTCCTCCGTACAGCTTCACCAGATATCATGCCGGAACACGACGAATCGCTTGGCGGCAAGACTTTGTCTGGTGGGTGGTAACTTCAGTTGGCGAAAATCTAAGGAAACTTCCTTTCATAGCCTTGTTTCTTTCTGAATGTCTTTGTTTCTTTCTACCACCACCACCAACACCACTTTAAAAAATATTACGTTCTAATGTTATATCGTTTTTGCCTGCTTAGTTTCGCTCTAGGTGTATAATTCTAATTTAACAACAAATCTAATATTCTTTCCTTTAATCCACTTTTCTTTACGATAGTTGAATCCATAGAGGAATTGAATAACTGTCATTAACGAGGCTACGAGATACAAAAGTATACAAATGGCTACGCCGACCCTAGACCGAGCCTACGCCAAGCCTACGCCGAGCCTACGCCGAGCCTACGCCAAGCCTACGCCCAGCCTATGCCGTACTTTTTTTTTGTTTAGGATGGAAATCATCAAATCTTCTCTGTCGCTCTGGGAGGCCCGGAAGGGCGTGTCAGACTTTTACTGACTAAAACCCACCCTTGGTTCGTCACTTGCCTATGCGCCAAGGCTACGGTTTCTTTTTTAACCAACCCGCAACCCTGACCCAGGAGCAGGCATCGGTCTTCGTGGACCCCGTCACGATATGCTGACATCTCTTAGAGGCGCGCGTGAAAGACAACGCGCCGTCGATTTGGGCCTGGTTCTTACCGGGCGGTGAGCTGTCCATTGCTCACGACCCGCAAGCCCGCGCCTACCGAGTCCGACCATGGGGTGTCGCCTGCGCCGGCTAGTGGCGTGACGGCGCTGGGATTCCAGCAGCCTTACGCGCTCCGCCTCCTCCTTTGTGTCAAATATGTGAAACAGTGTTTTGTCAAATTATTTTTTTAGCCTTTAACGATTTTAAACTCTTGTTTCTTTCTTTTTATCACTTGGTTTCTAAAATATTTATAATAACAAAGTATTTATTATTCTTTTATTAACAACAAATCAAAAATAATCAAAATGTAATGTTTTTAATTCCGCTATAAAAGACAAACATAATATATCTATATCGTTTTTGGTTAGAATATCGCTATCGCATTACTAACAGTATCTATTTAATATAATAGATACTTTTACATAATTAGATTCTATTAGCGATGAAACTAAATCAAAATCAAAAGATATTTACTCAAATTAGGCTGAGAATCTACGCTTTTTGAAGGTCAATATTACATAAGACAGTCCCACAAAATGCTCGCCCTCCGCCACTTCCTAGTGCTTTCACTGGGAAGTGGAGGAACAAACTCCCCTGAAGCACAACCGTCTCTTTATTTAAATAAACATATGACTTTATACCATACTATATATAGTAATGTATATAGTGAAGTAAATAACATAACAAAACACAGAACTTGAAATTATTTACCATATGCCAGCTAGCCACGTTAAGATACCAGCAATGAAAAAAAAGAAATAATTATATTAAAAATGCAAATGTACTTACATTTGCTTTTTTAAGTTTAGTAAAAATTTATTAGGTACCTAAATAAAATCCTCCAGGTCCTACTCCAAATTAATGCATTAAAACAAATAGACCATTATACTATAATTATACTAGAACTGTTACTCTCTTGTCAGTAGGTAAGCTAATTCTAGAGAAAAAACAAAAACATTGTATTGACTTAATCAGAGCGACCAAGTATTCTTATCGTTTGAATAGTCGATGATAAAATAGTGTGCCTTTCAACACAGGTTGGACTTTAACTGTGCTAAATGCATTATAAGGACAGTCTAGCAAATAAGAGGGTACCTTGTAAAAAGTTATACCAAGTCATCAAAAGAGTTATGATTTTATGAACCTTATGAAGACGCTGAAAGGAGATTCACGGTATAAAATAAAAACTATTATAATATGTTTGTTTGGAACGTTGGCAGTAAATACCAAAAAAATAAATAAATACCAAAAAGTTCTTATATATACTATTAACAGCAGAAAGGTCATAGCCTACTTACACGAATCTGCTCCCACCCGGCGAAAAGAATATGATTTAAATATGGGCTTTAAATAGTTATCTTTAGATATATTTTACATTATCATCATTAATTAGCAGACATTTTAAATTAGCAGACCACCGTCAGATTGTTTAGTTTTTAAATTCATTAATTTATTATTTGTTAATCTGTTTGCATAGAATTCTCTAAAATTTCCAATTTGGGAGAGGGCACTGGCTCCTGTAACACAGGTATATCACCTAGCACGGGAGTCAGGGACTTCACACTTATTTGTACCAATTTTTTGTGCAATAAAGATTATTATTATTATTATTATTATTGTTTGGTAGTTGACGCCTCGCTGGCCGCACGTTATAGTCGAGCGGTCGGTACAGTGTCTGCGCGCTTAATGCTAGCAGTCGCCGCGCCGTCGCCTCTAAGTCAGTTGCTTTCAGCATTTCATACATCCAAAATCTTCGTCTGTTATTTCTAACGCTTCTCTCTTCATCGCATTCAAGTGCGATAACAATAATTGTTAGTTCGTATGTTGTGAATCGGGACATAGGTAATAAAAAATACGAGTTGCTTTAATGGAAACCGTTCGCGGACTATATGACTATCGCGTGGATAGCAGGTCGTCTGCTAGCTGTCACCATGTGGACTGCGAGTAGTCGTTTTAGTTTATAAAACTGGGTGTTGGGTGGGAGCGGTGTTGGAACAAAGTCGTTTAAGTGTGCTATGACCTTAATGTTGAGATATTTACAAAATAAATACCGCAGAGTTGGTATTCTAATCGGGCCCGTGTTACCAGTAATTTTAGTAGCTTTGAAGCATCATTTATCGATCTTAAAAATCTTTCTCTCAATCGCTTCCTACTCTTACGGATATCCCAGTTGAAATATAACATAAAAGAAATGTCAAAGTCATTTACTTTTAATTAAACAATTCGGTTTATTTAATAGTTGAACGACTACGTATAAATGGATATTTACTGATATTTTTATTACTTTCGCAAATATTTTTTTACTCTTATATAATTTCACGACCGTTTTATTGTTACAGTTGATCTTTCTGACGGAGTTTATAAGGTTTTTTCACTTATAGTGGTGAAATGCAAATGTGGAACATAGTGTAAAGTTCACTAATCCTCCATAGAAAAGGAAAGATCCTCCGACCAGACGGGTGTTATGTCTGGCGGGCACCTGCCCAACGGTTGATGTTGGGAAGTTGTGTGTATGATAATTGCACGGTAAACTCTGCTTGCGTGTAGGATTCGTGGTACGTCAGTATGAAGTGTTGTGAAATGTGGCGTTTTGAAGGTACCTCTACATAATTACTGAATTAAATTTCTCTAAGTAATATAACCTGATACACTATAACGATGCACAATGGAACAAACACTCACATACACTAGATACACACGCACACTAGATATCGCACAACACCACAAAAACATCACACACACACACGTACATACAGCTCCAGAGAAATCTCACCCCCCTACGATGTTTACGTGCGCGCCATCTCTGAGACATCAATAAAACTGCTAAGATATTCTAAATAGAAACAAAAATAGCGGCCACTTGGTAATAATACGAGTATATCCATCAGATCTTGGTATTTAATTCGTGCATTCTACCTATAGATATTTTTAAACTTCCTAACCTGTTCCACAAACATTATATATTTTTTTTAAATTTCTAAAAACTCACAATAGAATTTTAAAATTTAATAAAATTTATCAGCTTAAGAAGAATCGAACGTAGTTCCCTATACTCATAAGTCAAACTGTTATACCGCTGCACCACTCAGTTGCATAACAAAGTGGTGGAATTCATCGTTATGTTTATAAATCATCCATCCTTAGTGTTATTTTATATCCATACTAATATCATAAATGCGAAAGTATCTCTGTCTGTCTGTCTGTCTGTCCGGCTTTCAAGCAAAAACTACTGAACTGATTGTAATAAAATTTGGTACACAGATAGTCTCTAGACTATCTGTGTACCAAATTGGCTCTAGCCTGAGAAAAGACATAGGCAAAGACATATAACATCCCGCTATGACCAATAAGAACAGAGCAGTAACAAAAAATGTTACGAAAACGGGAGAAAACGTGGACGTACATATTGCTCCCACTATGTTATCAGGCGCTTTTTTAATGTCAACTGAGCTATTTTCGGTCCTACGGGCAATGTGCTCAGCCCACTGCCACTTTAATGTTGCAATCCAATGGGGCCGACGGGTTCTCAAGTGTCGACCACGCACCGGAAGACGCAGCGTGGGTAGGCCCTCGACAAGGTGGGCCGACGACCTGGTGAAGGTCGCAGGAAACCGCTGGATGTAGGAGGCGCTGGACCGGTCGTCGTGGAGAACCTTGGGGAGGCCTATGTCCAGCAGTGGACGTCTTTCGGCTGAGATGATGATGATGATGAGCTCTTTTATTTATTTTTTTCGGAATGAAATATTGTTTATTGTTAGCCGTATGTTTTTTTTTTAATGATTATAAACTAGTGCTTGACCGCAATCCCGCCTGATGGTAAGCAGTGATGCGATCGTTGATGGTAAAGCGCGCTACTTTATTAAGAGCCTATTCACTCTGAAAAACTGAGCGAATAGGAAGGAAGACGGCAGTTGAGCGAGGTGATGCAATGTTAAACCCAACAACACGACTAACGATGCTGCGCCAAAGGGAGATTGATCTGAAGACCCTCCATGACTAAACCCCCAACACAACAACATTAGGCGCATCGTACCCGGCACACATCGCAACACAACTGCTCAGACCCGTCCTCCGTACGGCTTCACCAGACATCATGCCGGAACACGACAAATCGCTTGGCGACAAGGCTTTGTCTGGTGGGTGGTAACTTCTGCCGACGGCCGATGTTATGGCCTACCATCGAGCCTACTATCGGCATACAAAGCGTGCGTGAAATAAGTAATAAACATGTACTACAATAATATCGGTCTTCATCATATGCATATGGCTACGTTTACGCTTATTCTTGGGGTCTAAGGAATAAATTGATATAAAAAGAAATAACTTTAACATAATGAGCATTTATCAGAGATAGAATTTGCCCTTTAAAGAATGACATTTGGTAGCCAGTTTAGAAGATAATGTTTTGTACGTGTAGACAATTACATACTTACCCGATAGATGACGTTGAGCTGATGACGCCGTTTTCTAAATCGCGCCGTTAAGATTTTCTGTGGAATAATGACGCTTGCACCTTTTCTCTGCTAATTTGTCGTTTGGTAGTTGTAAAAGTTCGTATCTTGGTGTCTTTGGTTGGTTCGATTGTTTTTCTATAGTGTTGGTATTCGTAAAAATCTCTTGGTGCCTTTGGTTGGTTCGATTGTTCTAAGGCGTTGCAAAAGTCGAACGAAAGTTTCGTCTCTAATATTTCGAAACTCATTTGTCTCGAACAGAGTTGTTTGTTTAAGTACGAATGGATTGTTATTTTAAGTAACAATACGTTCCTTCGTCGTTAGTAGGTCGGTTGCTACTTGGTCGAAACTTGGTTTTATGTGTCAAACATATCCTAAAAAAATCAATGAGTTGTTGTTTTGCTCACTACACAGAATTGGGGAAGTTAGTAGTCATTTAATTCGAGAACTAGATTACGATATCCTTTAATAATGCAACAAATAGCAGAAGCCCTTCCACTTTTAAATTCTGAGCAAAAACTAATTTTTGACACAATAATTCAAAATGTTGCCAGTGGCCGAGGTGGTTTGTTCTTTTTGGATGCTCCGGGAGGTACAGGCAAAACTTATATTTTAAATTTATTATTAGCTCCAATCCGAAAAGATAAAGGAGTTTCTGTTGCAGTTGCTTCTTCGGGAATAGCTGCTACACTACTTAGCGGGAGACGAACAGCGCACTAAGTTCTAAAGTTAAAATTGAACTTCGCTCATGAGGAAACGCCGGTATGCAACATTACTAAATGCAGTGAGCGCGGAAGAATGTTACACAAAGGTAAGTTGTTAGTTTGGGATGAATGTACGATGCCCCACAAAAAGGCAATTGAAGCACTAGATCGCACAATGAACGATATCAAAGGCAACCAAGATATCATGGGAGGGATGGTGGTAGCCTGAAATGGATGACTAAATAAAAAAAAACTTTTTAACCCTTATTTTCATAACATTTTAAGCATATCCAAAACATCAACCAACGCAAAATAAGTAAAAGTATGATATTTGATGTTTCTATCCTTTGCTAACATTTAAACCCGGTAAAATGAAATCCTACCAATATCTATTATAAACGCGAAAATTTGTGAGGATGTTTGAATGTTTGTTCCTCACGCAAAAACTACTCAATGGATTTTGAGGAAACCTTGCAGTAATGTAGGTATTTATCTTGGCATTACCACGGAAACGTAAATCACCGCGTGCTGTAAACTGAAGTCCACGCGGATGGAGTCGCAGGCAACAGCTAGTTTTTATAAAATTACTCAATAAAATTATCAGCTTGCCCTCAATTTTCTTCGTTATCTATTTTATATATAATCGACACGACATGAATGATAACTTCATTGATGTCACAGAGATGGCGCGCACGTAACATCGTCGTATAACATTTATCAAAAGATGTCGCTTTTAGGAAGTGAGATTTCTCTGGAGCCTGGTGTATCATATCATACCAGAAATCACATTTTTAGTCTTCACCCTGGAATTCGTACTCCGCACTCCAAGATACAGAATAAACACCAATAATAATAATAAATAAGCATGCGCTATCCATTCGGTAGATAACGAACCACGAGTTAACTCGTGACAAAGGTAAATGTGTATCTTCTTCTCAGAACCTTTGTCTGACTGACCAACTGTCGTAGTGGCTATTACTCTAGTTGGCTGCTAGAATGTTTATGTTAAAATAAAAGTTCTCGTACTTATTGCGATAATTAGTGTATAATAAATTGATGGTAATTGGATTTAAAAAAATCTTATTTTACATTTTGATTCAATATTTTTAATAGATAGAATGATTAAAGAGGATGGTTTATATGTATAATAGCATTATGTACATTAAATTGTGACAAAATACTATTATTTTTGAGGTTTCTAATCTGATATCGTAAATAATTACATTTTTTAAGCGTTTGTATTAAAACGCAGGTTGAACCCTACGAGGTTTATCAAAATAATGTTCTAAATATTGTACACATAGAACGGTTATACAGAAAAGTCCGCGATGGTATATGTCAATCTGTAATGGATATCCCACAATAACATTATTTTTTGTCATTTACTTTTTACGACAAATACTGGCTAATTTTCGAAGCGATTTTAACCAATACAGCATTACCTAGTCCTAATCCAATTTAATGCCTTAAATGCATTGTTGATTTAATATAGATCTATACATATGATTTAAATTAACATTTTCAAAGACATTACAGATTTAAATATTGCTGAGCTTCTCGTTTGCGTCGGTACCGACCGGCCAGGGCGGCGGGAGCGGTGGGCCGCTATATTTTTTATACAACGTACACAATTTTTCTGTAGTGTAGTTAGTAACAGCATTGAACCCGTGCGAAGGCGGGGCGGGTCGCTAGTTACATAGGTACCTTATAAAAATGGTTTATTAGCGTTAGAAACACCATTTTGAATATTACTGAACATATCGTTCACTATCACAACACAGAAGCCGTTCTTTTTCGAAATAGATTTAAACATTTATATTTTAATTGCACCCTAATTGTGTAATACATCAACTACTGTCAATTTTAATTATTTTGAAGCATATTGCTAGTCCAATCTTGGTAAGTTAGTAAATTTGTTTGTCCAACAACGTAAACTATGTACCGAATGAATATTGTCGAATTGTCAAAATGAAAGCCATTGCTATTGCTACTGATAGTTTATTATACAACTACCCTGCTGTTTGTAATTTTAAGATTTGTTTACACAATCACTGATCTATACTAATATATAAAGCTGAAGAGTTTGTTTGTTTGTTTGTTTCAGATTTATATATTATATTAGTATAGGTTTGTAGCAACATATATGTGGCGCAGCGATCAACACGCCTGCCTGCGAAGTGGAGGCCCCGGATTTGATCCCCGGCCAGGTCAAGATGGAATACGATATTATCCTGATTGACCCAGGTCTTGGATGTTTATCTATATATGTATCTATTGTAAATATAGTATCGTTGAGTTAGTATCCCATAACAAAAGTCTCGAACTTATTTTGGGGCTAACTCAATCTGTGTGATTTGTCCGTATATATTTATTTATTTTATTTTATTGGTGATTTTGGTAACCGGTAGTATTTCTGTATGATATCAATTGCAAGACTGGTTAGCCTAAGAACCATTAGGAACCAATTGTCCAATTGGAATTTAACTGTCCTAATGCCAACAAAATTTATTTATGAAACAAACCGAGAACTGGCAAGACAGAAATGGGAGGAACAACCATTATAGATAACATTATTTAAACTACGAAATATATTTTATGGCACTACGAAACATTCACGAATCACCTGTGAGCCATATAACCCAACCTTTTACCATATTTTCTTATTGTACTAGCAACGCCTAGAAAAAATAGTACCTCCGAGAACCGAGGCAGGCTTAACTTTATGATAAAGTGAAGCGGTCATTTCATTCGTCGTGAACGAGTCATTTTATTCGTCATAAAACCCAAATTATTAATGTTCCCGAAAGTGTATGAATCACCAGTTAAAAGGTTTGCTATATAAATTTGAGCAGCCCTTCGCTTTATAAATCATGTGATGTAAAAAAGTATGTATTTCGATAATTTGGCAAATCCCCGTGGAGCAGTAAATATCTGTTTGCCTGTATGCCAAAATATTTGACTTCGTATGTATTGTCCAAGCTTTGTTTGTTTGTTGTAGAAGTCTGAGCTTTGCCTCGCTTTGCCCTGACGAATACGCTCTACATAGAGGTACCTTTTCAGAGCTAATATTTTTAATAAAAAGAACATGAAATGCGTTTTGTTATTCCTTGTTCACTAACAGAAAAGAGGAAGCTTTGATTAAAACACCTCTTCAGAACTACGTCCATGATAAAGATCACATAGGATTACCTAGAAAATGCTTCCTTGTCGTGCTCTAATATGACTGACGATTATATATTATTTCAAATGAGTTATAGTCCTAAACAAACAAATCTGTTTTACTAAGTCACGCAGCATTCAACTTCACATAAGGCACATAACAGGCTTCCCCTATCTATATCCTATGCTAGAATAAATGCCTTCACTAAATTCCATTTACAATCATCTAAATATAAAACATAAAGTACATAAAACACCTAATCATAAAATGTTTCTCTCTTCTACAATATATTCAAGTGAAAGCTGTTAAGAGACAACGATAACTTGAAATGGTACCATACATATATAAAATAGTTCGAGTTATTTTTAGAGCAATAAACAAGAAACATCTAAGTAATCGACAGTTCTAATGTTTAAATTCATCTTTTATAACCCCCGTGACCTAAAGACCGATTTAGACTCAGATCATAATAATCTAGAATTAAATCTCACATTAAGTTATTGCCTCAATTACAGGCTGTTGGAATAACATCCAATTAATTCACTTGTCATTTTGCTGTGTTTCATAAACCTATATCTGCTGACAAAATTCGGAATCGATATGAAATCTGGAACACGTCATCAGTCGTCAACATCTAGAGATTCAACTTTGATATGGTTTCCTCCTCCGAAGGTATTATTTGCAAAGTTTTTTGCCTCGTTGTTATATCCCTGCGGATAGTTGTAGAATCAGCCCTTTTTCTTTAGACAAGTTCACCCAATGTGAAGAAAAAAAACATGTTCTCTATAGCAAGTTCACGTCAAAATGTAATACATATCGAAATTCCTTTCAAATACTAATTCGATGTTTAGATAATGGTAACTAAATACCATTTTTTTAGCAAATTAATTTCTAAAAACCCTGGAGGGTTAAATTACCCTGTTTTTGCTTTTAAGACCTCATAAATAGATAATTAAATGTGAACTAGATATTATGGTAATTTATAATTTATGTTTATATAAACGCTTAGGTAACTACGCGTACTAAAGCGTAACATAGGTTTACTAATGTTTAAACCCTTCAAACCAATAAAATTAAATTCATTAATCCTTCGGAAACCATTTTGTTTTAATATAAACAACTTACTTAATCAAAAAACGTCGTCCAATAATCTTTAAAAGATTTTAATCTAGTATACGTTTAAAAACTTCAATTGCATTGTAAAGTGTTTTCAGTCTTTTCCCAGCAATCACTTTAATGAATGAAATGAAAGCGGTAAGTGTGAATGAATTTCATTTCAAAAGACATTAAAACTTGCTGTCAGGAGTGAAAAATAATCTCAGCATTAAATTATTGCCTACAAGATGAACGGAGACAGATAAGGCCGGCCGCGGATTACGCGGCGCTAGGGTTGTGCCGCGGATTCCGACAGTCGCCGAAAATTAAATATTTATGTCTTACATTTTACTAAACGTTTTTTTCCCCAAACAAAGTCGAGATTTAAATGAAAAGTTACAACAGATTAATTTCTCACTCACAATTTTATTTTATTCGTCAAAAATTTTCAGCGCCAGCAATAAAATCTCATCTGCCCCTCGATCCCACTTCATAACTTCCACGTCGGCCCAGCACAAAAGGATGGTTTGGATCAAAATAAATTGTTAGCTTAGGACTCCTTATTTAACTTCTTATTAAAACAAGCCAGGTAAGGTAGGATGTTTTTCCGCGCCCTCGGATAAATCGGATAAAATCCTCAGGCTGAGTTAAGCTGTCAAAAAAGTTAGTAATGAGCTTCTATATATACTTGCTTACTTTATAACTCTGTATGAAAATAGATAGAAAATTGGTAAAAATGTTTACTTTAACAAGAGTTCTAGGATGGAAAATCTCATCAACACGGTCTGTTTCAATAACTAGCCAGTCTAGAAGGAAACCCACATTAATGTAATAAAATTAAATAGTATGCAAAGAAATAACAATAAAGTGAATTTATTTAGTTCGCTGTAGCACATTCCTCGGCGCGCCTCAGAAACTTGTAATTAGTTGAAACGGATAAAGAGTGGAACAATTTCTTTCTATCTATTACTCGAAGCGGGTCTACATTAACTAAGAAGTTTGCCTATATTTTTTAATTCGCAAAGTATACCTTTAATAAATATGAGCATATGATTACCAAAAATTTTAATTAATTAATAAGAACACTGTAAAAGTTAGAACAAACCATGACCAAGTTGGAAACTTGGATCGATTTCACAAAAATCTTAAAACTTCTACCGAACAAAAATTTGCTCGTGGCTGTCTTAATATTGTGTACAAAATCAGGGCACACACAATTAGGCGCTTAGGTACTTGTAGAAAGTAATATGCGATACGGTATAACAAGAAATCGCTTAATTAGAAATGTTGTCGGAACCTACGCAAACTGGCTTGCTTGTTCACGTTACCCCGAGAAACTTATCGCTGAAGCGTGGCCCTTTATCCTTTCCATTTAGAAAATATTTATTTAGCATCCTTTCCTTAAGCCCCTGTGCTCAGGTGCGAGATCGCCCTAACTCAAATAAGGGGGCAGACATTTAAATAAGGCACTTGTTTTCATTACACTTCTGTTCGTACCGACATTTATTTCGTTCACCGCAAAAACTAATGTTACGTTCATGTAACACGTGTTATAGTTATCGAATAGAAATTTTAAAATGTGATAGTTTGTAATAAGGATGTAAACATTCTAGATTTTATATAGTATCTAGCAGGGATACCGGGAAAATCGATATTTATAGGTTCTTCGTTGAAACTAGGAACTCATTACTTTTCATGTCAAGTGACAAGCTCTTTAATAAAGAAGATTGTTAACTGATTTTGTTCTGGATGAGAAATCATCTAATGACCTCTCCCGTTCTGGCCGGAGCGTAAGGGCGTGTCACACTTTTACTGACTAAAACGCACCCGTATTTCTTCACTATCATGTGCGCCACGGTTTTTTTTTTTAACCAACCCGCATCCCTGACCCAGGAGTCATCGGTCTTCGTAGACCCCGTCACGATGTGCTTCGAGGCGCGCGTGAAAAACAATGCGCCGTCGATCCGGGCCTGGTCTTGATTTCACCCATCAAAACTTCTGTTTCAATTCCGGTAATTCTTTCACTAATAATACTATTGGAAATAGTATCTATATATTAAAAATTTCACGCGAACGATGTCGCGGACCGAAGACAGTAGTTTAAAAATATCATAGAGTTTTTGGCTACAAAAATTTTACTTATTTTTTTAATTCTTAAATTTTACCTGGAAGTTTTAAAGGTCTTTTAATTTAATTCATCATTATTTCTAAAAAATAAGATTACTTCTGAGAGTGGTGGAATTGTTATTTTAGTACAACAATCTACTTACCAACAACAGCGTACGTTGTTGGTAAGTAGGTGGTCTGATAGCATTAACCTAAATGAAACTTAATCTGGTTTCCAGAAACCTTGTATGATATTCAAAAAATTTTATACAACCAATTTTATTATAAAATAGAATGGCTCGTGTCTTTTCAGAGTTCCGTCCTAAATTCATCATCACAGGGCTCATCTCATACAGAGACGGATTTAGCGTAATCACCACGCTTGCTCAATGCGGATTAGCAATTTCAGACTTAAAGTGCAGGTTTCCGCAAGATGTTTACTTTCACCTTTATTTGATGATTGGTGTCCAAGATATGTATACTTAGAAAGTACATACATATCAGTGGCGAAGAGTCCATACAAGCCGATTCCCACCGGGTTACCTTTCAAAAATCAGTTCCATATTCATACAAAAGTATTTACATTCTATTTCATTAACAAAGTATTATTAATCAAATGCCTCCGCGATTTACAATAGCAATAGTAATTCTTAGCTCTACCCTAAGTATCACATTTCATTTTATAGTCGTAAATTAATCAGCGCTTCAATTTTTCGTACTTTACATTGAAGGCAACTCGAGGAATCACAGCTTACCTCGGTCAACGTTTTACTATGAGGCGAAAAGAGACAGAGCGTGTCAGACCATCTCTTTCTAATGCTCGCTAACCGTCGGTAAAACTTGATAAATATAGGCTAATGTCAAACGGCTTGCAGTTCTCTCCTCTCCTCTATTAGAAAAAGACAAAGAAACCACGCAGCTACGAGAAAGGAAACACGACAAAATTTCAAAACAAGACGCATTGCATTAGAATATAAATAACGTTGTGATTGTGTATAATTTGCTTTATTTTTGCTTAATATTTTTGTTGGTTTTGGATCGGTGTTTGTGTGGTTCGGTTTTTAACACTTTATTATTTTTGTAATTTTTTATTTTATTTTTCTTGACTCTTATTCCCTAACAACAGGTACTTAACTTAGTACTTACTAACAAGCATGCATGTGTGGTATGGAGATGCACGTCGAAAAAGGCTTTTCTCAAAGCCGTTTTTATCATACTTGAAAGACACTGTTATCAAATCATCAGTCCTTTTTTGTATGGTGAAGGTGGGGCTTTTGATATTATTCTTATCTGAAGACCTCCTCCAAGATATCCTGCAGTAGGTAAGTGTTTATTTTTTTGGACCGGCTTCCCTTTGTCAAAATTTCACCCTTCGCCACTGATACATATACCTTAGAAAAGTTACATTAGTACTTGCCTGACCTGGAATCGAACACGCACTCTCATACTTGAGAGACTGGTGTTTTAGCCACCACAACTGTCGTTTTAAATCAATTCAGAATAATCCTGAAAAAATTCTGTACCAAATACATTTAACTCAGTATTTTTCTAACGTCAATAATTTATGCATGGCACAATGATATTCAAAAGTTGTTTTAATATTAGGTATGTACCTACCTATAACAAAGTAGAGGATCACGATCACAAAGTTACAATGTTATGCTAATAACTAACTGAAACTAAACAAATGATGTTTACACCTAGTTGCCAGCAAATATACGCAACCTGTTATTTGCTACGATTAAAATAACAATGTCTGCGATGTTTTATTCTCATTGTGATCCTTTCTAATAAATTAGAGAGTTATTTTAATTTTAAAAAGGGCGATTTGGCTTACTTTTTAAACTTTTGTGTTTATATAATTTTATGATTAGAATTGTTAAAATATTCCAACTCTCTATAATACCGCAGTAATTGGTTTGGATTTTCTGGTTGGTCGCCATATTGGATTCTGGCTGAAAGGATGTGCAATGGATAATTTAGTACTAAAAGCATAACACAAAAATATTCTGCAATTAAATTTAGCCAAAGAAAACATGAGCCTACAAGAATTTCTCTTAGACACTCCTTAATGGTGCGTACGGTTATTATGCAGTTTCAAAGACAAAATGTTGTCTAGTACTTATAATTTACCCAGAGATCTGTCTCCCCTAATTATCTACTTAGGTAGTAGTACCTAAGTAGATAATTATAATACCACTTACGTAAGTAGTTACGTAAGTGGTATTATAAACATATTCTTTATAAGTACCACTTTTTCTTCTCACAATAAGCCCATTGAAATGTTTGGATAATCTGATTAAAAAAAAAATAATGTGTTGAAAATTTTTGTTAAATATAAAATTTATCCGTTTTCGGAGCTGAGGGAATCTATTATTTATTTTTTTATAATTACAAACTAGTGCTTGGCAGCAATCCCGCTGATGGTAAGTAGTCATGCAATCGTTGATGGTAAAGTGCGCTAATTTATTTAGAGCCTATTCACTCTAGCCTTGAAGATACTTAAATTGTTCCAATCCCTTTACATAATAAAAAATCGAAGTAAATCTCTGAGAGAATACCTTGCAAGAGTTGCTGTATAAACAAAGGCAACTATACAGAAGAACTTCAGATAACATTTATTCCTTCTAGGAAGACAAACAGAAGAGGACTTGTACAAGTGAACTAGGAAATTAAACTTCCCGTACCGACTTTCGAGAGGTTTTCAATGAAAATATAATTTATTGTTAAAAAATCCTAGGCACTATAATGAAGGGATTTTAAATCGAATCATTACTGTGATGAAAAGTGGGAACTCTACAACAATAGGACGCGCACGTCGCAATGGCTGTGAACCATTCAAATTCTGCCCCAAGAGTTTTTTTTTTTAATAATTATAAACTAGCGCTTGTCCGCAATCCCGCCTGATGGAAAGCAGTGATGTGATCGTTGATAGTAAAGCGTGCTAGTTTATTAAGAGCCTATTCACTCAGAAAAGTTGAGCGAATAGGAAGGAAAATGGTAGTTGAGCGAGGTGATGCAATGTTAAACCCAACAACACGACCAACGATGCTGCGCTAAAGGGAGATTGATCTGAAGACCCTCCACGACCAAACTCCCAACACAACAACATTAGGCCCATCGTACCCGGCACATATCGCAACACAACTGCTCAGACCAGTCCTCCGTACGGTTTCACCAGACATCATGCCGGAACACGACAAATCGCTTGGCGGCAAAGCTTTGTCTGGTGGGTGGTAACTTCTGCCGGCGGCCGATGTTGAAAAAAGTTATCGGTCAGCGTTTGGTGGCCTAGTGCCGGTGTGGTGGAATGGAATGTTTAAGACATCCACCGTACTCCCCGGACCTTGCTCCAACAGACTACCATTTTTTTAGAAATTTTGATAACTTTTTGAAGGGGGAAAAATTCAACTCCGTTGAGGCAGTCCAAACCGCCTTCAAAGATTTTATCGATTCCTGACCTATTGTTTTTTTTAGAAATGGTATAAACGAAATACCTATGAGCTACCTATCCATTGCTATCTATGCACTTCTGCCATAAATTAATAGATAGCAATGGATCATACTTTGATCATTGAGAAGTTCCCTCACCTGTCTCCCGATTCCAATATGAGATTTACTCCAGTCCTATATTAAATTGTAGTGCTTTAAAATATCTAATGAAAAAACTTACAATTGCACTAGTCGCCCCTACAATTTTGAAACTTCTCCTTGATCTCTATGGTCTTCCACCATCAAAACTCGATGCCCTTATCATGGGATTACCTTGGAAATATGTTATTTCCAACAACGAAAGAATTATCATAATCGGCTCATAAACGACGAAGTTATCCCCGAACAAAAATAAAAAAGCATATATACGGTCGAATTGAGTAACCTGCTTCTATTTGAAGTCGGTTAAAAACTATATACTATACAACTAGTACTACTACTAGACGTCAATATTACTGTACGAATAAAAATATTTGTCTAATGAAATATCAGCCCTTCCTGAAATAAGTATCGTAAAATCTGAAGCGAATGTTATGGTAAACTACAGACAATGCCATCATAATAATCGGTACGGTCACTGGAAAATATCTACACCAGGGTAGTCTGCCATTACAATAGTGCCAGAATAGTCTATCAGTGGTCCCATAATGATCGATTTTGACTAGTATCGTAAACTACTAACAAAATGACGGCATTATGATTTTCCAGTAGTCTATCACTGACACCCCACTCCATTTTAATAAATGTTCTAACTGAGTAGTAGTTTTTAGAAAATCATTTCAAGTAACGGGTTTTATATTAATGACAATACGTCAATGTCATTCTATCACCATTCTATAACGAGACGACTGAGATTATTGATCGATCATTATGCATTTAGCAGATTATGAACTTTTAAGCACAATGACAATGGAATCGCGTTGGACTGGCAAATTCATAAAAATAGTAGACTAGGTCCCCAGAAACCATGCAGAGGTCTGTGGGCAAGAATTCTTCAGGCTCCGACGATTCGCAGTACCAACTTTTAACACTATAAAGTTTGCACTTAACCTTGCCAAAAATATAAATAATATAATATGTAAGTTGACTTGTTAAAACTTTCGTGCATTGACTACAACCCACATATATAGAGTTTGAAACATACAATAGTACATAAGTTATTATAAAATGAGTGGGTAGTAAAGAAGCTGTCAGCTATGAAATTTTGTCACTTAGTACCTCAGCCATTTCAATTATACCTTTATTAGAAATTGGCAAAGCTAAGACCGTACTAATAATCTCACGGGAACGAGCTACCGAGTTGAAAATTATCTTTGATAATAAATTATAGCGGTATTTACAAAGCCACATGCCAACAACACGTCATACTAACGAAACAATGAAAAAAATAACGAACATACAACTTTGACTTCGTTACATATTACTTAAATATACTAGCATTAGCAGCAGTTTCATGGGGCGATTAAATATAAATACTAGAATATAAAGGGCGTATCTGACATCGACGAACAAACGAATACCATGGATCCAGTACATGATTCTGGACCCCCCAATGGTGGAATTTCTCGTCGGTTTTTTCATGATTTAAAAAAAATGTATGTCGTTTTTTTCACTTTAGACCGTTCATAATTGCTATACTTTTATAATCCAATAAGATTTTAAAGTAAAGATTAATTATTTCGCGAATTATACAAAAAAGCACAATGAAAACAAAACTCGACAAACTATCTTATCAGCTGATTTAATAGAGTTCACATCAGGGATCAACATCATACCTACAAACCCGCACGGCGACACGCTTTCAACGTTCAAAGGGCGAGCCGACACTTTTTTTAAACACTGAATTCTGTAACCGTTCATTAACGACATAAATGACTATCATAATTATATTAGTGGCATGCCTTTTCACGAAGTTTGCGTTACGATGTCAGTACGCCCTGTATTCTAAGCTTAAAACATAACATAGTTTTATAAAGACATATGTACAAAGTTTCAGCAAATAAATTAATTTTAAAATTCAAATGTATTAAAACAAAACCAATAAACCAAACATAAAGAATTCCTAAAGGCGGTGACATGCAGGGTAATTGCGTAGCACACTATCACACTGCACTATCATTGGGTTATTTACGTTGTAAAGCAGACACTTTTTCGAACATATGGAGCAATGGAATAGCAATAAGCTTCAAAATGATTCCAACTGATAGTAAAGGTGTAAAATAAATTCAACTTAATCTCGATGTCGAGATTAAGTTGAATTTATTTTACTTTTACTAATTATTCTTGCTAATTAAAATCTATATGAAACAATAAATAATTATTCCAAATAAATCTAGTTACACTTTTTCTTTCTTTTATAGCTTCGGACGGTTTGTGCATTTAGCCAATGTCACGTAATGAATTAGCTAAATCCACAAACCGTGCGAAGCCATAAAAGAAAGAAAAAGTGTAGTTAGGTAGTTACACTTCTTATATGACTTATTCGGACAACACAGAGGAACTCAGTGCCGATGAAAACTTTGTTTTTAATTTCTATAATATAGTCAGTCTTTGTAAACACTCCAAAGAGTCGTCCTGGACAAAATTATCAATTTTACAGATTGATTATATAAAGATCTCATCACCCATTTTTTTTTAAATTGGGTGAAGTAAGATTACATTGAGCTGTCTATATTGTCAATCCCTTAGTTGGAATTCTCACCATTCAATGGCCACACTCACTGCAACTTTTCACGATGAGATGGTTACATAATCGCACTGCTGGTCCTAAAAAATATAAAACGTTGAGTATTATTTAACAATATTAACTTATAATGTTTGCACAGGCCTCCTCACTATTAGCGACCCCGAATCATGGCTGTAATCCTTCCCTTTTTCGAAGTCAGTGTATAAAAAAAAATACTATGACGTTCAATTCAATTATATTTATTTGCACAGAAAGTATGTACACAAAATAATGATGTTTACATAATGTCAGACCCTTATACTATTTACCTTAAGTTAGGCATGCAAATTTTGATTAGTTACATTAAAATGAATCATTATATTATTACATTGTCTATTATAATTACTTTTAACATTTTAAATTTATTTGGGAAGAGAGGAGTCATTTAAAAAATCATTCACCGAGTAATAACATTTGTCTAATAAAAGAGCTGTAAGTTTCTTTTTCAATGTTATCATTGGGTATTTTTTAATTTCGCTGGGAATCTTATTAGAAACAATTAGAGCTACGCCAAAAATCCTTTTTTAAACAATGCAGTATTACATCCGTCAATTCTTAATAATAGTATATTTCATTACAAGTGCGGAAAGCCTGTCATTACAACGAGTTCCGACAAATGTCGACCCGAGCCGAGGCGCAGCCGAAGGTGAGGGTTGACAGTCGGAACAAGTTGCAATGACGGTTCCGCACGTGTACTGAACAACTATTTTTAATACAGTTGCGAAAAAATTAAGCAATTTATTAAAATAATAAAAACACAATAAACTCGCAAAGAAAATTTTTGAAAAATGGCGCAAACCGTAAAAGAATATAAGCAGAGATTTTTTTTTTCTTCACCCATTCGATTAGGCAAAGGGAACTATGCCCATACAGCGAAGTCTTCAGTAGAATTTTTTTATTGATATGAAATGAAAATGAAATGAGATGAAATTAAATAAAACCTAACCTAACTCATTGAATTAAATCATTAAATCTGATATTGAAACAAATTAGTAGCTTCTTTTTAGAATTATTTGCATGAATCATACAAACTTCTATGATTTTTTTAAAGTAAAAACTTCATGGTTGGTTTTTTTTATTTTTAATAGACAATATTTTGACAGTTGGGAAAGAGAACGCACTAGTTCGGAAAAGGTAAAGAAAAAGCACGAGTGTGTAATAGCCCACTTTCCGAACGCTATACGTCCCTGTAATACACCACTTTTTGAGCAACTGTATTAAAAAATGCTTTTCCTAATTTCTGACGTTAATACAATATAATGTTTTTTGTAGGTGCCTAGTAAATATGTATAGATATTTTTTTTTAAATTGTAAACTAGCGCTTGACCGCAATCCTGCCTGATGGTAAGCAGTGATGCGATCGTTGATGGTAAAGCGCGGTAGTTTATTAAGAGCTTATTCACTCTAGCCTTGAAGACACTCAAATTGTAGTGTGACGGAAACACCACCGCCGGCAAATTGTTCCAGGCCCTCGATGTACGCGGTATAAAAGAGGAAGCAAAATGCTTCGTCCTGATTGTAGTTGTGTTAACAACGTAAGGGTGGAAAGTCGCCGTACGACGGGTCGTCCGATGGTGGAACGGAGATGGGGGAATTAAATCATACAATTCTCTTGCACACTCACCAGAATGCTGCATCCTATAGAAAACCGAAAGGCTGGCTACTATACGCTTGTGCTCCAGGCTTTGGAGACCGTTTCGAGTTAAATCTGGGTCACCAATCAGGCTCTTCGCACGCCTCTCCAATGAATCCAAAGTAGCCAGGTGACATTTGGCAGCACCAGTCCAAATGTGGCAGCAGTACTCCACACACGAGCGAACCTGTGCTTTGTACAACATTAGCTGCCTTGGTGTGAAGTACCGCCGGACCTTTGCGATGACGCCAAGTTTTTTCTGGCAGCCACCTTGGCCTTGGACTCAATGAACCGCCCAAAGTTTAGGTTCGAGGATATCTCAACTCCCAAAAGCTAAAGGCCGTCGGTGCACTCCAAGGATACATTCTGAAAAGTAGGAGCCAAGGTGAATGGACTCCTTTTGGCGGTGAATATCCAATAGAAGTTTTAAAATGTGATAGTTTGTAATAAGGATGTAAACATACTAGATTTTATATATTATCTAGCAGGGATACCGGGAAAATCGATATTTATAGGTTCTTCGTTGAAACTAGGAACTCATTACTTTTCATGTCAAGTGACAAGCTCTTTAATAAAGAAGATTGTTAACTGATTTTGTTCTGGATAAGAAATCATCTAATGACCTCTCCCGTTCTGGGCGGAGCGTAAGGGCGTGTCAGACTTTTACTGACTAAAACGCACCCGTATTTCTTCACTATCATGTGCGCCAGGGTTTTTTTTTTTAACCAACCCGCATCCCTGACCCAGGAGTCATCGGTCTTCGTAGACCCCGTCACGATGTGCTTCGAGGCGCGCGTGAAAAACAATGCGCCGTCGATCCGGGCCTGGCCTTGATTTCACCCATCAAAACTTCTGTTTCAATTCCGTTAATTCTTTCACTAATAATACTATTGGAAATAGTATCTATATATTAAAAATTTCACGCGAACGATGTCGCGGACCGAAGACAGTAGTTTAAAAATATCATAGAGTTTTTGGCTACAAAAATTTTACTTATTTTTTTAATTCTTAAATTTTACCTGGAAGTTTTAAAGGTCTTTTAATTTAATTCATCATTATTTCTAAAAAATAAGATTACTTCTAAGAGTGGTGGAATTGTTATTTTAGTACAACAATCTACTTACCAACAACAGCGTACGTTGTTGGTAAGTAGGTGGTCTGATAGCATTAACTTAAATGAAACTTAATCTGGTTTCCAGAAACCTTGTATGATATTCAACAAATTTTGTACAACCAATTTTATTATAAAGTAGAATGGCTCGGGTCTTTTCAGAGTTCCGTCCTAAATTCATCATCACAGGGCTCATCTCATACAGAGACGGATTTAGCGTAATCACCACGCTTGCTCAATGCGGATTGGCAATTTCAGACTTAAAGTGCAGGTTTCCGCAAGATGTTTTCTTTCACCTTTATTTGATGATTGGTGTCCAAGATATGTATACTTAGAAAGTACATACATATACCTTAGAAAAGTTACATTAGTACTTGCCTGACCTGGAATCGAACACGCACTCTCATACTTGAGAGACTGGTGTTTTAGCCATCACAACTGTCCTTTTAAATCAATTCAGAATAATCCTGAAAAAATTCTGTACCAAATACATTTAACTCAGTATTTTTCTAACGTCAATAATTTATGCATGGCACAATGATATTCAAAAGTTGTTTTAATATTAGGTATGTACCTACCTATAACAAAGTAGAGGATCACGATCACAAAGTTACAATGTTATGCTAATAACTAACTGAAACTAAACAAATGATGTTTACACCTAGTTGCCAGCAAATATACGCAACCTGTTATTTGCTACGATTAAAATAACAATGTCTGCGATGTTTTATTCTCATTGTGATCCTTTCTAATAAATTAGAGAGTTATTTTAATTTTAAAAAGGGCGATTTGGCTTACTTTTTAAACTTTTGTGTTTATATAATTTTATGATTTGAATTGTTAAAATATTCCAACTCTCTATAATACCGCAGTAATTAGTTTGGATTTTCTGGTTGGTCGCCATATTGGATTCTGGCTGAAAGGACGTGCAATGGATAATTTAGTACTAAAAGCATAACACAAAAATATTCTGCAATTAAATTTAGGCAAAGAAAACATGAACCTTCAAGAATTTCTCTTAGACACTCCTTAATGGTGCGTACGGTTATTATGCAATTTCAAAGACAAAATGTTGTCTAGTACTTATAGTGTACCCAGAGATCTGTCTCCCCTAATTATCTACTTAGGTACTACTTACGTAAGTGGTATTATAAACATACTCTTTATGTACGTATGTAAACATACTCTAAGTACCACTTTTTTCTTCTCACAATAAGCCCATTGAAATGTTTGGATAATCTGATTAAACAAAATAATGTGTTGAAAATTTTTGTTAAATATAAAGTTTATCCGTTTTCGGAGCTGAGGGAATCTATTTTTTTTTTTTTTATAATTACAAACTAGTGCTTGGCCGCAATCTCGCCTGATGTTAAGCAGTGATGCAATCGTTGATGGTAAAGTGCGCTAATTTATTTAGAGCCTATTCACTCTAGCCTTGAAGATACTTAAATTGTTCCAATCCCTTTACATAATAAAAAATCGAAGTAAATCTCTGAGAGAATACCTTGCAAGAGTTGCTGTATAAACAAAGGCAACTATACAGAAGAACTTCAGATAACGTTTATTCCTTCTAGGAAGACAAACAGAAGAGGACTTATACAACTGAACTAGGAAATTAAACTTCCCGTATCGACTTTCGAGAGGTTTTCAATAAAAATATAATTTATTGTTAAAAAATCCTAGGCACTATAATGAAGGGATTTTAAATCGAATCATTACTGTGATTAAAAGTGGTTACTCTACAAAAATAGGACGCGCACGTCGCAATGGCTGTGAACCATCCAAATTCTGCCCCAAGAGTTTTTTATTTAATAATTATAAACTAGCGCTTGACCGCAATCCCGCCTGATGGTAAGCAGTGATGCGATCGTTGATAGTAAAGCGCACTAGTTTATTAAGAGCCTATTCACTCAGAAAAGCTGAGCGAATAGGAAGGAAAATGGCAGTTGAGCGAGGTGATGCAATGTTAAATCCAACAACACGACCAACGATGCTGCGCTAAAGGGAGATTGATCTGAAGACCCTCCACGACCAAACTCCCAACACAACAACATTAGGCCCATCGTACCCGGCACATATCGCAACACAACTGCTCAGACCCGTCCTCCGTACGGTTTCACCAGACATCATGCCGGAACACGACAAATCGCTTGGCGGCAAGGCTTTGTCTGGTGGGTGGTAACTTCTGCCGGCGGCCGATGTTGAAAAAAGTTATCGGTCAGCGTTTGGTGGCCTAGTGCCGGTGTGGTGGAATGGAATGTTCAAGACATCCACCGTACTCCCCGGACCTTGCTCCAACAGACTACCATTTTTTTAGAAATTTGGATAACTTTTTGAAGGGGGAAAAATTCAACTCCGTTGAGGCAGTCCAAACCGCCTTCAAAGATTTTATCGATTCCTGACCTATTGTTTTTTTTAGAAATGGTATAAACGAAATACCTATGAGCTACCTATCCATTGCTATCTATGCACTTCTGCCATAAGTGAATAGATAGCAATGGATCATACTTTGATCATTGAGAAGTTCCCTCACCTGTCTCCCGAATCCAATATGAGATTTACTCCAGTCCTATATTAAATTGTAGTGCTTTAAAATACCTAATGAAAAAACTTACAATTCCACTAGTCGCTCCTACAATTTTGAAACTTCTCCTTGATCTCTATGGTCTTCCACCATCAAAACTCGATGACCTTATCATGGAATTATTTCCAACAACGAAAGAATTATCATAATCGGTTCGATCGGTTATCCGCGAACAAAAATAAAAAAAGCATATATACGGTCGAATTGAGTAACTTGCTTCTATTTGAAGTCGGTTAAAAACTATATACTATACAACTAAGTAGTACTACTACTAGACGTCAATATTACTGTACGAATAAAAATATTTGTCTAATGAAATATCACCCCTTCCTGAAATAAGTATCGTAAAATCTGAAGCGAATGTTATGGTAAACTAAAGACAAAGCCATCATAATAATCGGTACGGTCACTGGAAAATACCTACACCAGGGTAGTCTGCCATTACAATAGTGCCAGAATAGTCTATCTGTGGTCCCATAATGATCGATTTTGACTAGTATCGTAAACTACTAACAAAATGACGGCATTATGATTTTCCAGTAGTCTATCACTGACACTCCACTCCATTTTAATAAATGTTCTAACTGAGTAGTAGTTTTTAGAAAATCATTTCAAGTAACGGGTTTTATATTAATGACAATACGTCAATGTCATTCTATCACCATTCTATAACGAGACGACTGAGATAATTGATCGATCATTATGCATTTAGCAGATTATGAACTTTTAAGCACAATGACAATGGAATCGCGTTGGACTGGCAAATTCATAAAAATAGTAGACTAGGTCCCCAGAAACCATGCAGAGGTCTGTGGGCAAGAATTCTTCAGGCTCCGACGATTCGCAGTACCAACTTTTAACACTATAAAGTTTGCACTTAACCTTGCCAAAAATATAAATAATATAATATGTAAGTTGATTTGTTAAAACTTTCGTGCATTGACTACAACCCACATATATAGAGTTTGAAACATACAATAGTACATAAGTTATTATAAAATGAGTGGGTAGTAAAGAAGCTGTCAGCTATGAAATTTTGTCACTTAGTACCTCAGCCATTTCAATTATACCTTTATTAGAAATTGGCAAAGCTAAGGCCGTACTAATAATCTCACGGGAACGAGCTACCGAGTTGAAAATTATCTTTGATAATAAATTATAGCGGTATTTACAAAGCCACATGCCAACAACACGTCATACTGACGAAACAATGAAAAAAATAACGAACATACAACTTTGACTTCGTTACATATTACTTAAATATACTAGCATTAGCAGCAGTTTCATGGGGCGATTAAATATAAATACTAGAATATAAAGGGCGTATCTGACATCGACGCACAAACGAATACCATGGATCCAGTACATGATTCTGGACCCCCCAATGGTGGAATTTCTCGTCGGTTTTTTCATGATTTAAAAAAATGTATGTCGTTTTTTTCACTTTAGACCGTTCATAATTGCTATACTTTTATAATCCAATAAGATTTTAAAGTAAAGATTAATTATTTCGCGAATTATACAAAAAAGCACAATGAAACAAAACTCGACAAACTATCTTATCAGCTGATTTAATAGAGTTCACATCAGGGATCAACATCATACCTACAAACCCGCACGGCGACACGCTTTCAACGTTCAAAGGGCGAGCCGACACTTTTTTTAAACACTGAATTCTGTAACCGTTCATTAACGACATAAATGACTATCATAATTATATTAGTGGCATGCCTTTTCACGAAGTTTGCGTTACGATGTCAGATACGCCCTGTATTCTAAGCTTAAAACATAACATAGTTTTATAAATACATAATGTACAAAGTTTCAGCAAATAAATTAATTTTAAAATTCAAATGTATTAAAACAAAACCAATAAACCAAACATAAAGAATTCCTAAAGGCGGTGACATGCAGGACAATTGCGTAGCACACTATCAGTAGCACTATCATTGGGTTATTTACGTTGTAAAGCAGACACTTTTTCAAACATATGGAGCAATGGAATAGCAATAAGCTTCAAAATGATTCCAAGTGATAGTAAAGGTGTAAAATAAATTCAACTTAATCTCGATGTCGAGATTAAGTTGAATTTATTTTACTTTTACTAATTATTCTTGCTAATTAAAATCTATATGAAACAATAAATAATTATTCCAAATAAATCTAGTTACTTACACTTTTTCTTTCTTTTATGGCTTCGGACGTTTTGTGCATTTAGCCAATGTCACGTAATGAATTAGCTAAATGCACAAACCGTGCGAAGCCACAAAAGAAAGAAAAAGTGTAGTTACACTTCTTATATGACTTATTCGGACAACACAGAGGAACTCAGTGCCGATGAAAACTTTGTTTTTAATTTCTATAATATAGTCAGTCTTTGTAAACACTCCAAAGAGTCGTCCTGGACAAAGTTATCAAATTTTCAGATTGATTCTATAAAAATCTAATCACCCAATTTTTTAAAATTGGGTGAAGTAAGATTACAGTGAGCTGTCTATATTGTCAATCCCTTAGTTGGAATGCTCACCATTCAATGGCCACACTCACTGCAATTTTTCACAATGAGATGGTTACATAATCGCACTGCTGGTCCTAAAAAATATAAAACACACAACCCGGGCACAGCCCTCCTCTCTATTAGCGACCCCGAATAGGCTCTAATCCTTCCCTTTTTCGAAGTCGATTTATAAAAAAAAATACTATGACGTTCAATTCAATTATGTTTATTTGCACAGAAAGTAGCTACACAAAATAATAATGTCAGACCCTTATAATATCTACCTTAAATTAGGCATGCAACTTTTGAATAGTTACATTAAAATGAATCATTATATTATAACATTGTCTGTTATTATTACTTTTAACATTTTAAATTTATTTGGGAAGAGAGGAGTCATTTAAAAAACCATTCACAGAGTAATTACATTTGTCTATAATTATAAAAGAGCTGTAAGTTTCTTTTTAAATGTTATCATTGGTTATTTTTTAATTTCGCTGGGAATCTTATTAGAAACAATTAGAGCTACGCCAAAAATCCTTTTTTTTATACAATGCAGTATTACATCCGTCAATTCTTAACAAAATTATTTTCCTAATTTCTGACGTTAATACAATATAATGTTTTTTGTAGGTGCCTAGTAAATATGTATAGATATTTTTTTTTAATTGTAAACTAGCGCTTGACCGCAATCCTGCCTGATGGTAAGCAGTGATGTGATCGTTGATGGTAAAGCGCGGTAGTTTATTAAGAGCCTATTCACTCTAGCCTTGAAGACACTCAAATTGTTGTGTGACGGAAACACCACCACCGGCAAATTGTTCCAGGCCCTCGATGTACGCGGTATAAAAGAGGAAGCGAAATGCTTCGTCCAGATTGTAGTTGTGTTAACAACGTAAGGGTGGAAAGTCGCCGTACGACGGGTCGTCCGATGGTGAAACGGAGATAGGGGAATTAAATCATACAATTCCCTTGCACACTCATCAGAATGCTGCATCCTATAGAAGACCGAAAGGCTGGCTACGCTACGCCTGTGCTCCAGGCTTTGGAGACCGTTTTGAGTTAAATCTGGGTCACCAATCAGGCTCTTCGCACGCCTCTCTACTGAATCCAAAGTAGCCAGGTGACATTTGGCTGCACCAGTCCAAATGTGGCAACAGTACTCCACACAAGAGCGGCCCTCTGCTTTGTACAACATTAGCTGCCTTGGTGTGAAGTACCGCCGGACCTTTGCGATGACGCCAAGTTTTCTGGCAGCCACCTTCGCCTTGGACTCAATGAACCGCCCAGTTTAGGTTCGAGGAAATCTCAACTCCCAAAAGCTAAAGGCCGTCGGTGCACTCCAAGGATACATTCTGAAAAGTAGGAGCCAAGGTGAATGGACTCCTTTTGGCGCTGAAAAGACACGCCTGTGTTTTGGCGGCATTGAATGCTTCAAGACTGGCTTGGCCCCATTCGGAGACTGCCTGAAGTGCAGCACTCGTACGCACTGCCATAGCCTCTCTTTCGGACCGGATTGATTCCTTACTAGCCCGAGCTTCCGGCAGGTATCTCTCCACAACTGTGCTATCATCTGCATACCGGACGCCGTTATTTATTGTATATATGAAACCCGAAACTCGTGTCCGGTTTTTTTATGTAAAGAATTTATGTACAAAATTTCAAAAGGCTATCATCACAAAGTTATGAGCCTGTTATGTTACCTGGTTGTTCCAATAAAAATATGGTCAAAGCGCCGCTCGCCCGCCCTCGCCTGTAACGCGGCAGCGCGTCTTCGTCTTGCTTTTATTGATAATAATTTCTGTTTGTATGACAATTAACTAGTGATAACATTTTCTATCATCCTGTCAACCCTGTCCGACCCATACGGATAATAAAGGTTAGGTAAACACATGACTAAATAAAATATGTTACGTAATCATCATAGTAACAATAATAATAATTTTTGAAATAATCTTTTTTTTCCGCGAATTATTTCCAACTTCGCCAAAGTTTGGTATTTTTTTAATAACTGATTACACCATTTTTGACGGTATTATTATGAGCTAATAGCGATGCTCGCGCGTGCCGCGTGCTCTGCCCTCCTTCGCCCACGCATGTATTAATTTGTCACCTTTTGCGATATTTTTTGGGGGATTTTTTTTTTAACTTTAGCCCGGCTTTGTAGGCATTAGTAGAACCAGTTATAGATACCTAACAAAACCTTCACGGGTCGGACAGGGTTTTCTTTACATATTGTATACACATATATATGTATAATACGCAGAATGACTTACCTAAACATTTCTATTTAGGTAATTAGTCATCATCATCATCTCAGCGTAGAATCCCGGTCGCATCCGCGGCTTTCGCGTTGGAGCCCGGGGTCCGCTTATATTTTTAGGTAATTAGTAAGCAGCCAATGTCAGGATCACGCCTTTGTTCAATTAAACAATACTTACTGATTTAAAAACATAAAAGATAAATAAAGTTGACATAAAATCTAAGTATCAAGACTAAGTTAGTATGCTATTCGTTTTCAGTGTGTTGCCATATGAACAGCACAGTGGCGCCCCTATTATTTACTAGGTACTCTTTTAGGGAAGGGAGCTACAGCTTGGCAACTGTAGCTCCCTTATTGTTGTAAACAGTTTTACTTAGGAAATTCATTTCTTCATTCAAAAAGTTGAAGAACAAAACTTATTTAAACAAGTATAAACAAATACCAAACTTTTCCCGCCCATTAAAAACCAATCCGAACTACGGCCACGGCGACGTCGTCAATCTGGTACTGTTCTAATTCTGTCCACTCAAACCCGAGATACACTCAAAGATCAAAATGGTAAAAGATTTTTGTTCGCTTTAATTAAGTCACGAACTTCACAGTGGCTGTTGGCCCGTTTCTTTGGCCCAGGTAATCACGATCGGAAAGGCATTAATTCAAAACTCCAGTATTGCTCTCGAACAGGATTGCTAACGACCCCTCTTGAGCACGTCGCAAATGAATTCTCTAAATACGGATGTAGCCATCACCACGCTTGTGTTACCATATAGTACAATGTCAATTGATTATATCGGTAGCCTTTTTGTCTTTGATACACAATAAGTACTTTGAGTGAAACGGAACTTTGATTATATTCAAACAAATTTGTTTCACGGGTTGAATTATTTTTATAAAATAAATTTAGCCTAACTATTCGATGGCCGATGGGGCAGTAAGGTTCTGGAGTGGCGGCCACGTACTGGAAGACGCAGCGTAGGGAGGCCCCCAACAAGGTGGACCGATGACCTGGTGAAGGTCGCGGGAAGCCGATGGATGCGGGCAGCACAAGACCGGTCAGCGTGGAAAGCCTTGGGGGAGGCCTTTGCCCAGCAGTGGACATCCATAGGCTGAAGAAAAAGAAGAAGAGAACTTTTCTTTTATTAACTCAGCTATCCAGTACACGTTTACTCAAAATTGGTCCGACCGTTTTTGTACTTAAAATTGTTTTTTGTTATAAGTGCCGTATATACTTTTATATGCACCTGACAAAAAGCTGTTCATATGACAGAATAAAAGACATACACACATACAATTAAATTTTATTTATTTCTATAGACGTATAAAAGGCATAAAATGATATATTTAATAAACCCTTTTATTGGCTACGTCAGCCAATCAATGGAATATGATAATACCTATTTAATAACGGCTATTTTATTGTTTAATAACAACTACAAATAAACCTGAGATTGCTAACATAAAATATAAGCACTAATGAATATACCCGGAAAAAATACAAACACAACAAGTCACGAACGAAACTTTCATCCAAAATCTTGCTGGTGAACACATTGCATTTCCAATTGGTTACCGTCCAACCGGATACCGGCTCAGTTACTGTAACAACTGCTGAACTGCTCTCCATTAATACAAGCTATCTGGGTTATAACAACTACCTACATAACATACCATCACTCACTAGGTACCTACACAACGTCTGGTTGTTTGCCGGTAGGCAAAACAAACTGACAAATTATTGTTTAACCAGATTTACTAAGTTTTTTCTTTTTAATAATTATAAACTAGCGCTTGACCGCAATCCCGCCTGATGGTAAGCAGTGATGCGATCGTTGATGGTAAAGCGCGCTAGTTTATTGAGAGCCTATTCACTCAGAAAATACTGAGCGAATAGGAAGGAAGACGGCAGTTGAGCGAGGTGATGCAATGTTAAACCCAACAACACGACCAACCATCGTTGCTCGCCATCGCTGCATCGCTGCGCCAAAGGGAGACTGATCTGAAGACCCTCCACGACCAAACTCCCAACACAACAACATTAGGCGCATCGTACCCGACACACATCGCAACACAACTGCTCAGACCCGTCCTCCGTACGGCTTCACCAGACATCATGCCGGAACACAGCGGCAAGACTTTGTCTGGTGGTTGGTAACTTCTGCCGGCGGCCGATGTTATGGCCTACAAATATTCCAGAAAGCTATAATCTACAAAAGAACATTTGCCATAATAATATATAAAATCCATGAATTTCAGGATGTTACTACACACATCAAAAGTGTCTAGGGATCAACATATATTTTTGCAATAACTTTTCTCCTGATTGATATTAATAAAATTTTTTTTAAGGATTCATCAAATAAAGTGTTTTCGTTTGTCACAGTAACGATAAACCAAGTCACCTTTGCATTAATAAAGAAATTTGCCATTTTCCTAATAAAGGGATATTTGACATTTGAACCACTAACACAAAAGTTCGAAAAAAAGACTGAAATAACAGTTTTCTCTAAAATTTTATTGGGTAACTTAAACAATTAATAATCCGTGTTTCTACCGCGAACACTAACAACACAAGAACATCGGTTTGGCATACTCAAAATGAGTTCATCCAAATCACGCTGTGAAATGGCCGCCCATGTTCGTTGCAACAACAAAAAAAGGTCTTCTTGCGACTGGATACCCTCCATATTCGGAGAGCTCTTCTCTGTAGCATATCCCATGCATGCTCAATCGGGTTCAAGTCTGGCGACTGAGCAGGCCAGGGCAGGACATTGATGTTAGCTGCGGCGAGAGTCTGTCTTACAAGTCTTGCGGTGTGCGGTCGTGCATTATCATGCATTAACTGAAATAAGGGACCGATTTGCACTTGTAGAGGAACGATGACGTCTGATACAATCGTCTCAGCATAAATTTGAGCGTTGAGGTTGCCTCTGATCCAAATCAACTCAGTTCTTCCGCCGATCCAAATACCCGCCCATACCATGATGGTTCCACCACTATAAGGATGGACTTCCTGGCAGGATTTTAATCGCTGTTGGCGTCCAGGGGTTCTCCAGTGTCGTATACGTCTTGTATCCGGTCTCATACCAAAACGAGACTCATCAGAAAAGCACACGAAACGCCATTGTTCTTCTGCCCAATTTCTGTGTTCAAGAGCCCATTGATATCGAATCCTACGATTGTGCATTGCTATAGGTGGTACCCGTAGCGGTCTTCGGGAATGAAGGTTCACTTCATGCAAGCGGTTTCTGACTGTTTGGTCGCTAATTAAGTTCCCTGAAGAGTGATGAAGCCTCACGGCTAACATCATGGCGGTTATTGTTGGAGCTCTTCGAGTTAAGATTTGAATGTATCGGTCTTGTCTCCGTGTGGTGCAGCGATACCGTCCTCCATGGCGCTCAGCCACGGTACCAGTGCTTCGGTAACGTGTCCAAAGTGGACTGATAACACTCTGACTTGTATTCAGAGCTAAAGCCACAGTACGTTGCCGGGAACCAGCTTCTATCATTCCCACGGCTCTGAGCATTTCTTCCCTGCTTAAATGACGTCGCCGTTCCATAATAACGTTGGTTTTAATCAGTAGTAGGGAAACAGTAGCACTAATAATGTCTTCAATGCGTTGTATGTTTTTATAGGGAAAATATTGACAGCTGATTTTCATCTTTTACTCGAATTTGATTCACAGTTCCTGATTCAAATTATGAAATGCACCAAAAAGGATCCATATAAATTTATAAAATCATAAATTTATTACAAAGCCACATCTCAATCTCAAGAAATCCGCATAAAAATGCTTGATCCTTAGACACTTTTGATGTGTGTATTTATTGTGCGACAGAGCAGCCCATATGTTAGAAATTTATAAACCGAGTCGAATTTGTGTATTACTATCAATTTTATATATGGGAACTAGCTACTACCCCAACTTCCACTGCCATGAGGACAAGGTACTCCGCCCAAGCCGGGCAAACCTCCTCCATATGCTCCAGTATGCTCCTTATTTTTTTTTTTTTTTTTGTTCTGGGATATTATCTAATGGCCTGAATGAGGAGAATGAACGGGTATTGAGAGATAAGTTTTCTACTTCTAAAATGATTTTAACCCTTTTTTTTGTATTTTGGGATGGCAAATCATCAAATAACTTCTCCCGCTCTGGGCGGAACGGAGGGGCGTGTCAGACTTTTACTGACTAAAACCCACGCGTGTTCCTACTCTTTTGGCCAACCCGCAACCCTGAACGAGGCATCGGTCTTCGAGGACACAATGCGCCGTCGACACGGACCTGGTCTTTACCGGGTGGCGAGCTGCCCACTGCTCACCGCCCGCAAGCCCACGCCTGTGCCTACGCGGCTAGAACCGTGAGGGCGCTGAAATTCCCACTCCCTCACACGGTCCGCCTCCTCCTTTGCCAGCATGCACTCTCGCTCCGGACTACGGCATGGACCAGGGCCGGTCGCGAGAGATCACCGCTGATCGCCGCCACTAGGACACGGCGATGCCGTAGTACAAGCATTACAGATAACATCATTTACATCTTCTTAATGACACCTACCCCTGCCCCCCCCCCCCCCCCTGGCGATGCCCTTGCCAGCCATCTAACCTCATCATCACCTATGATTGACTGTTAAAGAATGACTAAGGCATTAAATCCGCCATTGTACATACCTCTGTGCGAAAAGTATAAATAAGTGCTCTTTACGGTTGTTTTTAAACATATAAAATTATTTACGTAACCCAAAAAATGAACGCTTGAAATAAATAGCCTCTGTGAAATAAATATCACAGTTTCAATCTTCTGCTACCGGCTCCTGTCAAATATTTATTCCTGTTTCAAATATTTATTTTGCAAATAGGCTGAAGCCGGCCGAATTAGTCGGACGGCTTCAATTCTAATTAGAGAAAAACAGGCCATTTGTAGATATAAATTTTAATTTTAATTGAGTCGTCATGAATAATTTGACGAGACAATCTTTCAATTTCGCAAAGTGTGATGACAAATGTGATCGGATGATCCGTCGCACAGCGCGGCAGCGACTATCCACCCTTACGTTGTTGACACCACTACGGTCCGAACGAAGCGTTTCGCCTCGTCTTCTATAGCGCGTACATCGAGGGACTGGAACAATTTGCCTGCGGCGGTGTTTCCGTCTGACTATTAACATCGGGCCAGATTGCAATCAAGCACTAACTTAGTTTATAATTGTTAAAAAAAAACATGAAGTCTGTATTTGAGTTGTATTTAATTAAGACCTGCCAATCTTGGGTACAAGTTACTTTTCCCATTGGTATAAGGGGTTTAGGCGAAAAAATTTAGTATTAGTTTACCAGCTTTCATATCCTCAGTTCACGGCACTGATAAATTAATCAGGAAAATCCTACATCCTCACTGATTAATTCTGGTGTGCCGTGCCTCTGGGCGAAAATGGATGCCTGGAGAATCAGTTACCCGACTACAGTTCCATTTTGCCAGAGACGGTGGGATTAGACGCTTTGCAGAGTAGTTCAGAACACTTTGCTTCTGCTACTCATGCGGTGCGAGCGCGCCATCTATGTCAAAGTGTCAATCGAGTTTTTGGTTTAATTTTGAACGTAGTTTAGTGGACGACACTATTATACGCCTCGCTGTTTCATTTTGACTAGGAGCAATGGGCTGTCGAACAACACGGCCTGTCTTGACGTACACAAACTTTAAGGACATGGTGTAAGTTTATATAAATATAATATTTTTTTTCTGTAATATCAACTTTTTAATTTACACGGTCCGCTTTTTGTGTTATTTAGCTTACTAATAATTTACACAAAAAATATTAGTAGGTAATAATTGTATCATTAAAAGTTGTAACTACACTATTTTATTAGGTAAGCTAATGATGAGAGTTATATGTGTTTGAAATAAATAAATAAAAAGCGGCCAAATGCGTTTCGGACTCACGCACAAAGGGATCTGTACCATTGATTTATGAAATTAAAGGATTTAAATTATTTGTATGAAAGATTACGCGGTAATAAGCGGTTTACGATTTACGAGGTATTAAAAAAAACTACTTACTAGATCTCGTTCAAAACAATTTTCATTGGTAGTTTTTAAAATAAGTATTTTAGAAACCTCAATATAATTTTTGAAGATCTACCCATAGATACCCCACACGTATGTGTTTGATGAAAAAAAATATTGAGTTTCAGTTCTAAGTATGGGGAGCCCCAAAATTTTTTTTTTATTATTTTTGCATCAAAATCTTAATGCGGTTCATAGAATACGTCTACCTACCAAGTTTCAACAGCTCTTATAGTTTCGGAAAAAAATGGCTGTGACATACGGACGGACAGACGGATAGACGGACAGACAGACATGACGAATCTATAAGGGTTCCGTTTCTTGCCATTTGGCTACGGAACCCTAAAAATCATCCCACGGGCTCTTTTCACCGTCGGCGTATTAGTTAGTATGGCGTATTGGTTATTTCTATATTTTATTTAAATAATTTGTATTTTTATTTTTTAGTATTAGAAGAGTATAAATATTATTTTATTTATTTATCTATAATAACAGAATAAGGGACAGAGGTAATGTTTTTATCATAAAAAAAATCTCTGCAAGCGTATCAGCAATAACACAATAAATACAGAAATGTAGACAGCGTGTGAAAAAGTACCTAAAGGACATAAAATAATAAAAAAACGAAATGATTCTCAGAAACGAAAATAAATATTACAAGAATATAGTAACATAAGTATATACTTACTTCCAAAATATATATCACTAGAACCACAAAAAATATAATATACTTAAAAAATTACTAAACAACTATGATGAACTGAAAAGATAGTGCTCGTTTACTCTTTTTAAAAGTGCAACAGTTTGCGTGCGGAGGAGTAGAAATCGGTAAAGTGGGAAGGGACTTTAGAAGGTTTTTAAGATGTCACCTGCAAGGTACAATTGAAGGACGGATGTAGCAAAAACGTTCTCGTAGACAAAATGGTATTTTAGAATTGTGAAGGAGATTGAAAAGCAGGCACAATATTCGAGAGTTCCGCTGAAACCGAATGGGGAGCCTCTTGAGCATCTTGCGAAAGTTGGAGACGTGATCATACTTAACAAAACGAATAACTACAGATATTTTGCAAACGTTCAAGTTTATTTAAAAGCTCCACGGCGACATCCAAATAACAGGCATCATCGTAATCAATGATGAGCTGAATGAGGGTTTGAACAAGAGAGTTTAGGGTTTTTAAGGGCAAAAACCCCTAGAGACGTTACAGCAAGTGGAACGTATAGTAGGTATATTACCTTTAGTTATCTTGTAAAAATAGAAAATAAATTAATAGAAGCCTGTGTGAACCATGATGTTAGTATTATATACTGGAGTAGGGAGACGACTACATACTGTGCATATATATTTTAAAAGTAACTTTCAGTTGCTCCCCAAAAGGTCGTTACCTCGTCGGGTTTTATAAATCTTTTCTTAAAATATAAAAATTAATGTCACTTTTCGTTGTACTTTTATAACTCAAGAACGGGCTCACCTATCCAAACCATGTTTAAGCTTTATTCGGACTATTTATTAGATGGTTTATGTGAAGTTTGCACAAATTCGGTGGAGCGGTTTTTCATTTATCACATTTTTTGTAACAAATTAATTCAATAAATGGTCCATCATTTTGAATAGAAACTTTTTTGAGATAAGGTTTGTGGCGTTAAATTAAAACTTTTACAGTGTTGACAATGCCAGCATGTTGTTATGTCATTCATGCGGTAATTTCTTCTTCTTTCTTTCTTTTATGGCTTCGCACGGTTTGTGCATTTAGCCAATGTCATGTAATGAATTGTCTTACGATGGAGGTTTGAGACAAAGTCATGATGTGGCCACTATGCTGCGATATTTCACACAGAAAAAGATAGTGCCATAAATTTTTATTCATATCGATTGTTGGTTCGTCCAGAAGAACAAAATTATATCTGAAGATGTGGTAAACTATGCATCAGTACATCGTTGTTAATACACACATCAAAAGTGTCAACATCAAAAGGATCAACATATATTTTTGCAATAACTTTTCTCCTGATTGATATTAATTAAAATTTTCTTTAAGGATTCATCAAATAAAGTGTTTTCGTTTGTCACAGTAACGATAAACCAAGTCACCTTTGCATTAATAAAGAAATTTGCCATTTTCCTAATAAAGGGATATTTGACATTTGAACCACTAACACAAAAGTTCGAAAAAAGACTGAAATAACAATTTTCTCTAAAATTTTATTGGGTAACTTAAACAATTAATAATCCGTGTTTCTACCGCGAACACTAACAACACAAGAACATCGGTTTGGCATACTCAAAATGAGTTCATCCAAATCACGCTGTGGAATGGCCGCCTATGTTCGTTGCAACAACAAAAAAAGGTCTTCTTGCGACTGGATACCCTCCATATTCGGCAGAGCTCTTCTCTGTAGCATATCCCATGCATGCTCAATCGGGTTCAAGTCTGGCGACTGAGCAGGCCAGGGCAGGACATTGATGTTAGCTGCGGCGAGAGTCTGTCTTACAACTCTTGCGGTGTGCGGTCGTGCATTATCATGCATTAACTGAAATAAGGGACCGATTTGCACTTGTAGAGGAACGATGACGTCTGATACAATCGTCTCAGCATAAATTTGAGCGTTGAGGTTGCCTCTGATCCAAATCAACTCAGTTCTTCCGCCGATCCAAATACCCGCCCATACCATGATGGTTCCACCACTATAAGGATGGACTTCCTGGCAGGATTTTAATCGCTGTTGGCGTCCAGGGGTTCTCCAGTGTCGTATACGTCTTGTATCCGGTCTCATACCAAAACGAGACTCATCAGAAAAGCACACGAAACGCCATTGTTCTTCTGCCCAATTTCTGTGTTCAAGAGCCCATTGATATCGAATCCTACGATTGTGCATTGCTATAGGTGGTACCCGTAGCGGTCTTCGGGAATGAAGGTTCACTTCATGCAAGCGGTTTCTGACTGTTTGGTCGCTAATTAAGTTCCCTGAAGAGTGATGAAGCCTCACGGCTAACATCATGGCGGTTATTGTTGGAGCTCTTCGAGTTAAGATTTGAATGTATCGGTCTTGTCTCCGTGTGGTGCAGCGATACCGTCCTCCATGGCGCTCAGCTACGGTACCAGTGCTTCGGTAACGTGTCCAAAGTCGACTGATAACACTCTGACTTGTATTCAGAGCTAAAGTACGCATAGTAAGCATAGTACGTTGCCGGGAACCAGCTTCTATCATTCCCACGGCTCTGAGCATTTCTTCCCTGCTTAAATGACGTCGCCGCTCCATAATAACGTTGGTTTTAATCAGTAGTAGGGAAACAGTAGCACTAATAATGTCTTCAATGCGTTGTATGTTTTTATAGGGAAAATATTGACAACTGATTTTCATCTTTTACTCGAATTTGATTCACAGTTCCTGATTCAAATTATGAAATGCACCAAAAAGGATCCATATAAATTTATAAAATCATAAATTTATTACAACGCCACATCTCAATCTCAAGAAATCCGCATAAAAATGCTTGATCCCTAGACACTTTTGATGTGTGTATATATGCTAACATAGAAACTGAATATCTTAATTTTATTCTTTTCAACCAAGTAAAGATACGAAGAATATATTCATTTGCAAGATGCGATAGCCAATGATGCTAATGTGCATCAGACGTTTAACTATATTGCCATTGAATGCAAAACTTGCAATATTTCAAGAAATTCCACTATGGCAAAAGTTCTGCGATTAACGTCAATTATTATATGTAATGAATACTCATTACATTAGTGGCTTTTTATTCACCATTGCATACGCAATGGTGAATAAAAAGCCACTAGAAGCATTAAATCGAACAATGCAGAATTTACGTGATAATCAACAGCTTTTTGATTGTGCTTTTATATTACTGTCAGGGGATTTTCCAAACATTGCCTGTCATTCCTAGATCAACTGCTGATGATGAAATAAATGCCTTTTTAAAGTCGTCGGTTCTTTGTAGATATGTTAAAAAATTCACATACAAAATGATCCAGCTACCGATAAGTTTTCTAAACAATTGTTAGAAATTGGTGATGGCAAAAACAAATCGACAGTAGGTACCAACAAATTGATCGCTGTACTAAAGAAATTTTGTAATAAAATTTTAAAAAAAATTGCAATTGAGCAATCGATGGATGAACAGATTGAATGTTTTTCCGATTATTCTTTAGAATTACAGAAATTATGATTGGTTGACAGAACACGCCATTTTAGCACGGAAGAACATTCATATCAATACCATTTATTTTCAAATTCAAACGAAACTGCCAGGTGTAATCACGATATTAAATAAATTGACAGTGTTGTGAATCAAGACAAAGCAATGATTTGTCCAGTTGAATTTTTAAATTCATTGGAACCGGTTGATATGCCACCGCATTGCTTGAATCTGAAATTTGGTAAATATTAATCCACCAAAACTATGTAATGGCACAAGATTGGCAATGAAAAAGTTAGTGCTTTTGATTTAAGCTACGATCTTAACTGGTAAATCAAAAGGAGAAGTTTGTTTGATACCGCGTATTCCTATTATTCCAACTGGTATGCCATTTGAGTTCAAACAATTAGAAAAAAAAACAAATAAATTACAATGCTGTGCGTTTATCATTTGTGATGTCCATGCACAAGGCGCAAGGGCAAACACTTCACATTTGTGGTGTGAATTTGGAGGAATTATATTTTTCACATGGCCAACTTTATGTTGCCGGTTCGAGAGCCGGTACCCCCAGCCTTTTTTTTTTATTTATGCTCAAAACAGAAAACAAAAAATATTTTTTACCCAAATGTTTTTATATTTCCTACCACATAATGAAACAGAACTTCAACACATAATTAAGTATAGGTACAAAATATATTGATGTAGTGGAAACTGGAACCTGTACTAAGACTACCTGCTTTACAGGTCTTCAGGACTCCTGACCACATAGTCGTGTCACAACTAACACAAACGTATACTAATAGTACAGTCAATATGTCGAAAAAAAAGCCGTGTGCTCCGAAAAATGACAAACCGGAATTTGACTTGATGAATCGTTAGAGGGGCGAGTAATAAACTTAATGTTAGATTTCCGAAGTCCCTCCTCCTGCTGTTTTTGAGAAAATCCAAAAATATTTTGAAATTGATTTATCTCAGCAACTATAAGGGCTAGCGACCTTTTTTTTTTTTTAAACTGTTAAGGACACTTAGGACTACATTTTCTTTCATTGAAGTGACATCGTCCGACTTAAACTGCAAAAGCTAGATGGCGCTAAAGTTTGAAAAAATTGGTTTTTTGCCATTTTCATTATGAAATAACAATTTTTTTACAATAATGTAAATGAGAAAGTTGTTTGTCACAAAATTAGCTACAACTTTTGTTTAAAACATTTTTTCGTAAAACTCACCGTTTCCGAGCTGAAGCTTGTTGAAGTGTACAAATCGTACATTATGTGCCTTGCTGTAGGGTGTTTGTCACACAATTCATGGATAGATCAATGAATTGAAATGTTTACATAATTTTCAATTTTTAATAATTTTTTTTTTTTTTTTTTTTTTTTTTTTTTTTTTTTTTTTTTACGCTTCTTAGAGCATCTGGCAGATGTTAGAAACCGGTCCATTGTCCAAACTATGCCCACGTATTCGGTGAAAGTGACAAAAGAACCGTTGTTCTGCTCACTGCACTTCTTCACCTATATAGCTCGGAAACGGTAAGTTTTACGAAAAAATGTTTTAAACAAAAGTTGTAGCTAATTTTGTGACAAACAACTTTCTCATTTACATTATTGTAAAAAAATTGTTATTTCATAATGAAAATGCCAAAAAACCAATTTTTTCAAACTTTAGCGCCATCTAGCTTTTGCAGTTTAAGTCGGACGATGTCACTTCAATGAAAGAAAATGTAGTCCTAAGTGTCCTTAACAGTTTAAAAAAAAAAAAAGGTCGCTAGCCCTTATAGTTGCTGAGATAAATCAATTTCAAAATTTTTTGGATTTTCTCAAAAACAGCAGGAGGAGGGACTTCGGAAATCTAACATTAAGTTTATTACTCGCCCCTCTAACGATTCATCAAGTCAAATTCCGGTTTGTCATTTTTCGGAGCTCAAATTGCAGATTGACTGTACTATAACAGATGACAACGATTATAGGATGAAAGAAAATTGTCAAAAAATGCAAAAAGGGAAAACACAAAGTAAATAATTAATTTAAAAGATAAGACAGCAAAGTAGGGTGTGTTCGTGTGAATGTTGAGTGTGGGTGGATATGTGAGTGTTTCTAAGTCTAGATGTGAAGTGCGTGTGTGTGTGTGTGTGTGTGTGTAATAAATAGTAGATTAGTAGCCAAGGGCTGCAAGGCATCAATTGCAGCCCGAGATATTCAGGCGCGCAAACGCAGCGAGGTCGCCTATAGTTCGAGGGCGAAATTGATGCTTACACCCGAGCTAACTACTCTGCTTTACATCTCGATTATGAGGTAAGTAGAAAAAAAACCGGCTAAGTGTGAGTTGGACTCGCGTACGAAGGGTTCCGTACCATTACCTATCTTTAAAAAGGGCAAAGGTTAAGTTTGTTGTATGGGAGCCCCCCTTCAATATTTATTTTATTATAATTAAATTATTAATTTTTTATTTATATATATAACCAAATATTCTGTGAATATTTCAAGTGTCTATTTCCGTTATTAATATGAAGCAGAAAAACGGCAAAAAATCACGTTTGTTGTATGGGAGCCCCGCTTAAATATTTTATTTTTAGTATTTGTTGTTATAGCGGCAACAGAAATACATAATTTCTGAAAATTTCAACTGTCTAGCTATTACGGTTCATGAGATACAGCCTGGTGACAGACGGACAGCGAAGTCTCATGAATAGGTTTCCATTTTACCTTTTAGGTACGGAACCCTAAAAACCGGTATTACAAGAATAAAACATTTCAGAACTTTCAGGCAAAATATTGTTCTTTCAGGCAAGTGATGATGATATAGGTATCTTCATCACCTGTAGAACTCATGTTTTTCCTAATTAGCATGTAATTTAAAAAAATCCCAAAACCAAACAATATTTAAAGTAAAAACTTCTATTCCCGCTTTTTACATGTTTTTCTTTATTTATTTTTTCAAGAACTAAATTGAGCTTCGCCGTTCAATATTTGATGACGAATCGTTGTCTATTGTTCTCATATGAAGAAAAGGCTGAATTGCGAAGCGACCTCTTTTATCATTGGGCTGAATGCATGATGTCTATTGCCAGTATGATGATTACATTAGAAGAAGAGTGATTTTTTTTTTAATTACTTACCACCCTAGGGCTTTTCTAGCTACATTATTGCCATAAGGCGCTAATTGGTCACTTACAAGCCCCATTTGGGGGTAATAAGGACCTACTTACCGAATATGAGAGATGTAAATATATTTTTGTTTCAATATATGAATTTAATTTTTAATTAATATCTATTATTTTATTATTTCACTTTATACGTAGCGAAGCACGTATCGGGCCACTAATAAGTCATATTAATGACATAACTCCATCACCGCGAAACAAAAGGCAAGACTAACAAAGAACCTGTTAAACCAATGTAGCTAACATAATTAGCCGCAATATATTGAAAATGTAGTAGGTAACTAGTCACAAAAACAATCACGTTTACGCTATTCAATATTAGACAGTAAAGCCATTAGTTAATTGGATAGTGTAGTGTTTCTACACAATTGCTGTTTCAAAACAACGATATTATAATCAATTGTGCGTCTAACAAAGGTGGGGGGAGGATAAACAAGCAGTGCGCCTCTGCGGCCGGACGCTCTCGGCTCTGCAACAGGACTCCATCACCAAATAACGGCCGGCCTTCGTACTATATACCCACTAACTACCGTCCGCTGAGATTTTGCTATTTGCGCTCAGATTTACTGCATCCAGATTTATAATCCCAGGCCTGTTTTGGCTCTCAATTGGGAGCTAGTGTTTGAGTTCTCAAGATGCAGATCTACAGACTAAAATAGTTCGTCTAGTACTCTCGATCTCGTGGAAATATCTGAATAGAAAGTGTTCTAAAGTCTAAGTCCAGGTCATGTGCCAAATTGCATCCAAAATATTTCAGCCGTTTTAGCGTGAAACCGCAACAAAGGATTGTATATTTTAGGCGGATCAAGTCTATTTATTAATTCAGGATTACAATATATGGATTTTACATTTCTCGGTGGTAGGCCATAAAATCTGCTGCCGGCAGAAGTTACCACCCACCAGACAAAGTCTTGCCGCCAAGCGATTCGTCGTATTCCGGCATGATGTCTGGTAAAGCCGTACGGAGGACGGGTCTGAGCAGTTGAGTTGCGATGTGTGCCGGGTACAATGAACCAAATGTTGTTGTGTCGGAAGTTTGGTCGTGGAGGGCCTCCAGAAAAATCTCCCTCTGGCGCTAAATATTAAAATTCTGGGGTTAAATATTGCATCAACTCGCTCTACTGCCGTCTTCCTTTCTATTCACTCAGTTTTTTTGAATACTTAGATAGGCTCTTAATAAGCTAGCGCGCTTTACCATCAACGATTGCATCACTGCTTACCATCAGGCGGGATTGCGGTCAAACGCTAGTTTAATAAGACTGCAGTCAATTTTCTTTTGATGGTGGTTCACAAGGTACAATTGGTCCCTTTAATTCCGTTTCAATACCTGGTTTAGTTGTCAAACACGTATTACGTCAGGAGTTTGAGATGCGATGTTGTTCCTAGCTAAATGCTGATCTAATAACTAGACGAAGCAACAGACGCGTTTGACCTATAAGTCAATCCGAAGCGGTACGTTTGAACGACCTACGTCTACACTGGTAGGGAGTATAACTGTAGGAATTATAAAGAATCTAGTCACCATTGTATTGAAACTGGCCAAGTGCGAGTCAGACTCTCACACAAAGGGTTCCGTAAATGCCTCTATTACTCCTTCCTCTATAACAGGTTTAGAAAAGTTATAGAAGTCGATAGTGTTTTCCTTCAAAGTTCATCACATGGACTATCATTATTACTATAGATATATAACATTATTTTTTTAGATTTTTCAAGGCTCTCTTGGCTTTTAGAGAGGAAGTTATTTTAACAAATAAAAAGCGCTGTAATGTTGAATAGACATCTCGCAAAGGGACACTAAATCAAAAACTGTCTTAACAACCTTGAAATTTTTGATAGACCCATCTAAAGATACCTCATTATGAGATGTGTTAGATGCGAGAAATAATATCGTCCACACTTTTCGTTTAGGGGGTGTTTCTTTTAGTAATTTATCGACGTGGTAAATACACAATATCCATGCAAAGTTTATGTTTCTAGCACTAAGCGTGCCTATGGTAAACCCGTATTTCTTTAAAAACTTTACGGGTTTCGAGACATAAACTACGGAACCCTAAAAACGTTAAACCGACTCTATGAATAAGTAATTAGTATTTTTTTTTTTTATGGATCGACCAGATAATCTAGTCAAGGGAAAGACGCGGGCTCTAAATCATCATCATCATCATCAACCTTTTTATCGTCCCACTGCTGGGCACAGGTCTCCTCTCATACAGAGAAGAATTGAGCGTAATCACCACGCTTGCTCAAAGCGGATGGGCTCTAAATACCAAAATCAAATTATTACGTAACCTCAAAGACTGAAACACAGATATTGATGGTCATCTAAGTTTCAACTACATAAGGATGTTTCCTGGGTACAAAAAATGATTCTATTTAGTCCGTCATTCGGATTATAGAAAAATATTGGATACGTATATTTTGTTTTATCAAATAAAAAAAAAATGGCAAATATAAAAGGCATCAAAGGTGTAGCATGCAGTGACGTCACACGAGTTTTCAACGCACTGTGTCGTCTTCATTTTTTGTTTATATGAAAAAAGAAAAAATCGTGTCTAGTATTTTTTGGAAATCTGACTGACGGACTAATTAGTTTTTTTTTTTAGTCAACTACCCTATTGTTGTAAATCAGTGTTTATTAAACTACCAACTCGTCTATACGAGTAGAACAATCAAACCAACAGAAAACTACAGCACAGTTTTTCCGAGGCTCGTTAACTGACGAAAGTTAGCTTTGTGCTGCGACGTGTGCCGTGAATGTGTGCTCTGCTCAGCAGCGTACATTCAGCCAGTTTGATGTGCTAATGAGCGACATTAACGTTTAGTCGGCGTCAATAAACGTCACTTTGTCGACTAGAGCATACAATGCTCCCCTCACGTTCCATGTCGGTTTGACGTTAGATACTGTTGTTTAGTAGAAATTCATCGCTACATTGCATTGATTTATCGATAGATGCAGAACAAAAAGACGGCAGGATCACTTTCCAAACGTGACAAACTTCCACTAAGACTTTCATAAAACCAGAATAGAACTAGACTTTTGGCCTTTGTTTGAGTGATAACAATAGTTCTTTTTTTTGTATATTTAAAAAAAACGTTGCCCTACACTAGGAATTTCTCCTGTATCGTGGGTGCGTTTACAAACATATAAACTCACATCATATACAGCAACAGCCAGACCCGGAACAACTACTTATAGGTCATACAAATATTTGTTCCTTTATTATATATGTCGGAGACAGCGACGGCAGAGCGGTAGGGTCGACATCATCTTGGTGTGGTGGTACAGGTTCCATTTCATAGGTGAGTTTTGAATTGAAGCACGACGTGTAGATATACCCTCCAATCTTCATAATAACAATTTGAATAGGCAAACTGACAGTTTCGGTTCGGAGGAGTGCCTTGGTCCGCGTCTCGATGCAAAGTCACCGTTCGACGAACCCCACTTTCCAAAGCGACTCTGTCCATGTGACGTCATCACAAAATAACGTCACAAGCGTTCGCCCCTCTACTACGTAAATCAAATCAGCAACTTCTATTAAAATTAATCGACGATCTCCGACACGGCCAGCCTGACGAGTCCCACGTCCTCGTGCATCTTCATCATCCCAGCGCCAACCCCAGCCGCAACCGAAGCTCCCCCAGCCCCGGAGCCAGGGGTCCGCTTCACCAGGCCAACTGCCGATTCCGGCCAAACCTCGATACTTTCCGTTGCACGTCCTCGTGCACGTCTGTAACAAATTAAAAAAAAAACACAGAAAACCGACTTTGAAGCATTTTGAGAGCTCGGCCAACCTGACCGTCACACGTCACGTTTAGTTACATTGACTATTAGAAAACCAAACAAACTTAATTGTTTTAACAACTTAAAAGCTTCCTTCAAGCCTCATAATTATCAACTTTCAAAAAGAAAACAAAAGGTTCCTCCAAGCCTCATAATTATTAAATCAAAATCATAATCTTCAATAAGAAAACACACCATGGTTCGCTACCACAGTAGCTAGTGACAACTCATAGTTGACACCCATATCGTCATCACCTCTTGTGATACGACCAACTCTAGAGTCCACGACTCTCAGGTCAACACATGACCGTTCAACTAATAGTCTCCTCCGAGACCCTGGTCCCCACCACACCACCATCTGCCCATCGTGCCCTGACCAACTCCTCACTGAGTTTCAGTCACGACAGCAGACTAGTGCATGCAGTGCGACCATATCTAACTAGGTCCCCGCCACACCACTAGCTGCCCATCGCCCCCTGAACAACCCCTCACTGGGTTGCAGTTACGACTACAGACTAGTGCATGCAGTGCGACCATACCTACTAGTGTCCCCGCCACACCACTAGCTGCCCATCGCGCTCTGAACAACCTCTCACTGGGTTGCAGTTACGACTACAGACTAGTGCGTGCAGCGCGACCACTCAGCCATGATACGTGTTCTATTTGCTGGCGGAGGCACCCTCCTCACCATCTTCTACATTTTGAAAATCTAACTCAACAGACCTTACTTGGAAAAATCTTTCGTACCTATGCGATCGTGGGGTACTTATAAGTTCTGTTTCCAATCAACGATTTCAATAGGTAACGATCGCCATTATCGCCATCAAACAACTCACCAATATTAAATTTCATTACTTTAGCTCATTTCTATCAAATTAACATTTTTCGTAAATAGCACTCATTTCCATCAAATTAACATTTTTCGTAAATAGCACTTATATGTTCGTTACCGCATGCTCTCTTGTCTTGTTGTAGTATTTCTGGTTCAGTATCATTCAATGTTAGAAGATTTTATGATCTAACCACACGTCCTATCAGAAGCTCAAGTGAGGGCCACTGTGAACTTTAGTTTTGAAATAATCAAAGAAAAACCAGACTTGACCATGGAGTTTCTTGCACGTTCTTCTCAATAGAGATCTACGCTTTGAAACATGCAATTTAGCTTCACTTTTCTTGGACTGACCGATATTGACTATTCAAAAGCACCACCGGATGGTTAATTTGAATTAAACAATTTTGTTTTTGATTTTAGAAATCATATTTTTAAAACCCTGATTTAAAATTTCTCAGTCCATTATAACAAAGAATACGGGTAGTACAAGAAATATTTGCAAATAACTCTTATTATCATGTCGCAAAGAAATGGTTCAGTACACAACACACTGGCACAACCTTGTACACTGTATATATACTGGCGCGTGCATACATACACCAATGAAATTACAGATTGCTTGACAAGAGAACATTCGGCCACGGAATCAAAATAAAAATAGTACGACTCACCGGATTATGGCAATTTCCCACAAACACCTGCCACTTGGCAGTTGTCAACCGTTGCACACCAGACATATCTGAGCTCTCATAAAATCCCATTACATTACCACAAACGTTTTGAGTATTTTGAAACCTTCTCATCGCCTGCAGAGTAGATGCTGTCCTGAAATCTTCTCATCGCCTGCAGAGTAGAGGCTCAAGTCTTGAAACCTTGAGCGTTCCGCAAAGTGCACGCATCTCCGGCTGCGCCGCAAGCAGTTCCAGTAGTGCCACACGCCATTGATGCGATTCACCAAACAGCTAGAAGTGCGCTCCGCAAGCGCACCTTGCCCGCTCCGCAGGCGCACCTTGCTCGCCAAGCAACAGCCAGCACTGTCGCGCGCCAAGCAACAGCCAGCACTGTCGCGATAGCGCCGCGTCCAGCCGGCACTTGCACGCCTGCAGCGCACTATCACGCGGAGCGATCTCTTCTGTGTCAGCAATTGAGCGCACCTCGTAACGTGACGTTCACTTCCAGCCCCGCTGCCAGGACATCCAGCATCCAGCTCATACAAAGGCAATGAACAACTACCACACAAGTAATCACACCAGTACTATAAAAATATTGGCAGAAAGTGACTGTTATTCTGATAATGATTTATAACGAGATTGTGAGCAGTGTAGTTCTTCATCCCACTTCTGATGTCGGAGACAGCGACGGCAGAGCGGTAGGGTCGACATCATCTTGGTGTGGTGGTACAGGTTCCATTTCATAGGTGAGTTTTGAATTGAAGCACGACGTGTAGATATACCCTCCAATCTTCATAATAACAATTTGAATAGGCAAACTGACAGTTTCGGTTCGGAGGAGTGCCTTGGTCCGCGTCTCGATGCAAAGTCACCGTTCGACGAACCCCACTTTCCAAAGCGACTCTGTCCATGTGACGTCATCACAAAATAACGTCACAAGCGTTCGCCCCTCTACTACGTAAATCAAATCAGCAACTTCTATTAAAATTAATCGACGATCTCCGACATATACATGCATATACTTCTCTGTTTCTTTATTCAATAAATTTTTCTCAACGACAAATCTGACTTCTGGTTAATCTCGAAAATAATCTCAATCTACAAAATCGGATTCAAAAATAAACCAAAGACAAATATATTTCTTGAACAGAATTATTTATTCGTAACTTCACAAGAACACATCAAAGACAAAAAATAAAAGCTTGCAAAAATTATCTACCATTTTACTTTACCCATCACCGTTCTTACGCGTGTCATGTAAATATTGCGAACAAATTCCGGCGAGTGTCGGTATTACATTATAAAAAGCAACAACCAACTTGCCCAGGGCGAAACGCGGGCAAATGTGGGGCAAAGTGGGGCAAAATCTAGAGTACAACAAGCCTAGCTTCCATAGCATTTTTACATGCAAAACGTAATACTAATAAATCTTTGTATGCGTCATATAGATGCAGGGTTGTGCCGTTGCCTCAAGTCGTGGCCAGCCAGGCGGAAAATTGCAAACTAGCGTATCCAGTACACCGCCATGTCTATCTGGGCTTACGCCTCGTTGATATAACCACCCAGGAAAATTAATTTTAACATGTAATTACCTGAATTGAGGGTAAAAGATTTAGGTATTATTTAGTGAAAATTGTTTCTTTTTAATAAAATGTAAAACTTGCTAAGACATTTTGTTCAACATAAATCTTACGATTTAAAAAACATTATTATTAATTTTATGTCGTGGTGGCCTAGGGTTAAAACACCAACCTCTCAAGTATGAGTGCGCGGGTTCGATTAAAGTTATATGTAGGTACTTTCTAAGTATATCTTGGACACCAATGACTGAAGGTGAAGGAAAACATCTTGAGGAAACCTGGACTTTAAGTCTGAAATCGCCAACCTGCACTCAATCCTTCTCTGTATGAGAGGAGACCTGAGCCCAGCAGTGGGACGATAAAAGCTCTTTGTAAAGCAGTAAGAAAATACCTAGTTAATTGCACTCACCTTTTAAAGACGTCAATATTTTCAGAAATATCTCCGTCAATCATAATCCTAACGTTTATAAATCTTTAAACAGTAACAATACTTTATCCTCAATTTAGGTACCTCCATGTTCCGTTCATAATACACCTTAAATGTGTTATCATATTGTTTATAGCCGCACCTTTGATTAAAATACGGATCGAATTACCCAACACTCGATGCTCCTCACATTGTTTCGAAAATATGATTATTATATTCCGTCCTGATTACGCGAAGGCATCATATTCATTAAATCTTGTCTTAAGAATTACGCCGTAAAAAGAAACGTAATCGACTTTCTTAGCGAGTGTACCACGTGTACCGGTTACATTAACTGTTAACTATTGTTAGGGATGCGGGAACGTGGCAGATACCAGTCCCACCGATTTCATTGTTTGTGAACTACCATGGACACCACCGATTCTTAAAGAAAACGTTGAAAGAAACCAGAACTTGCAAATACAGTCTCTAGTTATATAATTATTGGATGAGATTTAATTATATATTTTATAAAAGAAATCGTCGTGTTGATTCACCCTAATAACAGACAAAATTTCAGCAAGCTCAACACAACATAATTACTTAGAAAACAACAATAGAATAATCCAGTAATTCAATAAGGGCGGATGTTATTAACTTTTAATTGCTCATATTTTCTTGTTTCGACTTGTTCTGCAATTAAAGCATATTCCATTCCTCCATAATCACAACACAAACAATGAAAAATATAGACTCAGATTAAGACGCTTTAGACAAAAATCGTTATTACTTTTACAAGCTTTTCTATTTGTGTGTAATCAACTAATCACATGATCCCTCGGATGAGTATCGAAGCTCGTTCGAGTGTCACTCCAATTCGACATGACGAGCACTCGACATTTAAGTTGGTCCGAATCAATCGTAAATACGAAATTAAAATCGCAGTAACTCCTTCGCGAATTGTCCTCAACGGTAATAAGATCTCAATCTCTTCTCTGTATGAGAGGAGACCTGTGCCCAGCAGTGGGACGATAAAAAGGTTGATGATGATGATTTTGATAGTAATAAAATCGACATAATAAGTAAGTACCTTTTTATTCTATTTTTTCTGATGGTGTCATAGGAAGTTAGACTAATGTTACGAAGCACTAGAGAACGGCTCCTAATGCTTATTCGCACTTCCACAGCTCTTAAACGACAATTCTTTTTTATTTTTCTTAAACTTTAAATACAGGCCTAGTGTAGTTACAAAGACAGGTTCTGCACTTGTCTTTCTTTTTTGTTTCAATGACAATTTAATTAAAACTGTACAAATGCAGTTTTTATTATTCACATCTCTAGCAGCATAGTGAAGTGACGTGTGCCTAGACATCTTTTCTTTAGTTCTTAATTCTAAACCACAACAATAAGTTTGCTGCACGTGGCATGTCTCACCTTTTTATTTCAAAATGCTTAACTCCAGCACCTTAATTGCCTACATAACACACTATCAACCATGGAGCAAATATAGCTCCATGCTATCAACTACAATTTGAATCATTTTGACAAAAAATGCTAATCCATCACTATATTCGAAAAATTTACTTTTCACGACGTAACTAACGCAATGAAAGCTGCTGTACTGTCAAAAAGGAAGCCGTTCCTACTGTTAGTGTGTTAGGCACTATTATGACACAAGAAAACCCTTACAAAATTTGGGGCTAATTATTATTAAATAAACACTGGCGAAAACAAAAACAAAAGACAGATGATGCGGAATATGGTGTTGTTTTAGACAAGCATTAATTTAAAGTTGGTTACGTGTACCGTCAGTTTCACCGTCATGCGAGCAACGTATTTATTCTGCCTACATATTAAATTACTTTTACAGCGAAGTAACTTCGCATCGCTGCATCTGGCTGCAGTGCATCACGAAATTATGATTTACAGTGTGCGCTCGTGAAACTTTTATTTAAGAGGCAATGCACAAGTGCCTTGCTTTCGGCTCGTTGTTTATTAGTTAGTTATCATGACTGGTCGAGCGGTGCATGTTAAGTTCCCTGACATGAATGGTATGGAAAAAGCAGAGATAATTACCACTAGGCATTTGTAGCAATTGATTGTCTATGGACACATTCCTTCACACACCCATCGTCTTTGAAAGAGTTAAAACAACAACAAAATTTATACTAAAAATGATTAGAGTGTTACTTTTTCTTCCTTAAACCCTTGCATAAGGACATAATATCCTTACATACTCTTATAAGAATTCAAGTGTCACTAATGAAACAGAATTCCTTTTTCTATTGTTTCCGAAATTGAAAAGTTTGCATAATAAACGAGTTGATATATCACAACAACAATGATAATACTGCATGTAGAAAGAATTAATATTCATTTTAACAAAATCGTTAACACACCAGTAATATCAACATTCACTTATCTTCGTATTTGATACGAAGTGCCAACACTATGCGGTATTAATTGCCAGCTACAGAATGTGCTACGGCGTAGTAGTCCGTAGCCTCTACGGCGAGGAAGTTCTACACATATTACACAAGAGTTCATTGAATTGCTACTGTGTTATGGAGCGATAATATATAATGTGATTGTTAGAACTACGTAAATTATTTTCACGATTTTCTCTCGGTGGTAGGCCATAACATCGGCCGCCGGCAAAAGTTACCACCCACCAAAGTCTTGTCGCCAAGCGATTTGTCGTGTTCCGGCATGATGTCTGGTGAAGCCGTACGGAGGACGGGTCTGAGCAGTTGTGTTGCGATGTGTGCCGGGTACGATGCGCCAAATGTTGTTGTGTTGGGAGTTTGGTCGTGGAGGGTCTTCAGATCAATCTCCCTTTGGCGCAGCATCGTTGGTCGTTTTGTTGGGTTTAACATTGCATCACCTCGCTCAACTGCCGTCTTCCTTCCTATTCGCTCAGTTTTTCTGAGTGAATAGGTTCTTAATAAACTAGCGCACTTTACCATCAACGATCGCATCACTGCTTACCATCAGGCGGGATTGCGGTCAAGCGCTAGTTTATAATTATTAAAAAAAAACTCGATTCCTATAAGTACTTATTTTTTATTTGTCTCATACAAATTGATAACGTAAATCATAATTTAGTAAAAACCATAATCTCCAAATAAGAGATTGCGGTTATTTTCACTACCTATTTATTTTATATTAGTGCTCAGTAAGTAAGATTATTGCAGCTTAATTAAATTGCAAAGTTTTCAGTTATTTCCTAACCAGCCATTATGTTATTAAACAAGTCTGTATGCATCCTATCTAATGATTCCCCAAACGCTCTCGTTAAACTTGCACCATTGTTTGCCTAACTTGGAGCTGTAAGTAATTGGTAATGGTTACAACTTTACAGTTTGTACCAAAAGTCCATAGTTAATCTAACAAAGCAATAGCTTGACGTTTAATTTTACTAACGCCCTTCTGATTTTCGTCATCCAGCGATATTTTTTTACTAAAAACGTGGCCCCACCCTAGTAATTTCTCTTATATCGTGGGTACGTTTACAAACACATAAACTCACATACACTAACATCCAGACCCAGAACAACTACTTGTAGGTCATACAAATATTTGTTCCGTTCGGGAATCGAACTCCCAACATGCAGCACAGCAGTCAATAGCTTGACCACTGCGCTAACCGTGCAGATAATTTGAAAGTTATACTAGAAGTCAACATGACCTTACGATTCACCCCGGGCTTCAAGGACCCACCAAACCGACCCACCGATGGGTCCCTGAACACTGATATGTCTCCATAGGCCCACTAGTGGGTCCTCTGAAATTTTATTATCTTCGAAGACCCACTATTGAGATATTATCTTTCAATATTTTGTTTTATTATTTATTTTGTCTCCTAATAACTAACCTACTAAACAGTCTTTTACTTATTAACTATAAACATCCTTAATTTTTAGGCTCTTAATAAACTAGCGCGCTTTACCATCAACGATCGCATCACTGATTAGGCGGGATTGCGGTCATTGCGTTATAATTTATAAAAAAAAAATTATACCTACTAATATTTTTGAATGGTGCGAATAGTACAAAAAGTTGGTGAAAAAAATAAACTTAAAATATTATTTCTAAGATATCTAAGTAAAAAATAAAATGCTCCTGATGGCGAGCCATGCGTGGGAAAATTCACTAAGTAGGTATTCTAAAAAATGATCACATCTTAACTTCTCCAGAAAGTATCCTACTGTTATTTCATCATACGTATCAACTGCAACTGAAATTCTATTATAAAAATGGTCTTTTCAATGTAACACTGAAGTTCTTCAGAAAATGTTGTGGTTTTATTATTATTATAAAACAAAGACACATTTTCTTTCCCTATGTCCCTTTGTATAATTAAATCTATAAAACTACGCAACGGATTTTGATGCGGTTTGTTTTTAATAGATAGACTGACTGGACCTGCCGAAAGTAACCAATAAATCTATACCGTTATTATTTGTAGATGACTTAAAATTAGTTTGTAATAGTAGTTTATCTACTCTCATATCAAAAAATTAAGAGTTTATATTGACGTATTTTACCCATAGTATATCGAAATAAAATTAATAAATTAAATTATAACATTATTTCTCTAACAAAATAACGTTATAATATTTTTTTTTTTCATTACCGTACAGATTACAAACCATAGATAGCACTATTTCATTTTTTTATCTGTGGCTGCGCGCTTTGGCGCGTGCGCTTTGATGCTGGGTGCAGAATTTTGGCGCCAAATACGTTTCTTTGCATTGCGATTTCGTTGTTGTGTTTCGCTGGACACATAATTGATTTTTATTGTTTCTTAAAATGTATGAGATTAGACAAAGTAGTGTATGAAACTGTACATAATTAGGTATTACACACTCGTGTGATACTATTAAAAAACTCGCTTCGCTCGTTTTTTAAACTAACACTCGTGCATAATATCCCTCATTATGTAACAATTTCATAAACTACTATTATGAAACTGTTACATAATGAGGAATATTATGCACGAGTGTGAGTGTGATACTATTAAACATAGTGAGTGTGATACTAAAAACAGTATCACACGAGTGTGTGATAATATGTACAGTTTCATACACTACTTCATCTAATCTCATACATTGTATTGAATATATGAAATAAAAGATAGAGATTGATACAGTTTATTTATTGGTTTGCACCCTGCATCCCCGCGCACGCGCCAAAGCGCGCGCAGCCACAGATAAAAAATGAAATAGTGCTGTCTATGGTTTGTAATCTGTACAGTAATGAAAAAAAAAATTATTATAACATTATTTTGTTAAAGAAATAATGTTATAATTTAATTTTTTAATTTCCTTTCAATATTCTATTGGTAGGGGAGAGCGGGGCTGAAAGTGCCGGGGGTAAATAGTGCCGACGCGAATATTTCGAAAACAGAAAGAGATAGATATACGATCGTATTCTGTCGCGTAATGCCTAACAGTCGGACACACGCGGCTGCTATTTTAGTTGCGTCAGCGACGCGGATCTAGTGGCAGTGCATGTGAGGGTCCTCCAGCGCCACGTAAGTAAATATTTTCGTTTCGATACTTTTTGGTCTCAAGCTAGCATTTTTCGTGCTTTTAATATGAGAGTTTTTGTAAGATGTTTGTTATTTATCCTAGTTTGTTATGCAGTGTAATTTTAATGCTTTGAGCAAAGAAATTTTTATATGCGAGACAAAATATCACACTATCATAAACGGGGTAAAATGTGCCGTTCATGTGGGGCTGCTTGTGCCGCGGCACAACCAACCCCTAAGCAACCTGTATTGTTTCAATATTGTTTATATTTACGCGAGCACTTATGAAAAAAAGGAAAAGAGGTACTTTTGGGCATGATACTTTATACTGCATTATTTTCTTTGACAGAATGAGGACATACAAGCTAAAAACTGAAAGGGGAACTACATCTCAGGATCTTTTACAAAGGGCTGCTGATGCAGTCATCAAGGAGGGACGTAAATTAAAAACTGTTGCACGTGAATTACAAATTGATGAGTCAAATTATGTCATTATACAAATTGATGAGTAAAATATCTTGATGAGTCAAATTACGTGGGCAGCAATGTTGAGATTGAGACTAGTCCATCAATACTACAGCATATTCCTGGGCAAAGCGACTGCAGCGTTGACTGTACAAGAGTGTACAGTCTGACTAAGTAGACTGTACAACCTATCCCTTGCTGCAGCTTCCAGCTTCCTCAATCAGCCGATAACAACACAGGAAATAAAAATATAGCAGTTTTCTCACCAGAGCTATTAAGACCACTGCCTAAAGCATCTCCCCGATTAATTGAACATAATAAAGCACGTAAAAGAAAGACAGCTGTTCTTACGGACACTCCAGAGAAAAATGCTTTGGCAGAAGAACAGGCTAATAAAAAGAAGAAGAAAGAAAGGGAAATTACAAAAGAAAGAAGGTTAAGGGAAAAGGGAAGGGAAAAGGCAAGGGAAAGGGCAAACAAAAAAAAACCGATTAAAAAGCCCGCAAAGAGAGACGAACAAGAATGGTACCTACTGTATCATATATTGTGATGCCTATTCTAACTCTGCCCCTAAAGAAAAATGGATTGAATGCAGAGAATGCAAGAATCGGGCCCATTTGCAATCTATTGAAGATGAAGAAAACTAAGCATTTGTATGTCCTAATTGCTATTCTGATCAATCATCTGGAGAATAACTAGTCTTGATATATTTTTTTATTTCTTAAAAAGACTCGAGACTGATCAATACGATAATAATTTTGAAAAATTGTAATTTAAGAGAAATCTTTATTGTTTTTTGCAATATAGTAATTAGAGACTGATATTTTTAATAATTGATCTCATTTGCATAAAAATAAATACAAACTATTGATTAAAAATATGCTTTTAAGTTTGAAATAATTAAATAAGTGAAGGCTATTTGTTTTTTTTTTTATAATACTTAGTATTATATACAATTAAACTTTAAAAACTGTTGATTCATACTAAAAAGTATAACGAATAAATATATTATTATAAAATTGATGTGTTTTAAATTCTAAATTAATTTTCATTCATGTAAAACTTCGAGCATTATCAACGGCACAACCGACCTCAGCTACGGCACAACTTGCCCCAAAGTGGGGTTGGTAGTGCCTTGCCGCCTATGTATAAAAAAATCACTTTTTCTTAAAAACTATTAAAAATGTGTAAAATCTGTAGTTAAATTCGTATAATAGATTAAATTTGGCTTAGGATGAACCACTACTCTCAGATATAGTACTTGTTTTATCCGAATCTTGAAAGGATTTGTCAAAATCGGCACTTTCAGCCCCGCTCTCCCCTAAAGTATGTCAATATAAACTCCTTTTTAGTTTTATATTTTTAATTTTTTTATATGAGAGTAGATAAAATAAATTAGAGTACGGATCAGGACATTTTACAGCAGGACATAAATAGGGTAGTAGAGTGGAGTATTAACAATAAATTATACTTTAATGTACCCAAATGCTCGGTGCTATCATTTACTCGCGCGCCCAACCCGGACCATTTTCAGTATAGTATGGATGGAAGACAGTTGCAACGGGTCTCAGAGGTTAAGGATTTAGGCGAGCGCTTTACTTCTAATTTAAATTTTCGTTTACATATAACTGAAGTTTGTAAAAAATCATACCGCAACTTAGGGTTGGTGTTACGGCTACTATACAGTTTAACGAACATCAGAGCTCTGAAATCGTTGTACGAAGTGCTTGTAAAAAGTCATCTTGAATGCAATACAGTTGTCTGGTCGCCAGAGACAAACAAGTACAAAATAATGTTAGAACGCATACAAAACAAATTTATTAGGTTGTATTCATATTTATATTGTAAAGTATGGTCTGTACCCGGGATATACACTGTTGTATCCTGCTTTGTTTTTACTAGGCATGGTAGGCTAATATAAACTATGTTTGAGCCAAATTCGATAAAGAATAGAGGTAAACAAACCGTTGCTAGTCAACGAGTAGTTTTCGCTTAAAAGACAGATGTTAACAACCTTTTCTAGATCTCCTGCTTGTGTCACTCAAACACAGGCCACGCCTCACTGCTATACAGGAGAACAGATTTAATAATGGTTTTATAGACCTGCCTCTTAAGTTTCGTCCTTAAGACGTCGCAATCAATGTCGCCGGATGCGAGCAGTACAGACCCCAAGTATTTAAACTGGTCCGTCCACTCGATCATGTCTCCGCCTATGCGCCCAGACATGGAGTCCGTCGTGTTGCTGGCCAAGTACACGGTCTTCGACACGTTGAGTTTCAGACCTCCGTTCTCAAGCGAGTCCTTCCACGCATTCACCCGCCGCACCAACCGTTCCCTGTCCGCGTCCGCCAGCTCGATATCATCAGCATACATAAGTAGCCAGGGAGGTTGCTCATGTGAATCCTTGATGCTGTCCGACAAGACGTCTAATATCACGCTGAACAGAAACGGACTAAGGACGGAACACGGATCCCTGGTGGACTCCGACGGTGATAGGTAAAGGTTTAGTGTCGCCAACAGCAGTCCTAACAACGGAATCGGAATTGAGGTACTTGTCTCGAATTATGTCAACGTAGGCTTCTGGTACCCCTTTGGACCTCAGCGCCCACCAGATCACCCCGCGAGGGACACAGTCGAAAGCCTTCTGCATATCTAGAAAGAGCATATGCAGAGGCGTGTTCTTCGATCTGTATCTCTCCATGGTGATCCTTAGTGCGAAGATACGGCCGCCCTTAGGGACGCCGAAACCACCCGCGCCGGTGTGTTGTTTGCCGGATACGATGCGACAAATGTTGTGTCGAGAGTTTGGTCGTGGAGGGTCTCCAGATCAATCTCCCTCTAGCGCAACATCATTGGTCGTATTCTTCCTTCCTATTGACTAAGTTTTTTAAGTGAATAAGTTTAATAAACTAGCGCGCTTTTCTATCAACCATTGCATCACTGCTTACCATCAGGCGGGACTGCAGTCAAGCACTCGTTTATAATTATTAAAAAAAATCAATGAATGGTAAACTCCTACTTTTAACGGTAGGTAGATATTGCTTAGATTTTGTGGACCTATGAAAGAAAAGATGAGAAATTATTTTAATTGTGACTTAATAATTTTGCTTTTTTAACTGAACATTTTAATTAAAATACTATTTCTTCGTGATCATCCACTACATTTCGTTTCGACACGATCTATTAGAAACTAATTTTGGACCTCGTAAAAATCTTAGTTTTAATCAGCAAAAACGTGTTAAGTTAATGCTACGGCTACATTGGTGTATATTTATGCTCTCTCTCGCTCTCCGCTCAACATCTTAGTGTAAACAGAGAGCGCGCGAAATGCTGATCGGTTTATCGCCACAATGTAGCCGCAGCATCGTTTCGGCTATGACTCGATAGATTAAAATTTTCTTCTTTCTTGTAATTTTAACTTTAAACTAACTGTAGGAAGGGGCTTCTTATGATCAAGTTTGTACTCATCATGTTTGTGCACATTGATCAAGCAAAAAAAATAGAGAGAGAGCAAAGATTACATAACCTTCACTCATCAAGACATCCCTTAACTTTCGAATTTGCCTTTCTATTTCAAAATATTCCATTTAACTTTGAACTCTAAACTAACTGTAGGAAGGGGCTTCTTATGATCAAGTTTGTACCTACTCATCATGTTTGTGCACATTGATCAAGCAAAAAAATAGAGAGAAAGCAAAGATTACATGACCTTCACTCATCAAGACAACCCAATAACGAGAATAATCTGTTCTAGCTTAATAGTCATCAAAGTGCGATAATTCGTGCACAATTGAAAACGTCGCCAACAGACATCCGCTAATCATGCGGAAGGAGGGTACACGACGTTTAAACTAAATTTATAGCAATGAAATAAATCGCACTGGAACGGCGAGCAGATTTTAGGAAATATACATATTTCATTAATAAATTGGCGAACCAAGTGACAGCTGTTCTCTTCATCATTGGTTTGGTTGATGGTGAAATTTACCAATTAAATACGCCTTATTTTTGGTGAAATGTATGTTTTATTTGGTTGTGGAACTTACAAAACAATAAAAAATCCAAATATTGGTAGCATAACAGTAAAAAGAAAAAAAAACCGGTCAAGTGCGAGACAAAAACGTTGAAAAAACACGTTTCCCCTAATGAGTTTGTTTACACCGTTTACTGCTTTCTTCCTTTCTTGGTAGGTAATTCAAGAGCTATATTCCTAAGCCATAGAAGGTATACTGCATTCAGCAAAAGTGTCCTCATAATCTACGCCTACACCTATTTACACCTTACAAAGGTCGTAAATTATTCCAAGGGCATCCTGTGCTTCTTCCCAGGCGTTAAAATGCTCTGCATGGTGACACCAGCATCAGTTGCCAAAACCGAACTTTTTTTAACAGTACAGTCGTATCTGCCTATTGTATAAAATTATTTATTATTTTTGGGAAACTGTAAACGAACCAACCCTATGTGGCATAGGTAAGTAACTCCACATTAAAATCAAAGAATCAACATTGTTCTTACATAAGTAGGTACTCATGTGAGACAAAATAACTATTATGAATGATGAACACGACTAATCGTGATAACAAAATTGTTTGGAAAAATAGCTTACAAATAGCAGCAAATTACCTACCTATTTAGGAAAGTCACGTTTTTCTTCACTAGCTATTAGATACTTACCGTATTTATTTACAATGATTAAAGACAAATAAATTCACTGTATAAGATACGCGGGCTGACCAGCAACGTTGTCGTCCTCTAGAGAATAGCCACAACAAAATATACAGTAAAATTTTGGCAAAAGCGACTTGAGATACGTCGGCATCGCAGCTTAAAATCTCCTGAAAATTATTCATAGCACAACGTCGTACTGATGTTATTTAACTTAGATTTCGTATTTACACGAATTTCCTGGTTTATATTGGTCCCTATGAGATAGACGGTTGTAAAAGCACTTCTACTTTCACACTCCACCCTCAAGTACACCTTTGCGCTTTTCATTTCAAATGAAAACGTTTTTGGTGGCCGAATATTTAAAAACGGTTTTGAAGAAAGTAAAAATCAATTAGGTATAATTGTTGTGCTTGTCTAGTCTCTATGGGACTTACTAAATAACAACTGTGCGGATTGATCAATTTGTGAGGTAAATCTTCCTGTGTTCAGTCAAAAGATAGAGTGGCATTTCTAATTGCCACAATTGACGATGTAGGTAATCCTGTCCATGCCTGGGATACTTTTACAAAACCACGATACATATTGCAATGTATTTTTTTTCCGCCCGATGTTACCATCGCAGTGATGCAATCGTAGATGGCAAAGATTAGAAAGATTATTAAGAGCCTATCTACTCCAAAAAACTGAGTGAATAGGAAAGAAAACGGCAGTTGGGCGAGGTGATGCAATGTTACATCCAACAACACGACCAACGAAGCTGCACCAGAGGGCGATTGATCTGGAGATCCTCCACGACCAAACTCCCGACACAACAACATTTGGCACATCGTTCCCGGCACACGTCGCAACACAACTGCTCAGACCCGTCCTCCGTACTGCTTCACCAGACATCTAGCCGGAACACGACGAATCGTTTGGCAGCAAGACTTTGTCTGGTGGGTGGTAACTTCTGTGGGCAGCCGATGTTATGGCCTACCACCGAAAAATTGTTTGTAATTAAATATCGGTAGGTAAGTAGGTATTGGATTATATAGGTAGCAGTTGTGTAGTGAGTGAAGACTAGCAGTGGGTCTTTACTCACTACACAACTACACTACACGCTAGTATCTGGATCCATGGCAATATTTAGATACTTGCTCTGCCATCGTGTCGCATATCATCGCTCGCCCGTGCCATACACCGTTTTCCCTTGGCTTTCTTTCTGACTTATGTCCTTTTGCTTGGGCTCGTAAGGATCGTTGAAATTAAATAGCTTAGGTATGTATAACCTTTTTTTTCCCTAAACATTCAAACTTACAAAGAAACCAACTCTTTATAAAATTAGTATGGATAGGTATGTAACCCCCTCATCTATATAAGTTGGGAAAGTTATGACAATTCTTTAATGGGTCAAGGTCATGTCTTCTCTATTGTTGTTAAATTATTTTCTAACACGATAAGGATTAGTGCGTTTACAGATCTTCTTAATGCTCCTCCTCCTAGAGTTGTTTACGTAATACCAATCATCGGTCATGGTTCCAAAATCTACTCCTGTAATCTGTTTTTCGACCTGCGTCTATTTTCAGCAACATGAATGACTTCCGAGGCTTCTATGTTTAACGAGGTGTGATTACAGTCTGACCAGCGAATAGTACTTCCTCTTGCTATTTTCTTGGCAAGTCGGTAATACTCCATTAAATAAGTAGGCGCCCTAGATTAATTAATTTACTTTCAAACCAGATTCGAAACAAATATATTTTGCAAAATGTAAAACAATCATTCGTTTTACGTAAACACAGACATAGCTAATTTCTTTGTCAGCTTTCCAATAGAAAGGAGAGACAATAGCGCAGACACGACTATTCATACCGACGCTCACATGCTGTCGTATACCGCATCTTATTGTTCAAAGAATAGAGTTGAAAATGTGATGATATGTAGGGTAAAGAAAGCTATTGTATAGATAGTAATAAGGAGTCTACTGAAGTAGGCTGCGAGGGCCCTCCGCCGAGCACTGCCCTTGCTCAGCCCCTCGACCTAATGAAACGTAGACTACATCGGAACACGATTCTCCAATACTTGTCGCCTAGACGGGAAAAACGACAGTCCATTCTGAAGATATGTGTTTATAGAAAAGTTGCAGCTATTCTGATCATTCCTTGGATAGCTTACACATATATATCGTTCCAGTACGGATTTAGCGTTCTTCTTAATGCCTATATTAAATCCAAATACTTTTAACCGCAATTTATTTGAAAATAAATAATTTTCTAAGTAGGTAATTAGTTATAATTAAAATATCTTTGTAATTACAGCCGTCACAAAGCTCTAAAGACTTTGAGATGGAAAAATAAGCTCTAGGTAACTAGGTCGTTTAACCAGTCAGTGGCCAGCTATAACTCGACAAATAAAGAAAGAAAAAAAAACATTTGCATCCCGACTGGGATGGTAACAAAAACTTTTTTTTTTACAAAAAAAAAACAACCGACTTCCAAAAAACACTACAAAGTGAAAAATAAAAAAGTTTTTATTTTACACTTTTTAGTTGTGAAAAGTACTGTTCAGCTGCATCCGGTTAGACTGGATGCTGACGCTAAAATACTTACTTAATGAAAAAACTTACAAACGCACTCGTTGCCCCTACGATTTTTGAAAGTTCCTCTTGATTTCTCTGGTCTTCCACCATCAAACCCTGATGTCCTTATCATGGGACCACCTTGGGAATATCTTAAAGCATATATACCGGTAAAATGGGCATGATCTACGTTTACCTGTCCTTGAAGACTGTTAGAAAAGTATTTGTGAGTACGACCTATAAATTTATATTTTATATGGATCACGCACTACGGTTTACTCTGAATACAATCTTTTAAACTTGTGACATTACAGTAAAGTTATTTTTAACAGACTTCAAAAGGAGGAGGTTGCTCATTTTGACAGTATATTTGCTTTTTTATGTTTGTTCACGGATAACTTCGCTGTTTATGGACCGATTTTGATGATTCTTATTTTGTTCGAAAGAAGATATCTTCAAAGTGGTCCCATGATAAGGAAATCAGGGTCTGATGATGGAAGACCAGGGAAAAGGGAAATCAAGGGGCACCTTCAAAAATCGTGGGCACTACTAGTGCTATTCTAAGTTTTTAGAGTAAGTTTCTAAGTTTTTAGTTTATAAAGCATTTTAAAGCACTACAATCTAATAAAGGTCTGAACCTGAAGTAGATCTGATGATGGAACTGGGAGACAATCGAGGGAACTCCTCAACAATTCACAGCACCTACCATGTGTTTGTGTTTGATTAATTAGTATTGATAAGAACTTTACATCTAAATGAGTTGTGACTGTCATTAGGACTCTGATAATGAAGACTAAGCTCGGTTCAGGGAACTCCTCAACGTTTTAGAGTAGTTACTTTGTGTTTGGACTTAATTCATTTGTTCTAATGAAAACTTTGCATCCATATGGGTTATAATAAAGGTCTGCAGTAGATGTGGTGATTGAGCCAAGAGACAGTCGTGGGAACTTCTCAACGATTCACAGCAGAGCTACCTTGTACTTGTGCTTGATTAATTTGTATTGATAAGGGCTATAAACCTAGATAAATAGTGGTTGTCATTAGGGGTTTTAAATGAAGACGAAGGGAATTCCTCAAAGGTTTACAGTAGCTACTTTGTGTTTGGACTTAATTCATTTATACTAATGAGAACTTTCACCCATATATATGGGTGAAAATTAATATCTGCAGTAGATCTGCTGATGAATACCATAGACAGTTGAGGGAATTCCTCAACAATTTACAGCATTGAAGTTTAACATAGGACAACCACTACCTACTCCGCATGCTTATGCAACAGACAATTAAAATTAAGAGACTCTTAAGTTGTGTAATCGCGTTATTTCTAGCAATGCTCATACTTTCATTTTGGTCCCATAGGAATTTTATAGAAATCGGTTCAGTAGTTTGGTTTTTAAACCAAAATTACGATTTTCCCAACAATTTTGGCGTCAGCGTCCAGTCTGACCGGATGCAGCTGATCAGTATGTACTTTTCACAACTTTTTTAGTTATATGAATGATGTATGAATAGATAATTACATACAGTTGTGTAAAATAAAAACGTTTGTACAAACGAAGTCGGTTGTTTTTTTTTTTTTTTTTGTCCTATAGAGCCGACTGAGATAGCACTAAAGTAGTAGTGCGTCATTTTTAACTGGGATACCAGAAAAAAAAAATTATGTTTGTAAACATTTGGTATTTTTTTCAGTAAATTGATATTTACAAGAACTATATAAAAGCTTTTGTAAATATCAAGCGAAATATAAAATAAACTGTTGTAACAGCAGACGCAATAAAATAAGCAGTGTGTAGGAACAAATACAACAGTAGGCTTTTGTTATCCCTACATGGCCACATTGTGCTTATTTTTTCTAGCATAAAACAATACGACACCTTATTAGAAAGAGACACATATCTACTTTTTGTTTTCTCTTTCGGGTCGTCTTTTATTTCAACTTCGCAATCCAGTTAAAGATATAGTTTCATGGGAGGACCACATCATCTGCAAATTAATTGACAGCGGTATCAAAACGCAAAAATAAAGAAATTGACACAGTAAAAGTAGTAATTGTGTAACACATTCCGTTACGCTGCTTTATTTTTTAATGCTAGCTTAATGTAGCTAGCATTAAAAAATAAAGCCAAATAAATGAGATATTTGATTTGTACGTTCTTACCCCAGCGCCGATCTTACCCCAACGCACCTTATGGTGCAGTTGTCTTACGGTATCGGTCCATCCGTACCTACTATAACATGACGGCATAATAAAAAACTCAGTTTTTTTCTTCGTTGTTTTTAATGCATGACAGAATGACAGATCTTACTACAGATGATCATGAATGCTATGACAGCTACCAATGAGTCGTATTATGAAATAAGTCAACTAGCATTGTAAACACATTTTAGAAAACCTTATAGTAAATTTGGAAATTATACAAGTCAACTGTGTCGCATTGTGCGACGGGGTGCATTTACGAGTCACTGTTGCTACTTATACGGTATTTTTTGTTTATGCGGAACCTGAATATAGTTTGTTCAGTTTAAGCAACTGAATCGATTCATTTTTACACCATGTTATATTTTTCCCAAATACATTTAGAAATAGGGTATTTGACTAAAAAAAATTAATTAGTCGGTCAGTCAGATTTCCAAAAAAATACTAGACACGTATTTTTTGTTTTATCAGAACAATAAAAATTGACAAATATAAAAGGCATCAAAGACCATGAGTGGTAGCTGGTGACGTCACTGGTCGCTAAAAAGTGTAGCGTGCAGTGACGTCACACGAGTTTTCAACGCACTGTGTCGTCTTCATTTTTGTTTATATGAAAAGAGAAAAAATACGTGTCTAGTATTTTTCGGAAATCTGACTGACGGACTAATTAGTTTTTTTTAGTCAAATACCCCATTGTTGCAGTGTGGATACCGAGCGGTTACGATAGATCATAGTATGTACTTGCGCGGCCAACAGATGACGCCAGAGTTCAACGCACCGCCCTCGCCCGCCCGAATGGAGCTTAGACCATATTTTTGTTGGGACACCGAAGTAGAATAACAAGCTTGTGGTTTTACCAACTTTGTGGTGTTTTATTATATTTTTTTGAAATTTTGTACATAGATTATTTACTTAAAAATACTGGACACGCGTTTCGGGTTCCGCATAAATAAAAAATTATGTTGTGTATGAAAATATTATTTGTAAGAGAAGTATACCTTGACCTGTTGGCCTTCGGGGCCGCGTACATATAGACGTCATAACCTCCTTTATACATAAACGTTGCTTAAAGTTAACTAGTGATTAGCGACTGTTTAACCATATATTTTTGTCGTGTGCACGCCAGTTAATTTTAATCATCTTTTATGAATATACCCCTTAAACACTTATGTTTTTTATTCATAAACGACGATTAAAGTTAAGTGATGTTAAAATTTCAAAAATTTATGGTTAAACAATCACTAGTCACTAGTTAAATTTAAGCAACGTTTATGAATAGCGACGATTAAAGTTAAGTGATGTTAAAATTTTAAAAATGTATGGTTAAACAATCACTAGTCACTAGTTAAATTTAAGCAACGTTTATGAATAGCGCGGAATAATGCGTAAATATGCGGTCGTCAGCCTCCTGTAACTTATTGTGAAACGTTGATATACGGCACTACAATGGGCCAGCATATGCATAAATTGCGTACTTTGAATTAAGGCATCAGTAGTCACGTAGTCAATAATTACGAAAAATTATAGACAGATTGACCATTTCTCTGATTATAGCACTTGTTTTGTGACGTATGCACCACTCTTGTCGGTACCTCGGTGTCAGTTGTTTGCTGCTCCGGACGACGTCTTTACGTCGGCGTCGGCTGTCGCTGAAAACCAGCGTTGGCCTCTGTTTTGCATAGGGTCGCAGCATAATGCTGAGCGACAGCCTTTTTGCGTGGATGTGACGCATGTTCTCTTAACTATTTCTTATTTTTGTAAAATTTTGCGTCATGTTTACCGCAAATAAACGTTTTTTCTTTCTTTCTTTTCACGTTAAAACTAGTTGTCAGACATTCGGGCTTCTGACTACCCGTAACGCCTGTCAAGGAACCACGAATAACTGTCAAGATCAATGGCTTAATGTACTTTCCGAGGCACGGAAGGGTCTCGGTGTGTACACATAGTCACCCATCCACCAACCACCCGCGGCAAGCGCGGCTTAACCAAAAATATTAACCTCTTTTTGTTTCCATATACCTAAAATACAGAAACATTTGTGACAAAAACATACGACAATTTCCAAAATTACTCGATCGGTTCACAACAGTAGTTCGTGCTTGCACCCCACACAAATGTCTGTAACAGTTGCCTTAACAGAATACATTTATGTAAGTATCTAATTATTCATGAATTTATTATGACTCGTAATCTAGCGTTTTGCATAGACGGTGTAGAAATACTATGTCCCTGATCCATAACAAACATATAATTTGAAAAAAAAACTCAGTCTCATAGAGCAAGACAAGGATATAACGCTACAACTCATCAGCAATTAAAGTCCCTGGTAGAAAGCTCAATCTATAACGAAAAAGTAGCATATTTTAAGCATAATATTAATAATAAGATAAAAAATCCTGATTTGTTATGGAAGAATATCAAGTCAACGTTTGTGCTTTCAAAGCAGAGTCAAGAACTCCCGCCTCATTTTAGAGACCCTGACCTAATAAATAACTCATTTTTAAAAGTTCCAGGCAACCCAGTTGCCAGTCCGTCCCTTATATCATTTTATGAGTCCAACAGACACGGCGAAGCAAAATTCGCGCTTGCCCCGGTAGAACAAAGCGACGTTTCACGTGTTATCACTGAACTTAAGTCAAACGCTAAAGGTCACGACCAGATTACCCTGAGCATGCTTTCCCTAACCCTACCTCATACTTTACCTACCATAACGGATATCATTAATTGCTCCATTTTGACATCCGAGTTTCCTAATCCATGGAAAACTGCTATAGTCAGACCCATACCCAAATGTACTAACCCTATAGAAGTCAAAGATTTGAGGCCAATAAGCATCTTACCATGTCTTTCGAAGGTAATGGAGAAGGTGGTGTGCCGTCAATTGACTCGGTTTTTGGAAGAAAACGAGTTGCTGCCTGACCTACAATCGGGTTTTAGGAAACACCGGAGTACGTCTACAGCCTTGCTAGACGTTACCGACAACATTCTGTCAGCTCAAGATAAAGGCATGTGTTCACTGTTGGTTCTACTTGATTTCTCACGTGCTTTTGACTGTATCAATGTATCGTTACTAATTTCGAAGTTAAAATATTACGGGTTTGACGATAACGCCATACAGTGGTTCCAAAGCTACCTCGGTGACAGAAAGCAACTCGTGGAATTGCGTTTGGCGGATGGTACCAACTTGATTTCAGCTCTTTCTACAATTGAAAGAGGGGTTCCCCAGGGATCAGTTTTGGGTCCGATTATTTTTATAATTTACTGTGCAGACATAATAAAGTGCCTTCAGAAATGCAGATATCATATCTATGCGGATGATGTGCAATTGTATTTGTCTTTCAAACCAGAGGACTACGATTCAGCCATTAAAGATCTAACTGATGACCTTGAGAGTATCTCCACCTGGGCGAATGAGAACTGTCTAATGTTAAACCCAGTGAAAACCAAGTATATGTTGTTTGGTACGAGGCAACAGTTGAAGAAGCTGCCTGCAAGTCTAAGTCTGACTCTTATGGGTGAGCCTATTGAGCGGGTTGATGAAGCGCGGAACCTGGGGTTGCGTATGGACAGTAACCTTAGGTTTGAGAAGCACGTTGCTGACTCCGTTAGAAATTGTTTTTATCGTCTGAAACTGCTTTACAAAATGAGACCTTTCTTATCGGAGAAGCTTCGCGAGCAGTTAGTCGAAACCCTTGTTCTTTCCAAACTAAACTACGCTGATACGGTTTACGGCCCACGCTTGCTATCACGTACCAACAGGCTTATACAGAGAGTCCAAAATGCATGCGCTCGTTTCTGCTATTCAGTTCCCCCTAGAAGTCATGTCACCCCCTTCCTTAACAAACAGTTTATTCTAAGAATGAAGTCTAGGCGAAAGCTTCATTTAGCCTGTCTTCTTTTTGACATCATCAAGACTAAGAAACCTAAGTACTTGTACGACAGGCTCAACTGGATGGCTGGTAGACGCGAGTGCGCGCCCAGGTTTTGTGCTCAGCAGCTTTCAACTCAGCCTCATAGAACGGCAGCGTTCAGAGGCAGTTTTCGTTATGCTGCATCTAAAGTGTGGAATAATATTCCACCCCCCTTAAGGGTACTGGGCACCATCCATACGTTCAGAACACGTTTGCGGCAGTATCTGATTGATGCGCAAAGGAAACTGGATATGGTCAATCTTAACATTTCATTTATATAGGTAAACCGTTAGTGTTTCATTCGTGGGACATGTATTGAATGGGTTGGTCGGAGATACGAAGACACGAAGATTCGAGAATATGATTGTAGTATAGTATGTGTATTGTGTATGTGTGCACTTCTTCCGCGATGCCTGGTCTGAGTTTTTGCGTGTTATTGGAGACCTCTGAAGAGCGAGGGATGTGTTACTTAGTAGTTTTAAAAATAATAACATGACGGTAATTTAATATTTTCATGATAACTTACCCTCTGTCTCTGGCCTACTTGCATCGTTTATTGTATCCAAAGTTGAAATTGTTTATATATATATATATATATATATATATATATATATATATATAGATATCCCTTTGGGCACTTTGTGGCTCAGACGTGCCGTATAGGTAGTAATTTGTTGATCCATTTTCACTTGTTGATCCGGGGGCCTTTTGTTGATCCGATGCCATTTGTCCATAAATATGTGGCTCCGTTCGGAGCCACATGTGTCACGTTGAATAATAATAACCAATAACAATAATTAAGGGCTGTTTTATACAAATCCACCTTTTTGGCGTCTGGGCAGTTGTTGATCCAATTCAAATGGGCCAATCAGGGCGCAGCATTTGCCAAGGGCGCGAAGCGATTGGTTAAGCAGCCGTTTTGTTTTTTATGTATGTTCACTTTATTAATCTTAGATATTAATCTCAGACACCTGGACTGATTTGCTAAATTCTTTTTTTGTTTGAAAAGGTAAACTTTCTAAATGGTCCCTTAGTCAAGATCTGATGATGAAAGACTAGAGAAATCAAGAGGAACTTCCAAAAATCGTAGGGGCGACTAGTGCATTTCTAAGTATCTTCATTAAGTATTTCAAAGAACTATAATTTGATAAAGGTCTGATGTAGCTGATAATGGAGCCGGGAGACAGACGAAGGAAGTCCTCAACGATTGATAGCAGTTACCTTGAGTTTGTGCTTGATTAATTTGTATTAATTAGTACTTTACACCAAGATGAGTTGTGACTGTCATTAAGGCTCTGATGATGAAAACAAAGGCCAGTTCCAGAAACTCCTCAAGGTTTACAGTAGCTACTTTGTTTTTGGACTTAATTCCAATACCCATATAGCACATACAATCCGAGATTCCAGTGTCCTGTCCCCTCCCACTCTCCCCTCATGTTGTGACCCCAGGTGGACAGGATTCTCCCAACACTTAGACAACACCCCCCTCACCTACCCCTCCCCCCTCCCCCTAGACTCAACCTAGCCTCCCACCCCTTTCCTCTACACTCACTTTACCCCCCCCCCACTTGCTCTTCAGGCCACCTCACCCCCCCGCGGCCTATCTCGGGATCCGGAGGTCCTAGACTAGCCGAGTTTGGGCTCTTCGGAATCGGGAGGAAGAGCCCAACATTCTGTCCCCGGGGGATTCCGCATCCCGTACTATATTTACCCACCTCGAAGTCCTTCCCCATATCCCTACCTAAAATCCCGGATATCTCGGAAACGGCTGAGAATTTCAAAACTCTGACAAAATTCCCCCCCCCTTACTAGCCCCCCCCCCGCCCCCCGCAGCCGGAACCTCCCCCATTTTGACCCCATAGTATCTGACCCCCCAATACCCATATAGCACATACATTCCGAGATTCCAGTGTCCTGTCCCCTCCCACTCTCCCCTCATGTTGTGACCCCAGGTGGACAGGAGCCTCCCAACACTTAGACACCCCCCCTCACCTACCTCTCCCCCCTCCCCCTAGACTCAACCTAGCCTCCCCACCCCTCTCCTCTACACTCCCTTACCCCCCCTCCCCACTTGCTCTCCAGGCCACCTCACTCCCCCGCGGCCTATCTCGGGATCCGGAGGTCCTAGACTAGCCGAGTTTGGGCTCTTCGGAATCGGGAGGAAGAGCCCAACATTCTGACCCCGGGGGATTCCGCATCCCGCATCCCGCATTTCGCATTCCACACTGACTCACCTGGTGCTGGCGCGTGCAATTGTTGGGACATACAGGCTGTATCTTTAGGTTAGTTTAGTTTTAAATTTGGTGTTGTATTTAGTCGTGGATCGTCCCCCTATTGGGGACGCTAAGTTTTAATCTTTATTCATGTTATTATATTGAAGTAAAACTTCTTCGCCATCTTTTTCTAAGAAATTTCACTTCTTACGTGTGTACACTAGTACACGCACACATTTTTTTTTTGTTTCTAAAAACGAATATACTAATACCAAAGACATACCTGACTTCGGAAATTAGTTATTTTTTACGTTGTAGTGTTTTCTGGAAGACGGTTGTTTTTTTTTACACTTTTGTGTTATGAAAAGTACTGTGCAGCTGCATCCGGTCAGAATGAACGCTGATGCTAATATGGTTGGGAAAAGGCCTGTAAACAAATGACGTAATTTTGAATAATGTTATTTTTACCCATTGAGTTATAATGTACTACGTAGTACATTATAACTCAATGTTTTTACCCGTAATTTTGGTTTAAAAACGAAACCACTGAACCGATTTCTATAAAATTCCTACGAGGTCAAAATTAATGTATGAACAATGCTAGACATGACGCGATTACGCAACTTAAATTCAGTTTCTTGATTATAATTGATTGTTGCTTAAGCATGACATGCAGGTACTGGTTCTTCAGTGATAAACTTCAATGCTGTAAGTTTTTTAGGAGTTTCCTCGACTCCTGTTGGTCTTCATCATCAGATTTACGGACACGACCGACAGACCTTCATTTTAACCCACATAGGTGCAAAGTCCTAATCAATACAAATTAATCAAGCACAAACGCAAGGTGGCTGCAGGGGATCGTTGAGGAGTTCCCTCGTCTGTCTATGTTCTTCATCATCAAATCTACTGCAGATTTTCATAGTAATCCATATGGGTGAAAATCGCTCATCAATATACATTAATTAAATTCAAACACAAGGGAACTACTGTAAACCGTTGAGGAGTTCCCTGAAGTGGCCTTTGTATTTATCATCAGAGCCCTAATGACAATTAAAACCGATCTAAGTGTAAAGTTCTTATTAATACAAATTAATCAAGCTCAAATACAAGGTAGCTGCTATGAATTCCCGAGGAGTTCCCTCAACTGTCTCCCGGCTTCATATCTACTCCAACATCAGATCTACTCCAGATCATTAGTAAATTGTAGTGCTTTAAAATACTTAATGAAAATATTTAAAAATGTACCTAGAAATGTACAAGTTGCCTCTAAAAATTTTGAAAGTTTCCTTGCTTTCTCTAGTCTTTCATCATCAGAGCCTGGTGACTATGGGACCACCCTTTTAAATAAAAAAGAATTTTGCAAACGGATCCAGGCTTCTTACAGTAATCGGTGAACATACATAAAAAAAGGTTGCGACTAATTGAGAACCTCCTACTATTTTTGAAATCGGTTAAAAACTTAAATTGCCAAAAGAAAATAATTTTTCTGTTGACAATTTAAATTTTATAGGATTTTGACATTGATTACTAACTTTTTCCAATATAAGTTCATTCCCGGTATTAGAAAAAATGCCTGGGGTCGAATCCTCTCGTCTCAATGCCCGCGCTGCTGCCGATGATAATAGTATCATACTAAGCAATATACGGTCAAATCACGCAGGCTCTTACTTACTACTTTTCTCAAACAATCCGAGGAAATAAAAAACATAATTTTATTTTTTAAGTTCAATGACGAATAATGAACAATAATTATTTTTCCCACGCTATGGCGCTATTATGATGTTCCTTTGTTTTTTTTTTTCAATAAAGCGTCCACTATTTATCATTTCAATATTGTGTATTTGCAAGACAGTCCGAAATTTAAATAAAACCTTTTACTAGTTACCTCCTTGGTGTTCCGTGTTTCTTTTTTTTCGAAAGAAATTCAAACTAGGACGCTGGCACGAAACGCAAACTACCTAATTCGAAATTACGGCCGCTTAAATTTACATTCCATGTGTCTAATGAGTTCCTGTACCTTTTATTTATTTATTTTATTTTTATTAAAATTATAAACTGGCGCTTGACCGCAATCCCGCCTGATGGTAAGCAGTGACGCAGTCGTTGATGGTAAAGCGCACTAGTTTATTAAGAGCTTATTCACTCAAGCCTTGAAGACACTAAAATTGTAGTCCGACGGAAACACTGCCGCTGGCAAACTGTTCCAGTCCCTCGATGCACGCGGTATAAAGGAGGAAGCGAAACGCTTCGTCCGTATCGTAATGGTGTTCGCTAAAATATAACGCGACTAAGTGAAATAATTTTTATAATACACGTAGGAATGTAACTATGAGTAGATTGAGAAAACATCTACCAGAATGTCAAACGCACTTCGGCGGATATATGTACTCGTACTTAGATCTTTATTACTAAGTATCTTGCGCTTTACCATCAACGATTGCGTCACTGCTTACCATCAGGCGGGATTGCGGTCAAGCGCTGGTTTATACTTTAATAAAAAATAAAAAAAAAGTAGTAAATATGATTTTATGTCCACTAACGTGCGGTTGAGTTTATCTTTCTTAATTTACAAAAATATTATTAATGAGGTACACATGTTTAATTTACACACTACGCTGCGATATCTCAATGTTCTTTATGAATTATTTACTGAATGCACTTTTTACGACATAAATCAGGCACTTTTATTTAGTAAACAACACTATGCATAATTTAAAACTCCAATGAAAAATTAACGTGACACTCGGCTTAACTTTCCCGCCAAAACTCCAGACACGGGTTATGACATCAAGATAACATTGTTTTATTTTGAGTACTAGGCTTTTTAGTAAATTATATTTCTTTGCCTTTTTTTTTCTTTTTCTTCATTATGTGTTTATTTTTGTTTTAGTGTATTATTATTATAATGTGCGTTCTGTTTGGGCGGAATAAAGAATTTTTCTTTCTAGATCAGGAATCATTCAGGATCGGTTTTTAGGAATTAATCATCTGATTAATTCCTAAAAAAACAGCTACGGAAACTTCAACCCTTAAAATTAACATTAAAATTTAATAATAATATGTATTCGCATACAAATACCAAAGGAGTCTATACAAGCAGTGTCAATTGCATTGAATGTTAGAGAGGCTGTCCACACAATATTTTCGGCACAAAACATACCGCGGCGATATCGTGCTTAGACCCATTAGATTGGTTTCGATGAATAGAGTTTAAAAACTTAAAATTAATGGTAAATTAGAAATAAAGTATAAAAACCCTAGACATAAAATTCAACCTCTTTAACTATTAATAACAATTCATACTAAAAATAATTATATATTCATATCAAAATAAGTATTACGAAGTATGAGTTTTCTAAATGGATCAACAAAGTATATGATTTCTGGAATATATTTCCAGCCAAAAAGTCTTCGAGCATTTAAAAAAAATTGACGTTATGGATCCACTAATGCATGAAATGTTAACAAATATATATAGATCTTACAATGTATGGAGCATTGCGAATATAAAATTTCTAGATTAGGTTTATTAAATTCATAATTGATCAACCGTTACGGTATAGGTATCGGATCAAAAGAAGTATTACTGGAAGTGCGAGTATATAAATGGATCAACACAAGTTATTGATTTTTGAAATATATTCAGAGCTAAAAAGTCCTGGTGGGTTCAAAAAATATAGCCGTTAGGATCCACTAATGCATGAAATTGCTGAAAAAATTTTGTCGAGTATAAGTCCTAATCGACGAATATATTTGGCCACATCCCTAAATAGAATACGACGTTGCCACTCCCCCCAAGAAATATGCAACTGGAGTAAAGTTATTCCGTGCTAAAGGTGGAGTCTATAATGAACGGCATCGTGGCTGGATCAACTAAGTGCCCAAAGAGGTGTTTATATATATATATATATATATATATATACATATATATATATATATATTTATTTATGATATATCACACAAACACAGTTATTAATAATTATGCACTCATTTCATTCAGGTTCAGTTGAAAACCAGCGTCAGGCAACTGCTACGTAGTTGTCTGACATTTATGCTGAACTGGACCTATTTGGCGCAACCGTTGGACTCACATTTGATGATTATTTATTTTTTTATATGTTTCTCTCTCTTTTTTTTTTCTGTTTCCTTTGTTTCAAACTGTATGTATTTATAAGGGTGTGCGCCAAATAAATGGTTTCTTTCTTTCTTTCTTTCTTTAATAATAATAACTGGAATTATTGTAAAATATATTAAAACAATCAATAAACAACAAAGTACTAAAAATGACTCACTTGGGTACAATGAAATATGTCAAAAGTAAAAGCTGCCTGCACACTACCCAACTTGACGGACACTTTCACTGAAAATAATGCAATTTGCAAATATTGAGACTGGTACAATACCAATAGAACGCCAAGCTAAGTGTTCTGAAGTCAGCTTAAGGCCTTGTATTTGTGAGATAAAAATTACATTAGACTGTTACCATAACATGTTTTTGCTGCAAAACATGTTGCTGGCAAAAACACAGCAGCTTGTGAAACATGTAACACAAAATTATGTTGCTGCAACAATGTTGTGCAACCCTTGTTTACCATAAGACGGTATTAAAGTCATCAAATAACACAGTAGACAATATTACTTCTATACAGTCTATTCGATGCGTGGCTTTATACGCCCGCAGTGGAAGTTTAATATCATAGTATGAAGGAATGTCACCAGTAGAAATTCTAAGAGATTACAAGATTAGTATCTTAGCTTTATAGTATATAATACGGATCCGGAAACTATATAGCCCAAGATTCCTGGTAGTTCCTAAATAAGTTAAAATCATGGTAACTATATTATAATGAGTTGTCTTTTATAGAACTTAGCTTGATATCAGAACACTGCGTCTTTTGAAGCAAACTACTTTACGAAATATTCAGGTTTTCTCGCTAAAAAACACTAAACATATCCGTAAAGTCGATAACTGTTCCCTACCCTCGCTTAAAACCTTATATTTAATAATAGAAACAACAAATACAATTGGTTTAGTAAATACATTCGTTTTTCAAGTTACAGTAAATGTTCGTTTTAGTAATTTAGTAAAATATAAATCAGTGTTATAGTTATAGTAAGTACTTATTTATAAAAAATGGAATAGCATATTTGGAGTTTTTTTTTTAATGAAAAAGTAATCACGATTGGGGAATGTAATGTAAATGAGATTATACAAAGTAAACAATATTGAGGTACATTTTCAGAGATTACAAATATTGTGTAATGCAGTACATAAATGAGCACTTAAATAAAAAATATGGAGGAACCTCCAATAAGAACACAGGCTGTACGATTCGATATCAAAATAAATATTATTAATATGTTAGATATCACTTCGCACATTGCTTTCATATTATTTACGAGTGACTACATAATATACATTTTATTGAAACCTTACCATTACCTTCTAGAGATAAACGCTACAAATATTAAAGCAAATGTAAACATCTACATTCTGGGAATGTATCATTTATAAAACAGTATACTTACCTAATTATTTACAACGGAAATTATAAAAATACATTATGATCAATCCAAATGATAATTACATTTTTCTACGCTACATTAAGCTACAAGGTCAAACAAAAAAAAACAAAAATTATTATCTTTGGAAGAACAATGACAGCCACATACAAGCGAAGCAGGACGCCTGCCGACACCTGGCGACCACACGCCGACCACGCGGCGACCTCGCGGCGACCACGGGGCGACCACGTACACGTGTGAGTAACGCGGGCGACTTAGAAATATCCATACAGGGAACTATGGTTACTATGTCGAGAAATGTATTGTCCATTAGGCTTTGAACTCTTTGGCAATATTAGATTTCTTAATACACAAAAAATATTACTGAATATTTATTTTGGTGTTAACAGAAAAATTAAGAAAAACCTTTAATTTACTGGCTGCCCCAGTACTACCGATAATTAAGTTTTACAGATAAAACATTTATAAGATAAAAAGTGCGTTAAATATGTAATCATCACCAACTTCAATTGGGAAATAGTTCTATGAACTACATCAGTCACTAAAGAAGTTTACAAAATATTACTATTGATACGGGTCAGATATGAAGGGATCATGATAAATTGTTAAACATCACAGATACGTCAGTTACAAGAGATTCGATGAGAACAGTTACAAATTATATTATGGTACTATCATCATGTGTAAATACAATGTCTAGGAATGGGTGTAGTAATAGTTACAATTACAACAGATATCCCAAAGAATCCTACAGCTGACTCACATTACAATTAAACTTTACATCCATTTTCACACTCTGCGCGACATCGTTAGTGTGAAAATATACATAAAAACTAAGCAAAACTTGCGGCCAAATTACTGATTACAACCAATTACAACCGATTTCAAATCTTTCCAACACGTCCACAGATATAGCACACTAACTGTCGCGATCTTTTAAAAGAAGGCGACAACAGTCCTAAAGGATTCGTGTCGTTAGTTAGGCCGGGGGGTCGCTGTGGCGCTATCGTCGGGCCGCGCGTCGTCCGCGGGCTATAGCGGCGGCGACGTCTCGCCCGGCGCCAGAGAGTGTACGCGCGCAGACAGCAAGTTGTGCAGGATGAACACTGCCGGCTTGGGGCTGCCTTCCATGTCTAACTCCTGGAGTATGAAATGAAGAATCAATTAATATCGACGAATGTACTACATTAGAATAGAATAGAATACTCTTTATTATGTACACCATATAGATTGCAGAACATAAATATAAAGATTTTACAAAGGGTGATACAATGGGCGGTCTTATCGCTAAGAGCGATCTTTTACAGACAACCTTTGGATGGAATACTAAGGAGAAGGAGAGAGAAATAGTTTAGGTAGTCTACAGTGTACTATTTACATAGAGTATACAATAAAGATGTATGTTAAATGTATCATACTAGTTTAACTAAATATATACATCTAATTAATAAAACTCATACAAGAGCAGATAATAATAATAATAATAATAATTTTTATTTCAAAAATATACATTTCAAGGTACACAAATAATATTTTAACTAAGAAATCAAAGAGTACAGAAAATAATGTGTCGTTGGTGCCTGTACTAATGAATTAAATCACTGTATCACAGCCACCAGCGCCTTCCAAGTTAAACAAAAAATAGGACTATTGGAGCGTACCGAATAGTAAATCAGAAAAGTGTAATAAAGCAAAATAAAAATAATTAATTTAAAATATAAAGATAAAGAAAAGGTTACAATTAATCTAGGTATACCAAAATTAACAATAAAAGAATAAAAAAGAATTGATTTGAACTAAGCCACTTGTTTACATGGATTAATTTATGCGTATGTGCGTGCAAGAGTGATTCTGCATGTAGGTAGTGGTGGTATGTGTAAGTGTATGTGAGGGTGTGTGAGTGTAGATATGTGAAGGTGTGAGAGTGAGTGTATGTAGGTATGAGTCTATTTTAGAGGTACATCTATCGGATTGGTTTAAGCAGATCTTCAGTCTCCTGATAATTTAACTTTAATAAAAGAACTTGTAATTCCTTTTTGCATTTGTTTTTTGTTAAATTATGGATGTATGCTATTTTATTAATTCGGTTGTAGAGACGAGAACTATTTACATAAAAATGTCTACCGGCGAGAGCGGTTTTATGTGACTGAATTTCGCATACTATGTCCTTTCTGCGCTTGTTATTAGGTTTATATGGGATTGTAGCATGCTTACGCAGGATGGTTTGAAGAACATAGAGTTGTCTTACTGTGAGTACAGAGCATTGCTGGTACAAGGCAGCAGTCGGATGTCTAATAGGCTTCTTTAAAAGCACTTTTAGAACCGCTCTTTGCGCTCTCTCCACTCGCAGCATACTGTTAGCAAACGTGCCTCCCCACGCCGGTATACAGTACATTAATATCGACTGCACCAAGGAAAAGTAAACCAACTTCAATGTCGGTAGGTCCGCAGATGATCTTAATTTTTTGAAGACATACATAAGTTTTCTTGTTCGGGAAACTAAAATTCCTATGTGCTTGTCCCAGCTTAAACGGGAATCGATTTGAACTCCTAAATACCTCATTTCGTTTGTGCGTATGAGAGGTAGGCAGTCACAATTGAGACCAGTGTGAAGACAGTTATGAGCAATAATTTTTAGAGAGTCCGGAGGTTTAGACGCTGATGAACCAGAAAATGTTATGAATTTGGTTTTGTTAATGTTTAAGGTTAACAGGTTGTCATTTAGCCAGGATGTTATGATTGAGAGGGCTTTTTCTGTTTCTTTGTAGGCCAGCTGCCAGTCCCTTGCTTGCACAATCAGCGCCGTATCATCCGCATATGTTATAATTCTGCAGTTGTTAATTATCAGTTGACACAGATCGTTGATATATACCAAAAATAAGGTGGGACCAAGCACACTGCCTTGAGGGACTCCATATGTGAGGAATTCTTCATTGCTGGTGTAATTTCCAACCCTTACAAGCTGACTACGTTCAGTGAGGTAACTATGAAAATTCTTCAGGACCATGCCCCTTACTCCAACTGCTTCCAGTTTGCTTAAAAGGATGGGAATCGAAACCGTGTCGAAAGCCTTCGACAGGTCCAAAAATACTGCTATGGTTCTTAGTTTGTTATCTAAAGACTGAATTACAGTAGTTGTTAAATCTATCACAGCGTCTTCAGTAGACCTACCCTTAATAAACCCGTATTGGTTTTGAGAAATTATATTATTTTTAGTTAGAAAACTTATCAGTTGTTTATTTATAAGTTTTTCAAAAACTTTAGAAATGGTTGTGAGTACTGAAATTGGTCTATAATTTCCGACACAGTGTCGATCACCACCCTTAAAAATGGGGTGCACAATGGCTTTCTTAAATACTTTCGGAAAAGTTCCAGTAGTTATTGCAAGGTTAAATATGTGTTTTAACCCTGGTATCAGGAGGTGGCGGGCTGATTTTAGGACGGATGCAGATATACCATCCCAACCGACCGCACAGTTACTTTTCAGGCCCAGTATAGCAATCTCCAGCTCCTGCTCAGACACCTCAAAAACACCCATAGAGCAGCACGGGACTTTCACGCTTTGTGACGTGGGAGATACGGAATTTGGGATTTGGTCTGCCAATAATTTCCCTATGCTTGCGAAGTACTTATTAACTATATCGACTGAGTCTATAGGATTTTCACTCAAACTCAATAAGTCCTTTGGTGAGGTATTTTGTTGCTTTGTATCCGTAATAGTTTTGATGGCATCCCAGGTTGCCCTAGAGTCACCCCTGGCCTCTTCAAGTAGATTTCGATCATAAACTATTCTTAGCTTTTTTAATAAGTTGTTGAGAAAATTACGATAGCGTTTGTAGGTAATACTGAGTATTAGGTTATCGGGATCTTTTTGAGCTTTACGATGAAGTGTGTCTTTATTTTTTATACACTTCAGAAGTCCGGGGGTGACCCAAGGCTTTATGATCCTTTTTTTGTGCGGAATTAAAACCTCTCTAGTGTGTAAATGAACTATGGATGAAACTTTTTGAATGAGAGATTCAGCGGCTACATTAGAATCGTTAATACTAAATAAATAAGTCAGGTCTGTTTTCCTCAAGACATCCAACACAGCTTCCTGATCAGTACGCCTAATATAGTGGTTTGATTTGGGTGACGTATTTGTCGTGCCGACACTGAGTATCGTTGGGTTATGATCCGTGATCATTGTATCCAACACTAGTGTGGTTGCACATTTATGCGACTTTAACATGACATGATCAAGACACGCCTGCACCCTTGTAGGGAAGATGTGAGCAGGTAACATACCATGAGATGAAATTATATTAAGGTATTCTTCAGATTGGACATTTAAGTGATCAGGCATGATGTCTATGTTTAGATCTCCTGTGACAACTAATGTTTTATAGCTATTTAGAGACGCCAACACCTCATTGAGACTTGTAAGGAAGTTGTCTAAGTTCTTTTTTGCCGGTGAACGATATATTGCCACAATAGCAACTTCATCGCTAGTGCATATCAAGCAATTAGCATCCAGTAACAAAGGTTGAATTATTTTATGTTTTAAATATGATTTTACATAAACACATACACCATCGTTCTGATTACAGAAGGATGATTGGTAGTTGATATAGCCATCCAAAGAAGGTGCGTTTAGAACTTTACTAAGCCAGCACTCAGTCAGAACAATTACGTCACAAGTTGTCTTAATTGAGTCTAAGAGAATAGTAAGCTCGTTAAAGTTTGAGTTTAAGCTGCGTATGTTCATATGAAATATATTAAGTTTTTTACCGGTGTTATCAATGTATTTGGTACAATCATGGGGAGAACAGAAGAAAGACCTAGAGACACTAATAGATTCCAAGTCATTAGATATCTCGGCTATGTTATCCACGGTGAATTTGAAGTTCAAAATTATTAGGGAACAGAAGTGACCGGAACAGCAAAGCAAGATTAGTGTTCCTACTCAGCTTTTTTAAGACGTTTTCTTCGTGTGTGAGTGTGTATATGTAATATGTGCTATGCAATATTGTAAAATATGTGGCTGTTAAAAGTAATTTAAATAAGTAACAAGGATAATATAAAGACAAAAAACATTTTAAGAAGCATGCAAATAGAAAGTTCAGAGACAGCCGAGCGCAATTTCCACAATTTAATTCCAGTCATTGGTCGCAATCTATTTTTCCTAAGTCACCTTCCACTTTTATATGTATCGGCTGCGTACCTTCTCTTTTCCGAAGGTACACCTTACCATGGGCTGTCCAGCAGAAGGAAAACTCATTGACCTTGGCAAATTCCCGAGCCAGGTAGAACAACCGCTTCGTTTTGTGTGTCAGGTTTTCAGCAATGTAAATGGGAACTTGCGGGCATTGGAGTCCTAAGTGATTTGTGCCTAACCTGTTTCCTTTGTTCACCTTGTTGAAACTCTTGTATACAGTCAACAAGTTGTCTCTCCGCAGGACACTAACAAAATCTACAATAATGGGTTTGACAATTGGGGATTTAGTATTAGTGCGGTAAACGTCACGGATTTCGGAATTCAAAATTTGGCAGTTTAATCCTCTGCTAACTGCAGAAACAACCTGCAGAAGGTCCGATTTTGTTTCTCCTTTCTTTGCAGGTATATTCCTAATCTCAATACTGGAACTCTTGTTACTCCTTTCCAAACTTTCAACTTTATCTTCCAATTGTCGTATGTAAGTCAGGTCTTCTTTGCGTTCTTGCTGCAGCTTTCCAAGCTTTAGCCTCATTTCATCGTACTTTTCCGAAAACATAGAAAACGACGCTTGAAATTCATTATTTTGCTTAATAATGCCGTTTACGGAATCCTGAAGTGAGAGGAATTTTGCATCCTGCTGCACAGAAAAACTCCTGAAAAGTTCCTTCATTTCCTCCATAAAATCGTACTCATCAACCTCTTCATGTTTACGTTTATACCTGCAGCTAATATTGCTACTATCAGTGCTTCCAACAATGACTTGCATGTTCGGCTCCGACGCAACACGTTGAGGTGAAGAAGAATTAGGAGTGCGGCTCATTTTTATTTTATATGTCGGAGGGTAGGAAGGATCACAATCAATGCGGCAACAATCCACAAAAGTTATACGTAAAGCGATGTTGTTACTCCCTCACGATCGCAATGCCAGACCGACAAAAAGCAAGTAGCCGTAGCTGTAGACAGGTACCAGGACAACAGTAAGTAGAAGATGTAACTGGCGTACCATCAAAAACAAAGTTGCTCCGTCTTCGCATGAGCTGGCCACACACGGGCAGGAACAACAGATAGGTAAATCTTCAAAAACTTTGAAATAAGTCCAAAACACAGGAGCAGCACCCGGAGCCAGGTACCAGGGCAGCAGCAATTTGCAGGTGTTGTCAATGAAGTTGTATGCGATATTGCAACCGCCCAGCGACAGAGATAGAAGATAGCGCCAAGGGCTGGGGCAAAGCAGGATATCAACAGTGCGTAGGCGTAGACAACCGTGCGTAGGCGTTGGCAGATAGCGTAGGCGTTGACAGCAATGCGTAAGCGTAGACAAAACGATGCGTACCTGTCTCTTTCCACAGCCGTATGTCGCTCGCTGTCGCCCCGAATATAGCTCCGAAGTAAAACCTCTCGCTATTTATGCACTCCTATTTTCGTAAACTTATTATCTTAATTAAAAATCAATTTAAATAAACTCAAAAATATGGTACGCGGCAACGGAATGAGCGTCCGATCTCAACGGAGGTCCGGGGGGAAGGGACTAGAAGATAGAAATATAATGACACGTTTAAAGAGAGAGGAAGTGTTTTCTTATCATAGTTTTAAAAGAGTTTGAGTACGCCTTATGGACACGGGCAAGTCATTCCATAGGCGAACTGCTTGTACAGTAAAGGATTTATCGTAAAAACTAGTGGAATGCATAGGCATCTCTAATATCAGGCTTTCCGACAGAATCTATTATGTGTGTCATGAAGGAACTTCTTCGGACGTCACTTAACTTTAATCATCGTTTATGAAAAAACCCCTAAACTCTGTGGTTTTTATTCATAAAGGATCATTAAAGTTAAGTGACGTGCAAACGTCAAAAATGTATATTTAAACAATCGCTAATTACTAGTTATTACTTTAAGCAGCGTTTATGAATAAGAGGGAAAGTAGCTACTGTAAACCATTGAGGAGTTCCCTTAACTGTCCTTCGTCCTGTCCTAATGACTATCACAATACATCTAGGTGTAAAGCTCTTATTAATACAAATTAATCAAGCACAAACACAAGGTAGCTGCCGTGAATCGTTAAGGAGTTCCCTCGACTGTCCCTCGGCTCCATCATCAAATCTACTGCAAACCTTCATTATAATCCATATTGGTGCAAAGTTCTCATGAATATTAAAGAATTAGGTCAAAACACAAGGTAACTACTGTAAACCTTTGAGGAGTTCCCTGAACTGGCTTTTGTTTTCATCATAAGAGCCTTGGTGACAGTCTCAACCATCTAGGTATAAAGTTCTTATTCAATACAAATTAATAAAGCACAATGGCAAGGTAGCTGCTATGAATCGTTGAGGAGTTCCCTCGACTGTCTATGGTCTTCATCATCAGATCTACTGCAGACCTTCATTTTAACAGACATGGGTGTAAAGTTCTCAACAATATAAATAAATTAGGTCCAAACACAAAGCAGCTACTGTAAACCGTTGAGGAGTTCCCGGAACTGGCCTTTCTTTTCATCATCAGACATCATCATCCCTTATGGCAGACACAACCCATCTATACCAGGGATGTTACGGAGCTTCGACTCCGACTCCGTAAGTCGGAACTTCCGATTATTATCATACCTTCGGTTCCGACTTCGGTTCCGATATTTTTAAATCGGAGTTTATTAAAGCTTAACATAGCTGCGGCGGCCTGCCGACTGTAATGAACAGCAGGGTAATTGCATTTCCACAATTTTGAAGCTTATCGCTAGTCCATTGCTCCATATGTTCGATAAATGTGTGTAGGTACTCAATAACGTAAATAACGTAAAGAATGTCTTTCAACTGTCAAAATGAAATCCATTGCTACTGATAGTACTTATGTTACGTAATGACGCTACTGGTTCATACATACCACGCGGGGAATTCCCTGACTCCTGCTACGTGCACTCTATCGTCAATTATTTTTTCACTTGTTATTATGTAGTTTGTTACGCACACGACACGTTCATAGGTTATAGACATTTGTTTTGATTTTTCGCTAGTTTTGGAGTCAACACATTTGATTTAATTTGTTTCAAAGCTTTTGTTCATTTAATTTAATATAATATGCTACTTTGGGTTTTAATTAACTTCATTTAATTTCTTGTTCATTTGGAAATATGCCAATTTTCTTTTCACTGTTTGTGTTTAATTTTACATTAAAAAATTTAAATGAAAGAACTGACTGAATAATAATTTTTGTGTTTAAATAAAAAGTTCTGACCCTGCCTCCGCCTCTGGTTCCGACTCCGATAAATCAAATTTAAAAACTCCGGTTCCGGTTCCGATATAACTACCTCCGTTACATCCCTAATCTATACCTATAACAAGCTCCATAAAGAATAGAGGTAAACAAACCAATTTAGGGTTATCACAACTCAAGTTTTACAAATCTCCTGTTATTTACATAATTATCGACTTTTACATGCTAACAATTTATTAACAATTCCTATTACATCATATTTCAATAGAATCACTAAAAGAACATGCATAATAACTTGATATTTCAAATAGCATTAAAAAGTCAATATTAATTTTACGTGATAATCCTACAAAAAAAGGAAGATGCATGAAATCCAGGTATTAAACACATTTTGTGGAATTCAAATAATGAATAAAGTTTTGACAAATGCCTCACATTTGTCAATACAATTTTACTTATTTTAATTACTTACAAATCAACTGCATAACACATGCATACTTTCAAGTATGGACTAACATATGTATCAAAAAAGTTAACCTATTAGGAAATTAGCATACATGTGTCATATTTCATTCAAATCGGTTAAACGTTCTATACAAATCATAAATATCTAATCTAACGGTTTGTTTACTATCTCTATATCTATCTCTATTATTTACCGAACTTGGCCCAAATATAGGTGTAAATTTCTTATCAATACAAATTAATCAAGCACAAACGCAAGGTAGCTGCTTGTCTTCATCATTAGAGCCCTTATGACAGTCACAACCCATCTAGATGTAAAGCTCTTATCAATACAAATTAATCAAGCCCAAACACAAGGTAGCTACTGTGAATTGTTGAGAAGTTCCTTCGACTGTCTCCCGGCTCCATCATCAGAACTACGGCATTTTGCAGCACCAGCCCTAATGTGGCTGCAGTACTCCACACACGAACGGACAAGTGCTTTGTATAACATTAGAAACTGTCCTGGTGTGAAGTATCGCCGGACCTTTGCAAAAACGCCAAGTTTCCTGGCAGCCACCTTAACTTTTGATTCAATGAACCGCCCAAAGTTAAGGCTCGAAGAAATCTCTACTCCCAAAGGCTGAAGGCGGTCGGTGCACTCCAAGGATACATTCCGAATAGTAGGAGCGCGTAGGAGGGCGGTGAATAGACAAGCTTGTGTTTTGTCGGCGTTGAATGCTACAAGATTGACTTCGCCCCATTCGGAGACTGGTACGACACTCGTACGCTAGAGCGTACGAGTGTTGTAGCAGTCTATAGTCAAAGAGGCTATGGTAGATGGTAGACCATAGCCTCTCTTTCGGAGCGAATTGATATCTTACTAGTCCGAGCGCCCGGCAGGTATCCCCCAGTTGACCGATTGCGGCGAAACCCGTACTGTCGGTCACTGAGATCGTTACCTTCCAGGTATGTCAATGGGCGCTAGTTCAATACACGCTCCATGATCTTGCAGAGTATGGAGGTTATTGAAAACGGCTGATAGTTGGTAGGATCGGCACAACTTCCCTTTTTGGGCACGGGCTGCACGTTGGCAAGCATCCAGGACTTGGACAGTATATTAGTCCTAAATGAGAGGCGATACAAGAGACAACTCGGGGGCACAAGCCTTGAGAACAATCGCTGGTATACCATCTGGACCATTAGCCTTATTCACGTCCAGCAAAACGCCCATCCATCGACACTTCCTAGTGCTTTCGCTGGGAAGAAGGAAACTCTCCAGCAGCACAGCTGTCTATTCAGGGTTGATAAAAATCATGATTTAAAAAAAAACAAAATAATCCGATTAATTTGATTTATATCGGGTTTATTTGATTTAAATCGGATTTTTTTGAAGTTTTTTACTTCTTGTCTTTTTTTTTAAATTGAATAGTCAAATCTTCATTAAAAGGAAAACAACATATTTTGGTTTAATTTTATTATCAATACAATTAATATTAAGGCAATTAAACAAGTTCTACTAATAAAATCAACTATTTAAAAACAGTAGCGTTGAAAAAATTACAAGGAAAGTAATAACTTACGAACTAAAAAAGAAATACGAACAAATACTAAGTATTAATAAACTTAGTAAAATTTATCATTGTTGAGTTCCTTCAAAAGGAAAACTAATTCGGCTGCCTTCTCGGTGCCTAATCTGTTTCTTATTTTGCTGTGCACTAAATTGAATGCTGAAAATATTCTTTCGACCCCAGCCGAAGAAGCAACTGTACTCAGCAGTTGCTCGTGTGCGCGCCGTAATCTATGTCGAACGATGTCCCTAGACAATTTTTGGCCGACTTGGTTGCAGTAAAAATGTAATGATTCATAAAATCACTGATTTAAATCAAGTGATTTAAATCATATCAACCCTGTGTCTATTAATATAAAAAAAAACACATGACTTTATACAATACTATGTATAGTGATGATCTGACATTGCTCTCAAAATTTCCTTGTAGCTAATGCAAACCTTCAAAACTACTCAATTTAAACATTTATTAATATGGTGTGGAGTGTCAGTGATTGACCACAGAAAAGTCATAATGAAGACATTACGGTAGTAAATTAAGTAACTTGTCAAAATCTATCATTATGAGATCACCTATCGACCATTCTGACACTATTGTAGTAGCAGACCCTGGATATCAGTTACCTCCGGACCACTTAGTACTTCTAAGAATTTTTAGTCTAATCTCAATCCGTCAAATAATCGTAATTCGATTAGAGTTTCTAATTTGCCAAGTTTTGATTTGGCAAGTTTTTGATTTGGCGCCAAGATGAGACTGAGACTAAATTTTCTTGTTCAAGAGAAAATGCCTTGTTTTGTTTCGGATGGGAAATCATCTAATGACCTGTCCCGCTCTGGGCGGAGCGGAAGGACGTGTCAGTTTCACTGACTAAAACCCACCCGTGTTGCTTCACTTGCTTGTACGCCAGGACCAAGGTTTCTTTTTTAACCAACCCGCATCCCTGGCCCAGGAGGCATTGGTCCTCGTGGACTCGTCACGGTGTGCTGACATCTCTTTGAGGCGCGCGTGAATAGAAAACGCCTGACGGTAAAGCAATGAAAGTGTACTCACGACGGTGTCGTCGTCGGCGAAGTGCAGCCACAGCGCGGAGCGGTCGTCGTCAGCCGAGGCGCGCAGCGCGTGCAGCGGGCGGCGGTAGAGCGCGCGCGCGCCGCCGCGACCCAGCGACCCCGCCGCCTCCCACACGCACACGCCGCCCGCGCCCAGCGACAGGCGCGCGCACGCGCCGCGGAAGCGGCACCCTGCTACCCAACAACGTCAACAAGATTACTCAGAACTCTAAACAAACATGTAGACCCCGCCGCCTCCCACACGCACACGCCGCCCGCGCCCAGCGACAGGCGCGCGCACGCGCCGCGGAAGCGGCACCCTGCTACCCAACAACGTCAACAAGATTACTCAGAACTCTAAACAAACATGTAGACCCCGCCGCCTCCCACACGCACACGCCGCCCGCGCCCAGCGACAGGCGCGCGCACGCGCCGCGGAAGCGGCACCCTGCTACCCAACAACGTCAACAAGATTACTCAGAACTCTAAACAAACATGTAGACCCCGCCGCCTCCCACACGCACACGCCGCCCGCGCCCAGCGACAGGCGCGCGCACGCGCCGCGGAAGCGGCACCCTGCTACCCAACAACGTCAACAAGATTACTCAGAACTCTAAACAAACATGTAGACCCCGCCGCCTCCCACACGCACACGCCGCCCGCGCCCAGCGACAGGCGCGCGCACGCGCCGCGGAAGCGGCACCCTGCTACCCAACAACGTCAACAAGATTACTCAGAACTCTAAACAAACATGTAGACCCCGCCGCCTCCCACACGCACACGCCGCCCGCGCCCAGCGACAGGCGCGCGCACGCGCCGCGGAAGCGGCACCCTGCTACCCAACAACGTCAACAAGATTACTCAGAACTCTAAACAAACATGTAGACCCCGCCGCCTCCCACACGCACACGCCGCCCGCGCCCAGCGACAGGCGCGCGCACGCGCCGCGGAAGCGGCACCCTGCTACCCAACAACGTCAACAAGATTACTCAGAACTCTAAACAAACATGTAGACCCCGCCGCCTCCCACACGCACACGCCGCCCGCGCCCAGCGACAGGCGCGCGCACGCGCCGCGGAAGCGGCACCCTGCTACCCAACAACGTCAACAAGATTACTCAGAACTCTAAACAAACATGTAGACCCCGCCGCCTCCCACACGCACACGCCGCCCGCGCCCAGCGACAGGCGCGCGCACGCGCCGCGGAAGCGGCACCCTGCTACCCAACAACGTCAACAAGATTACTCAGAACTCTAAACAAACATGTAGACCCCGCCGCCTCCCACACGCACACGCCGCCCGCGCCCAGCGACAGGCGCGCGCACGCGCCGCGGAAGCGGCACCCTGCTACCCAACAACGTCAACAAGATTACTCAGAACTCTAAACAAACATGTAGACCCCGCCGCCTCCCACACGCACACGCCGCCCGCGCCCAGCGACAGGCGCGCGCACGCGCCGCGGAAGCGGCACCCTGCTACCCAACAACGTCAACAAGATTACTCAGAACTCTAAACAAACATGTAGACCCCGCCGCCTCCCACACGCACACGCCGCCCGCGCCCAGCGACAGGCGCGCGCACGCGCCGCGGAAGCGGCACCCTGCTACCCAACAACGTCAACAAGATTACTCAGAACTCTAAACAAACATGTAGACCCCGCCGCCTCCCACACGCACACGCCGCCCGCGCCCAGCGACAGGCGCGCGCACGCGCCGCGGAAGCGGCACCCTGCTACCCAACAACGTCAACAAGATTACTCAGAACTCTAAACAAACATGTAGACCCCGCCGCCTCCCACACGCACACGCCGCCCGCGCCCAGCGACAGGCGCGCGCACGCGCCGCGGAAGCGGCACCCTGCTACCCAACAACGTCAACAAGATTACTCAGAACTCTAAACAAACATGTAGACCCCGCCGCCTCCCACACGCACACGCCGCCCGCGCCCAGCGACAGGCGCGCGCACGCGCCGCGGAAGCGGCACCCTGCTACCCAACAACGTCAACAAGATTACTCAGAACTCTAAACAAACATGTAGACCCCGCCGCCTCCCACACGCACACGCCGCCCGCGCCCAGCGACAGGCGCGCGCACGCGCCGCGGAAGCGGCACCCTGCTACCCAACAACGTCAACAAGATTACTCAGAACTCTAAACAAACATGTAGACCCCGCCGCCTCCCACACGCACACGCCGCCCGCGCCCAGCGACAGGCGCGCGCACGCGCCGCGGAAGCGGCACCCTGCTACCCAACAACGTCAACAAGATTACTCAGAACTCTAAACAAACATGTAGACCCCGCCGCCTCCCACACGCACACGCCGCCCGCGCCCAGCGACAGGCGCGCGCACGCGCCGCGGAAGCGGCACCCTGCTACCCAACAACGTCAACAAGATTACTCAGAACTCTAAACAAACATGTAGACCCCGCCGCCTCCCACACGCACACGCCGCCCGCGCCCAGCGACAGGCGCGCGCACGCGCCGCGGAAGCGGCACCCTGCTACCCAACAACGTCAACAAGATTACTCAGAACTCTAAACAAACATGTAGACCCCGCCGCCTCCCACACGCACACGCCGCCCGCGCCCAGCGACAGGCGCGCGCACGCGCCGCGGAAGCGGCACCCTGCTACCCAACAACGTCAACAAGATTACTCAGAACTCTAAACAAACATGTAGACCCCGCCGCCTCCCACACGCACACGCCGCCCGCGCCCAGCGACAGGCGCGCGCACGCGCCGCGGAAGCGGCACCCTGCTACCCAACAACGTCAACAAGATTACTCAGAACTCTAAACAAACATGTAGACCCCGCCGCCTCCCACACGCACACGCCGCCCGCGCCCAGCGACAGGCGCGCGCACGCGCCGCGGAAGCGGCACCCTGCTACCCAACAACGTCAACAAGATTACTCAGAACTCTAAACAAACATGTAGACCCCGCCGCCTCCCACACGCACACGCCGCCCGCGCCCAGCGACAGGCGCGCGCACGCGCCGCGGAAGCGGCACCCTGCTACCCAACAACGTCAACAAGATTACTCAGAACTCTAAACAAACATGTAGACCCCGCCGCCTCCCACACGCACACGCCGCCCGCGCCCAGCGACAGGCGCGCGCACGCGCCGCGGAAGCGGCACCCTGCTACCCAACAACGTCAACAAGATTACTCAGAACTCTAAACAAACATGTAGACCCCGCCGCCTCCCACACGCACACGCCGCCCGCGCCCAGCGACAGGCGCGCGCACGCGCCGCGGAAGCGGCACCCTGCTACCCAACAACGTCAACAAGATTACTCAGAACTCTAAACAAACATGTAGACCCCGCCGCCTCCCACACGCACACGCCGCCCGCGCCCAGCGACAGGCGCGCGCACGCGCCGCGGAAGCGGCACCCTGCTACCCAACAACGTCAACAAGATTACTCAGAACTCTAAACAAACATGTAGACCCCGCCGCCTCCCACACGCACACGCCGCCCGCGCCCAGCGACAGGCGCGCGCACGCGCCGCGGAAGCGGCACCCTGCTACCCAACAACGTCAACAAGATTACTCAGAACTCTAAACAAACATGTAGACCCCGCCGCCTCCCACACGCACACGCCGCCCGCGCCCAGCGACAGGCGCGCGCACGCGCCGCGGAAGCGGCACCCTGCTACCCAACAACGTCAACAAGATTACTCAGAACTCTAAACAAACATGTAGACCCCGCCGCCTCCCACACGCACACGCCGCCCGCGCCCAGCGACAGGCGCGCGCACGCGCCGCGGAAGCGGCACCCTGCTACCCAACAACGTCAACAAGATTACTCAGAACTCTAAACAAACATGTAGACCCCGCCGCCTCCCACACGCACACGCCGCCCGCGCCCAGCGACAGGCGCGCGCACGCGCCGCGGAAGCGGCACCCTGCTACCCAACAACGTCAACAAGATTACTCAGAACTCTAAACAAACATGTAGACCCCGCCGCCTCCCACACGCACACGCCGCCCGCGCCCAGCGACAGGCGCGCGCACGCGCCGCGGAAGCGGCACCCTGCTACCCAACAACGTCAACAAGATTACTCAGAACTCTAAACAAACATGTAGACCCCGCCGCCTCCCACACGCACACGCCGCCCGCGCCCAGCGACAGGCGCGCGCACGCGCCGCGGAAGCGGCACCCTGCTACCCAACAACGTCAACAAGATTACTCAGAACTCTAAACAAACATGTAGACCCCGCCGCCTCCCACACGCACACGCCGCCCGCGCCCAGCGACAGGCGCGCGCACGCGCCGCGGAAGCGGCACCCTGCTACCCAACAACGTCAACAAGATTACTCAGAACTCTAAACAAACATGTAGACCCCGCCGCCTCCCACACGCACACGCCGCCCGCGCCCAGCGACAGGCGCGCGCACGCGCCGCGGAAGCGGCACCCTGCTACCCAACAACGTCAACAAGATTACTCAGAACTCTAAACAAACATGTAGACCCCGCCGCCTCCCACACGCACACGCCGCCCGCGCCCAGCGACAGGCGCGCGCACGCGCCGCGGAAGCGGCACCCTGCTACCCAACAACGTCAACAAGATTACTCAGAACTCTAAACAAACATGTAGACCCCGCCGCCTCCCACACGCACACGCCGCCCGCGCCCAGCGACAGGCGCGCGCACGCGCCGCGGAAGCGGCACCCTGCTACCCAACAACGTCAACAAGATTACTCAGAACTCTAAACAAACATGTAGACCCCGCCGCCTCCCACACGCACACGCCGCCCGCGCCCAGCGACAGGCGCGCGCACGCGCCGCGGAAGCGGCACCCTGCTACCCAACAACGTCAACAAGATTACTCAGAACTCTAAACAAACATGTAGACCCCGCCGCCTCCCACACGCACACGCCGCCCGCGCCCAGCGACAGGCGCGCGCACGCGCCGCGGAAGCGGCACCCTGCTACCCAACAACGTCAACAAGATTACTCAGAACTCTAAACAAACATGTAGACCCCGCCGCCTCCCACACGCACACGCCGCCCGCGCCCAGCGACAGGCGCGCGCACGCGCCGCGGAAGCGGCACCCTGCTACCCAACAACGTCAACAAGATTACTCAGAACTCTAAACAAACATGTAGACCCCGCCGCCTCCCACACGCACACGCCGCCCGCGCCCAGCGACAGGCGCGCGCACGCGCCGCGGAAGCGGCACCCTGCTACCCAACAACGTCAACAAGATTACTCAGAACTCTAAACAAACATGTAGACCCCGCCGCCTCCCACACGCACACGCCGCCCGCGCCCAGCGACAGGCGCGCGCACGCGCCGCGGAAGCGGCACCCTGCTACCCAACAACGTCAACAAGATTACTCAGAACTCTAAACAAACATGTAGACCCCGCCGCCTCCCACACGCACACGCCGCCCGCGCCCAGCGACAGGCGCGCGCACGCGCCGCGGAAGCGGCACCCTGCTACCCAACAACGTCAACAAGATTACTCAGAACTCTAAACAAACATGTAGACCCCGCCGCCTCCCACACGCACACGCCGCCCGCGCCCAGCGACAGGCGCGCGCACGCGCCGCGGAAGCGGCACCCTGCTACCCAACAACGTCAACAAGATTACTCAGAACTCTAAACAAACATGTAGACCCCGCCGCCTCCCACACGCACACGCCGCCCGCGCCCAGCGACAGGCGCGCGCACGCGCCGCGGAAGCGGCACCCTGCTACCCAACAACGTCAACAAGATTACTCAGAACTCTAAACAAACATGTAGACCCCGCCGCCTCCCACACGCACACGCCGCCCGCGCCCAGCGACAGGCGCGCGCACGCGCCGCGGAAGCGGCACCCTGCTACCCAACAACGTCAACAAGATTACTCAGAACTCTAAACAAACATGTAGACCCCGCCGCCTCCCACACGCACACGCCGCCCGCGCCCAGCGACAGGCGCGCGCACGCGCCGCGGAAGCGGCACCCTGCTACCCAACAACGTCAACAAGATTACTCAGAACTCTAAACAAACATGTAGACCCCGCCGCCTCCCACACGCACACGCCGCCCGCGCCCAGCGACAGGCGCGCGCACGCGCCGCGGAAGCGGCACCCTGCTACCCAACAACGTCAACAAGATTACTCAGAACTCTAAACAAACATGTAGACCCCGCCGCCTCCCACACGCACACGCCGCCCGCGCCCAGCGACAGGCGCGCGCACGCGCCGCGGAAGCGGCACCCTGCTACCCAACAACGTCAACAAGATTACTCAGAACTCTAAACAAACATGTAGACCCCGCCGCCTCCCACACGCACACGCCGCCCGCGCCCAGCGACAGGCGCGCGCACGCGCCGCGGAAGCGGCACCCTGCTACCCAACAACGTCAACAAGATTACTCAGAACTCTAAACAAACATGTAGACCCCGCCGCCTCCCACACGCACACGCCGCCCGCGCCCAGCGACAGGCGCGCGCACGCGCCGCGGAAGCGGCACCCTGCTACCCAACAACGTCAACAAGATTACTCAGAACTCTAAACAAACATGTAGACCCCGCCGCCTCCCACACGCACACGCCGCCCGCGCCCAGCGACAGGCGCGCGCACGCGCCGCGGAAGCGGCACCCTGCTACCCAACAACGTCAACAAGATTACTCAGAACTCTAAACAAACATGTTTTTATCAAAATATTACTTTAATTTTCTAAAATCCTAATACAAACAATGTACACAGAATTTTTTACAAGAACACTTAAATGACACCAATGTACAAAAAACAGAAGACGAATGCCGCCATCTTCTATTTCAGTTTTTGCCCTACTAAAGTAGTAATATATTACTAACGGAAGGTGAACTCGGGCTGGTCGCGTACTGCCTGATGCGCGCCGTCCACCAGCGCGCCGGCCACGGCGGCCAGGTCGTGCGGCGTGTCGGCCCGGAGCGCGCGCACGGCCAGGCCGGCCGGCGTGCCCGCGCGCAGGCCCAGCGCCGCCGCCCCGCCGCGCGCACGCCGCCACCACGCCAGGCGCGTGGCCGCCAGACCGAAGCACTCGCTGGGCGCGCACCACGCCTCGCCAGACCAGGGGGCCGCTTCGTACAATCTGTTCACAAAATTAATGTTCTTTTAACTTTACGACCTTCTCCACTTTATTATATGACCATAGTATGAAAGAATTGGCTAAAATTATCATTTCTATCATTAGCACAAAATTAACCACTACTGGGTAAAACCCCCTCTTGTTTTTCCATTTTTCATGGTTTCTGCATTTCACAAGTATTTCCTGTAACTGACAATATAGTCAACTATCTTTTTCCATTATGAAAAATACGTTTCTAGACAATGCTCACCTGATTTCTCTATCAGTTATCGCAACAAACGTGGGTTGCCAACCATCAGCCTCATCAGAACTGTCGGACCCGCCAGAAGCACTCATCTGTGGATACGTAAAAATTGTTTAGAATAGGGATGGATCCTAAGTCCGTCTCATAGATAATAAAAAAAAAAATAAGACCCGTATTTTTTATTTTGTCGAAATTACCAAAAAGTATTGAGATATAACGTATTAAAGTTACGGAGTGGGGCTAATTACATCACGCCGTGGTATATTTTGTACCACGGCGTGACGTCATGCGACATTTCAAATCAATATATCTTTCTAAGTATTTGAATGAGAGAAAAATAAAAAATACGTGTTCAATATTTTTTATAAATGTATCTGATGGACATTAAATTATTTTTAGGATACAAGCCAATTACATAAATCAACTGCTTGTAGCAGTATTGCGCGCCACATATGTTGAGAGTAGACAGTGCACTACTTAGTGGAGACTTCTGTTTTCAGCATAGCTATTGACAACTATTCAACAGGCTTACGATAAATCAGGTTATCAAAAAGTATTATTTTCGATAAATAGCGTTTTTTGATGTAATTTGTCTTAGAATTGCAGTTTCCTATACATTTAAAATTTGTGAACAGCTTATAGAGGACTCCTATGGATAACATTGATGTTCGATTCGGAATGGAAGTGATTCACAGATTATTTAGAAGACAAAAAAGCTTGGGACTGAGCTGCTCGCTCTGCTAAGCATTGTTACTAAGCAATATGCGTAATTATAACGTAAATTATTGTAAACATTTTCATTTTTAATGTCTGGACTTGAAAAAAGATGATGATTCCTTAGTTTGTTTCGGCTATTTCTTCTCAGAGGTAGTCAATTAGGAAATTCTGGCGTATAAAAGTGATCAGTGATCCTACTTGGTTAGTAAACGATTTCATTTCATTTCAGTGTTTCATATAGTAACACTCTTTATCTCTTTTTAGGGTGACAGTGACACAATTGGTGGTTTTATCGCTAAGAGTGATCAAATATTTGTGAATAGCTATGCTAAAGTTATAAGTGTTAAGTGCATAATCGGTTTTTGATACTCAAGTAAAACATAGCTTTGAATTTGAATTTTGAAGTTCAGACTCACGTGATCCTGTGGAGGTCGCCTCGCCAGCCAGCCAGCATATCGCACATCACCAAGCAAAGGCCGCAGTCGTGGTCGAGCCCGCGCTAGGGCAGCACGTGCGGCGCGTCGTACAGCTGCGTGCAACGCGCGATGCCATCCCGTCGCGCCCTGAGCACTGCCCGCTCGCAACGCCAGGGCGTGCACGCCGTCCGGAGAGTAGATTTCGATGGTTCGCTCTTCTGCAAATAAGAAACTAGTTTTTACCCACCAGCAAAGAATGGATTACGGTTTTCATACATATCTTTGTATATGGGATTGTTTAGAACCCCGAAGCTACCAAACAGCTGGATGGACATATACATAAAGGCTGTATCTGACATCGACGCACAAACGAGTACCATGGATCCAGTACATGATTCTGAACCCCCCCAGTGGTGGAATTTATCGTCGGCTTTTTCATGATTTAAAAAAAATATATATGTAGTTTTTTTCACTTTAGACCGTTCATAATTGCTCTACTTTTATAACCCAATAAGATTTTAAATTAAAAATTAATTAATTCGCTAATTACACAAAAAAGCGCAATGAAAACAAAACTCGAAAAACTATCTTATCAGCTGATTTAATAGAGTTCACATCAGGGATCAACGTCATACCTACAAACCCGCACGGCGGCACGCTTGCAACGTTCAAAGGCCGAGCAGACACTTTTTTTTAAACATTGTTATTTCTGTAACCGTTCATTAACGACATAAATGACTACCATTATTTTATTAGTGGCATGCGGTCTAGCCTTTTCGCGAAGTTTGCGTCACGATGTCAGATACACCCTATATCATATCCAGCCGTCAGGAAGTTACACTACAGGAGGTCTCGTTTATTACCTGGGTCACGATGACGCAAATTCTTGGCTATGCATGCCATTAACAAAGGTACGTAGCGGGTATCAGCTCTGCGCCGTCTAGGTGAAGGCGGCGAGGGAGGCACATCTGCCATGAACCCACGCTGTAGCTCCCATCCCACCTCACTAATAATTGACGCCTTCCGGAAGTATGGAGTCACCTCACGCAGATATTTGACTGTGGATTAATTTTTTTAATTTGAACAAAACAAGAAGTCTGTTGCAGCATATTGAGAATAGAAGTTCCAATGAGTAAATTTCCTTACCAACAAGATTAAGGGCCACTTTTAAATTTACAAAAGTTTGAAACTTAAGTTGAGGAAAAAACAGCCTCTCTGACTCCAGCGGGATGATGATGATAGACTTTTTCCCCAACTATGTCACAGTCTGAATGGATTCAGCTAAATACAAATATTTTACATACGAGTACCAGTCTATTTGAAGTCTACAGCCCATTTACTGGGTCATGCCCCTGTCAGACTTATGGATGCCTGACTACTCATAGCAACTGTCAAAGATCTATAGAATGACAGCTGGGATCTATAGCTTAACATGCTTCCTAAAGTACGGAGGGGATCAGTATGTAAAGATGGTAACCCATCCACATACCAACTATAGCAAGGATTGCTTAACTTGATCTAATGACCTATGCAGTAACATTATTGATGTGTACAAGCATTTTTATAAACCTAACTTGTAGAAAAGATAACCTTTAACAGTTTCACAGAAAGTAATGGAAACTTTTAAAGGAAACCATTTTCAAGAGGCAGGCAGAACTCCAAGGTATATCATTACTCAGGAAAGAAAACAAGAGCAATTAAACCCCCATAAGAGTTACAGGGGAAAAAAGGGTTAATTGAGATTGATTATTAAATAACTATTCATAGATATTATTTTATCAGATTTAGGTTTTTTAACAGCATTTGGCTTGCGGCTATAGCACTGAAATTGATGCAAAATCAATTTCAGTGCTATAGCTGCAAGCCAAATGCTGTTTTGTCATATAATTTATTAAGATGAGATACGGATGTTGAACCCATACACACACTTGATATACAGACTCATTCCATCGGATTATAATAGTAATGATCTGTAGTATATTGTAATCCAAAAATATTAACTTTGTTGAATGGTAAAAATATAAGAGAAAAATTCTTTAAACATCAGGACTGACAAATTTCAGTAGACTATGCAAAGTCTAGCTAAACTAATTAATCAAATTGTTAAGCGCTCTACACACCAAAGCTGCCGACCCCACGGCACAGCCCGCCGACACTACCCGCCGGCCAAGCGCTCAGTTGTAGTTGTTGACGTGGTAGTATTTTAACTGACAAATAAGTTTCTAATGTCAAGCCGCCGACAAAGTTTTACAACTTGCAATGGCTGAAGCCATCAACCTAGCCTGCCAGCAAAATGTTGCCAATATATGCCACCGGGCCGGCGGCTTTGGTGTAGAGCACTTTAAGTAGGCAACCATAATCCATTTAGGTATAATGTATTAGCCATAAATTAAAACACATTAGCTCTATGTACATCCCTGAATAGTTCAATTAGCAACTCCACATCTCTCAATTGGTGTAATTAAGGTCAATTTAGTTAGCCTGTACCCTATAACTAGTGTGCTGTAAGTTTCAAGTATTACAACATTCATAATAATGACTTATGACCACTTGCCTTCCAGCTGGACCATCTTTCCAGCTCTTTTCAATGCTTTGACTGCTTCCTCATGTGTAGCATCTTTCAAGTCCTCCCCATTCACAGATAATATGGCATCACCAACATATAACTGTTCCGTAAGGTCAGCTGCCATGCCTTTGAAAATTTTCGATATCAATATAGGCATATTATTTTCTATTCCACCTTTAATTGAGATTCCCAACCCATTATTGTCCGACTTCACTACTTGTACTAAACGTTTTTGATTCGCAATCGCTTCAGGAACCTCTGTGAAGTCACTGTTCGGAGTCTCAACGTTATTGTTATTCAGGGTGCCGTTTAGTGTGGTGGTTGCGTCGTAGCCATCATCTAGACAGACACTTAGATAATCCTCTTCAAGCGTACAATGAACACGATACCACACGCCGCGCACCAGGGTCTCTAATAAACCTGAACGTGTGCAGGTTGCATTGGGGCTGTCGCTGCCCCCGCTGGAGGCTCCGTTCTCCACCATAATTTCTCTTGTTTTCACAACAAACAATAAGAAAATATGAGATAACGATTTTAATCAAGACATTCACAATATTGATGTTACGCAAAATATATCTTAATTCATGTTATGGCTAGACATATACTCCTTCCCGCTACATAAAAAACAAACACAGTTTATTAAATTAACATGCTAAAATACGAATTTATTGCACAATCGATAGGTACATATCCTATACAATTTTGACAGTCCCTGTCCGCACGCCCCAGTCGCGTACGCCACAGATAAAAATAGATAACGCTTGATACACAACACAGCTGAATATCAAAACATTTTAGTCGATTTTACAGATTACATAATAATGTCAACAAACAAAATTCCTTTTTGACACTTTAACGTTATGTCTATTTGACGTTCAAAATGTAAAAAAATGTCAACATCAGTCAACAATAGATGTGATAATGTAAATGAGAGGTTGTGATTTGTTGTTTTGCAATGTCCACTAGAAAAGCAAATTAAAATTCTTAAATTCGACCTATACAGTTAACAACAATAGTTTACAAAGACTTTTTACATAATTATAATGAACATGGAGATGTGTAGAGTATGTCTATCAACAGAAAAACAAAGGCTTCCATTGGATGAAACTTTCATTATCAACTATAACTTGTTAACAAATCTTAATGTAAGTGTAATGCTTGTTATCTTTATTAGTTTATTAAGTCATTAAACAATTTAGAGAGTTATCAAATATAATCTACTTACATAGTATTATTCATTTAGGACTTTTAAAATATCTTTATTTACTTAACAATTCATTGCATTATTTTAGGTTACTTTATTGGATGGTATGCCACAGTATTCATGTCAGACATGTTTGGACACAGTCAAATATTTTATAGAATTTAGAGAAAAGTCTATAACAACAGAAACTACTTTGAGAGAAATCATTTATTCTGTAAGTATTATTCATTAGTTAGTAAGTCCAGGTAAGATTGGTAAAAAAGAGAAAAACAAAAAAGAGAAAGCTCACACCACTAGATCTGCCAAGATTCTTTGGCACCACCCTAAGCCTATCCGCTGAAACAAAATACCTAGGCATATACCTGGACAAACAGCTGAATTGGGCGAAACATACCAACTACATCACAACCAAAGCCAGCATATCAATGTGGCAATGCAAGCGGATGCTTGGCAAAAACTGGGGGATTAGCCCCAAGGTCACTCACTGGCTTTATACCACAATCATCTGGCCAATTATTACATACGGCTCACTAGTCTGGTGGCCAAGAACTAGTCTGAGCACAGCCCAAAAAGACCTCGAGAAACTACAACGGCCGGCGTGTGTGGCAATCACCAGTTGCATGAGTACCACGCCTACAGCCGCCCTGCAGGCAATGCTGGGACTGCCCCCCTTCACCTTGTTGTGAGGGAGGAAGCGACACTGGCTGCCTTCAGACTCCACCTATCAGGAACCCTGAGCAAAGACTCCAGAGTCAAACATATGTGCCTAATGCTAGATGCAATCAAAAGGCAACCAATGATGCAAGCACCCAATGACAGAGTACCAAAGCAATACTGCTTTCAAAAGCACTATCAGATAGTACTTGAAGAAGAGCAGTGCGATTACTCAGGTCCGGAGGAGTTGAGAGTAAACACCGATGGATCAAAAACCGACCAAGGAACGGGTGTCGGGGTGTTCTCACAAGACCTCAACATTAATATATCCAGATCGCTAGGGATGCTCAACACGGTTTATCAAGCAGAATGTGTGGGAATAACTCTGGCAGCCCTAGCCATAAAAGCCAGGAGAGTTGCGGACACGCGCATCCGCATACTCACTGACAGTGCTTCCGTCCTCCAATCCTTAAAGCAGGGATGTATCACATCAAGTCTAATACTTGAGTGCCACGACGCACTGGAACAAATAACCGCACCAGATCGCAACACCGAGGATAAAGGATCACAGCGGTTCACTGGGTAATGACGCAGCTGACGAGCTGGCTAGAAGGGCATCCAGCGCGTTGGTCAGCGGACCGGAGCCCATTGTGCCTATCCCCTTCATTCAAATACGCAGATGGCTACAAAGGTATACCTACGAACAAGCGGAGATTTGGTGGTCCTCGTCACCGGGCTGCAGGCAGTCCAAGGAGGCTATGCCATCCCTGGATGGCAAGCTAACCAAAAGGCTGTTGCGCCTGGATAGGAAAACCCTACGATTGATGACGGGGATCATTACGGGCCACTGCCTGCTGAACAAGCATCTCCACACAATAGGCATAACGGACAGCCCTCTGTGCAGAGCCTGCATAGAAGCTGACGAGACGGTTGTGCATGTACTCTTCGAGTGTACAGGCTTTACCCAAATTAGAAACAAAACCATAGGTGCACCAAGATCTTACACAGATGTTCTCAACAGGCTAGGAGACCTGATGGGTTTCTGGAGGGGGGTGGGCTGGCTGGAATAATCCGCCAAAGGCCGCCATGGTCCACGCACAATGGTCCACTGAAGGGACTGAGTGCGGAAACCAAACCAGTAACAGTAACAGTAAGATTGGTAAAACAAACAAAGATGAGATCAAAATCTCTCAAATTGTTTGAATCCTTAATATTGATGAAAACATTGTGAGGCAACCAGAATGATCTAGGATATCCTAAAAATAAAAATCCGAATATTATATGGCATCTACCACACTGCATTGGATCCCACATGGTGGATAACAGCCCACTGTCTTTCACAAAAAGGACAATTATGACCCAGCAATGGGTAAATTATAGGCTGACTATGCTAATATTTATTGAATTTCTTCTTTCAGGACATTAAAGCAGAAAATAAAACACTTCTTGTAGAGATTGATAATAGTACTTCAATTTGTGAAAATGATAAACTGCTGGATATAAAATCAGAAATTAAGTTAGAAAACTATGATGAAGATATAATTTTAGACAACTTTGATGATGCCTTTTCTGGATATGAAGAGGATGACATGATTTTCAAAAAAGATGAAGGTATTTTCTTTTTTTTTTATAATATTTATAAACTAGCGCTTGACCGCAATCCCGCCTGATGGTAAGCAGTGATGCGATTGTTAATGGTAAAGCGCGCTAGTTTATTAAGAGCCTATTCACTCAGAAAAACTGAGCGAATAGGAAGGAAGACAGCAGTTGAGCGAGGTGATGCAATGTTAAACCCAACAACACGACCAACGATGCTGCGCCAAAGGGAGATTGATCTGAAGACCCTCCACAACTAAACTCCCAACACAACAACATTTGGCGCATCGTACCCGGCACACATCGCAACACAACCGCTCAGACCCATCCTCCGTACGACTTCACCAGACATTATACAACAATTGTGTGGTGTAGTATTCAACAATTTTTCAATATAATATAGACATTTTTCATATTTTGCTAATGTGAAGCATTTGTCTTGCGACCCAATGGATCCCTCTTAATGGCAAGCAATATTGCGGCAGATCTAGATGGAGATGTTGGAATGAGCTAATCTCCTTAAACAACTGAAACTGGCCCTTAGCAGCTTTAACAAACAGAATTGGAAAGAGAGTAGGGTCTTTTTTCTGCAATGGGATATCACAATTTACCAATATAATACAAGGAATTCATCATCTCAGCGTATAATCCCGGTTGCATCCGCAGCCTTCGCGTTGGAGCACGGGGTCCGCTTTCCTACTAATACGCCTCCATTTTGCACGATCTCTGGCATCCCATGGTGTGAGATTGTTGGCATGCATGTCATCTCTTACAACGTCAAGCGAGCACTTCTTTGGTCTACCGCGCTTGTTCCGGCCCGGCTGAGGTGCCATGGCAAGACATTTGTTACCCACGTAACATGGCTTTCGTAAGACGTGACCGTACTAGCGTAGGCGACTCTCTTGCAGTTTGTCTGCTATGTCACGGACACGGAAACTGCCCCGGATGCGGGAGTTCTTGATGCGGTCTTTCTGCGTAACTTCATATATCCACCGTAGTAAATTCATCTGCGTGGTACGTAGCTCCTGCTTGTGTCGTTTAAGCATAGGTTACGTAGTTCTAAAGATGGTCTTATAGACCTATCCTGTCTAGGTGTCATAAATGATATCTGTTACCTCACGCCATTTTGCCTAAGCTGCGGAAATGCGTGCCTTGACGTCGTAAGTAATGTCGCCGGATGCGTGGAACACAGACCCCAAGTATTTAAATTGGTCTGTGCACTCGACCATGTCTCCGCCTATACACACATACATAGGGTATGTGGTGTTGCTGGCCATGTACACCGTCTTCGCCACATTGAGTTTAAGATCTCCGTTCTCAAGCGAGTTCTTCCACGCATTCACCCACCGCACCAACCGTTCCCTGTCCGCGTCTGCCAGCGAGATATCATCGGCATACATGAGCAACCAGGGAGGTTGCTCATGTGAATTCATGATACTGGCTGACAGGACGTCCAATATCACGCTGAACAGGAACGGACTAAGGACGGATCCCTGGTGAACTTCGACGGTGATGGGGAAGGGTTTAGTGTCGCCAACAGCGGTCCTACAACGGAATAGGAAACGGAATTGAGGTACATGTCTCGAACTATGTCAACATAGCCTTTTTTTTTTTTTTTTTTTTTGTTCTCGCTGGGGAAAATGACAATTACGCATCCCCACCCGTCGGGGGACGGGTGGGGTATGTGGGACTCCCCGGGAGAGAGCCTCCCGGTATACCCACTAAAAACCCCAGCGCAACTCCGGCATCGCCATAGTGGCGGGGGAGTGGGAACTAGCAGAGCCTGAGCTACCTCTCCCCCGCCGGCGAAACCCGCCTAGAAAGGCGGGCCCTCATTTGCCCCTCTTAAAGAGGGGCCGTGGCTCCCGCGTGGTGAGCGGTGCAAGGCGGGCGTGGGCACCCCCGTGCCTCACGCCCGCCGCTCACCTCAGGGCGGGAGAAGGCGGGCGAAATCCCGCCTTCTCCTGCCCCTACGCCGCCTGCGGAGCGCCGGAGCGAGGGGATCCTCCTCTCGCTCCCGCTCCGCGGCCTCCTTCTGCGACATCACGACCTCGCAGAAGGAGGCCATCGCCGCCCAGGCCCCCTCGCTCCCCACCATCGCTCTGACGACGGCGGGCAGCGAGAGGTCCCCTCCTACCGCCGCGACAAGATCGCGGCGCGGCACGGCCCACGACGGGCACACCGCGAGGGTGTGTTCCGCCGTGTCCTCCGCCGCGCCGCAATCGTGGCACGACGGCGTTTCCTCTCGTCTTATCCGGTGCAGGTACCTGCCGAAGCAGCCGTGACCGGAGAGTACCTGCACCAGACGGAAGGAGAGGAACCCGTGACGCCTGTCGAGCCAGTCCTTCAGGACCGGCCCGATGGCGTCGAGGGTGCGACGGCCGAACACCGCGGAGGCGAGGTCGCGCGTCCAATGTTGGACGATGGCGTACCTCGCCTCCCGGCGGACGGCCTCCCTCAGCTCCGGGGCCGGACGCTCGCCTAGCGCCCTGCGCCCCGCCGTCCACTCGTACACTCTGGCGAGCACCCAGGCCTCGAGCTCCCAAGGCGGGGTGCTCGCCAGAGCGCATGCCGAAGCGAAGCCTACCGTGCGGTAGGCCCGCGCTACCCGCTGGGCGATGGCCCTTTGGGGCGCCCGAAGAGCGGTGACGTTCTCCCTCCTATGGAGGGAGTCCGCCCAAATGGGGGCCCCATATAGGGCCATGCTCCGCAGTATGCCGGCGTATAACCGCCGGCAACGACTGCTCGGCCCTCCCATGTTCGGCATGAGCCATGAGAGGGCGTCCGCGGCTTTCAGCAGGCGCGTCGACAGCCCGCTAAAATGCGGGCCGAAGCGCAGCCTGCTGTCCAGCATTAGGCCCATATATTTCATCTGGGCCTCGACCCCGATTCTGACGCCCTCCACAAAAATGTGGGCATCGGGTGGGGGGCGCTGCCGGGGGCCGTGAAAGAACACGGCCTCCGTTTTGTGCAGCGCCACCCTCAAGCCCAGGCGGCGGATCCTCCCCGCCACCAAGGATCCGCCCGCCGAGGCCAAACTGGCCGCCTCCCTATAACTGCTCCCGCGGGAAGTGAGGAGAATGTCATCTGCTAAGCAGATGACACTCGTGCCTCGCAGAAGAGTTCCCCGCAGGAGCCAGTCATAACCGACGTTCCACAGAAGAGGCCCTAGAACGGACCCTTGTGGAACGCCGGTTCCCACAGCGTATCTCCGGAGCTGGCCAGCCCCGTCTACGAGGAGGACAGCACGGTCCTCCAGGTAGCTGGCCAGGAGGCCCCGCAGGTAAAGGGGCACTCCGTGGAGTCAACATAGCCTATGTTGACACCTTGGTACCCCTTTGGACCTCAGTGCCCACCAGATCAGTGTCCCCGAGGGACACAGTCGAAGGCCTTCTGCATTATCTAGAAAGAGCATATGCAGAGGCGTGTTCTTCGATCTGTCCCTCTCCATGGTGATCCTTAGGGCGAATATAGGATCCATGGTTCCGTACCCTGGTCGGAACCCATATTGACACGTCGAGACAGTACACTCCTGCCGGATCCGGGAGTCTAAAATCCTCTCAAAGATCATGGTGTGGGATATGACCTTTATACCGCGGTAGTTACCACACTCCTGTACCGAGCCCTTGCCTTTGAAGACTGGAGTGATAATACTCAGCCTCCATTGGCTCGGGATTTTGCCGGTCAGGAGCACGCGGTTCAGAAAATTTGTTAACATGCCCACTCCGCGAGGACCCATCGCCTTCCAGGTCTCAATGGGTACTCCGTCAGCTCCGACAGCTTTCCGATTCGCCATGCGACGAAGAGCCGTGTGGACTTCCTCAGACGTTATCGGAGGCACTAATCCAAGATTCTGAGGGAGTTCCGGTGCCTGCACCTCTTGGTGCTGCTTATTCAGCAGCTCGTGGAAGTACGAGCGCCATCTCTCCATCACCGCGCGATCCTCGCAGAGCAGTTTGCCAGAAGGGTCTTTTACACAATGGCACTTGGATATATCCTGTGCCACTTTGACCCTAGAGCGTGCCAATTTGTAAATGAGCTTCCCCTCAGCTGATTCCAAGTTCTCGTAGAGCGGTTTCAAGTAGTCACGCCTGGCTCTGGCTACAGCTCTTTTAGCGGCACGTTTGGCAACCTTGTATATGTCGCGATCTTCAGGAGATCTTCAGGCTTTCTTCACCCTTGTCTCCCTCTGGACTCTGTCGTTCCACCACCAGGACCCCTTGTCACTTTTACGACCGCCCTTAAACACGCCGAGCACCACCCGCGCCGCCCTAGTAATAGCTGCCTGGATTCTGTCCCAGTGATCTTACACAGGTCCAGGTACCAGCACACTTGTAGCCAATAACCGAAGCGAACTCCTGGTACTTATTTTCATCAAGCAGCCACCTCCGGATCTGGCGCCGGCAGTGCTCTACACGTCTACGTTGGGCCTTGACGCAGAGGTCCATGACAAGGAGACGGTGTTGTGCAGTAAGGCTCTGACGGGGTATGACTTTGCAATTGGCTACTTTGTCGATGTGGTGTCTTCTAGTTAGAAGGAAGCCGATCTGGGTAGCGCTTCGCCGGCTCCCGTAGGTCACAAGGTGCTCCGGTTTCTTTTCGAAATAGATGTTCACAATTGCCAGGTTAGTGGCCGCACACGTTCGGAGAACGTTGTCCCCTTCCGCGTTGCGGCTACCGTACCCAAAGCCACCGTGAACACGCACAAACCCGTGACACTTCTCACCCACATGTACCGTGTAAATCACCACCCAGAACGATTTCCTGGGATAGTGGGATCCCGCGAAGTAGTCCTTCGAGATAGCTCCAGAACAACGTCCTTTCGGCGTCACCGCACCCGGCCTGCGGGGCGTAGGCACTCATCAAGTGGGTTATAACCCCATTGACAAGCACCCACACCGTCCTTAGCCGATCACTGATGCTATTCACCTCTAAGACGCTATCCTGGAGCTCGTCAGACAACACCACGGCGACCCCATTTCTCCCACTAGATTCACCCGTGTAAATCAGCTTGTAGCCATTACAATAAGCCGGGATCTGCTGTCTTTCCGACGAGTCTTCTGCAGGAACGCCACGGCCACCCTCCGCCTGTGGAGAGCTTCGGCCAGTTCTCTCGCGCGTCCAGTTAGCGTGCCAACGTTCCACGAAGCGAAACGAAGTTTTCTGGTTTGGGCTCGCTTCTTCTTCTTCTGTTTCAAAGATTAAATATACTGCCTTTACCATGTCTATACATTTTTGAAACATTCACTTTTGTAAAAAGAAACTACAATTTATTTGAAACTCTGTAAGACAGGCCAAATAGCCGAACACGACATAAAGACAGACTTCGTTGACCACGAATAAAATTAAAATTATTTAAGAAAAATGTGTATTGTATGTCCATAATCATTTATAATAAATTACCAAATAGTTTACAAGAATTACCTTTGACATTATTTAAGAAAATGCTTTTTAAATTTTTGTTATCAAAGAATTATTATAGAATTAAGGACTACTTAGAAGATAACTCGATGGAATTTGGATAATGTAATTTTAAGAATAAATTTGCACGCCATATATGGCAGGATACGCTGGAAAAAAATGCACTGTAACACCCTTTGTACCGTATTTTAGCAAATAAACATTTTTGATTTGATTTGATTCAGCCGTGTCCGCCCCTGACAAGGTAGCCCTAGCCCACAGGTCACAGGAGTCGGACGGGGCTCCTGCGCGCTGTTTTGCAGCGGCGCCCTAACTGTAACTAGTGCCTTTCTTCTGTTCCTTTCCATGATCTGGCGTTTTTTTTTTTTTTTGGCTTTTACGAGAGCGTCTGCCGTCTGACCACTCAACCCCGGCGTCAAGGCCCGTCTGTATGTCAGCAGGTGCCCCGTCTGGCAGGTGGGGTTGACTTGGGTCCCAAAGATGGTGATGGGACCCCAATGCACCCAATATAATATAAAGAATTCATCAGGACATAATACAAAAGTCAATGTTGGTTGTGTTGTTGTGATAAATCATAGAAAATCATTTTACAAATTTTACCTTTACTGCTACTATTTACATAAAAACAGTATTGTTTATTTTTAAATATAGGCCATGATTATTCCAGATGTGAAACCAAAGAAGATTAACAGACATAAACGTACGAAACTCAAAGCAAAAACATCAAAATTATTAGAAACCATTGCTAATGGACTTGAAAACAAGTGGTTCTGTGGTAATTTTTTTAAATATTATTATTGTTATTAAAAACTTGTAAGTATTTCTATAATTAAATAACTTGGCATCAATGTCAAGAGTGTTAAAACAATTATGAGGTCAAGTATACATTTAGTTTTTGGATTAATTTACTAAAAGTTGTTTCAAACATTTTCCAGGGATATGCCCCAAGTCGTTTGAAGAAAAAGATAACCTGAATAGTCATCTAGATAGCCATAAAAAGGACCGAAAGTGTGACCTTTGTAGGGAGAACCTGAACAGCCTATCTCAGCTCCTTGCACATAGACTGATACATGTCCCATTGAAACAAAGAAAATGTCACATTTGTGAGAAGAAATTTAAATCTAGTCTTTACCTGGAGCATCACTACAGGAATTTCCACATTAAAGAAGATGTATGTATACTATACTAAAGTTCGCCCAGCGTGTCGTGGCACAAAAACGGGGGCAATTTAAAAAAATAATTTAATCGTAACATTGAAGATAGTCTGAAATACCAATATGATATTTTAGTGATATGAGTAGGAATGTAGGGATATATTTCAAATCACTGCTTTTCGTTGTGGTCGCTTTCGATGGCCAAACTGTACTCTTAACAATAGGTAATCAAAAATATATTCTAAGGTGACAAAACTTGTTCTATAATGTTGTGATTTTTTTCAGGACAAGAAGCTTTTTTGTAATAATTGTCCAGTAGCATGCAGCACACCAAGAAAACTTAGCAGTCACATGCTGCAAGTACATTCCAGTATTAAGTATATTTGCGACCTGTGTTCGAAAGGGTGAGTAGACTTACACCACCTCGTTGCTTTGTTACCTTCGTTATCAACCTTTTTATCATCCCACTGCTGGGCATAAGTCTCCTATCATACAGAGGAGGATTGAGGGTAATCACCACGCTTACTCAATGCGGGTTGGTGATTTCAGACTTAAAATCCAGGTTTCTTCGAAATGTTTTCATTTACCTTGTAAACCAGTCATTGGTGTCCAAGATATACTTAGAAAGTACATATAACTTATAAAAGTAAGCCTTACCTGGAATCGAACCCGCACACTCATACTTGAGAGGCTATTTTACCCACTAGTCCACCACGACTCACCTAATAAAAAATAAAAATCCACGTAAAGATGATTATAACTTAGAAAACTAGAAAACTGTTAGTAACCATGTATTTATATTTTATTCGTGAAAACTGGATCGCGCACTACGGTTTACTCTGAATACAATTTTAAACTTTGTGGCTTTATAATAAGGTAGGAATGCTACCGCAGGCCCGCAGCACGTCCGATCGAGCCGTCTGAGATGTCACTAGAGCATTAGTGAAATACCAGAATATAATTTATATCTAAATACAGGTTGTATCTCACATCGTATAAACGCAAACTTCGCGAACAGGCTAGACCGCATGCCACTAATAAAATTATGATAATCATTTACGTCGTTAATGAACGGTTACAGAATTCACAGTGTTTAAAAAAGTGTCGGCTCGGCCTTTGAACGTTGCAACCGTGCCGCCGTGCGGGTTTGTAGGTATGACGTTGATCCCTGATGTGAACTCTATTACATCAGTTGATAAGATAGTTTTTCGAGTTTTGTGCACATTGCGCTTTTTTGTGTAATTGGCGAATTAATTATTTTTTACTTTAAAATCTTATTGGGTTATAAAAGTATAGCAATTATGAACGGTTTAAAGTGAAAAAAAAACTGCATATTATTTTTTTTAATCAGCAAAAAACCGACGATAAATTTCACCTGTGTGAGGTTCAGAATCATGTACTGAATCCATGGTACTCGTTTGTTCGTCGATGTCAGAGACACCCTTTTTAAGGGAAATATGTTTCGTTTTCTAAGTGTTTATAATAGTTTCAATAAATAAATAAACTAAAAAAATAAAATATAGCTAACTCTTGCAAAATTATTACTTACCTAAAATCGTATTTATGTAAATAACAACACAAACACGAACGGTTCATAAGCGACGAATGAGAACGAGGTGTTGTGAGGGGGACGGGGTTGACATTTGACAAACACACAATGAAACAACAACAGCACAATGAAAACAAAACTCGACATTTTGACAGTTGTTTAGGAAAACAACTGTCAAAATGTCGAGTTTTGTTTTCATTGTGCTTTTTTTGTAATTAGCGAATTAATTAATGTTTACTTTAAAATCTTATTGGGTTATAAAAGTATAGTATTTATGAACGGTCTAAAGTGAAAAAAACTACATATATTTTTTTTTGTTAATAATGAAAAAACCGACGAAAAATTCCACCACTGGGGGGTTCAGAATCATATACTGGATCCATGGTACTCGTTTCGTTTGTGCGTCGATGTCAGATACACTCTTTATTTGGTAGGTTTTCAGTAAATTGATGTTTACAAAAACTTTTATTTTTATACTCTTCAATACAAAAAAGTTTCTGTAAATATGAAGCGCAATATGAATCAAAAAACTAAGTTTACTGTTGTAATAGCAGACACACAACATAAGTAGTCTAAATAAATTATAGGAAAAAATACAACAGGCTTTTGTTATCCCTACGTGGCCACATTGTGCTCATTATTTTCTGGCATAAAACAATGGGACAGTACATTAAAAAGAGAAACATATCTAGAATAGAATAGAATACTCTTTATTATGTACACCATATAGATTACAGAACATAAATATAAAGATTTTACAAAGGGTGACACAATGGGCGGTCTTATCGCTAAGAGCGATCTTTTACAGACAACCTTCTACAGACAATCGACTTTTTGGTCTCTCGCTCGGCTCGTTTTTTATTTCAACTGCGAAGTCCAGTTAAAAGTATAGGTTCATGCATGTATAGTTTGTCTATAAAGTCGTGAAAATTGATGTTTCTGATACTAAAAATTACAAGTACATCGAATGTCATCGGCAATCATCGATTTGTTTTGTAACTTGTTATTTATTGAAATTTGTATTAATTTTCAATTCTATTTAAACACAACATCGAAGAAATGTGTTAAATATGAGAAAAACAAACCGGAGTGGAGCTCGGGAAATTATTTTTAATGTTTATCGTCAATGTATATTAGTACACCAAGCTAAACAAATTTTATCAAATATGGATGATATTTATGCTTGAACAGTTGCTAAAACAGGTATGTAATCATGTTACTATTTGTTTTTATCTACTAGAAGTTAAAAATTTACGAAGTAAACGATTTTAAGACTAAAATGGGGATTGTTTAAATTGCGCATTTATAGGTTAGATTGCAAATATGTTTGTGTATGATTTGCAAATGTTGATACTTTAGGTGATTTAATTTACCACTGATTTTAAAAATGTATTATATCATGTTCGGAATTAAAATTAGTGCTATCCATCTTCTGATAGAAATTACATATTATTATTTTTAAAATTTGAGGAAAATGTGAGGTTGAACTCTATATCAAGATATAGATGTGTCAGTTATTCGCCTAAGCGAAGGTAGCAGGTTGATGACAGCAGTCGCGGAGACGTAGTTAGTGACTCAGCTGCCAATGAAAATACTTTTTCGAAGAATATTTGGAATCAGATGATTAAAAAATATAATAATAAATATGTTTTTTTTTTTTTGTTACCATAGATTTGTGTTTTCATCAAAACCAGTTGTGCTTTTAGTACAAAATAGTGTGCTAGTATCAAAATGATTTCAGACAAGGCAACAGGATTGCTATATGCACGACCGCAGCGCCCTCATTTATTTTTACGACTTTATAGACTGACTATAACAGACGTTTTAATGGCCGGTTTTAGTCATCTAAAGTATGTATGCTTGTGTAATTTCTACGATTACATCATTACGTTAGACATTATAAGAGTACGTTATCTTAGCTTTGAATCTCACAAAACATGCCCATTATTTAATTTCTTATTTTCAGTTTCCAAAGCAAACCGAATTTAAAATCGCACATTAAGTCCCATGGTGAAAATAAAGGTTACGTTTGTGATATGTGTGATTTCTCCTGCAGATATAGTGGTGGACTAAACGTAAGTCATATATGTTTATATGTATTGTACGCTGTTTATAGGTTTTTTTTAAGGGAAATCATCGAATGTATAGTATTTATACGCTGGAGAGTTTGTTCTGCCACTTCTTCTTCCCAGCGAAAGCACTAGGAAGTGGCAAAGGGTGGGCTGTCTTATGTAATATTTACGTTTAACAAGTGTTGATTCTCACCCTAATTTGAATAAATGACTTTTCTTTTTTTTATTATTATTTTGAGGTTGGCATTCAACAGATGATATATAATCATTTTCTACAAAGGCACACCGAATTAATTGCAGGACCATAAAATAAGGAAACATAATCCAAAGAAGGTTTATTGTAAACAGTGCAAACGACCGTTCCAGAGTCAAGTAGCCCATGATAAACATAAATGTACACACAAGTTACAAGTGTGCCCTATATGTGGCCATCAACTGAAAGGAAATTCTAGAGTGAGTAAAATAAATACATTATTATTTACTTCGGCAATATTCATGTTTCCGATGAGTAAAACGCCAACTAAAGCCGCGTTTCCACTTGGCATCATTTGGTGCTGCACGTGACGCTCAACAAGTATGGCAACACTGCACAACAGCGCGCGACGTTGCCAGCTAACGCGTAACATGACACGCGGTTTGTTGCTTCTTTAAAGAGTATCGTTAGTAATAATAATATATTATATTTATTTTGTAGGTATTTTACAACCCACAAACGTGTTTTTTTATGCAATCCCTACAATATTTATTAATTTAATAATATTATAAATGCGAAAGTAACTGTCTGTCTATTACGCTTTCACGTCTAAACCACTGAACTGATTTTATTGAAATTTGGTACAAAGATAGAAGTTGACCTTAAGAAATAACATAGGATAGTTTTGATTCCGGACTTTTGAAGAGTTCTCTTGGAAACGCGATATAACCGAACACCACGCGGGCGGAGAGCTAGTTATGGATAGAATTATAACCAGTGCTCCTGAAATCAACACAAGCACCTCTGACGTTATAGGTTGGCGACGACTCACGTTAAGTAGCAGATGCGTTGAAAGACAACGTTGTTCCATAAAGGTTTTGCGCTGACTTTCAACATGTTGGGCAACTTGTTATGTCATGTCAACTCGGTATGTCATAACATGTCGTCGCACTGATTGAAGACCTTTATCTTAACCTTCAAACATTACGGGATAAGCGAGGAAAAGGCTCAAGTTTTCTTATTACCTTTCGCCCACCGTCAAAGCTCCTATGTTTGCTCAATGTAGGTATTGCCAATCGAGTTTTACCACCATAAGGTAACATAATGTCATAAGACGACAGTCTATTTTACTGTCAACACTAATGAGACGATCAGATAGATTCAAATAAGTGAAATTTCAGTTACTGGTAATAATTTTCGAAATACGAGGTCGACTATACAACTACGCTCAATATTTGTACAATTTTCCTACCCATAAATTTACATTCCATGCTCTCTAACTTTTCAATAGTTATAACTAACTCTACTGTTCCAGTTATCCAGACATATGTTGAAACACAGCAACATACAAAGGTACGAGTGTACTAGATGCCCCGCTAAGTACAAGACAAAGGGTGCGCTAATAGCTCACCTGGACCGACACGACGGCAATCGCACTAAGCATTGTGAATACTGCCCCGCTAAGTTTTATACTGCCGCTGTGCTGATCAAACATCGACGGATACATACAGGTAGGTACTATATTAAAATATTATTAGCGAAGATAGGTCCTTTTTTTTTGGGATGGGAAATCATCAAATGACTTATTCCGCTCTGGGCGGAGCGGAAGGGCGTGTCAGACTTTTACCGACTAAAACCCACCCGTGTTTCATCACTTGCCTGTGCGCCAGGGCCACGGTTTCTTTTTTCAACCAACCCGCAACCCTGACCCAGGAGGCAATGGTCTTCGTGGACCCCGTCACGATGTGGTGACATCTCTTTCGAGGCGCGCGTGAATCACAACGCGCCGTCGACTCGGGCCTGGTCCTTACCGAGCGGCGAGCTAGCGAAGACAGACCTCTCAGAGCACTTTTTTTTTTGTTCTTTGTGGGAAATCACCAAATGTCGGAAGGGCGTGTCAAGGCTTTTACTGACTAATACCCACCCGTGTTCCTTCACTTGCCTGTGCGCCAGGTCCATGCTTTCTCTTTTGGCCAAACCGCAACCCTGACCCAGGTATGGATCTTCGTGGACCCCGTCACCATGTACTGACATCTCTGAGGCGCGGCGTCGACCCGGGCCTGGTCTTTACCGGGCGGTGAGCAGTGGGCGGCTCGCAAATCCGCTCCTACGATGGCCGGGATTCCGATATTGTCTCCCGACTAGGGCGTCTCCTGCGGTGGCTACAGGCGCGAGGACGCTAACATCGCTGCTCATTCAGGCGCTCCCCTCCTTCGCCAGCTTCACTGCTTCACAGGTGACGGCTTGCCATGCACTCTCGCTCCGGGCCATAGCCTAGACCAGGGCCGGACGCGAGGGATCGCCACTGATCTCCGCCCCGAGGACACGGCGGTGCTCCACCCAAGCCGGGCATACCTCCACCGTGTCCTCGGGGCAATCTCCACAGCGGTGACACCCTGGCTTTTCCTTCCGCTTTATCCGGAACAGGTACCTCTCGAAACAGCCGAGTCCGGTGAGGGCCTGCGTCAGGCGGAAGGTAAGGACGCCGCAGCCTCACCGTCTCTCTAGCCACTCCTCAAAGAGAGGACTTACTGCCGCTATAGTGGCGTACTCAGCACTGGGTTGCGACAATCGCACTCTCCAAGTCGCCATGAGATCCTACCGGGCCTCTGTCCGCTGTACCATGATTTCTTTCTCGCGGCAGTGGAGTTATGCCCCAACGTTTTGCCTCCTCTCGCCATTCCCACATGTGGGCGAAGGCTTTGGCCTCAAGATCCAATGGCGGCAATCCGGCAAAGAGGCTCACCGCCTCAGTGGAGACCGTGCGGTATCCCCGGACCAGCCGAACGACCATGACCCTCTGGAAGGCGGTCAGGCGTCGGGTTGGTCCCTTCCTCAGGAACCGCGCCCACACCGGTGCCCGGCCCCCGCGTAATGCCGCCGGCAGGAGTTTGGTCCCCCTAGACTTAGGAGGAGCCGCCTCAGGGCAACCCCAGACAGTCAAACGTTAGAAGTGCTCCTCGAAGTTCCACCGGCTGTCGAGGACTGGTCCCAGGTACTTAATCGTAGAACCGACGCCATGTGAACCGCTCCTGCTGCCTTTAATTTTAGTTTTGCATAGGTTTGTCCTTTGCAATTTCAATAAGAGCTGTTTCTCATCCATCTGTCCAAGTTTTAATGATGATAAAATATATTTTTTTGTAAAATGGTTCAAAAAACACTACACAGATGTGTAAAAATTGAAAAGACTGATTTGTGCATTTCGGTCAGTTTTCCCAGATCCAGAATAGTCAGTTCGGAAAACTCGTCTAAAAATATCAGTTAATTTAGATTAACTGATATTTTGACTAGTCTGCGAAGACGGACAGAAATGCACAGATCAGTTTTTTAAAGTTCTGACGTAATCATGGTCAGGCCATATCAGGACCAAACTGGTTAATATCCAAGGTGGTCTATGATTACCAATGAATGTTTAGTAACCCAAAATAATTTGATTTCAGGTGAAAAACCATATTTATGCACGGTGTGTAATAAAGGATTTACGGGCAGACACAACCTCAAAGTACATATGAAAGTACACGGCGAATATTTGATTGTTAAGAAACACAGTGAACAAGAGGATTTAACTAAATAAAATGTTACCAAGTTAAGTTTCACTATTTTTGTATTTGTTATTTAGTAATAATTCTTCAAAATTCTATTGTAAGTAGGTATTTACTTGATTAAAAATAAACTATTTTTAGAAAACTTTTAAAAATTATTTATTACAGAAATACATTTTACATCTAAGTAAGAAACTAAGTGTATCACATACAAAAAAAAAAGTCTTTGGCAAGTACAGAAAGTACCAATATAAAATATAAACATTCATAAAAAAAAAAACCTATAAAAATGGATAACTGGTAAAATTTCACAAAGCAATATAGAATAGGTTTAGGAAAATGATAAGTCTTACGTTATGCTTAGACTACGATTAGGTACTAACAGGCAAGCATACATGTACCACCAACTTATCTCACACAATTCAATGAATGAATACTTTAACAGCCGATCACGTTCTGGGTACGGGTGGGTACGATCATCTCAGGACGCTGATTACGTTATCAGTAAAGACTAATTTACACGGTGCAATTTAATTGCCTATGGCTTCAATTAAGTTGAGGCAACAATAAAAGTTGCATTGACTAAACACCATTTAGATGATGCAAGTCATTTGTTGTATCATCAGTTTGATTCTATGCCATAGGCAATTAAATTGCACTGAGTAAATCAGTCTTCAGGCATTGACTTTCTTAGCTTTTGTTTTAAAATGACGACTGTGGTATGTGATTTCCGTGCAACCCCGGTGTCCGGTAACACTTAGCTACTCATACAATTATGATTCACAGAGTGGAGCTGGATTTAGGGCTGGGGCTGATATTTCAAAGAAAAGAACCGGCAAACGAGGACGCAAAGAAACTATATTTTACTACCCAGACTGTAATGTGCCCTTATGTTACTATCCTTGTTTCAAATAATTTCATACACGTAAGGATATACGGCCTAAAAAAATATATTACGTTCAGAATAATAAAAAATGTACATGATAGAGGCTTTTTTTAACTATCAGACATTTATCATTTCAGATTTTGAAATAAAAATAAATAATTTACATATGTTTTTAATTATTATACTAAAATTATGAAAGAAAAATAGTTTTTTTGTGTTATAAGTCTTTCAATATTGGCAAAAATCGCCGGCGTACCAGGAAAGGGCCGCGCTTTAAAATAATCGGCTGTTAAAGTGTTAAAAGCTGACAATTTGATTACTTAAATACGTCATTGTTTTGAGAAGATCAACTTTTGACGAGTATATAACAATATGCTATAAAAATATACTGTTTACACAATTGAGATCGGACTACAGTGCTGCCAATTTTGTCAAACACTAGCTTTGTCCAGAGCTGCCTAATTTCTGTTATTATGATCGTGATTAAGAAGTTTTATTTCATATTTTTGGGTAACCAAACGTTTACGTAGCGCACCCAACGGAAGCCTTCAGAAATGAATAATTTAATCCGTTTTTTCCACATTTTCCACTGATTCTTCTCTCCCGTTGGCCACGGCGTGATGTTACATAGCCAAAAGCCTTCCTCCTCGGTAAATGGAATATCCTGTTCCTGAGATAAGCGCGTTCAAAGAATCAAACTCTTCAGCTTTATACTTAATATCAGTATAAATTATGATATATTACGATCTTAAAGCCAGTCAAATATCTAGTTCACTCGATGTGGAGATTAAATTCTCTAAAATAAGTATAATATTGACAATTATATAGGTTTGATATTTTAAGTCAGTCTTATAAGCTAATACAAAATTGGTAGTTTGAAATACATATGTTGGAACACAAGCTGCTTCAGACACCTATTCATTTTATTATAGTTATGCTATATGCAACTAATATTCTAAAATGCAACTAAAATTACTGAGTTTGGGAAGAAATGCCAGCAACAAACAGTTTGATAAAATCTAAAAAGATATACTTTCAGGGCTTGTATAAATGAAATGACACAAATAATGTGTGTGAATATTTGACAATTCCGGGTACCTACCCGGAATTGTCAAATATTATAATGTAATAAATATAATGTAAATATTATAATTTCCTTGTACGGATGACAGCAGGTCAAGCTTGACCTGCTGTCATCAATTCAATCAATTCTGTGGCAAATAACTGCGACAATTCAAATAACCGACAATCGAACACAAACGAGAGTTATCTTTTATTTTTAAAATACTGTTACTTTATTTTTATAGTAGGTACTGCTCATTAAGTCAAGTTATGGACCCAGAGAGAAGAAAGGAAAAATAAACTTTTGACCATAATTTCCTCTCAAACACTTTCTACAAACTACGATGATTACGATTTAAGTAACATCAAATGATTACGTTTATGTACAGACGACAGCACATCAAGCTACTACAATCTGTCAAATTTCTTTATTAGATTTTCAACTTTATCTCTAAAGGATTAAGGCTCAAAGTTGTTTGGGAGTATTTGACAGTTTCGGGTAGCTTGACCTGCGTACGTACTTACTCTAAGGACGTTAGCTAGTTGTACGGTACGCAATTAATAAGTAAATAATTAATAACTAAATAAATACATCCAAAATTTCGATCGAATACTTAAGCCTAAAATGTATAAATTATTTTAAATAATTGACAACAAAATAATATACTCGTATCTCCATTACGGTCTTATTTGAACAAATAATAAAAACTAACTAATCAGATAAGTAAAGCCAATTGCGTATTAATTATGTACTTCATTTTTATTGTTTAGCCAAAAACAATTAGGTACAGGTAAAACAAAAAAAGGAACGCGCTTCGATAATCTTCGTGTCTGAATTCATGTAAACTTCGTGAAACAGAGTAACTCTCTACAGAGGCAAAGCTTCCATGTGTACGAATAATTCTAAGTACTAGTGCATCTATCATTGCGCGTTTGTATGTCTTCACTGTCGAATTACCTACTCCAGTCGCAGACTGTCATTAGTCTTTCGTATTTAAAAGCTTTTTTGAAACTGCAGAGTTATTTATCTATAATTTTGCAACCATGTTAAAGCAAAATAAGTCCTTCCGTGGATGTTACAACTGTATATTACAACATTGCATTCGTATGTTCTATGATAGCCGATAATATCCGAAGCACATACTTTCTTGAGATATCTGTACATACTCATTACACTATAGTACACAACCTTTATTTAAACTAGACTTAGACGTAAATATTAAGGAACTAATGGAAATTACTAAATATTGGAACCTATTTCAGATTTCAAGTAGGGACAGTTATACTTATTAAATAAATGAACTCGGCAATATTTCTTCACATAAATGACGACAGGCATAATTATGACTTAAAATCGGATAACGTAACAGTATTGAACAATCCGAAGTAAAAACGAAGTATCATGTACACTATTCGTTCTGTAAATGCTTTAAGGTTCGAACTGACACATTCACATACAAATAACAGACATATGAAGACTAGTGTTACAAAAACTACTCCTTTTTACAAACCTATCTTACACTAGAACGCTTTTTCTTATGTGTAAAAATGCATCAAAGAAAAATATGTTGAATATTGACTATCTATTTACCAAGGAGTAATATACAAATAGAGTATTTACGCACATTTTATCTCCAAAATCAGCCATCGAATTCTGATTGATATGAGGTTTATAAAACATGAAGATATTATGTGATGAGGTGCATTTTCACTTCATTTAGTAACTACTCCGTGATTTGTACCATCTTAAATTTCGTTTCCAAACTGTGTGTTGGGTAGTATCCTAACAACTGTGTCTTTCGTACCTATTTTGTCTGTGTCGATGAGGGATCCTGAACTGTGTTTCTTCGTTTTGGGCGCGAGAGGCGGTACCTCGCTGCATGTGGAACAGTTATCATCGGCACCTTTGGAGCTAGACCCTGCGACGCTGAACTTTTTCAGGCTACCGGTGGCAAGCGATCCGTTTGAAGACGAGCAGTGCGCTGGCAGCAGAGGCACCCTCTCCTGCAAGTCTCGACTAGAGCCGGAAGGTCGGTTCCCGAAACCACTGCTTCCTGGCTCGGAAGATGCGATTTCTGGACAACCACCCATATTTATCCATTCTTGAATTCTGGAACAATATTTTTTGCATTGCTTTTGGTACAACTGCTCCTTGCCTTGAATTAAACAGGTGCTTAAAAAAGTGTTAGCGCAAAAAAATCATGCGTCTTTTCAGTACTACTACTAAGTAACTTATTGGAACACGTCCAAGTTGATACTTAAGTAACACCCAGACCTACCTATTAACAATTTCCTCGAAGTTGGGTCTCCTCTGCGGCTGGTGCTTCCAACAATCCCTCATTAGTGAGTACATCATTGGTGGACAACTCGCGGGGGCCGCTAGAAGTTCTCCACCTCGCACCATTGATATCACTTCATGATTATTATACCTATAAAAATAATGAGAAAAATAAAAATATTTGAAAATTGAGAACCACATGGTTAAATCAGGTAATTGGGTAGCCAGGCTTTAGACTGGTATTAGGTTTCTGGTATAGGTTATACTGGTATGGGTTAGGCTTTAAAGTAACGCGACAAGCTATGGTCGGATCATCAATTTAACAATTACAAAAAAAAAAAACTTTTGAAATAACAAATTTTGATCCAAAAAGCGTTTAAAACAATGAAAAAACCATACCAATCACACTATTCTTAAAAACAATTGACATAATAACATGTCTGCTGCATAATATTTTGTCATTGCTAATGTGACCAGACATCCTGTTTTAAACAGGACTGTCCCTTTTTATAGTTAGAGTCCCGGTGTCCCTAAAACGAACTCGGGGACGCAACATTGTTCCGTTTTCAGAAACCGGGACACAGAAATTTGAGTAGCAGACGGCTATTAAGTTTTAGTTCTAATGATGATGTTAAAAGAAACAAGGAGCATTTGAAAAAAAAAGTGCCTGTTTCGTTTTTCATTGAAATCATCATCATCAGCTATATTAAATATAACTATGTACCTAAATTTTTACGGGAAACTATATTTTTTTGGTTTGTAACTTTTAAGCCAACAACTTTTTCTGAATGAAAACTATCTATTATTTGACTTAAATAAACCAATGTCCCGTTTTGCGTCAAAGAATAAATGGACATGTTAGTTATTACCCATAATATGGCTGTAATCCATAGCTGTATATTTCCCATAGCACAACTCCGTATGACCAAATATCACTCTCAGTTGTAAACTTTCCATATAGTATAGATTCTGGCGGCATCCATCTTACAGGCAGCAAACTTTTCGACTGTACCTGTAACAATTTTAATGAATTTAACAAATACTAAAGTTCTTATTACACACTTATTGTGTAATAAGAACTTTATTATTTGTTCAATTTAGATACAGATGATGAATGCAAATTTGGATCATTATTTTCTGTTAGTACTATATTATTATAAAGTTTGACTAATGATCCAAATCTATCAATAAGTGAAAGGAGTGAAGCTTGAAAGTATTAAATTCCAACATGTGATGCTCTGCGATCATCAATAGATAGTATGAATTTCTCTCACAACATACTACTTAATGTTGCATGCCAAGTATTCACAACAATCAGTAACCATTCATTAAATACTTTATTCAAGCATAAAAAGAATGGCGATTTCTCAGTTTTTAACTATACATTTTTAAGCGAAATATACTCACTCTATAATAATCTGAACTGTAGATATCTCTTGAAAGTCCAAAATCTGATATTTTGACAATAAAATCATCAGAAACAAGACAGTTTCTGGCTGCAAGATCTCTGTGAACATAATGATGAGAAGCAAGATATTGCATGCCTGCTGCAATGTTGTTGGCAATGTTTAGCAATCTCATGGGCGGTAGACCTTTCCCAGAGGGTGGCGCTCGTCCCATCAGAAATTCGTGAAGATCCCCACGGGCCATAAACTCAAACAACATACATAAAGGTTCTTCTCTTAAAGCCACACCAACAATACACACTATGTTTTCATGGGTTAACTCGGATATCAAGTCTATTTCTCTTCTGAAGTCTGCTTGTGTTTTAGCTGATGCATTCTCTTTCAGCGCCTTTACTGCCACAAACTGAGTTTCGCCATTCTTCTTCAGTGCACCTTTGTACACTTTGCCGAATGCTCCTTCCCCTAATTCTTCCAAGAATTTAATTTGTGAAAGAGAATACTGTGGTATGCGCAGTACCCCATTACCACGGGTATTTCTAGTCAGATGAGGCTGGTTAGCCATATTGTTGGTCAATAATTCACTCATTTCTATTGGTGAATTCAATCTGGAATTTCCATAGATGTTTTTATCAGCATTAGGTAGATTTATATCCCTTATTGCAGCAGCATTGTTCTTGTTTTTATGTCTATAACATAAGCAGATGATAAAACCAATAATTGATAGGGTTAAAATAAGAAAAACTATAACAATGTAAATCCAGATTTTATGAGCACACTTTGGAATGTCGCAATATTGTTTTTCTGTTTTGCCATCTTTTTCTATAATACACCAAGGCTGCTCCAGAATTCCTCCAGGATTTCTACAATAACTGTGTGTCCCAGTAAGTTCAGGAAAATCAGATAAACTAACATGTAATTGTTTAGACCACTCAACACAAGACATGCCATTATTTGCAATGTTCACTCTTCCTAGATACCCGCTTCCATTTTCCCAGTAACATTCATCATCAGATGCCATTACTCTACCTATGCTGATTCTCAGACAGTCTGGGTCATCTTCAGGCAGGTCTTGACATTCTTCCAGTGTCAATTGCTGGCCTATGTGAGGGTGTCTTTTAGCTATGGCATACTCTTTCTGACACAATTCATTCTCCAATATCTCACAATCTTGTTTGCACACACGCCTGAGGATAGTTGAATTATGTCGAAAGTTAAACATGGCTGCAAATGAGCTATTTGAGTCTGTATACATACTAGGCAATTTTCCAGGGGGCAAGTTTTCAAAAACAATTTCTGGCCAGTTATCTTCATTAGGTGTACTGGCAGCTTCAGTATCTATTGAAAACAGTTTTTTTGCCTCCCTGTAGAATTTGCTGTTAGTAATTATAGGGTCCCTACAGATAGGAAATGTTGAATAGCACAGACTGGGCACTGCATAGCCTTCACAGCGGGGACTGATGTCATTAGAATACTTTGTGACTTGTAAAGCTTTCATCAGCTTATCTTCAAGAGCTGCTTGACTAATATTATAAGGAATATAAACAAATTGACCTTTAAGATGGTCAGCACATACTCCTCCTACATATTCCTGGCATATTGGCTCTAACTTTCGGGGCTTAGTAGAATTGGTGAAGTTTGAATTCAATGTTTGTATGTTTTCTGAAACCAAACCTGGAGTAGACTGAAGATAAATATCCTGTTGGCTGTAGATATCAGTATTTGGAAATAGTGAGGCATATGTAGGAATCTCATAGTTTTGTATGCCTTGCTCAACTTTTAACTGTGATGTCTGCTTCTTCTCATAGTTTTGTTTGATCACACATGAGTAGTTGCCTTTATCAGTTACAGCAATGTCTTTGATCCTCAGGTTTGTACCTATGGTGCCATTGGTCTTATCAATCTTAGTAGTTATTTTCATTCTCTGGCTTGAGTCATCTATAATCTTATTATCTTTCAACCAATATACCTTAACATTATCTAACAGTTTCTGTTGTATATGATCAGGTGGAGCTTCCTTCAGCAATGTAGCAATGCCTTCCTTATTTTTCGTATATTTTTCAACCTTCGTATAGTTCATTATCGCCTCACATTTGAATCGTACATCACTTTCGGGTGCTCTGGTGATCATGGGAGGCAAGGTTTTAGAAAAGAAAATGTCAAGTTTAATGTTCCATACTTTCTGCTCCGATGTTGAATTTGACTTCAATAATGAGAAAGAGTCTGGTCTGTCGGGTCTTGAACATTTAATAACGCACAAATAGAAGCACAAAACAATAAATACACTGCAGTGTTTCATGACTAACACTTCCCATAACACCGATGCCTAACACAATTTTAAAACGAGCGCTTGTTACTTATAACGCGAAGTTATTATTTTGCGTAGCACAATAAAATATTTGTTTCATAACATTTATGTCGTGTTGAAGTTACATATTTACAGCAGAATTCTTTTAATCTGAAATTAAATTATTAGAAATACGATACGAATGACAGCGAAATAACACCAACCAATATCAATGACAAAATGTGTGTGTTGCCAGCCGAAATATTAATAGATCTGTCATGTGCACAGTGTGACCAACCTTAAATTAGAGATCCTGCCCCACTTAGACAAGAAAACAGGGGTTTTGGCGGGAAAGTCAAGCTGAGTATCACGCTCGTTTTTCATTGGACTTTTAAAATTATTTATAGTGTTGTTTACTAAATAAACTTAAATGTAATGTATGTTGTCCGAATAAAAGGCTTTATTATTATTATTATTACTAAATAAAAGTGCGTGATTTATATAGTAAAAAGTGCATTTAGTAAATAGTTTATAAAGAACAGTGAAATATCGCAGCATAGTGGCCACAGCATGACTTTGCCCCAAACCTCACTCGTAAGACGGGTCACGCGGCCGTCTTTTTCGACATGAATAATTCATAATTACGTGACATTGGCTAAATGCACAAACCGTGCGAAGAAAAATAAAGAAAGAAAGAAGAATAAAGTCAAGAAAACTGACAAATCCTGTCAAAATCAAAAGCAGCAAATAAATAAACATATTATTTTTTAAACTTTTATTTCAAATAATTGATCTTAAAGTCTAAAAGTGAACTGAATTAAATTACACATTCGTATTAGCACCGTATTCTTCTTGATCACTCTCTTTAAACATCGCTTTTGTCATTTGTTTAATCATTTCTTTAGTTGGCTGGAATGAAACGCAGTCACCATATTCACTAATGCCCTGTTTAACATGTAGGTAGTTACGACATTAAACAACATTCTAGATTATTTTTATTATTATTTTTTATTTTATTTGACGTAAGAATTTTGTTCTAGGTACATTCTAGATTATTTTCTTTTTTTTTCTTTTGACATTACTTTTTAGGAGAATAGTGCATTCTACTCTTTTTGTGGGCTGTAGCGGCTAGCGGCTATACTACCAAATTTGTCAGCTTATATTTTTAATACTGTCAAATCCTGCCAGATTTCTAAAACGCCAAACAAAAGTGCCACAGAGTAAAATAAAGGGCTAAACTTGCCAAAAAGGCAGGACTATGCTACATTTGGTCACACTGCATGTGCACTTATACGTTCTATAAGATTTCGGGTCTTAGCATTGATATAATATTAATTAATTTAATATTATATCAATATGTCTTAGGGGTATAGCTGTATTCAATAGCCACGTTTCGCTAGTAATAGAAGTTAGCCTTACGCCATTTACCCAGAAGAGTGACAAACTCCAGGCTGCTACATACAACAAAACCCTGTCCGACCCGTGAAGGTATTGTTATTTATCAATAACTGATTCTACTAATGGATACAAAACCAGGCTAAACTTTAAAAAAAAATCCCCCTAAAAAAATAAATAGCCCGTGGTCGCATCGCTATTCGCTCATAATAATCCTGGTGACTCATAATCTATAAGTCGTGGTGGCCTAGTGGTTAAAACACCAGCCTCTCAAGCATGAGTGAGCGGGTTCGATTCCAGGTCAGGCAAGTACCAATGTAACTTTTCTAAAGTTATATGTACTTTCTAAGTGTATCTTGGACACCAATGACTGAAGGTGAAGGAAAAATCTTGAGGAAATCTGAACTTGATAAGTCTGAAATCGCCAACCCGCATTGAGCAAGCGTGGTGATTACGCTCAATCCTTCTCTGTATGATAGGAGACCTGTGCCCAGCAGTGGGACGATAGAAAGGTTGATGATGATGATGATGATGAATCCTGGTGTTGTCAAGAAAAGAAGATTATTTCAAAATTCATTTGTATTGGTACTATGATGATTACGTAAAATTTTATATTATATTTGGTCATGTGTTTACCTAACCTTTATTATCCTTATGGGTCGGACAGGGTTTTCTTAACATACTGTATAAATACTGAATTTTTAAATCGCTACCATGCCGCTGAAGACAGACTTGAATAACCACTTCATCGTCGTCATCATCCACAGCCAAACTTCACCAACTGTTGCGCATAGATGTATGATTTATCCTTTCTTGTACAATCCACGTTATGGACGGTGGAATGCAACTACCGCCTATCAAGCTTCATACTGTCTACAGCAAACAGCGGAATTTTCAAAGGTCATTTAAGAAAACAATAAATTATATTTTTATTATTATTTATTTTAAAAATGTAACTTGCAACAAATAATAGGCTCATAGGTTTCCGTTTTGTACATACATTAGATCGGGTAATTTATAGACTATTTTGTTCCAATTCTTCTTCTATTTCCTCCCTTAGCACCAGTCCACCAAGCAAAGAAGAGTCCGGGGGAAGCCACTCACAGCTGGTGTCTTCTGATGAACATGCCTAAAAAATAACAATGGCTATAATAGTTAGATGTATCCACCATAGGCAGTTGTAATAAACGTAAATGGAACTTGATACTTCAAATTATTGATACCAACCTGAAGCACAGGTTCTATCTAGTTCAGGCAAATTATACATCAGTGCTATTTAGAAATAAGAAATTATTATAAAAATTATCTATAAAGCTGAGAAATATCCCAATTTATTATTATTATTACCAACCGACTACCGCGTAGCTTATCTACGTAAAATATAGTCTAATAACGATTTTAGTCAATACTATACAGAGTGTATCTGACATCGTAACGCAAACTTCGCGAAAAGGCTAGACTGCATGCCACTAATAAAATTATGATAAGTGATTTATCTCGTTAATGAACGGTAACAGAATTCACAGTGTATAAAACAAAGTGTCGGCTCGGCTTTTGAATGTTGCAAGCGTGCCGCTGTGCGGGTTTGTAGGTATGACGGTGATTCCTGATGTGAACTCTATTATATCAGCTGATAAGATAGTTTTTAGAGTTGTGTTTTCATTGCGCTTTTTTGTGTAATTAGCGAATTAATTAATTTTTACTTTAAAATCTTATTAGGTTATAAAAAGTATAGCAATTATGAAAGGTCTAAAGTGAAAAAACTACATATATGTTTTTTTAAATCATGAAAAAGCCGACGAAAAATTCCACCACTGAGAGGTTTAGAATCATCTACTAGATCCATGGTCCTCGTTTGTGCGTCGATGTCAGATACACCCTTTATATAAGGGTTATACCTAATCTATTCATATACCTATACCCACTTGGTGATTGACCTATATTTCAAGGATATTTTGCAGAGTAGGTACAGTGCTACATACTTATGGCAGATAATAATTATTCGTGTTTGTTGTTAGTTTTTGTGGTTAAATTAAAATACTGAAATATCAGGGGTCGATTCCGCATCCAAATGATTATTATGAGTGAATGTCTTGTTTTGTTATTCTGTTTTGAATGTTAAGTTAGAATATGTAGATATTGAGTAAATATTTGTTATTTCTGTTTATTTTTAATAATATATAATGTTTGTACCTATTCACATACCAAAAATACGTGTTATGGTGCTCTTGGGAAGCGTTCCCGAAGATGTCTGCACACCGGCGGGTATGCATTACGTTGCGTATTTATTGCGCAACACTATTAGTAGCAATGTGTGTAATTTTGACAGTATAACAAAATTCATTGCTTTATTTACGTTGAGCAGACTTATTTTTCGAACATTTTTCTCAATGAATTAGCAATATTCTTCGGAATTATTAGGTACATTTGTTAGTAACTGTGTTACGCAATTAGAATGCTATAACTAAATCTTCTATGAAAGATATTACGAACCTGACACCTGCAGGAAGTGGCCTCAACGTAGTGGTAAGTGTCAGTACCGGGCTGCACTCCAGGATCGCAGTTCCGCAGCTTCACAGACGCGTGCTTACGATCCCCATGGACACACACTGGGTGATGGGACTGTTTGTATGGAAATTGCCAGTCGGATATCTGAAAGTTAGATTTAAAAAAAAACTGGACGGCTTTACAATAGGTGCCTTGACGATGGTTACTTAGACTTGGCCCAGACTTCCTTCACGGTACTAGTTGACGCAGGACTTATTAATCCCAGCCTATCGATAGTGAAACCGAATAGGTAAAAAACAGCGCGACATTTATTTTACCAAAACAATTGTCTGAAACATTGCAGTACTTACTACAGCTTTGTTTTGTAACCCATGGCCATTACCTACAATGGTTAAAACTCTCCGAGCTCGATTTACTTGGTGCAATTTAATTTCTTGTGGCATTCCATATTATTATGGAATATTCTTATGATTTTGTTAATGTAAAAGAAATTAAATTCATTTTCGGTAGTAAAAGTAAGTGCCACAGGCAGGAAACTTGCATTGCGTTAATGGGGTTTAGTCTCTCAGTCTAAAATGTTGCTGCTACCGTACCTCATATGAAAGACAATATCCTCCACAGCCCATGATCTTGACATCGTCCCAGCACCGGCGGCCGTTGAGGTCAGTCTGCATAGCCTTGTGCGTGTGACGCTTGATCTTACATCGTCCTGTCAGGGATACTCCGGCACACATCAGCGCGCAGCAACAGAGCATCATCGTCAGGCCGGTGGCGCTCATGCTTCCGATAAATCCCGACGTTGTGGACACTGCCATAATTTTGTATTTATAGAGCACTTTTTATATCACATGAATCCTTCATAATTAAGAAATGGTATATTATATTTAGTTTAAAAACGCAAAAAAGCAAAACAAAGATACTGTTCAGTAATTGACATCAAGTTAAGAGAGATGTAAATTATGGGGTTAGAAAGAGGTAAATGAAAATTTTCTGATATTTTTTTTTTTATTAAAAGCAGGAAACACTTATTGCCAAACCTTATCTGAAGCAGATCCTGAACTGTGTGTCGAATCTCCATCGCAAAATGTTTTATAAAGGATCGAGGTGGACGTCACGGCATTTCTCTCACTTCGCTTCACATGACTATGGAGCACGAGCCATTAGCCTCGCGATTACGCCGTTAAGCTGGATAAAAATAGAGAATATCATCGTTTAGAATACATCACATTTGCATAGGTACCTACTTAATTTAGTGATTAACACTGTAAGCTAAGAGTGTCTCCTCTAGATAGTTCTAATAAATATGTAGGTATACACATACAAAAACAAAAGCTTCTCTCTAGATGTATTTCATATATCTAAGCCAAATTCCAGAAACCATTCCTATACCTTCCTTTTCCTAAAGCGAGGTGTAAATGTACATTTCACGCAGATAAAAAGATGTGAACGAGATAAAAATAAAGCTAATAAATAAACAAGGAGAGCTTACTAAATAACGAGATTTCAACTCGACCCAAAAAGTCATTAAAAGCGGTGGCGCAGAACAAATTGCCTCATTTGCGCAAGGTTCCTTGTGTCCCACCGCCCGATGCTTCGGTTTGACCAAATTCAAGGTTCAATTAATTGCATTGCGTTCCTCATATCAGTCCGAACACTTATATAAATCTTGTACGACACCGCGTACATGAACATGCGTTGCAAGCGGTTTTTGAATTCAGATCAACCGTAAGAATGCATGGAGGTAATTAGTTGCTATTCCAAAACTGACACATCTACAATATTTAAAGCAGATACTACGAGATGCGATACTTATATTTAAATACTATATAAATATTATATATATTTATATAGTATTTAAACATAAGTAGATCTCGCAAATTGCCAGTGGGTAATAGCACCGAAGTGGTTTTTAATGTGTTTACCGACTGTCGTTGCAGTTTTTTCACCTGGGTTTAATTCACCTAAATACCTAGTTGTTGAATTATGAACCTATGGAGCAATTTGCTCCATGGTTATAGAAATGCAGCTCTTTATACAGTATGTTAAGAAAACCCTGTCCGACCCATAAGGATAATAAAGGTTAGGTAAACACATGACCAGATATAATATAAAATTTTACGTAATCATCATAGTACCAATACAAATGAATTTTGAAATAATCTTTTTTTCCCGCGATTTAATTCCAACTTCCCCGAAATTTGGTAATTTTTAAAAAAGTGACAACACCGGTATTATTATGAGCGAATAGCGATGTGACCACGTGCCGTGTGATCTGCCGCCCGCCGCCCGCGGAAGGGTGCTTACGCACATTTATTAAGTTACCTCTTTTTGCGAAATAATATTTATTTTTTAGGGGGATTTTTTTTTTAAGTTTAGCCCGGTTTTGTATTCATTCGTAGAATCAGTTATCGATACCTAACAACACATTCACGGGTCGGACAGGGTTTTCTTAACATACTGTATAAAAACTAGCTGCTGTCCGCGACCATACTTGCCCAATGCGGGTTGGTGATTTCAGACTTAAAGTCCAGATTTCTTCAAAATGTTTTCCTTCGCCTTGTAACCGTCATAGGTATCCAAGATATACCTAGAAAGTACATATAACTTAGAAAAATTACATTGGTACTTGCCTGACCTGGAATCGAACCCGCACACTCATACTTGAGAGGCTTGTGTTTTGACCACTAGGCCACCACGAATATTACTAGACCACCCTCGGCTCTAGGTAGAGGTGAAATACCGCGACGGTTTTAGCCCGGCAAGAGTTCAGTGACACTGTGTCCTCTATCACCGTTAGGTACCATGGAGGAAGTAAAGGGATAACAAGACATTGCAATAAGAACAGCAGCTGAGTTCCCCAATCCGAGCAAATTTTAATGGTTTCTTTTTTATTTAAACATTAAACCCGCACATAATGTAGATTTTTGATATGGGATTTGATTGTTTTATTCCTATGCTTAGGTACTGACTCTAAAGGCTGGAACTAAAGTAAGATTTTATTTTGTAATAAGGCGGAAGGAGTCGAGAGACAACTCTGTACTTTAAATAGCTTTTAATTTAATGTAGCTTAACGTGAATCACACTCCTTTGGTTACTTTAGCTTGCTTGCTTTAGCAAGCAACCCGTGGGACATTCGTCATTTTGGTGCAATTTGCAAGCATTGTGTTTGTGTCCATATTCGCCGGCGCCCTTTCAGGCTTGCGCAAAGTGGACTTATTGTTGACAGGAAATGCACCACAGAGACCTATTGTGAGTAGGTATTCAGTATTTTTATTTTTATTGATTATTATCAATAAAGAAAAAAAACGGCCAAGTGCGTGTCGGACTCACGCACAAAGGGTTCCGTATCATTGATTTATGAAATTAAAGGATTTAAGTTATTTGTATGAAAGATTACGCGGTAATAAGCGGTTTACGATTTACGAGGTATTAAAAAAAACTACTTGCTTACTAGGTCTCGTTCAAAACAATTTTCCTTGGTAGTTTTTATAGTAAGTAATGTAAATCATATATTTTTTTTTAGATTTTTTATTTTCTTATTTTAGAAGCTAGAGGGAGGGGGGACCAACTTTTTTTCCACTTTGGAAGCGTCTGTCAGGCAAACTATTCGGTTTAAAAAAATATTTTAGAAACCTCGATATCATTTTTGAAGATCTATCCGTAGGAACCACACACGTAGGTATGTGTTTGATGTAAAAAAATTGAGTTTCAGTTCTAAGTACCTATGGGGAGCCCACAGCATTTATTATTATTTTTTTTATTTTTGCATCAAAATCTTAATGCGGTTCACAGAATACATCTACCTACCAAGTTTCAACAGTATAGCTCCTATAGTTTCGGAAAAAATATGGCTGTGACATACAGACGGACAGATATGATGAATCTATAAAGGTTCCGTTTATTGCCATTTGATTACGGAACCCTAAAACTGAACCCATATCTGAGTTTAAAACACAAAACTTAATTGTACCACAGATTACAGAATACTGTACCAACTTATTTACTTTTTAATAAGTTGGTTGATCTTACGAAGGGGGTTGTGGAGGTCATAGGGAGTCTCTCCATGTAAAAGGCTGGTATTCAGCGAGATCCTATCAGTCGCGAAACCGATCTCAAAATAGTTGGGAAAAGCAATTAGACAGGTTGGTTGACCTTATGTTCTGAATTTTATTGTTATCGTCCTTTTATGCCGTGTTTCTACGCAAATATAAATACCTACTATTACTTCCCTTTATATTTTGACATATCTTGGGACACCGGGATACCGTACTTGGTAGCAAGAGGCAGACGTGGTGTCGTGCCACTTGTACTTGCTCTCGACTGAAACAATTTCTAAATGTATTTGGTATTTTTTTTTTTTACCTAAATTAAATTATAAACTAGCGCTTGACCGCAATCCCGCCTGATGGTAAGTGTTTGGCATACACTAGTAGGTCCCCAGTTGACCGATTGCGGCGAAACCCGTACCGTCGGTCACTGAGGAGATCGTTACCTTCCAGGGTATGCTAAGAGCCGCGAGTTCAACACACGCTCCATAATTTTGCAAAGTATGGAGGTGATCGAAATCGGCCGATAGTTGGTAGGATCGGCACGACTACCCTTTTTGGGCACGGACTGCACGTTGGCAAGCTACCAGAACTTGGGCACTACCCATACCAGTCCTAAATGAGAGGCGATACAACCGCGTCAATACAGGAGAATTCAACCGCGTCAATACAGGAGAGATAAAGGTAAAAAATATAACATGGTGTAAAAATAATTTGATTGGATTCAGTAATTGCTTGTTCTGAACAAACTATATTCAGGTTTCGCATAAACAAAAAACAACTTTGTATAATTGATAAATGATTTGAATGGCAATAAGTACCTGATTGTTTGTAGTTGCCTAAATTTAGTTTTCTGTTTTAAAATTAAACTATTCTAATTTCTTGACTAACTTATAGGTACAATTCCGGCCCAGTAATCGTGTGCTACCCGTTCAATCTGATACTGTTATGGTAAGGTATGATTACAACCAAGCCACTCCACTCCCATTGCTACCAAGTAAAGGTAGCATCAAATAATATGGCGACCGAAAAGCTCCCGATGACATTACTATGTACAGTGATTCATAAAGTTCCTGATCGAGATACTTGCACGACACCATAATCGATGTACTATTTGTCAGTGCAGTTAAATGGCTCTGTCGGCCACTTTGTAGCTATGTAGACATACCTACATCGAACAATATAATTATCTGCTCCACAACGTAGATTAAATGCAATGAATGTTGTTCAATTGTCAAAATAAAAACCTGTTGCTACTTGTAAATAGTGTGGTACGTATTTACCCTGCAGAACACCCTGACAAAGATTTTAGACCGCCAGGTTAAAAATTAACCAACATACATTTAGTTTCAGAATTAGTCATCTGTTAGTTAATGATTCTTTGCCTTGTGTAAAGAATTATGAAGCTTCTTTATTTAAACATTTATGTACCTACACCCATAGGTGTAGGTACATAAATGTCCATACCCTATCTATATAAACAGACAAGAAAAAACAGAACAGAAAAATGGTATACAGTATGTTAAGAAAACCCTGTCCGACCCGTGAAGGCGTTGTTAGGTATCGATAACTGATTCTACTAATGCATACAAAACCGGGCTAAACTTAAAAAAAAAATCCCCCTAAAAAAATAAATATTATTTCGCAAAAAGTGGTAACTTAATAAATGCGCGATAACCACCCTTCGCCTGACGTCCGCGGGGGGGGCGGGCGGCAGGGCATGCGGCACGTGGTCGCATCGCTATTCGCTCATAATAATACCGGTGTTGTCACTTTTTAAAAATTACCAAATTTCGGGGAAATTGGAATTAATTCGCTGGAAAAAAAGATTATTTCAAAATTCATTTGTATTGGTACTATGATGAATACGTAAAATTTTATATTATATTTGGACATGTGTTTACTTAACCTTTATTATCCTTATGGGTCGGACAGGGTTTTCGTAACATACTGTATACAGATATCAGAAACCTATTGCTTATTTCATGAAAATTCTCTTCCAGCAAAAGAGCAGTAAATACAGATATGTAGCTAGCGTGTGAAAAGCCTAGGATTATAAAGATAATACAAAAACAAAATAATTCACAAAAACAAAAATTATGACTTTATAGACAGGGCTCTTAGCAATTAAACTTCCCCTAATAATTTGCTTGCGTCTGTCACGTGATTGGTCATTACTGATTCATAGGACTACCGCCGTAGGGAAGTCCCGGTTACCACGGCTACCCCTATCGAATACTTTATAAAAAACGGCCAAGTGCGAGTCGGACTCGTGCACGAAGGAATCTGCACAATTATCTTTAAAAACGGAAAAAAATGTTTCTATTTCCGTTATTAATATGGAGCAAAAAACGGCAATAAAGCCGTTCACGTTTGTTGTATGGGAGTAAGTATTTAATTATTTATTTATTTTAATTTATAGTTCTTATTTGTTGTTACAGCGGCTAAAGAAATACATAATCTCTGAAAATTTCAACTGTCTAGATATTACGGCTGGCAACAGCACCCATGCTGTTGCCAGCCGACAACAGCATGGGTGTCATGAGACGGACAGCGAAGTCTCATGAATATCTTTTAGGTGCGGAACCCTAACTAGATAGGTACCTACTTACGTGCTGAATACACAGGCGTTTCTCGCCTCATTAGACTCATAAGTTTATATTGTACAACACGATTTTGAAAATAGTTTCTATTTAGGAATAGTCCGAATATGCCAAGTGGAATAGATAGAAATTGTCGAGCAATTCTCGGTTTTAGAAGGTACGTTTCTAATCAACTTCATACATAGCTCAGAATAAGAACATATCTTATTTTAAACATAACCAGTAAACCGACATCTGTGCGATTGTACAAAAATCCTATAGGATACGAGGTCAAATAAAACTAGACATGTATATATTATATATATTATTATATATATTTATTTATTTAATTTATTTATTTTGTCGGTCTCCGTGGCGCAGCGGTCAACACGCCTGCCTGCGACGTGGAGGCCCCGGGTTCGATCCCCGGCCAGGTCGTGATGAAAAACGATCTTTTCCTGATTGGCCTGGGTCTTGGATGTTTATCTATATATGTATCTATTATAAAATATAGTATCGTATTTAGTATCTCATAACACAAGTCTCGAGCTTACTTTGGGGCTAGCTCAATCTGTGTGATTTGTCCGTATATATATATGTATATATAGCTTGGTGTGTTTTCGTGTGTACTTTGACAAATAAGCAGATATAATTAGGATATTACGTATTTGATCATGTATGTAGGGATTCCTACTTAACACATTGAACGCCGATTCAAATTTAGTGGTTGTTCCGTTTGGGCCGTGGGGCTCACCGGTGAGCGACAGCAGTACTACCCGTTCAGGCCGTGGGGCTCACCGGTGACCGCGCGACGGACTCGTGTTTGAACTTAATTTTCTCGCTGGAGGACACAGTGCCAGTACAAAACTGTATTGAGCATGCCCGGCACGGCCCTGGAGAATAGTTTACGTACACTAGCTCGTTTGGACATTACGTAAAAAAAAAGACTTGGTTGATTTTTTGGCTAACTATACAAGATGTGGTTTGAAAGTAAAAGAAGGTTTACAAAATATGTATTTTATTAGAATATGCTTAAAAACGTTTTATTATCCATTAGGCAATCACTTATTTTTGGACTTAGTAAAAAATAAACTAAACAAACTTCGAAAAACGGACGTCTCTTTTCACTTCATTACAGTTATGCTCTCATCGCTTTCCTTCGCCACGATTTGTCCTCGCTTCAGTTTAGCATTTACTACATCCTTTGGAAGATGCTTCCGATTCTTTCGAATCGTGCCTACGCGATGAATCTCTGCATCCAGAAGTTTTTTGGCAAGATCTTCTATACTGGTGTACCAGTTGTCGGTCACTAACGTATGTCCCTTGTATAGAAGGTTGGTGCATAGAGACATAACGACGTTCAACGTTGTAGTATTGACTTCATCGTTATTCTTTCCTGCGTACACATTTATTTTATATGTATATCCGGAAATGGTACATAACTTAAACTCCTTTATACCATATTCATGGTTTTTTGTTTATTATATTGTCGAAAAATTATTCGTCCGCGAAAAGGCACCACACTTTCATCTATGTAGATCTCTTCGGAAGGGGTATAGTTTTTTTTGGAAGTTCATATTCACTACTTTTACGAGCAATTTCTCAATTCTGTCTAATCTATTAGATTTATTGTCATCGTCTTGCTGAGATAAGTGCAGCATTTGCAACAGTAGTTCAAATCGGTTCCACTCGTTACTGTCCGAGTAAAATTCTGTCCAAGTACAGCATCTTTCGACCAGTAGTCGGTTATTTTGGGTAATTTTACGATCACCATGAAAATAATCAATCCGAAAAATCTTTTCAACTCTGCTGCGGATGTAGGTTTCCATAGGCGAATCCGCGCAGTTTTAGCACTGCGTCCAACCCAGTGACTTTTTTGATAGCATAAGTATTCGTATAATCGGCCACCATTTCAAATACTTCGTCTGGTCCTAAAAAATGATAGAAATCTGCCGGGGTCTTATCGATTATTTCCCTTACAACTCGTGCATCTAATCCTGAGAACTCAGTATAGGGGATAATCCGACGCTGATTACCTTTTGGTTGATGCCACACGATAAATGTTACAGGAAGCGACGCGGTGTGACCAGAAGTATTTGGCACGGTATTTTCTAGTTCAATATCACTCGTGTTACTGATAGACAGAACTCGTCGACGTCGCTTTCGTAAAGTTGGTTGTAAGTCAAACTCTTCCGCAGACTCCGAACTTAGCTGAAAGCTATTATTGAGCACGGAAATTTCTATATTTTCGATCTCCGTCAAATCATCATTTGTTATTTCAAAGTCTTCAAAATCATCCATGATTGACACCATACTTTTTTACAGTGAGGTCGGACGCAGTTTATTGATTTTAGAGGTAACCACGGTAAATTTGTCACTAAAATCATCCAAAATATGTATAATATCTGTAATCCCTTCCGGCGAAGGGCGTGGAATGTGACCGGCACCGCGACCCCCGCGGCCCCGCGCGAACGAAATGCAGATTTCCAACGCCGTGCGCCGTGGTGGTCACCGGTGTCCGTCAGCAATTATTTTGTTAATTCTTTGGATAGTAATAAGAAATAACTATTCAGATTGAGGTTTTTGATTATTTGGAACCGTATGAGCCAATAAAATATAATGTGTAAAATTTGTCGAAATCGCAAATTGGCGTCGGCCTATATAGAAAGTATAGCGGTGGTCACCGGTGACCACCACGGCGTTCAATGTGTTAAGTACAACGTTAAATTATTATAGGATTCAGTTACTTACATATAATAATAAATATTTCGTAGTAGGTACCTACCTACATCACACACGCAGCGCCAGCGGCATTCTTGTTGCTTTTCCAAAAGTTATAGCAATACATTGGAAGTAATAGTCTCCAATGTGCCAACGTTCAAGACGTGTTACTTGTATGTTATCGTTCGCTAAAGATACACGCAAGCTTAGTAGTGGTTTCGTTAAATTTGTGAAAGTTTACGTTCATTCAAAAGACCTATCTGAAACTGTGTGTGAACATTTTTATATACTTAATAAATGTGTTTATTAGGACAGGTAATTTTGTCAGTTTTTCATCTATAATCTGTTAGGTATTACAGAAAAGTACTGTATTCTGATTTCTGAGCATACAATATAAAGTTATGTATTCATTTTTATATAGATTTCAATAAACTGGATTAAGATATTAATAAACATTACTGAATAAGTTGATGACAATTGACTTTTAAAAAAAAATGTATTAAAAAAAACACAATAGTCGATTTTCTAGTGTACTTAACTAAACTATTACATATTGAAATTCTTTGTTATCTAGCGTAGAGTTAATTTAAAACCATATAAAATTAAAAAATATTTATTCTTTTTTTCTAATGGCTTTATTTATATTTCTTGTGCAAAGTTGACCAGGCTTATTTAATTATTTAACTAACTTAGTAGCTAGTATTAAAACTTATTTCGGGGACCTTTTTATTTTAATGTGCCATAAAAATGTAACTAAACTTATTTACGAAATTATTCAAAGTCAGTCATTTAATTGCGGTAATACAAAAGTTAGTAAATACATAGTTTAGTGCATGTCGTGCATGACTATTATATGAATATATACCTAATTGTAATTATGTATAATTAAAAGTAAGGTGCCAAAATCAATCAAAAATGTTTAGCTTTGCAATTAAAGATAATTACGTCATTCATTACTACTTAATTGAAGCTACGGTTGTCGCGGTTATTATATTATAGTTAAGAGAATGACTGTTACGCTGCATGTCGCGGGTTCAATTCCCCACGAAACCAATATTTGTATGATCGTCAAGTAGCTGTGTGTATATGAGGGTTTAAATTTTTATAAACGCACCCACGGTACCCGAGAAACTCCTATACTGAAGCCAAATTCGATAAAGAATAGAGGTTAACAAACCGTTGCTAGGTATCGAGTAGTTTACGCCTAAAAGACAGATGTTAACAAACTTTTCTACACAGATGATTTTCATAAAAGCAATAGTGCTACTTCCTACTAATTTAAACAGTTTATTTATGTTTACATATTTATGATTTGCATAGAACGCTTAACCGATTTGAATGAAATATAAGACATATGTAACCTAATTTGCTAATAGGGTAAATTTTTTGATACCTATATATTATACATAGTCCATACTTGAAAGTATTACAATGCATGTGTTATGCAGTGGATTTGAAAGTAATTAAAATACATTGTATTGACAAATGCCTCAACCTTATTCATTGGTTGAATTCCACAAAATGTGTTTAATACCTGGATATCATCCATCTTTCTTTTTTTGTAGGGCTATCACGTAAAATGTAAGTATGTCATCTTCTTAATGGTTTTTCGAAATACCAAGTTATGCATGTTATTTTAGTGATTCTATTGAAATATGCTGCAATAGGTATTGTTAATAAATAGTTAGCATGTAAAAGTCGATAATCATGTAAATAACAGGAGATTTGTAAAACGTGAGTTGTGATAACCCTAAATTGGTTTGTTTACCTCTATTCTTTATGGAGCTTGGCGTTGGTATAGTGTGGGATAATGTTTTAAAATTATATACAACCTTAGTTTTTCTTTATATGAATCCTGCATATAGTTTTTTCAGAATAAGGAACTGAACCGATTCCAATAATTTTTACACCATGTTATATTTTTTCCAAAAAACTCAAGGGGTTTTGGCGGGAAAGTCGAGCCGAGTGTCACGCTCATTTTTCATTGGACTTTTAAAATTATTTATAGTGTTCTTTAGGTACTAAATTAAAGTGCGTGATTTATGTAGTAAAAGTGCATTCAGTAAATAATTCGTCGAGTGGCATAGAAACATAATTATTTAAATAATGCTACAACAATTTATCACAAATTTTCTATTCCTGGATTTTTAAAATCACTGGACGTGGTGGTTTTTGAAACTATACCCCTCGAATGTAACCTACAAAATTTCATGAAAATTCGTTCAGCCGTTTTGGAGAAGTTTGAGGACAAATACTGTGAGAGGAAAATTTTATATGTATAACGATATGTATAACAGAAGATAGGTGATAACGTTAGCCAGAGATAGCACAAGACAGGGATATTTGGTAGAAAAAAGGGGAAGCCTTTGCCCAGTAGTGGGATACTAAATAAGTTATAAAAAATATTGGTACTTTTTATATTATGCAAACTAATAAAATACCTAATGAAGTAAAGTAGGTAGTTAATGTTACGGACTTGGGCCGCGTAAGAAGTGATTGCTGTTTGACGATTCCAGGAAAGGGTTTGTAACAGGATATTTCAATAACAGCCATAAAATTTATGCGAAATGTTTTTAAGTAAAGAATCTATGTACAAAATTTCAAAAAGATATCATGAAAAACCACAAAGTTATGAGCTTGCTATCCTACTTGGTTGTCCCAACAAAAATATGGTCAAAGCTCCTTTAGCTCAAAGCTAAAGTCAAACGCTATGGGCGTTGACCTCTGGCGTCAGCTGTGGCGCGCCCGCAAGTACTATGATGAATCGTAACCACTCGCTAAATGTATTTGGAAAAAATATAAAATGGTGTAAAAATGATTGGAATCGATTCAATTGCTTATTCTGAATGAACTATATTCGGGTTAAGTCGTGGTGGCCCAATGGTTAAAACCTTGCAAGTATGAGTGTGCGGGTTCGATTCCAGGTCAGGCAAGTACCAATGTAACTTTTCTAAGTTATATGTACTTTCTAAGTGTATGACGGAAAATATCTTGAGGAAACCTAGACTTTAAGTCTGAAATCGCCAATCCGCATTCAGCTGCAAGCGTGGTGATTAGGCTCAATTCTTCTCTGTGTGAGAAGAGACCTGTGTCCAGTAGTAGGACTATAAAAGGTTGATGATGATGATAATGATGATATTCAAGTTCGGCATAATCAAAAAGTACTGTTGCGTGACGTAGCAGGTAGTAATTGTACTAACTAATAATGTTTTTGAGAACGCACCCACGATACAGAACAAAACGTTACCTACTTTTAATTTCTTTTCTTTTTTTTTTTTTTAGCCTCAGTAATGAAACCGAAGAGTAATGCAATCCTGTTGAGAGATTTCATTGATCGGAGATGACGGAGTACCTACTTAATCAAAAATGGTGACCGGCGGTTGCGGTCAACTTTTGCGGACAGTCTTCACTCTTCTGACATTTATTGGTATTTTATATCATATTATGCACTTACATATTTTAAAAGTTATTCAAGGATGATAACTTTCTATGATGATTAAACCGTTTGGCAAAAGAGATAGAGTTATTTATCCTGTATAGGCTGTATAGCTCCATCTTTCTCTGGCCCAGGAACCATGATGGTTATTAAAACTACCATGGTTCCTGGGCCCGATCGTTATAGACCTGCCACCCAAGTGTACTTACATATATGTATCTAGGCGCTCTCGATGAACGCCATACGCATACTCGTATAACAGCGTAAGGACTTCGATTTGGACTGGACCGGCTATTAATGCTAACTTTTAATCGCTTAAAAATATAGTTAAGCGTAACACGGACGGTGTTACTATTAACGCTATAAGCGGTTAAAAAAAAATTGTATGTAAATTGTGTCACCTTATGTAATATTTCTATATTATTGCTGTAACAAGCGACTCGTCATGTTCGTCGTGTATAATGGGCGGTGAAGCCGTTCGGAAGACGGGTCTGAGCAGTGGTGTTGCGACGTGTGCCGGGTACGATGCGCCGATTGTTGTTGTGTCGGGAGTTCGGGAGGTTTGGTCGTGGAGGATCTCCAGATCAAGCTCCCTCTGCCGAAGCATCGTTGGTCGTGTTGTTAGGTTTAACATTCCATCACCTCGCTCAACTGCCGTCTTCCTTAATATTCACTCATTTTTTTTTGTGAATAGGCTCTTAATAAATTAGCGGGCTTTACCATCAACGATTACATCACTGCTTACCATCAGGACAATCAGTCAAGGGCTATAGTTCATAATTGTAAAAAAGGTGAATAATAAAGATTTGGAGTCATCTATATTCCGTCTTTTTATCCACACAAGTAGTTGCAGTAAGTTTCAAACAGACATATTTCAACACTCAGATTGCATATTATCCTTGGAGCTGCTAGAACTGCGCGTACCGGCGCACGTAGCGCTCGGCACGCGCGCGACGCTGATGTGCCGTTGGGCACTGGGCCCCACTGACGTGCTGTACTCTGTCAAATGGTACAAAGACGGCCAGGAGTTCTTCCGACATGTGCCGCGCGACCACGAGCCGCGCAGGAAGTTTCCGCTGCCCGGAGTTGATGTTGAGGTCTGTGATAGTCTTTTCTATAAGTTTTAATAACATGACGTCAAATCTGTTCCTACGTATTTACCGAATGCAGAATGCAAAATTCCAATGTAGGATGTCTCCACTTACTCCTATTAAGACGTTTTATGTTCATTGAATTACAAACACTTATTTTAAATTTAAATTGTGATTGACACAGCAATCGGAAGCGTCCGGGTCGAGCCTGGTGTTGTCAGCGGCCGTGTCGGAGACGAGCGGCCGGTATCGCTGCGAGGTGTCCGGCGAAGGGCCGCTGTTCCGCACAGTTTCCGGACATGCAGATTTGAATGTCGTCGGCGAGTATAACACTATCTTACCAACGGAGTATTCATGCATTTACAATGTAACATTTCTTATGGAACTGTCACGAAACGTGGATTTCATAGCGGAATTCGGTTATATCGCGCTTTTTAGATTTCCCTCGGGTATATCATTTTTTTTTTTAATAAAAGGTAGCATATGTTCTTTCTAAGGGTCTAAAGATTGTGTGTGCCAAATTTCATCAAAATCGGTCGAGATGTTTAAGCGGGAAAGCGTAACAGACAGACAGAGTTACTTTCGCATTTAGGTATAATATGTATTAGTATGGATAAGGGACTATTGCGTTCCATAAGAACTAATATTCTCCTTCTATTTATTCTAGTCCTCCCTGAGCATGGACCAATTCTATCAGGTCTGCGAACGCGATATCGTCTCGGGGACCGCGTGCACGTAAACTGCACTTCTGGTCGGTCACGTCCACCAAACCATCTTTCATGGTACATCAATGGCGAGCCAGCACCAACCACAGCAGTGATGCCAGCGGTGCACAGGACTTATGAAGACTTGGAAACCACCACACTGCTGCTAGATTTTATACTTACTGACCGACATTTTAAGAGTACTGGACTTAAAGTCAAAGTAAGTTAAAACACTATTCTTCTTCTTCAACCTATTGAGTTTCACAGCTGGACAGAGGCCTTCCCCAAGGCTTTCCACGATGACCGGTCTTGTGCTGCCCGCATTCATCGGCTTCCCGCGACTTTCACCAGGTCATCGGTCTACCTTGTTGGGGGTCTTCATACGCTGCGTCTTCCGGTACGTGGCCGCCACTCCAGAACCTACCACTATCACTACTAAAAATGTATTTATTCTCGACCGATCTAACCAAATGTAGAGTTTCGTTAGTCACTCGTAAAAGTACAACGACTCTGAAAAATATGTTCTTCCCAATAATTACTCTTGAATCACTAAACAAATTGTAGGTAGGTAGGTACATAGTGTAATATCGAATCGTTTCGAAACATTGGTCTGATACTATTTTTTTGTCACTTGTTTCAGTGTCTAGCAACCCTCACATCTCTATACTGGCGTAGCAATGAAGAGACCGCTGAGCTGGAAAAGGGGAAGGTCTCCAATGAATTAGCTCTTTTTGAACCTGGAATAAACACAAGAGCTCGTGTCGACTCTAATATGGCGGGATTAGTCACTGGTTCTACCGCCAGTATTGTAATTTTGCTTTTAGTGGCTTTCTGTATAAGGCTTTGTTAGATAATTTGATACGAAATATTGTTTGCTAGAGAATGTCGTAGAGGTGACAATCTTAATAGTGGCAAACGAGAAAACGTTTCATTGATATATGAAGTTAGACAGTAAATTAATTGTATAAAAAAGTTCTCTGTGGTCGTAGCCACAGAGAGCACAGAAAGGCCTCGACGGTAGGCTTGCCGCCAAAATATCTCGATCTTCGTGCTCTATGTGATCGCACAGCGATCAATTGGATCAATGGCAAATACTTGTTACTCAACCTTTTTAGTGTTTCATTCCATGCTGCATAATAAGTTTGAATAGCAAAGCAACTGGTTGTATTTCGTGAGAAAGATGAAAAATAAAAAAGGAAAGTAAATATCATTGTTATTTTATTTATGACAGTAGGTATAAATAAATAAACACAAATGAATTTTTATTTCCTGAATTCCAGTGTCTAAAAATATTATTATAATAATAGTTTATAGGTATAACCTACTTATGAAAAAGTGCACAATTAAAAAGATGGCGCCTATATATAGGTCAAAAAATGAAGTATGCAATGTCGAAAATATTTGTAAGCAAAACTGTTTCGATATAAAGGAGCAGTCGTTACTGCCGTTGGGGTCTTTTCGTGGTAAGTAAACATTTTTGAATACCCTTGTTAACCTACGGCTATTTTTAACTAAAACCTATAATCTGTCCTAAAACTTAATTCTACCTCGAGCTGACTGCAGCTTTTAGCCGCTCCCGCACGTAAACCAAGTTAGCATTTTATTTAGAAAGCATATTGATCTTATGAGTTTTTTAATCAGATGATCAGTAGATTTTTGGAACTTTTTTTTTTTGTGTGCTGTGTGCATTACCAATCCCCCGCCAGCGATTCCCACCCGAAGGCAGGCCCACAGTGGGTCCTCCATAGGGAGGAGCCCGGCTGGGTACGTCTTCGTGTGCAAGAAGACGCAGCAGCCAAGGGTTTTTTAGCGAGGTGTCCTTCCTCTTAGCCCCACTCGTTTGCCCGAAGGCAAACGGGGCCCCCAGCTCCTCTCAATGAGGAGACCGGGTTGCCCGACGGTGACCCGGAGTTCGGGTCACGTCAGCCACCTGGAGAGGTGGCCGACCCGCCGCGCGTGACCGCCGAAGCGGTCCCCACTTCTGGTTTTGGTCCGCGCCGGTAAACCGGTAACCCCCATATCTGGGGGCCGTTCCCCTATCCGCCACCTGGGGACGCGTCCGATGGCAGGCCAGAAACTGCGCACGGAACCCGGTGTTACCCTTTTTTTTTTTTTTTTTTTTGACGCTGTGGAAATGACATTTACGCACCATACCCCGAAGGGCGTGTGTGGGACTCGCCCAGCCGAAGCCGGGAATACCCACTAAAACCGAACAGCGGCACACCGACATCGCCTTAGTGGCGGGGTCATGGGAAATAGCATGCCTGCCTACCAATCCCCCGCCGGCGATTCCCGCCCGAAGGCAGGCCCACAGTGGGTCCTCCATAGGGAGGAGCCCGGCTGGGTACGTCTTCGTGTGCAAGAAGACGCAGCAGCCAAGGGTTTTTTAGCGAGGTGTCCTTCCTCTTAGCCCCACTCGTTTGCCCGAAGGCAAACGGGGCCCCCAGCTCCTCTCAATGAGGAGACCGGGTTGCCCGACGGTGACCCGGACTTCGGGTCACGTCAGCCACCTGGAGTGGTGGCCGACCCGCCGCGCGTGACCGCCGAAGCGGTCCCCACTTCTGGTTTTGGTCCGCGCCGGTAAACCGGTAACCCCCATATCTGGGGGCCGTTCCCCTATCCGCCACCTGGGGACGCGTCCGATGGCAGGCCAGAAACTGCGCACGGAACCCGGTGTTACCCTAACCTAACCTAACCTAACCTATCTGGAGTTGGTCGGTTTGATTACTTTGATTACCTATGAACAAATTATTTATAAAGAGCACATGCCGCGTGTTAATTATAAAATTAGCCAGTTACAAAGATTTTAGCTAGGCTGATTGCCCAGGGTGTGATGAAGGCTGCATTTGGAAGGCATTTTAATTTTAATTCATCATTCCTAACTTGAAACAGGTAATATAGTTAAACTTTTGAGTGTTTTTTGTTTTTTATCCCACTGATGAAGCGAAGCTGAAAAGGGTTCCAATATTAATGAGTAAAAGCAAATCACATCGTTCCACGGCGTTGGGAAATTTAGTTTTTCAATAAAATTAAACTACTTTGACTTTGTATTTTTATCTGTTATCACATTTATAATCTGTCCTCAGAAATGTCAAATTTAATACTAAAGCTGTGTGTACAGTGAGGGTATTTTAGATAGTGTAATACCAAAAAAAAACTAAAAGTGCTACTCCTACAGGCCAAAGTGCCATTCAATCAAAAGTATAATATGTATGCTATAAGCAAATCACTACGTGTACGTTTTAGCGTAGTATGTAGGTAGAGTTTGCTGTGTTAACCAACTTTTTTTAGTTTATTGTAATAAGAAGTTGTCCATCTGAATCAGCTGAAAAAAAACTAGTTCCGATGTGAACGCAAGTTTATTACGACTTCAAGAATCAAGTATGTATTCAACAAAAACAATGATGAGATCGCTTCAGTAGCCACCAAATAAAATACAGCGCACTCCTTCAATAATAATAGAAATGTCTAATAGACTGCATTCTAAATCCCGAATAAAAGTTTGTAACAAACCTGTGTTTCACCTTCAAGACAAAAAAGCAGACGATAATGAATTATCTATTGGTTTGATTAAATCTGCGAAGAGGACTGGACAACTCAGTTTATGCAACAGGGGACTGGGGTCAGGTGAGACAGAATTATTTATTACAATGTATTGTAATTGACAGTATACGTTACATAAAACTATACGACATATTCGTACAAGTTTTTCTGAATTGAAGTATTAGGAAAAATGTTACGCTTTTAATCATACATTGTTAAGAGAACTGCTTCCGTTTAAATAATTCAAGTGTATTAGCGAAAGTGTCCATAACTTAATAGGTACTTAAATAGAAAATAAACAGATTTGTAGATTTAACACAACAATATAGCTAATTAGAAAGTTCGACATGTTAATTTAGTCTTTCAGAAAAATCATAAAATCATTAGAAGGTAAATATTCTTTTATAAAAAAATTCCTCTTATAGTGCCCGAAAATGTATGGAAAATTGATGAATTGGTGTTGGAAGAAACCAAGGACGTGGACTTTGCAAGAAGTGATTCTAACAGGTGGTGGACAGCAGAGCCACTGAAGACTCTTGACCTCAGTTCCAATGTTATAAAAGTCATATCAGGCAATGTCAAGTTTCTGCAACACCTCGTCAACCTCAAGGTGAGCAGGGCAACTGACTTTATTGCTTTTTATCATTCATATTAATTTTTGCTTATCAAAAATGTATTTCTAGGAAATCTTATCTTACTTACTGCTTCTTAAAAATAATTAAAAATTATAACGTTTTATCATAAAATTTTGGATCAATGTGCCTATGATGAATTAAATCTTTCCTTGGTATATGTAATTGAAATGATAAAATTTGAGATTTCTAAAATGAAGTATTGACTTGTGTTTGATAGTCAACTACATTATTTTATTGAGGCAGAATCAATTATACATATTATTTAATTTATTCTTATGTTGAATGTTTCTATATTGTGTTAAAAAATGTAATATTAGGTACACAATTTATTCATACTTAATAAAGTATTGTATTTATATTTTTCCAGCTTCATGATAATGCTATATCAAGTCTACCACCTGAGTTTGGTGAACTAAAGAGTCTAATGACCCTGAGTTTATCTCACAATAGACTGGCAACACTCCCCAAAGAATTTTACAAGTTGACGGAGTTGCGCTGGCTGAATATTTCCCATAATGAACTTTCGAAAATAGAACCAGACTTTGGAGATCTTGTTATGTTAAACTTTTTGGTGAGTATCACCATTGTCTGAATTGAAAGTATTTTTATACAGTATGTTACGAAAACCCTGTCCGACCCACAAGGATAATAAGGGTTAGGTAAACAAATGACCAAATAAAATATAAAATTTTGCATAATCATCATAGTAACAATACTAATGAATTTTGAAATAAACTTTTTTACCAGCGAATTTACTGTAACTTCCCCAAAATTCGGGAAATTTAAAAAAGTGTAAACACCATTTTAGAGCTTATAATTGTCGGCTTTCTTTTGATTATTTTTTTAGGTTCTTTAGCGGCGTCAGTGTGTCTAGCCGCCGACGGCGGCAAAGGAATAATTAGAGCTGTACTAGTTTATGCGTAATAACGTTTTGTTTTTGTCGCTATTATTCGAAACTGTACCTGGCCGAATGATTTGTTGTAAAAACACAGATTACCTAATGGTAAAAGTACTTTTTTTGATTATCGATTAATAACTCATAACAATATTGTAACACAAGTACCTATTATTAGTAAATAGGAACTAGAAAGGTCATATGAAATACGATTTTAGGAGAATATTATAAACAATGTAAAGCATTTAAGTTCACCTGATTTAAGTTATGTGAAAGTTCTAAAATCTAAAGAATCCATGCGATGTTGAATCGATGCGTGAAATTCTGAAATACAAAATTGATACCAAAAATCGATACGAGAAATATTTTGAATACTTTCACACCTCTAGTCAAAGGGCACCGCCGTGCAGTTAGAGTACCTATTTTTATGAAATAAAAATCATTTTTATTTTAAATTTATTAGTTTCGCGTAGACATGGCGTCCGTGTAGACGTATCGTTTATTGTGTGATCACATAGTTTTCTAACGTAATGTAACCTGCTGATGGAAGGTACCCTAGTGAAACTGCAATTGTGTTGTGTTGTGATCAGGTGTTGAACGATTCGGATGTGACTACTTCTTGGTCAATGTGGTTCCAGCATGACGGTGCCCCACCATATTTTTGCCGACCTGTACGTGAGTACCTCCACTATCAGTTCGGCGAGCAGTGGATTGGTAGGAGTGGACTAACGTTGTGAAACACCGTGCTAATCTCGTGGGACGGTGCCAGACCGGTATCGTCCTTAGTGAACGAAATATGGAACAACATCTCCGCCACAGCCATTGTGCTCATCGAATGAAATTCGAAGATACATTCGGAGGGTCAGACGACCTTTCTACTTAAAAAAAAGTTCTTTTCACGAGCTGCCTAAGTAGGTATCATTGTTTCTTTCTAGAGTCGATAAACGTGGTTAGACTACCAATACCTACATGCATGAGGTCAACTGAGGTCATGACCTGTGCCTGTGTTGCCATGAAATTACCTATTTATTTTATTTAAGTTATTTATTTTTAAGGGGGTATTTTTTTTTTTTAGTTTAGCCAGGTTATGTACGCATTAGTAGAATCAGCTAACGATACCTAACAACACCTTCACGGGTCGGACAGGGTTTTTGTAACATACTGTATTTTGTAGGTTTTGTGTCCTAGTAAAGTAGAACTTAAGAACTTTAAAACTTTTGTAACATACATTAATATGATTAATAAACTTATAATAATTATTTTATTTCCCAGGACTTATCGCACAACAAATTGACCAAGTTACCTCCAGGCATGGGCTATTTGGTACGGCTAGTGGAAATTAATCTGTCATACAATGAGCTTCAAGAGCTACCTCCAGATATTGTTAACCTTAGAGGTAAATATTATATATTGACTTGAATAAAACAAATCATATTGAAAAGGTAAAGTAGTTTTGAAGAACATCTGTCTGTATATTTATAACTGTAAATACAGATAACTATCTAAATAAGATTTACAAATATAAATAAAGCAAGGTAAATACTTCATCTTTAGCTTACCTTATTTAGAAGGGAAAGTATTATTATATTTAGAAGCAAAATATTATTATGAAGCAGAATATTATGATAATATTATGCAGATATTGATGATATTATGCAGATATTTGATGATATTATAATTATACAAATGACTTAAATTGTGTGGATCAACTAATTGGTTGGTATAGAGAAATGTAAACTTTAATTCTTAGCCATACAGTTTAAATTCCATGGCACCTTAATATTTAACTTTTTAATATTTACTGATATTCAAAAATCTACTTACTATTTCATGTTGTTAAAATTGAGATTTGTGTGACTTGCAATTTCATGTTTTCTTCTCACAATAGAGGCGAAGGGTGGTCGTTAAGACATTTTACGAGTGTGGCGTGTTCAATATGTGTGAGTTGAAATTGTATCTGGGAAACAAAGTTTTCAAGATAAAATCATTACCAAGATATTATATGTAGGCAGAGATAATTCGATCGATTTTCGCCCAGATTCCCTTGTTCATAAACTATAACTCGCGGGAGTTAACTGTGCATCTCGCTCTGTGACGTCATTCCGACGGTACCGTTTGCAAAAAATGAAAACTATGTTAAAAAAAGACGCGTTCAACGTAGTAATCGCCCCCCGTCCCTTGTCCGAAGAAGGCTAGCCCGCGCCGCAGCTGAGCCAGTAAATATAAACTCCCGACTATGACCTCTGAGTTTGTTTCGGCAGTTTCTTCTCAGAGCTAGTATTAGGAAACGCCGCGGTCATCAAACCGAAATAAAAATAAAAATTCGATCCAGCCGTCCCTTGCTGTTCTCTCTAGCGACACCCTAAGCCGAGGTTCGTACCCCACAGGGGGTGCCCTTAGTGTGTAGTCGCTTAGCTTTTAGTAGCCCTGGCTGGAGGTTTTAAATTCACTTAAGGCAGCCACAGGATAGTCCGGTTAAGTAGTCACGACCTCTCAAGGTCTGCATTCGACTACCGAGGCGCAAACAAGCGACAGTTAAGAAGCGATCTTTGAGAACACCTACTGCGACAACTGTAACCAGAACTTTGAGGACTGCGTGAAGTAACATCTGTAGTGTTATTGTGTGTGTACGACACGGACTTCGTAGACGTAAGGGAAGACTTCGGTGCAACGTCAGCAACATTCTAATTGTCATTGCCTACTACAAACTGTACCTTCGTTGCCAATAAACTTCGAAACCCTTAACCGGCATTTTAATACACCTAGCCCGTAACAATATAATGTTGGGGCAACCAACAGCCTTCACTAACGCATCGAAAATGTATAAAAACAGAAACAAATTTAATAAAAAGAAACAAAGCAAAAACTCTACAGAATCAGCAATAACAGAAGAATTTAAACTGTATTTAAACAATTATAACGAAAGATTAGCATCTTTCGTTAACGTTACGCTACTCAGCGCTTACGGCGAAAAAATTTGTTTAGTTTGTGAACAAGAGATTCGGTGCCAATGACGTTTATAACAATGCAAATAATTAAAAATCATTAACATTTCTACAGTAAATTCTAGTTCTACTGCACCAAAATGATTTAACTCGTGCGACTGTGGAAATTATACGAAGGTATGTGTCTAGTTATTTTGGCTGGCTGGCAAGTAAACATCGGAAAATGCATTATTAATATTTTTTTAGCGTTATGGGACCAATTGTTGATTGAAACTTGATAAAATTCTTGCTTATCTTTATTGTAGCGCTTGCGGCCCGTCCCCCGACACGCCTACCGCACCGCTGAGTCGCCCTCTCAGAACCATAAGCAATGTCATCGCAAACGGATAACAAACTAGAACTAGATAAATTAAAATTCAACCACTTTCAGCTTTACCAAGAAACAACATAAGTATAAGTTAAATTCTTTCAGATTTGAAGAAAATGAATATCAGCCACAATAGCTTAAAAAAGTTGCCTGCACTAGGAGAGCTGAGAAAAATGGAGGTATTGGACGCGAATCATAACGACATTGAAGAACTACCCGACTTTTATGGGTGTTCCGCTCTGAAAGAATTATATATTGCGAACAATTTTATAAAGGTAACCGAGATTTTGGAGTTTTCCCTTTTGGTAGTATTTTCGACCTTTCGCTGTAAAAAAGTGTAATATTAGTAGCTGGGAATATTATTTGTGGTCCTGGAATATATGTTTATTCGCAAAGTGCATGCAGTGTTGCCAGCACAAAAATTTGTTTTTGCATTAGTAAGGATTTGGTGCAACTTTTATTAACTATGAATAAAAGGAGGTTTTAGTTTCAGTCAATGATATTATCTCCAAGATTTCCTAAATGCTTTTTTTACTGTATTTTGTGTGGGCCCGTACATCGACATATAGTAATGGACATTCCTTAGAGATGAGAATTGTGGCACTCCGAAAGAAAGAAAGGAAACGAAGTTTCGTCTATCTTTATCTCTCTCAAAATCATCAACCATCTATGAGGAAAGAGATATTGCTAGACTGAAAGCATACGCCATCTCTCTCACTCTTTTCAAACCAAAAAATTTCTGCAGATTATATGCTTACGGCATGTCCATTGTCCATTAGTATATGCCTATGGGCCCGCCACGTCATAATCGTGCGAAGTTTTTCGAAAATTATCTGAAATATGATTGAACATGAACATGTCGGAAAAACCATGCCCACTGGGAGCTTTACTGACATGCGTACATGGGCGTACCCAACTTCTGGCCTGGGTGGGGCAAGTCAAGTTTTTGAGTGAGTAATCTTTATTAGCAATTACATCGTACATTTTGCCAGCGTCTATTGCGTGGTTTATTTAAAAGTTGGAGATAAGTCCTCGTTTATATAACCCCCCCCCCCCCCCATACACACATGCATGCGTAAACCAAACTAATACAGTGATGTGCAGTATACAATTAATAACAGACTAAATACATTGTTGATTTAGAACTCATTGTTAGTGAACGGAAACTGAACTTTGAATCTTTTATTATTTCAGGAAATCACAGACGAGTTTTGTGACCAGATGCAACAGTTGAATGTATTGAACATTAGGGATAATAAAGTGGAAGTGCTGCCCGAAAATATATCACTGTTGAAAACGCTGAAAAGGCTTGAGCTCAGTAACAACAATTTGAATAAGTATGTAAATATTTAAAAAAATATTGATACCTATTGCTAAATATCAGGGTGGCACAAGGAAATTATACCTAAACTAGATTGATCACTTGCATAAATCTCTTATTTAAAAAGGCTATCGCTAGTACTATAAGGTCGATCGGAAATAAAACCTTATTTGAAGAGAACACGGTCCGAGGGAGACAGCGTCCCAGTAGCCCTCTGTCTCTTTCTAAGTGATACTGTATTTATTTTTAAAGTAAATACGGGTTTTGATTAGAAAAAGATGGTGAAAAAGTGTTCCATTAATGGCTGAATACTGAGTCATACCCTGGATGCAGAATATTAATAATATTATTATTTAAGTAAGTATTTTTGCGGTAATCATATACAAATATTTTGTTTGATGTAGGGTGACCATAAATTTCGAATTATTTTAATAAATGTGCACTTAGTCAATTCACACAATTTTAACTTTTCAACTTTATTTCTAACTGGCGGCCGCCAGCGACTTCGTTCGCGTGGAGTTAGTTATGCTCCACTCCTATTGGTCGCAGCGTGATGTTATATAGCCTAAAGCTTTTCTGAATTAATGGGCTATTCAACGCAAAAATAATTTTTCAAATCGGACTAGTAGTTCCTGAGATTAGCGCGTTCAAACAAACTCTTCGGCTTTATATATTAGTATAGATTCAATAAGGTTCATGATTGACATATCATACATATTTGACAGTTTCGGGTAGCTTGACCTGCTGTCGTCCGTACATCATCAATTTATTCATCCATTTCTAGAATAATAAAATTAAAAAGTTCGCATCCATACCAAATATTCCTAAAATTCAGGGGGGTTCTGTAATGGTATTTAAAATAATATTGTTTCTTTTACTGAAAAAAAATTAAGTATGGTTAAAACGAGGCATTGGCACACATCCCGTGGAAGCAGGTATGAACGGCAGCAGATCGAACTGTAATATAAGTAAAAAAAATAATTTCATGTACATTCCTTTTAATGTCCCCATTATAATAGTCACCCTACACAACAAGGACAGAGGACTACTTTGAAGCTATCTCCCTCGGAACTCATTTTGCTCGATAGTGCTCATTCCAGTTTAGGTTTAAGTTCCTTGGGGTGGCAGGGTCATCAACGCACAAACTAACTGTACCTAACGAAAGATTCAGTATAAGATTCTGGGTTAAAGATTTCGTCAGTTTTTAAAAACATTAATAAGCTTTTCCATACATTTTGGTCGCGTAGGTTTTCATGATACAGCTTCTTTTAGAATAATGTGCTGAAATTATGGGTACAATGTCTATGCCAGTCTGTGAATATATTAGTATTTTACAAAAATATAGTTAAATCTTTCTTGCAGGTTACCTAGAAATCTAGGCCTGTTGTCACAGTTGCAGAGCATCAACATGGAAGGCAACAAGTTGTCGTTTGTGCGACAGGATGTTATCCGAGGCGGCACGGATCGCATGATGAAGTACCTACGAGATCGCATCACCGAGGAGGTTGTCAGCGAAACCAGGTCCACGCCGGATAACTGGCCTGATAAGTGAGGATATTACTATATAATTTAGGTTGTTATTTTCAATGATTTTATCATAAATATAATATTTTCTGTACAAATCATAACCATTTACAAAAATATGTAAAGACTGAACACACGACACGGTTGGTCCAGTGGCTGAGTGAAGTAGGAGGCGACCTGACGCTGCCGGCAGTAGTGCGGAGGATGGTCGGCAGCTCAGAGTCGTGGGACGCGGTGGTGTCCTTCTGCGAGGACGTGATGTCGCAGAAGGAAGCTGCGGAACGGGAGAGGGAGATATCAACTCCCTTCCCGGGCCGCAGAAGACGCACCGGGCGCCGAGGAAGGGCGGATAACGCCCTCTTCCGCCCCCCATGAATCTGTCTAGGGGCGAGGGACATGGGGAAGTCCCCGCCCCCCATTGATGGACCCCGAGGCGGAGGCGCGCGCGAGTGTCGGCGCGCGCCTTTCGAGGCGATGCACGGGGTAGTTTAACACCCCACACCCCGTGCAGGAGACGAGGCCCGAACAGACCGGGACAGCACGAGGGTGTGGGGCCGTGGAAGAATTTAGACTCCCGCGGCCCCACGCGCGCTCGTGATAGAAGACACTGGGGTGGTTTTAGTCAGTAAAAGTCTGACATACCCCGTCGCCCACCCCAGGGGGGCGGGCATCCTATGAGGATTTCCACCCCGAAAAAAAAAAGTGGCTGAGTGATCGACTGCTGCACTGCGTGTTGCGGGTTCGATTCTCGCACGGATCAAAAATTTGTATGGACTACAGGTAGTTGTTCTAGGTCTGGCTGTTTGTGTATGTGACTTTAAATGATTGTAAACGCACCCACGATACAGAAGTAAAGCCTAGTGTGACCAACGTTTAAAAAAAACGGGATGCAGACAACTTAGACTTTATTACTATGCACATAAAATCCATTTTTGTCACTTTTTAACTAAACCCTTAGCAGTGCATTTTACTTACGATTGTACACAAGAGTCAGGAGAGACTATTAAATTCAGCATGTCTTCTCCGTTTTACCAGGTACACACTGAAGAAATGTCAAGCACTGATGATGCCGTGCCGTGAACTGTCGCACGTGCCCGAGCACGTGTTCACAGCGGCCGCCGAGGCCGAAGTACACACCGTTGACGTCTCGAAAAATAAGCTCAGTGCGATACCGGCCGGGTATGTACCACTTTCACATGCCTTAAAAGCGCTAAAGTCGTGATGGCCTAGTGGTTAAAACACCAGCCTCTCAAGTATGAGTGCGCGGGTTCGATTCCAGGTCAGGCAAGTACCAATGCAACTTTGCTAAAGTTATATGTACTTTCTAAGTATATCTTGGACACCAATGACTGAAGGTGAAGGAAAACATCTTGAGGAAACCTGAACTTTAAGTCTGAAATCGCCAACCCGCATTGAGCAAGCGTGGTGATTACGCTCAATCCTTCTCTGTATGAGAGGAGACCTGTGCCCAGCAGTGGGACGATAAAAAAAGGTTGATGATGATGAAAAACACTAGCATATTTTAAACTATCTTTGTCTTTTATCTGACATTTGAATTGATTTGATTTGACAGGCAGAAATAAAAAATAATATAAGGAATACAAGAAACTAATATTTACATGTAATATTTATGTATGTGGAACGATAAGGCTATAAAATATTTAAAAGTTACAAGTTAATAATATAATGTGCCACCCAGATGACACTAACTAAAAGAAAGAAAACTAATGAAAAGCGCACCGGCCTAATTCCTCGCCGGGCTTTCTTCGGTGCCGGTGATGGGCACGGTGACGGGGACAATGTTGAGGTGCCAGGAGTCATGGCTTTTTCACTTACCTGCTTGATGTTACCGAGATCATCCAGATCATCTGGTTATTGACTCATTGTCGGGAGCCGTCAGCGCGAAGAACATATTATATTTGTCCCTGCTTGGTCCAGCAATTCGTTTCGCCAAATCTCATGCGCTGACATGAAGAGCTGATGCCGCGATCTCGTCAGAAACTCTGAAACAGTTATCCCAGTACATTTCAGCTTTGCTTTAGTAAACCAGATGCTGTCTCTGACGCCGACGTCCCGTAGCTTGCAGAAAATGGGCCTGGGTTTGCTAGCTCCCACTTTTCTACCCAACTGGTGGCACCGCCTGATGTCAGCAACCACAAAATCCGTCAGCTTCAGGTGACATTGCATAACCTCAGCAACAACCTGTGTGGTTTCTTCCTTGGCCTGCTCGGTGATACCATGTAACAGGATCATCTTGTGTCGCCCACGCATCTCCAAGTTGTCGAGTCCCTAAGCCGATGCTTCCAACTGCCGCTGAAGACAGCCTAATGCCTCAAGAATAAATTTCTTAAATGCAGAGAAGTCCGCTAACAAACCGTCACTTGTGCAGCTTGCTGTTTCCGAAGGGTTACTTTGCAATTTAGCTTCAAAGGCTGTCATCCTGTTTTGGAACAGCAACTTCATGTTTGATATTGAGACGTGCAGTGCTTCCATTATGAAGTTTTAAAAACTGAATTATTTTAATAGTTCTGTGATCAGAAATAGGAGCTAACACTATACGGGTATGTTCACATATACATTTAAATAGGAAAGTCGTATATATTTCTAATTTTAATAAATATTTACAAATTGAACAAAATTTTTTCCATTTAACACAAAACTACCCGATTTTTTGTTAGACCAATACGGTATTTGACCAATAAAAAAAAAACTAATTACTCCGTCAGTCAGATTTCCAAAAAATACTAGACACGTATTTATTCTATTTTTATATAAACAAAAAATAAAGACGACACAGTGCGTAAAAACTCGCGTGAGGTCACTGCACGCTACACTTTTTAGCGCACAATGACGTCACCAGCCACCACTCCTGATCTTTGATGCCTTTTATATTTGTCAATTTTTATTGATTTGATAAACAAAAAATACGTGTCTAGTATTTTTTGGAAATCTGACTGACCGACTAATTAGATTTTTTTTTGTCAAATACCCTATTGTTGGACTTTTGAGGGCTCCACCAACCTGTTACGACTGCCATTAAATGTTCGTATGGCAACCGGGACCAACGGATTAACGTGCTTTTCCGAGGCACGACCAGACCAGTGCAAATATTCATATTCATGCATACAAATGCGAACCTCCTGCTCCTTGCGCAGCGGCCGCGTTCGCTACCGCCACGCCACGAAGGCTGTCAGGATATCTTATATGTGTCCCAAATATTTTATATATCGGGATCGAAATGGTTATAGAAAATATCATTAAAACACCAATAACATATTTATTTCCTTACAGTATCGTGCACTTGAGCGATACTTTGACCTCTTTAGTGCTATCGTCGAACAACCTGACGATCGTTCCTCCAGAAATAAGTAGCTGTAAGCGCTTGCAGCACATCGACCTGGGCAAAAACCTCCTCATGGACCTGCCGCTTGAAGTAGGCGACTTGAAACACTTGAGGGAACTAGTCATTTCTAATAATAAGTGAGTATTGATCCACATAGTAGTACATTTTCATTCAAGTATTAAGTAATGTGGGTAGAATAACCCTCCCTCTACCTTAGAACCTGTTTTTCGAGGTTGATAATATATACAGTATGTTAAGAAAACCCTGCCCGACCCGTGAAGGTGTTGTTAGGTATCGATAACTGATTCTACTAATGGATACAACACCGGGCTAAAGTTAAAAAAAAATCTCCCTAAAAAAATAAATATTATTTCGCAAAAAGAGGTAACTTAATAAATGTGCGTAAGCACCCTTCCACGGGCGGCGGGCGGCAGGGCACGCGGCACGTGGTCGCATCGCTATTCGCTCATAATAATGCCGGTGTTGTCACTATTTTAAAAATTACCAAATTTCAGGGAAGTTGGAAGTAATTCGCGGGAAAAAAAGATTATTTCAAAATTCATTTGTATTGGTACTATGATGATTACGTAAAATTTTATATTATATTTGGTCATGTGTTTACCTAACCTTTATTATCCTTATGGGTCGGACAGGGTTTTCTTAACATACTGTATACGGCAGATACGGCTATCGTATTTTGTAAACCTTACTTCTTTTATAACATTAAATGCTGCTTGTCCAAACGCAGCCCCCTTTTTTAGTCAGGATGGGCAATCATCAAATTACTTCTCCCGCTCTAGGCGGAGACGGATGCGAGAGATCGCCGCCGATCACCGTCACGAGGACACGGCGGTGCTCTACCCAAGCCGGGCAGAGCTCCAAACGCAGCCTGTGGCACAATTAAAGAATAATAAAAATACATTTTACTATAAAGGGTTTTGAGTTGAATAATGTCTACCTTTATTGACACAGTGATAAAATTAAACATTTCACCTACAAATTTTAGCGTTCTTCACCCAAAGTCCCAAACCGTAAAAACGGGAGAAAACCAGGCTGTATCTCATAAACCTAGAGGACTTGATATTCCAAAGAAAATGTGGTTTAAGACATTTATTTCTCAAAAAACAGAATACAATGATTCACTTACAATGAGAAACACTGGTTACAAACGTAAACGTTCTTTGATACGTGAATCTGTAGGCCTAGTATGAGTTTTCATTACGAAACTCGTTCGTCGATATCGAGCGCGTTTGACTCAGCGATTGGCCCGCTTCAAGGTCGTAAGAACTCTCAACCAATGAGAGCGCCAAACGCGCTTGATATCGACGATCGAGTTTCGTACCTATTGAAAACTCATACTAGGCCTACTGAAACGGCATATTTTTAAAGTTAGACAAGTTCATTATACAGTATTGGGTTGTATCCTAAAAAATAATTTAATGTCCATCAGATGGATTTATAAAAAATATTGAACACGTATTTTTTATTTTTTCTTTCATTCAAATACTTATAATATTGATTTGAAATGTCGCATGACGTCACGCCGTGGTACAAAATATACCACGGCGTGATGATGATACAATTTTGATGATGATGTTATAATTTTTCACTTATGGCCTATCCATATAATACACCAACATAATCCGTTGTAATCCACACACGTATCTTTGTATTTAATACATTTTTAGTACTGAACTTAAGTTATTTTGTTATTAAACAAAAATTTTGACGTTAGTAACAGTTGCCGCCGACTCTATTCAGATCTCTATTAAAATCAACATTCTTGCCTTAAAAATGGAACTATATAACTCTGCATATTTTCCATTTAGATTCACCAAGATACCGCGGTGTGTGTACGACTTGGAGAACCTGGAAATATTGCTAGCAGCTGAGAACAAGATTGAGGAAATCAATGTGTCCTCTGACGCTCTAGCTAAGATGAAGAAACTGGCTGTATTAGACCTCAGCAATAACAGCATCTTCACCGTACCGCCGGAGTTGGGGAACTTCACACATCTAAGGTGAGATTAGTGTAATAAATGAGTTTCTTTTTAATTATTTGTTCGTTCAGTTTTGGATGCGAATAAGGAATGTTTTATTTTTCTTTGAGCAAGCCTTAGCCATGGAACGAACCTGAAGTATTTATTCACTTAAAAATCATCAGGTGTTACTGATAGTTGGCAAAAGTAGTCTCAAATACTATGAAAACTGTCTCTCATAGAGATTCTGGCGTGTTCTCCTCCTGCCAATACACTCACTGAGACATAGCCTATGTACCTAACCATGAATTAAGCTCTTGGTTTTAGATCCCTTTGGGCGTACCGTCCCCTTCAGTCAAATCTCTATGCTCTATGACTGCTTTTGCCCCGTAGCGGGTCAATAAATCAGGACGTTTAGGCAAAGGTATAGTTGAGGACCATTGCGTGGTTATAGTCGACTATAGTTTCACCTTTCTTGGGTATATTGTTGTTTACATACACACATTAACAGAATCTAGGGATATTTTTCATTCAAATATCTAAAAGTCTATGAAAAGCTTTCTGATATAGTAAATAGAAGAAAATAGGTTATTTTAAGATCTTTCAGTAAAAAGAAAAAATATCATGCATAGCTAATTACATATATGTCTCATCAGAAACTCTCTTAGAATCGCGAGTGAAAGAGACGCATTTTAAACGAATGTTTCTATCTATTACTGTTTTATTTATCAGTACGTAGCCAATAGTTTTCGAATCTAGCGTAAAATAAAAACACAATGGCGCAGATTCTCTTGTTCACCAACTAAAACAATCCTAGTCGCATCTTTTTCTTTCTATTTCATTAAGAAAAGGATAGAAGATAAAATTTTTGTTTAATCCTGTCAAATTAAGATTTAGACGCGATTATAAATATGGTGACCAAAAATACATCAATTTACGTCAGACGTGGAATAATTTGACACGTCTTGTCCTTTTAACCTGCCCTTTTCTTAATTAAATAGAAAGATATTTATGCACTGGTTTTAAATTTAATTTAATTTGTGAAAAAGGGAATCTGGGCCATTGACGACCGTACGCTGAATAAACCACAGTTTTCACGTCATGAAAATCGTTTGATGAAACGGTTAGTAAAACCTAAATATTTACGGCACGGATTTTTCCAATAAGTATTCAGTAAAAACTAATGTTTTATAAACAATATTTGTTGAAAAGTTCCGTTGTTACAGGAGCTTGGAGCTGATGGGTAACTGTTTCCGTCAGCCTCGACACGCCATCCTTGCTAAGGGCACCGCCTCCATACTCTCTTACCTCAGAGACCGCATACCCACCAATTAGTTTTAGTCGATTTTATGGCCATAGTGTAGCGTATTAGAGATTGTTGTGGAAGTTCGTGTTCACGATATAATCGCACAAGTAATTCTTAAAATATGTATAGCGCTCTGAACTATCAAACATTCTGTCTGTCTGACTGAAAACGCACAAAAAACATCCTAGCCAATTTATATCTGTCAAGTAATTTGCTTGTTTTTTTTTTTTTTTTTTTTTCAATATCACGGTTTGACTGGAGTCTTTTAGAATATTAGAATATTCGAAATTCAAAGCCCGAACCAAAAAATTTAAAAATGAAATTCAAAACTGCATTTAGTTTTTGCACTATAATGAAATGATCTAAAATGTTTGTAAATAAAACTGAACTTTCACAAACAGTCTGTAAGACGTCAAGTCAAGTGTTGCCATACAAAACAGTCAGCTTTTACTGAAGCCAAATATTCTTTCTTTTCCGCGTACCTGATTACGGTAAATTTTATATCGCTTTTTCCACTATAATTGTGAAAGCTATTCGTTATTATTTTATTATGTTTCTGTTGTTGTTTTAAATACATTTGTTTATAAATTACATTGCTAACATAGTTATTAAATATGAATAATATGTTAGAGAAGGTTGTGAGATATTCAACATGTCATAACTCATAATATATCATGAAATTCTATAATAATGTTAAGGATCGACAAGTATTTACAAAGGGTTGTCTGTAAAGTACTCAGTAATATGTAATTTGCCAAAGGTAAAGGATATTAATATTTTTGGACACATTATTTTAAAGTAATGCTGCAATGCAAATGTCATTGCAGTGAGTGGTTTGAATGGTTACCGAAGGCTGTATATTATGGTATCTGGCATATTTTGGTACAACAAATCGTAGACAATATTCTAATGGACATGCCGTAAGCATATAATCTGCAGTAATATTTTGGTTTGAAAAGAGTGAGAGAGATGGCCTATGCTTTCGGTCTAGCACTATCTCTTTCCTCATAGATGATTGATGATTTTGAGAGAGATAAAGATAGACGAAACTTCGTTTCCTCTCTTTCTTTCGGAGTGCCACAATAGGGTATTTGACTAAAAAAAACTAATTAGTCCGTCAGTCAGATTTCCAATAAAATACTAGACAAGTATTTTTTCTTTTTTCATATACTTAAACAAAAAATGAAGACGACACAGTGCGTTGAAAACTCGTTTGACGTCACTGCACGCTATACTTTTTCTGAGTGACGTCACCAACCACCATTCCTAATCTTTGATGCCTTTTATATTTGTAAATTTTTATTGTTTTGATAAAAAAAAAAATACGTGTCTAGTATTTTTGGATATCTGACTGACGGACTAATTCGTTTTTTTTAGTCCAAATACCCTATTATCATCTCTGGCATGTCCATTATTATATGTCGATATAACAAATTATAAGTATTCACCATTGACAATAGACGTTGAAATTGAACCTAAAATATTAAAAAAATAAAAATCTAACCAAGTTAACCGCATAGTTACTAAATTAAATTAAGGAATCTAATTAATTCACAAGTTGTTTGTAATTCAACCAAAGTATTGTTCAAAGTACCTGAAGTTTATTTTGTATAACATACACAGCCCTTTTTGTTGGCCGCTTGAGTGCATGAAGTATTAGTAAGAAAAGCACAAGTTTGATGAAAATTCGTGAGCACAATATTATAAAAAATGGAAATCTTTAAGCATATCGCGTGATTATAAATATATGCTTAGAAATAAATTATGTGTTTGTTATTTTTACATAATATTAATGTATTTTACATTTCAGCTCTTGTTTTTGATTGCTTTAAACTAAGTCTTGAAATTTATTTAAATCAACTTAATCTATACTAATATATAAAGCTGAAAAGTTTGTTTGAACACGCTAGTCTCGGGAACTACTGGTCCGATTTGAAAAATTCTTTTTGCGTTGGATAGCCCATTAATCCAGGAAGGCTTTAGGTTATATAACATCACGCTGCGACCAATAGGAGCGAAGCATATAAAAAAATAGATATCGCAACCTACGTAGCTAGTAAGTTATATAAAGCTATCCAATCTGCGGCTGTATTTCCGTTTGACTACAACTTAAGTTTCTTTGAGGATAGAGTGAATAGGATCTTAATAAACCAGCGCGCTTTACTATCAACAATGGCATCACTGATAACTGTCAGGAGGGATTGCGGTGAAGCACTAGTTTATGATATTTAGGAAAAAGAATGTACTATACGGTGTACTACTTGTAAAAAACAATAAATAAACCGTTGTGAATAGGGATAACGCTATTGATCCTGTATAGCTCTATCTTTGTCTGACACTTTAACCATAATGGTTTTAACTCGTCATGGTAACCCCAGGGTGAGGCGGCCAGACTATGGTCCGGAGCGAGAGTGCATGGCAGGCCGTTACCTCCTTCGGCGAAACAGTGACGGCAAAGGACGAGGCGGACAGCGTGAGGGAGCCGGAATCTCAGCGCTCTCACGCCTCTCGCTGCCGCAAGAGACGCCCTGGTCGGGAGACAACATCGAACTCTCCGCCATACGTAGGCGCGCGCTTGCGGCCGGTGAGCAGTGGGCAGCTCTTTGTGTTTCACGCGCGCCTCAGAAATGTTAGTACATCTTGATGGGGTTCACGAAAACCGATGCCTGTGTAGGGATGCAGGTTGGTTAAACGGTGGCCCTGGCGCACAGGCAAGTGAAGGAATACCCGTGGGTTTTAGTTCGTAAAAGTCTGACACAACCTTTCAATCCAGGGTCTGTCAGTCTTCCTTTCCCTTTACCAGATATTTCTGTCTTTTTAAGTCGTTATTGATGATTGTGCCCTAAGTTTTTAGGCCTACAGGTCTTGGATTCAGTGGAGACGCGTGCAAGGAGGCTGATCTGGTATTCCCCTATGATTACAATTAAGTGTTTTTTTTATATTATAAATTATAAACTTGCACTTGACCGCAATCCCGCCTGATGGTAAGCAGTGACGCATTTTTGATAGTGAAGCGCACTAGTTTATTAATAGAATATTCACTCTAGCTTTGTAGACACTCAAATTGTAGTTCGACGGAAACAACGCCGCTGGCAAATTGTTCCAGTCCCCTGATGTACGCGGTATAAAAGAGGAGGCAAAACGCTTCGTCCAGATCGTAGTGTTGTTAACAACATAAGGGTGGAAACTCGCCGTACGACGGGCCGTCCGATGGTGGAACGGAGATGGGGAAATTAAATCACGCAATTCTCTCGCACACTCACCAAAATGCATCTTATAGAACACCCAAAGGCGAAAGGCTGGCTAGCCTCCTTGCACGCGTCTCCACTGAATCCAAAGCGCCCAGGTGATATTTTGCAGCACTAGCCCAAATATGACTGCAGTACTCCACACACGAACGAGCCTGTGCTTTGTACATTATATTAGAAGTTGCCTTGGTGTGAAGTACCGTCGGACCTTTGCGATAACGCCAAGTTTCCTGGCAGCCACCTTAACCTTGGACCCAGGTGCGTGCGCTCCATAGAGCCATATAAGCACTGCATACCCCTAAAATCTAATTCGGAACACCCGAATCTTATTATAATATAATTTCATTTACTTTTACATTTTAATTTACTCTCATATCAAAAAATTAAAAATATCAAACTAAAAAAGGAGTTTATATTGAACCTGAGTATATCGAAAAGAATAGTAGTTTATGAAACTGTTACATAATGAGGGATATAATGCACGAGTGTGAGTTTAATAATCATGTGTCCAGCGAAACACAACAACGACTCGCAATGCAAAGAAACGTATTTGGCGCCAAAATTCTGCACCCTGCATCAAAGCACGCACAGCCACAGATAAAAAAATGAAATAGTGCTATCTATGGTTTGTAATCTGTACGGTACTATTTTGTACTACTTACAATAAAAACTTTGTTAAAACACTACACTAAAACAGTAATACTGCCATCTTTTGGGGCTAGCGCAAACTAGCTAACACACATTACAATTTACAATGTACGCGTAACGCGGCTTCGTCACTAGCGCTATGCAGCGTAGAGCGACGTAGGCACGAACTAAATGTTTATTTTTTAGCGAGTATGGTCGTTTATGTGAACAAAATTATTTGATTGTGTGCGTAAACATTTCGTGGTGGCCGCAGAATTTCATTCAGTTTTAAGGCAGAAAAAGCAGTGCCTATATCACAAACCGACCAAGTTTAGAAGCTATCACATATAATATAATTGTTTTTCGTTAAAATACCTATTTATATTACCAGCTTTGCAATGATAAATCACTCCAATTATTTGTCGCCATATTGTGAATTGTAATGTTTGTTTTCGTTTTAAGTGCAAATTAATTGAATTAAGTTTATATACTTTAATACGTTGTTCGGTCTAAAATATGCAAAATTATACCTGTGAAATTTGTTTTAGATAAACTTGAAACGTTGCCTTTTTCTACGTTAAGTTTTGAGCAAAAATATAAATTAAAGGGCGTTGTGTTCGCAATTTGGATGTAACTCAAAAAAGGTGATAACTCACGTTGTTTTAATAAAAAGTATTAAAGTAGTAGTAAGTAAGTAAGTATTAAGTAGTAAAGTAAGTAAACACACAATTTATTTTGTTTCCCGTGTGTATTATTTTCTAAATATGATAATATAAATGTTTGGGGTTATGGATATTCAGATTTAAATAGTTTTCACAAAGACCCCTCTAAACACGATTCGTCGGAAAACCATTTAGATTCTTGTTTAAAGTTCCAAATGTTTGGAAAGGTAGAATAGAGTCTAGTTTGAATAGACATTTAAAATTAAACATTGAAAGGCACAACGTGAAAGTAGATAGGAATAGAAATATTTTCAAACGGTTAATCGTCTGCTTTTTAGGTAAACAAAATTTAACGTTCCGTGGTCACGACGAATCGCTTCATAAAGGAAAAATATGGTTTACGCTTCGATCAGCCGATCAGGTGGGCTGCTGGAGCTATCACCACGGTGCAACAATGCCTAAATGTATTTGGTGAACAAATATAACATACATAGTGTAAAAATGATTGGAATCGATTCAGTTGCTTATTCTGAACAAACTATATTCAGGTTTCGTATAAAGAAAAAATAAGGTTGTATAAACACAGAGATTTCGGCAGTTAATGTATGCATACCCTACCCGAAATCTCTGTGCACGCCCCTCCTTGGACCCAATGAGCCGCCCAAAGTTTAGGTTCGAGGAAATCTCAACTCCCAAAAGCTGAAGGCGGTCGGTACACTCCGAGGATACATTCCGAAAAGTAGGAGCCAAGGTGAACTCCTTTTGGTGGTAAAAAGACACGCCTGTGTTTCGGCATTGAATGTTACAAGATTGGCTTTGCCCCATTCGGAGACTGCCTGTAGTGCAACATTCGTACGCTCTACTATGGCCTCTTTTTCGGACCGCATTGATTCCCAACTAGCCCAAGCATCCGACAGGTATCTCATCTAGAGTGAATAGGCTTATAATAAACTAGAGCGCTTTACCATTAACGGTTGCACTACAGCTTACCATCAGGCGGGATCATGGTCAAACATTAGTTTAAGCGGTCAGGCTAAAACTAGGAAGAAAACATGAGTGTGAATTGCAAGTGTCAACTAAGAAGTAAGCAAGACTGAAGCTTATCACCATTCAAATCGTTTACAATAAGCACGGACATACTTATTAGTTCACCATATATTAATCTTTGTTATGCATAGATAAAGTGTATAAATAATGGCTTGAGTGACTTTGAATAGCGTTCTTATAATGCATCATACTACTGTCAAGCTTGTAAATAACTTGGCAGAAAAACGTAAACATAGGTTGTGATTATCGTTTACTTAGTCATTAAGTAGTTAAGTAGTAAACTAATGTTTGTTTTTAATTATAACGCCACAGCTGCGAGACATAGCTACAGGGTTTCAGGTGCAACGTAGATAGTTTTTCAGTTATCAAAAGAAACTTGGCTGTTTCATAGAAAAATGCAATAACTGCGCGGTTATAAAATATAGGTACCTACACGTATGGTTTAGAACCCACATATACGTGTATTTTTGTTTAGAATACTTTTTGTCTACGTTTTTGAGTGTTTAAAAACCTGCCTTACCATACAATCCAATTGGGTTGTATCCTAAAAAATAATTTAATGTCCATCAGATAGATTTATAAAAAACTAGCTGACCCGGCGAACTTTGTTCCGCCTTAAAGGCAATAAATATCACATGATCACATTATTTACTTTTTCAATTAGGAACATTGTAAATAAAAAAAATAATATTATTTTTTCTAATTGAAATCAGTTCCTAATTGCAAAAGTAAAAAATCCATGATTTTTTTATTTGTCATTTATTTATTGTAGCACCTTGTGAAAGAAATTATGAATTTCTACCTGTGCTTCGTAAATTATCTAGCTGTTGATCTCTGAGATGTGGTGGCCTAGTGGTTAAAACACCAGCCTCTCTTGTATGAGTGCGCGGGTTCGATTCCAGGTCAGGCAAGTATCGATGTAACTTTTCTAAAGTGATATGTACTCTAGGTATATCTAGGACACCAATGACTGAAGGTGAAGGAAAACATCTTGAGGAAACCTGGACTTTATAAGTCTGAAATCGCCACCCCGCATTGAGCAAGCGTGGTGATTACGCTTAATCCTTCTCTGCATGAGAGGAGACCTGTGCCCAGCAGTGGGACGATAAAAAGATTGATGATGATGATGATGATCTCTGAGGTTTGTTCGCCGATTTCGCATTGTCAACGAAGCAGTTTCACGGACTGCCGCCTCCCTTTGCTCTTGTGAGTGAGAAGAACGAAGTCGAGTCATACTAAGGCGGCGCTCTTCACGTGCAATTTCTTGCTCTCCTTCACTGCTTTCATTCAGAATGTTTTGATTTACTCTTGCACTACGGCATTGTCGAGAAAGATTTGATGGTCTTGGTCGCGGCATGGTATTTTTATTGATGATAAATGGCACAGCAATACAATATTAGAAATTTTGAAGTTGAAGTTGGCTTTGAGGTTTTTTATTAGAAACTTCAAACCAGCAGAGAGTATTTATATTCTTTGCTTTAAACAATTGCTTCAACCGGTTAGACTTTTTTTTTAAATATGCTCAGCTGTCATTTGCTTTTCGTTATGCCATTTTTGGTATATGAATCGCTGACTTACATTTTGAATGAGTTGGTTTGTTATTCCATGTCAGTTGCGTTTTGTTATATCACGCCTTATGTCACGTCAAATGGGAACGACGGGAACGGGTTCTTAGCTACCTCCCACCAATATTCAGCCAAATCGGTTCAGCCGTTCTTGAGTTTATATATAAATAGTGAATAAGCAACTGAATCGATTCCAATAATTTTGACACCATGTTATATTTTGTCCCAAATACATTTAGAAATTGTTACAGTGTATAGTTACCGAGTGCGTCACGCAGCTTACGATACATCATAATTGCGCGCGGGCAACAGCTGACGTTAGAGGTCAACGCACCGCGCTCGCTCGCCCGCGGATCTTTAACCATATTTATGTTGGGACAACCAAGTAGAATAGCAAGCTTATAACTTTGTGGTTTTTCATTATATCTTTTTGAAATTTTTTACTTAAAAATACTGGACACGTGTTTCCTACTTTGTGGAGGTGCAAGGTACCAGGGTAGCACAAAAGTGTAGGAGAAGTCGAAACAATAAACCTCATTCATTCATCATTATCAAATCATCATAATACGTGAAAGAAGGTTTATTGTGCATAGTTTGTTGACGTGCAAGGTACCAGGGTAGCACAAAAGTGTAAGAGAAATCGAAACAATAAAAAAGCTCATTCATCATTATCAAATCATCATAATACATGAAAGAGGTTTTATTGTGCATAGTTTGTGGACGTGCATAGTTTGTGGACGTGCAAGGTACCAGGGTAGCAAAAAAGTTTAGGAGAAGTCGAAACAATAAAAAAGCTCATTCATCATTATCAAATCATCATAATACATGAAAGAGGTTTTATTGTGCATAGTTTGTGGACGTGCAAGGCAAAGTAGAATAGCAAGCTTATAACTTTGTGGTTTTTCATTATATCTTTTTGAAATTTTTTACTTAAAAATACTGGACACGTGTTTCCTACTTTGTGGAGGTGCAAGGTACCAGGGTAGCACAAAAGTGTAGAAGTCGAAACAATAAACCTCATTCATTTATCATTATCAAATCATCATAATACATGAAAGAAGGTTTATTGTGCATAGTTTGTTGACGTGCAAGGTACCAGGGAAGCACAAAAGTGTAGGAGAAATCGAAACAATAAAAAAGCTCATTCATCATTATCAAATCATCATAATACATGAAAGAGGTTTTATTGTGCATAGTTTGTGGACGTGTAAGGTACCAGGGTAGCATAAAAGTGTGGGAGAAGTCGAAACAAAGAAGCTCATTTATTCCCACAGGAACGACGGGGAGCGGCATAGAAAGTATCCTATGTCCTTCTCCCAGTTCTTAGCTACCTCCTTACCAATTTTCAGCCAAATTGGTTCAGCCGTTCTTGAGTTATACATGATGTAACTAACACGACTTTCTTTTATATATATAGATATTGAACACGTATTTTTTATTTTCTTTCATTCAAATACTTAGGAAGATATATTGATTAGAAATGTCGCATGACGTTACGCCGTGGTACAAAATATACCACGGCGTGACGTAATTAGCCCCCACCCCGTAATTTTAATATGCTATATCCCAGTAGGTTTTGGTAATTTCGGCAAAATAAAAAATACGGGTCTTAACTTTTTTTATTGTCTATAAGACGGACTAATTATTTTTTTGATTTTCATATGGAATAGGGATGTATCCAAGGTATGAAAATCAGGGTATAAACCCGCAATAACGTAGATTTGTAGGTATATACCTACAAATCTACGGGTAATCTACGGGTTTATACTTTAAATAAAAAAATAACATTAAAATTTGCTCGGATTGGGGAACTCAGCTGCTGTTCTTATTGCAATGTCTTGTTATCCCTTTACTTCCTCCATGGTACCTAACGGTGATAGAGGACACAGTGTCACTGAACTTTTGCCGGGCTAAAAACACCAGCCTCTCAAGTATGAGTGCGTGGGTTCGATTCCAGGTCAGGCAAGTACCAATGTAAGGTGAAGAAAAACATCTTGAGGAAACCTGGACTTTAAGTCTGAAATCGCCAATTGTGTGATTACGGTCAATCCTTCTCTGTATGAGAGGAGACTTGTGCCCAGCAGTGGGACGATAAAAAGGTTGATGATGATGATGGCCGAGGCTGCGAGTTTCGCATAGAAACAAGTTAGTGATTTTAAAGAAATTATGTGTGATCAAAAAATAAATATTTTGCGTTTAAAATAATGGACATGTTGAACAAACGATGCATAATTAGCTTCAGTTTTTACTCGTGGCCGCCTTCAAATACTTAGGTTGACATGTTTTGTTAAAAACAAAACATATTATTACGAATGCACCTTATATGGCAATGGCATAAGGTTCAATATTGCGTAACATTTCGTATTTAACATTTAAGCCCTATATCTTGAGACTTAAGGTGCTTACATAAAGAAACAGGTTTCCGGGACAGACAAATCTGTTAGGGTCAGTGCCGACCGGTGGAGGTATAATATTTACTTGTTTACTTATGCGCTCACTTATAAAGAAACAGGTTTAAACGTGTTTGCTTCTTTATGCAAGTTGACCCTGCACCGGTCGGTACTGACCCGCACAGATTTGTCTGTCCCGGAAACCTGTTTCTTTATGTAAGCACCCTATTAGGCATTATAGAGGTACGATCAACGAAGGGTCGACATCGAAAGTACTAGAAACTCGTGTCCTGTGAAGTATCTACCTGCTGGTTGTAAACAAGAACGTACTGGAAATGAAGCGTTATTATTATTATTTCTAGACAGATCTGGAATTAGCTTGCATATATTATTTTGATATAAAGCGGCGTGACTCAGCGCGTGAGTCTGTCTGCATTTGACTATATCGAAGCGATAATTGAGAACATCTACAGCGACAACTGCAATATAGGAGGATTACGTCAAGTACTTTATCTTTGGTGTTGTTGTTCGTATACGACGCTGGCTTCGTGGACATAATAGAAGACTTCCGTGCAACATCAACTACGTTCTACTTGTCATCGCCTACAATGAACTATCGACTGTACCATTGTTGTCAATAATCTTCGCAACCCTTGGCCGGCATTTTAATACTCCTTGCACGTAACATATCTATTGAAGCGATCATGTTTTCATCCATGTATAGGAAAATTGCATAGTGCACTAACGCAAAGGAAATTTGACACAAGTATATAATTTCAAGGAATGCAAATGCATTGTTCATATAATGGGTCTGGACCCATATAATCGCTGTCGTTGAAAAAGAAAATAGTCGTAGGTACCTACATAATGTACTAGCTGCATTACCTACACGTAATGTATTTGGCGTATTATCAAATTGCCTCGATACCGCGACTCGTCCAAATAGCATTTACATAACAATAGAATGAATGTTACTAAATTAACATAACAGATTGCTTTACTGGGTCGGGATGTGACCATCCATTCAACTAACTCTTAATGCTTTTGTGTTTTTTTCGTGTTCCCAAATTAATCCGAGCCTTTCGATTAGGTACTCATAATTTTGGCGGAATCCTTTTATGTTACTGGGAAATCTGAAGTTAAGAAAGGTTAATTATGAGCTACCTAAAGATAGGTAGGTAATTAAGTCCATCGTCTTTAAATGCTCGTAGGTAATAGAAGGTATGTATGAGTACATTGTCGCGCAATAGTCAAATCCCGGACAAAGAGACCTACGCCTTTGTCGGAGGATGTAAGGGTGGAGCCTTGCATATTGTATCTATGCATTAAGAAGTCATCCTTCTGTAGGATGGATGTTTGCGAAATATCCGTCAATTTACATAAATTAGATACTGCATCGGAAAATAACACATATGCTAACTTCAGCATGTCTATGTTTTAGCCCGCAGAGACCGCCGTTACAAAACACACCGTTCTGGGCGCCCAACTTCATTATTATCGTTTTCACTATCGTTTGACGTTGACTCGTCACTCTATTGTAAATTGTAGTCTGTAAACCCATAATAATAAACTGCAAGGTCGAGCAGACGACTGATACCTGACATAGTGGGGGCCGGCCGCTACATGACGCCTGCACTTCATACAGTTCAGTTTCAGTAGTCGCGGTGTAACTGGCGACCGTCGCTACTTGCGCTATTATCACTTGCGCACGAGCTCGTCGCTTCCTAGATATCCTGAACCATCTCATACTCTCCACCTGAACTTCTTCTTTCTGATACTTTATCACTCCAAATCGTGTTAGAAATAAGATCACAATATGTGCCTTCTTGTGTCCAAATAGAAAATATATCAAATTTTAATTTTTGTTAAAAAGAATTTCGTTTCCATTCAAAAGTGGAGTGTTTGTTCAGGTGCGGCCAAAGATAAATGTAAAGCGATCTGTATCTAATAGCGTTATTGGTTGGATAGTCGAAGTTCCTTCATGCTGAGCAGTGCACTGACAGAGACACACCTTGATCATCGTCATCATCGACGGCTCTTTGCGTAATATTGCCAGTTTGAACGTAACGTCTGACAATGCTTCTCTGTAAACTTTTAAGCCTTCGAAGAAATAGATTTTTATAGGATGTGAAGTGATGTTAACGCTCGTAAACTATTGAACAGTTGTGTTCTACTTATGTATATTCATTACTTACTTTAATGAGTCATAAGTGTGATTGAACGTGATCAGAATCTATTATTATGAAGTCGTATGGAGTCGTTATTGTCCTGTCGTCGCTCATGTTTTATAGTAGTAAGTGATTCATTATTAATAGTAATAAGATTCATGTAGTTATCAAATTTAGGTGAAATAATTGAAGTTACATATAGATGTTGCCGCGAAATGAGCTTTAAATGTTATGTTTATGAAGAAATTGCTTTGAAGCTGCATGTACTAAGTACCTAAGCCTTATTAACTTTTATAATACCCTTAGAATTGTGTGAGATTCGATAGTTTTACATAAGTATATTAAAAAAAAGTTATTTTTTCAAATTAGGCTAAGAATGAGTACTTTTCGAACCCCGCGACACGCAGTGCAGCAGTCAATTGTTTAGCCACTGCGCCAGCCGTGCCTTACCGCATATGTTCAAATAAAACAAAAGTATAATCTTCATTCCTATTATTTATTGTTGTCCTATAATTTTGTTGGTCTAAACTGTTTTCGCTAAGCCAGTCAGTCTGCACACACCAGTCGGTATTTCCTAACCGTACAGGTATGGTTCCTACACGACAGCGGATTGTGTAGGACCATGATGTTGTAGCATTTGTGAAGAAAATCGTTAACAGCGTCAGCAGTAGCCAGGATACGCGTAGTTTATTCATCTGAAAAAAAAGTGATATGTAGCACAAACAAAAAAAAAAATCATAACAGGCGCAGCATGATCACAATAGAATCGAGCTTTGACTTAGAAATCTGTTGACAAACTCTGTTTCTATGGTAGTTCAAGGCGTATTTCTAAAGCATTTTGTCTATTCTACAGGGTTACATGAAATGATGTAGAGAAATACTGCAACGTAATGGCTATCTCTAATATCTATACCCAATCCATTAGATTAACTCTTCGTGATAGCTGTCTTAGAACGTTTACTACGATAGGGTAGTTCATTAAAAAAAATCGAATTAGTCCATCAGTCAGATTTCCAAAAAATACTATATTAAAAAATAAATACTATATTATAAAATATTTCCTTTTTTCATATAAACAAAAAATGAAGACGACACAATGCGTTGAATACTCGTGTGACGTCACTGCACGCTACACTTTTAGCGAGGAGTGACTTCACCAGCCACTACTCTTGATTTTGATGCCTTTTATATTTGTAAATTTTTATTGATTTGATAAAATAAAATATACGTATCCAATATTTTTGTAGTATAATTTGAATGACGGACTAAACAGAATATTTTTTTTTAATCCAGGAAACATCCCTATTGGTCAAATTTCTTTATTAGATTTTCAACTTTATCGCTAAAGTATTCAGCTTCAAGGTTGACTTAGAATATTTAACACTTTCGGGTAGGTTCATCTGCTGTCGTCTGTACATACCTATTCCAGATTGTGTAAAAGTTAACATTATTTGCATTAAATGCGTATTACACTAAATATGGAAACTACCTAATTTTATTGAATTATTTATGACTTCATGCAGACATCAGTGTTTTTTTATCAAAAAATATATAATTGCCTATTAGCTTTAGTTTGATCTGTCAAAAAACGGTTAAACTAGTTTACAGAGTATAAATATGATAAAATTTAAACAAAAAACTTATTTTTGTACAGGACAACAACCGCCAGTTTTATTGTTGTAGTGAAATATGAAGTTGAGATATAGGTACCTACATACATACCTACTCTACAAGTCAAGCGTATGTAGTTTATATCAAAAATACTAAATTTTAAACTGATATGTCAAGTAAATACCTTCACTAACTGCGGTCAATGACCCCAAAAATAAATCAAATAAATTTCTTTTTGTTTTATCATTATATCTGCGGAGTTTCACTAGGTAATTTAATTTGACCCAGTATAGGTATGTGATTATTTCTTTTCTTCCGTCGACAAAACCCGTATTAGATATCTACAAGTGATTGATTCGTGTGCTATGCGGGAATTGAATCCGCGACCTGTAGTGCAGTTGTTCATCAAGACTCACTCTAATTTCAAATTATAAATCTAAGCAGAAGCAGCAGTTGGGACGGAGGCGTAGTCTCTGTGAGAGTAATTACTCATTAATAGTATCTAATTTATAGATTTTTTTACCAATACTTTTTTTAACAATAATTTTATAACTGAGTCTTTATCAAAAACAGTCGTATTATGAATAGAATAAAAACTTACAAACTTGTCATTGTTATCTATACTTATTATAAACTGCCATTTTGCCGATGATTTTATATTTAATGTTTTCTATCTGACAGTGCATTATTTATTTATTTTTTTGTGTCTAGTATTAAGTAGTACAGAGTTTGAGCTAATCCAAACTAGCGTGTTTTATTTTTTTCATATTGTATACATATTAACTAAACCTATAAAATAAAATGTAAAAGTGAAGTAAGAAACATACGCCCTTATATGAAGGGCCTGTTGGAAAGAGCCAAATAGTAGACCAAACCTTTTAATCTTTCTCCTAAAAAAATAACTATTAGATACTTATTTAATGTGGTAGACAGTCTCCGTAGTGTAGCGGTAGCGAACGCGGCCGATGCGTAAAAAAGCCGCGGGTTCGATTCCCGCGCAATGCAAATATTTGTATGCATCAATATGAATATTTGCTTTGGTCTGATCGTGCCTCGGAAAGCACGTTAAGCCGTTGGTCCCGATTGCCATACCAACATCTAATGGCAGTCGTTACGGGTTGTTGGAGCCCTCAAATAGTCCAACAATTGGTCTAACTGCAATGCTTCGATATCGCCTTTGGGTTGTGAAGGTCAGACGGCAGTCGCTTCACGGAAAATATCGAAGTTTAGCCAAAATCAGCAGTTAAGACTGGTAAAGCTGACCCCAGACTCCAAAACTGAAAAAAGCTTTGGTTGCGACTGTAATTAACGCTGAGATGATGATGACTTATTTCATTATTGGTAGACCCATATGAAATAAAAAATTTATTTTTATACATATTAGGTACATAATGAAGACGATGAGTTATACGAAGATCCTTTATTATGTAGTAGAGAACAGTTTTTAGTTTAATTAGGTATTATCATTGTCTATTGGTTTCAAAATCATTATTTTGTTTTGTTGTTTTTAATATTTACCAATAAAAAAATTATATTTCGTCAGGATACATCCTGACGAAATATAATTACATACCTGTGCCCAACAGTGGGACGATAAAAAGGTTGATGATAATGATGATGATGATATATTCTCATGAATATGATATTTATGAATTCGTTAATTGAATTTAATAACTAATACCTACATCTGACAATTTATTTTCAAAAGTGGAAAGGTTACATTTTTTATTTCATTCTTCAAGTATATTTCCATAAATTGTCGGACACATACATACCTATATTATACAACACTTTTTCTTTAATACTACCAACTCTTTTATGAGTACCAAGACGTAGCATATTTTGATACCGTTTCCCTAAAGTTATGCAGGTATTATTATTCCCACAGAAAATGGTAAAAAGAAAACTAAACTAGAATGGCGTCCATATTGATAATTCTTTTTTTTTTAACTTTTACTTTTTGGTTACTTGCTCTAGTTAAGGCTTTCGAGAATGTTATCTACTAATTGCTAGATAATAAGGATAACCAACTATGTCTACACTTCTATAAATAAATAAATAATGTTCCTGTACCTAATTTAAATTTCTTACAAACGAATACCTTATTCAAAAAATCGTCTTAGCAACCTCTCAATCTTTTTTAAAAAGATCTAATGATCAAAAAACATAAGTAAACATTGCTTTTAAGCAGCTTAAAATCTGCTAAATATTTATTTAGTAGCTATATTTTAAATCCAGATGGTGAGATACTAACCAAGAAAATTAATAAAAAGAAACCTTGACTGACCTTACAATCCCTCCAGTTTTAAGAACTATTCTAGATCTTAAAGTTCAAATTAAGTAATATTCAAACTCGTGCACTTGACGAATGATATGTATACTTGAGTGTAGTTGACTGGGCAATGGACGTTACGACCCTGGGAGGAAATGTCCTGAGTGTAATTTATATATCAGCTTGTCGTCGATGTAGCTGGCGGTAATTTCGACGTTTGGGAACTGATTCACACACGATGACGTCTTACATTTATTTTGCGTCCTATAGGCTATTATTAGGGCTATAGGGTATCTAATTAAATATAGTGTTGAGTATCTAAAATCTAAATTGTACCTCACTGTTCTATCTGTTCCACCCGTAATAAATTGATATAAGGCCTCTATTTTATCGCTTATGTAAATTTATCAATGCTGGCCTCTGATTTACTTATGCTAGAAACTAATCTTGTTGTACCCAAGGAAATTATACCTAAACTATAAGTCCCTTGGTTGTACCATATAGAGTCCTACACAACTCCTAAAACCGGTATTCTGTCTTTTCTTTCTTTTTTTCAAGGTGAGATTCAACCTCAGCTCTTGATAAATGGCCCCTGTGGAATAGATACCACAATTTTGCCAATTACACGTGTAACAAATTATAGACGTATTTGACGTCCTCCGTGGAGCAGCGGTCAACACGCCTGCCTGCGACGTGGAAGCCCCGGGTTCGATCCCCGGCTAGGTCATGATGGAAACCGATCTTTTCCTGATTGGCCTGGGTCTTAGATGCTTATCTATATATGTATGTATCTATTATAAATATAGTATCGTTGAGTTAGTATCTCATAACACAAGTCTCGAACTTACTTTGGGGCTAACTCAATCTGTGTGATTTGTCCGTATACATATATTTATTTATGATTTTATTATAGAAATTCTTTGAAAATTTTATTTTACAATAATGGCGGATATCGCCAATGACAGTTGAAAAAGACGGCCGCGTGAACCGTCTATGAGGAAGGGAGGTTTGACTTGAGACAAAGTCATGATGTGGCCACTATGCTGCGATATTTCAATGTTCTTTATGAATTATTTACTGAATGTACTTTTTACTACATAAATCAGGCGCTTTTATTTAGTAAACGACACTATAAATAATTTTAAAAGTCCAACGAAAAATGCGCGTGACGCCACCTTAGCTTTCCCGTCAAAACTCCCACCTGTACCTACACTGATTGCGTACATCATATTAATCTTATTTTGAATAATTTTGACGCATATTGCCAATCCAATGCTCCTGCAGCAATGAATGTAGTTGAAATGTCAAAATAAAACCCATTGCTACTGATGAAGTATGACAGGCTCAAGTAAGATTCTGTATGTATAAATTATCGTGACGTCAAAAATTTTATTGAATGCAAAATAATTTTTTTATTTGTTACTACAGCATCCAACGCACAATGTGGTGTTGGTCGTTCAGTGACGTTTACACGGTGGTCCGGAGTGGCTCCAGAGATCGCTACTCCAGTATTCGTGTACTCAGCGAGTGGTGATGAAGATTCCCTGGCCGGAGCCTGCCTGTCCAGATGTCGTGAGCTGCCGGATTGCGCTGCCGTTGTTGTAGCTTATAGCAGAGGAAACTGTCAGGGCATAGCCGATTTTACCACGGCAAAGCTGAAGGTGGACAACGATGTCGCCTTCTTCAAGAAAGTTTGTTTGGCATGTAAGTGGCTAGAGTAATATGCAAAATTTTTCTTCCATGCGTTTGCTAATATCGCCTTTATATCTACCTGTACCAGGCAAATGTATAGATTCAGAAAAAATACTACCAAGGCAGTACGAGGGACCGGTAGTACTTGACAGAGTTAGTTTTCATGGAGAGGTCGGAATGTTACTGACCTGGCCTGTACCTGGCACCGGTCTTTTTTTTTTTGAGATAAACCCGCCACACTTTCCCACCCACTGCAACTCCTGAAAGCCAGAATCAACAGTGGAGACCGCCAGAAAATCGCCGAGCAATGAAGCTCGACGTGTCCTGGAGAAACGATTCAACTGTCTTGGGTCCCGCAACGAAATTAATCAAAAAAGAATAGCGGAGGAGTAAGAAAAAAGATATTTTTCCACTTCCCTCCATAACAAGCAGGAGACAGAATAGAATTAGGCCAATCCGCACAAAGGGACATTATTGCAACTGGGAGAAGGCCAGATTGCCAAGCACCACGGAATAAAATTTGATTAAGTTAATGGGTCCTAAGTAGGTATGTGCTGTTACAATTGATTCCAATAATAGGTATGGCAAAAATGGCCTGGCACCGGTCTGTGTAATTTGTTTTGGCTCAGACAGATTTATAGTTCGAGGTAATTGCAGCCATCATTACCTAAGATTTTTCAACTGCCTATAATAACCAAATCTTTTAACTTTTTGTTTATGATATATTTAGCTAAAGTATAAAAAGCATTATCAACTTTTATGCTGGTAACTGTCAAAACCTCGTTTTTTAACAGTACCCGGGGATTGCGTCGTGCGGTGGTGGGCGCTAGAGAACACCCCCGGCTATCACCTGCACTCGGAGGGCTCGCACCTAAAAGTCATCCTCAACACCACCATCTACGAGTGCTACGATGCCGTGTTCACCTACAACGGGGAGCAGAGGTTTCGGTACGAGCCTAGTGTAGACTAATCTACCTATCTTACCTATAATACTATTATTTATTTAATTAAGGTTCACCAACAGTTGCTACAGATATTTTACATTTTACAAATACATTCAAATTATTGTCTTAAATGCTAAGTGCTCTTTGTAATTTTATTAATGTGTTATCTTTCGTATCGCGCTAACCTTTTTACAGATGGCTTAACCATAACTTGACTACAATTGAATTGTTACCGCTGAAGAAAAATTTAAACAAAACTTTTTCTGTGTATTTAATGTATCACACATACATTGATTTTACTTCAATCGAAGTTAAAACTTTAGCGCGACACGAAATAGGATCGAAACTAAACCACAACTTACTGGATTTATACGAACAAGATTTTAACTTGTACCTACTGTTTTATTTAGCGCGACTGTCCCGGTAAACAAACCGCCATATTGCACAATCTCGTATCATTCTCGTAACTACTGAGTTATATAAATGTAACAACTGGGTATTCACTATTCTGTGAACACATTTTTACTGTTTTTTTTTATTATTATTTGTATTAACTATATATTTTAGCATCCTACAGCCATTTAAAAATGTTTTCAAAGAACTCGCGTATTGCCGCCTGATATCTCACCACATATGTGACATCAAAAGCAAAGAGAGCGATATCTGCGCTTTCTGGACACGTGAGTCACTGAACATCGGACCTCTGGGGATTTACAGCTTTTACTATGATTTTTAATTCGAGTCAGAAAAATGACAATCCAAATAAATAGTGATGTGGTAAATCGATATTTTACAAATCAAATCAAATCAAAGTATTTATTTCAAATAAACCTGTTACAGACACTTTTGAATTATCAGAAGGTCGGTCAGTCAATAAGGTGAAGCTAGTCGCCATTCCAAAGAGTAGGTACCTATGGAGAAGAACGGGCAAGAAACTCCATGGACACTATTTTCAATTATCAAGCAATTGATACAAATATTTGATTATATCATTCATGTTGAAATCAACCGTGTGAGAACGATGCAGAAATATATTGTAGATACGCTAAGAGTGTCCATTATGGAAAACACATAAAAAATTATAATAAAAAATAAAACAACAATTCAGAAATGAAAATACGCCGTGGCAGCTAAGAGATGACCAGTCTCCTCTGACGGCGTCCGTTCACGATCATGACGTATGGATCAGCATCATTCAGCTCAACCATATTGAAGGGAACCTAATGACCCAACACACAAGCCACCACCAGCGAGACATTTGAGTGAGCATGACATACTCTCAACGGCCAGAGCACAATCAAGTCAATAAAAGAGACTAACCAACAAATAGATGCTTCAAAGCAAGTACATTGTGCTCACATGTGTGCCATGCATTTATACAATACTAAGAAATTGAATCTACACAATGCAAAGATTGTTTTGTCCAAGGTTCAGCAGTTCTAACAGTGTTCCTGAAAACTAAGCTTAGCTCCTGTATAGCTGTACCAGTGCCGAACACCCCTTTCAGCGATGCAATTCCGTAACGTACATGCTTGGCTATATAGTGTGTAATTACTGGCTTTGAGTAAAAACAAACATAAACAATTACAAATTAAAACTACAAGAGGAAAATCGAAGAACAGTCAGTGTCGTAAACTTTAGCCTTAAGATATCCTCAAAGAAAAATCCTATTGGGGATAGATCCGCGCTACGAGGTGGCTAGTTAATGTCCCCTCTTTTCGATATCACTTTCGGGCCAAAAAAGTCTTAAGCTGCCCTTGACGATTCATTCATGTATAGGTACTTATGTACAGTCAACTCTCGTTTATTTAAACTTTTTTTGAATCGAATAAAAATAGTATGGACTATCATGAAGAAATGAATTCGGAGTGTTTTGAAGAATGGCTTAAAAGCATTTTGCCAAATTTAAAGCAAAATGTGGTGCTGGTATTAGATAATGCACCGTACCATTCTAGAAAAGTCGAGCGTATCCTCACTTCAAACTGGTGGATGGCTGATATTATTCAGTGGTTGGAAGACAAACAAATTTATTATCACACTGCAATGATAAAGGCCCTATTAATGGAACTAGTAAAGTTACAAAAAACTAATTACGAACGCTATGCTGTGGAAGAATTGGCCGCTGAATACGGTGTCACAATCCTGCGTCTGCCCCCCCTACTGTGAGCTCAACCTAATAGAGTTAGTTTGGGTTCAAGCAAAGGGATACGTTGCCAGGAACAACAAAACTTTTAAAATAAAAGACGTAAAAAAATATTTGAAGAAGGCCTGAAGGAAGTAACACCGGAAAATTGAGGAAAGTGCATCAATCATGCCATAAAAGTTGAAGACGAAATGTATCAACTCGGACAGATCATGGATGAATGTGTAGATTCATTAATTATAAATGTAACTTATACCGATTCGAGTTGTAATCAATAAAAAAGTAAAGAAAAAAACGTATAAAATGATTTGTGTTGTTTTACTTAATTCCTCTGAATATCTTTAAACCTTTTTCCCCAGCTCTTGTAATAACATTATTAAAATAAAAAACCGCTTCGTGTCCTAGTAAAATAATGCATGACTAAATGTCTAAGTCTATTGATTGCCGAACATCACTATTGTAACGGGTCACCCTTTTTCGTATCAGGGAGTTTTTGGCGGGAAGGCTAAGATGAGTGCCACGCTCATTTTTCATTGAACTTTTTAATTATTTATAGTGTCGTTTACTAAATAAAAATGCGTAAAAAGTGCATTCAGTGAATAATTCCTAAAGAACAGTGAAACATTGTAGCATAGTGGTCACATCATGGCTTTCTCCCAAATCTTCCTCCAAGTGTCCGTTCACGCGGGAAACGAAAGGAGATAGGTTTAGGTTAGGTTAAGCTAGGATAAGAGATAGATTAGGTTAATTTAAGTTAGGATAAGTTACTAAGTTAAAATCTATTTAAGTATGCGACTGAAGGACTTGTATCCATGGTCATGAATAAAATTTATATAATTTTCGTATCAGTGACAGTTGCCCTTGTCATTTTTCTGACTCGAATTAAAAATCCCACTATAGTATTCTTTACTATCACTACTCGAGAAGTTACTAATATGATCCACTATATTATATGTATTAAGTATACAAAAGCCTACTCCATCTATTTATGGCGTGGCGAAACATAAGATTTTAGTCTGAATAATAGGTATATTATCATTTGGAAGACGTTTCTAATCCATTGCTTCATTATGATCGAAACATTTCTTTATTAAAGACCGTAAACAACGTAATGAATGGTTGAAACTGTCAGAAAGAATCCCATAGTTATTAGATATTAGTAAGTTACGCCATTACCCCACTATACATTTTATTTTGCACTCAATGTCAATCAGAAAGAGATCATAATATACATATATGTAGTGCTGGAATTGATTTCCCACACTTAGGTAACATATAGCGTTAATTAAAGATAACACTTTTGATGTATTTCTTTTGTCAGCCACATGGCTAACATTTGTTTCACAAAAATCAATAAAAAGATTACGCTGTAATCGAAAGTGAACCATTATTTAAAATATGATACTAATAATAAAATTGGGATTTCACTAGTCACTAGCAAAAACATTTATGTAATTTCAAAGTTGACATATAATCTGTCTTACTGTCTTAATTACGTTCTTGCTTGAGACTCACTCATGATGCTAAAATACATTAATATCAACGCAAGAACACGTGCGGATCATTAAATTATAGATTGTTTCCTGTTGGTAAAGTTTTTTGTCTGACACCAAGTAAATTATGCGATGGATACAGATAATTATATACTTCTTGTAAATGAAATCGAATACATAGTATCTGTGTGATTGTTATTACAAGTAGGTACATAGCTACTGTATAATTTCACATCTGTGTTCCTCGAAGAGCTACGCGGAGATATTTAATATAACTTTCGTCATTTCGAGAGTTATTTTTGAGTCCCTAAAAAGGTAAGATTCTACTGCCATAAATCGGGTACAAGTCCAAAATCCAGCTGTTCCTTGTACAATCTGTCCAACTTCTTTATTAGATTTTCAACTTTATCTCTAAGGTATTAAGTGCAACTTCACAAACACCAGCCTACCAATGAGGCAGTAGATCTATGCTTCAGGATTGTTATAAGTCAGGGTTATTTATTCTTCATTCAAAAAACACACTAAGGTGATAGTGGTAGTGAAATGTCCTAGAACTCACCTCAACCTTCAAAACGGGATTTATCTATCGACTTAGGACGCCTTCAAATTAGAGGTGTGAAAGAGCTATGGTGACTTTTTTTTTGTTCTGGATGTGAAATCATTAAATGACAGCTCCCGCTCTGGACGGAGCGGGAGGGCGTGTCAGATTGTTACTGATTAAAACCCATCCGTGTTTATTCATTTGCCTGTGCGCCAGGGCCACCGTGTCTTTTTTAACCAACCCGCAACCCTGACCCAGGAGGCATCAGTCTTCGTGGACCCCGTCACGATGTGCGGACATCTCACAGAGGCGCACGTGAAACACAAAGCGCCATCGACCTGGACCTGGTCCTTACCGGACGGCGAGGTGCCATTGCTCGCCGCCCCTTTTGCCAGCATCACTGCTTCGCAGAAGGGGGTGACGGCCAGCCGTGCACTCTCGCTCCGAACCATGGCCTGGACGTGTGCTCTGCCCAAGCCGGGCAGACCTCCACCTTATGCTCCACCGTATCCTCAGGGCGATTGCGAAAGTAGCACGTTCGCGCGGTTCTAGAAATTTTATGAAAACTAGTAGCGATGGGCGGCGGTGGCGGCTAGTTGGCTATTGTGGCGCCACGCAACACTTCCTCATACCTCACTATTGAAGGTGACCATTAAGTGAATTAAGGATATAAATTTTCGCGTATCTAAATTAGGGTGAAATTTTGGGAAGGATAAACGGAATAACCCAGATTTATAATAATTACGAGGCATCGACTGCCTGCCTCATTATCGTAACAGCTCATAAATCATAATAGTATCTAACTTTCGATTTTAAGACAAAACGATTCATTAGTAAAGGTTAACTAAGTCTGAAAGTGAAGACGTTGCATTGTTTGTTTGTTTCTTATAATGCTTATTGTAACTAGCAACATTGTTTTCGCGTGGGTAAGGCCTCCGACAATTGACTATAACAACTACACTATTTAATTTTTAATTAGAAGTGTCGTTTCGTAATATCTTACTTGCACCTTACTAATATCTAGTTTTTGAGAAAGTTCCCTTTGGATGATACCTAGGTATCATGGTCACCATCAACCTATTACCATTCAGTTAAATGATTCTGGACGCTTATAAGTACGCTTGTGCTGAAATTATGGTTAAGTAAAGTTGCGCATCAATGTTCCTGCCCATGCCATAATAATTATAATCAACCTCTGGCTCTTTTTCTGGTTGAACGGAACAAATGGATTGTCATATAAACATTATTTTTGTTTATTTTGTTGAATGAAACATACTGCATTAAATATGTTTGAGGAAACAACTATTCTATCTTCCTCCTACCCAAGATAATTTTACAATTATGAAGGTAGCCCCTTTATGTAAAATTAAAATCAAATTAGCAGCTTGGTTTCCCCCTCGTAGTATAGGTATTGCTGTGCGTCATTTTATAGGAGCAAATACAATCCATGTTTATTTTGGTATCGAGTTCATTGATGTTAATATGCTCACTGTTTTCCTAAAGTAACATAGTAAGTTTGGGGAGACACCATCTAACAATAACTTCGATATTTCCATGATTCATGTTAGTTACTATATGTAACTAAATACGTAATGTAGTTGTAATAAACATTATTATTAGGGCTAGATATTACTTGATTACATAAGAGCTCAGCTGTCCCTCATGATACACAATTAATCGAATTTAATAAGCTTGTCTAACAGATTAATTAAGTATTATAATATAAGAGGAGAATTAACAAAATAAATAAATGGTAATTTATTCTAATTGGGCTGAGACTCACTATAATTCGGTCGTCAAAAGTTTTAGAGGCAGGTCCCCAAATCGCCTGGGACAAATGCGGCACAACAAACTCCTCAATTAACACATCTGACATCATCAAACTTATCTGTTAAGTTTAAACTTGGCCTCGGATGCCATTTAATCACAGTGTTCCACCTTCGCAAATCGTTTCACCAAGATGTACAATATAAAAAGATTTATCTCTTATAGATCTGCGCAGTGGGTGGTGCCTCAAGCTGATTTCAACCCTGAAGCAATGTACACATCGGACTCCATGGTTGGAAACTGCATACTGAATGCGGAGAACAGATTCACTGAGCCGGAGTCTTACCGAGTATCCAACTATTACACGGTGTACATAGAAAACCAGTGCAGCCATGACTGTAAGTACATTATTATAATGAATCTGTTTTATAAAATAACCCTATCATTGCCACAGCCATCACCTCACATCACTTGTGATATTTTATTGATTGTATCATTATCATCAAATAGAAAAATCTAGAATGAACTTCTTTAAATGAATCGAGGACGTTTACCATGTATGTTTATAATCTCCATACGAAATAATTGTGTTTCTTCTGGAAACAATCGTTTCCCAACAAATAAACCGAACTTCGCTCGTGGAAACAATTGTGTCCAAGGTCCAAGTCCTTGTTTTTGTTAAACGAAACTCTATTAATATGAGTTTAGAATCCTTTCGACCATAAAACCTCCTATCCTCCTTTAAACCATAGACTAGTTACAAGAACGTAAATTCACAACGGTAGACAAAATTTTATTTAATCTTTTGAAGTGAAATTGAAGTTACCATTTTGTAACTTTCTGTGATCAAAGTTAGTGAGTGCTCCAAGAAAAAATGCCGAAGTATCCAAATTTATTGTTTATTAAAACGATGAAATACTTTATGAAAATTAAAAAAACAAGTACACTAATTATGATTATCTTATTTTGCTATAAAACCTAGAACTTTTCTACTAGAAGTAGGCAAAATGTTTGTTCTAGTTATTTATAAAATATGTACTTATAATAATATTAAGAACTCGAGAAATAATAGACTAATATTTATTGCATAACTCATTGGCTACACAAAACAATTTACAGCTACACATTTTTTTTTTACAATAAAACCTATCTAGTCGGTAGAATATTAAGTTTTTGTTGTCACATGTCACAGCGCGTTATGCGAAGGAGTGCGACTTAGGGTTGTAACGGAGGCCTTGTTAGCGGAGGCGGAGGCGGATGCTGAGGCGACGAGTCTCACCTCCGCGGACGCGGAGGTTATCGGAGGCGGAGGCGGAGGTGAAAGTAGATATAGAAAATATTGAAATTTATGGTTAATTAAAACAACATTTTTATTTTAAATACGTACATTAATAGTAGTACACTTAGTAAAAAAATATTACCTTCTAGTAATGAAAATTAAGGGGAAACTAATTGTATTTCCCGTATTCCTGTCTCGCACTAGTTGATTCTTGACCATTTCGCGCTCAAACGCGGCCGGACGGTTGTCGAGCGTCGCAGCTTGTGCGTTATTTATTTTATAAATACGTAAATAAACCTCCGTTATAACTCCGCAAAAATTGTGCGGAGTCGGAGGCGGAAGCGAAGATACGATTTCTTGCGGAACTTCCGCAGTAACGGAAGCGGAGACGAAGCTCCGTTACAGCCCTAGTGGGACGCAAGCTTGGCTTCGGTACCTGATACCAATGTAAGCTAGAAACAACTGCCATTAGGTACCATACTTGGTCGTGCTACCTCATAACAACTAGTTTCTATTATCATAACATAATACATTATTCCCACATATTTAGGCGATGGATTCCGTAACTATGCGGGACTTGTTTTGCATCAATATGCATACCTATTGCAATTTGTATTTTTACGTACCAGTAGACATATGCATTATTTCTGTGAAACCTGAATGGTTTTTGCGTAATATGTGATTTGTAGAAATGGCTTTCATTGTGACAATACAACATTCGTTACGTTATTTACGTTCTTGAGCACACAGATCTTTCTTACATATGCAACAATGGATTAGCAATATCATTCAAAATACAGTTTTTATTTGATAGCCTTTTATCCAATTAGGAAGCTGTTTGTGTTCGTTTGAGAAGGTTATTTGAGTTATATATGGCATTTAATTATTATATTAATGGAGTAGATAGGTACTTATAACCCTATTTTGCTGTGCCCTACAGGGTCCATAATTGATCTCACATAAATTGTTACCACCCTTATATGAACGTATGGTAAAGCAATAAAGATATTGAGTATATTAACTTTGATTTTTATCCGAATCGCTTTAGTGTGGCAATAGCTGTCATCACCATTTCCCCAATAGGTAGATATGTATCCGTACTCGTAGGACAACAGAAACCCAAATAATAAACTATGTATGCACTTGCAGTGGCAATAACTCACACAAAGTAAACTGCTTGCTTGGATTTCAACCCACAACTACAAATCATAAGTACTGCTGCTCATAAATGTTAATCTTATCGTATTTTATTTCAGTTCTTAAAATAAAGTATTTCTCCTGTCACAATGTTTGACCTCGAACTCCTCCAAAACGGCTGAACCGATTTTAATGAAATTTCGTATATACATTCGTTAGGCATGAGAGTAGGTTTTTATCTATTTTTATATTACTATTACTTACACAGGTGAAACCGCGAGGCGCAACTAATTATGCTATAAAATGTAGACGGATGTAGTAACCTGCCATGCATTTTTAGCAGTTCTTGGAAATGCTTGTAATAGGCCAATTCCTTAACTTTGGCTGAGATAGCAACGCAATAAGGGAGGGGGTGGTGACGTGATACGAGAGTTATTCGTCAACTTCTGACTATACTTGTACACTTATATGTATCCTTAGTAACGGGAGATTAAACTAAAAACTTGTTAATGGACGAACACTCTAATAATATTGCATCCGAAGACGTATTTTCCAGGCAACAACAGTGCGGGTTTATCCCCTATTTAAATGTGCAATAGATATCGATGGATTGCCCCACAATAAGAAAACGTCTCGCAAAGCCGTACTTAGGTTGGCGTATCTTAAAACCCAAGTTCCAAGGAAAATTTGTCTTTTTATTTACCATTGACGTTCTGTAAAAATGCATTAAACACCGAACTAACCTCTTGCTTACTTCGGTCTTAATTAAGAATATAAACGTTGCTCAATAAAGATATTGAGCAACGTTTATAGTCTTAATTAGCGACAAAAGATTGCAAAAACTTAGACTAGTACTATGGCACATAGCCTTATGACTGTGTAGGTATACCTACAATATACGTAGGTACGTATACTTATTTATCAATTTACCAAATACACTGACAATATTAAATGGCAGACTATTTAAAATTAAATTATATAACTGGCTAAATGAAAATGTTTTCTATTCTGTTAAGGATTTTTAAGCCACAAACTGTAACATTGACAACATCATTTTGCATGTTTAATTTTTAAGCAAATCCTGTTTAAACATGAAATGAGTTCAAACATGTTTTTATAACTTTTACGAAATAATATCTAATAATATGGCTTTAATAATAATAATATTTATTTGCGAAAACCATGGTATAAGTACCTACAAATAACTTACGAAATTATTATGAATTATTATTATGAATTATTTATTTGCGAAAAACATGGGATAGGTCTGTACTTATACCATGTTTTTCGCAAATAAATATTATTATTATTAAAGTCATATTATTATTATTTCGTAAAAGTTATAAAAATGTAACTTGGTTGCGGATGTACGTTTACACACATAAATGACGATTTATTCTTATAACAAATTGAAAATAGAACAATCAGCAGGATAATTGTATAACACACTTTGAGCAGCAATGGGTTTCATTTTGACAATTCAACAACAATCATTGGGTTGTTTACGTTTTTGAGCAGACACGTTTTTCAAACAAATGAAGCAATGGATTAGCAATATGCTTCAAAATGATTTCAATTGGTCGTAATAATGTGTTATGTAATTAGGGTTTAGGTTTTACCTTTCAATAAAATTACAACACAATTTCAACACATTATTTTTTGAGTGGGTGTGGCGCATAAGTATTTTCCCTCAACTTTCGCTGCCTCATGTTTACAGCAAATAAAAGTATTTTTACTTTGCTTTTCTTTACAGTCAAAGTCTTTTATTTCCAGATCCAAAGAAGATAGACAGATGTTCTTACGAGGAATACTACAACCAAACTCTGAGACATGTCGAATTTATCATCAAGAACTACACGAAGGACGATGTAAGTTTAACAAATGAGCCGTATTTTTGTTCTCGTACTTTTAGCGTCTGAACAACTGCTCTTCAATCTGCCTTGTTTTTTCCCAAGCTGAAGACCAGTAATATTACTTTACTGCCTAACTGACCTTCACCGGTCTTCAATCCGGTTCGACTGGAAGCCGACACCCAACATAGTTGGGAAACGCCTAGGCAAATTATCATCATCATCATCTCAGCCACATGAAGTCCACTGCTGGACATAGGCCTCCCCGAAGGATTTCCAAAAAAGAACGATTGGACTCGGCCTTCATCCAGCGCTTCGCTGCGATTTTGGTCAGATCGTCCGACTACCTAGTCGGTGGGTGTCTGACGCTGCGCTTGCCGGTACGTGGTCGCCATTCAAGAGCCTTTTTGCCCCATCGGCCATCGGCTCTATGAGCTATGTGCCACTGCCACTTCAGAGAGCTAATCCGCTGGGCTATGTCGGCGACTTTAGTTCTTTTACGAATCTCCTCATTCCTGATTCGACACCTAGCATAGCTCTCTCCATAGCTTTCTCTGCGACCTTAAGCCTTCTTATGAGGCTTGCTTTCTTTTCTTTTCTTACCACGTTTCTGATCCATATGCCATCACCGGTAAAACATATTGCTTAAAGACTTTTGTCTTTAGGCACTAAGGTATTTTGGATGAGAAGGCACTACGGAGCTTCCAGAACGCTGCCCAGATTATGGTCGCCAATATTTTAACTTTTTTTTACCTTCTATAAACCCGTGTGGCTATTATTATTTCGAGTAGGGGAGATGTAGGCAATGGGAGTCAGTAGGCAATGGTGATCACCTCAAAATAACAAAAACCGAACGCGACCGACCGATTCAAACATAAGTACACGCTAGCATGACATCACACCCGTGCGCGAGCGGCGACTGGCTCAGTTCGGCCGACGTGTTGGCGAGTAATGGGTGTTTGAAGATTTCGTGCCATTTACATCTAATTTTTCGAGTTAAGAAATACGAAGGTAAGTTACAAAATAACAAATATTTATTTCTGTACTTGTAATGTGTAATAGTCGTAGCATTTTAGCATGCAATTCAACAGCCATATTGTTATTATTACCTATAATTTCTCGCCAATTTTATTTTTTTTTCGTTTTATTACCTATGTAGGTAATCGGAGTCGGGTGATCCCAATTACCTACATACTGATCCCCATTGCCCACACTACTTAATCTCGGTAAAACAGAATTTTTTTTTGTTTGTAGATGCCGAAAGTTCGAGCTAGAAAGACTAATAAAGCTAACTGGACTATGGACCACCTTGAAAAAGCTGTAAAGCTCATCGATGAACAAAATTTTTCTATAAGAAAAGCCGCGATGACAATGAATATTCCATTTGCCAGTCTTCACAGGAGACACAAAAAAGCAGGATTCAAATCAACGGGCATATTTCCTATAAACCCAAATGTTTTTTCAGATGAAGACTTTATAGCAGCTGAAGTCCTTCAATCAGAGCTAATCGCTGTTCAAGATGTTGCTGACTCTATTTTTGAATCGACTTCTGCTGGTGGTATTGTCCCTACATCATCCCTAACGCCTACTTTTGAGCTAGAACGAAACATTCCTACTCCAAGTACATCCACATTCTGTCCCACTACTTCTGGACCAGCGACTGTATTGTTGTCTCAAATTGATATACCATCAACATCTAAGGATCTGTCAAGTATTCAAAATTTCATTCAGATGCCTCAGAAGGTAGCTGTTGTCAAAACAAGACAAGGAATGAAAAAACAGCATGCAACGATTTTAACATCCACACCGATCAAAGACGCCCTAGTTGAAAAAGAAAATAAAAGGAAAGCCAAAGCTGTGAAAAACGAAGGAAAAAGAACAGGAAAGGAAATCAAGCCACAGAAGGGTAGTCGTGACAAGGTTAAGAAGAAAATTCTGCAGTACTCCAATGATACTTCGACGTCAGACGTGAAAACGGATGTGTTATTGCCAGGAAAATGACGATGCAGAAGATGCAAGCAGCTTGTGTCTTGTATGTGGTGAATTCGGCCGAAACAATGAAACATGGTACCGATGCACTTCTTGTGGGCTCTGAGCTCATGTCGACTGTACTGGGTGGGATACTGTGCACAATTATGTTTGCGATATGTGTTGATCACCATTGCCCACATACTGATCACCATTGCCAACCCAAGTTGACAATCGGGATCAAAGTTATTTTTTTTTTTTTATTCTATTGTACCAAAACTAATAAACCAAAGTAATTAAAGTTGATCTCAATCGATAGTTAGTAGAGTAAAGTTTATAATAAAAACAGAATAATAAATAGTTGATTCATAGATTAGCTTTTTTTTTCATTTTCGCTTAAGTGATCCCCATTACCTACATTTACGGTAGTAACTACGGAAGCCATCTTTATTGTGACGAAATAACGCACTGCCAAAGTCAAATTGTTAGCATGGATGAGTGGTTGAGTGTAGATAGGTGCATACGTACCACTTATCTTCATTAAAATGGTAATACTTACATATGTTGTTATCTATAGTCGTACCCGTAACTTATGTAATATTCACGTGCGTGAAATAGCTCGTAATAGTTGGAAAATTATCGTTATACTACCTTCGAAGATAAGTTTAGAAAAAATATTTGAGCACTTTACAGTATTTTAGAAAACCGTTTGTATGGTTAGTTGAGAACGGACGGACAGACATGACGAAATTGTAGGCTTCCGAGACGTGAACTACGGAACTCTAAAAAGTAAAGTCTGCAACTTTTCTCTACGTTCAGAAAGAGGAAGTAGATGGATTTTTTTAGTATCTAGGACATCATCATCATCGGACAACCCGTCGTACTGCGAGTATCCACCCTTAAGTTTTTGAAATCACTACGATCCGGATGAAGTGTTACGCCTCGTCTTGTATACTGCGCACATCGAGGGACTGGAACAATTTGCCAGCGGCGGTATTCCGTCTGACAACAATTTAAGTGTCTTAAGGGCTAGAGTAGAGTGAATAGGCTCTTAATCAACTGGCGCGCTTTACCATCAACAATTGCACCGCTGCTCAGGTGGGATAGCGGTCAAGCTCTAGTTTAACAAAAAACAAGAAAATCATCATCATCAACCTATATATATTAGTTCACTGCTGGACATAGGCCTCTCCTTTTTCACGCCATAGGACTGGGAGCTAGGACTTTTACGTGGGAAAATAAGTTTTAGACCGGAAATAATTTCTTATGAGAAATAAAGATATCTCAAACTTCAAATGAATACTTAATACTTACCTACCTAATTGAATACTGTTACAAATGCCTTTGTATGCTTTCCAATCGATTGATATACGGACGATAGCGGATCAAGCCACCCGAAATTGTCAAATTGTAACGTTGAAAATTAATAAAGAAATTTGACAGATTGTGGTAGTGAAGTGCTGTCGTTTGTACATGTTGTAATTGGGATTCCAAACTTGAGAGGCATTCTCTTGAAGAATGCTAACAAAAGTACAGCAAAGAATTTAATAGAGAGAATAACAATACTTTATAAATTAAAGATGAGCGCAGAGCGCTGGCAGAAGGATTGAGGTCAACAATTGTTTATATTGATGTTTGTCGTGCTAATAATTACTTCGTTATGGTAATGAGAATTACTAATTAATACAAAGAATTTGATTGATTACGAGAAGGTTGGTATTGTCGTTTTTTTTTTACAATAAGATAAGTAGGTATTACTAGTACGTATTTGTTCTTCTCTAGTGAACAAGTCTCCTATTAACGATCAAGTTAATAAGACGACTGTCAGTTTGTTTCATTCCTCTACTAACCTCACAAGATATAAAAATGTCCAATGTTGCATCGTAATTTTTTGTTTTTATTATTATTATTGTTTATGTACTTACCTACACTCCTGCTTCTCCAATCCACTTTTGACATTGACAGAATAGTCGACATTCATTTGCCATGAATAAAAATGGAATAGAATAGAAAGCAACTGGGTTTTTTGACGGGAAAGCTAAGATGAGTGTCACGCGCATTTTTCATTGGACTTTTAAAATTATTTATAGTGTAGTTTACTAAATAAAAGCGCGTGATTTATCTAGTAAAAGTGCATTCAGTAAATAATTCATAAAGAACATTGAAATATCGCAGCATAGTGGCCACGTCATGACTTTGCCTCAAACCTCCCTCATAGACGGTTCACGCGGCCGGCTTTTTCAACTGTCATTGGCGATATGCACCATTATCTATACTAATATATAAAGCTGAAGACTTTGTTTGTTTGTTTGAACGCGCTAATCTCAGGAAGTACTGGTCCGATTTGATAAATTCTGTTTGCGTTGGATAGCCCATTAATCCAGGCTAATTTAATTAATTTAGGCTATATAACATTACGCTGTGACGAAAAGGAGCGGAGCATAACTACCTCCACGCGAACGAAGTCGCCGGCGGCCGCTAGTTGTGAAATAAAATTTTCAAAGAATTTTTATAATTTGTTACACGTGTTATTGGCGAAATTGTGGTATCTATTCCACAGAGGCCATTGATCAAGAGTTGAGGTTGAATCTCACCTTGAAAAAAAAAAAAGAAAAGAAAATAGAAAACAACTGTCAGTTGTGACGTCGCGTTATCTTCAAACGTATGACTGATTCCAATTTTAAATGCCAGTGCGTGGCCACTGAAAATAAACAGGATAATATTGCTAGCTATAAAATGTTAATGACTTTTGTTTACTACGAATTTACGCATAGTCGTTGCCTGTGCTGTTAGGTATATACAACATGACAAGACTGCATTTAATCAAGCAGAAGGTATCACCAGCTTAAAAAAATATGTTAACCACAAACAATAAGTTAGAATGCAAATGAGCCAAAACGAAGACAACCGTTGCATCATTTTGCAGCTGAAGTCATGAGTTAGTGTTGGAACAGGATCCTCATCATACTAAGACGTGTGTCGTTTAGTAAACACCACAATTTCACAATAAGTTCAGCTTTGCTGAGCGTCATACTCAATTTGTCTTTTTTTATATGCACGTGTTTGAAGATACGGTGAGATCACCATCACGCTGCACATTGTCTGTGTATTGGATTATGGCTCTCTATTCAACTCACAAAGAGGAGGCCTGTTTCCTAACGACGTGGTCCACTAGGACGTGCGTTTATTACACATAGGCTTTGGTCAGTAAAAGTTTGACACGCTGTTCCGGTCCGCCCAGTGCGGGAGAAGTCATTTGATGATTTCCCACCCAAAAATGGCCGGTATCCTAGCAACAGGCACGTAAAACGATTATCATGCATGCTATTTTGGTATTGTTATTATTTTTTCAATCTTGTTTCAATTCCAGTGTAAAACGTCATGTGAGCAAGCAGACCGCTTTAACTGCCGAGGTTTCACGTGGATACCCGAGGGGCAAGAAAAGGGGGGCGGGGGTCGTGGTCTATGTGACCTGCATAGTGAAGACCTCATCACAACGGGCTCGTGGCTGCTTAGACGAATCTCTTCGGCCACTTACTATCGCAGAGTTATCTGTTTGAACAGTAAGTTTTAGAATAATATAGTTAGGTTTTATTTGGCTTTGTCAGTTGATACATCCACTATCGCCCCTCGATCGTCACTACCGTTCTAAGAAAATTTATTGACGTCTGCTGCGTGAATCCATATATATCTTGTCTTATAAAGTCGTGAAAAGGAATGTTTCTGGAACTAAAAATTTTAAAAGTAGGGCAACACTAAATCTTAGTACATCGGATGTCATCGGCTGTCATCGATTTGTTTTGTGAATTGTTATTTATTGCAATTTGTATGAATTTCCATTTCTATTTAGACAAAACATCGAAGAAATGTGTTAAATATGACAAAAACAAACCGGAATGGAGCTCGGGAAATTATTTTTATAGTTTATCGTCAATGTTTGTTAGTAGGTACACCAAGCTGGACAAATTTGATCAAATATGGTAATCATTTTACTGTTTGTTTTTATCTATTAGAAGTTCCAAATTTACTAAGTAAATAATTTTAAGACCAAAATGAGGATTGTTTACATTGCGCAATTATAGGTTAGATTGCAAATATAAGTAGACCATAATGATGTGCTACTACCATAGTTTTGATACTTTAGGTGATTTAATTTACCACTGATTTTAAAAATGAATATCATGTTCGGAATTAAACTTAGTGCTATCCATCTTCTGATAAAAATCACATACGAGTATTATTATTTTTAAAATTTCAGGAAATTATGAGAGTTAACCCTATATCAAGATATAGATGAGCGGAGACGTTGTTAGTGACACAACTGACAATGAAAATACTGTTTAGAATATTTGGACTCAGATGATGAAAGCAATTACATATTGTGTTTTGGAATACTTTTCATTCGTAAAAACACGTTAAAACTTAAAGTAATAAATATGTATGATTTTTTTTTGTTTTGTTTTCCTCATTTTATTTAAACGCCAGATACCATAGATTTGTGTTTTCTTTGAAACCAGTTGTGCTTCTAGTAAAAAGTAATGTGCTAGTATCAAAATTATTTCAGTCAAGTCAACAAGGTTGCTATATGCACGACCGCAGCGCCCTCAATTTTTTTCACGACTTTATAGATAGACTATATCTTATTGTTGGTTCTTACTTGGAAAATTTTCCTGAGAACGATGATAGTTTTTTATGGTTGCGAAGATTTTTCTCCATCCCACGGTAGTTTTCATTAGTTAATTGACGAATCAGCTTAATGGGCTGCCATTAAAAATGCATAAGTTTAGTTAGGTTTTATTAATTTTAATTAGCATTTACTAGCTTTCCGCCCGCGGCTTCGCCCGCGTGGAATTCGGTTATATCGCGTTCTTTAGATTTCCCTCGGGAATATCAAAATTTTCCAGTATAAAAACTACCCTATTATTTAATCCGGACTTCTAACTTTACGTTTGCAAATTTCAAAGCAATCGGTTCAGTAGCTACGGCGCAAAAGTGGAACAAACAAACTCACTTTCCGATTTATATATTAGTAAGGAAATATAACTCAACACAGTAGTTAGAACTTCAAAATTCGTTACGATTTTTTTTCTACTCCTTCTACAATAGTTTGACATGTGATCTGGGCCTGTAGCCAATGTAACATTGCTTCGTAGCGAAGCGAAATGGAATACCAAACCAACCAATGGCGGGAACGATTGACCACGTGATTTATCGCGTCGCGTGGTTAATCGTTTTCGTTATTGGTTGATTTGGTATTCGATGTCGTTTCATTGTGAAGCGATGTTACATTGGCTAGGGCCCCAGGGCTCGCTGATGTATCAATGGGCATACAATGTAGGTGTACCTACACAGTATCGACGCGCAACCAGGTACAATGGATTAGTACAGGATTCTCAACCCGCATGCGTTGCTTTCGCCTGGATGAAGTAGCACAACTTTCACAGCCGCACGGTTTAATGTTCAGTTATAGAGCCTTGGGGAACTTCAATGACGGCCATTTTTCAGATAGTTTCTTAATCGTTACCTGTAGAATAAAGTTTATTTCAATCACGTTTACAGTCACGGTAGAATGCGAGGGCTCGGACATGGTCGTTACGTATGTCCCGCGTGGCGTGTTCCGTGGGCGAGTGTACGTGCCGGGGAGAGGGGAACGGTGCAGTGCGCGCGCAAGCGGACGGACAGTGCGGCTATCGCTGCCCATGCAAGGGGACTGTGATGTTAACTTCGCATACGGCATCTCGAATGGACCTAATGGAGTTATTAACAGGTAATAACGTTAAAGGTATATTTATCATAAATGTATACCGAGTAATTTTTACCTGTTTCAGAAACTGCTTATTGCTCGTCTTTTGTTGTCTGCCCACAAGAAGCGATAAAGTAAAAGTGAATATTGTAAGCATGAATATGAATATTTGCACTGGTCTGGTCGCGCCTCGGAAAGCACGTTAAGCCGTTGGTCCCGGTTGCCATACGTACATCTAATAGCAGTCGTTATGGGTTGTTGGAGCCCTCAAAATTCCAACAATTGGTCTAACTGTAATGCTTCGATACCGCCTTCGGGTTGTGGAGGTCAGATGGCAGTCGCTTTACGGAAAATATTGAAGTGTAACCAAAATCAGCAGTTGGACTGGTAAAGCAGACCCCAGACTCCAAAGCTGAAAAAGCTTCCGATGCGACTGGGATTAACACTTAAGATGATGATGATGAAGAAGCGATAAAGTAAAAGTGATTTTTTAAGCTACTGTTGGTATTGTCCGAATTTATGAAAGGTCATCATAGTTTTGCTTCACCCAGGACAATGGCGTACGTGATGGTAATGATCCAGAACAACCCGATCATCCAGACGGCCGGTGACCGCTGGGTACGCGTGGGCTGCTCGCCCGACGCACGCGCCGCCAAGCAGATCGACACCACCGTCGCTGTCAGAGATATCGGGTGAATACAACATTCTTAACTGTCTTCATTGAACCGCAATGCACCGAAAAGTCTTTTATGGCCTTATTAGGCTGCCGATTTGCAAGCGAGTTTGAAACGTGGCGAGTGCGCAGCGGGTTTACTGCAAATAGCGCCGTTGATGCTACTTTGTACACTCATGGCCATGTTCGACAGCCTGTGTCACTTCAGTACTATCAAAGATAGGAGTGTAAGTGGACGGAGGTAGCATTGTTGAGAGGTACAAATGTGATCCAAATTCCAATGGATACAGAATATTTTTGAATAAGATTCAAAATTATCCTATTACACATAATGACATATGTATATGATCAATCGCCTGCTGCGTCTTCGTGGCGTGTTCGTTGCGAACTTGCTGCGAGCTCATCCCACACACATCTCGCTTTGAACGCGCTCGCAAATTGTCTGATGATTTCAGCCTACAAAGATCAACAAAATTATTTCATTCAATTCTTTTCGCATTTGATAGCCCAATACTGGATACTGGTAGTTTTACGAATATATAACATAACGCTACGACCCTAAGGGGCCGAGCAAAGAGAAAATAAGACACTAAGAAGGATAAGCGAAAACAAGGCATAAAACGAGCACAGACAGTTGATGCGATGCAATGCTATGGGTAGGTATAGCAAATTTCACGTAGACGAAGTCGCGAGCACAAGGTAGTAGTTTATAATTGCTAAATGGCTCACCTTGGGTTGCTTTTATGATGTTTACACGAGCCCCTTCTATGTCTAATTAATTAATCGTATACAGAGTAGTTTTCAATAAAATCAGGGATGTTTTGCACCTATACCTTATTCTTTACCAGGCCAGCTTACAAATGCCCTCTTTATTTAAAAACAGTGGCTACAAAAAGCCTACATTTGGTGAAGCAGAATCTCGCAGTCCACTCACCCCGGCCGCGGCTAGCGCAGTATACGGCGGCAGTACCGCGCCGGTCACTATGTACGTGGTACGCGCAATAGACGACACCGGCGCGGGCGCCGTGTCGCTGGGAGAGCCTCTTGAACTTAGGATTGAGACTACTGGTAAGATATTTTACTGTCTAGGTTATTTGTGGTCGCCTTTGTACTTTCAATAAAATACATTGATCAAGTACAACTCTATGTTATTCTTAAAACAAAGTTCTCTAAAGGAGTTCGCGGTAGGAGAAACGCCTACATACGTCTTTTTTACACATAATAGAAAGAGGTAGAAAGATAGAGAGAGTTTTATGGTTTTCGAGGGTTTTTTTTTTAATAATTATAAACTAGTGCGTTACTGCAATGCCGCCTGATGGTAAGCAGTGATGCAATCGTTGATGGTAAAGCGCACTAGTTTATTAAGCCTATTCACTTAAAAAACTTAGGAATAAGAAGGATGACGGCAGTTGAGCGAGGTGATGAAATGTTAAACCCAAGACCAACACGACCAACGATGTTGCGCCCGACACAACAACATTTGGCGCATCGTACCCGGCACACATCGCAACACAACTGCTCAGACCCGTCCTCCGTACGCTCAGACCCGTCCTCCATACGGCTTCACCAGACATCGTGCCGGAACACGACGAATCGCTTGGCGGCAAGACTTTGTCTGGTGGGTGGTAAATTCTGCCGGTGGTCGATGTTATGGTCTACCACCGAATATCGAATTTTTCGGGATTTTGAGCCAGTTGAAATGGCGTTCAGTACGGAGGACGGGTCTGAGCAGTTGTGTTACGATGTGTGCCGGACACGATGCGCCAAATGTTGTTGTGTCGGGAGTTTGGTCGTGGAGGGTCTCCAGATCAATCTCCCTCTGGCACAGCATCGTTAGTCTTGTTGTTGGGTTGAACATTGCATCGCCTTGCTCAACTACCGTCTTCCTTCCTATTCACTCATGTTTTATTTTGGGTAGGTAAATAGGCTCTTAATAAACTAGCGCGTTTTACCATCAACGATTACATCACTGCTTACTATCACGCAGGGTTGCGGTCAAGCACTACATTATAATAATAAAAAAAAATCACAGATGATGTATTTCGATTGCCTTTATAACAATGAATACTACACAGACTCTCGTACAACATTGTTGTTTGCCGTATTTTGCTCGATATATACAACAACCGGTAGACGCTTGAAATATTGACAGAAATCAATAATACGCTTGTATATCCACTCTTAAAATAATAAAATACATATTTGAGACTATATAACATACAACAGACATGATTTTTATAGATGAACCCTTCGTGCTGCTGAGTTCAACTCGCGCTTAGCCGGTTTTAAACCGATTTGTACCAAAAAATACATTGAATGAAAATGTACGGATGACAGCAGGTCAAGCAAAACGGTCCGATATTCTCAATCAACCTTGAGCTAAAGTTGAAAATCTAATAAGGAAATCTGACAGATAGTAGTAACTTGATGTACTGTGTCTGTACCAACCAAATGCTGTGACGAATATCCAATGTACCTAACTACCATTACTTACCGTACGTTTTAAATAATTACCTTCGTTGAATTAATTGAACGCTTCATCACGCTCGAGCTCCCATCTCATGAAAACCGACAGTTATGACTTATTAGTAGTAACTACTTAGTAAGTTCTAATGTCATGTCTCATTATACTTTAATTAACGCGGCTCGTTTGATTGCAGACGCGACAGAGATCAGGGCATATCATCTGGTGGCTTCTTCAAGACTTGGGGACAGTTCCGTGCTGTTACTAGATAGTAGGGGCTGTCCCACAGGACAGGTAAGTGGAAAATGACTCGCTGTATTTATAAATTCATAAAAGTCTCCTGATATACCTACATTGGACGCTGATCTGTGGTGTTCACTATAATCTCTTATAGAGGGTAGGGCTTACAGTAAAATCACCGACATTTGTTTCTATAAATCAATTGAGGTTCATACTGTTTTTACGTATAGTAAGATTTTAGTATTACGTATTTATTTAAGTAAGTAGTATACTTATTTTTGGTTTTATTGGTTTGGCTTAAATAATTATTTTAGGTTTATATGTTTAGGTATATTTAATATTATTACTTTAATAGTTATCATATTCATATTTTATTTCCTCCTAGTTCTTACACACTATTGTCTACATTTCTGTTTTACTTCTCCTTTCGCAGGTCTGCTGGAAGAAATTTCTTAAGAAATAAGCAGCACCTTTGTACTCAGATCTTCATTTTATTGTATCTTTATGTATTTTATTGTGTGTACATAAATAATAAAATAAATAAATATACAAATCATATACGATAAAACTGTAATTATTATATCTAAATGTCAGATCGGCCCCCTAATTGGCGAACACATTTTTGTCAAATGATTGCAACTAGTTGGGATCGTTCGGACCGCCCATTGGTCTGTTCGGTCCAAAAGATTCCAACTAGTCGCAATCATTTGACAAAAATGTGTTCGCCGATTAGGGGGCAGATTTGTTCATTCAGATTGTATTTGTAACTAAGTAGTGGCCTACGTATCGCCTATTTACAAATACAAAATAGACTTTGTTCTAATTAAATAGCGCATGTTTCGTAATGTGTAAAAATGTAAATATTCTTTCTAATGTTGCAGGTGGACTTCCCGGCATTCTCCCGCTCGTGGCTAGGCGGCACTCAGCGTCTGTCGGCGCGATTCAAAGCGTTTCGCTTCCCCACCTCGCACGTTGTGCGGTTCACACTCATGGTGCGGTTCTGTGATAACAAGTGCCCACCAGTAAGTGTCTTATTTTGCCTTCATAAATTTGAGCCGTTCATTTTGATGTGTTATACGATTTGTCACGTAGTTGTGTATGATTTGTATACCTACGTTTACGCTAATGCCGGGACGAGCTGGACTTCTTCAAGAAAGTTTTTCTCCTTGGGAGCTCTGGACAGAGAAACATGGAAGGAGAGTTGGGCCTGCTAGCTAATACTGCACATAAAACATCTACGGCCACCAATAAAGTTACTAATATTTTTATACAATAATAATTTTATAAAAAAAAAAAAACATTTTAACATTGCTAATCAGCGTATTGTGTTATATGAAGCTAAAAGTTAAATAATTTTACATTCTGCTCTTGTTTATAAAATATACAAGGGCGATATTTTTACTTGTGATGAATCGACTACCACGAAATAGTATATTTCATTACAAGTGCGGAAAGCCTGTCATTACAACGAGTTCCGACAAATGTCGACCCGAGCCGAGGCGCAGCCGAAGGTGAGGGTTGACAGTCGGAACAAGTTGCAATGACGGTTCCGCACGTGTACTGAACAACTATTTTTAATACAGTTGCGAAAAAATTAAGCAATTTATTAAAATAATAAAAACACAATAAACTCAACTAACTAATAATTTATTTCTTAGAAAAGTTATAATTCACATATACATTGAAATTGGTACAGTTTTTTATACTAACTGGGGAAGTTTTAGGTTGCATATTTACTGTTTGAGACAAACTATTATTAATTTCGTATGTTTTCGCATTGTTGGGATTAACATTGCATCACCTCACTCAACTGCCGTCTTCCTTCCTATTCACTCAATTTTTTTTAATGAAAAGGTCTAAAAAGAAAAGTAGGTGTGTACAGCGGGCGCACGTCCTCTCTTTCAAAGTGCACCTCTCTAATATTCGAGGTCTGCACTCCAATCTCATTGCAGTACATCACCACCTTGAGACTGAGAAGCCCCATCTACTTTTCTTGACGGAGACCCAGATCAGATGTCCGTCTGATGCGGCATACCTCAGCTACCCGGGATACGCATTGGAGCACCATTTCCTGCAGCGTGCTGGGGTCTGTGTGTATGTCCGCAATGACATTTGTTGCCGGCGCCTCCGTCACCTCGAAAACCCTCATTTCTCGTCCCTATGGCTGTTGGTTGACACTGGTGTGGACAAAATTGTTTACACTTGTGTCTACCGATCGCACAGCGGTGATCAGGAGACAACTCGTTTATTTGACCACCTCAGTGAGGCTGCTGACAATGCACTGCAGCGGCACCCTGACGCACACTTCGTCGCTCTGGGGGATTTCAATGCCTGCCATCAGGACTGGCTTTTCCCATACCAGAAGACCGACCACGCTGGGAGAGAAGCGCGAAACTTCGCGCTTTCAATGGGCCTTTCCCAGCTGGTAAAGCTAGCGACTAGGGTGCCTGATGTAGTTGGTCATACTGCCAATTGTCTGGACCTTCTGCTGACCACTGATCCGGACAGGTGTGTTGTAACAGTTTCCTCACCGTTGGGAACTTCAGACCACTGTCTGGTGAAGTCTGTGTCGACCTTCTCCCCACCAGATCACGACTCTCGTGGTGAACGGCGAATGTGGCGATACAGGTCAGCAGACTGGGATGAGATGCGCCATTTCTTTGCGTCTTATCCTTGGCAGCAGGTCTGCTTCTCTTCTAGCAATCCGTCGAGCTGTGCGGATGCTATAACCCATGTGGTGCGTCAAGCTATGGAATATTTTATTCCCTATAATGACGTGCCCGTCGGTGGCTCGGCTCGCCCATGGTTCAATGCCGATTGTGCCCAAGCTGAACAGCGTAAGCACACGGCATTTCTCACCTGGGTTGACGCTCGTGACCGCGGAGCTCCGGATCTAAGCTCAAAGAAGAGAGCCTTTAACCGTGCTGCCAAGTCCTACAAAAAGGCGCTAAAGAAGGCTCGCTTTGACCGTATTACCCATATTGGCAACAAGTTATCTGCGCAGCCTTCCGGTAGCAGATCTTTTTGGTCCCTTGCCAAATCGGTCGAGGCGAACTTCTGTCGGCCCTCACTGCCTCCGCTGGTTAGGCCTGATGGAACACTGGCTCATACGGCGAGAGAGAAAGCAGGTCTCTTTGCATCTCTCTTTGCCCATAATTCGCGTCTTGATACTGGCAGTGCTACTCCACCTATTTTACCCCACTGCGGTACTTCAATGCCTGAGGTTCGCATTCGGAACAAGGAGGTTCTGAGAGCACTGTGTCGTCTGGACGTGAATAAGGCTAGTGGTCCGGATGGTATACCAGCGATTGTTCTAAAAGCATGTGCGCCCGAGTTGTCTCCTCTATTGACACGCTTGTATCGCCTCTCATTTGGGACTGGTATAGTGCCCAAGTCCTGGAAGCTTGCCAACGTGCAGCCCGTGCCCAAAAAGGGTAGTCGTGCCGATCCTAAAAACTATCGGCCGATTTCGATCACCTCCATACTTTGCAAAATTATGGAGCGTGTATTGAACTCGCGCCTTTTGGCATACCTGGAAGGTAACGATCTCCTCAGTGACCGACAGTACGGGTTTCGCCGCAATCGGTCAACTGGGGACCTACTAGTGTATGCCACTCACTTGTGGGGCGAGGCACTCGAGAGGAATGGGGAAGCAATTGCTGTCTCCCTTGATGTCTCGAAGGCCTTCGACCGGGTATGGCACGCTGGCCTTTTGAGTAAGCTTCCAGCGTACGGCATTTCCCCTAGCCTGACTGGCTGGGTAAAAGACTTCCTGACTGAACGGTCCCTCCGAGTTGTTGTCGACGGATGCTCATCTGGGCCCATGTCGACTAATACCGGTGTTCCTCAGGGGTCTGTTCTCTCTGCAACTCTGTTTCTGCTGCATATTAACGATCTGCTGATGCCCGGTATCTATGGGTATGCAGATGACAGCACAGTTGTGGAGAGATACCTGCCGGATGCTCGGGCTAGTAGGGAATCAATCCGGTCCGAAAGAGAGGCCATGGTAGAGCGAACGAGTGTTGCACTTCAGGCAGTCTCCGAATGGGGCAATGCCAATCTTGTAGCATTCAATGCCGCCAAAACGCAGGCGTGTCTTTTCACCGCCAAAAGGAGCCCGTTCACCTTGGCTCCTACTTTTCGGAATGTATCCTTGGAGTGTACCGACCGCCTTCAGCTTTTGGGTATTGAGATTTCCTCGAACCTAAACTTTGGGCGGTTCATTGAGTCCAAGGCCAAAGTGGCTGCCAAGAAACTTGGCGTTATCGCAAAGGTCCGGCAGTACTTCACACCAGGGCAGCTTCTAATGTTGTACAAAGCACAGGTCCGTTCGTGTGTGGAGTACTGCAGCCACATTTGGGCTGGTGCTGCTAAGTGTCACCTGGCCCCTTTGGATTCAGTGGAGAGGCGTGCGAAGAGGCTGATTGGTGACCCTGATTTAACTCGAGTTGGTCTCCAAAGCCTAGAGCACAGGCGTAGAGTAGCCAGCCTTTCGGTGTTCTATAGGATACATTCTGGGGAGTGTGCGAGGGAATTGCACGATTTAATTCCCCCATCTCCGTTCCACCATCGGACGACCCGTCGTACGGCGAGTTTCCACCCTTATGTTGTTAACACCTCTACGATCCGGACGAAGCGTTTCGCCTCCTCCTTTATACCGCGTACATCGAGGGACTGGAACAATCTGCCAGCGGCGGTGTTTCCGTCGGACTACAATTTGAGTGTATTCAAGGCTAGAGTGAATAGGCTCTTAATAAACTAGTGCGCTTTACCATCAACGATTGCGTCACTGCTTACCATCAGGCAGGATTGCGGTCAAGCGCTGGTTTATACTTTAATAAAAAAAAAAAAGGTGTTATACAATGGCGTTTGCTAGTTGATGGAATTGGATCTAATGACTTATCATTATCAACGAAGGTAAATGGACGAACTTTCTCTTCACTATTGTCATGTGAAGGTGACGGACTGGACTTTAAATTAATGGATTGTGTGATTTTTTTCCCAGTTTCTAGTTTGTTGTGTAATGAATCAGCAATATAGCCTTCTGCAACTTTGTCTGACTTCCAACCTCCTAGTCGCTTTAAGGACGTCAAATTGACTCCTGAATCTGCCAATAATGTAGCAGAGGTCCTCCTGAAGCTGTGTCCAGTATAATACTCTGCATCCGGCAGACCAAGAAACGTAGCTATTTCTTTTGGCATATTACCAAATTTGTTTATCCCGATTGCTTGAGATGTACACTTTCCTTTTTGATAATTTTGGAAAAGCGGTCGGATTTTCCTTTTTGGGACCGATGATTCATATATTTTTGCACTATTCTAAGAAAATCTCCTTCAACAACAAAGCTTCTCGGTATCTTGTTTTTTGTATTCGGAATCTTGATTAGTAGCATTTTTTCATGGGCTTCAATATGTTTTAAAGTAATATTGGATAACTCCTCTCTGCGGCAAGCACCAAAAATGCCAAAAATCAGCGCAACCTACAAAAAAAAAAGGGATTTGATTAATATTTTTTTAAATAATTTAATGACTGTATTTTGCGATTTCGTAAACTGAATACTAAAGAAAAATATAAGTACTTATTAATTAATTACCTTTGTGGCTAAATAACGATCATCGGGAGCTTCGTTTAAAAACCTTTCCACTTCATTCGATGTTAATATTTTCGACTTTTTAGTTGTAAAACCGTCTGATTGTCGTTTTAAGAAAGCATTTAGTTTTGGGTATTGACTTATATCCACGTTGTTTCTTATTTTCAGCATACTTTTTATCATCGAAAACCTCGACCATAATGTAGAAGGTTTTAATTTTGCTGACAGTTCGGAGAAATATGCCAACATAACATTTTCTGAAAAACTGTTTGCCTTTTTCTCTTCTCTCCACGCAATAAATTCGTTGTATATAGATATGTAGCGACTTTTTGACTTTTCCGGTAAAATGTTCTCCGAAGCATTTTGTGCAATTATACTGAGTTCCGGTGGTGTTAATTCAAATAAAATATCGTCGAAATTACTCATTTTGTGCAACAAACAACTAAACTCGCAAAGAAAATTTTTGAAAAATGGCGCAAACCGTAAAAGAATATAAGCAGAGATTTTTTTTTTCTTCACCCATTCGATTAGGCAAAGGGAACTATGCCCATACAGCCAAGTCTTCAGTAGAATTTTTTTATTGATATGAAATGAAAATGAAATGAGATGAAATTAAATAAAACCTAACCTAACTCATTGAATTAAATCATTAAATCTGATATTGAAACAAAGTAGTAGTTTTTTTTTAGAATTATTTGCATGAATCATAAAAACTTCTATGATTTTTTTAAAGTAAAAACTTCATGGTTGGTTTTTTTTTTATTTTTAATAGACAATATTTTGACAGTTGGGAAAGAGAACGTACTAGTTCGGAAAAGGTAAAGTAAAAGCACGAATGTGTAATAGCCCACTTTCCGAACGCTATACGCCCCTGTAATACACCACTTTTTGAGCAACTGTATTAAAAAAATCTTTTCGTTTTTCGGGTTAAATAGCCTATAATAATGTATTTTTGTGACAGCCTCCGTAGCGTAGCGGTAGCGAACGCGGCCGCTGTGCAAGGAGGCGCGCAGTGCAAATATTTGTATGTATGAATATGAATATTTGCACTTGTCTGGTCGTGCCTCGGAAAGCACGTTAAGCCGTTGGTCCCGGTTGCTATACGAACATCTACGTCAGTCGTTACGGGTTGTTGGAGCCCTCAAAATTCCAACAATTGGTCTAACTGCAATGCTTTGATATCGCCTTCGGGTTGTGGAGGTCAGACGGCAGTCGCTTCACGGAAAATGTCGCAGTTTCGCCAAAATCAGCAATTAGACTGGTAAAGCGGACCTCAGACTCCAAAGCTGAAAAAAGCTTCGGATGCGACTGGGATTAACGCTGAGATGATGAATAATGATTTTTTATTTTATATTATTTTTATGATATTTTATTGGTAAAAGAAGTTTCAAAATCGATTCATTAGATCCAGATATTACCCCCTACAAATTTATAAACTTTATTCTCTACTAGCTGCGTCTAGCGGTTTCACCCGCGTAGATTTCACTATTTTTTAATGGTCGCAGCGTGATGTTATAAATAGCCTAAAGCCTTCCTGGATTAATGGGCTAACCAACGCAAAAATAATTTTTCAACAAACAAACTCTTCAGCGTTATATATTATTAGTATTAGTATATTACTATTAGTATAGATAATATTAGTGTAGAAAATAAAAACAAACAAATGGATAAAAATGCGATGGACTCACGTAAATTTAAAATACAGTGTCCAACGTGGGAGTACTATAATCCTTAAAATAGTAAAAATACAAACATGTCAACAAGACCATACATAAATAAGACGGTCCTAGAAGCCCGCGGTAGCAAATCGAGAGAAAAAACAAGTATAGATATAAAATAACAGGGTGCAACACAGACATTAAAATAAAATAAAAGAACAGGTTCATTTATCCACGAACGGACATTAGGTACTGATACTTTGATCGTCTGATATGTGGGTGATCTGGGTGTTGTAAAATCGGCAACTGTGGGACGCTTGATGGAGGAGCTTTGTATGTATAATAAATATTATACCAATCTCCAGAAAAAATCTGCTTACAGGATTTTACATGATTTCAGGGTGACACGCATGTGACGAAGTAGATGCTGCCACAGTTTTTATTCAATAACTGTTAGGTTTATCGAATTTCATTGCTAAATGTCACCGACTCCGGTCAATACTGACTAACTTTTACTTATAATGGACTAATTTTAAGTTAAGTTGCTCTTTGTCTTTCTATTTCATTAAGAAAAGGATATAAGACAACATTTTAGTTTAATCCTGTCAAATTAAGATACTCCATAGACAGTTTAGACGCGATTAAAAACATGGCGACTAAAAATATGCCAATTTACGTCAGGAGTGCACTAATTTGACAGGTCTAAACTGACATTTTATCTTCCGTCCTTGTCTTAATGAAATATAAAGAAAAAGATGCACTGAACTTAAATTTAATTTAGTTTGGTGGTAGGCCACATCGGCTGCCGGCAGAAGTTACCACCCACCAGACAAAGTCTTGCCGCCATGCGATTCGTCGTGTTCCGGCATGACGTCTGGTGAAGCCGTACGGAGGACGGGTCTGAGCAGTTGTGTTGCGATGTGTGCCAGGTACGATGCGCCAAGTGAGTTAGTGAGAGTTTGGTCGTGGAGGGTCTCCACATCAATCTCCCTCTCTGGCGCAGCATCGTTGGTCGTGTTGTTGGGTTTAACATTGCATCACCTCGCTCAACTGCCGTCTTCCTTCCTATTCACTAAGTTTTTTAAGTGAATGGGTTTAATAAACTAGCGCGCTTTACCACCAACGATTGCATAACTGCTTACCATCAGGCGGGATTGCAGTCAAGTGCTAGTTTATAATTATTAAAAAAATAAAAAAAGTTTGTGAACAAGGGATTCGGGGCCAATATCTGGTATACAATTTCATTGTCTTTTCTTCCATCCAGGTGGAATGCAATACTAAAAAGAGCCGCAGTGCCCGTCAGACCAACGCCACAGAATATCATTGGGGCGATGAAGTCCCGGGCGACGTGCGACCCGACAGCGCGCGGCGGGTGGGGGAGGTAGCACGTGGGGGGGCTATGCCCTGCGCGCCAACTAACGATGACGCGGTGGCGCTCGAGTTAGACTTACTCGTCGATTCCAGGGATATCCTCTCTGTGGATACGCTGGTGCGAGCTGATCATAGATCCACGTTACGTAAGTACTTGCTATAATGTCTTCGCAAATTTATTTTCTAATATTGAAATAAATGGATGACACGATTGGTGCAGCGGCTGAGCGACAGTCCATCGCTCATTCGCCATTTAGTTAACAGTCTAACCTGTCCACTAAAAAGTGCCATTTCCACCAAATGGCCTGACCGTCAAATATACAAAGAAGCAATATTATAAACGATAAATGTTGAACTGAGACCAACGTGGTGATTACGCTCAATCCTTCTCTGTATGAGAGGAGACCTGTGCCCAACAGTGGGACGATAAAAAGGTTGATAATGATACATGTATGCAATGGTTGGTGACAGAGATGTATTACAAGTAGGTACATACAGGATGTATCTGACATCGTAACGCAAATTTCGCGAAAAGGCTAGACCGCATGCCACTAATAAAATTATGATAGTCATTTATGTCGTTAATGGACGGTTACAGAAATAACAATGCTTAAAAAAGTGTCGGGTCGGCCTTTGAACGTTGTAAGCGTGCCGCCATGCGGGTTTGTAGGTATGACGTTGATCCCTGATGTGAACTCTATTAAATCAGCTGATAAGATAGTTTTTCGAGTTTCGTTTTCATTGCTCTTTTTTGTGTAATTAGCGAATTAATTAATTTTTACTTTAAAATCTTATTGGGTTATAAAAGTATAGCAATTATGAACGGTCTAAAGTGAAAAAAACTACATATATATATTTTTTAAAACATGAAAAAGCCGACGAAAAATTCCACTACTGGGGGGTCAGAATCATGTACTGGATCCATGGTACTCGTTTGTGCGTCGATGTCAGATACACCCTTTATATTATGCGTCTAACATTGAGTTGTGTTTTGGCAGCGGATGAAAGCAAACTGAGCGACAGCTCAATGGTGTGCGTCCACGAGTTGCTGCTGGTGTCGCTAGCACTCGCCTGGCTCGCTGTACAGGTGCTGCTGCTACTGGGTTGCTGCGTGCTTGTGAAGAGGTAAGCTTATATCGAGGAATTAATAAAATCCCTCCTCCTATTTCATTTATTTAGGTATTGGGTAGAAATTATCCATATTAATATTATAAATGCGAGAGTATCTCTGTCTATCTGTCTGGCTAGCTTTCACGCTAAAACTAGGTACTGAACCGATTGTAATGAATTTTGGTACACAGATAGTCTAGAGCCTGAGAAAGGACATAGGCTATATATCATCCCGCTATGACCAACAGGAGCAGAGTAGTAACAAAAAATATTTTGAGAAAATGGAAGCGAACGAGGACGTAGGTACATGTTGCTCCCATTATTTTAACAAGCGCTACTTTTATATCAACTGAGCTCTTTATCTCACGCGGACGGAGTCGCAGGCAACATCTAATAATACATAATTATTTATAACAAACGTGCGTAGCTCAAAGATAATATCACTGCTTTCTATTGATGGTATCCAAATCAGAGCATATGTGTATCCACCACACCCGCGAATTTCTCCAGAACCTCGGGGAATGTCCAATGACTTATTTTTCAGACAGCGTTCATCTTCCCGTGTAAAATAGTGTGTATTGTAATCACCAGGTTTTCACTGCGATGATGTGCAATTTAGTTGCGGTTTGCGTGTCGTTTCCCCTGTTAATATTAACGATAGGTCCGCCGTTGTCATCGTTCTAATGTAGGTATATGTTGTACCGTTCAACTAAATTTAGGTATGATGCCTGTGGGGTCATTGGGCAATACACAAACATGGTTTTTATTTTGACAGTTCAACAACATTCATTACCTTATTTATATTGTAATTGTTGAGTAGACAAATTTTCCGAACATATAAAACAATGGATTAATACCATCCATCATTCAAATTGAGATTGATTCTTATTGAGATTCATAGCGTGTTGCCCAATTAGGGGCAGGTTCATGTTTCCTAACTAGGTAATCTTGGCGACCAGTAATTCTAGGTTATGAATGAAACTAAATCTAAATACATAATTATTTTTCCCAGGTATCGGAACTTGGCAGAACTAAACATGCAGAAGGACTACCAATCGTTCGACAACGTCGGCTTCGACACAGTGTCGACACACAGACGCGTGCACTGGCCTGACCAAAACATAGATATACTGCACGCGACTTAGATGTTATTGGATTTGGTATATTAGAGATATTTGAACCTGCTGGTTAACCTGCATGTTATTACATTTTATATGAAACATTTATGTTTGTTTGTTGTGTAATAACTGTTGTACATTTATTAGATGATGTTAAATGTTTAAAGAATCTCTATAAGAAACAAACTGAATAAATTCTTGTTATAAGAGATATAAGTTACAAACGTAGGTATCTAGTTTATATGTTGTACCTAGCGGTCTTCCTATAGAAGATCAAATTAATGTGAATGTAGGAAGATTTGTGTGATTTCTTCATTAAGAGTATAAATAGTAAACACCAAATAGCATGTCAATGCGAATTAGAAATGTAAATATATTATCATATTTTTTTTAGTAAAACCTTGTTTGTATTTGTCCTTCGTTTGTATGTACCTATACTCAGACATATCATAACAATTGCTCCTGATATGATATACCAATGACTGAAAGTGAAGGAAAACATATTGAGGAAACTTGACCCCTAATCGGCGAACACATTTTTGTCAAATGATTGCGACTAGTTGACATCAGTTGGGATCGTTCGGAACGCCTATTGGTCCGTACGGTCCAAACGATCCCAACTAGTCGCAATCATTTGACAAAAATGTGTTCGCCGATTAGGGGCTGAACTTTAAGTCTGAAATCGCCAACCCGCATTGAACAAGCGTGGTGATTACGTTCAATCCTTCTCTGTATGAGAGAAGACCTTTGCCCAGGAATGGTACGATAAAAAGGTTGATGATGATGATATACCTACCTAACGGTATGGGCGTACCCCGTGGAAGGGAACAGCTGCGCCTCTGGGAATATCGCAGAATATATACGGTATGTTAAGAAAACCCTGTCCGACCCGTGAAGGTGTTGTTAGGTATCGATAACTGATTCTACTAATGGATACAAAACTGGGCTAAATTAAAAAAAAAATCCCCCTAAAAAAACAAATATTATTTCGCTAAAAGAGGTAACTTAATAAATGTGCGATAAGCACCCTTCCGCGGGCGGCGGGCGGCAGGGCACCCGGCACGTGGTCGCATCGCTATTCGCTCATAATAATACCGGTGTTGTCACTTTTTTTAAAAATACCTCATTTCGGGGAAGTTGGAATTAATTCGCGGGAAAAAAAGATTATTTCAAAATTCATTTGTATTGGTACTATGATGATTACGTAAAATTTTATATTATATTTGGTCATGTGTTTACCTAACCTTTATTATCCTTATGGGTCGGACAGGGTTTTCTTAACACTGTATGAACTCCCCATGATTATCAAACAGAGCATAAATGAGGAGTTATCTCTAACTTTTAAATAAACTACGTAGTAGACACTGACAAATGTTCAGTGTAATTGCCAAAAAACCGTCTCCGACTATAGCGTCCCCTTGCCCGCTTTGTGACCTCCTCTCATTCTTAAGGTTGTGAGAAAATTAAAAACTTAGTATCGTAAACAGTAACGCGTTTATTTATATTTGCACGCGTTGTTTTTTTTTTTACATTTTTATTGAATCGTAACAGTCTTGTTAAACTTAACTAGATAAGTTAAAGTGAAAGACTGCGTATATTTTTGTTCAAAAAGGATTACTTAAGTTGTTTTGTTTACTTCAGCTTATAAACTTGTCTTTCTTTTTGCACATTAAATAATAATACCGAATCAAAAAATATGTGATGCCAATTGCAGAAAGTTAAGATGTCAGTCCTGATAAAATCAAGAGGTAAATACAATGGTTATTTTCTACGCCGACTTTTACCAATATGAAGTCAGTGGGTGGCGAATACTAAAGTATTTTAAGTCTCATGCCTGAGAGAGGCACGTATCAGATTCGCTGCTATCGCTATTCGGCTGGTTTGATAATTATCGAGTGTGGTGGTTCACTGAGTGGCGTTGGGCGACGCGGTGTGCGGCGGCGGAGCGGCATGCGGCGCGGGAGCAGCGGTCGCACGTGGCCCGCCGCGCGGCGCCGCCTGTCGCACGCTCTGCCGGTTGGATGCCGCGTTGTAGTGGTACCCATCAAACTTGTCCGCCGCGCCGCCAGCCGGCGGGAATGTAGCAGTGCCCATGTACATCACCTGAAATAAAGAAAATATCAAAATTGAAGGGCATTACCTACAAAACAACGAAAACTAAACCCTCTCCTTTTTAGAGTTCCGTAGCCAAATGTAAAATAAACGCAACGTTACATATGAATCATGGAACACCATAATACGAATAAGTATAAGATATTTACAAAGTAAATTGTTTTTAATTTAATTGTTGGCTTGTATAAAGTTTACTTATAATATAAATAGTAGTGTTTATATAACTTTAATGCTAATTGTTTTACCAGACTGCCTCGTTTTTATTAGGGTTCCGTAGCCAAATGGCAAAAAAACGCAACCCTTATAGATTCGTCATGTCTGTCTGTCCGTCTGTTCGTCCCTATATTTTTTTCCGAACCTATAACAGCTATACTGTTGAAACTTGGTAGGTAAATATAAAAATATATTCTATGAACTGCGTTAAGATTTTGATGCAAAAATAAAAAAAAATAATAATAAATATAGGAGGCTCCCCATACTTAGAACCGAAACTCAAATTTTTTTTTGTCATCAAACACATACGTGTGTGGTATCTATGGATAGGTCTTCAAAAATGATATCGAGGTTTCTAAAATATTTTTAAGCTATTGCATAGCTACTATCGCGGGCCTTGAGCGCGGGGACCGAATCCAGAAATTCCGTAACGAAAAAACCTCGCGCTCTGGGGTCACGGGCACGTCGACGGGCACGGAGGTGTGGCTTGAAGGCCGTACATCGTCTAACGTCGTTTCAGTTCGGCAGTCTTCGGCGTTGTGTGCGTGCGATTAGACGTATTGTACGACTCTACGAAACTCGCACGAATCGAAACGAGCTTCTCCGAAATCGGACGAATACATAAGCAGCTGTTTATGAGAAAGTATATAGGTGTATAGGTATTTATGTACAACATCGAATAGCTGAAAATAAAAAGAAAATGAAATAAATAAAAAAAAAAAAATGAAGAAATAATAATAAAAAAAAACAAAAGAAATAAATATGAAGAAAAAAAAAGAAAACAATAAATAATTAAAAAATTAAAATAAAATAATAATAATAAATAAAAAAAAAGAAAAAAATATAAAATAAAAAAATAAAATGAAGAAAAAAAAAGAATAATAAAAAAAAAAGAAATACAAAATGCTATGCAATATTTTTTTCTAAACCGAATAGTTTGCGTGACAGACGCTTCCAAAGTGGAAAAAAGTTGGTCTCCCCTCCCTCTAACTTCTAAAATAAGAAAATGAAAAATCTAAAAAAAACATATGAAGTACATTACTATAAAAACTACCAACGAAAATTGTTTTGAACGAGATCTAGTACATAGTTTTTTTTTAATACCTCGTAAATCGTAAACCGCTTATTACCGCATAATCTTTCATACAAATAAATCCTTTAATTTCATAAATCAATGGTACGGAACCCTTTATGCGTAAATCCGACACGCACTTGGCTGGTTTTTTTCTTATTGCTCGGTCCAGGACTTTACTTTTTCTACGTCCTCTTCTCTCCTATTTACTGAACTTTTGGCCAATAAAGAATTCCGTAAACAGAGAACATTCAGTATTTACCTACTTTATATTTGATCTTACAGACAACTCTGCTGTACTAGCATATCCAGCGGCTAATTCTAGCGTGACAGCTCTCGTGACGAGCCTGTTAGTTTAAATTTAAAGCTGTACAAAAAAGAAACGCGAATATTCAGACCTGTGGTTTGTACCCGTCTGGTCCAGCTTCGTATTCTACGAGCTGCATCCTACCGTCGGGCAACAATACATGGTAGGAACCGGTCGCATGATCTTCCTTCCTTTTCTCGTTGTGCCCGAAGTCAAGGCTCACACCGTTGTCTTGGACGTCGTACGAGAAATCGTAGTTAGCTGGCAACTGTGAATTTAGCACATAAAAAAAAAAATTAAAAAAGTTTTAGTCTTTGAAAAAGAAGTTTGGCTTAAATTGGCAAGATGAGTAAAAGTAGTTTGGTGCTGGATCTTACGGACGGTTCCTGTATAGGTTTCTTTTGACCGCCGCCGATTTTGGGTGGTAAATATTCTTGAGCATACGCATTTGTCCATAACGATACCAGTATGGTTACCTGAAAGATGATATCAAGATTTTAAGACAGTACAGACACCATCAGTCGTATATAAGCACATATAACATACACTACTCACGCAATTTAACCTTGCACCTCGCTGGAATGCGACCCCTCTCCCGCGTCCCCGCACGACACTCCGCATTCGCCGTAAGCGCTTGGTAGCGTAAGCGTAGTCTTTGTTACAATTGTCTCAATACAGTTTAGTTATTTTTATTTAGGTACCTACTGTTTTGTGGAGTAATTTTTTATTTTGTTAAGTTTGTTTTTGTCTTTTACATTTTCGACGCGATAGTGAAGCCTGTTTGTTGCACCAACATTATGTTTTACCTAGTCCATATGTATCAATTTAATTGAAAAACGTCATGATTAAAATTACTTAGTATTTTGACGCTTTATCATCAAGAAGACCTTTAACTTACCTACGTAAAAAAGAAATTAACATAATTCTCATTTTTTGCAAACACTACGGACGACAGCAGGTCAAGCTATCGCAAACTGTCAAATGTGCACAATCAACCTTGAGCCTTAATACTTTAGAGATAAAGTTGAAAATCTAATAAGGAAATCTGACAGATTGTAGTAGCTTGATGTGCTGTCGTCTGTACCGTTCGAATGACGTCACAGAGCGAGGTGCACAGTTAATTTGCGAGAGTTATACTGTCCGAAATCGCCCAAAGCATGCGTTTTTAGTATTTGCTTCTTTAATAATAAATTAAAATAGGTACTTACACAAATAATTCTCCACATTTTAAATTAATTTACGTGTTCCTTCTGCTGGGGAGGACTGGGTGGTTTTAGGAGGTTCCAGCAAAAGTACGATGTTTATAAAGCCAAGGGCTGCGGTTGAGACAGCTCCGCCCCCTGGCATTTTTTCATTAGCAAAGTGCACGATCCACGAAAATTTCGAAATAAATTTGAATGTCTTAGTTCACTCCAGTAATGGGTTCAGTTGTGGTTGTAACTTGAACAACATTGTAAATATTTAAGCAGGTAAGGTACTTGACTAAAGAATATTAAATAAAATAAATTAATCGCTGTAGTCTTAGGTATCATCTTTTACGTATAAATAGAAACATCTTCCATGTAAGGTACCTGGAAATGTACAATCAACTAAACATTCGTAATAACACATGTGCTATAATAAAAATCGCACTTACTGCAACAATTTACGGGCGCTGTCAATGTTAAATGTTACCACTAATGAACGGTTGATTGTATCTAATTACCTACCTTTTTTTTCCGGGGTGGAAATCCTCATAGGATGTCCGCCGCCCTGGGGTGGGCGACGAGGTCTGTCAGACTTTTACTGACTAAAACCACCCCGGTGTCTCTTCTATAACGAGCGCGCGTAGGGCCGCGGGAGTCTAAATTCTTCCACGGCCCCACACACCCGTGCTGGCCCGGTCCTGTCAAGGCCTCGTCTCCTGCACGGGGTAGTGGGGTGTTAAACTACCCCGTGCATCTAATTACCTACCTACCTATACTAGGTAATCTGTCCCACGTTTACGTTAAGCGACACTATTAAGAGTTGAAGATAGCTTACGCTTACCATTTTTATAGGTAGCTATTAGTTTACTTCCATTACTAAATACATAGCTGATTAACCGATTCCTTATAAGAAATTATACAGTATGTTAAGAAAACCCTGTCCGACCCATAAGGATAATAAAGGTTAGGTAAACACATGATCAAATATAATATAAAATTTTACGTATTCATCAAAGTACCAATACAAATGAATTTTGAAATAATCTTTTTTTCCCGCGAATTAATTCCAATTTCCCCGAAATTTGGTAATTTTTAAAAATTGACAACACCGGTATTATTATGAGCGAATAGCGATGCGACCACGTGCCGCGTGCCCTGCCGCCCGGCCCCCGCGGGCGGCAGGCGAAGGGTGGTTAACGCGCGTTTATTAAGTTACCTCTTTTTGCGAAATAATATTTATTTTTTTAGGGGGATTTTTTTTTAAAGTTTAGCCCGGTTTTGTATGCATTAGTAGAATCAGTTATCGATACCTAACAACACCTTCACGGGTCGGACAGGGTTTTCTTAACATACTGTATACTAATCTTCGTTCTCAAGTCTCAACGAAGATTGTCGAAGTACCTGCGTAGTATATGCATACTACGCAGAAGCCACCAGTAAAGGACCAGTGCACCAGTGGACTATGAGAGTAAAGGACCAGTGAACCAGTGGACTATGAGAGTAAAGGACCAGTGCACCAGTGTTTGCACACACCCCAGTGCGCTATAATATATGCATATGTATGTTCATATTATAGCGCACTGGGGTGTGTGCAAACACTGGTGCACTGGTCCTTTACTGTCATAGTCCGATGGGACGACAGTCGAAGACGACCGAAAAGAGATCGAATCGAGTAGAGCTAAGGAGCAGTAGCGCGTAATCGGTCTCCTTAACGGAAAAACCGACTAAAACTTTCTCAGACTTGGTAATCGAACTCAGGGCCACTATTTTAAATGGCTTGATACTTAGTTGAATGTATCTGGCCAGCGAGGAATATTATTCTTTGAGTTTTAACAGTCGGTACTCGTTTTATTTGGAACTCGCTTATGTTTGAAGTACGGTTGTAACGGAGGCCTTGTTAGCGGACGCGGAGGCGGATACGGAGGCGACGAGTCTCACCATGGATGCGGAGATTAACGAAGGCGGAGGCGGAGGTGAAGGTAGACATAGAAAAAATTGAAATTTATGGTTAAGTAATTAAAACAACATTTTTATTTGAAATACGTACATTACAATAGTATTCCACTTAGTAAAAAAAATACAACCTTCTAGTAATGAAAATGAAGGAGAAACAAATTGTATTAGCCGCATCCCCGTCTCGTACTACCTTGACCATTTTGCGCTCAAATGCGGCTGGACGGTTGTCGAGCGTCGCGGCTTGCGCGTTATTTATTTTATAAATACGTAAATAAACCTCCGTTATAACTCCGCAAAAATTGTGCGGAGTCGGAGGCGGAAGCAAAGATACGACTTCTTGCGGAACTTCCGCAATAACGGAAGCGGAGGCGAAGCTCCGTTACAACCCTAGTTTGAAGTAATCTTATGCTCAGCGTACCTACATAAGATCAACATTGGGCTGCACCTTACCACGGTCCCATTCAACTGCAATACAAAAAAGTGCGGTGCTGTCCGCATTTGTTGTGCGATAGTTTACATAAAATATACGAAATTACGATAGGTATTTTTGAAATAAACTCGGTGGATCCCACAAAAATGTGTGTCAACTATAATGCGTTCCTACAATAAACCTGCGATATATTCTATTGTCTTTAGTTTTTTTTTTATATGGCATCTCGTAGTTGACCTTGAGAGGTCGTGACTAGGGCGGTGAGCAGTGGGCAACTCGCCGCCCGGTAAGGACCAGGCCCGAGTCGACGGCGCGTCGTGTTTCACGCGCGCCTCAAAGAGATGTCAGCACATCGTGACGGGGTCCACGAAGACCGATGCCTCCTGGGTCAGGGTTGCGGGTTGGTTAAACAAGAAACCGCGGCCCTGGCTGTCGCACAGGCAAGTGAAGAAACACGGGTGGGTTTTAGTCAGTAAAAGTCTGACACACCCTTCCGCTCCGCCCAGAGCGGGAGAAGTCATTTGATGATTTTCCATCCCAACAAAAAAAAAAAAAAAAAGAGGTCGTGACTACTTAACCGGACTATACTGTGGCTGCCTTAAATGAATTTAAAGTCTCCAGCCAGGGCAGCTAAAAACTAAGCGACTACACGCTAAGGGCACCCCCTGTGAGGTACGAACCTCGGCTTAGGACGTTGCTGGAGAGAACAGCAAGGGACTGCTGGATCGAAGTTTTATTTAAATTCGGTTTAATGACCGCGGCGTTTCCTAGTAAGTACTAGCTCTGAGAAGAAACGTCCGAAACAAACTCAGAGGTCATACTTGGGAATTTATATTTACTGGCTAAGCTGCGGCGCGGGCTGGCCTTCAAGGGACAAGTATTGTCTGTAACGGTAGAAAATAATATTTTTTCGTTACTATTCTGAAACGATAAAAATCATAGTATATTGCATCGACATATACTAATGGACATGCCTTATAGATGAGAATTGCGGCAATCCGAAAGAAATAGAGGAAACGAAGTTTCTATATCTCTCTCAAGATCATCAATCATCTATGAGGAAAATGATAGTGCTAGAACGAAAGCATAGGCCATCTCTCTCACCCATTTTAAACCAAAAAATACTGCAGATTATACGCGTACGGCATGCCTATTAGTATATACTAGCGACCCGCCCCGGCTTCCCACGTGGCCCTTCAATAAAAATAATGCCTACTGTGCCGCCAATCAGCCAATATCTGACTCTGCAAGATACATCGACCTTTTGTCTATGGATAGCCAGTTCCACCACCTTCAAACAGAAGAAGCCTACTGGGGTAGCAAGTTTGTTCGAAATAATGGTCTCCCGCTCCGGCCCACTCCCTCCGCCGTTAAGGCAGAGAAACACTCAAGTAGCAGGCGGCCGGCACGGGCGCGAACAGCACGTGAATTTTTTCTGGTGTTTAGTTTTGAATAAATCGTGATATCTCCTGAATGAAACAATCAATTCCAATAATTCAAAAGGAGATCTGCTGCTACTGAAATTACCTTTGATATGACGTAATTTATTTGGATAAGGATTAATAAGGAACAAATAGTGGGCTCTGATTTCGACTGGCATTTTAATTAACTTTTCAAACATAAAAAGTAGTCATAATGAAGAAACTATAGTACTTAGGTAGACATATGGTGCCGAAGACTTTTTTGTAGGCACTTTTAAGGTCTACAATACTGTAGTACATTATTTTGATCTATCTCATAGAGTTCAGCCAGCGTTTGCAATGTAAGCTCAAAAAAAAATTAGTTTATTTTGCGACATGTGTTAGAAACCTCAAAAATCAATGTTCCTCTTATGCACCTTATATACATAAAAACCTTATCGGTGGTAGGCCATAACATCGGCCGCCGGCAGAAGTTACCACCCACCAGACAAAGTCTTGCCGCCAAGCGATTTGTCGTGTTCCGGCATGATGTCTGGTGAAGCCGTACGGAGGACGGGTCTGAGCAGTTGTGTTGCAATGTGTGCCGAGTACGATGCGCCTAATGTTGTTGTGTTGGGAGTTTGGTCGTGGAGGGTCTTCACATCAATCTCCCTTTGGCGCAGCATCGTTGGTCGTGTTGTTGAGTTTAACATTGCATCACCTCGCTCAACTGCCGTCTTCCTTCCTATTCGCTCGGTTTTTCTGAGTGAATAGGCTCTTAATAAACTAGCGCGCTTTACCATCAACGATCGCATCACTGCTTACCATCAGGCGGGATTGCGGTCAAGCGCTAGTTTATAATTATTTAAAAAAAAAAAACCTTCCTCTTGAATCACTCTATCTATTAAAAAAACTCTATCAAAATCCGTTGCGTAGTTTTAAAGATTGAATCATACAAAGCGACATAGGGAAAGTAAAAGTGACTTTGTTTTTTAATATGTAGTGATTATGTCTATCTATGGTATATGTATTGAATCGACAATTCAGCAACTTATTATAAGGCGGCCCATAGAGGATCAATTATATTGCAAATGGTATATGTATTGAATCGACAATTCAGCAACTTATTATAAGGCGGCCCATAGAGGATCAATTATATTGCGCAATATTACGAATTGTGCAATATAATTGATCGATTAGGCTAAATATTGAAGACTGTGCAATGATTGAAAAATGTTTGCGCAAGTTTAATTTTTTGTTGTGCCATATTTTTGCAATTTATCCAATTATAAAGAGTATTACCGTCAATGTGGAATATCAAGAGCAAAGAATAACATGGCCGCGTAAAAAAAAATGCTGGTCCACTGCTGGACAAAGACCTCTCCCAAGGCTTATCATTGCTTTGGGGGAGTTTGCCATAATCTCCACGCTTGGCAGTCGAGTTGGGAATCACAGTAATTTGATATTCCACAGGAGAAGCGCTGCTGCCCGCTTCCCTGGTAAGAGTTCCCTTAGTCACCTCTTACGACACCGATGGAAGAATATGGGTTGTTACTATTCTAACCACACGGGCCACTTAACATCACGTCTTTTAAAAGATTTTCGTGAATGTATTTCTGTCTTTTCTTGTACCACTCTTTATACCAGCAACGTGTTCGTTTACGTTTAATCATAAGCAACAACACTACAGCTGCAGCTGCATATTGTTCGGACCTGTTGCTCCAACTGAACACGAAAACATTGAGCACTTCGTATTTTTGTGCAATATAATTGATCGCTTGAATGCAAAGCATCTTTCAATCATATTGTACAATAAAATGTATTGCACAATGTTATTGTATGTCTAGGGACCGCCTTAAAGATTATGGAATGCAATTCATTGAGTATCGAGTATTTTTCCGAAAAACAAAAGGTCAATTCTCTATTCCTCTGTCAGCCTGACTGACATTAAGTGACAGTGACAGTTATTCAACAGAAATATCGTAATCGAGCACGCTAAAACTAAGGAGTTTGTCTGAGATAATTATTATGAAATTGATAACACATAGACTCTGATAAAATAGTTGCCTATTAATTCGAAAAATGAACTCTATCTTAAGAAATAGGTGTGTTGCGTTAGGTCGTGCGTTCAGTACTTCCATTGTGAAACAATGTGCCGTGCCCCCGGTTTCAAACAAGAAACCGAGGAAGTTTACATCGGCTATAACATGGAAGTCCATGACAGCAACCGCGCTGATCGGCGGAGGATTGACCGCATTCATGATGTATGTACGACAAGAAAAACAAGAAGCCTTGGATCGTGAGAGGAAGCGACAACTTGGGAAGGCGAAGATTGGAGGCGAATTCGAGCTAATTGACACAGAGGTAGGTTAAAAATTTATTAAATACCTTCCTTGCTACTTTATTGTTGGTTTGATTCTATTCAGTAATCTATATTATTGTGTGGAATCTACTGTATCATATCAATATTTGCACTGTTTCAGGGAAAACTAGTAAAAAGCACAGATTTCTTAGGAAAATGGCTTCTAATTTATTTTGGATTTACCCACTGTCCCGACATTTGCCCTGATGAGTTGGAAAAGTTAGCTGAAGTAGTAAAAATGCATGGTATGTAATAATGACTAATTGACTTATTTTATGTATTGTGTTCAATTTTCCTTGTTCATCTGCCTAACCTCTTCCCAACTATATTGGGATCTTTTTCTACTGGATGGACTGGATTCAGTTGAGTTACAGTATTTTAAATGGAACAACTGTTGGTCTGGTCTCAGCAACCTAAATGGGTATTATTTTACTCGGTAATTCTTGGTTTGACTGATTGTCAGACTTTGTTAAAGTATTGGATAACTGGTGCAGACATGGCAATACAATAGCAGCTCGGGATGACATCAGTGATTATTGATTTATCCTCTGTTGTTATATATTTACGTATATTGATAAGGTATAAGGATACTAAATCTTATTTAGCAGTTATATTAAAAGACAACAATATCATGCCGCACCCACCCCTGTGTCATCCCAACACACAATTCCAACTATTGATCAACTGCTTTGATAAAGTTGTGTGGCTGTAGTTACTTACATACCATAAGCCCTCCATATAATCTCCCATATTATAAGCCAAGAACTAATTTCTTGTTATAAACAATTTATAGGCTGCTTTGATGTAAATATGTGCAAATTTTGCATTAAAACTTAATAAACTTACCTAACATATTTTTATTTGCTCTAACTTTCAGATAGTGACAAGAATTTGCCACCTGTGCAGCCAGTGTTCATATCTGTGGACCCTCAGAGAGATACCCCTGAAGTAGTTGGAAAGTGAGTTTGTCATTACTTAATTAGCCATGTAGCGATACATATTTTATAACTGGTTGATCAAGCAGACCCTAAAGGATGATGCCAACATTCTTACTGAACCTTTACTCATATAAACCTCATGTTTTCTTGATACAGGTACTGCAAGGAGTTTTCCCCACGCTTCTTGGGGCTGACTGGCACCAAGGAACAGGTCCAAAAAGCTTGCAAGTCTTACAGAGTGTACTTCAGTGCAGGCCCTCAAGATGTTGACAATGATTACATTGTAAGTATTATATTGATTAAAAAAAAAAAAAATCTGCCATCCTGTTTCCTATTGTTAGTGAATACTTGTTTGTTAAGCCGCATATCGACATTTTGTGCGCGGTATCACGTGCAGCTGCGGCTTTTATCATCATATATCATATTATTCATAAGCGTTCGAGACGAGAACCTCGTTGGTGGATCAAAAAATATATATGAATAGAATGCTACATGATTAATGGAAGACATGAGATACGAAGCTATCAACGAAACAATCAAAAATTTCAACTCTGGAACATTTGTTTGGGCAAGCCCATTTCTACGTTAATTTCATTCCATGCATCCTTTCTTAGAGATTTATTATGATATTCAGTGCATTTATTATTCCATAAGTAAGGTTTTAAGCCATATAATTCGATGGTTTGCCGCGCGCAGTCGATACGCGGCTTAACAGTATTCAGTTAACCTTTTGCCTGATTGGTTATTATATATCAGTAGCCATACCACCACAGCGCCCAGCTCATAATAATTAATTAATTTATATTTTTTAAAATTAATTTATAATTTTGAGATCTACAGATTTAGTCTGAAGTATTTTTTATCATAAATCTTACTATTTCTTAGAAACATTAAAAAGAAAACCTGACATTTTGACCTTTGAATAACTTTTCAAGCTCATATGGGATTCATTGTAGGTTTTTAATTATCGATTTATAATCAATAATTAAATACCTATGAATAGGGCCATGCAATGTCATAAAAAAAATTAAAACAAGCTCATATTAATCCAAATAGAGTGGTGAAAAGGTTATATTTTGATTCAGTTTATATCAAATAAAAAAAAAACATTTATTTCAAATAAACCAGTTACAAGCACTTTTGAATTGTCAGAAGGTCGGTCAGTCAGTAAGGTACCTATGGAGAAGAACGGGCAAGAAACTCCATGGACACTCTTTTAAATTATCAAGCTACTCATACAAATATTTGGTAATATAGGTATTTGATATAAGTAAAGTCTAAGTAGTGGTTAACTGTAACATGTTTTGTTTTAATTTTAATCATTCAACTTGTTTTAGCTAATGACTAAAGCAACTTGTATCCAGTTATAATGGGTCAAATTTTAACCACTCTTTATTTTATAGGTGGACCACACAATTATTATTTACCTTGTCAACCCTGATGGAGAATTTGTTGACTACTTCAGCCAGAACAGAAATGCTAAAGACATCCACAACTCAATGCTCGTAAACATCAAGAAATACGAAGATTCCAAGAAAAAATCATGGTTCTAACCACGACACGCATTTATGTAGACAAATAGAAAATAGTTCCAAAGTATTTTTATTTAAGTAAAATAATACTATTATTACTTAAAACTTGTGTTTTTTCGATGTCCACTAACACTCCTCTTGAAACGCTTTAACAAATGGATAATAGACAATCTCTACATTGTATATTTCCATCCGTTTAAAGATGATTTCTAGCAAACAGATCTCATCGCATCGGATCGGGAAGAATACGAACGAATACTGCGACAGCCGAGCGAGCGAGCGATTGGCTCTTACATTATTAGAAAATTTTAAAGGAAAAGACGATCGGATACGCCATCGATGGTTCCCAATTAGGTTTTTCTACATACCACTTGAAGAAAGACCTCAAACTTGTGTACCCCTTATTGTTGGTATGTTAAATAAAACTTGAAATCAGGTGTATTTTATATTACTTATCGTCATAATGAAATGTGTTCTCTGTTATTAGATTCTTACATTTATCACATTTCAATGAACACATTTTTTTATTAGATACCAATGTGCAAGTTTGTCTTTGCGCAATACTAAAAAATCAGGTTGTATTTTGGTTGTGTGCGTACCCCCTATGGGTAAGCGTACCAGTGCTTAGGAAACACTGAACTATACAATCGCGCGTCGCAGTATAATTTCGGTCACAATCGCGTATAGTGGTTAAGCTCCTGCACGCGGTTTGGTAATATAAACTTCCAACTACTGTGCACACGATTTATATATATTTATAATTTATTTATTTTTCTAATTGATCCACAGTTAAAAGTTTGCAGTCATTTTGCTAGTTATCTTACTAATAGTGACTTGTCCACCTGAGCTGTGTATTTGTACTAAACTTTGGTCCAACTGGTACAGTTTGACTGTGGTTCCTTCGAGGTTCGCGGTCGAAATGCTGACGCCGCCCTCATTTACCGTCACCAAGTTCATATCACCCTCGTAGTTGACGTCATCGATGATATTCACATTGTTAGTATTCAAGCATATACCATCTCCTTGGAAGTTGGATTGGCTATTATCAACTACTAAAAGGTCTTCTTTCATGTTACTATCATTCTGTAGTACTAACTCTCCTGTCACTTCTAACGGAACTTTTTGTATGATGTTTAATGTCAGTCCTTTGGCTTGATCTCCGGACGATTCATCAATTGTTAAATTTTCATTTACTGTTATTAGTTCTCCATGCTCCTTATTGAACATAATTCTATCAGTAATGGGAACAGGCTCAATCTGTTGTAATATGACCATTCCACGGTTCTCTCGATTTTGGTCTTTCTCTGAAGCATGCCCAACTGCTCTCTTCTTTTTTGCTAGGTGGGTTTTAGAATGCTTTAATTGTTGAGATTTCGTAGCGAATTTTAACGTACACGTTGAGCAGTCGAATGGTTTTTCACCTAGAAACAGAAATATACAGTTTAGACAAAATTAATTATAATACACTGCCAAAATTTCTTACTCAAGTATTGAATAACTTATTTTAAAGCCATATAGTAAGCGAGTTTAGAAAATTCACCTGTATGTACCCGGTGATGGTCCCGCAGCCGCGTGGCGTTGGCAAACTTCTTGGAGCACACGCCGCACTCGTACGGACGCTCGCCTGTGTGCTTTCGCATGTGTGCGCTCAAATTCTTGCGTGTGAAGCTGTAAAACATGGGATATTGTATTAGAGGTCCTAAAGATTTACGAACACATCATCTTTCACATATTCTGGTCCATTCAGGGCAGATTCCAATCAGTGGTGTACTAAGCTTGAGAAGGGGTGGGATGGAAAAAGAAAACAAAATGTTTTGAATGAATTTATTATGTACCTTTTCCCACATATTTCACAGCTGAAAGGTCGTTCCCCAGAATGTATCCGTTCGTGGCTTTTGAGTGTAGACCCTGAAGTGAACTTGCGATTACATATCGAACATGAGTAGGGGCGCTCGCCTGTAAAAGAAACAATAATATTCAAAATGTTACTTATTTTTAAGTACGACTAAGTACCTTTTACGATGGTCATTTAATTAGCGAAAACAGCGACCCGTACAAACAATAATTTGGTAAAAATACAGTAATATTACCAGTATGTGTCCTCATATGGAGCGTGAGGTTGGAGTTCTGTATGAAGCTCTTGCCGCAGACGGAGCACACGTAAGGTTTCTCTCCAGTGTGCGTTCGGTGGTGTGTGTTGCGCGTCGACTCGTGACGAAATCTGTTACCATAACGAGAAAAAAACTAAATGTTATGTTTACGACACTTCGTATCTGTTGGAATAATAGGATGAAGGTCCGTAAATATAAAGGATTTGTGAATAAAAGAGTAACTAGGTAATACAAAAATTATTAGAATATAGAATACTTAAAAAGAATATTCCTAATAAAGAAAACAAACTAACAAATAGCTCTGCACAACATTGATTAGCCAGTATCTACTTGTCTAGTACGGGCGATATTAGACAAGTAGATACGAAGTGTTCTCATAAAGGATGAGGAGTGAAACCCAGACATCCCTATAAACTATCAAAAACGCAGCATTCACTGTAAGGAAAATTCGGGATTTAACTAATTTAGAGGCAGCCAGTTTACTTTCATAGCGTACGATACGGTACCTATTCTTTTGAGGGGAAATGCCGCCGATATTCAGACACTTTTTGTTTTACAATTCCATTACGGCATTCTCTGAATTCGTAAAGTATTCTATTATCTATTTATTGAGAATGTAAATACTATGGTAAGACTTATTATTTATTTACTTAGGTATATTTTTTTTATGATCTGGCAGTTTGAGACTTACCTATATACCCTACCTAAATGTGTTTGATATTGCTCACTGAATTAATGAGCTTCTTATATTTTGAGTTGAGCTGCACATCATCACCATCATCATTTCAGCCGAAAACGTCCACTGCTGGACATAGGCCTCCCCCAAGGTTCTCCACGACGACCGGTTCTGCGCCTCCCGCATCCAGCGGTTTCCCGCGACCTTCACCAGGTCGTCGGTCCACCTTGTCGGGGGCCTACCCACGCTACGTCTTCCGGTGCGTGGTCGCCACTCGAGAACCCGTCGGCCCCATCGGGCATCGGTCCTACGCGCAATGTGTCCAGCCCACTGCCACTTTAGTGTTGCAATTCTTCGGGCTATGTCGGTTACTCTCGTTCTTCTGCGGATCTCCTCATTCCTGATTCGATCGCGCAGTGAAACCCCAAGCATAGCCCTCTCCATTGCCCTTTGAGTGACTTTGAGCTGCACGTTTTCTGACAAATGCTTGCAGTGACTGGAAAATACAATCTCAGACATTGACACTATTTGGTCTTAATATGAACCGGTCAAAGTTATGTCTGGCGTGGCTGCACGGTTAGCGCAGCGGTTAAGCTATTGACTGCTGCGCTGCGTGTCGCGGGTTTGATTTCCGGACGAAACAAATATTTGTATGACCTAAGACAAGTAGCACCCACGACACAGGGGGGTTTCCTAGTATGGGACAACGTTGTTTTTTAAGAAAAAGAAAAAAAAGAGAGTCTTTTAATTATACTAAGTATGACGTCTGAGTTTCGGGTTTGGGGTCCGTTCGTGTGTGGAGTAGGTACTGCAGCCACATTAGGGCTGGTGCTGCAAAATGCTACCTGGCGATTTTGGGTTCAGCCATAAAAAATATGATTGACTTGTAGAAGTGTGTACAGACCTACTTACAGAAAATAAATTATTTGCCATTTATCGATAGTATAGTACTAATTATTAATAAACTTATAAATACATAATGCTGATTGTGGACCCCGTGTACCTACTTGGTATGCATAATTACCTTGAAATCAAAGTAATGTAGCAAAATAATTTTGTATCACTGTAAACATGTTTAACATGCAATCGGTAATGGCACCCGTGTTGACCGCCACTAAAATACATAGGTATTGCTGAAGCAATGCTTAGCTAACTCTTGTTTCCCATGAATGATTAAAAGGAGCTTTAGATATGTTAGAAGACTTTAGGGCTTAACTGCGCATAGATATGAACGGTGAAAGCAAATAAAAAGTAATTACCGTTTATCGCAGTACTGGCAGGCGTACGGTTTGCGATCCGAGTGCACAAGTCGGTGTGACGCCAGCAGGCGGTTCGATGGGAACCGTTTGCCGCAGATACTGCATTCGCAAGGACGCAGCCCAATGTGGCGGGACATGTGCGCTGCTAGAAGACCGCTCTCACTGTACCTGACGACGGAAAAATAAACAGTTATTTCTATATATTAATTCTGATCTTTTACTAGCGTATTTATTGACAGAAAACTTTGAAGATGTTCGTTCCAAAATCCAGGTACCGGAACTCAAGTGAACAGACCACAGAGCTAGCAGCACAGGAAGAGAGCTTTGTCATTGTCTGAAAGGAGATCCAGGAACTAACCCATGAACTTGAAATACCATGAATTGTAGTGACAAATCTACAATTTAGGTATTTGTAATTGTTTTTTGTCATCGTCATCATTTCAGCCAAAAGACGTCCACTGCTGGACATAGGCCTCCCCCAAGGATCTCCAGGACGACTGGTCCTGCGCCTCCCGCATCAAGCGGTTTCCCGCGACCTTCACCAGGTCTCAGTCTACGAGTCCTCGACCAGTGTGTGTTGCCAGTGATGACTTATGGCACTGAGACGTGGTCGCTAACAATGGGCCTTGTAAAAAAGCTCAATGTCACTCAAAGTTTTTTGTACAACAATACAATTTAAAAACGTAGAATTGTAAAGTTCTGCGGTATAGGACTTAGTTCTATTGTAGCAAGGTGTAGCGTCTAACCTCTTATCACATATAGTGCAGGCATGTTTCTTCTCAAGGATCTCGCCGGTGTGAACGCGTGCGTGTCGTCGCAACGCATACTGTTCGGTGAACATCTTGTCGCACACTTCGCAAGAGAATCGTTTCGACTCCATGTGCCGTGAGATGTGGCGTCGGAGCATCGCGCGCGCTTTTGACAGGAGCTTATGTTAGTAAAGAACTTTTCTAAGAATGGTCTTGGACTTTAATTCTCTTCAAATAACAGACAGCAAAAGCATGGGCGTACCCAGCTTCTGGCCATAGGGGGTTAGTCAGGCCTAGGGGAAGGCAAGTCAGGCCTAAGGGGGGGCAAGTCAAATTTTTAGAGAGAGTAATCTTTGTGCGCTATTGTCGCACGCGGTTTTTATCAATTACACCGTACATTTTGCTAGTGCCTACTGCGTGGTTAATTTAAAAGTTAGAGATAAGTCCTCGTTTATACTTTCTTTAGTAATTAGAGGAGTTCATACATGTTCTGTAAGAGAGCGAGATTTCCAGGGGCCGCAGCTGCCTGGCTGCCGAGCAAAAGTATAAAAAATAACACGTACAACATTGTTTTAATTTTTGTTTTTGTTGTTTCTAGTTTTTTTTTTCTATATTTCGCTTCTAGGAGTCAATGCTGTCAGTTAGCAGGCTACGTTCGATAGCGCATGAGCGTCGTCAATGCGTTGCGTCGTTGTATAACATCGGCCTCAGACCTGACTCCCGAACTATTCATTTTTAATAAGAAAGATGTAATTTATAATAAGAAACGTGTAACTTACCACTAAACTCCTTAGGACATTGATTACACTTCCAACTGTTCCCTTTAGTGTGTATTGACGCATGAACTGTGAGATCATGTTCAGAATTAAATAACTCTGTGCAGTGGTTACAAAAATGTAGATTTTTGGTGCTTGGATGTTTGCTCTTCGCATGGGCGTGGAATAATCTTACATTTTGGAATTTCTAAAAATAAATAATATAAAAATAATTTAATAACATATATAGCATATGCAGCCCGTTTCATATTTTTTGGCAGCTCAGAACTTGAGGCGAGTAGCGTGCGGGTTGGCCAAAAAAGTAACCGTGCCCCTGATGCACAAGCAAGTGAAGGAACCAGGGTGGATTTTAGTCAGTAAATTCTAACACGCCCGCTCCGCCCAGAGTTGGAGAGGTCATTTGATGATTTTCCATCCTCACCAAAAAAAAAGGCGATTAGCTGTAACCTAATTATAACAAATCCACGAATCAAGCGGGGTTGGCGTAGTGCGCAGTAACAACTGCATGGGGATGTACTAGGAATTGTATCAACATTTAATTATTATTACATTTAAAATATACCTTAGAACAAATCTTGCAGGTGAAAGTTTTCGCTTCTTTATTTCCATATTTTCTTCTTACCTTCTTATTTGAAACCACTACATGGTTAGAACCTAAAATACGAAAAAAAAAAAATGTTTAATAGTTTCTTAGATTTTATGTCCACAATCCGCCTATAATGTTGGCACTGTTGGGACACAGGCTTCCTGTCGATGAGAGGGAGCAGGCCGTAATCCACCACACTAGCCCAGTGTGGGTTGGTAGATACTACATGTCATCGATGTTTTTGTCTCTAGGACATTCCGGCCAGGACATTTAGGCCGGATTCCTCAAGATGTTTTCCTTCACCGTTTTGAGAGCAGTGGTGATAATTTACATAAAGTAAAGCCCCTGATGGGGTTCGAACCTACGACTTGTAAGTCGCCGGAGTTACCACTAGGCCACCGACGCTCGATTTTATATGAATTTCATTAACTGAAATATTTATGTTCGAAGACTGAAATACTTGAGACATTATAAGTAGAATACATATTAATATTTGTCTATTAAGTGTGCAAATCAAAATATTAAAATGTTTAAAAAATTCAGTGACATCCATAACATATTTATAGAACGTTATTTTTTGTTTATACGAAACCTGAATATAAGGTGTTCAGAAAAAGTAACTGAATCAATTCCAATAATTTTTACACCATGTTATATTTTTCCCCAAATACATTTAGAAGTAGTTGCAGTGTGGTCACCAAGCGCACAACGCTGTGTTGACGGTAGATCATAGTACCAGGGTCAAACTGAAAGTTCATAGAACTGGCCACTTATAAACAATATAATAAAAAAATAATTCTAAAATTTGAAAATATAACTCTTTGGCAATATTACTGAGTATATATTTCATTCATTTGTCATTAGTTATACGATTTGGCGGCAAATTGAAAATTGTCTGTATCACGTCAACATGAATGCTGAAGAAGCGGTGGCTGCGTATCGCGATGCCATTGAAGAGACCCCTAAGGACGAGTGGGAAAAGTGCTTTTCCCAGTGGTTCCATCGCATGCAACGGTGTATTGACGTGAATGGACAATATTTTGAAAAGATATAATAAAACTAATAACTGGCTAATGTTATCAGTTTTTGATTTTCTAAGAACTTTCAGTTTAACCCTCGTACTAAGCGCGTGCGCATAGCTGGACAGGCCGCTCCCGCGCCACGTCGCTGCAGGCGAGCGGTGCGCTCATAACTTCGTAGTTTTTCATGATATCTGTTTGAAATTTTGTACATAAACTGTTTACTTAAAAATACTGGACACGTATTTAGGGCGGGGTTTCGCATATAAAAAAAATAGCGTTGTATATGACAAACTTGTTTAGTTCCTACAACCAGGTTCAAGAAAATAGGTAGCTCATTTAGATGTAAATTTACCTATATGTTTTTAAAATAAGCACCCTAGCCACATTGTAGAACCAAGCCTTAATAAATTCATATCTTTTATAAAGCTAAAACTATGCTAGAAAGTTTAAAAAATCATAAACAAATTGGAAACTTTTATTTTAGAAGTCACACAGTTTAAAAAAAATATCATTGATATGTAGAAGTGTTTGATAAGTGTGAAGTGTAAGTATATAAGTGTTTGTATCATTTTTCAATTAATAAATTTAACTTACCATCACAATCATCAATGAACTTTTTTCTGAAATATAGATAACAACATTTAATAAATCTATACTAATATATTTATAAAGCTGAAGAGTTTGTTTGAACGCGTTAATATCAGGAAGGTCCAATTTGAAAAATTATTTTTGCGTTGAATAGCCCATTAATCCAGGAAGGCTTTAGGCTATATAGCATCACGCTGCGACCAATAGGAGCGGAGCATAACTAACTCCACGCGAACGAAGTCGCTGACGGCCGTTAGTTAATAATAAAATATAAATTAATAAAAAAATTGTCATTAAATTTACTTTTTCTTACTCCTTTTTTTTTGTACTATATGGAGGTTACCACCATCACTGTTTTCACTGAGATCTTCTAAATACTGCACATCTGTAAATAGACAAATGTAAACAGTTACATAACAATAATTTAAAGAATTTACAAATGTTCCATTTTTAAAGAAAACCTTATAAAAACGCGTATTTGTAAATTTTCAAAAGTTTGAGATGTTTAATGTTTCTTGTTTTTCTAATTTTTCATTATTTCGTTTATTATTATTTTGTTACCACAAAACTATACCTCATCATCAGTTTAGAGCAGTCTCGATGAGTTATCCATGGTATGTTTTGAAGATTGGTCTTGATAACTTTACTTCCGAGATAAGTTGGGGACAGAAAGTCACCTTGTTATAGTAATAGCAGCTCTTAAATTGACATCTTATTATAAGAAATGTAAAGGATATAGAAAAACACCAAAAGCTAACAGAAATAAAATACCTTCCAGTAGTTCTGTTTCTTGTTTAACATCAATAATACCATTTAAATAAATATTGCTGTTATCCACGCCATTATTATTATCCTCTAACTTATGTTCTGGCTTTATTTCCCTGAAAATAAATAAACTATCCAGTCACTACAGACTAACAAAATCTTATAATATCTATTTTATGAGAAACAAAGTGTGATGAAATCTACATAGCCACATGCAAACCACACACCACTGATGTTATACAAAATCCTGTATCTCAGAACTAGTATATTGCATATGCAATATGTAAAGAAAACCCTGTCCGACAAATAAGGATAAAGGTTAGGCAATCACATGACCAAATAAAATTAACTTTACATAATCATCTTGACAACAATACAAATGAATTTTGAAATAATTTTTTTTTTTTGCACTAATTAACTACAACTACACCAATATTTGGTATTTTTTTAAAAATTGTCCGCACCATTTTCGACAGTATTATTGGTACCTTGTATGAATGAATGTACAATACTGGCAGCATTTTGTTTGACCGCATGCCCTGCATGATGCCCACGCGTGGATTGTCATGTAAGTTACCCCCTTATGCGAAATAATATTTATGTTTAGTTAGGCATTAGTAGAATCAGTTCTAGATACCTAACAATACCTTCACTGATTGGACAGGGTTTTCTTTTCATGTTGTATATAGCATAACGTCCGAAGATCAATTGTTAGGCAGTAGCCCAAAAGATACAACCAACCTGACGGTTGAGGAGCCTCTTTTTGCTTTGGAAGATGAATTAACTTTACATCTCTCTTTCATCATACCTATAGAATAATATTATGATTACATATATTAGCACATTTTATTATAAGAAAAGGTTAAATACCAACATGCTATATTCAGGTAGTTCCTCTTTGGTAATAAATTCTCCTTTCAGAATTGACTTGAGCATGCAGTCAGACTTCTCACACTTGGTTTTGAACTCATAGCTCTGCACTACTTGAGCCTGACAAAGCTCACATATATTTGATGGCAAGCCATCTCCTGGAAGCAGCTGAATGGAAATGGTGATTATTTATTAGTCTAAGAATGACAAATTACACTAAAAACAAGATTATGAAATAAAGAGTTGTTATTAACAAACATAAATCTTGACAGGACAGGACACCTTTTCTATCATTTTATGGATCAGGATAATGGATTCTGCAACAGCTTATATGCAATATTATTGAAATTGGATAGTTTTGAATGTATGTAAACAAATAAAACAATTTAGGTTAGAAGTTAATTCAGTATTAAAATCAGCTTAATGATTAAAAAGCAATTTAACTTACTTCAATAGAAGTAAGCGCCGTAAACATATGAGCTAAAACATCGTTTTCTTTGGTGGCAACTAATGGGTATAAAACCGAGTTATCTGTAGCGAGACATATTCGACACATGTTTTGAACATTGCAGTGGTCTGAGCTAAGGTACTGGTATAAGTTGTATGGTATTTCGATTTCAATGTAGTTTTCTTTGGTTTCTTTCTCTTCGTCAACTATATTTGAGCTGCCTTCTAGGATAGTTTCCGAATTCATTTTAAATTGGGTAACTTCACTGATTTAGTTCACTAAATTGCTCGTATAATATTTTTGAATAATGCGTTTACTTTGAAAACATATTGTATTTAATATGTATTATATACACGCCTGCAAGCAAAAATATATCATAAGCTAGCACTTTTTACAATGTTCACGGCCAGGCCTGAGTCCACTAACAGGAAACAGCAGGGCAGGCAAGTAGTATGAAAATGAAAGTCGGAGTCTCGGAGTGTTTAGTGTATACATTTAAGTATGAATATAGTCTTCTTCTTCTTTTTTCAAGATGAGATTCAACCTCAACTCTAATGAATATAGTCTGAAACTGACAATGACAAAAATGACACTGACACTTGACAGCCTGACACTGATGTTTTTTTTGGTTCACTTCTTTCCGTACTTCTAAGCAGAAAAGGCAAAGGCATAGTACGCCATACAGCCTGGCCTTCAGTAAGTTTTTCTTGAGAAAGTTTATATCCTAACTTATTCTAGCTTAACTTAAACTAACCTATCTCCTTTTGTTTCTCGGGTGAGGCCGACTATGAGGAGTTTGGGGGTAAAGTCATGATGTGGCCACTAAGCTATAATATTTCACTGTTCTTTATAAATTATTCACTGAATGCACTTTTTACTACATAAATCACGCGCTTTTCTTAAGTAAACGACACTATAAATAATTTAAAACTCCAATGAAAAATGAGCATGATACTCATCTTAGCGGTCCACGCACCTTATTTTCTAATGTTATAAGTCAAGTACTCACCTTTTTAGCCATTAATGTAAGCAAGACATGCATGGGTTTTTTGGTAGACTACTATCATTTACCTATGGCTATTACATATATTCGGATTGTTTTGATTTGAAGCGGCATTTGCTGTTAAAATTCTGGAACGTCATGAAATGCGGAACAAGCCCTATATTAACTTTCCAGGCATCTGCTTTTAGCATCTTTTCTTTTTTGGTGGGTAATCATCAAATGACCCATCTTACTCTGGACGGAACGGAAGGGCGTATCAAACTTTCACTGAATAAACACGTTCCTTCACTTTTCATGAGACTTCGTGTGGCGCGATGTACTGACATTCCTTTGAAGCGCGCGTGGAACATAACGTGCCGACGACCCGGGCCTGGTCCTTACCGGGCGGCGAGCAGGCTATCCCTCACACACCCCGCCTCCTCCTTTGCTTAATTGCTTCGCAGAACGAGGTGACGGTCTGTCGTGTACTCTCCCTCCGGACCAGGGATGGACGCGAAATATTGCTGCCGCTAATCGCCGCCGAGGACACGGCGGCGCCCCGTCCAAGCCGAGCAGACCTCCAGCGTATGCTCTACCGTGTCTCTGCATTGGATATCTGACTGTGCATTTTCGTTTTACAGCGCGTACACTCATTTCGCGTATTTTACAAATACTGTGGGGGGCGACAAAATGGCAACATCTTAGGTACGGATGACAGCAGGTCAAGCTACCCGAAACTCAAATATCCCTGATCAACTTAAAGTATTAATGCCATAGAGATAAAGTTGAAAATCTAAGAAAAAAATCTGACAGGATGTAGTACCTTGATGTGCTGTCTTCTGTACCTACAAACATGTAGGTCCATCATGCTCGCTTGACTTTGTAATGCTATCATGAATGTATATATTAGATTAAGTTCAATGCAGATATGTATGAACCGAGTCATGGTTACTTTACAATTTTTATACTGTTATCGAGCTTGTTCTATTTTCATCGTCCCGTCTGCGACCAAAGCAAGCCTGTACACTTCTCTGTCAACAAAACAATCTAACAATAAGATTGCTTACTGACTGGCTATAGTTCAAGCTGTAGAATTTACATACTTACAATGAATTAATAACTCCAGGTATATAGTGGTAGTGTAAGAGTCAACGGTACTCTGCAATCCCTGTATCGTCTGAGAAAATTTTTGCGCGTTAATAGGATAACCAAGATTTTCCCTATAATCGATTATGATGGTGTATATTACTTTGCCTTACTGTCTTCTTTCTCATAAATGCCGAAAATGTAGAGATAGGGCTAAAAACCCTAATATTATTTGGTATTATCCAAAGAAGCAGAGCTCTCGGTATTTATATACCATTTCCGTTACAAGTTGTATATACAACCCATTGATGACCATATTTTATTTGAGTATGTAGCAGGCGCTACACAAAGGTTGACTATAAATCACTCACACCAGATCACACCGAGGAACGCGGAAGTCATGGCGCGCGTCCCTGCGACCCTGACTCCCGCAGCGAGGGTTCCGACCCCAACGACTCGCTATGGTTCCCACGGACGTTGATCGTTGGTCCTGCAGATGTGTTCTGGGGTCAGATTTATGGGAACCCTCGCTGCGGGAGTCAGGGTCGGACCCTCGCTCCGGGAGTCAGGGTCGCAGGGACGCGCGCCATGACTTCCGCGTTCCTCGGTGTGATCTGGTGTGAGTGATTTATAGTCAACCTTTGTGTAGCGCCTGCTACACTATTCCCCCCTTTTTAGCAAAGCCTACGTAGCGTGCAGGCGTCTTGACGATCCTGCCTGATCTGGTACGTTGTTCCCTCGTATGCGGGTCTGGATGTAGGCTGGGTTGCTCATCTGTGGTAGCTGCAGGTGCTTGATTGGTCTCGCTGTTCGTATGCCTGGGATCATCTTCTGTGTTGATTGTGTACGCAGGCTTGAGGCGATCAATCGATATATTGCTAATTCGTCCTGGTAATTGGATTGTAAAGTACTTTTCTTTACGTTCGATGATCTTGTATGGACCTTGGTATGGATGCTGCAGAGGTTTGCGGACGGTGTCATCGCGTACAAACACGCGGCTACATGTCTGTAGGTCGTTGTGCACGAACATACATCGCTTGTTTGCATGCGATTTGTATGTAGGTGTGAGCTTCGTAATGACTTCTTGCAGGTGATTAACGTAGTCGTGGTCCATTGTCGGTGTAGCAGGTGTTGGTGATATGAAATCGCCTGGTAGGCATATTGCTTGACCGTATGTGAGTTGCGCTGCGCTTGTGTTAGAGTCGGAGCGGATAGCGGCTCTGAGACCCATTAGAACAGCAGGCAATTCGTCGATCCATTTGTTGCTGTTTTCTAGCCTAGCCATGAGTGCGGCTTTTAATGTCCTGTGCCAGCGTTCGACGATTCCGTTACTCTGCGGGTGGTATGCAGTAGTACGGGTTTTTTCTACACCGAGTAATTGAGCGAGGTCTCGGAATAGTCGACTTTCAAACTGTCGTCCTTGATCAGTAGTGATTCTTATTGGACAACCGAAACGAGATATCCATACTTCGTAAAGTTTTCTTGCGACGATTTCAGCGGTTGTCTCTTGAAGTGGTACAGCTTCAGGCCATCGTGTGCACCGGTCGATCATCGTGAGCAAGTATTTGTGTCCACATGCTGACGTCGGTAGCGGTCCAACGATATCAACGTGAATATGTTGAAATCGTTCGCTCGGTGGGAATGTTGCGATGTCACTATGATTGTCTCGCTGTACTTTGGAGAGCTGACACGAATTGCATGTCTTAGTCCACTGGCCGATGTCGGTATTCATTGACGGCCAAAAGAATCGCTCTTGCATCAGCTTCCGTGTGGTACGTACTCCTGGGTGGCTTGGGCTGTGCACGGCGTTGAAAGCTATGCGACGAAAATCAGCTGTTAAGTAGGGACGAACAAGTGTAGCAGGCGCTACACAAAGGTTGACTATAAATCACTCACACCAGATCACACCGAGGAACGCGGAAGTCATGGCGCGCGTCCCTGCGACCCTGACTCCCGCAGCGAGGGTTCCGACCCTGACTCCCGCAGCGAGGGTTCCCATAAATCTCACCCCAGAACACATCTGCAGGACCAACGGTCAACGTCCGTGGGAACCATAGCGAGTCGTTGGGCACGTGACTGAATTGGCGCGCTTTCTACATTAACCAATCATACTCCGTGGCCTGCCTCGATCAACGAATCAGCATCAAGAACGCACGCAACACCGCGTGGACATCGCAGGACAGCAAGCTGATTTGCTATTGGTTACCCCACTATTATCTAGAGATAGTTAGTATTTAAGTGAGTGGATAGCTTGTAAGATACAGCATTATACATCATTATACATCAATATTATTATATTCTACATCATTATTACATTACAGTCCATTCCTTGATCACACTCTTGTATCGCGTCATTGTACTAGTCAAATACATTGTACTCTTTTACATTCGTGCAATACACAAAGTTCGATTTATCTGAGTTTTAATTACGCGACACGACCTACGCGCTACAAGTAGTTTTATCCCGATCTTATCAGTTAGTATAATAAAATAGTGAGTGTTTATTTTTTTTTTTAATTTTAGTTTGTTAGAGTCCCGGCAGAGGCAAGTAAGTTTTAGAAAATCGAGAAAATCGAGTCGAGGGAACTCCTCAACGATTCACAACAGCTATTTTGTTTTGTGCTTGATTAATTTGTATTGATAGGAACTTTACACCTAGATGGGTTGTGACTATCATAAGGGCTCTGATGATGAAGACCAAGGCCAGTTCCGGGAACTCCACAGCGGTTTGCAGTAGCTACTTTGTGTTTGGATTTAATTCATTTATATTGATGAGTACTTTACACCCGTGTGGGTTAAAATGAAGGTCTGCAGTAGATCTGATGATGAAGACCCTAGACAGTCGAGGGAAGTCCTCAACGATTCACAGCTACTTTGAGTTTGTGCTTGATTAATTTGTATTGATAAGAACTTTACTTAAGGCTCTGATGATGAAAACAAAGGTCAGTTCGAGGAGCTTTTCAACGGTTTACAGTAGTTACCTTGTGTTTAGACTTAATTCATTTATATTGATGACAACTATGCACCTATATGGGTTTGTAGCGGTACCTACAAACGCCACAAAATGAACGACGCGTCATACTGACGTCACACGAATTCTACATCTCGCAATCAGAGTTTACCGTGCAATTCGCATACATACAACTTGCCAATTTCAACCATAGGGCAAGTGCCCGCCAGAGATAACTCCCGTCTGGTCGGAGGATCCTCCCTTTTTTTTTATATCTTGTTCGTCGAAGGTAGGTACTAAAATTCTGCTCCTTAGTTCAAAGACGTGCACTCTTTGTACTGTTTCTAGGACGTGGAAGCTGACGAAGAATACAGAAGGTGCAAAGATGGAAGTTTTCTTCTTTGTTCAAAGTGGGGTCACCAGTGTGGAGGTTTAGTAAGGTACGTTACCGGATTCTTAATTCTTCCTCCAACGAAGCAACATCCAAGGTGGCAAGCAGGAGAAGCGACAGCAAGCGATAGCGAAGCCAAGCAGAAGAGGTGGAATGGTGAAGATTAAGGTTGATAGAATGAGGTAGGTAGTAGTTGTAGAAGTAGCAATTAGACTTATGTTTATTTAGCAACACTATTTATTATGAAGCACTATTCTAACAGAGTTCTTAGTTCTTACACAGTTTATTAAGTTTACCAAAGTCACAACACGAACACTCAAGAAAACAGTTTGTAGTAAGCTAATATGGTAGCGAGGTAGTCGGCGGAAAACACGAGCGCGAGCGGCACGGACGGTGCGTATCGAAGGTATTCATCGACTGCCGGGGCTCCGCGTTAGGTGATCGCGCGGAGCCAGCGCGCACGCAGGCATTGCGTCACAGCGATGAGGCACGGTGCTACTGCCATAAGCGGAGCGGATGAAAGTGGCGGGCAACGGTGGAAAAGATATCCGCCACATCACTCCCCCGGCCAGACCGTAACTACGGTCGATAAAAGTCCGGCAGTCTGACTCTTCTGCCGCTCCGAGTTCTTTTTTCTTCTCCGCGCTCTTCTGTCGCAATTGAAGTTTTCGTCGTAGAATTAATGGGAACTTCTCTAGACAGGTAAGCTGGTTTCAGCCTGTCTACAGAGACATTAGTAATTTTGCCTCCACACTGGTGACCCCGAGCATGAACGTCAGCGCAGCCTTCGTGCAAAAACTCCAGCGTGACGTCATCATCATCACTCCCGCAAGCTTCATCGGCGAATCACCCACCCAGCCAGCACCCACTTCTTCAACGGGTATCCTGACCACAAGCATGCAGCGACCGCGCATACCTGGTCATCATGACCGCAATCCCGCCTGAAGGTAAGCAGTGACGCAATCGATGATGGTAAAACGCACTAGTTTATTAAGAGCCTATTCATTGTTCCAGTCCCTCGATGTACGCGGTATGAAAGAGGAGGCGAAAGGCTTCGTCCGAATCGTAGTGGTGTAAAGACGTAAGGGTGGAAACTCACCGTGCGACGGGTCGTCCTATGGTTGAACGGAGATGGGGAACTAAATTAAAAGGAATTGCATATTCCTTCGCACACTCACCAAAATGAACCCTACAGAATACCGAAAGGCTGGCTACTCTACACCTGTGCTCTAGACTTTGGAGACCATTTTGAATTAAATCTGGGTCGCCAATCAGCCTCTTCGCACGCCTATACAACGAATCCAAAGTGGCCAGGTGACATTTCGCAGCACCAGCCCCAATGTGGCTGCAGTACTCCACACACGAACGGGCCTGTGCTTTGTACAGCATCAGAAGCTGCTCTGGCGTGAAGTACTGCCGGACCTTTGCGATAACGAAAAGCTTCCTGGCAGCTACCTTGGCTTTGGACTGAATGAACCGCCCAAAGTTAAGGTTCGAGGAAATCTCAATCCCCAGAAGCTGAAGGCGGTCATTACACTCCAAGGATTCATTTCGAAAAGTAGGAGCCAAGGTAAACGGGCTCCTTTTGGCTCCAACATGTCTTTGAAAATTTTCAATTCTAATGACGGATGTTTTGCCTAGTGCTTAAATTCAAAGAGATGTTCCAAAGAGAGATATGGAATGTTTCTAAAGAACCGTACCACTAGACACAATGCTAGATTTTGTAATAATCTTGACAGGCAAAGCCTAAGAGGGACGACGAGACAGTAGACACTCCTCATTCTGCCTAGGGCAGTCTGCTACCCACTTCATTTGAATGCAACGAATGATTTCATAATATACTTCTACTCGTATATTATGTATGTTGCTATAAAGAGAACTTTATTATAACCTTCTCATGAGGTACCAAGTAAAATATCGTCAGTCCTTGGAACAATGTTGAACTTAGAGTTGCCTGCTGCGTAGAACTGTTAATATTTTAGAAAAATGAACAAGAGGCGAGAACTTTGCATGTATATCTGAGATAAGAAGAAACTTCGACGTAACTTTTCTTTGGGCGCGTAAGAGTGTAGGTATTTGCAATGTACCGAGCACACAGTGTACCGTGTATATAGAAAAAAAATTAATGTATTTTTTTTTTAATAATTATAAACTAGCATTTGACCGCATTCCCGCCTGATGGTAAGCAGTGATGCGATCGTTGATGGTAAAGCGCGCTAGTTTATTAAGAGCCTATTCACTCAGAAAAACTGAGCGAATATTAAAGAAGACGGCAGTTGAGCGAGGTGATGCAATGTTAAACCCAACAACACGACCAACGATGCTGCGCCAAAGGGAGATTGATCTGAAGACCCTCCACGACCAAACTCCCAACACAACAACATTAGGCGCATCGTACCCGGCACACATCGCAACACAACTGCTCAGACCCGTATATATACATATATTTTCACTTACATAATTATTATTTATGTATTCACTCATACTTATTTCGATTCATGCCGACAGGTCAAAATACGCATTCCAGTACTACATATTAGGCGTAGTTCTGATTATTTTCCACTACAATTAGCTCATAGACGCAGTCCTCAAGTTTAACCGTATGTTTTGAGTACTTAGTGACATCTCAGCGTAGGGGCTGTATGAACAATGCGTCATATTGACGTCACACGAATTCTACCTACATCTCGCAATCAGAGTTTACCGTGCTATTAGCACACTTACAACTTGCTAATTTCAACCATTGGGCAAGTGCCTGCAGACATAACACCCGTCTGGTCGGAGGATCCTCGCTTTTCTACGGAAGATGAGTGAACTTTACACCCCTGTTCCTCTTGGCTCGACAATGAAATTAGACAGATTGATATATTCCATATTTCATATTTAATCATATCGTGAATGGACGCTGAATGGTATTATTTTTGCCTACTAAACACAATACTTTTTTTTTTTAATAATTATAAACTAGGGCTTGACCGCAATCCCGCCTGATGGTAAGCAGTGTTGCGATCGTTGATGGTAAAGCGCGCTAGTATATTAAGGATCTATTCACTCAGAAAAACTGAGCAAATAGCAAGGAAGACGCCAGTTGAGCGAGGTGATGCAATGTTAAACCCAACAACACGGCCAACGATGCTGCGCCAGAGGGAGATTGATCTGAAGACCCTCCACGACCAAACTTCCAACACAACAACATTTGGCGCATCGTACCCGGCACACATCGCAACACAACTGCTCAGACCCGTCCTCCGTACGGCTTCACCAGACATCAAGCCGGAACACGACGAATCGCTTGGCACACAACGCTGTTGATTATGTCATCCAATTTCCTTCAAATAATTAATTTCGATTTTAAAAATTTCGAATTTAGTCTTAAACTTTCAAATATCAAGTAAAGCGCGCTAGTTTATTAAGAACCTATTCACTCAGAAAAACTGAGCGAATAGCAAGGAAGACGGCAGTTGAGCGAGGTGATGCAATGTTAAACCCAACAATACGACCAACGATGCTGCGCCAGGGGGAGATTGATCTGAAGACCCTCCACAACCAAACTTCCAACACAACAACATTTGGCGCATCGTACCCGGCACACATCGCAACACAACTGCTCAGACCCGTTCTCCGTACGGCTTCACCATTCATCATGCCGGAACACGACGAATCGTTTGGCACACAACGCTGTTGATTATGTCATCCAATTTCCTTCAAATAATTAATTTCGATTTTAAAAATTTCGAATTTAGTCTTAAATTTTCAAATATCAAGTTTACATTACAAACTTTACTACCCAGTAACTGAATTGTAAACTTATGGAGGTTGGTTTGACAGTAGCAACATGTAAAATATTGGTATTCTGCTGCATACGGATAAACTGGAAGCTGTCTCCGTTGGGAAAGAGCTAGGTAGATGGAATGATAGAAGAAAGACTACAATATAGTAGAAAGATATATCTGATAACCTTATGAAGTGGAAAACAAGCGGTTTAACGAAACTCCTCTTCCGATATTTTTTTTAGAATGCGTAGGTAGTTACGGCAAATGTTCTAGGTACCTAGAATTTGAAATTTGAACTCAAAGATAGTACAAAATCTGGGCTTCAGTTAAATCAGTTGGTTAAAAATGCAGCTCACATTTTATGTAAGTACCTGAGATCGTTGCCAACTGCTGGTCTTCCAACCCGGAGGCTGTTACCATATGGCATACTTATTGAGTATTGGAGTTTTATACAAGTAAATTATTCAATTTTGTTCCTGAATAGATTTTATTTTGCCTCGTGTAGTACCGGGCTTAGAATAGTACCAACCCATATCCTCCTATGGTTTTCGTAAGAGACGGCTAGGAGAACTCTCACCAGGAAAGCGAGCAGCATCGCTTCTCCTGTGGAATATCAAATTACTGCGATCCCCAAACCGCCTGTTAAGCGTAGGGATTAAAGAAAACCCTCTGAATGAAATGAAAGCCTTGAGGGAAGCCTTTGTCCAGCAGCAGACCTCTATAGCCTGAGAACAACAACAACATTAAGATTTTGTTTTAACGGGTCTGGAATTCCTAGACTCTCCGTTTTGTAATTTGAGTATCCTTTATTTATACTTTTCACACAAAGGTACAAAAAGGCGGGCTTAATCCCTATCATTATGTTTAGGTAAACACAGTGTTGTTTTATTAGAATGTCGGGTCGGGATCTTAGCTTATTTTATTTATTTTAATTTCAGATATCGTTTCAATTGTTATTTAAAATTTGATTGTATTTCTCTATAATATGTTTAATATGTTCCCTAATTTATTTTATTTTATTCAGACTGTATGGACCTAGTTACCTAAACGAAATGAAATATTTTTTCTGAAGCGCGGCTCATCATAGGAAATCGCAGAATTCTTTACATAAATAAATTGTATGCACAGACCTCAACACATGAACGTACGACAATCTGTCAACATTTTTTTTTTATCAGATTTTCAGCTTTATCGCTAAAACTTTTAAGGTCAAGGTTGGTCACAACTTACGTGTAGTTCACAAGTTCGAACTTGGGTAGATACTTAACTTTGTTTATTTGATTTCATCACCAATGTGGTGATGATGATTACATTCATCACCAATGCGATGATCATTACATTCATCACCGATATAGTGATGGTAAAATTCATCCCCTCACTGGTGATGATTAAATTCATCATCACATTGTTGATGAATTTCATAAACAATGGGTAAATTACCACATCATGAATACACCGATTTTCTTCTTGAATCTTCAAGTTTATGTCGCGAACTAAAGTTCGCACCAAACAAGTGTCGAAGCGATAAAGGATGTAGGTAAGTACCGACTTTTATTGTTGTTTACTTTATTCACGAATTTTTCGCATGAATGAAGTGCCAAACAAGTTATAAGCAAAATTTATTTGCTGCAAGGTTGAAATAAATTGACGGCAGAGGACATGATCCCGGTTTTGTTTTGTTTGGGTACATTGGGGTCCCACCACCATCTTTGGGACTCAAGTCAACCCCACCTGTCAAACGGTGCACCTGCTGATTTACCGACGGGGCCCTGCTGTCGGCTCCTTCGGGGTTGAGTGGTCAGACGGCAGTCGCACTCGTAAAAACCAAAAAACGCCAAACATGAAAAGAGTCATGTATGAGGAATAAAGTACCTTCATTATATTAGTTTATAAGTGTTTATCAGTTTATGAGGTTAAACCCATAACAAGTTCATAGCTTGTTCTACAATAATTCTGTCGTAATAATATATGTGTGGAAGAGATCTGCTGTTTCATTCCTTGGTCCCCGTATATCCTGGCATTCCTGAATGTTTCAGTGGCAACGAGAACTATAAAGACATTACGTGCAGTGTTCTGTATTGTGATGACTTTAAAAAAAACTGTAACGATGAGCATCAGAAAAATTGGGGAGTTCAAAGTGCAATCAGACGATTGGAAGTTGTACGTGGAACGTCTTGAAAATTATTTCGTTGTTAACGGCATCAAGGACGATTTCCGTGTACCAACGTTGATTACGGTAATGGGAGCCGAAAGTTACAAATTACTTGTTAAATTATGTACACCGCATAAGCCAAGTACAAAGACATTTGAATTTGTAACGGCCATAATGGAAAAACGTTTTAGCCGAACGTTTTAAATTTCACCAAAGGAAACAAAACGTGAACTATAGTGTAACAGAATACATGACTGTTTTGAAAAAGATGTTAAAATCATGTGAGTTTGAGACACACAAAAGCTTATAGAATGGCCATGAGCATGGAAGCAGTGGAGGAAAATGTAGGTGTTGTCCAGGACCTCCATTGGTCCACTGCTGGACAAAGGCCTCCTCCAAGGCTTTCCACAATGACCGGCTTGTGCTGCCCGTATCCATCGGCTTCTCGCGACCTTCCACAGGCTATCCACCAGTTGGGGGCCTCCCTACGCTGCGTCTTCCGGTACGTGGCTGACCACTCCAGAACCTTACTCTTATTCCATATTACAATATATTTCTAAACTTTTTCAAGTTTGTTGGGATCGACTCCCAGTCAGTGAATATCAGTATTTACACGGAGCGGACTATCTCAGACCTCCTTTCCTCCACAACCCAATTTCTGGATAATGGAGACCTCTTGATGAGACTGGTTGTCGAATCTTCGGGCATCTCTCTCCTGGAGCTCGTCAGACAACACCACGGCGACCCCATTTCTCCCACTAGGTGCAGCCGTGTAGATCAGATCAGCTTGTAGCCATTCCCAGTAAGCCAGGATCTGCTCCGTTTCCACCCAGTCTCCTACAGGAACGCCACGGCCACCCTCCGTCTGTGGAGAGTTACGGCCAGTTCTCTCGCGCGTCCACTTAGCTTCTTCAGCCATGTGCGCCCCTGACACGGTAGCCCTAGCCCATAGGTCACAGGACCCAGCCAGCCCCTAACTGTAACTCGTGCCTTTCTTCTGTTCCTTTTAGAGACATTCAGGAATGTCAAGATATAAGGGAACCAAGGAATGAAACAGCAGATCTCTTCCACACATACATATATTGCGACTAAATTAGTGTAGAACAAACTACGAACATATTGTGGGTTTACCCTCATAAACTGACAAACACTTATAAACTAATGTAATGTAGGTACTTTATTCCTCATACATCGTTCACCTCACCACTTAATATTTTTTTTTTTTAAGTTATAAACTAGCACTTGACCGCACTCCCGCTTGATGGTAAGCAGTGATGCGATCGTTGATGGTAAAGCGCGCTAGTTTATTAAGGACCTATTCACTCAGAAAAACTGAGCGAATAGGAAGGAAGACGGCAGTTGAGCGAGGTGATGCAATGTTAAACCCAACAACACGACCAACGATGCTGCGCCAAAGGGAGATTGATCTGAACACCCTCCACGACCAAACTCCCAACACAACAACATTAGGCCCATCGTACCCGGCACACATCGTAACACAACTGCTCAGACCCGTCCTCCGAACGGCTTCACCAGACATCATGCCGGAACACGAAAATCGCTTGGCGGCAAGGCTTTGTCTGGTGGGTGGTAACTTCTGCCGGCGGCCGATGTTATGGCCTACCAAAAATAACCTAATTTTAACTGTTTAACAATTATATGCTATTCGGAATCTAATTACAGGTTTCCGGGTATGTTTGGATCGATTCACCGACGGCGATATTACTGGGGAGTGACGTGTCTCTGACACAACTTGAGAGTCGCTAATACTTTCTTGCCTCTCTTTTTCTCCCTCACTAACCAACTTCTGCCCGTTCTTCCCTAAATCCTGCCCGCCTCGTGCCTGAACGACATCTTCCACCACTGATGTTTCACCTGACAATGGACGTGTGCTTTTTGAGACTGTACTATCAAAACTGATGAAGTCTGGATAACGGGACCTACGTTTCAGATGATCTATGTTTTTTCTGGAACTAAATTATGAAATATTAAACACTTTGTCCTGTAAACTGTTTACAGACACTACTCTGTCGTTTAAGTAACAAGATAATTGTAAATTTAATTCAGCCATCCACTGTTTGCCCATTAATACAGTTTTTCCACATTTGATTACAAATAAGTCTAACTTTTTACTTTCGTCTCTATACCTTACTTTTGGTTTTATGACCCGAATAGGATTTACCATTTCTCCCGTATAGTATCTTAGTGCGATATTACAAGTATTTATCCATAAATCGCTAACCAATCTCTTGTATGTTCCATAATTAATACATGATATCGCACTTCCCGTGTCGCATTCCATTTTTAAATCACTGCCATGTACCTACATTTAGTGTACAATATATTGGCGGATACTGAGCTACTGATAAATTATTTATATCGACAATTATTAACTCGTCGCTTTGCTCGTCGTCCGAGAAGCTAGTGTGCTGAAGAACTACGTGCACATGATGGTGTTCTACTTGTACTGGACACACGCGGCCCAAATGCCCTTGTTTGTTGCATACCCGACACACATACCGCGTGAATTTACACCCTACTGTGCCATGCAACCCCCGCTAGCATTGCACTGTTGGTCCAGTCGAACTCGCTCCCCAGGCGCCGACGCTGCCGGTGTCTCGCCCCCGAAGCGCGAGCTGCGCGCGCCGTCGCCGCGCCGCTGCCCGCTCCAAGCGTTGCGCCGCCTGTCGCCGCCCGCACTCGTCGCTGCCGCCACCGGCCTATTCAGTGTATATGTACTAAATTTTTTCCGCTGCTTCCATGCTCATGGCCATACTATAAGCCTTTGTGCACACGAACTGGTCTCGAATACTTTCTTCTAGCCATGTCTTGACATCTGTTTCAAAACAGCCATGTATTCTGCTGTACTTTCGTTCACGTTTTGTTTCCTTTGGTGAAATTTAAAACGTTCGGCTAAAACGCTTGGTTTAGGTTGCAGGTGTTTTTCCATTATGGCCGTTACAAATACGTACTTGGCTTATGCGGTGTACATTTTTTTTTTTTTTTTTTTTGCCGTGGTGGAAATCCTCATGGGATGCCCGCCGCCCTGGGGTGGGTGACGGGGTATGTCAGACTTTTACTGACTAAAACCACCCCGGTGTGTCTTCTATCACGAGCGCGCGTGGGGCCGCGGGAGTCTAAATTCTTCCACGGCCCCACACCCTCGTGCTGGCCCGGTCTGTCCGGGCCTCGTCTCCTGCACGGGGTAGTGGGGTGTTAAGCTACCCCGTGCATCGCCTCAAAGGCGCGCGCCGACACTCGCGCGCGCCTCCGCCTCGGGGTCCATCAATGGGGGGCGGGGACTTCCCCATTTCCCTCGCCCCTGGACCCATTCATGGGGGGCGGAAGAGGGCGTTATCCGCCCTTCTTCGGCGCCCGGTGCGTCTTCTGCGGCCCGGGAAGGGAGTTGATATCTCCCTTTCCCGTTCCGCAGCTTCCTTCTGCGACATCACGTCCTCGCAGAAGGACACCACCGCGTCCCACGACTCTGAGCTACCGACCATCCTCCGCACTACTGCCGGCAGCGTCAGGTCGCCTCCTACTTCATTTGTGAGGACACGGCGCTGCTCCTCCCAAGCTACACACTCGGAGAGCGTGTGCTGCGCCGTGTCCTCCCCGCATTGGACGCAGTGGTGGCACCGAGCGTCTGGCTCTCTGCCTAAGCGACGCAGGTACTTGCCGAAGCAGCCATGCCCCGACAGTACCTGCGTCACCCTGAACGACAGGGAGCCGTGCCTCCTCCCGAGCCAGTCGTCGAGTACTGGCCGGATCGCCTCGACGGTAGCGAGGCCGGCGGTAGGGCGCATAAGCCTCTGCCGCCAGTCCGCCACCAGGACCTGACGGAGCTCCTCTCGGCGCAGCTCGATCTGCCGCTGCACCGGACTGGAGCCCCGTGTCCGCTCTTCCTCGCGCCATCGGTACAATGACGCGAGTACTTTCGCCTCTAGGTCCCAGGGTGGGGATCCGGCCAGGACGCAAGCCGCCTCGTAGGATATCGTGCGATACCCGCGGACGACCCTGACGGCCATCGCCCTCTGCGGCTTGCGCAGAATGGCGAGTGTTCCGGCCGTCAGGTCCATCGCCCACACAGGGGCCCCATACAGGGCCATGGACCGCACGATTCCCACGTACAACCGCCTACAGGCGGCGCTCGGGCCCCCCATGTTGGGAAGCAACGTTGATGCGGTGTACATAAGTTAACAAGTAATTTGTAACTTTCGGCTCCCATTACCGTAATCAACGTTGGTACACGGAAATCGTCCTTGATGCCGTTGACAACGATAAAATTTTCAAGACGTTCCACGTACAACTTCCAATCGTCTGATTGCACTTTGAATTCCGCACTTTTACTGATGTTCATCGTTACAGTTTTTTTTTCACAGTCACCACAATACAGAACACTACACGTAATTTCTATATAGTCCTCGTCGCCACTGAAACATTCAGGAATGCCAGGATATACTGGGACCAAGGAATGAAACAACAGATCTCTTCCACACATATATTATTGTGACAGAATTATTGTAGAACAAGCTACGAACATGTTGTGGGTTTACCCTCATAAACTGATAAACACTTATAAACTAATATAATGTAGGTTTTTTATTCATCATACATCACAATTTTCATGTTTGGCGTTTATTGGCTTTTACGAGTGCGACTGCCGTCTGACCACTCAACCCCGAAGGGGAAACCGGCATCAGGGCCCCGTCTTGAGTCCTAAAGATGGTGGTGGGACCCCAATGTAACCAAACAAAACAAAATCATGTCCTCTACCGTCAATTTATTTCAACCTTGCAGGAAAATTGCAACTGATTTGAAATTGTTAATATTGTTACGGGCTGGGGGGTACTAAAATACCGGTTAAGGGTTTCGAAGTTTATTGGCAACGAAGGTACAGTCGATTGTAGGCAATGACAAGTAGAATGTTGCTGATGTTGCACCGAAGTCTTCCCTTACGTCCACGAAGTCCGTGTCGTAACCACACAATAACACTACAAATGTTACTTCACGTAGTACTCACAGTTCTCGTTACAGTTGTCGCAGTAGGTATCGCTTCTTAAGTGTCGCTGTTTTCGTATCGGTAGTCAAGTGTAGACTGACTCGGCGCCGGCGCCACGGCGCTATATATAGTCCAGCTGATCGAAGATTCCAGAGTCGTCTAGACGTAATAATAATAGCGCATAACTTCGAGTACATTCGGTAAGTACCTACGGTAATTCCGGGAAACGGGCTTCTAGAAATTTCGATGTCGTCACTTAGTTGACAAAATTGATGAAACCTGTACCATTCGATAGGCCACCTTAAATCTAGAAATGCGTTTTTATATTGCACCTAAACGATGTCTAGATCTAGAGTTATAGAGCTTAAAAGTTACGCACTGCATGTCACGCGATATTGAACCTTATGCCCTCGACATAAGGTGCATTCGTAACATTGCCCCCTTCTTAGTCGTGCTCGTCCCGAGCATGATTTGATCCGTAATAGCGAGCTAGGCGGTCTACGTGTACGATCTTCAGCTTCCCTCTAGATCCTTTCTTTATGCGGTAGGTGACATCGTTTATCCTGGTTACTATCGTGTACGGACCCTCCCATTTGGGTTGGAACTTCGGACTCTTTCCTTTTCTCCTAATGGGATTATGTAACCATACCAAAGTTCCCTCTTCAAATCCGGGCACGTTAGCTTTGCGGTCGTATCGGATCTTCATTCTCTCGCTGGTTTTCAGACCATTCTCTCTCACTAGCTCATGTATTCCATCTAGTTTACGTCGTAGGTCGGCCACATAGTCGACGGCTAGGATAGGGGTATCGGGGGGTGTTCCGGTTAGTGCATCTATGGGTAATCTAATTTCTCGGCCGAAGTTGACTTTCGCCGGTGTACAATTTGTACTATCATGTGTTGCAGAGCGGTATGACATTAAGAAGAGTGGAATGTATTGGTCCCAATCCCTCTGGTGTTCTTCCACTACTTTGGCCAAATGATTCTCTAGCGTCTGGTTGAATCTTTCGACCATTCCATCCGACTGAGGGTGATATGGTGTTGTACGAGTCTTATGTATCCCGAGTAGTTGGCAAACCTCTTGAAATAGTGAAGACTCGAAGTTTCTACCCTGGTCAGAGTGCAACTCCAAGGGGACGCCAAATCGACAGAACACCTCATGAACTAGCTTTTTGGCGACGGTATGAGCTTCTTGGTTGGGTACTGCAAAAGCTTCTGGCCATTTGCTGAAGTAGTCTTGCATGACGATGATATACCTATTCCCTTCTTCAGTAATAGGGAATGGCCCAGCTATATCGACAGCAACTCTTTCCCATGGTGCACCAACATTGTACACTTTCAGGCGACCTCTGGCTCTCGTTTGCGGTCCCTTTACTGAGGAGCAGGCTACACATTTCCTACACCAGTCCTCTACGTCTTCGCGACAATGCACCCAATAGAACCTTTTTCTCACCTTCTCCAGAGTTTTCTTTACTCCTAGATGTCCTCCGGATACTCCGTCGTGCACCTGCTTTAGCACTGATGCGACTTTATCGCAGGGGACAACTATCTGTAAGGTGACCTCCTGTCCACTGGGTGATTCCCATTTCCTCTTCAGAACTCCATTATCAATTATCAGGCTGTCCCATTGAGCCCAGTAACTTTTTGCTGTTGGGCTAAGCGCTGATATTTCACTCCAAGCGGGCCTCTGCCCACGTTTCTTCCATTCGATTACTGTCTTCAAGTCACTATCTTCCTTTTGTGCCTCTTCCAATGATCGATTATCCCAGTCTTCATCCAAAGCGTTCACCTGGATAATCCTTACGTTCTCTTTCTTTTCCTGTTTGGCACAATGTCGACAAGATTCTTCGCAAGGCCGTCTAGATAAAGCATCAGCATTATTGTGTGACTTGCCTTTTCGATGTTCAGTGACAAAGTCAAATTCTTGCAGCTGCTCTATCCACCTTGCTACTTGTCCTTCTGGGTCTTTGAACTGAAGCAACCACTGTAAGGCAGCGTGATCGGTGCGAAGTGTAAACTGTCTCCCAATCAAATATTTCTTGAAGTGTTGTAAGGTCTTAACAACGGCTAGAAGTTCTCGGCGGGTAACACAGTAATTTCTTTCTGGCTTGGAAAGACATTTGCTGAAATATGCAATAACGACCTGCCGATCTCCTTGTATTTGAGAGAGAACTCCTCCAATACCAACGTTGCTGGCATCTGTGTCTATCAAAAATCGGCCTTCCCTACTAGGGTAACCTAATACAGGAGCCTCACACAAGTGAGTTTTCAGTACCGCAAATGCCTGTTCGCAGTCAGAGTTCCATTGAAATTGACACTTTTCCTCTGTTAAACGATGCAATGGTTTCGCTAACTCGGAGAAATTCTTCACAAACCGACGGTAATATGCACACAGACCCAAGAAAGAGCGTACCTCAGTTTTGTTACGAGGGGTAGGCCACTTCGACACGGCTTTTATTTTTTCAGGGTCTGTTCGAATTCCTTGCGCCGAAATAATGTGTCCTAAGTATCCAACCTCTTTCTGGAATAAAGTACACTTACTTGGACTGAGTTTTAAATTTGCTTCACGCAGTTTTTGGAATACTTTCTCCAAATTCCGTAGGTGCTCTTCGAAGCTTCGTCCCATAATGATGATGTCATCCAAATAGACCAGGCATGCATCACCAAGCAACCCCACCAAAATGCGCTCCATTAGGCGCTCGAATGTAGCTGGAGCATTGCACAGTCCAAAAGGCATAACATTGAATTGCCAGAGACCGTTCCCAGGACCAGTGGAGAAAGCGGTCTTTTCTTTATCCTGCTGACAGATTTCCACCTGCCAGTATCCACTTTTGAGGTCAACTGTGGAGAACCATTTCATGCCACTTAGCAAGTCCAAAGTGTCATCTATACGTGGCAGAGGATAACTGTCCTTTTTCGTGGCATCGTTCAACATCCTGTAGTCAACGCAAAACCTTGTACTGCCATCCTTTTTCTTGACTAGGACAACTGGAGATGACCAAGGGCTGGTAGATGCTTCGATAATCCGATTTTTCTCCATATCTCTTAACATTTCCGTGACTTCCTGTTCTCTTGCAAAGGGGATACGACGTGGTCTCTGTCTTATCGGCTGTGTATCACCCGTATCTATATGGTGTTTGACTAGCCCGGTCCTTCCCACGTCATCATCGGTCTTCGAGAAGATGTCATGGAAGTTATGCAACAGTTCCTTAACTTTGTGACTTTCGAACTTGTTTAAATTACCCTTACAATTTTCGAGTAGTGTCGATACATGTTCTTGCCACTTCTTATCACGTTCCTTTTCGTGCACCTCTGTTTTTCTCAAAGATGCTACATTATCGCACACACCCACCACGCGATTCTTTTCGAGAGTTATTTCTTTGTTACTAACGTTGATTATGCGTATTTTTGGTTTATCGGAAATCATCATTAGTGTCCTCGCCGTTATCCAGTCTGGGTGATCTCCAGAATCTTCTATTATAATGCAACGTTTGCGGCATCCTATTGGTGAAAATCTAACATCTACCAAAGTTTCTGATCTTGGTGGTAATACGGTTTTCCTTAAACAGTACACTGACCCTTGTTTTGCACCTTGAAGAAATACTTCTTGTTCTGGAAAACTCAATACTCCTTTTGCTACATTAAGGACGCACTGTTGTTTCTTCAGAAAGTCCAGTCCTATTATGCAATCATCTGTAATATTCGCTACTAAAACAGGATGTGTAAATGTCTTATCACCCATTTTCAAGGTCACATTCGTTTCCCCAAGGACGAGCACTGGTTGGCCGGTGGCGGTTTGTAATCGGCATTGTGAAGACCCTCTTTTCCATGCTATGGTCCGAGGAAATAGCTCCGGTCGTGCAATAGTTCTTGATGCACCAGTATCCAATGTGAAACTGCATGACTTACCATTCAGTTCTCCTTCTATAATAAGACTGTTTCCGTCGCCCGCTTGTGATACTGTTATAATGGGGGCTTCACGTCGACCAGCCAGTACTCGCCCCACAGCCCTGGCTGTTCCTAGTTTAAATCCTCTGCTTCCACCTGTGTCCCAGAAGTACTTCTTCCCTTAGACTTCCTGGGACAATTGATCCGAATATGCCCCTTTTCGCCGCACTCATAGCAGGTTGGTCCTTGTCGGCTTTTTATTGGTGCGGTTACCTCACGGATACGATGATGTTGTCGGCCGTCTTGACGTACTGCTTCCACCTCCAGGGCGTGTGTCAAGGCTGCCTTTAGAGTCTGATGGTGACCCAGGCGTACTGCAGCCCTGACTTCTGCGTCTCGAATTCCATCAGTAAAGGCTTGCACCGTAGTAGCATCAATTAATGCTGGTGTCGATGCATACGCCCTTCGAACAATGCGTTCTATTTCCGAAGCCCATTGTTGCAAACCTTCACTGCTCTTCTGTGTGCGGTCGCGGAGTTGAGCCCTGAAGACATGTTCGAGGTGTTTCTCCCCGTATCTAGACTCTAACGCTTCCAACAAACAGGCTAGGGTATTACAATCGCTGGAAATGTTTTCGAGGATTTGTACCGCATCACCACGCAGAGCAAGCGTAAGAGCGGTTACCGCTTGATCGTCGTCCCAATTGTTGCCTTTGGCGACCTTCTCAAACTGTAGACGGAAGGCCACCCATGACGTTGTTCCGTCAAAATGAGGTACTTTGAACGTCGGCGAAGCACTGGGTACAGGCATCACACCTTTAATGCCTCCTTTTTGTACTCTTTCTATTTCTTTCCCAAACTCCATGATGGTATTGTCCAGTTTCTCGAAACGTGCATCGTGATCGTTTATACGAGCATCTTGCTGGTCTATGCGCGTATCTTGCTGGTCCATACGCGCATCTTGTTGTTCTGTTTTTATTTTAAGCTCGATGACCTCTTCTTTGGTTTTATTCCACTTTTCATTTAGTTCTAATACCAATTGTTGGGATTTATCTATTTTTTCCTGGGTTTGTTTTATTTGTGCTTGGATCTCTGCCTGAGATTTTGCCTGGTTTTCTGCCTGGGATTCTGCTATACCTTTTATTTGCGCCTGGGTTTCTGCCTGGGATTCTGCTATGCTCTGTCTTATTTGCGCCGTCAAGTGAGCCATTAATGCCGATAAATCGCATCCGCTGGTTCCGGGAATAGTGGTGGTACTAGGCGCACTCACATTCGTCGGTGTTACGACGGCCGCATCTTCTAAGGGTGCAGGGACACTAAGCAGTTCTTCCTCTTGACGCGCCAAATCCATCGCTGCTTGTCGTCGCGTGCGAATTCTTTCGTCTTCCCTTGGCGTGACCGGCATTCCGCTTCTGACACCAATTGTTACGGGCTGGGGGGTACTAAAATACCGGTTAAGGGTTTCGAAGTTTATTGGCAACGAAGGTACAGTCGATTGTAGGCAATGACAAGTAGAATGTTGCTGATGTTGCACCGAAGTCTTCCCTTACGTCCACGAAGTCCGTGTCGTAACCACACAATAACACTACAAATGTTACTTCACGTAGTACTCACAGTTCTCGTTACAGTTGTCGCAGTAGGTATCGCTTCTTAAGTGTCGCTGTTTTCGTATCGGTAGTCAAGTGTAGACTGACTCGGCGCCGGCGCCACGGCGCTATATATAGTCCAGCTGATCGAAGATTCCAGAGTCGTCTAGACGTAATAATAATAGCGCATAACTTCGAGTACATTCGGTAAGTACCTACGGTAATTCCGGGAAACGGGCTTCTAGAAATTTCGATGTCGTCACTTAGTTGACAAAATTGATGAAACCTGTACCATTCGATAGGCCACCTTAAATCTAGAAATGCGTTTTTATATTGCACCTAAACGATGTCTAGATCTAGAGTTATAGAGCTTAAAAGTTACGCACTGCATGTCACGCGATATTGAACCTTATGCCCTCGACATAAGGTGCATTCGTAACAATATATAATAGTCATTTATTTAAAAATAAATTAAAAACCTTCTTGTTGGAAAAATGTTTATACTCAGTGTCAGAATTCATGTCAAATGATACAAAATAAATGAAGTACCAGTGAACACGCTTTCGACTGAATTCCTTAACTTTGACTGTAACATTATGCTTTGACTTTAACTATGCATTTGACATTATTTTTTTTTTTTTTTAATTTTCTTGTAATCAAATCTGACATTAGTTTGTATATCTATTGACATACTTATGTATAATTGATTGACTTGTTATATTTGTCTGTGATTATTTATATTCCAATGTTTTATTTATATTCCAATTCGACATTTTTCATTTTTATAGCCGCATGTGGTATTTCTATTTTAATTTTTTTATGCAATGTTCAACACAATGTAAATTGTTATGAATAAATAAATGATGATGATGATGAAATACTGCATCCATTGAACTTTCAAACTGTCCCTTTTCAGTTCAAAAACTTCATCAAGCCCCAACACAACAGAAAAGTACTTATTTGGTAGGTACTTCATTCATGCGAAAAATTCGTGAATAAAGTAAACAACAATAAAAATCGGTACTTACCTACATCCTTTATCGCTTCGACACTAGCTTGGTGCGAACTTTACTTCGTGACATAAAGTTGAAGATTCAAGAAGAAAATCGGTGTATTCAGGATGTGGTAATTTACCCAATTTGTATGAAATTCATCACCAATGTGATGATGAATTTAATCATCACCAATGAGGTGATGAAGTTTACCATCACCATATCTATGATGAATGTAATGATCATCGCATTGGTGATGAATTTAATCATCATCACCACATTGGTGATGAAATCAAATAAACAAAATAAAGTATGTACCTAAGTTCGAACTTGTGAACTACACGTAAGTTATGACCAACCTTGACCTTAAAAGTTTTAGTGATAAAGCTGAAAATCTGATAAAAAATGTTGCAAGATTGTCGTACGTTCATGTGTTGACGTCTGTGCATACAATTTTTTTATGTAAAGAATTCTGCGATTTCCAATGATGAGCCGCGCTTCAGAAAAAATATTTCATTTCGTTTAGGTAACTAGATCCATACAGTCTCAATAAAATAAAATAAATTAGGGAACGTATTAAACATATTATAGAGAAATACAATCAAATTTTTAAATAACATTTGAAACGATTCTGAAATTAAAATAAATAAAATAAGCTAAGATAAAATTAAGCGCCATTCTAATAAAACAAATATTCCGTCAGTGTACCTTTGTGTGAAAACGGAGAGTCTAGGAATTCCAGACCCGTTAAAACAAAATCTTAATGTTGTTGTTGTTCTCAGGCTATAGAGGTCTGCTGCTGGACAAAGGCTTCCCTCAAGGCTTTCATTTCATTCAGAGGGTTTTCTTCAATCCCTACGCTTAACAGGCGGGTTGGGGATCGCAGTAATTTGATATTCCACAGGAGAAGCGATGCTGCTCGCTTTCCTGGTGAGAGTTCCCCTAGCCGTCTCTTACGAAAACCACAGGAGGTTATGGGTTGGTACTATTCTAAGCCCGGTACCACACGAGACAAAATAAAAATAAAATCTATTCAGGATCAAAACAGAATAATATACTTGCCAAATGGTAACGGCCTCCGGGTTAGAAGACCAGCAGTTGGCAACGATCTCAGGTACATAAAATGTGAGCTGAATTTTTAACCAACTTATTGCTTTATCACTGGCTGAGTTAACTGAAGCCCAGATCTTTTGTACATGTTGCTACTGCCAAACCAACCTCCATAAGTTTACAATCCAGTTACTGGATAGTAAAGTTTAAGGCGAAATTCGAAATTTTTAAAATCATGCCAAGTTGAAAATTAATTATTTGAAGGAAATTGGATGACATAATCAACAGCGTTGTGAAAAACTGACATTATATTGTAATAAATGTTGTTGCATCAATGAAATGTGAAATATGCATAGTTCCTCATTTAGATCAAATAATATAGTCGATAAACAACTACGTAAGTAGATAGGTCCTATACTCAAAAAAATTGAGTGAATAGGAAGAAAGATGGCAGTAGAGCGAGATGAAGCCATATTAAACGAAACAACACGACCAAAGGTGCTGCGCCAGAGGGTGATTGATCTGGAGACCCTCAACGACCTAACTCGCGATACAACAATATTAGGCGCAACGCAGCACCATTGCTCAGACCCGTCCTCCGTACAGCTTCACCAGACATCATGCCGGGACACGAGGAAAAGCATACGAAAGCTACAGAATTACTTTTTGAATGAAAACTTTTAATGTAAAACTGAATGATGAAAAACGATGAAATGATGTAAAACTTTTAGTAAGAAAGTATTTATTGACAGTGTTCTTACAATAACATGTCTTTGAAAATTTTCAATTCTAATTACGGATGTTTTGCCTAGTGCTTAAATTCAAAGAGAAGTTCCAAAGAGAGACATGAGATGTTTCTAAAGAACCGTACCACTAGACATAATGCTAGATTTTGTAATAATCTTGGCAGGCAAAGCCTAAGGGACGACGAGACAGTAGACACTCCTCATTCATACAGTTAATACAGTCCCATTAATACAGTTTTTCCACATTTGATTACAAATAAGTCTAACTTTTTACTTTCGTCTCTATAACTTACTTTTGGTTTTATGACCCGAATAGAATTTACCATTTCTCCCGTATAGTATCTTAGTGCGATATTACATTTATTTATCCGTAAATCGCTAAACAATCTCTGGTATGTTCCATAATTAATACATGACATCGCACTTCCCGTGTCGCATTCCATTTTTAAATCACTGCCATGTACATTTAGTGTACAATATATTTGCGGATACTGAGCTATTGATAAATTATTTATATCGACAATTATTACATCGCTTTGCTCGTCGTCCGAGAATATAGTTTGCCGAAGAACTTCGTGCACATAATGGTGTTCCACTTGTACTGCAAGTGCCCTTGTTTGTTGCATACCCGACACACACATACCGCGTAAATTTACACCCTACTGTGCCGGTACGGTCCCGCCGAGTTCGCTCCCCAGGTGCCGACGCTGCCGGTGTCTCGCCCCCGAAGCGCGACCTGCGCGCACCGTCGCCGCCACCGGCCTATTCAGTGTGTACTAATTTTTTTCCGCTGCTTCCATGCTCATGGCCATATTATAAGCCTTTGTGCACACGAACTGGTCCCGAATACTTTCTTCTAGCCATGTCTCAAACTCACATGATTTTGACATCTGTTTCAAAACAGCCATGTATTCTGCTATACTTTCGTTCACGTTTTGTTTCCTTTGGTGAAATTTAAAACGTTCGGCTAAAACGCTCGGTTTAGGTTAACTTACGTTAAAAAAAAAAAAAAGGTTGCAGGTGTTTTTCCATTATGGCCGTTACAAATTCAAATGTCTTTGTACTTGGCTTATGCGGTGTATATAAGTTAACAAGTAATTTGTAACTTTCAGCTCCCATTACCGTATTCACCGTTGGTACACGGAAATCGTCCTTGATGCCGTTGACAACGATAAAATTTTCAAGACGTTCCACGTACAACTTCCAATCGTCTGATTGCACTTTCAATTCCGCACTTTTACTGATGCTCATCGTTACAGTTTTTTTTACAGTCACCACAACACAGAACACTACACGTAATTTCTATATAGTCCTCGTCGCCACTGAAACGTTCAGGAATGCCAGGATATACGGGACCAAGGAATGAAACAACAGATCTCTTCCACACATATATTATTGTGACAGAATTATTGTAGAACAAGCTACGAACATGTTGTGGGTTTACCCTCATAAACTGATAAACACTTATAAACTAATATAATGTAGGTTTTTTATTCCTCATACATCACAATTTTCATGTTGGCGTTTGTTGACTTTTACGAGTGCGACTGCCGTCTGACCACTCAACCCCGAAGGGGAAGCCGGCATCAGGGCCCCGTCCGTTAGTCAGCAGGTGCATCGTCTGTCAGGTGGGGTTGACTTGAGTCCTAAAGATGGCGGTGGGACCCCAATGTACCCAAACAAAACAAAACCGGGATCATGTCCTCTGTCGTCAATTTATTTAAACCTTGCAGGAAAATACTGCATCCATTGAACTTTCAAACCGTCCCTTTTCAGTTCCAAAACTTCATCAAGCCTCAACACTATAGAAAAATACATTTTGATTGTACTTATATGGTAGGTACTTCATTCTTGCGAAAAATTCGTGAATAAAGTAAACAACAGTAAAAGTCGGTACTTACCTACATCCTTTATCGCTTCGACACTTACTTGGCGCGAACTTTAGTTCGTGACATAAACTTGAAGATTCAAGAAGAAAATCGGTGTATTCAGGATGTGGTAATTTACCCAATGTGTATGCAATTCATCACCAATATGATGATGAATTTAATCATCACCAGTGAGGTGATGAATTTTACCATCACCATATCGGTGATGAATGTAATGATCATCGCATTGGTGATGAATTTAATCATCATCACCACATTGGTGATGAAATCAGATAAACAAAGTAAAGTATCTACCTAAGTTCGAACTTGTGAACTACACCTAAGTTGTGACCAACCTTGACCTTAAAAGTTTTAGCGATAAAGCTGAAAGTCTAAAAAATGTTGACAAGGAATATAATATATTGGTACCTATATATTTATTGGTGTTTGTAGTCAGTTAGATAATAAAAATAGAAATGTTTATTTAAATACTAGCTGATCCGGCAAACGTTGTTTTGCCATATAAATAATTTAATAAATTTTGGGGTGGACTACCCCTTACATTTAGGGGGATGAAAAATAGATGTTGGCCGATTCTCATAGATACCGTATAAGCACAAAAAAAATCATTAAAATCGGTCAAGCCGGTTCGGAGGGGTATGGCAACGAAAACTGTGATACGAGAATTTTATATATTAGATGTTTCTTTATTGTTATTGCCTTTAACTCCTATAGGAAATATCCATAATTCATGATTACGGCTGATTATGGAATTACGACCGAGCTTCTGAAAGCGGGTGGCAAACCGGTTCTTAAAGCGCTTCAGAAGCTATTTAATTCCGTCATTTTTAAAGGCGTAGCGTCTACTTCTACTAATGATATTTTTTATTTACAACTAATGACGAATTACAACGCTCTCCTACTGCCTTTCAAGAAGTTTCGTCGTCTCCAACATTTACCCTAACACAAAACAATGACATTATGAATAGTAATCCAAGTACTACTACAACTACGTATAATTTTACTAATTTTAATTTTACTAATTGTTTTAATAATTAAAAATGAACAAAATATAAAATACTTTTTTTCTGTTTCCTCGCAAGTGTGTTAAAAAACGTCGTACGATTTGCGTGCGTATTGGTTATAACATGCTCGGCTCAATTACGCCCTCGCTTTCAGCTCGAGCTCGAGCGACCATCATTACGCACTAATATCGTAATGTACTATTTAGCCACCGACTTCCGAAATTAGTTATTTTTCACTTTGTTGTTTTTTTTTTTTTTTTTTGAGAAGTCGGTTGTTTTTTTTTTCTTCACAAGAATATTCCAGACATTATGAAATTTTAATACGGTTCTGTAATAATCAATGTAGGATTTAAAGGAGGCCGTGTGTTATTTCCGTAGTGATAGTCAGATAGAAAAGTTAGTGTTAATACACTGACGGACTCATATACTGCATCAAGGTTCAGGATTACTTTGAAATGTTTTTTTTAATAAGTAGGTATGCAAACTTTTAGATTGAATTATATAAATACGGAGAGACTGGCTCATAATCTAAAAAAAAAGGAAAATTTAAAAATAGAACTGTACCCTCATAAACTGATAAACACTTATAAACTAATGTAATGTAGGTTTTTTATTCCTCATACATCACAATTTTCATGTTTGGCGTTTATTGGCTTTTACGAGTGCGACTGCCGTCTGACCACTCAACCCCGAAGGGGAAGTCGGCATCAGGGCCCCGTCCGAAAAATTCGAGAATAAAAAAAAAAAAATAAAATAATAAAATAAAATTCGTAAATTCCTTTATCGCTTCGACACTTGCTTGGTGCGAACTTTAGTTCGGGACATAAACTTGAAGATTCAAGAAGAAAATTGGTGTATTCTGGGATGTGGTGATATTCCCAATGTGTATGCAATTCATCACCAATGTGATGATGAATTTAAACATCACCAATGAGGTGATGAAGTTTACCATCACCATATCGGTGATGAATTTAATCATCATCACCACATTGGTGATGAAATGAAATAAACAAAGTAAAGTATCTACCAAAGTTCGAACTTGTGAACTACACGTAAGTTATGACCAACCTTGACCTAAAAAGTTTTAGCGATAAAGCTGAAAATCTGATAAAAAATGTTGACAGATTGTCGTACGTTCATGTGTTGACGTCTGTGCATACAATTTTTTTATGTAAAGAATTCTGCGATTTCCTATGATGAGCCGCGCTTCAGAAAAAATATTTCATTTCGTTTAGGTAACTAGATCTATACAGTCTCAATAAAAAAAAAGAAATTAGGGAACGCATTAAGCATATTATAGAGAAATACAATCAAATTTTCAAATAACATTTGAAACGATATCTGAAATTAAAATAAGCTAAGATAAAATTAAGCGACATTCTAATAAAACAAATATTCCGTCAGTGTACCTTTGTGTGAAAAGTTTAAATAAATGATACTCAAATTACAAAATGGGGAGTTTAGGAATTCCAGAGCCGTTAAACCAAAATCTTAATGTTGTTGTTGTTCTCAGGCTATAGAGGTCTGCTGCTGGACAAAGACTTCCCTCAAGGCTTTCATTTCATTCAGGGGGTTTTCTTCAATCCCTACGCATAACAGGCGGGTTGGGGATCGCTGTAATTTGATATTCCACAGGAAAAGCGATGCTGCTCGCTTTCTTGGTGAGAGTTCCCCTAGCCGTCTCTTACGACAACCACAGGAGGTTATGGGTTGGTACTATTCTAAGCCCGGTACCACACGAGACAAAATAAAAATAAAATCTATTCAGGATCAAAACAGAATAATTTACTTGTATAAAAATACTCAATAAGTAAGCCAAATGGTAACAGCCTCCGGGTTGGAAGACCAGCAGTTGGCAACTATCTCAGGTACATAAAATGTGAGCTGAATTTTTAACCAACTTATTGCTTTATCACTGGCTGAGTTAACTGAAGCCCAGATCTTTTGTACTATCTTTGAGTTCAAATTTCAAATAGTAGGTACCTAGAACATTTGCCGTAACTACCTACGCATTCTAAAAAAATATCAGAAGGGAAGGTTATCAGAAATATCTTTCTACTATATTGTAGTGTTTCTTCTATCATTCCATGTACCTAGCTCTTTTCCAACGGAGACAGGTTCCAGTTTATCCGGATGCAGCAGAATACTAGTATTTTACATGTTGCTACTGCCAAACCAACCTCCATAAGTTTACAATTCAGTTACTGGATAGTAAAGTTTAAGCCGAAATTCGAAATTTTTAAAATCATGCCAAGTTGAAAATTAATTATTTGAAGGAAATTGGATGACATAATCAACAGCGTTGTGAAAAACTGACATTATATTGTAATTAATGTTGTTGCATCAATGAAATGTGAAATATGCATAGTTCCTCATTTAGATCAAATAATATAGTCGATAAACAACTACGTAAGTAGATAGGTCCTATACTCAAAAAAATTGAGTGAATAGGAAGGAAGATGGCAGTAGAGCGAGATGAAGCCATATTAAACGAAACAACACGACCAAAGGTGCTGCGCCAGAGGGTGATTGATCTGGAGACCCTCCACGACCTACTCATTTCTCCCACTAGGTGCACCCGTGTAGATCAGATCAGCTTGTAGCCATTCCCAGTAAGCCAGGATCTGCTGCCTTTCCACTGAGTCTCCTGCAGGAACGCCACGGCCACCCTCCGTCTGTGGAGAGTTACGGCCAGTTTTCTAGCGCGTCCAATTAGCGTGCCAACGTTCCACGATGCAGAAAAGCATGAAGCAGTTTCCTGATTTGGGCTCGCTTTTTCAACCGTGTGCGCCCCTGACACGGTAGCCCTAGCCCGTAGGTCACAGGAATCGGGCGGAGCTCTTACCTGCCGTTTTGCAGCGGCGCCCTAACTGTAACTCGTGCCTTTCTTCTGTTCCTTTTTGAAACATTCAGGAATGCCAAGATATAAGGGAACCAAGGAATGAAACAGCAGATCTCTTCCACACATACATATAATATTGCGACTAAATTAGTGTAGAACAAGCTACGAACATATTGTGGGTTTACCCTCATAAACTGACAAACACTTATAAACTAATGTAATGTAGGTACTTTATTCCTCATACATCACACCTCACCACTTAATCAGTTACAACTAAGATCTAATTTACTATACAATATGTTAAGAAAACCCTGTCCGACCCATAAGGATAATAAAGGTTAGGTAAACACATGACAAAAAAATATAATATAAAATTTTACGTAATCATCATAGTACCAATACAAATGAATTATGAAATAATACTTTTTTCCCGCGAATTAACTCCAACTTCCCCGAAATTTGGTGATTTTTAAAAAAGTGACAACACCGGTATTATTACGAACCGAATAACGATGCGACCACGTGCCGCGTGCCCTGCCGCCCGCCGCCCGCGGAAGGATGCTTAACGCACATTTATTAAGTTACTTCTTTTTGCGAAATAATATTTATTTTTTTAAGGCTATTTTTTTTAAGTTTAGCCCGGTTTTGTATCCATTAGTACAATCAGTTATTGATTCCTAACAATACCTTTACGGATCGGACAGGGTTTTCTTTACATATTGTGTATATATAATTGACAATTACACTTAATAACATTACACAAATAACCTAATTTTAACTGTTTACCAATAATATTATGCTATTCGGAATCTAAGTACAGGTTTCCGGGTACGTTTGGATCCATTCACCGGCGGCGATATTACTGGGGAGTGACGTGTCTCTGACACAACTTGAGAGTCGCTAATACTTTCTTGCCTCTCTTTTTCTCCCTCATTAACCAGCTTCTGCTCGTTCTTCCCTAAATCCTGCCCAACCCGTGCCTGAACGACATCCTCCACCACTGATTTTTCAGCTGACCATGGTGGTGTGCTGTCTGAGACTGTACTACCAAAACTGATGAAGTCTGGATAACGGGACCTACGTTTCAGATGATCTATGTTTTTTCTGGAACTAAATTAAGAGATATTAAACACTTTGTCCTGTAAACTGTTTACAGACACTACACCGTCGTTTAAGTAACAAGATAATTGTAAATTTAATTCAGCCATCCACTGTCTACCCATTAATACAGTTTTTCCACATTTGATTACAAATAAGTCTAACTTTTTACTTTCGTCTCTATAACTTACTTTTGGTTTTATGACCCGAATAGAATTTACCATTTCTCCCGTATAGTATCTTAGTGCGATATTACAATTATTTATCCGTAAATCGCTAAACAATCTCTTGTATGTTCCATAATTAATACATGACATCGCACTTCCCGTGTCGCATTCCATTTTTAAATCACTGCCATGTACATTTAGTGTACAATATATTTGCGGATACTGAGCTATTGATAAATTATTTATATCGACAATTATTACCTCGTCGCTTTGCTCGTCGCCCGAGAAGCTAGTGTGCTGAAGAACTACGTGCACATGATGGTGGTCTACTTGTACTGGACACACGCGGCCCAAATGCCCTTGTTTGTTGCATACCCGACACACATACCGCGTGAATTTACACCCTACTGTGCCATGCAACCCCCGCAAGCGTTGCACTGTTGGTCCAGCCGAGCTCGCTCCCCAGGCGCCGACGCTGCCGGTGTCTCGCCCCCGAAGCGCGAGCTGCGCACGCCGTCGCCGCGCCGCTGCCCGCTCCAAGCGTTGCGCCGCCTGTCGCCGCCCGCTCTCGCCGCTGCCGCCACCGGCCTATTCAGTGTATGTGTACTAAATTTTTTCCGCTGCTTCCATGCTCATGGCCATACTATAAGCCTTTGTGCACACGAACTGGTCCCGAATACTTTCTTCTAGCCATGTCTTGACATCTGTTTCAAAACAGCCATGTATTCTGCTATACTTTCGTTCACGTTTTGTTTCCTTTGGTGAAATTTAAAACGTTCGGCTAAAACGCTTGGTTTAGGTTGCAGGTGTTTTTCCATTATGGCCGTTACAAATTCAAATGTCTTTGTACTTGGCTTATGCGGTGTACATAAGTTAACAAGTAATTTGTAACTTTCGGCTCCCATTACCGTAATCAACGTTGGTACACGGAAATCGTCCTTGATGCCGTTGACAACGATAAAATTTTCAAGACGTTCCACGTACAACTTCCAATCGTCTGATTGCACGTTGAATTCCGCACTTTTACTGATGTTCATCGTTACAGTTTTTTTTTTACAGTCACCACAATACAGAATACTACACGTAATTTCTATATAGTCCTCGTCGCCACTGAAACATTCAGGAATGCCAGGATATACGGGGACCAAGGAATGAAACAACAGATCTCTTCCACACATATATTATTGTGACAGAATTATTGTAGAACAAGCTATGAACATGTTGTGGGTTTACCCTCATAAACTGATAAACACTTATAAACTGATATAATGTAGGTTTTTTAATCCTCATACATCACAATTTTCATGTTTGGCGTTTATTGGCTTTTACGAGTGCGACTGCCGTCTGACCACTCAACCCCGAAGGGGAAGCCGGCATCAGGGCCCGGCAGCAGGTGCATCGTCTGGCAGGTGGGGTTGACTTGAGTCCTAAAGATGGTGGTGGGACCCCAATGTAACCAAACAAAACAAAATCATGTCCTCTGCCGTCAATTTATTTCAACCTTGCAGGAAAATACTGCGTCCATTGAACTTTCAAACTGTCCCTTTGCAGTTCAAAAACTTCATCAAGCCCCAACACAATAGAAAAATACATTGTGATTGTACTTATTTGGTAGGTACTTCATTCATGCGAAAAATTCGTGAATAAAGTAAACAACAATAAAAGTCGGTACTTACCTACATCCTTTATCGCTTCGACACTTGCTTGGTGCGAACTTTAGTTCGTGACATAAAGTTGAAGATTCAAGAAAAAAAATCGGTGTATTCAGGATGTGGTAATTTACCCAATTTGTATGAAATTCATCACCAATGTGATGTTATGACCAACCTTGACCTTAAAAGTTTTAGTGATAAAGCTGAAAATCTGATAAAAAATGTTGCAAGATTGTCGTACGTTCATGAGTTGACGTCTGTGCATACAATTTTTTTTATGTAAAGAATTCTGCGATTTCCTATGATGAGCCGCGCTTCAGAAAAAATATTTCATTTCGTTTAGGTAACTAGATCTATACAGTCTCAATAAAAAAAAAGAAATTAGGGAACGCATTAAGCATATTATAGAGAAATACAATCAAATTTTCAAATAACATTTGAAACGATATCTGAAATTAAAATAAGCTAAGATAAAATTAAGCGACATTCTAATAAAACAAATATTCCGTCAGTGTACCTTTGTGTGAAAAGTTTAAATAAATGATACTCAAATTACAAAATGGGGAGTTTAGGAATTCCAGAGCCGTTAAACCAAAATCTTAATGTTGTTGTTGTTCTCAGGCTATAGAGGTCTGCTGCTGGACAAAGACTTCCCTCAAGGCTTTCATTTCATTCAGGGGGTTTTCTTCAATCCCTACGCATAACAGGCGGGTTGGGGATCGCTGTAATTTGATATTCCACAGGAGAAGCGATGCTGCTCGCTTTCCTGGTGAGAGTTCCCCTAGCCGTCTCTTACGACAACCACAGGAGGTTATGGGTTGGTACTATTCTAAGCCCGGTACCACACGAGACAAAATAGAAATAAAATCTATTCAGGATCAAAACAGAATAATTTACTTGTATAAAAATACTCAATAAGTAAGCCAAATGGTAACAGCCTCCGGGTTAGAAGACCAGCAGTTGGCAACGATCTCAGGTACATATAATGTGAGCTGAATTTTTAACCAACTTATTGCTTTATCACTGGCTGAGTTAACTGAAGCCCAGATCTTTTGTACTATCTTTGAGTTCAAATTTCAAATAGTAGGTACCTAGAACATTTACCGTAACTACCTACGCATTCTAAAAAAAATATCGGAAGGGAAGGTTATCAGAAATATCTTTCTACTATATTGTAGTGTTTCTTCTATCATTCCATCTACCTAGCTCTTTTCCAACGGAGACAACTTCCAGTTTATCCGGATGCAGCAGAATATCAGTATTGTACATGTTGCTACTGCCAAACCAACCTCCATAAGTTTACAACCCAGTTACTGGGTAGTAAAGTTTGTAATGTAAACTTGATATTTCAAAGTTTAAGGCGAAATTCGAAATTTTTAAAATCATGCCAAGTTGGAAATTAATTATTTGAAGGAAATTGGATGACATAATCAACAGCGTTGTAAAATACTGTCATTATATTGTAATTAATGCTGTTGCATCAATGAAATGTGAAATATGCATAGTTCCTGATTTAGATCAAATAATATAGTCGATAAACAACTACGTAAGTAGATAGGTCCTATACTCAAAAAAATTGAGTGAATAGGAAGGAAGATGGCAGTAGAGCGAGGTGAAGCCATATTAAACGAAACAACACGACCAAAGGTGCTGCGCCAGAGGGTGATTGATCTGGAGACCCCCCAGGACCTAACTCGCGATAAAACAATATTAGGCGCAACGCAGCACCATTGCTCAGACCCGTCCTCCGTACAGCTTCACCAGACATCATGCCGGGACACGAGGAAAAGCATACGAAAGCTACAGAATTACTTTTTGAATGATCATTTAAAAGAAATTAAAACAAGGTTATTGCAAAACTTTTAGTAAGAAAGTATTTATTGACAGTGTTCTTACAATAACATGTCTTTGAAAATTTTCAATTCTAATTTCGGATGTTTTGCCTAGTGCTTAAATTCAAAGAGAAGTTCCAAAGAGAGATATGAGATGTTTCTAAAGAACCGTACCACTAGACACAATGCTAGATTTTGTAATAATCTTGGCAGGCAAAGCCTAAGGGACGACGAGACAGTAGACACTCCTCATTCAGCCTAGGGCAGTCTGCTACCCACTTCATTTGAATACAACGAATGTTTTCATAATATACTTCTATATTATGTATGTTGCTACAAAGAGAAATTTGTTATACACTATTCATCGTAAACATTGATCAGGCGAACGTTGATGAATAAAGGAGTTTGAAATTAATCAGTGTATCCTGTCGCACTAAGCTACTTATGTCTGAAACTTTGAACTATGTGACTCAGTTTTTCCCTAGGATTCGCCTGCATGGAGGTCGGAAATGATACCGAGATATAATATATCCTTTGTCCTGAACCCAGGTCATGTGAGAGTCATATCCAAATCCGTTCAGGCGTCTCCGCATGGAAAGGTAACGCATAGACAGACGTGCTATGTAACCTTTATCCAGGACCTCCATAGGTCCACTGCTGGATAAAGGCCTCCTTGGCATCTCTCTCCTGGAGCTTGTCAGACCACACCACGGCGACCCCATTTCTCCCACTAGGTGCACCCGTATAGATCAGATCAGCTTGTAGCCATTCCCAGTAAGCTAGGATCTGCTGCCTTTCCACTGAGTCTCCTGCAGGAACGCCACGGCCACCCTCCGTCTGTGGAGAGTTACGGCCAGTTCTCTCGTGCGTCCAGTTAGCGTGCCAACGTTCCACGATGCAGAGAAGCATGAGGCAGTTTCCTGATTTGGGCTCGCTTTTTCAGCCGTGTGAGCCCCTGACACGGTAGCCCTAGCCCATAGGTCACAGGAATCGGGCGGAGCTCTTACCTGCCGTTTTGCAGCGGCGCCCTAACTGTAACTCGTGCCTTTCTTCTGTTCCTTTTTGAAACATTCAGGAATGCCAAGATATAAGGGAACCAAGGAATGAAACAGCAGATCTCTTCCACACATACATATATTGCGACTAAATTAGTGTAGATCAAGCTACGAACATATTGTGGATTCTGACAAACACTTATAAACTAATGTAATGTAGGTACTTTATTCCTCATACATCACACCTCACCACTTAATCAGTTACAACTTATATCTAATTTACTATACAATATGTTAAGAAAACCCTGTCCGACCCATAAGGATAATAAAGGTTAGGTAAACCCATGACCAAATATGATATAAAATTTTACATAATCATCATAGTACCAATACAAAAGAATTTTGAAATACACACATCAAAAGTGTCTAGGGATCAACATATATTTTTGCAATAACTTTTCTCCTGATTGATATTAATTAAAATTTTCTTTAAGGATTCATCAAATAAAGTGTTTTCGTTTGTCACAGTAACGATAAACCAAGTCACCTTTGCATTAATAAAGAAATTTGCCATTTCCCTAATAAAGGGATATTTGACATTTGAACCACTAACACAAAAGTTCGAAAAAAAGACTGAAATAACAGTTTTCTCTAAAATTTTATTGGGTAACTTAAACAATTAATAATCCGTGTTTCTACCGCGAACACTAACAACACAAGAACATCGGTTTGGCATACTCAAAATGAGTTCATCCAAATCACGCTGTGGAATGGCCGCCCATGTTCGTTGCAACAACAAAAAAAGGTCTTCTTGCGACTGGATACCTTCCATATTCGGCAGAGCTCTTCTCTGTAGCATATCCCATGCATGCTCAATCGGGTTCAAGTCTGGCGACTGAGCAGGCCAGGGAAGGACATTGATGTTAGCTGCGGCGAGAGTCTGTCTTACAACTCTTGCGGTGTGCGGTCGTGCATTATCATGCATTAACTGAAATAAGGGACCGATTTGCACTTGTAGAGGAACGATGACGTCTGATACAATCGTCTCGGCATAAATTTGAGCGTTGAGGTTGCCTCTGATCCAAATCAACTCAGTTCTTCCGCCGATCCAAATACCCGCCCATACCATGATGGTTCCACCACTATAAGGATGGACTTCCTGGCAGGATTTTAATCGCTGTTGGCGTCCAGGGGTTCTCCAGTGTCGTATACGTCTTGTATCCGGTCTCATACCAAAACGAGACTCATCAGAAAAGCACACGAAACGCCATTGTTCTTCTGCCCAATTTCTGTGTTCAAGAGCCCATTGATATCGAATCCTACGATTGTGCATTGCTATAGGTGGTACCCGTAGCGGTCTTCGGGAATGAAGGTTCACTTCATGCAAGCGGTTTCTGACTGTTTGGTCGCTAATTAAGTTCCCTGAAGAGTGATGAAGCCTCACGGCTAACATCATGGCGGTTATTGTTGGAGCTCTTCGAGTTAAGATTTGAATGTATCGGTCTTGTCTCCGTGTGGTGCAGCGATACCGTCCTCCATGGCGCTCAGCCACGGTACCAGTGCTTCGGTAACGTGTCCAAAGTCGACTGATAACACTCTGACTTGTATTCAGAGCTAAAGCCACAGTACGTTGCCGGGAACCAGCTTCTATCATTCCCACGGCTCTGAGCATTTCTTCCCTGCTTAAATGACGTCGCCGCTCCATAATAACGTTGGTTTTAATCAGTAGTAGGGAAACAGTAGCACTAATAATGTCTTCAATGCGTTGTATGTTTTTATAGGGAAAATATTGACAGCTGATTTTCATCTTTTACTCGAATTTGATTCACAGTTCCTGATTCAAATTATGAAATGCACCAAAAAGGATCCATATAAATTTATAAAATCATAAATTTATTACAAAGCCACATCTCAATCTCAAGAAATCCGCATAAAAATGCTTGATCCCTAGACACTTTTGATGTGTGTAATATTTTTTTCCCGCGAATTAATTCCAACTTCCCCGAAATTTGGTAATTTTTAAAAAAAGTGACAACTCCGGTATTATTATGAGCGAATAACGATACGACCACGTGCTGCGTGCCCTGTTGCCTCTTTTTGCGAAATAATATTTATTTTTTTAGGGGTATTTTTTTTAAGTTTAGCACGGTATTGTAACCATTAGTACAATCAGTTATTGATACCTAACAATACCTTTATGGATCGGACAGGGTTTTCTTTACATATTGTATATATATAATTGACAATTACACTTAATAACATTACACAAATAACCTAATTTTAACTGTTTAACAATAATATTATGCTATTCGGAATCTAAGTACAGGTTTCCGGGTACGTTTGGATTCATTCACCGGCGGCGATATTACTGGGGAGTGACGTGTCTCTGACACAACTTGAGAATCGCTAATACTTTCTTGCCTCTCTTTTTCTCCTTCATTAACCAGCTTCTGCTCGTTCTTCCCTAAATCCTGCCCAACCCATGCCTGAACGACATCCTCCACCACTGATTTTTCAGCTGACAATGGTGGTGTGCTGTCTGAGACTGTACTACCAAAACTGATGAAGTCTGGATAACGGGACTTACGTTTCAGATGATCTATCTCAAAAAAAAAAAAATCAAAATCAAAGCATTTATTTCAAATAAACCAGTTACAGGCACTTTTGAATTATCAGAAGGTCGGTCAGTCAGTAAGGTGAAGCTAGTCGCCCATTCCAAAGAGTAGGTACCAATGGAGAAGAACGGGCAAGAAACTCCATGGCCACTCTTTTAAATTATCAAGCTATTGATACAAATGTTTGATTACATCATTCATTTTGAAATCAATCGTGTGAGAACGATGCAGAAATATCTTGTACGCTGAGAGCGTCCATTATGGAAAAAAAAACAACAATTCAGAAATTAAAATACGCCGTAGCAGCTAAGAGATGACCAGTCCCCTATGGATCAGCATCATTCAGCTCAACCATATTGAAGGGAACCTAATGACCCAACACACACGCCACCACCAGCGAGACATTTGAGTGGGCATGACTTACTCTCAACAGCCATAGCACAATCAAGTCAATAAAAGACTAACCCAACAAATGGATGCTTTACAGCAAGTAGATCGTGCTCACACGTGTTCCATGCAATTATACAATGCTAAGAAATTGAATCTACACAATGCAAAGACAGTTTTGTCCAAGGTTCAGCAGCTCCAACGGTGTTCCCGAATGCTAAGTTTAGCTCCTGTGTAGCTGCACCAGTGCCGAATACCCCTGTCAGCGATGCAATTCCGTAACGCATAATATGCCTGGATACATAGTGTGTACTGGCTTTGAGTTAAAAAAAAAAAACAATTACAAATTAAAACTACAAGAGGAAAATCAAAGTACAATCAGTGTAAGCATAGAAATCGGACGCAGCTCAAGCTCAAGCCTTTTTGTCGTAAATATAATCTTTAACACTATAAAATGCTTTCTGACACAACTTACGTTTAATGAAGGATTTGAATTTATTCAAGCTCAGATCTTGAACGACCTCTGGAAGTCTATTGTAAAAATGTATACATTGGCATCTAAAAGAGCCACCTATTTTCTTGAGCCTTGTTGTAGGTACAATAAATTTGTGCTTGTTCCTAGTATTTATATTATGGACATCACTGTATTTTTTAAACAATTTTATATTTTTATGAGCATACAAAAGATTTTCATAAATACCTATATTGAGACGGCACGGTCAGTACATTAATCTCTTTAAATTTCTCTCTGAGAGAGTGTCTCGGACTTAATTTATAAATTGCACGAACAGCTCGTTTCTGCAAAACAAATATTGTTTGAATATCAGTGGCATTTCCCCACAACAGAATGCCGTACGACATTAAGCTATGGAAATAGCCAAAGTACACTAAACGGGCCGTCTCAATATCAGTCAAATTACGAATTGTTCTAACTGCGTATGCAGCAGAACTTATTTTCTATATGTGGACCCCATTGAAGCTTAGCATCCAGAGTTATACCCAAGAACACTGTGCTGTCTTCAGATTCCAATTCTTCGCCCTTTATCAACACTTTAGTTTTCACCTGCCTAACGTGAGGTAGAGTAAACTTAATGCATTTGGTTTTTTTCTCGTTTAAGAGTAAATTATTAACATTAAACCAGTGGACTACTTTGGAGATCGCGCTATTTACATCATCAGTGACCTGCTGTTGACGTTTAAGTTTAAATAAAAGTGAAGTGTCATCTGCAAACAACACTATATCGTGATTATCCTTTATGAGGTACGGCAGGTCATTGATGTAAATAAGAAACTAAAAGGGACCAAGAATTGACCCCTGTGGGACTCCCTTTGTTACTAAAGATCCGGAAGATCTTTTTCCATTAACGTCAACGCTTTGAATCCTACCACTCAAGTAGGATGTAATAAGATCTAGTGCAGAGTTCCTGATCCCGTAGTGGCGGAGTTTCCTGATTAACGTCTCGTGAAGAACGCAAGCAAATGCCTTGGACAAATCACAAAAAATGCCCAAGGCATCGCATTTATCCTCCCATGCATTATAGATATGACCTAGAAGTTCAGCACCAGTAGTTGAACGACCCCTTGTAAAACCGAACTGTTTGCTATGTAACAATTTATGTTTATTAAAAAACTTAGCATTTGGTTTAAAATTAATATCTCAAAAATTTTACTAAAGGTAGGTAGGTAGTACAGAAATAGGTCTATAATTTGTGGGGTCTGATGTACTACCTGATTTAAACAAAGGTATTATTTTACTATTTTTCATGAGATCAGGAAACTCTCCACAATCAATACAAGTATTAAAGATAACCGCTAGAGTGGGTGCCACAATATCAATAATAGACTTAGCAACTTCCACCGAATGACCCCATAGGTCAGCAGTCTTTTTTTATATTGAGAGTGTGAAAGATTTTAATTATATCTTTACTGGTAACATATTCAAAATGAAATTCCGAATTACAAACATTAACATTTTCTTTAAGCAAAGACTCAGCAACAGAAGGTGATGAGTTTAGGGATTTAGTAGTTAAAACAGGAATATCCGAAAAGAAATTTTCAAACACCTCAGCGACTTGCGAGTCTGATTTTATTATGTTGCCGTTAATAGTCAGGCTATAGTCAGTATTTCTATCACTGGACCTTCCCGTTTCACTATTAATAATTTTCCAAGTCGTTTTAATTACATTACTACTGTTTTTTATATTTGAACTCAAGTAACGTGACTTGGCGTGGTTATCTATTTTCTGGAACTAAATTCAGAGATATTAAACACTTTATCCTGTAAACTGTTTACAGACACTACCCCGTCGTTTAAGTAACAAGATAATTGTAAATTTAATTCAGCCATCCATTGTCTACCCCACCCATTAATACCGTTTTTCCACCTTTGATTACAAATAAGTCTAACATTTTACTTTCGTCTCTATACCTTACTTTTGGTTTTATGACCCGAATAGGATTTACCATTTCTCCCGTATAGTATCTTAGTGCGATATTACAATTATTTATCCGTAAATCGCTAAACAATCTCTTGTATGTTCCATAATTAATACATGATATCGCACTTCCCGTGTAGCATTCCATTTTTAAATCACTGCCATGTACATTTAGTGTACAATATATTGGTGGATACTGAGCTATTGATAAATTATTTATATCGACAATTATTACATCGCTTTGCTCGTCGTCCGAGAAGCTAGTGTGCTGAAGAACTTCGTGCACATGATGGTGTTCTACTTGTACTGCAAATGCCCTTGTTTGTTGCATACCCGACACACACATCGCGTGAATTTACACCCTACTGTGCCATGCATCTCCCGCAAGCGTTGCACTGTTGGTCTCGCCGAGCTCGCTCCCCAGGCGCCGACGCTGCCGGTGTCTCGCTCGCCCCCGAAGCGCGAGCTGCGCGCGCCGTCGCCGCGCCGCTGCCCGCTCCAAGCGTTGCGCCGCCTGTCGCCGCCCGCACTCGCCACCGGCCTATTCAGTGTGTACAAAATTTTTTCCGCTGCTTCCATGCTCATGGCCATACTATAAGCCTTTGTGCACACGAACTGGTCCCGAATACTTTCTTCTAGCCATGTCTCAAACTCACATGATTTTGACATCTGTTTCAAAACAGCCATGTATTCTGCTATACTTTCGTTCACGTTTTGTTTCCTTTGGTGAAATTTAAAACGTTCCGCTAAAACGCTCGGTTTAGGTTAACTTTCGTTAAAAAAAAAAAGTTGCAGGTTTTTCCACCATGGCCGTTACAAATTCAAATGTCTTTGTACTTGGCTTAAGCGGTGTACATAAGTTAACAAGTAATTCGTAACTTTCGGCTCAACGTTGGTACACGGAAATCGACCTTGATGCCGTTGGCAACGATAAAATTTTCAAGACGTTCCACGTACAACTTCCAATCGTCTGACTGCACTTTGAATTCCGCACTTTTACTGATGCTCATCGGTACAGTTTTTTTTTTTTTTTATAGTCACCACAATACAGAACACTACACGTAATTTCTATATAGTCCTCGTCGCCACTGAAACATTCAGGAATGCCAGGATATACGGGGACCAAGGAATGAAACAACAGATCTCTTCCACACATATATTATTGTGACAGAATTATTGTAGAACAAGCTACGAACATGTTGTAGGTTTACCCTCATAAACTGATAAACACTTATAAACTAATATAATGTAGGTTTTTTATTCCTCATACATCACAATTTTCATGTTTGGCGTTTATTGGCTTTTACGAGTGCGACTGCCGTCTGACCACTCAACCCCGAAGGGGAAGCCGACATCAGGGCCCCGTCCGTAAGTCAGCAGGTGCATCGTCTGGCAGGTGGGGTTGACTTGAGTCCTAAAGATGGTGGTGGGACCCCAATGTACCCAAACAAAACAAAACCGGGATCATGTCCTCTGCCGTCAATTTATTTCAACCTTGCAGAAAAATACTGCATCCATTGAACTTTCAAACTGTCCCTTTTCAGTTCAAAAACTTCGTCAAGCCCCAACACAATAGAAAAATACATTTTGATTGTACTTATTTGGTAGGTACTTCATTCATGCGAAAAATTCGTGAATAAAGTAAACAACAATAAAAGTCGGTACTTACCTACATCCTTTATCGCTTCGACACTTGCTTGGTGCGAACTTTAGTTCGTGACATAAACTTGAAGATTCAAGAAGAAAATCGGTGTATTCTAGGATGTGATAATTTACCCAACGTGCATGCAACTCATCATCAATGTGATGATGAATTTAATCATCACCAATGAGGTGATGAATTTTACCATCACCGTATCGGTAATGAATGTAATGATCATCGCATTGGTGATTAATTTAATCATCATCAACACATTGGTGATGAAATCAAATAAACAAAGTAAAGTATCTACCTAAGTTCGAACTTCTGAACTACACGTAAGTTGTGACCAACCTAGACCTTAAAAGTTTTAGCGATAAAGCTGTAAATCTAAAAAATCTTGACAGATTGTCGTACTGTTATACCCTTACAATGTTAGTGGAATGGCTTAGCAACGCTCAGATGTGCCACGTCAGCATTATGGGTTACAGTACGTCATTCATGAGCCCAGCGGGGCAGTTGGTTCTAAATCTCGGTACGGGTCGGAGGTCCTAACTCTTACTATTTCTACTATTTCTGTATTCTAAATCCTACTTATTAATTAAATCCTATTTTAGCTTAAATAATAGTTTTTTTAAAAACAAGATTCCTAAGTCTCGTATAATATTTGGTGGCAGCGGTGGGATACGAAAATCCCCTACCCGAATACGTCTTCGAAGAAAACTAAAGTGCCAGTGAAATCAAGTGTTCATAAATATTCTAAATCTATTTCGAAAGTGCTAAAAGTTAAAACAAGTTCCAAAACCAGTATAATAAAATAAGTGTCGTGTCAGTGCAAGAAATCTAAGTGCTCAACCGACACCCTGTCTTGAGTGTTGCATCCCGCAACCGAGACCGGCTTTCACCCTCTGCTGGTCCAGAGGTCTACTACAACTGCTGTTCAGCTGTTTACCGCTGGAGAAGCGGTCACGATGTTCCTGAATATCCTCACAATGATGGCGTTCCTGTGAGTGATCTAAAAGTCAACTTCATCTACCTTGGCCGTTATTACATCCTAGCACGAATACTAGAATTAACTCAGAGTCCATACTATTCCTATCTAACTATTTTAATACCATAATTTTATTGTACACTGCTAATACATTGTAACCGATAAAACCTTATTGTATCGTTACTGATTATTTTGTTTAGACTACGCGTTTCGATTACGCGTCTATAACACTGAGTCACTTATACAAAGTAGCATAAGCTAGAGGCTATTTCTTGTTATTAAGATAAGTTGTATTTTATTGTGTAAAATCAAATCATGGCTTCTAAACATGAAACAAAAGAAGAAAATTCCAGTGGTCCTAGGAATACAAGGGCCGAAATTGAAGAAAAAATAGAACTCGGTATTCTATTTAAATTCATCAAATCATTCGATGGTTCCAGGGAAAAGTTAAATCCCTTTATCACTAATTGCCAGAGCGCATTTGATATAGCTACTAAAACTCAAAAATCTATCCTATTCAAATATATTCTAAGTCAATTAACAGATAAAGCTGAAACTACATGTAGTGTCAAAGAGTTCGAGTCCTTTGATCAATTCATCGAGTTCCTAAAGCACCAATTTGGTGAAAGAAAACACTATGCTCATTTACTCACTGAACTTCAGGATTGTAAACAAAACTCTTCTGAAACAGTTAATCAGTTTGCATTAAAAATAGAAACATGCTTAGCGAAATTACTTACGGAAATAAACATTTCTATTCCAACAAAACGTAAAACAGAGTTAGCAGGTCGTGTAGCTGCAATGCAAGATCTTGCACTTCACACCTTCATAATAGGTCTCTTACCACGGATATCACAAGTCGTTAGATGTCGCAACCCCGACTCGCTAAATTCCGCTATAAGTTTCGCAGTTGAAGAAGAAAAAATTATATCTAGCATCTATAAAAGATCCGCATCCAGTACTCACTCCAGTAATGACAGATTAAAAAACATTAATTATCGCCGTGATTCCCAATCGTCGCGTTTTCCAAATCCACGGAATTACCAATCTGATCATTCAAAGGTAAATACCAACGATATGATATGTCGTTACTGCAAAAACATAGGCCATACTATTGAAAATTGTCGCAAAAGACAATACAACAACAGTAGAAATCAATCTACTGCTTCTACTTCCGATGGCCGTCAACCTAATTCTACACAAACTTCAAGTTCTAGGCCAACTCGTAAAGTTTTCGTCTTAAAGCGAAACGAGGAAGATAATCTAGATGAAATCAATCAAAATGATTTAAACGAGTAAAATTTCCTGAACGGTATCGCGCAGGAAATTCGTCTTACCATACTAAAGCCGATGCCTCTCTCTTCACTGTATCCCCTGAATCAATTACTAAATCCGCTGAATCGCGTACTAAATCCACTGTATCTTTGAAAAATCCGTTTACTAAATCCACTGTATCTATGGAAAAACCATTTACCAAATCCTCTGAATCGCTTACTAAATCCGCTGAATCACATACTAAATCCACTGTATCTACGAAAATTCCATTTACTAAATCCACTGTATCTATGAAAAAACCATTTACCAAATCCTCTGAATCCCTTACTAAATCCACTGAATCTAAGAAAAAATCCACTACTAATTCTACTGAATTACTCACTGAACTCACTGAATCCGCTATTACTACTAAATCCTCTGAATCGCTTACTAAATCCATTGAATCTAAGAAAAAACCCACTACTAAATCTACTGAATTACTCACTGAACACACTGAATCCGCTATTCCTACCAAATCCTGTAAAGTGCAAAATCCAAACATGAAATCGACTGACTCTACTTCCATGCCAAATCGAAACACATCCTCCGATAACTCACCACATCTGAAACAGAAAACAAACGTGAAAATCTATAAAATACATCAAAACACAGAGAAAAGATATTTACCTCACGTAATAATCGATACTCCGGTTGCCGATAACCCTTTATCCTTCTTAATTGACACAGGTTCCTGCATAAGTCTGCTGAAATTAGATTCTATGTCCAAAGTCCCAAAGTTAAGTGATGATATAATAATCCTCAAAGGAATTGATCCTGGAGACGAAACAACTTCAACCCTAGGCAGTTTTGAAATGCAAACATTCAAAAAAGATGGAAAACCTTATATCCATAATTTTCACGTTGTCAAAGATATTAGCCTAAGTTTCGACGGCATCATAGGTAACGACCTCCTGAAAAACTTAGGTTGCCAAATCGACTATCTTCAAGGAACTTTACAGATAGATGAATATTATATCGACTTGAAATTCGCTGAACCATTATATAACATTCCACCTCGTACTGAAACTGTGATCGAATGCACAGTAAGTAATCCAAATATAAAGGAAGGTCTGCTCATAGACCAACACATCTCTGATTCATTATTAGTAGCCAACTGCGTAGTAAGCGTGAAAGAAAACAACCGTATTAACATTACAGTTGTCAATATCTCCGAAGAGTCCGTTATACTCCAATCTAACCTTAATCTAACACTAGAACCTTTAGGCACTCAAGCCTGGTCGAAACCTCAAGAATTATTGCCTCCTATGCACGTTTCTACAAGAACTAAAAAGGTTCTCCAGCATCTTAGGATGTCTCATCTCAATGAAGAGGAATATAATGCCCTATTACAAGTCTGTACAGACTTTTCCGATATCTTCCATCTTCCTGGCGATAAGCTCACACACACTACAATCGCCGAACACAATATCAGAACAAGTACAGATATCCCTATTCAAACTAAATCTTATAGATTTCCTGAATGTCATAAAAAGGAAGTTGAAAATCAAATTAACAAAATGCTTGAAGAAAACATCATAACACCTTCTAATTCACCATGGTCCTCACCCATTTGGGTTGTGCCCAAAAAGCTGGATGCTTCGGGACAACAAAAATGGAGAATCGTTATTGATTATAGAAAACTCAATGACGTTACTATTGGAGAAACATATCCTATTCCACAAATAACTGAAATTTTAGATCAATTGGGGAAAAGTCAATACTTCACAACTTTAGATTTAGCCTCAGGCTTCCATCAGATTCCTATGTCCGAGCAAGACGCTCCCAAAACCGCCTTTTCTATACCACAAGGTCATTTCCAATTTTCAAGAATGCCATTCGGGTTAAAAAATGCCCCTTCTACTTTTCAAAAAGTAATGAACACATGCTTGTGTGGACTTCAAGGCTCACGATGCTTTGTTTATTTAGACGACATTGTAGTGTACTCACCTGACTTACCAAGTCACATTCAAAATCTGTCCGCTGTTTTCGATAGGCTCAGGAACTATAACCTGAAACTCCAACCAGATAAATGCGAGTTCCTATGCAAAGAAGTGGCTTATCTTGGTCACCTCATCAACAAAGACGGTGTTCAACCAAATCCTAGAAAAGTCAAATGTATCACTGAATTTCCAAAACCAAAATGCCCAAAAGATATAAAATCTTTTCTTGGACTCGTATCTTACTATAGACGTTTCATACCTGACTTTTCCAAACTAGCAAAACCATTAACATCTCTCCTAAAAAAGGACACACCGTTCAATTGGAACAATGAACAACAGCTCGCTTTCGAAAACTTAAAAACTAAATTAGTTACGTCACCGGTGTTAGCATATCCCGATTTTACCAAACCCTTTATCCTAACCTGTGACGCTTCCAACTTCGCTGTTTCAGCTATATTATCCCAAGGTCCAATCGGAAAGGACCGTCCAATCGCTTACGCGTCTCGAACACTCAATAAGGCTGAGTGTAATTATAGCGTTACTGAAAAAGAATGCTTAGCTATTATCTTTGGAACTAAAGCCTTCCGACCCTATCTGTACGGAAATCGATTTACCATAGTCACTGATCACAAACCACTACAGTGGTTATTTAACTGCAAGGATCCCGGCTCTAGGCTAGTACGCTGGCGACTCAAATTAGAAGAGTTTGACTATGATATTGTATACAAGAAAGGGAAAATGAATACTAACGCCGATGCTTTGTCTGGATTTCCAGTTAACCCTATCCAAGGTAAACCTTCGACAACCTCTGATCCTCAATTACTAGACCTTGACACTGAATTAGATGATCCCTTAGAGGATCCTTTTATAATTTTTCCAACTCCCATTCCGTTCTCTTTCGAAGATAACGACCTACTAAATCACGAAATAAATCCCGACTCTAATATCCTGCAAAATCCTATACCACAAAATGAACCAATACTATCTCCAGATCTCATAGATCTAGGACCAAACTTACCTTACCTTGAGACTAGCCCTAACAGTGCTGATCTTAACCTTGACTTCGACTCGCTACAAATTCCCTCACCAAATGAGCAATCAAATCTAAATGAGGAGAATTATTCCCAATTCCTAAAGTCAAATAAAAATAATACTTGCAACACAATTCTAAAAGAACATAACGAAAGCCTCCTTAAAACAACATGCAAGGTAATATTAATTCCTACATCAATAGACTTAGACGAATCAAATCCCTACATCCCCGAAATTCTCCTAAATTCTGGCAACGAAGACGAAATCCTTAATTCAGAAAAAGAATTATACCACTTTCTAAAAACTGAATACGACGGCAAAACTGTTTACTTCATCTTTATAAAAGTTCACCACTTTGACGAGTTACCTTATCATGCTATTTATGATACCCTGAAACGAATTAGAAGCGAAATCCTGAAATTCGAACAAATAACAGACGTTGCTATCTCCGATTTCAAAAATCCATTTGATAATCACTCCTATGTCAAAATCTACAATATCCTAACTCATATTTTTCACAACACAAACATTCGAATCCACGTTTACCTAAATAAAACAATATACCCTACCCTGAGTGAAAGACCCAAAATCATGCGTGAAAACCACGATATTCCTACAGCCGGACACTTAGGCTCGACACGAATGTACAACAGAATACGAGAACAATTCTATTGGAAAGGCATGCGAAGCGACATAGAAGACTATGTCAAGAAATGTAAACTATGTCAGGAAAATAAAGCACTGAGAAAATTAAATAAGGCCCCAATGGAAATCACTACTACATCCACAGCACCGTTTCAGAGAATAGCACTGGACATAGTAGGACCTTTACCCGAGTCCGGTCCTGCTAAACTTAAGTATATACTCACCTTACAAGATGATCTAACTAAATATTCAATCGCTTACCCGATACGTAGTACAACCGCCGAAGAATCTAGCGATTGTCTTATTCATTTTATATCCTTATTCGGAATTCCTAAATCTATCTTAACTGATCAAGGTACTAACTTTACGTCCGACCTTTTTAAAACTACTTGCAAATTCCTTAAAATTAAACAATTATGGTCATCGCCTTACCACCCTCAGACGCAAGGCGCTTTAGAACGCAGTCATTCGACTCTCAAAGAATATTTAAAATCCTTCGTAAATACGGACCAAGACAACTGGCCGACTTATGTCTATACAGCTATGCTGACTTATAACACAACGGAACATTCAACGACAAAATTTACTCCTTACGAGCTAATATTTGGTCATAAACCCTTTATTCCTAACTCCATCTATGAAACTGAACCTAACACAACCTATTCAGACTACATTAGAATGTTACAACATAAATTTAAACACACTAGAGAAAAAGCCTTGGAAAATATATTAAAATCCAAGGAATCTTCTAAATCCTATTACGACTCTCATTCTAAATCACCACCACACTACAAAGCTGGTGACTACGTCTACCTTAAGGCCCATCTGAGGCTCAAAAAGGCACTCTCGCCTATCTGGAAAGGACCTTACAAAATCATTAAAGTTCACAATAACAACACAGCTACGCTTCTTATAAACAGACGTCATGTGACTCATCATTTCGATCAAATGAAACCTGCGGTAATTAACGACTCCGGATTACTGTTAGAGATCGATTAAGATAATTAATCATTAATTATTTACATGTAAGTATTAGCTATTAATTAGAATAGGTCCTTAACGTAGTCTAACTGATTTCATTAATTCTATTTCAGCGCCTCGGTCAATGCGCATCAAGACCTTATCAAGCCTCTTCCTTCTAGTTCCGGTATATACTTCGATAACCTAGGAAAACTTAAAACGATTAAGGGAAAGTTAAATATAATTAGTCATGTAAACATTTCTCTTATAAATCCTCACCTTTCTAACCTCGATGATATAATGAGCATACTTAAGAAAACGTGTCAAAAATCAAGCAACCTTCAATGCGATGATATACTATCTCCACTCACATTTCGGTACAACGAAATTAAACGCGAGTTTGACTCTATCTCACATCTAATGTCAAAACGTAATAAACGTTCAGCATGGTTCGCCGGAATAGGCACCGTTTTCAAACATGTTTTCGGCACTCTAGATGAAGATGACGCATCAAAATACGATTCCGCTATTGAATCATTTCAAAACCACGAGAAAAAGCTCGCGGAACTAATGAAAGAAAATATCTTAATTACTACTACTTCTCTAGAATCTTACAAAGAAACGATTAATAAATTAAAATATAACGAAGTTTCTCTTAAAAATACTCTAAGCCAACTCATACTACAATTAAATAATATCACAGAAACTTCTAAAATCCTGATATCCGAAACTAAATTCCATTCCATACTTGCTAATCTCGAAAGTTCTCTACTAGCATTGTCGTTTCAGCTTGAAGACATAACAAACGCTATCCTGTTGTGTAGTCAAAACATCCTGCATCCGAACATAATAAGTCCTACGCAATTATACTACGAACTCGTTGATAACGACAGGCACCTACCTAGAGACACTGGAATTCCTGTAACGCTAAGTCTAGATAATATCCATATAATATTAAGCATATCTGAAGTCGCTTGTTATTATTATAAGAATAAACTTGTATTCGTTTTACAAATTCCTTTAGTTACTAATGATGAATTTATTTTGTACCATAATTTAGCATTACCGACCCCTCATGGGTCAGATAATCCTAATACTTTTAGTTTAATTTTACCTTCTAGTTCGTATATTGCTATTTCTAAAGATAAGCTAAACTTCTGTAATCTAGATACCCTAGATAAATGTAAAACAATGTACTCGGAGTTCTTTCTATGTGAGATACCTACGGTATTATTGACAAACGTCAGTCCTACATGTGAAAGTGAACTATTAACTAAAACAATTAGTGCTATTCCTACTCAGTGTGAAACCAAAACAATTGTTGGCGAATTGGACATTTGGAAATCGCTTATAAACAATCAATGGATTTTCGTGCAGTCTCGTTCAAGCAAAGTTTCAATGGACTGTAATAACTCCGAATTACGTGAAATCATAGTATCCGGAACTGGTATACTACGCATTCCAAATCAGTGTACAGTCTACACAAAAAGTGCAAGACTTATATCGTCAAAAGACTCAATCAATGTAGAAATTCCTATTCCTAGATTAGACTTTAGCATTATAAATGATTCATGTTGTAAATTAGATACTAAGTCTACTACTAGTTTAAATAATATCATATCCCCTATTTTACTACAAAATATTGACTTAGATGATTTAACTTTAAAGAAACAAAACAACAAGTTATATTCAGATTTAAATAAACTTATTGATGAAGAACCTATTCTAGTAAAATACGGGACACACTATTCTATTCTGACCATATGTATTCTAGTTATACTAATTTCTTTTATAGCATTCAAATTATGCAAAATTATTTGTAAACATAGATCTAAGTTCTATATTTCTTGTGTAAAACCAATGACTCATACCGATGACGATGTCAGTAATCATAATATTAGTACTGAACCTGAAAACTCTTCAATTCCATTACCTAGATTACGTGATATAGTTTAAATTCCTGAATTCCGGCTTTTATCCCCGAATTTCAGTCTTATGGGGGGGGGGGGCTGTTATACCCTTACAATGTTAGTGGAATGGCTTAGCAACGCTCAGATGTGCCACGTCAGCATTATGGGTTACAGTACGTCATTCATGAGCCCAGCGGGGCAGTTGGTTCTAAATCTCGGTACGGGTCGGAGGTCCTAACTCTTACTATTTCTACTATTTCTGTATTCTAAATCCTACTTATTAATTAAATCCTATTTTAGCTTAAATAATAGTTTTTTTAAAAACAAGATTCCTAAGTCTCGTATAATAGTACGTTCATGTGTTGACGTCTGTGCATACAATTTTTTTATGTAAAAATTCTTCAATTTCCTAAGATGAGGTTTACTTCGATGTGCAGGTGTCAAAAAAAAAACCTGTTGTTTTTCCAACACCCCAAACTAGGAGGGTAAGTTTTTGCACATTAGGGGTACTGTATTCACAGCATATAGAATTGTAACCCATTTTTATTCAACCACGTTTTACGACGACAAGGAATATATATTGATACCTATATATTTATTGGTGTTTGTAGTCAGTTAGATAATAAAAATGGAAATGTTTATTTAAATATGTTTCTTTAATATTATTGCCTTTAACTTCTATAGGAAATATCCATAATTCATGATTACGGCTGATTATGGAATTACGACCGAGATTCTGATAGCGGGTGGCAAACCGGTTCTTAAAGCGCTTCAGAAGCTATTTAATTCCATCATTCTTAAAGGCGTAGCGTCTACTTCTACTAATGATATTTTTTTATTTACAACTAATGACGAATTACACCGCCTTTCAAGAAGTTTCGTCGTCTTCAACATTTATCCTAACACAAAACAATGACATTATAAATAGTAATTATAATAATAAAAACGTTATTCCAAGTACTACTACAACTACGTATAATTTTAATAATTGTAATTTTACTAATTGTTTTAATAATTAAAAACGAACAAAATATAAAATACTTTTTTTTCTGTTTCTTCGCAAGTGTGTTAAAAAACGTCGTACGATATACGTGCGTATTGGTTATAACATGCTCGGCTCAATTACGCCCTCGCCTTCGGCTCGGGCTGAAATTCCCTTGAGCGTGTTATAACCATCATTACGCACTAATATCGTAATGTACTATTTAGCCACCGACTTCCGAAATTAGTTATTTTTCACTTTGTTGTGTTTTTTTTTTTTTTTTGAGAATTCGATTGTTTTTTTATTCTTCACAAGAATATTCCAGACATTATGAAATTTTAATATGGTTCTGTAATAATCAATGTAGGATTTAAAGGAGGCCGGGCTGTGTTATTTCCGTAGTGATAGTCAGATAGAACAGTGTTAATACACTGACGGACTCATATACTGCATCAAGGTTCAGGATTACTTTGAAATGTTTTTTTTTAATAAGTAGGTATGCAAACTTTTAGATTAAATTATATAAATACGGAGAGACTGGCTCTTAATCTTAAAACAAAGGAAAATTTAAAAATAGAACTGCAGCCACAAATGAATATTGCCGGGAAAAGAAAATTTACGCGTAGTATCAGATTTGTGTGATATTTAAAGTTTTAAATTGATTCGCTTTGATTTTTTATTCTTTTGTCAATTGAATTCTCTTTACCAGTAGAACTGTTGGGTTAGTTTTTTAGCTCATCGGGAGTTTCTAAACCATAATATGGATACTTTGTCCGAACAAGTGGCTCAAATTGTAGCACTGTTGCGGGAGGGTTTGGATCAACGAACGATTGTTAGAAATTTAAACCAGTCCACTGTTTCCAGGATATACAGAACGTTTGTGGAGACAGGTTCTTACAGAAGGAGACATGGTACAGGCAGGACTCGAGCAAGCACCGGTCGTGATGCCGATTTATTGTTACAACTTCAATGCGAAATCGTTTCCTCACGTCAGTTAACATCAAAACAGAGCTTAATGAAGTGCGTGGATTAAATGTGAGTGCAAGAACAATAAGAAGATGGTTAAAGGGCTTCTTTTAACCTTCTGACCACAGATGACTGCAAGATGGTATGGAAGGAACTTCAAGGAAGGAACGGCAAGGAACTTCAGAGGCAATTTTATCGGACTCTTCATGAGCCCGATGTTGACTTTTTGCTTCCGTATCCTGGCTACGATTCGGTGGCCTTTTCGGGGAAACTGCAAGGTTTCATCTATGCAGTTATGGACGAAGTTATCTTGACGAATAACTACCGGAGATATATTGTCAAGAACGGGACGATTGGCGTGTGTCGGGCATGTCACCATCCGGGTCAGTCCATCAGTCATATTATCTCTAGTTGTTCTCGATTAGCTAACAGCGAGTATTTGCACAGGCTTATCATCCACCAGCAACTTGCTTTGAAATATAAACTTGTAGATTCTGAGGTATCGTATTAAAAGTATGTGCCCGACCCAGTTCTTGAAAATGACCATGTCACGTTATACTGGGATCGCTTTATCATTTCTGACAGGACTATTGTGGCCAATAAGCTTGATATAGTGGTGATAGAACGATTAGCGCGCCTCGCAATGATTGTCGATGTTACCATTCCACATGACGGGAATTTCGGGAAAGCTGAGAAAGAGAAGCAAATTAAATATCTCGACTTGGCGCACGAGACGCATTGTTGACATGTGGAATGTTAACTCGGCAGTAATTGTAGGTACCGATTGTCATATCGGCCAATAGTTTTTTAAGCTATTGCATAGCTTCTATCGCGGGCCTTGAGCGCGGGGACCGAATCCAGAAATTCCGTAACGAAAAAACCTCACGCTCCCCATCGTCTAACGTCGTTTCAGTTCGGCAGTCTTCGGCACGGTATGTTTGTGTGCGTGCGACTACATCTTTTGATAACAATTTATAGATTTTCAAAAAGAGCACGCATATTGCAGGGCGCGAACTCAGTTCTACACACTTGCCATGTTACTGATAGTCGCGATGTGCTAAACTTGCGATTAATTTTCTCTCTGAAATAGGTCTTCTATAGAGATATGTCATAGACGTCACCGACGTTGTCATGGCTACCTTAAAAACTTTTCATATAATTAATTATTAAGTACTTTTATTCAAATTAATTTAGTAGTGTTTTTATAAAATAGCTTTTTTTTTAACGGAAAAACTAAGATGAATGTCACGCTAATTTTTCATTGGACTTTTAAATTATTTATAGTGTTGTTTACTAAATAAAAGCGCGTGATTTTATAGAGTAAAAAGTGCTCACGCGGCCATTTTTTCAATTGTTGCAAGAATTCAAAAGACTGTCTTTAAATAGTGTTCAGACGATTGCTCAAAGTGTATTAGATTTCATTAGTAACAGAAATGGCATTTCAATAATGACTTTCAACTGCCAAAGTCTAAATAGTCATAAATACGATTTACAAGATTCAGTTACGAGACAAACAAATGTGTTACTTCTTACCGAAACTTGCATGACGCATGATAATCCAATTGAAATACCTAATTTTAATTGTATTGTTCAGTTCAAACGAGATACTGTTTCAAAAGGTGGGGTAGCTATTTACCAAAATAAAAATGATATTACTAATATTATGACTCCGAATATTGAAATAAATATTGTACACGTTAGCGATGTTAATGTTAGGCGCTCAGTTGTTGGAGATATTTGTGCGTGCTTATGCAAACTTAGAAATGGCCTACAAATAGTGATGGTAGCAATTTACATTTCTCCGAATCCAAAATTGGACGAGTTAGAGCATTTTATTCATCGCACTTTACTGGAGTACACTGAAGAAGGCTCGAAAATACTTGGTACAAATGGTAATAAATTTCCACTTATCTTGGCTGGCGATTTCAACATTAACTTCGCTGATAAAAAATCAGAGCGGTTGACAACTTTTCTATCAAAAACATTGAATTTGAAAATGAATAATGATCCACAAGAGTCCACAACAAAATATGGGACCACCATTGACGCGGTATTTTCTAGGTATTTAGAGGATATTAAGTCGCAAACTTATGTTTCTTATTTCAGTTATCATAAACCTATAGTTTCAATGATAAATATTCCTGAATAACCAACAGCTACTGTAAGGTAATAAAACCCACATGTATTGTAAAATAATAAAAATATTTTAAATAATATTAAATTTTTATTTATTTAATAAAAGAAAAATTTGTTTTCTTATCGGTCACCACGCTCAAAAAGTGTAACTTGAATTAATATCAAAGAAAAAGAAATACTGCATAAATAAAATAAATAAATAATTATAATTGCATAAATTGATACAAAATGCTATGCAATAGCTTTACCGCGGCAGTCCCCGAGTGCCACACGTCTTTTTTTTTTTTTAATAATTATAAACTAGTGCTTGACTGCAATCCCGCCTGATGGTAAGCAGTTGAAGCAATCATTGATGGAATGGCGCACTGGTTTATTAAGCCTATTCACTTAAAAAACATAGGAAGGATGACAACAGTTGAGCGAGGTGATGCTATGTTATAACAAAAAAAAAAAAAAAAATGTGATGCTATGTTAAACCCAAGACCAACACGACCAATGATGCTGCACTAGAGGGAGATTGGTCTGGAGACTCTCCACGACCAAACCTTTGGCGCATCGTACCCGGCACACATCGCAACAAAACTGCTCAGAACCGTCCTCCGTACGGCTTCACCAGACATCATGCCGGAACACGACGAATCGCTTAGCCAATTACTTAGTCGATAGCCAAGAGCCTCGACCAACATCTATTCAGACTCTCGTTAGGCAGTTGGATCAAGGGCCAGATTCAAAAGGCAGTAGGTACTCTTCGATACGGCCCGCATCGTGAGAAAGTTCCTGTCTCTGGAGCCCTAACCACCGGTAGCTTGGAACCCACTCCCGCCATCGGCGGAACACAATTTTTTATATTTTTAAATGATTTTGTATGGTTTTATATAAATATTTAAAAGTGTAAAACAATATGTATATATAGAAAAATAAAGGGAATAATAATAATGTAATAAACCTAAGTTGTTATTCATCGCGGTCATCAACATCTATTTGGGGGTGAAAGGTCTTCCCTATTCTCGAGATAATGATACATTTCTCAATGTATTTGAGCTCGTTCGTCGCGTTGGTGCATATTCTATAGCTATACAGATAATCAAAATGTGACCAGCCCCCTAATCGGCGAACATATTTTTGTCAAATGATTGCGACTAGTTGGGATCGTTTAGACCGCCCATTGGTCCGATCGGCTCAAACGATTCCAACTAATCGCAATCATTTGACAAAAAATTGCTCACAGATTAGGGGGCAGCTCGCTGGCTATAAGGCTCGGCGCAAATGGGCCACTGACCACAGCCACCGATGGCTAGCGACGGCGACTTAAAATACTTTTTAATATATTCCGGGGATTTCATTAATAACGACCTCGGTTGTAACGACGTTTTGGTTATAGCGACGTCAAACTTAAGTCCCTGGAATTTAAAGCATACTTCCGTAAGAAATTCTTCCGGTAATAGCGACTTCGGATAAAGCGTCAATATAAAAAATAACAGGAAAAGAACAATTTTATGTTTGTTTTATTGTCTAACCAAATATGCCTTTTCAATGTAAAATTTTGAGTAAAAATAAAAGATGTTACGATAAAAAGGTATATTTATTTGTATTCACTTTAAATTATTAAAATAAATACAAAGGTACAGTAAATATTAGTATTATTTCCCAATATATAAATATTGGGAATTAATTCTAATTTAAAAACAATAAAATACATTGTATAAGATAAAAGTCATTGTATAAGAAACAAAATAAATTGAAAGAAATCAGAGCATTTTTTTCAGTAACTATACAACAAATTTCCTAAAATACTATCAATTATTATTAATTATATAAATAATTTAAAGACTCAGCAAAACAAAAACAGAATTGTTTTTTTAAAATTGACACTTCAAAATGTCTCTTACTTAGTTAAAAATTAGGTAACAAAGTCATTTAGGAACTTCAATATATTTATCAAAAAAGAAAACGAAGTTTACAAGAACAACAATTATCATAACAATTATATATAACCGGTCTACAAGTTGCGTAAAGTAATGGATTCAAAGTAAACTTCTGCAGAACTTACTAATTACCTATTTTTATTCTGTGCTGCACACTGTTATCCAGCCATAGAATTATATGTTTAAGATTTCAGTTTTGTTTTAAAAAGGCCCCAAAGCATCTAATGATGTCCTCTTTGTATGATTGTTCGGTTGGTAAATATTAAAGACTTTAGATAATTAGACTGGTTTATTTTTCTTGTAGAATTATTATATTGGAAACGACCTCTTCTAGGTCAGATCCTAAGTTACAATGACAAGACAATAGACTATATTCATAGACACTAATACATAGAGATGGTATTAGTTACTCGACTACAGAGTAGTGATGTATGATACAACATCCCCCCTGTGTCCCCCCTCAGACTTGTGTCTGTACTCATCATTAAGATATGAATCTCGGCTAAGACTTTTTGACTTTTTTGACTTGACTGTGAATCTCTCAGACTGTTTAGTGTTTTCATCATTGAGATATGACATATGACAAGATTCTTCATTGGATCTCTCAGACCTATCAGTCACCAGCCTTTTTTCATCACTGAGGCATTTTTTATTAGACCTCTCAGATATGGCATTATCACCACTTTCATCACAGAAATATGACACAGGATATTTTTTATGACAAGATGAGTCCACATGAGATCTCTTAGACATTGACTGCGACTGGCCTATGTGCGACCTGACCGTTGATTGTAACTTAGGACTTGACTGTGTGTATGACAACCTGCTATGTCTGTAATTATTTTGATTGTGATGACTTTGTGACTCTAAATGACAATTATATTGACTATACTTATGACTATGACTGAAGTTATGACAATTTAAAATTCCAACAAAATTATCTTGACTACCAGTTGAACTAAAAGACTCTAAATGACTGACTTTTTTATTATTGGAGTAACAAAATTTTGCAAAATGACCATAAGAGTTACATGACCTGCATTTAGCTCCCTGCGCTGGACATTTGTAGCGGTGGTGTTGTCCACAGCGGCTACACGTCTTCGAGCGCTTCTCAGGACTGGGACTTGACTTTGACCTCCCTGCGCTGGATCCCTGCTGACTGACTGGTGAAGCTCGCCGTCGCTGACGCTCCGCTCGACCACGGCTCCTCCGACGCAGATGCATGACTTTTTCAGACTCTTGACTAGTGGACCTCTTGACAATTTGGTCTGCATCCTGCTGTGCGACGATGAGTGTCCTAGCTAGCTCTCGCATCCTCTGATATGTCAGATCAGGTTCCTGCAGCAGTCTCTGACGTACATGTGCTAAGTCCAAACTCAAGTTGGCGATAAAAATATCTCTGATAAGAGATTCTCTGAGCGTTCCAAATTCGCAATCTTGGCTCTTATTTTCGAGATCGGTTAAGAAATCCTCGATGCTTTCCGATTTCTGTTGACGTGTGGTAAAAAACATGTAACGATACATGGTAATATTTTTTCTGGGTTGAAAAAATTCGTCGAATTTGGCTTTGACGTCATGTAATGTGCTTTCTCCAATATTTATGTTGAATGTGTTGAAAATATTTAAGCATTTTTCACCAATGTGATGTAATAAAATGGCGATCTTGCGTTTCTCACCGGACTTGTCCAAATCCGTTGCCAACAAGTATAATTCGAACTGTTGCCACCAGCGCTTCCAGGTTTCGTAATTGTTGTTTGTTGCATCTGACGATATTTTAAGCGCCTTCAAGCCACTGTTCATTGCAGCTCCGGTGTCATGGCCGCCACCGACGCCATCCGACTTTTGCATTTTATGAATTTTCTTTCTTCGTATTGGGTTTTTTCACTCTTCTGACACCATGTATGATTGTTCGGTTGGTAAATATTAAAGACTTTAGATAATTAGACTGGTTTATTTTTCTTGTAGAATTATTATATTGGAAACGACCTCTTCTAGGTCAGATCCTAAGTTACAATGACAAGACAATAGACTATATTCATAGACACTAATACATAGAGATGGTATTAGTTACTCGACTACAGAGTAGTGATGTATGATACAACACTCTTTTTTCGGCCTCATATGGCTTCATGCCTTATAGATGCAAAAGTAAGACCATGTCAAGCATATATTTATCGCCAATTGGCTCAAAACTTTGGTTGAAAACAATAAGGTGCGGGCAAAAAATCAGTTTTGTATTCCTCCATACGGGGTAACATTATTACCTTTTCTAAATCTACAGCAAAAATGAGGCTGTCAGGGTTAATCTTCGTCTGAGTCTAATTATCGCGTAATCTTCATAATTTTTTCGACCTAAAATATACTTCTCATGATGTTCTTCGTAGTTTTTATAAGGCACAACTAACGGCATAACTGGCAGTTGTGACTTTTCTTTCTACATTAATTGCTGAAGTGTTTGTATAAAAAGTAAGCACAATTGCCACACATGCCTTTTATATTTGACGTACGTCAGTTATGACCTTTCCATTAGATATATCAATAATAAAAAGGTGAAATAAAAGTCATATCTCACAATATGCCTTTTTATCGTAATAAAAGTTAAAAAATTATGCAGTCGTGCCCTTTAAGCTTATGCTATCTCTGTTTATTTTGTAGCTAAAAATCTACAAAAAATCAGTTGTGCCCTTTAAGCTTATGCTATCTTTTTCTCTATATTTATCTTATGCTATCTTTTTTTCTATATTTTCAAAAAAAAAAAAAAATAACTGCTGACTTGTCAGGAGGCGTCCGTGATTTTAATTGAATTTTGTTGAAAATATGTCCAAATTTAACGTTGAAACCGCATTTAGTGAGTTATCAAAGAAGGTAGCAGCGTTGACCGCAAAAATCTCAGCGCAATCTACATTAATTGAAGCCCAAAACAAGAAATTGTGTGAACAACAAGAGGCTATTGAGAATTCTTGCACCGCCATTCTTGACCAAAAGAGGGTAATTGATGAATTATCCAGTAAAATTGATCTACTCTCAGGGCCTACGAGTTCGACGAAGAGCGTGATAGAAGGTGTCTACCGAGTCCCGACTACACAGTGTGTGAGTGAAACAAGTACAGGCGCGTCAGTATCGCATAATGCTGTAACCGCGCGTGCGCGAAGAGCCACCGAGCGCGCCAAAAATAAGGGTGAGCCCACACTGCAGAATTTGGAACGCGGAAAAGACACTGATGCAGACGCTCGTGTTAAAAAAGTGGAAAATGAATGCAGTAAAGGAAATGCTGAATCGTTGGAATGGAAGGTTGTGGGAGGCCACAAAAATAAGAAAGCGAGACAGAATGTGATCCTTAAAGGAGGAAATGAACAAATTGCCACTTTTAAGGCGATAGAAAAGAAGAAGTTCTTGCATGTGTGGTCCCTTCTCCCCGATACTTCTGAAGAGACTTTAGTTCAGCATCTCACAAATGTTTGTGGAACCTGCGATATCAAAGTTGAAAAACTTGTTCCTAAAACCAAACGAGAATACTCTTCGTTCATGGTTGGAGTTCCAGAGTCACACTTTGATAAAATCAACAAGAGCGAAATTTGGCCTTTACATACTCAATTTAATGAATGGGTGTGGTTTCGAAACTACCATACAACGAGGTACAATACCAACAAAGAACACTAATTACTCCATACAATTATATTATCAAAACGTTCGCGGATTACGTACAAAAACTAAAATCTTCCATAACAATATACAGGCGTCTACTTATGATCTTTTTGCAATTACGGAGTCTGGCCTAAATACTGGGATACTCGACGGAGAACTAATTCCACCTGAGTTCAACATACTACGATGTGATCGTGCGGACGGACGAAAACAAGGAGGAGTATTTTTAGCTGCTTCGCCGCGTTTAGCTTTGAATCGCGTTTCTGTGACCAACGTGAACAGAGCCTTATTTGAAATAGTCTGTGCGACAGTGCATCGAAGAAACCATTTTCTGTTTTTTTGCTGTGTTGTTTACATACCCCCTAAATGTGATGTTAACGAGTATATGTGTTTATTTAATATTTTAGAGAATGTTTGTGTTAAGTATGATAAAGTTATTGTGATAGGTGATTTTAATATGCCGTCAACAACCACGGAAATTCAAAGTTACTTGGAATATATTATTGCTTACTGCGGATTCCAGCAGGTAAATAATGTTGTTAATATTAATGATCGTACGCTTGACTTAGTACTTTCAACGTTTGAGTATCGGAACATAGGGGTACAACTCTCTGATGAACCGTTAGTTAATGTAGATACACAACATCCACCGCTAGGTATTAGTGTTCACTTGTCTGACCGAGAACCAGAACCTGACCTAAACAAATGTCTAAGTTATGATAACATTTCTATTAGACGTAGGTGGAATTTTAATAAAGCTGATTTTTTTATGTTATATTATTGTTTTAAGCAAGTCGATTGGGAGTCATTGTATTCTATTGAAAAGTCAGAGGAGGCTTTGAATTATTTTTATACTGTTGTAAATGGGGTATTAGATGATTGTATTCCTGTAAATAAGGCAATAAATAGACGGAAATCTAGATTTATTTATCCGGAATGGTATACGGCTGACTTAATAAGTGACATTAAGAAAAAATGGCGTTTTCATAAGTTACATAAAATAACAGGCTCCCAGACCGACTATGATTCATTTTCTCGTTATCGTGTACAAGTAAAAACAAAGATAGCCTCAACGTATGAGACTTACCAAAACAAACTTCAACGAAACCTGAAGAAAGATCCGAAATCATTTTGGAGTTATGTTAGAATGAAACAGTCTAGACGAAATAAACCTAAGATTACTAACAACGGTATAGTACTGAAAGATGATGAATGTGCCGATTGTTTCGCTTCATACTTTCATTCCGTCTATAGCGAGAAGCGGCCAGCGCTGGACCCGAAGGCGGCGGAGCGCGCCGGCGGCGCGGCGGGCGCGGCGCGCGTGCATGTCGGCCGTCTCAGTGCGGGAGACATGCGCGCGGCGCTGCTGGACCTCAAGCCCAAGCGCTCGGTAGGCCCCGACGGCATACCACCTTATATTGTCAAAGATTGTCGTATGGTTTTTGAGGAGCCATTGTTGCACATCTTTAACTTGTGTTTGCGGGAAGGTCATTATCCGGACGCTTGGAAAATAACTCGTGTAATCCCCGTCCCCAAAGGAGGTACGGACCTGAGTGGATACCGCCCCATCGCGGTGCTGTCTGCGTTCGCTAAGGTGTTTGAATCAGCTTTACATAAGACCATTTATACGCAAGTGAGTTCGCAATTGACGGATGTTCAACACGGGTTCCGGCCTGGCCGGAGTACGGGTGGTAACTTGCTGTCTTTTGTGAACTACTTGTCGCCCATCATCGATGCCGGAGGTCAAGTAGACGTCGCCTACTTTGACTTCCGGAAAGCTTTTGATCTTGTTGATAATGACATACTTTTACGCAAACTATCCGCTTTAGGATTTACACCGCACCTGTTAAAGTTTTTTGCTGGCTACCTTGGCGAGCGCCGACAGTACGTGGAATTTGCAGGACACGAGTCAAGCCCGTATTATACATTTTCCGGAGTGAGTCAGGGAAGTAATATCGGGCCATTAGAATTTATTTTAATGATTAATGATCTCCCTACAGTAGTGACGAATGCGAAATGCCTGCTGTTCGCGGATGATCTAAAGTTATTTCTATTAATTAAAGATGCCACAGACTGCGATCAGCTACAGTCTGATATTAATAGCGTTGTGATGTGGAGTAAAGCCAATAACTTACATTTTAATGTTGATAAGTGTTGTGTAATGACCTACAGCCGCGCTCAGGCACCCTTACAACATGACTATTGGATAGACGCCGAAGTACTGCCGCGCGTCACTCAGGTGCGAGACTTGGGCGTTCAGATGGTCTCAGAGTTAACGTTCCGCAAGCACATTTTGGAGGTGTGTGGCAGGGGTTTTAGAAATCTGGGATTCATCTTGAGGCAGTGTAAGGATTTTAGTGATACAGCTGGACTTAAAGTCCTATATAATGCACTTGTTAGGAGTCATCTAGAAACAAGTTCTATTATTTGGAATCCTCATGAGGCTAAGTATAGCCTCATGTTGGAAAAGATTCAAAATAAATTCCTAAGATTCTTATATCTTAAACAGTACGGAGTTTATCCTTTTTATCCCTTGATGTACCCGACCTTGTTTATATTAGGCATGGTCGGGTACACCAAGCTGGCTGTGAGAAGAGACGTCGCGCTGGTGAAGTATGTTGTCTCTATATTATTAGGGGTGCTTCAACATCCAGAGGTACTTGAAGAGCTACGCCTGCGCGCGCCGAGCGGGTACGTAAGTGCACGTCGTCGCCCCAGCCTTTTAGATGTCCCCACGGCTAGGACTAACCTTCTAAAGTTTGCCCCTATGTCTCGAGCCGTACGTCTGATTAACGTGATTGCGCGTACGGAAGACCTGTTTGGCCAAAAGCTTCCTAAGTTCTTACAAGCAGCACAGAACCTAATGGAACAAGGTTTAGACTTGTAGGAAATTAGTGTATAATGATAATATATTTAAAATGTTTCTGTACTAATTATTCTGACCTTATGTATGTTATGTTTTTGTTTTATGTTTTTTTTTTTCTCTTTTTGTATAATATCTTACTTATAGCACTGAATTGGAATGCTCTGTAATAGTGCTATAATTGTTTGTTTCTAAATAAATAAAAAAATAAAATAAATAAATCTTTGTTTATTTTGTAGCTAAAAATCTACAAAAAATCAGGCAGATAGGCCTTTTTTTCCTGATTCCGAATATGTATATAATTCATTATGAGAAAAAGTGTTAGTTGTGCCCTTTTTCGGTGAAATGGCAGTGTGGCTGTTGCTCGCTTCTGACACTTTTAGAAATGCGGCGGTAGCACGCTGCAGACATCGGTGGCTGTGGTCGGTGGCCCATTTGCGCCGAGCTTAAGAGTGCTGGTAGGCCAATGATGATTTTTCCAGAAGGTGGGAGGAATGAATTAGAAGTCAGATGCCACATTCCAAATTTTCCCAAGGAAGTGAATAATTTCGTCATTATGAAGATCTACACTCGCCTTTGGGAAGATATGAGTTTAAGAATAGGAAAAGAGATTTATAATTTTAAATCTCTTTTCTGTAGAGTCAATCTGGGTATCTTTGATTGGTTTGGGTAACATTGACAGTGGGACCATGAACTAATTTCGTTTTTTTTTTCTTATGATACCAACACAATTATGAGCGGATTCGATTCCAGGTCAGGCAAGTACCAATGTAACTTTTCTACGTTATATGTACTTTCTAAGTATATCTTGGACACCAATGACTGATTGTAAAGTGAAATCTGGACTAAGTCTGAAATCACCAACCCGCATTGAGCAAGCGCGGTGATTACGCTCAATCCTTCTCTGTATGAGAAGAGCCATGTGTCAAAAAAGGTTGGTGATGATGATACCAACACAATTTACAAATATTTCTTGTAGCTTTGTATTTTTAAAGTAATTCCGTAAACGTTAAATATTTTTTTGTTTTTATTAGCTTAAAGCTTACTTCTTTTCTACTTAGTTATGCAAAAATGTTTGGCATTTATACGCTCTTTAAAATTTTTTACAATGCCAAACGTCTTAGACTGATTATTGATTATTTTAAAAAATATATAGGACAAAACTCGAAATTAATGGTTTTTATTTTGTCAGTTACTCCCATTTATAAGAAAAACATAAACCAATGTAACCAAAATTAATTCGAAATATAATAATAATGCCTAAGGCATTCAGTCCGCCACTGTACAATTTATGTGCGAAAGAATAAATAAATAATTATTACTGCTTTTCTATCAATGGTTTGATGTGTCAAAGTTACCCATGTAATGAGGGTAACTTTGACAAACTAGAAAATCAGGTTTTTTTTTTTTTTTTTTTTTTTTTTAAGCTATTGCATAGCTTCTATCGCGGGCCTTGAGCGCGGGGACCGAATCCAGAAATTCCGTAACGAAAAAACCTCACGCTCCCCATCGTCTAACGTCGTTTCAGTTCGGCAGTCTTCGGCACGGTATGTTTGTGTGCGTGCGACTACATCTTTTGAAAACAATTTATAGATTTTCAAAAGATGTAGTCTAGTCTTTTGTTCTACACACTTGCCATGTTACTGATAGTCGCGATGTGCTAAACTTGCGATTAATTTTCTCTCTGAAATAGGTCTTCTATAGAGATATGTCATAGACGTCATCGACGTTGTCATGGATACCTTAAAAACTTTTCATATACCTAATTAATTATTAAGTACTTTTATTCAAATTAATTTAGTAGTGTTTTTATAAAATAGCTTTTTTTTAACGGAAAAGCTAAGATGAATGTCACGCTAATTTTTCATTGGACTTTTAAATTATTTATAGTGTTGTTTACTAAATAAAAGCGCGTGATTTTATAGAGTAAAAAGTGCTCACGCGGCCGTTTTTTCAATTGTTGCAAGAATTCAAAAGACTGTCTTTAAATAGTGTTCAGACGATTGCTCAAAGTGTATTAGATTTCATTAGTAATAGAAATGGCATTTCAATAATGACTTTCAACTGCCAAAGTCTAAATAGTCATAAATACGATTTACAAGATTCAGTTACGAGACAAACAAATGTGTTACTTCTTACCGAAACTTGCATGACGCATGATAATCCAATTGAAATACCTAATTTTAATTGTATTGTTCAGTTCAAATGAGATACTGTTTCAAAAGGTGGGGTAGCTATTTACCAAAATAAAAATGATATTACTAATATTATGACTCCGAATATTGAAATAAATATTGCACACGTTAGCGATGTTAATGTTAGACGCTCAGTTGTTGGAGATATTTGTGCGTGCTTATGCAAACTTAGAAATGGCCTACAAATAGTTCCGTGTGCAGTTCTGGCCTGCCATCGGACGCGTCCCCAGGTGGCGGATAGGGGAACGGCCCCCAGATATGGGGGTTACCGGTTTTCCGGCGCGGACCAAAGCCAGACGCGGGACTGCTTCTGCGGTCATGCGTGCGACGGGTCGGCCACCACTCCAGGTGGCCGACGTGACCCGAACTCCGGGTCGCCGTCGGACAACCCGGACTCCTCATGGAGAGGAGCTGGGGGTCCCGCTTGCGTGCGTGCATGCAAGCGGGGCCAAGAGGAAGGACACCTCTCTAAAAAACCCTTGGCTGCTGCGTCTTCTTGTTCAAGAAGACGCACCCAGCCTAGGGGCGACGGGTCCCGATCCGGGACACGGTCTGACATAGACCACCGTTCGGCCCAAACGTTGTGCTGGAGCGGGCGCTCCAGTGCAACGAATATCCGTTTGCGGATGGTGACGGGTGCCGCTACGCCTAGTTGGATAGCGGCACGGAGGCATGTCTAATGCCGACGTCATCTGGGGGCTTGGCTTAACCGCCCGGCCCCCTACAAGCCTAATCCCAAGGTGGGAGCGTGCCGAGGGGATGAGTGGCCGGTGGGAGACCGGTCGCTAACGCTCACCTGCTGGGTACCTGCCGACCCCCAGCAGTAATCAGGCTTATCCGGAGTACGACGCTCTGCCCGGATGGACGTATAGAACGCTAATTCTCGTGGGAACAGTATGAAGAAATCTAAAACAAAAAACAAAACCATACTTAAGAGGAACGGAGGAGTAAGGAGAGAGGAAGGAGCAGTTTCCGACCCGGAGAAAGCTCCCGAGCCTGTCGTGTCGGACGCCGACAGTACGGGCTCGTTGGAGTCGGTCCGAACGGAACCGGACAAGACACCTTACCTAAAGAGGACCAACTCGCAGCCGGTGGTAGAGTTGGAGACACAGGCCGGCACAAGCGACGACGGGGTGCTGTACATCAGCAGATCTAGCACCCCGATCGGAAAGCGCGGTAGAGGACGACCGCCTACGACTGGTCATTATGTCGGCCTGTCTAAAGCGCGGAAAGAATTGGAGGCCGCACAAAAGGCCGCCGAAAAAGAGGAGCGCATCGCGATGGAAGAGCGCAGGGTGGCCGAGCTGGCCCGGAAGGTGGACACCGGACGGGACAAGCGACTGTCCGAAATATCTTCTGCCGCGTCGTCGGTCGAAGACCTTCAGGCCACGGAGCTGGGCGAAAGGCTCCGGAACGCCGTGGACACGGTGAAGGAGGTGTCCAGGGTGTCCAAAGGCCTCAAGGGGACCTGCCAGAAGGCCCTAAAGTTGGCTGCGGCCACGATGTTGGAGGTCGCCGAGGAGCTACTACAGCGCTCCTCATCGGACGAGACTAAACGGCTCACGGCGGCAAACGTACGCCTAACAGCCCAGGTTGCGGAGCTCCGGAAGGAGCAGGAGGAGCTCCGTGCGGAGCTTAGCAACCTCATGAAGGAAAGGAGTAGAGAAGTCACCTCTGGGCCGGCGGAGGTGCAGCCCGTTTCCCGGCCTTCTGCGGAGGAGTCGGAGTTAGTCCGGCTCTTCAAGACCGAGATGGCGGCGCTGTCTGCACGCTTCTCGGTCATAGAGGCCAAAGTGTTGCGGCCTCCTCTGGCCCACGAAAAGGCACCGCCGGCCCAGACGTATGCGGCGAAAGCTACTGCGCCGAGGCCGGCCAAACCGGCTAAGACCAAGCCCGTTGCCGCTGCACCGGCTGTTCCAGCAGCCCCGGTTACTCCGGCAGCCCTGGCGACGACGACGAGCGCCCCAACGGCCACCTCGCAAGAGTGGGTCACTGTTGGTGACAAGACGAAGGAAAAGAAGAAGAGGAAGAAGAAGACAAGAGCGGCAAAGCAAAAGAAGAAGAAGAAGCTCCGCGCCCCGAAGTCCACGGCGGTGGCTATCAAGTTACCACCGGAGGCCATAGAGAGGGGCGTGTCATACGCGTCGGTCTTGGCGAAAGCCAAGGCCGATATTAATCTGAAGGACCTGGGGATAACGGGCATCGTTTGGAAGGAGGCAGCAACCGGTGCCCGTTTGCTCGAGGTGCCTGGCGCTACAAGCGACCAAAAGGCCGACGCACTTGCAGAGAGGCTGAAGGCCTCTCTTAAAGAGCAATTCCCGGACGCAAAAATATCCAGGCCCGTGAAAACGCTGAACATGCGTGTCTCGGGCCTGGATGACACGGTGACGACAAAGGAGCTCGGGGCCGCCATTGCGGAGGCGGGCAAGTGCCCCGTGGAGCAGGTCCGGCTCGGCGAGATCGGGCCCGGCCTCCGGGGACTCAGGTCCGCAGTAGTGACTTGCCCGGTTACGGCGGCCCACCGCATTGAAGCGACCGGCCGCAACCTGCTTGTTGGATGGGTGTTGGCGCGGGTCAAGATCCTCTCGCCCCGACCCCAGAGGTGTTTCCGGTGTCTGGAGGTGGGACACCTAGGCGTGCATTGCTCGTCGACCATCCAAGTCGGCGGGCTCTGCTTCCGCTGCGGCCGGTCCGGTCACAAGGCCGCCGCATGTGACGCCCCGCCGAGTTGCCCAAAGTGTGCGGCTGCGGACAGGCCGGCCGATCACCGGATCGGCAGCAAATCCTGCGCCGACACCCACACCAACAAGAAAAAGAAGGGGACCAAAGGGGTTGGGCCTGCCGCCCAGGGCGCTGCGGCGCCTATAGCGCGGCGGACCCCATCCCCTAAGGCAGCCGACTCGCTGCCGGAGGGGGAGCGGATCATGGATACTGAGTAATGTCTGTGTCCGCTTCCCTTCGTTTCCTTCAGGGCAATATCAACCACTGTGCCCGTGCTCAGGATCTTCTCCTCCAGAGCATGGCGCAGTGGCTGATAGACATTGCGGTGATCGCCGAGCCGTGGTTCGTACCCCCCAGGGATGACTGGGTGAGCGACGTCCACGACTCGGTGGTCATGATCCTAAGAAGATCGGCCGGGACTCCGTCCTTTGAAGCCGTCGCCAAAGGACGGAACTTCGTCTCGGCACTGCTCGGCGAGTTGATGATCGTAGGGGTCTATTTCTCTCCGAGCAGGTCTCTCGCCGAATTTGAGGCATGGTTGGAGGAGTTGGGCACCGTCGTCAGACGAAACCACCCTCGCCCCGTGGTCGTACTCGGGGACTTCAACGCCAAGGCAGGCGCTTGGGGTTCCCCGACTACCGACGCTCGCGGTGAAGTGTTGGAAGAGTGGGCGGTCGAGCACGGTCTCGCCGTCCTTAACCAGGGCTCGGTGTACACGTGCGTGCGCCAGCGGGGCGGCTCCATAGTGGACATCACGTTCGCTAGCCCCACCCTCGCACGCCGTGTCCAAGACTGGCGTGTTATGGAGGGGGTGGAGACGTTGTCGGATCACAGATATATCCGGTTTAACGTCTCCGCCCTTCCCACTGCGTCTCTGCCTGCGCCGGCCCTACCGACCCCTGGTTCGATCGGTCCGCGTTGGGCGTTAAAGCAGTTGGATCGGGAGCTGCTCCTCGAAGCCGCGATCGTCCAGGCCTGGGTGACTACACCGGACAGGCCTGTCAACATCGACGAGGAGGCTGAGCAACTCCGGCTGGCCATGACCAGCGTCTGCGATGCGGCGATGCCTAGACGGCGTCAAGAGCCATCTAGGCGCTGGGTGCACTGGTGGTCGCCGGACATCGAACGGCTCCGTGCGGCCTGTGTCGCCGCTAGACGCCAGTATGCCCGGCATAGGAGAAGGCGGCGCCGCCCGCCAGACGCTGAGGCCAGAGAGGCGGAACTATACGAGGCTTACCGCGAAGCGAGGAAGGCATTGAAGGGGGCCATCGCCAAAGCGAAGGCAGAGGCCCGCGAGCGGCAGCTAGCTACCCTGGATCGCGATCCGTGGGGGCGTCCTTATCGCGCAGTACGGGACAAGCTGCGCCCTTGGGCGCCTCCGCTCACCCAGGGTATGCGGCCCGAGTTGCTGCGAGAGGTGGTAAGTGCCCTCTTCCCTGCTAGGGCGGAGCACATCCCACCGCCTATGGTTCCGCCTCGATCCGCTGACGCCAACGCCAACGCGGAAGACGACGACGACGACGACGTGCCCGACGTGACCCGGGCAGAACTGAGAGCGGCGGTGTCCCGGCTTCAAGCCAAGAACACCGCCCCAGGGCCCGACGGCATTCCTGGCCGAGCGTGGGTCCTGGCCGCGGAGGCTCTCGGGCCTCGACTGATGGGCCTTTTCAGCGCGTGCCTGGAGCGGGGCCAGTTTCCCCGCCCGTGGAAGACAGGCCTACTGGTCCTGCTGAAGAAGGCGGGGCGCCCGGCGGATTCGCCGTCTGCGTACCGGCCCATAGTGTTGCTGGACGAGGTGGGCAAGCTCTTTGAAAGGGTAATTGCAGACCGCCTCGTCCGCCATCTAAACACGATCGGGCCGGACCTAGCGGACGGCCAGTTCGGCTTCCGCCAAGGGCGCTCCACAGTCGACGCGATAATGCGCGTAAAGACCACGGCGGAGAGCGCAGTCTCTCGGGGCGAGGTGGTGTTGGCGGTGTCTTTGGACATCGCCAATGCGTTCAACACCCTGCCCTGGAGCTGCATCAGGGAGGCGCTCCGATTCCACGGGGTGCCGCCCTACCTCCGCCGCACAGTCGGGGCCTACCTTGCAGAGAGGCAGGTCATCTACCCGGGTCACGGTGGTGCCTGGCATCGGCGAGAGACAACGTGCGGTGTTCCACAGGGGTCGGTTCTAGGCCCTCTCCTGTGGAACATCGGCTACGATTGGGTGCTGCGTGGCGCGCTCCTCCACGGCGTCGTCGTCACGTGCTACGCTGACGACACGCTCGTCACCGCGCGAGGGAGGACGTATCGCGACGCAGCCATCCTAGCGACGGCAGGGGTTGCGCAAGTGGTCCAGAGGATCCGGCGTCTGGGCCTGGAGGTGGCCCTCAACAAATCCGAGGCCCTGTGTTTTCACGGGGCTCGGCGAGGCCCACCTGCAGGCTCACACATCGAGGTAGGAGGCGTTCGTATTGCCGTCGGGGCGACGATGAGATATCTCGGTCTCGTCCTCGACGGCAGGTGGAACTTCGGGCCGCACTTCCGGCAACTGGCCCCCAAACTGAGGACGGCCGCGGCCGCGTTATCGCGACTGCTGCCTAACTTGGGGGGGCCCGACTCATCGTGCCGGAGGTTGTACCTAGGAGTCGTGCGGTCTATGGCCCTTTACGGGGCCCCAGTGTGGGCGGATCACCTGACGCCTCGCAACTTTGCGGTCATCCACGGGCCGCAGCGAGCGACGGCAGTCAGGGTGATAAGAGGATACCGCACGGTCTCCTACGAGGCGGCCTGCCTCCTAGCCGGATCGGCGCCCTGGGATCTCGAGGCCCGAGCCCTCGCGTCGCTTTACAAGTGGCGCGGGGAGGCCCGAGAGCGGGGTGAAAGACCGTTTCCGCCGAGAGCGATCGAAGCGAAGCGGTCCGAGCTCCGCCAAGTCCTGGTGGCGGAGTGGTCTGCGAGACTTGCGCAACCCAGTGCGGGGCACGCCCTCATAGCGGCGGTAAGACCCTGCATGGAGAAGTGGATCGACCCGAAAAGGCGCGGGGTGCTCACCTTCCGTGCGACGCAGGTGCTGACCGGACACGGGTGTTTTGGCAGTTACCTGTGTCGTATCGGTCGGGAGCCGACACCGGCGTGCCATCACTGCGGTGGCGGGGCAGAGGACACGGCGCGACACACCCTCGAGGAGTGTCCCGCATGGGACGAGCCGCGCCGTGCGCTAACCGCAGCAATCGGCGGAACCGACCTCTCGCTGTCGGCCGTGGTCAAAGTCATGGTCGACAACGAGGAGTCATGGGACGCGGTCGTCGCCTTCTGCGAGGATGTAATCGCGCAGAAGGAGACGGCCGAACGGGAGAGGGAGGCACTGAGCACTCTCCCGTCCCGCCGACGGCGCGCTGGCCGGAGGAGGAGGGAAGCCGAGGTCGATCCGCTTCCTCCATAACGAGAGGCCGACGGGCCGAGGACCGGGGGGGTCCGACGTCCGTCACTAGGGCCGGAGTAGGCGTGTAGAGGCAGTTCCGACACGCCTACCTGATGGAAGGAGGGGAGGAAGAGGGACCCGCCGAGCTCGCGCCGGTGGGTCAAGCCTGCCGGGGATGCGGTGAATGGCAAACTAGGCCCCGCACCCCCGGCCATAGGCAAGAAGAGGAACGCTCCAGTGGTTTTAGCCGGTGAGAGCCCGGCACACCCTCCGTCGACCCCCCGACGGAGGACGGTCTGGTAGAGATTTCCACTGGGTGAACAAAAAAAATGGCCTACAAATAGTTATGGTAGCAATTTACATTTCTCCGAATCCAAAATTGGACGAGGTAGAGCATTTTATTCATCGCACTTTACTGGAGTACACTGAAGAAGGCTCGAAAATACTTGGTACAAATGGTAATAAATTTCCACTTATCTTGGCTGGCGATTTCAACATTAACTTCGCTGATAAAAAATCAGAGCGGTTGACAACTTTTCTATCAAAAACATTGAATTTGAAAATGAATAATGATCCACAAGAGTCCACAACAAAATATGGGACCACCATTGACGCGGTATTTTCTAGGTATTTAGAGGATATTAAGTCGCAAACTTATGTTTCTTATTTCAGTTATCATAAACCTATAGTTTCAATGATAAATATTCCTGAATAACCAACAGCTACTGTAAGGTAATAAAACCCACATGTATTGTAAAATAATAAAAATATTTTAAATAATATTAACTTTTTATTTATTTAATAAAAGTAAAATTTGTTTTCTTATCGGTCACCACGCTCAAAAAGTGTAACTTGAATTAATATCAAAGAAAAAGAAATACTGCATAAATAAAATAAATAAATAATTATAATTGCATAAATTGATACAAAATGCTATGCAATAGCTTTACCGCGGCAGTCCCCGAGTGCCACACGTCTTTTTTTTTATGGACAGATGACTTTTTAGATAATTTCATTAATCTTTACAGATGAAAAGTGTTATGTAAGCACTAACAAAGTAAAATACATTCGTGTGGTAGGCTTAATATTTTAAAATATTGTGTAAACTGCCGAATTTATCTGTCAAAGTTACCCAGATTAATGGTACTTGCTTTGGTATTAAATAGAAATATGTACCTACTAAAAGATATGTGTTTAAGAATAGGAAGAGAGATTTGTAATTTCAGATCTCTTTTCTCATTCTAAATTAATTGAATTGAGATCGGAAATTAATCGTTTCAGACATTGATTTCTCAATAGCTAATTGAGTTAATAGGTCAAATTAATCTACATATCTACAATCTCTCCTCTATGTAGAGTAGGCATTAAAACTATAAATAGATTTAAGATTTATCTATAGCTTATAGGTACCTACCTAGTTATTGATCTCATTTAAAAAAAACGTTGGCCCACACTAGGAATTCGTCCTGTATTGTGGGTGCGTTTACAAACATATAACTCAAATACACTAACATCCAGACCCGGAACAACTACTTGTAGATCATACATATATTTGTTCCGTGCGGGAATCGAACCCGCGACACGCAGCACGCAGCGCGGCAGTCAATAACTTAACCCCTGCTCTGACCGTGCAGTCAAATTCAATTATATCAAAGAATTTGTTTGCAATTGTTTATTTTAGAAGAACTATGAACCTGCTGTAACAGTTGTTCTTTTCCATTTTGGGCTAATATTTCTAGCATTACCAATTGTTTTTGCCAGGCATCAATTACTATCTACTATATTACTATTACTATATAAACTAATATAAATTAATTATAAAATAATAAAATTACAATTATTGTAAAACGTAAATGGAAAAATTTGCAGCGTGAATTATTAGCGTAGGTGTCACTATTTTGTTTCAAAGACGTATTTTGACCCTTGTGATAAGAGTGACCTAAAGGAGAAGATAATGAAGTATCGCGAGCGGCCAAGGGGCGGGACCGAGGAATAGGCGCCCGCGCAGCGCATACTCAAACTACTCATCCGAGAGGCTGGACCGCCGTGCGACAATTCCCTGCTGCTCTAGTCTCTACCAATATGTTCATTGGCGTCACCTCAAGTGGAGACAACGTGAATTCTCATTACGACTACCTTATTTGAACGCGACGGTAAGTACAACTGTTTTAAAAAATAATAAACTTACTGAAGGTCAACACAAAAGTATATTCTATAAAAGTATATTCTATAAAGTATATTCTATAATAAATAGGCTGACGTGTAATCTCCTTTAGAATTCTATTACTTGTACAGTCCCCGGCGAAGACTATAATCACCGTAATGATGATAGTCTGATGTTTAAATTAATGTAAGCTAATTACTATCATAGCTTCGTCTTATTTAGTAAACCACTCTTCAATGCTTCTTTTGTCAAAAATGTAAGTTACAAATACACAATTAAGTAACATGTACTTTTTTGCAGGTACATCTAGTGAAAGAAATTTTATACGCTTGCAGATATGGCGTTAGATTTCGTTGCTGGATGTATAGGAGGTCAGTTAAATTTAAATCAATTACCTATAACTTTTCATTACTATACTTATCTGATGATATTGATAAAATAATGCGTTATTTTTGATTTCAGGTTGTGCGGGAATCATCGCTGGTCATCCTTTGGATACATTGAAAGTGCACATACAGTCTGGTAGAGGTAGTGCCATGCAATGCACGAAGGCTCTTTTGAAAGGAGGAACGTTGTCTACCGCTTACCGTGGAGTAGGAGCTCCTTTGGGTGGAATAGCGGCTGTTAATGCTATAGTTTTTGGGGCATATGGAAATACGAGACGAGCATTGCCCAATCCAGATGCTTTGACGACACACGCGACGGCTGGAGCAGCCGCGGGCCTGCTCCAAAGCTTCGCGTGTGCTCCAGTCGAGTTAATTAAGACACGGCAGCAGTTGTCGAAGCTCGGCGATGGTATGCCGTCGGGGGCGTTGGCTGGAGCCCGCTATATTGTACGAACTGGAGGCTTCAAAGCCCTTTTCCGTGGACTCGGTGTGACGATGATGCGTGATTGCCCGGCTTTTGCGATCTACTTTACCTCATATGAGGCGATGACTCGAGGAGATCTATCTGTGATGAAAGTGTTTATAGCAGGAGGTGTGGCAGGAGCTTTGTCGTGGGTGGTATTATATCCTGTTGACGTGGTGAAATCGAGATATCAAGGAGACGTATTAGGGAAGTATGCAGGAGCATGGGACTGTTTTGTGCAGTCTGTGCGTACGGATGGCTGGCGGAGCATGAGTCGAGGAGTGGGTGCAGTCACACTACGCGCGTTCATTAGCAACGGTGCGTGTTTCTCGGCGGTAGCATGGACGGAGCGCGTGTGGCAGCACATGGCGGCTGCGGACTCAAATGTTCAAACTTTGGCGCAAGCCAGCACCATCAGTGAATCAGTTTGTGAGAACAACGACCGACAATTTGATATTTAATCAAGGTTCGAATTATTGAGCTTTATTAATCTTGTGTTGACAATGGAAAGTTTTGTACGTAACATAAAACGAGAGAAAGATAAAATGTTGTTATTTTTATTTGTTGCGTTTTCTTATTTACCTGTACTCAGCTAACCTGCTGGGATTCTAGATCTTAAGTTAATAAATAAGCTTGAAAATTGAAATTTCCAGAAATAGCATTTGAGAACCTATATTCTTACTTTAATCTATATTTTAATATATTCAGAAATGTTTTTTTTAACAGTTAGTCAGTTAACAATTTATTTGTTTCAAAATATCAATTCAAACAAATAAAGGGATTTGAAAAACAATCTTTATCTAAATGCAGCAATGTCGTAGGCAGAGGCTACGAGATTGCTACGCGGCTACTTTGCTACGAAAATGTGCGAAGTTTTTAATCTATTTATAATCCAATATTTTATTTTACATATGTATATGTACCAGGTACTTTTACTGTGATGATAAAACAATTAAAACAACGATAATTCTTTCTTAATAAGTATCATATACTTGTCTGAAAAATTTTATACAATTTTCAAAAATATTCCAAAAAATACAGGAATGATTCACATTATGAAAATATCACAACATTATAAATATGCCAAAATTGCTATAATAAAGGTAAATATTTTTAAAAATAAAGGACGGTTACATTATAATTTTACATAATATTAACTTCACTATACTTTTTCCTAAGACTTTTATTTCTTCATCTTATTGATTAGGTAGTTTATTAAAGAAGTGTAGGCTTTTCGATTAAAAGAAAAGTTACTGTGAGACCTGAAAAATAAGAAGGTATTATTATAATAACTAGACATTCAAATAAATCCCTTTGAGTACCTACTTGTTATTGACTTGAGCCTATTGTATAAAAGTGAATAGTGGAACACATTATGCATCCACAATTCTTCTGAAGAACTGTGGATGCATAATGTGATCCACTTGGCGTGACTTCATAATTATTATGCATGATTGGTAATTAAGTGTGGTCTTTGTTTGAAACAAATCAGGCGCCAAGCACGTGAATTATATTAATATTAGGTTACTTTTCGCGAGTCGAAAGACATTACACAAATACATATAGGTAAAAGTTTGAATTAGCTATCATACCATAACAATTACTAGGCTATTTAGTCTGTTTTTGGAACATTTTTGTATGCAAGAAGTTTAAATAAATAAATAAATCACTGTCCATTCCAAGGTTGCCTGGAAGACAGAAAACGATAAGCCCGGCCATTGTATGTATGTTGGTATTTATTACAATAAAATATCTATATAAATAGGTAGTTGGGCACACTCCCTATAGTTCGAATTGGCAGCTGTAGGCCTACTTCATAAGTTTACGAGTTTAAATTAATTACGAGTAAAAAAGGTATACAAGTCTGTTGACAACGCTACTGCCTGCCTCTTTTGTCACGGGCAAGTATCCGATCAGTGTTATTGAATGGCATGCGGCGCAAGGTCAAACCTGATACCTACATACAAAGATTACGACGACCTATGACTATAAATTACATTCATTCTGCATTTATCTGAAACGAAAATGTTTGTTTCATTGCCTATCACGTTGAAAGTCTTTTGTTTAAAGTCGTTATATTGTACCGATGCAAAGGTTCTTTATGTCCTAGGGGACAACATCGTAGGGGACACCTGCTCATATCACAGAATGCTATCTTTTCTTTTTGAGTATGGGAAAATATCAAACGAACTTCCCCGCGTGTGCAACTTTTACTGGCTAAAATCCACCCGTGTTCCTTCCATGCTTGTGCCCAAGGGGCTACTCTCTATCCCTTTCGAAAACCCGTAGCCCTGGAAAGCATCAGTCTTAGAGGACCCCATCATGATGTGGTGACATCTCTTTGAGGTGCATGTAGAACACAACGCACCGTCGAGCAAGGCTGGTCCTTACCGTGCGGCCGCCTACGGTGGCCGGGAATGTGATGTTGTCTCATAGTATGTGCTACCTTGGAGTGCACTAGTCCTGCTCCATAGGTTGCGGGGGAAGAGGCGGGGGCGGTGGCGGAGGCGGGGGTGGCGCAGGCGCGTCATTGTTCGCAGCCTGGTTCTCCATCAACCCGAGCTGCTCCAGCATGTCGTCGTTGTCTTCCATCAGGTGAACCTGCACCAACCACGGCCGGTTACTCTGCAAAGAACAATTTAAATATCCAAGACCGAAAAATCGTCGACTTTTTGGCGTCTGGTGAGTCTACAGGTAGTGATTTTTCAAACAAAACAGATTCTAGATGTGATAAATGATAAATTACCGCTACTGCTGTAATGATGATCAAATACAGAAGCTGATGCCGCTATTGTGTTCGTAAAATACAAAATTGTTTTTAATTTGGTAAATTCTTATCAATAAAGTATTAACCTACGTATTTCAATCGACAAAAAAGCTGAAAAAGAAGGCAGAGGTGCGTCTTGTTTTTTTATTGCGAGCCACACAATAATGAATCATAAGATAATATATAATATTAAAAGAGTAATGTTGGAAAACATCTACAACTACAATGTACGGCATTCATAACAACAATAATGTACTGAACATCCCAAGACCCAAGTGTTGAGACCCCCAGTCACAGTCGGAGCTAACTGCTAAATTTTGGTATCATTCATAACACGAGTTTGCATTTGTTTTTGCTGACCGTTAACCTTTCGACTATCGTACTTTTTGAGGTTGCAGCTTGATAATTACCATAAACAACATAAAAAGGCTGATTTCTCTTTGTATATCTCGAAACATTTGTTAATTCGCTGAATATATTTATCACCAGTCAATTAACCTCTCAGGGCCGGGCTATTAGATGTGCTAAGAGAAGTAAATATTGCAGACGAAATGAAAAATGCTTGGAAATTGTTTAAGTAGATCAAACCTTGATAGTTCCAGAAAGCCTCACAATAAAATATCAAAGCGAAAAGAACCCTGGGATAAAATAAACATTTTACTGTTTTTGTTGACTTGAAACTTGTTTCGCATTATGAAACTAGCACATTGACTTGTCAACTCAAAAATTATCCTTCAAATTCTCGAAAGGAGATGTTTCAGAAATGTATGGAGCCTGGGTCAGCACATTGTACACTTATTGCTAGGTACAGTTACGCTATAGTTAACTGTTTTTAATGTTAATTTCCTATATTTTGGCCTAATTTTTTATATAGATTCAATTTAACTCGGCCAAGGAGTGCATCATAACTACTTAGGTACTAGTAAATATGGTGGTCAGCAATAAGCGAAATAAGATCTCAAAGAATCAAATGTCAATGTCAAACATTGACATTTGATTGACGTGTCATGTATTTAAGGCTATCGTATCTATATTATCTACCATACATACGGCCCATTATATAAACACAATCAACTCAAATCAACACTCGCCACGAACACAACGGGAAAATAGAACTGTCAAAGTCGTCAATCAAACGTCATAACCACTGTCATAGCTACCTTAAAAAAGGGTTAACTAACTAAAAAACTTTACAAATTATTAATTATATATTCTTGTGTTTTTATTCAAATAAATTTAGTAGTATTTTTATGAAAATCTATTATTTTTTCCTATTTATCTCTATAGCCCAAAATTAAATATCTCCTTTGGCAGTTTTAGAAAGTGTTCAGCTCTTTACAGAGGTGGTCTCTGTCACTCGTATTATAAAGGATATCTTAATAAGAGTGTACCATTTCATTTATAATTAAAACTAGTATTTTTTGAGCGAGTTGTGACCTATTCCTATTGCGTTCCAACCACTGACTACCCAAGATACGAGTGTTTCCTCAGTTTGGGACAATAAAAAGCATATATACGATCGAATTGAGTAACCTCCTCCTTTTTGAAGTCGTTTAAAAATAGATGAAACTTTAATTTCTATGTTTATAAAACTGACGGCCATCATTGCAGGAACGCAACCCCTCAACGACAGCGAGACTGTAGTCGTTTTTTTTACGTATGCCTAAAGGTCAAAACAGTTTAGGTCAAGTAGGTAAAAATTGTTTATGGTATTATTTTCGATCGTAAATGAATTACGCTTTAGTTCATCGCAAATACTGCTCACGTAACGAGGTTGCGTTTTTTCTTACTTTGAGCGTCATATCGCTGATGTTGATAAGGAATTTAAACAATAGCATTTGATTCCGTCACCGTAACTTATCTGCTTTGAAAAATACTGCGTAAAATGGGTCAATGGACCTCTGCCATAATTTCGGGCATCAAGTAACGTCAGTATGATGTAACTCATTCTAGATTAGTGCTATGTAACGTTCAGCGTCCCTCATAGCGCGCACCAACAACGACAGTCGTAGTAGGGGTCTACGAGAGTGGGTTCAAAAGATACCAGTAACTTGTAAATTACTTATTTTATATAGCGCAATATATCAACGATCTTTTTCTTCTTTTTCAGCTTATAGAGGTCCACTGCTGGAGAAAGGCCTCCCTGAAGGCTTTTCACAATGGCCGGTGTGGTGCTGCCTTCATCCATCGGCTTCTCGCGGCGACCTTTTTTGGGGTGGGCGACGGGGTCTGTCAGACTTTTACTGACTAAAACCACCCCGGTGTCTCTTCTATCACGAGCGCGCGTGGGGCCGCGGGAGTCTAAATTCTTCCACGGCCCCACACCCTCGTGCTGACCCGGGCTGTCCGGGCTTCGTCTCCTGCGCGGGTTTTAACTACCCCGTGCATCGCCTCAGAGGCGCGCGCCGACACTCGCGTGCGCCTCCGCCTCGGGGTCCATCAATAGGGGGCGGGGACTTCCCCATGTCCCTCGCCCCTAGACCCATTCATGGGGAGCGGAAGAGGGCGGTACCCGCCCGTCCTCGGCGCCCGGTACGTCTTTTGCGGCCCGGGATGGGAGTTGAGATCTCCCTCTCCCGTTCCGCAGCTTCCTTCTGCGACATCACGTCCTCGCAGAAGGACACCACCGCGTCCCACGACTTCCCGCGACCTTCACCAGGTCATCGGTCCACCTTGTTGGGTGGCTCTCTACGCTGCGTATATATCAACGATACATAGTAATAACTATCTGTCCCATAGAAGTCAAAAATCGTACGTTTAACTTATAAAAACTCGGCGTAGTGGCCTGCAAGAGGTTAATAACCAGTTAATCACAGTACCTACTTAGGCCGATTATTATTTGGTGACGGGCTAAGTTACTACTTAAAAAAAAAAGAGATTAATTGTGCTAGTGGTTTTTCTTTTAGGTGCGAAGTGGTATGGTTTGCATGGTGAAGTGCATACATGGGTGAATGAAAGAAGTATCTATGTACTAACATCAGGCAATGCTGTGCGGTGTTGTCCGTGCCTCGCCGTCTCTGACAGCAGGATCTTCTGCCGCTTCTCCTCCATGAGCCGCTCACGATGCTTGTGAATGTAGTCGTACACATTGGGCAGGCCCATGATAACGCATGCCGACAGCGCCGACCGGTAGATGTTCATGTCTGTTGCCTCGTACCTGCGGAACAGATCGATTAGTGGTGTTTGCATGTATTCAAAAAGTTTGCACACATTTATGTACCATTACAACTGCAGACACTGTTCTACGTCCGTGTGTCACCTACAGATAAGTAGTGGAAAATCAACAATCAATCAGCACCCTTTCTCATGAATATTAATGTTTTGCTTATTCTCTTCACTATTATTTTAGATACTTTTAGGTAATAATAGTACTTGAGTATGTTTAGTTTATTTTGTAATATTCCTGAAGGTGTCCTAATATATTTCTCACTATTGACGATAATCTTAACTTCCATAAACACATTAACTTATTATGTAAGTACTAGAGCACGTTAATTAATAAGCATACTTCATAAAAAAATTGCGTAAAATAGCAGACTTCACTTTAATTAGGCAATTGTAAGTATATGGCTTTGTGTCAGTCCATTCTTCGTCGTTTGCTCTTTTCAGAGCATTTTGTATGTCCCTGTATGCGGCGGGCCTGTGGGTGTCATATACCCAGAAGCAATATAACGCTCTCCGTGTACATTATAATAATGCGTTCAGGGTGTTGTTGGGGCTGCCCCGGCACTGCAGCGCCTCGGGTATGTTTGCCGATGCCCGTGTCGACTGTTTTTACACGACAATGTGAAAGCGGTGCGCGTCTCTGGGGCGCAGGCTCCGGATCACCTCCAACACTATCCTGAACGTATTTGCGAATAGGTTTGATTGTTAATATATTAACCATTGTTATATGATTAATGTACTGACAAACAAACAAATGACTCAGAGGCAGGCATACTATTAAATATTTTTACTTTTTATTTCTTTATTTTTGACATTTTAAAATTTGCATAATATATTTGTATATGTAGTTGGTTATTATTTGTATTTTACTTATTATATTTGTATTTCTGGATTTATTTTAATATTGAATTGTTTGTATTGTATGGGCTGTGATGCCTGAAATGGATGTATAAATAAATAAATAAATAAATAAAATAGCCTCCTCCTGCTCAAACTTTACATTTGTCCTTGGCACGTGCCCAAAGAATAATCCTGCAGGTCGCTAACTTTCGTCCTTTCAGATTTCGCAACCACCAGCTTTAAAGTGAACGCAAAGTGCTAACAGTACGCCAGTTATTTATTTTGTTAGTGACTGTTATTATTAAGAATTTAGTAATAAATTATACAATAGATAGACTTTTTATAAATTCATTGTGATTCTTTCTCAGGTCTACTGGAAGAATCTTCATTTTGTTGTATCTATATGTATTTTATTGTGTGTACATAAATAATAAAATAAATAAATAGGTATAGGTACCTACTATTTCGTTCTTTCAGATGGTATGTACATTTTTCTTATGTTAGCATGTAATGTATGTAGCCTGTAATATATGAAAGCGGCTTGAAATTAGTGTCAGTGACATTAGTAAGTAGCTGTCCTACTGCTGGGCAAACTCCATTCCATCCACCCTACCCGCGATGAACAACAAACCATCGTTAAGATTTTTGTGTAGCCCCCAAAAATAAGTAAACTTTGCAACTGAAGACAAAGTTATAATTAAAAAGCAACTCGATTATTTTTTTCTTACTTATTTAAGATTACGTTGACGCAATAGGTTAATAACATTGAAACGATGAATACATTTTACAAATAAATATATGCCTTATTTCTTCGTAATAATAAACAGTTTGGTAGGTACAGATTACAGAAAAGTGAAATATTGTACCACATGGTACAACGTGTTGAGATATAATATCTATGAACTTTGAATAAGCAATTGAATGAACTTTTACTTCTATCATAGCCTAAGTACAAGTAGGTCGTTTGAGCCAGGATTACTGTGTAGTATTCCTTGCTCAAACGAAACAATAAAAAAAACATGTATTTATTAGGCTTACACTTGGTTAAAATTACAAGAATTAATAGCATGCAGTTACAACAGCAGAACAGCTTTTCATTTAGTTAGAACTAGCTTTCCGCCCGCGGCTTCGCTCGCGAGGAGATCGGTTATATCGCGCTTTTAGATTTCCCTCGTGAATATATTTTTTTTCTGGGATAAGAAAGTACCCTATTATTTAAACTTCTAACTTTACGTCTGCAAAATTTCAAAACAATCGCCTCAGTAGTTACGGCGTGAAAGCGGAACAAACAAACAAACAAACTCACTTTCCGATTTATAATATTAGGATATTTGGTGTACACATACAAATATTCCAGTAATCTCCCTTGGGAACTTGATGTTTTTTAGGACCAAAAGTAGCCTATGTTACTCTCCATCTTTTCAACTAACTATATGCCAAAAATCAGGTCAATTGATTGCTTAGCTACGGCGTGAAGGAAGGACAAACAAACAAACAAACACACTTTCACATTTATAATATTAGTATGGATTAACAGCGGGTCCCAAACTAGGCGCAGCCTGTATCTTGGTGACCCCAACACAACACATAGTTACTAGGTAAGTTCTGCTAGCGCAGCAGAGATTCTCATTGGATAAAAATAATGCATTCACATGAAATAAACCGTGCTAAGATATAGTTTAATTGTACAATTTATAGAACTTTTACGTATGTCGTAGCCTACATAAAACGTTTTCGCACTCATTGCCAATTTTTACATATTATAAACTAATGCTTGACCGAAATCCTGCCTGATGGTAAGCAGAGATGCATTAGTTGAAGGTAAAGGGCGTTAGTTTATTAACACCGCCGCTGGCCAGTTGTGCCAGTCCCTCAATGTACGCTATGTATTTTATATGCATCAAACTCTGTAGTAAAGTTGAAAGCTGCATGTTGTTGAGATTCTTGGTGCACCTATCCGTCCTATGAATCGGTTAAGAGTATTATATATGACGAGATTCATTTAATATCATTCTACACTACCCGGCAGCGACTTTAATATGCAAAATATCTCAGCTAAGGGTTCTACAATCATGTGCTTAACTTATAGTATATTATTAATCACATGATTGTAAAACCGCTAGCAGTGAAATTAAGTATACGTCCGTTATAAAAAAAAAATGGTGTTCCAAGATGTCTGACCGCGTAGATACATTTGTCAATGAAAAAAAGTTTAAGCCAAGTGGCGTTTGAAAACATATAGTCACCTACTAAATCTATGGTAAAAGTTTGCGTGTTGATATATTAACCATTATTCCTGCGAATACGATGTTGCCGGTTATTTATAACATTTTCTTTGAATAGAGTACCCGTCGAGAAAAACATGTACCTACACGCAGCCATCACGATGTGTTAGGTATAGACAGATAACCCACGTACTGATCCCTCATTAATATGATGATTGGCAATTTCATCAGACGTTAATGTTTGTGTCGTGTTTTTTTTTCACTTTTAGAAACTATTTGTATCTTCTACTTGAACATTGTAAGGTCATATTTCTTCTTTTAAAAGCATTGCGAGGTTGTGGAGATGATTTTTTTTATTTGTACATACATTTATATCGGTTTGCGAGATATTCTACTTTAAAAACTTTAAAATGCACTTTTTTGGCAAACCGTAATGTCCATGTGATGGACTTTGAAGGAAAACTGTAACGCCTCATATAACTTCGTTATTAGTTCAGGAATGCGCTCACTATGGTACGTTACGTTTGTGCGTTAGTTCAACTCACACTTGGCCACTGCTTTTTTCTTGCTTTTTTTTTACAGCTTAGGTTTATATGTATACAGAAGCCCTTTTTAACGAGTAAGTACCTATTTTGTAATAGTATTTTTTTCGCCAATGACAATCAATAGGAAAATCCAACTTACTGTGGTTATAATAAAATACGAGATAATTATTACATACATACGAGGTAGGATTTAAGATTAAACTACAACAAACAAGTCGGTATCCGTTTATGGGTGCATACGACTATTTGTACTAATCTGTCGCATACCACAAGACACTACTATATTTGTTATCTCAACATATACGCAACTCCAAGCTATAATTAGGTACTAACTAATAGATAGCAACAGATCACATAACGAACATATGGCATAAACGTGCCGATACTAGCAATTAGATGGACTATGTAATCAGCTCCCCTGCTAACTACTTATTCAACTATAAGTAGGTATGTCAATTTTAATCCTTATTAAACGTTATAAACTAAGTAGTACTTGACCGCGATCCCATTGATGGTAAGTCCCAGTGATGAGATCGTCGATGGGACTCGTAAAGCGTAAATCCAAAAGGATTATTGGATTCTTCAATCCATACTAATATTATAAATGTGAAAGTGTGTTTGTTTGTTTGTTTGTTCCGCTTTCACGCCGTAACTACTAAGCCGATTGTTTTGAAATTTTGCTGACGTAAAGTTAGAAGTCCGGATTAAATAACAGGGTACTTTTTTACCCTGGAAAAAAAATTATATTCACGAGGGAAATCTAAAGGCGCGATATAACCGATCTCCACGCGAGCGAAGCCGCGGGCGGAAAGCTAGTAATTTTATAAATGTGAAAGTTTGAGTGAATATTTATTACTATTTCACGAACGGATTTTGATTAAATTTGGCGGAACTCAGATGGTTTATAACTGGGATTACCATAATTACCTATATGATATGGAGGGTTTTTATCCCGATATTTTCACGCGTCCGAAACTTATGCCTGTAAAACCGCGGGGTGCAGCTAGTAGAGAAGAATATTATTGTATTAGGTATTATATAGCCCTTAGAGCCTTTTTTGGGATTGGAAATCATCAAATGACTTCTCCCGCTCTGGGCGGAGCGGACGGGCGACGTGTCACACTTTTACTGACTAAAACCCACCCGTTTTTCTTCACTTACCTGTGCGACGGCCAGGGTCACGATTTCATGTTTAACCAACCCGCAACTCTGACCCAGGAGGCATCGGTCTTCGTGGACCCCGTCACGATGTGCTAACATCTCTTTGAGGCGCGCGTGAAACACAACGTGCCGTCGGCTCGGGCCTCGTGGCTGGGAGTTCGATGTCGTCTCCCGACCAGGTCTCCTGCAGCGGCTAGTGGCGTGAGGGCGCTGGGATTCCCGCTGCCTCACGCGCTCCGCCTCCTCCTTTGCTAGCATCACTGCTTTGCAGAAGGAGGAGATGGCCTGCACTGCACTCTCGCTCCGGACCATGGCCTGGACCAGGGTCGGACGCGAAAGATCGCCGCCGATCGCCGCTACGAGGACACGGCGGTGCTCTACCCAAGCCGGGCAGACCTCCATCGTATGCTCCACCGTGTCCTCAGGGCGATCCACACAATGGTAACACCCTGGCGTTTCCTCCCGCCTTTTACGGAACAGGAACCTCCCGAAACAACCGTGTCCGGTGAGGACCTGCGTCAGGCGGAAGGTGCGGGCGCCGTGGCGCCTCTCTAGCCACTCATCAAAGAGCCGCCGCTATTGTGGCGTGCCTAGCACTGGGTTGCGACAATCGTACTCTCCATGTCGTCATGAGATCCCGCCGGAGCTCTGTCCGCCGTACTGCGATATCTCGCGGCAGCGGAGTTATGCCCCGGCGTTTTGCCTCCTCTCGCCACTCCCATATGTGGGCGAGGGCTTTGGCCTCCAGAACCCATGGCGGCCCTTAGGGCCCTTAAAGGGCCCCAGTTCGCCGGCGGATATCAGCCTGTCAGATAACTGGAAAAGATCAGACACGCAGTTCCCATTACGATTTCGTATCGACGGTAAATGTGAACCCAAAGTATGTGGCCGCTTGCCGTCACAGGCCTGCGTCGACAGGTACCTATCGGCCGGACAGTCCGTGAGGAAACGTGTGAAACTGTCAACTGTCGCCTGCTAGTCTGTAGACTCAGAGCCGTTGTTCGACTATTGCCGGCAGGAAATAATCGCCATAGTGAGTGAGCTATGCAGACCTTGAACGACAAACCGCCCGTTATTTGCCAGAGACTGCAGGCGGACTGTGAGTGTATGGAGCCCTTTAGCCTTCGAACAGAAAAAGATAACCGGCTGACTACTCCATGCTCGCGTGCACAACAACAACATATACATATAACAAACGCACGTGGTGCGTTTCTTTAGTCACGATATACTTCTACTTAATCAAAGTTATATAAGCTGTTGTGAATAACGTGATTAAACGATACTTACTTAATTCCTTAGATACATGCTTAAGACAATGCGGACTACAGAGCTGCTTATGCGATTACAATAAAACTCTTTCACGCTAAAGAATCGGTAAGCAGAATTATTAAACAGTGTGTGTGTATTAAATTCATCCAAATTCAGAAGTTTTTGCGTGAAAAATTAAAACGAACTTTCCTGTTTATAATACCTATTAGTAGGAAGCACGATTAATCGTAGGTGAGTACTTAACCTCCGGAAAACCATTAAATGAAATTCTCTGTTTTCCATTGCTTTTCATCAGGCGAGATGAAAAGGAGGCTAACAAGGTGGACCGATGACCTGGTGAAGGTCGCGGGAAGCCGATGGATGCGGGCAGTACAAGACCGGTCATCGTGGAAAGCCTTGGGGGAGGCTTTTGTCCAGCAGTGGACATCTATAGGCTGATGAATAAGAAGAAGAAGGCGAGATAAAGGTAAAGAGCTCCTTCTGTATTGATACCAAAACTCTACAAAGCTATAATTAATTTCCTGAATCTTGGTAACTTTTTTTTTAAGCTATTGCATAGCTTCTATCGCGGGCCTTGAGCGCGGGGACCGAATCCAGAAATTCCGTAACGAAAAAACCTCACGCTCCCCACTCCGACGGGCACGGAGGTGTGGCTTGAAGGCCGCACATCGTCTAATGTCGTTTCAGTTCGTCAGTCTTCGGCACGGTATGTTTGTGTGCGTGCGACTACATCTTTTGAAAACAATTTATAGATTTTCAAAAAGAGCATGCATATTGCAGGGCGCGAACTCAGTTCTACACACTTGCCATGTTACTGATAGTCGCGATGTGCTAAACTTGTGATTAATTTTCTCTCTGAAATAGGTCTTCTATAGAGATATGTCATAGACGTCATCGACGTTGTCATGGCTACCTTAAAAACTTTTCATATAATTAATTATTAAGTACTTTTATTCAAATTAATTTAGTAGTGTTTTTATAAAATAGTTTTTTTTTAACGGAAAAGCTAAGATGAATGTCACGCTAATTTTTCATTGGACTTTTAAATTATTTATAGTGTTGTTTACTAAATAAAAGCGCGTGATTTTATAGAGTAAAAAGTGCTCACGCGGCCGTTTTTTCAACTGTTATTGGCGATATCCGCCATTATTGTGAAATATTTTTTTAAAGAATTTCTATAATTTGTTACACGTGTTATTGGCAAAATTGTGGTATCTATCCACAGGGACCAGATCAAGAGTTGAAGTTTTTATTAAATAAAATATTACAGGAAGATGTCGGTGAACAATGTTAATACGAGTACATTTAAGTGTACGAGTTGTAATATTGTTATCTCCGAAACGAAACAACGAAAGTTTAATAAAAATATGCTCGTCGGCTTTTTCTGAGGAAGACATTGATGAGGCAAAAAAGTTATTGTTTGTTTCTACGAAGACAAGACAAAAACATGTATCGAGGCGTAAGAACGAAAAGCAGAAAGACCTAAAATATACGATTACGGTGTTTAAAATCACGGATCCCGAACAATCCCAGTTTTTGTGGCATATGACCTTCACAAATTGCCACCAGTTTGCTTTGACTACGTAGAACGTACGTAAAGAAGTTGATGAAGGATTTATTAATTCTACGGTCAGATGTTAACGCAATCAGAAGTGATTATGTTACTAAAGATCAGCTCGAAAATATTAAATTGATAACAAATAATTCGACACCGACGCCGTTCATCATCAACAACCTTTTTATCGTCCCACTGCTGGGCACAGATCTCCTCTGAGATTGAGCGTAATCACCACGCTTGCTCAATGCGGGTTGGCGATTTCAGACTTATAAAGCCCAGGTTTCCTCAAGATGTTTCCCATCGCCTTCAGTCATTGGTGTCCAAGATATACTTAGAAAGTACATATAACTTTAGAAAAGTTACATTGGTACTTGTCTGACCTGGAATCGAACCCGCGCACTCATACATATCTATGGTACTCTCATATATATGAGAGGCTGGTGTTTTAACCACTGGCCACCAGAAAAGAACCTCGGAGTCTTTGAGTATATTTCGTGGTGCTCCCTGTGCGCCGTTTCCGAGTCAACGAAATACCAGTTGGTGGAGTCATAAGGATACTATAGCTGTCTTGCCTGCCCCTCAGTGCCCGGCCGGTCTTGCGATTGCACCGAAACAGCACACAATGACAGAGATTATAAGCAATAGACCAGACAGACCTTACGGAGGAATTGCCCTATTGTAGAGGAAGTCCGCTTTCTCAAAGGTATCAGTGTTGTTGTGTAATAGTGATCGTTTAGTTCTCACACGGATCGTTCTATGTTAGTTTTCTCATTTTACATGCTTACTGACTCGAGTGATAATATAATAGATTTCATGGTTTTTTCTTTATTTCTTTATTTTTTGGCTTCGCACGGTTTGTGCATTTAACCAATGTCACGTAATTATGAATTATTCATGTCGAAAAAGACGGCCGCGTGACCCGTCTTACGAGTGAGGTTTGGGACAAAGTCATGATGTGGCCACTATGCAGCGATATTTTACTGTTCTTTATGAACTATTTACTAAATGCACTTTTTACTACATAAATCACGCACTTTTATTTAGTAAACAACACTATACATAATTTTAAAAGTCCAATGAAAAACGAGCGTGACACTCGGCTTGACTTTCCCGCCAAAACTCAGGGTGCTGATCACGAAAATGATTTCATTTTTGAAATCCAAGATGGCCGACATCATATTTCATGACATTGTGACATGGGTGTGATAACGAACATGACGTCATTTTTAAGCTATTGCTTAGCTTCTTTCTATCTCTTTATCAAAGTCGAACAGAAAACATTGAATATAGTTTAGTCGCTTAATCGTCACCATTTTTCGCACTCTTTTGATGACGTTGCTGGTAAAAAATAAATAAATTACAAAAAAGAAAGAAAACTTGAATTGATATCAAAGAAAAAAAAAACAAAGGAAAAATTACTGTATAAATAAAATAATATAAATTATAATTGCAAGTTATAGTTGATAAAAAAAGGCTATGCAATAGCTTTACCGCGGCAGTCTCCGAGTGCCACACGTCTTTTTTTTTTTTATTAAAGTATAAACCAGCGCTTGACCGCAATCCTGCCTGATGGTAAGCAGTGACGCAATCGTTGATGGTAAAGCGAACTAGTTTATTAAGAGCCTATTCACTCTAGCCTTGAAGACACTCAAATTGTAGTCCGACGGAAACACCGCCGCCGGCAGATTGTTCCAGTCCCTCGATGTACGCGGTATAAAGGAGGAGGCGAAACGCTTCGTCCGGATCGTAGAGGTGTTAACAACATAAGGGTGGAAACTCGCCGTACGACGGGTCGTCCGATGGTGGAACGGAGATGGGGGAATTAAATCGTGCAATTCCCTCGCACACTCCCCAGAATGTATCCTATAGAACACCGAAAGGCTGGCTACTCTACGCCTGTGCTCTAGGCTTTGGAGACCAACTCGAACTTGTAACACTTATTTTTATCGAATCAGCTAAATAGATCATAGATTTCTCTGTTCTATGTATGCAATATGCATTTGATAAACAATATTAATAATGTTCTATAAATAGCCTTAAGTTTATACAATATACAAGCAAGCATTACTGAACACGCATTCGTAGTTTTAATAACACTTACCACTCATTGGTCCTCTCATCGTAACACTCCACATGGTATATGGTGGTGACTCCGTTGAATCCTCCGATTGCGAAGATCATGTCGTCAATGACCTCTATGGCGAAATTACTTCGAGGATTGTACATATCAGGGACAGGCGCCCAGGTGTTGGCGGCAGGGTCGTATACTTCACCGCTACACATTCGAGAAATACCGTTGAATCCGCCGATCACATAGATCTAGAATGTACAATTCAAGTATGAGGAAAATTTTTTATCAAATGTCATGTTTTATTAAATTCGTAGGGAATAGAACAAAAAAGAAATTATTTGGCATAGCGCTTTTAAAATGCTTATCCACGTTCTAACTTAGCACATGTAAAAAATGAAAACAGAATTTAAATGATTTAAAAATTATCTTAGAATAGCAAAAAATAAAAACAAATTAACTTCAAAAATTATGCAAGAGGTGTCCTCGCATTATATTTGTTAACACATCAAGAAAGAGCAACATAAAGGTGCAAAAAATAAAAACAAATTAACTTCAAAAATTATGCAAGAGGTGTCCTCGCATTATATTTGTTAACACATCAACATAAAGGTAAGTCACTTAACAACGTTTTAAAATAATTGGCTAAATCAGTCCAGATATTAATGTTTACAAGTAGTACATAATTAGCTTAAACTAGATTCAAATTCAATTTCAAATAAATCTAGTTAAAACTAGTGCTTTCGTCATATCTCAACTGGTATTCAGAAGGAATAAGAAGATATTGATAACGCTCTTTTTTCTTAATAAAACTACGACGCAATAACATGACCTACACTGATCCTGAAATGATAACGCTTACTATTTTGAGTTCATAGCTCAGACATGTGATTAATGATACCGCGTTCATTGCTTATTAATATTATCTATGTGCCTGTGAATGTAGGGGTTTTTGTTATGTAAAAAGCTACCAAAATTTCACTCAAGTACTTAATCGTTAATTGTCATTTACTAGATACTGTTTTTTCAGAACTGTCATATTCAAAGATAATCTCGGAGATATGCGTGTCGGAGGGAGGGGGCAGCGGGCCCCCCTCCCCCCCTCGCAGAAGATGTATGTACCCCCCTAATGACATATCAAAGTATAAAGGAGGACTTAAACAGGATCATTTGCATTTATTTGCCTTACACACTACAGTAAGATAAAATAGCCGGAGATGATTCGACCCTAAAATATTTGACATTTCCCCCCTCTCCATACACGGAGATGTGTCGAAAAATCGTTGACTACATATGTACTAAATCGGCAATATATTGGATGATGTTTACACTATTTTCAAGCCTAGAACTCAATACTACGGGCATTGAATACTTACATAACAAAAGGGCCCAAAATCTACCAGTACGATCCCAAGTATTGTGCACTAAAGAACAATATGAAGCCTGATCAATAAGATTACTAGCAATAACACCTAAATACCTTGTTGTGGTAAGCGATACAAGAGACGCCGGACCGACGCGAGCGCATGGGCGCCAGGTTCGTCCATTGGTTCGTGTCAGGATCATATACCTCCACGCTGTTCATGCACTCCTGCCCGTTGAAGCCGCCCGTAATGTAAATCTTATCTTAAACAACCAAATTCAAATTAATTAAGACAAATTCTTGTAGGTAGAAACTACAGCAGGTCAAGCTACCATAAACTGTCAAATATTCCCAATTAACCTTGAGCCGTAACGGTTTAGCAATAAAGTTGAATATCTAAAAAAAAATTTTGCTGTTGTCTGTACATGTCTCGTATTTGCTTGAGACGATTTTTTTTCTTATAGTCAAGTTAAAACACCAGCCTCTCAAATATGAGTGCGTGGGTTCGATTCCAGGTCAGGCAAGTACCAATGTAACTTTTCTAAAGTTATATGTACTTTCTAAGTATATTTTGGACACGAATGACTGAAGGTAAAGGATAACATCTTGAGGAAACCTGGACTTTATATTTTTTTTTTTTTTTTTTTTTTTATTAAAACATAAACCAGCGCTTGACCGCAATCCCGCCTGATGGTAAGCAGTGACGCAATCGTTGATGGTAAAGCGCACTAGTTTATTAAGAGCCTATTCACTCTAGCCTTGAAGACACTCAAATTGTAGTCCGACGGAAACACCGCCGCCGGCAGATTGTTCCAGTCCCTCGATGTACGTGGTATAAAGGACGAGGCGAAACGCTTCGTCCGGATCGTAGAGGTGTCAACAACATAAGGGTGGAAACTCGCCGTACGACGGGTCGTCCGATGGTGGAACGGAGATGGGGGAATTAAATCGTGCAATTCCCTCGCACACTCCCCAGAATGTATCCTATAGAACACCGAAAGGCTGGCTACTCTACGCCTGTGCTCTAGGCTTTGGAGACCAACTCGAGTTAAATCAGGGTCACCAATCAGCCTCTAAGTCTGAAATCGCCTACCCGCATTGAGCAAGCGTGGTAATTACGCTTAATCCTTCTCTGTATGAGAGGAGACCTGTGCCTTAAGCAGCGGGACGATAAAAAGGTTGATGATGAATTTCACAAACATGGTCCCTCACTGAGTCCCAAAAGTTACGCCTCAGAGTTTCCTAATCATCATCATCATCATCTTTAGTCTATAGAGGTCCACTGCTGGACAAAGGCCTCCCCCAAGGCTATCATTGCTTTGGAGAAGCTTGTCATAATCTCAACGCTTGGCAGGCGGGTAGGAGATCGCAGTAATTTGATATACCACAGGAGAAGCGCTGCTGCCCGCTTCCCTGGTGAGGGCTCCCTTAGTCGCCTCTTACGATACCCACGAGAGGATATGGGTTGGTACTATTCTAAGCCCGGTACCATACGGGCAACAACTAACCAACTACTACACACAGACTATGTACTAACCACTTCGAATTGGCAATCGAAAATAAAGTTACCAGTAGCCACCGGGTGACATCGACGATTTGGGGGCGACTGGGAAAATGTTCAAAACTATACCCGTTCTAGATGTAGGAAAGAACACAACACATCAGCCGTATGCACAATATTCGTTGGGCAAACATATCCACACAATGGGTGTCTGAATATGGACGGCGCCGCCAACTTCGGCCAAACAAGAGATGGCGAGGTTATCTGTACGTGACCCGCAAAGGCTGGTTCGAAGTGACATATAAAACAGTTCTTGGAAGGATTTGGGGCAGGCCTTTGAGCAGCAACGGGATAGTATAAGACAAAAACAAAGCAAGTTTGCCTAGGTGACCGTTGAATCAATTCGAAAAATATTATTTTTGAGTTTAGTTCGAAATTACAATATCAGCAATCTCTGCGTCCGACGAGAAACACCAATCTGGATGAGTCATAGATTTAAAACTTAAAGAAGAAATACTAAGTACACTCACTGTCTAAGGCTGCTGCGCTCGCGTCGGATCGCTGCGCGTTCATGGGCGCGACCAGCGACCACTGGTTGGTGCGATGGTTGAATCTCTCTGCTGTGTTTTGTCGGTGATGACCGTCGTACCCGCCCATTGCATATATCGTCTCCCCTAGCACTGCCACTGACACGTAGCAACGGCGTGCGTTCATTGGTGCTACCTACAGATAGAGAAAATTGTTAACCAATTCCTCAATGATAGACAAAAAGTTTCCTTTGTATCTCCATCATAAAGTGTTTGGGTGACACCGATTGAGTTTTTAAATAATGATATTAGGGTGAAACTAGCATAATAATAGAATTATATGACTTTATTACCACAACCTGCTTGTTCGTTGTTGTGTGGAATTTAATCATGTTTAGCTTATGTACTGATGCCTATTGGTTTTGATCTTTATCTTACTATTGATTTTAAATCGAGCAGATTTAGTACTTTGTAGCCCATTATATCAATTTGATAACTATTCTTAATATACATTTTTAGGTCAACACCTCCACAAGAATAAATCATTAGGAAAACGAAGTCGACGAAACAACTAAAGACCTCATTCAGTTTTTTTAAACCGGTTTAAAAATGGCCCCGTACAGGTAAATGCATTGTAGATGGTGAACATTAATCAACAGGCGGAAAAACTGCTTGGTAACGATGCAGTTTCATAGAACTAACAACAGTAAATTAAGTGTTACCTCTCTCCAAGACTTGGAAACTGCGTCGAAACAGCGACAAGAGTTGAAATAGTCCATGCCATCGAAGCCACCGATGACGTAGATACAGTAGCCCAGAACAGCTGTGCCATGATACGCTCGAGGTCCTGCAGGGTCTACTTCCTCAACCTGAGCAAAACAAAAAGAACTTAGGTTTAGAAAATTAAATCTCGTTACTTTGACTTATCGGTCCACGGGTCTTTTCTACATTAGTAGTAGAGCAGTTTCTGGTTTGTGTGGTTATATATTAATATAATACAGTATTGCATTTATCTACAGTATGTTAAGAAAACCCTGTCCGATCCGTGAAGGTGTTGTTAGGTATCGATAACTGATTCTACTAATGCATACAAAACCGGGCTAAACTTAAAAAAAAAATCCCCCTAAAAAAAATAAATATTATTTCGCAAAAGGAGGTAACTTAATAAATGTGCGTTGACCACCCTTCGCCTGCCGCCCGCGGGGGGCGGGCGGCAGGACACGCGGCACGTGTTCGCATCGCTATTCGCTCATAATAATACTGGTGTTGTCACTTTTTAAAAATTACCAAATTTCGGGGAAATTGGAATTAATTCGCGGGAAAAAAAGATTATTTCAAAATTCATTTGTATTGGTACTATGATGAATACGTAAAATTTTATATTATATTTGGTCATGTGTTTACCTAACCTTTATTATCCTTATGGGTCGGACAGGGTTTTCTTAACATACTGTATATGGGCATGACAGCCTCCGTGGCGTAGCGGTAGTGAACGCGGCAGCCGCGCAAGGAGGCACGGGTTCAATCTCCGCGCAGTGAAACATTTGTATGCATGTATATGAATATTTACACTGGTTTGGTCGTGCCTAGGAAAGCAGGTTAAGTCGTTGGTCCCGGTTGCCATACGTACATCTAATGGCAGTCGTTACGGGTTGTTGGAGCCCTCAAATAGTCCAACAATTGGTCTAACTGCAATGCTTTGATATCGCCTTCAGATTGTGGAGGTCTGACGGCAGTCGCTTCACGGAAATATCAAAGTTTAGCCAAAATCAGCAGTTAAGACTCGTAAAGCGGACCCCAGATTCCAAAGCTGAAAAGCTTCGGATTCGACTGGGATTAGCGCTGAAATGATGATAATGATTATGATATGTTTATATGGGCCTTGATGCCTGAAATAAATGGATAATACATTTAAAAATATATATATGCCAGGCAGCACCGTAGTAATGCAGTTTACCACCAGCTGAACCATTGGATAATCTGTCTAATAGAACTTTATTTGCGTAACATTTTAGATTAACAGGAGTTATTTTAAAATCACATAGGCTATGGTACCTTAATCCAGCGATCCGCTCTTGTGTCATAGGTTTCAATAAAAGCTGTAGGCGAACCACCGCTCCACCCTCCAATTGCGAAAAGAACCTGGGTTAACAAAGAACAATTAGTTATTTTAACTTATTGTTTCAGACAAAGCACGGAAGATGGAGTACATCTTTCGTGAACATTTCTTGAAACACGAAAATGGTAGGAATAACGTGAAGTGGAAATAAAATTAGTATGAATAACTATATTGACTAAGATTTAAAAACTTGTATCGCTGGTAGACTTTAGACGAAGACAAGAGAGAAAGAGAGATCCCGAAACTGGAACCGGATGACCAGTTCAAGGGCGATTCTACTGGATGCAGCAGGGAGATTCAGAACCCGTCGTTAAATGATGATGATGTTACTAATGATTTATAAAATAGTTATAAATTCCAAAAATGAAGATTTGAATTACTTCGTGTGGCACTCTAGGCCGGGCAATCTCCGGCGTAGCGACTTCACCGTCTCTCTGAGCAATCATCTCCAAGTCGTACAAGAACTTCAAGGTTTCAATAATAATGGGTCGTGAACCTTCGTTACCGGTTACGTATGGATGGTCTTTTACGTTTTCTAAGAAAAACTGAAACAAAATGCACGTTTTCCTTCAACGGAGATGACTGAAAATAGTGCCCACAAAAACAACCACGAAAGATTACGATAACAATTTCAGGTGTTCTACGTCAGAGCTTCGCTTGTTCGTACTCCAAAGTACACCATTCCAACTATTGTGACTAAGTACATAATAGAGCATATAGTAAGGATTTGTCTAAGGAACTAATATTTACTTGTGTGTCCAGTAGTCCGAGTCGTATACTTCCCATTAGTTTGACGGTGTGCTGCCAGCGGCTATCCGGATCATAGTTGACCCAGCGCAGCACCGCTTCCCAGACCACTTCCTCACTCTTTACGTTAAGTTCGTCTTCCAGTATAATAGAGTTGAGTTCCTCGAGAGGCAAGTGGAGGAATTCATCGCTTTGAGTCGCTACAGTCACGAAATAACGCAGGAGGTAACGTCTACCGTCTGCTTCAAGCTTGTAACAAAACACACGTCTGAAACAACGCCACCTGGTGTTAGTTAGTTAGCTTACTTTAGAAAAGTAATTTTGGCGAAAAAGAGCAGCCAAAGTTTATAAAAATAGGTAGAATTTGCGAGCTCGCAATTGTGTTACATATTGTGTACTATTGACAGCCTCCGTGGCATAGCGAAAGCGAACGTAACCGCTGCGCAAGGAGGCGCGAGTTCAATCCCCGCGCAGTGCAAATATTTGTATGCATGAATATGAATATTTGCACTGATCTGGTCGTGCCTCGGAACGCATGTTAAGCCTTTTGTCCCGGTTGCCATACACATCTAATGACAGTCGTTACGTATTGTTGGACCCCTTAAAAGTCACCTTCTTCTTCTCTTAATATCACCTTCGGGTTACCTCCACAACCCGAAGGTGATATACAGTATGTTAAGAAAACCCTGTCCGACCCGTGAAGGTGTTGTTAGGTATCGGTAACTGATTCTACTAATGGATAAAAAACCGGACTAAACTTAAAAAAAAATACCCTTAAAAAAATAAATATTATTTCGCAAAAAGTGGTAACTTAATAAATCTGCGTTAACCACCCTTCCGCGGGGCGCGGGCGGCAGGGTACGCGGCACGTGGTCGCATCGCTATTCGCTCATAATAATACCGGTGTTGTCACTTTTTTTAAAATTACCAAATTTCGGGGAAGTTGGAATTAATTCGCGGGAAAAAAAGATTATTTCAAAATTCATTTGTATTGGTACTATGATGATTACGTAAAATTTTATATTATATTTGGTCATGTGTTTACCTAACCTTTATTATCCTTATGGGTCGGACAGGGTTTTCTTAACATACTGTATAGACGGCAGTCGCTTCACGGAAAATATCGAAGTTGAGCCAAAATCAGCAGTTAGACTGGCAAAGCGGACCCCAGACTCCAAAGCTGAAAAAGCTTCGGATGCGACTGGGATTAACGCTGAGATGATGATGATGATGATGATTGTGTACTACTACTCTTTATGAGATATCATGTTTATTCCACGCGGAAAAAAATACCATTTAACAAAATCCCACTAACCTCGCAAACATCATAATACCGAGACAGTTCTTCGGATTAAGAGAGGCCCTGAGATGATCACAGCAAAGCTGCAGTACGCCAAGGAAGGCGAGGTAGTCGGCAGTCATCAGCAGCTCGTGAACATTCATATCGGTGACGTCAATACGGCGCAGGTACGCGTACTCAATCAGCAGTAACAGAATCTCCGAGCGAACGCCCGAAATCAGCACGTCGCTTTGTTCGCGAGAGTGCAGTGTTGTTGTAAATAGTGCCCTGTTGGGTGCATAACATGATTCAGTTTTACTGAATATTCTATAATATCTACATTCTATAATATCTGCGGTTTATTATTGGAAGCAATCAACAGATTATAAACGTAATTAGAGACAAATTGACAATAGAAACAAGCACAATCAACGCTTTCAATTGTTACAGTAAATGCAAGTAAGTTGTTCAGAGCAGCGCAAAGATCTCATCCAATTACACAATAGCAACAGTGAGTCCTACAACCAATTAACCTATCAAGACACACCTCCCTGTCCTTGTCAATTGCTTTATGTATAGCAGCGTCCGATTATACTTTTCGATTAACTTTAATCTATTGTTACGGGACTTCAGAGAGAGTTTTAGTAGTTTTATTATCTAGATACTAGTAATATTAAAAATCGTACAGGAAGTATGGGCTGCAGGCAGAGAGTATGGCGCGGTGCACGGGAAAGGCGGCACCGTCGTCCGCGCGCACTAGCGCGTCGCAGAGCAACCGGCACTCGCGGAGTCGGTGCAGCGCCTGCATCGCCGCCACCGACATGCACCGCCCAGTCTCGCGACCCGCCGTCTGGTGCGACAACCAAAACCAAATTCTAACTCAAACTTGAAATGAAAAAAAGAATCGATGCAAATGTGATGCAAAAATAATATTTTTTTTGTTATGGCTGCCTGGTAGAGTTGTTTGTCATTTGAATGTTTATATAACATTAACACTGGAAAAACTGAAAGATAACATTCTTTCTTTTACTAATCGAAAGCTTGACCATTCTCGTGTCCATGCGGGTGAAATCGGGGAGGGTAACATAGCAATAAAAATATACAGTATAAAAATAAAAATTTATAAAGTATTCTATTATTTTGGTTAAGTAAGACAATGCCGTGTGTTTATAAATAATATTTTGCGTACGGCTAACGATCTTTAGAAGTATGCATTAGAATGTTTATAGATTCTAAAATTTGACAATATTCATTATGTGCATGTTGCAAAGGACTTGTGTTTACCGGGTGCGGAATAGATTATCACTTCATGATTCACACTGAACCTTGTGTTTGCCGCGCTTACGATTCCATACAGGGGCGAATCATCTTCTCTACTACATCAGTACTTACTGTGTTATTCGGGTCGTTTTCCATTTCAGAGTGACTTAACGTAAAGTCATCATTATTAAATTGTCACGCATTAAAAAATTCTTAAGTGTAAAATGGACGTGTCGACACAATCGAGATTTGGCTCAATAAATTTATAAAAATAATCGTAAAAAATAACTCAAAATAGCAGAATCAAGTCATTTGATAAAACATTTTAGGTTAGCAAAAAAATGATATAAGAATGACAATCATGTCACACCTTTTTTTTCCAGATGACATTACTGGACAATAGTATTTTCATTTTCAGCGGTTGTCTTGCTGAAATCAAAAACGTTTATAATGATACTTTTTCAGTAGATAACGGCGTCCGGAGTATTCGTGCATGAAGGTGTAGAGTGTGCGGTTATATCTACAGATTATTACTTTATAGCCAGACTTAATAAAATAACCGGTCATGTGCGAATTGACCTAGCGTGGAGAGAGTTCCCAGCGACAAATACATTACCCACCAAAAATATTTTACGGAAATCGGAAATCCGTTATAAGTCTTGCCAACAGACTTATAACGGAACGTTTTCAATATTCAAAAGTTATTATATCTAACGTAGAACTCCTAACTTTACAAGGCTTAACTGGGCTTAACTCTACAAACCTTTCCGTTCCCCTGAACTATTGCATGACACAGCAGTCGAGGACTTCAAGTTTATTTATTATGTAACCATTTATTTAGCAAAATGAACTGAACAAAACATAGACATCATTCGACGAGCTCTTGTCACTGTCGGCGTTCCCAGGTGTATTAGACCCTAATGGCTTGGTGCGCGATGATGGCAAGAGACCGGACGGCATGTCCTTATTTCCTTGGAAGATGGGTAGGCCTATAGTGTGGGATGCAATTTGCGTCGATACTCTTGCGCCATCCCATCTTCCTGGATCGACGTGCTGTGCTGGCGTTGCTGCTGCGGCTGCAGAAAACCTCAAACGGCGAAAATATAACAACCTTATCGGAAATTATATTTTCGAGCCGTTTGGGGTTGAAACTCTTGGGCCGTGGGGTCCGAGTGCTCTTTGTCTTTTTAATGAACTGTCCAAACGGCTTGTTGACACTTCCCGTGACCCAAGGGCTGGCTTTTACCTTGGCCAGAGACTAAGTATTGCCATTCAACGCGGCAATGCTGCTAGTCTCTTGGGTACATTACCAGTCGACAGCGATGACGAAGAATTTGTTGATGCTTTATTGTAATTTATTAATAGTTTTAATTAGGGTAATAGCTTTATTTAGTAATTTGTATTTATTTAGTTTTATGAGTTTGTATATATAGTAAATAAATAAATATCTGTTCGATAAACATAGATCCTTATGATGATTAAGTTTACTCCGTGATTTTGAATACAGGCCTTCAATCAGCAGCAATTCAGCAAGAACGAGGTCCATGACAATATGGGCGGCTGCCTTAATCAAGGATGCCTTGAGTGACTCCAAATCAGGATGAGCAGACCTTTTCTTCCAAGTGTTGCCATATCTTCTAATCTAACTGACTGGAGGAGAACCAGTCTTCGTGCCGGAGGAAGTCGATTTCTATCCATGTCTGTTTCTTTTTTGTCTCTATGAGCTGAAATACCCAGTGCTTGTTATTGAACACAGTATGAAAATAGTTTCTACAAGGTTCGTCAGAAAAAATTTTTCATCCGAAAAAAAAATTCCAACATTTATTTCCCGCGCCTCACTTCAAGAAAGTGCGGCATCTCTTCAATCTCAGATCCATTAAACGACCGTTTAAACGACGTCCGATGTTTTCTACGACATGCCCGAAGACCTAAGTCTTCATTTAACACCCTTTTCTGTCGTTCTACTTAACCTCATCTTCATAGCTTTTATCACTGCTGGAGTCTTAACAGAGCGAAGGCGACCACTCCCTGACCTGTCATCTATACTAGAGTCTTTATTTTATCGATTGATGAATGAATCTTTTAGTTATATAAAAAAAAATCAGTATATCAAAAAAAAAATAATTGATGCGTAACCGCAACGATGCAACGCAATAACTGCAACAAGTATGGTAAGGTACTACCGTCACGTAAACAACAAAATTTCTCTAGGTATATATACAACAACATTCTGGCTGTTATTACGAATAGGCTGGATTCGCGCTACATCCAGCACTGGATTTACTCACATTAAAAAATAAGTACCTACACTGGGCATATAAAAATGTGAACACAATACTAATCCGTGAAACTGTAGTATGTTATAAATTACTGACTTATACATAAAATAAAGTAGGTACACAACATGTTTATAAACTCAATAATTTTATTTGGATAAAACTCTTCTAACCTTTGACAACAAATATTTACTTCAGCTAATCTGCAAAAAGAAAGCTTTTCTGACATTTTAATAGGAGTTTTTGTCAGGAAACCTGAGTGTCATGCGCATTTTTCATTGGACTTTTAAAATTATTTATAGTGTCGTTTACTAAATAAAAGCGCGTGATTTATGTAGTAAAAAGTGCATTCAGTGAATAATTCATAAAGAACATTGAAATATCGCAGCATAGTGGCTACATCATGGCTTCGCATCAAATCTCTTCGTAGTCTGCTCACGCGGCCGTTTTTTCAACTGTCATTGGCGATATCCGCCACTATTGAGAAAAATTTTTTTTTAAAGAATTTCTATAATTTGTTACACGTGTTATTGGCAAAATTGTGGTATCTAACCACAGAGGCCATTGAAGAGTTGAAGTAGTATTCACTCTAAAGAAAAGAAAGAAAGAAAGACATTTTAATAGCTTATATTTCCTCCAAGAGCTTCAACAGCCAGAATGTTGTTGTATTACTTCATTATGAAGATGTGGCATATTGTAAACGGGATTTCTAATACAGTACGGTACGTTTTGGTTTATGTTTGACCATTCTTCCACTAGCGCACTCCATGACTCACGCAAGTGACGCAAGGTAACGCAGCTGGAGAGCGTCGTTTATCACAACTCCGTACCACTCTCTGCAGATATCCCAGTCCATATCATTATATACCCTCCACCGAATCGCACCTTTTCTTCAAAACACGCTTGACGATAACGTTTATTTATTTTGATTTTTTAATACGAGGTGGCTACGAGACACACATCTGGAAGTCACGCACATGAATACTGTCACGGATACGGGAGTTCCTGATGTGGTTTTTCCGCCTAACTCCACACATCCACCGCAGCATATTCATCTCCGTGACCCGCAGTTCCTGCTTGTGTCGCTCAAGCACAGGCCACGCCTCACTGCCATACAATAGAACAGACCTAATTGAGGTCTTATAGACCTGCCCCTTAAGCTTAACCGGCATTTTCGGGTCACATATGACATCTGTCACCTCACGGTGCACAAGATACTGTGACCAGACAAAAAGCTGTTTATAACAACAGCTTCGTTTGAAACAAAAGCTAATTTAGAAAATTTATTTTTATTAAACTACAGCTTGTTCAAATGAGCGCCGCTTATCTGCCTATTATTTATACATGTTTTTACGCAATCATGCTTGATGGTAAGCAGTGATGCAATCGTTAATGGTAAAGCGCGATAGTTTATTAAAAGCATATTCACTCTAGCTTTGAAGACACTTAAATTGTAGTCAGACGGAACACCGCCGCTGGCAAATTGTTCCAGTCCCTCGATGTACGCGGTATAGGCGAAACGCTTCGTCCGGATCGTAGTACTGTCAACAACATAAGCATGGATATTTGCCGTACGACGGATCGTCCGATGATGAACTGGAGATGGGAGAATTAAGTCATGCAATTCCCTCACAAACTCTCCAAAATGCATCCTATAGAACACCGACAGGCTGGCTACTCATCGCCTAAATCTGAATCGCCAATTAGCCTCTTCGCATGCCTCTTCACCGAATCCAAAGTTGCCTGGTGGCATTTCACAGGACCAGCTTAAATGTGACGGCAGTACTCCTCACACGAACGGACCTGTGCTTTGTATATCACTAGAAGCTGTCCTGGTGTGAAGTACCGCCGAACCTTAGCAATAACGCAAAGTTTCCTGGCAGCTACCTTGGCTTTGGACTCAATGAACCGCCCAAAGTTTTGGTTTGAGGAAATCTCAACTCCCAAAAGCTGAAGGCGGTCGGTGCACTCCAAGTAGGAGCCAAGGTGAACGGGCTTCTTTTGGCGTTGTGTTTTGACGGCATTGTATGCAACAAGATTGGCTTCGCAACATTCAGAGACTGCCTGTAGTGCAACATTCGTACGCTCTACCTTAGCTTCTCTTTCAGACCGATTTGAAGCCTTACTAGTCCTAGCACCCCGCAGGAATCTCTCCACAACTGTACTGTCATCTGCATACCCAAAGATACCGGGCAGGAACAGAGTTGCAGAGAAAAAGGACCCCTGAGGAATACCGGCATTAGTCGACATGGGCTCCGATGAGCATACTAGACAACTCGGTGGGATCCTTCAGTCGGGAAGTCTTTTACCCAGCCAGTCAAGGCCAGGTGAAATGTCTGGTCGAGACATCTAGGGAAGGCGATCGCGTCCTATGTCTCTTGAGGGCCTAGCCCCACAAATGAGAATTTTAAGTTTCGAATAACACCATGGATTTAAAAGATTAAATTAAAAAGTTTTTTTTAATATTTTTCAACGTTTTATTATTTCCGAAACTAACCGGGACTAAAATTACCTACAGGAATGTTAAAACTGTCATATATTTTCTTAAATTACTTTTTTTTTTAGTAATTATAAACTAGCGCTTGACCGCAATCCCGCCTGATGGTAAGCAGTGATGCGATCGTAGATGGTAAAGCGCGCTAGTTTATTAAGAGCCTATTCACTTAGAAAAACTGAGCGAATAGGAAGGAAGACGGTAATTGAGCGAGGTGATGCAATGTTAAACCCAACAACACGACCAACGATGCTGCGCCAAATGGAGATTGATCTGAAGACCTTCTACGACCAAACTTCCAACACAACAACATTTGGCGCATCGTACCCGGCACACATCGCAACACAACTGCTCAGACCCGTCCTCCGTACGGCTTCACCAGACATCATGCCGGAACACGACAAATCGCTTGGCGGCAAGACTTTGTCTGGTGGGTGGTAACTTCTGCCGGCCTACCACTGAGAAAAATAAAAATAGACAAGTTCTGCGATTAACCATTTCACTTTGAAACCTTACGTGAAATGAGTCATTCCAACTAATACTACGGATTGATATGATTAATAATAGTTCATTCTATCCTCATCGTCGTCATCATCAATCTTTTTATCGTCCCACTGCTGGGCACAGGTCTCCTCTCATACAGAGAAGGATTGAGCGTAATCACCACGCTTGCTCAATGCGGGTTGGCGATTTCAGACTTAAAGTCTAGATTTCCTTAAGATGTTTCCTTTACCTTGTAATCTAATTGGTGTCTAAGATAATCGCCCGCGCGTCGGAATTGAGCCCGCACACTCTTACTTGAGAGGCTGGTGTTTTAACCACTAGGCCACCACGACTTTATTCTATCCTCACTTCACTTAAATTATCGCAATGGGATTTTTACAGTATTGATCGACTGTTTTTTTTTTTTAGGACGTACGGAACCTTAAAAAAACAACGCAAATGTAAAATTTTGTTTTTATTAAGTCAATAATTTACTCAAAAATGCTGCCACATTCGAAACCAGACACAACATATCATCAACAGAATATTTAACAATAACTCAATTATGTAACATACCTACTACATTATATTCTTATTACTAAAAATACAAAATTATTTACAAGACATAATTACGTTTGCGCTAGCTATACATAGAGTACAACAATATAATTGGCGTCATACAGCACCTGTGTGTACAAACACAACCAAAATCTTCATTTTTATAAAGGTATTGCTAATCCATAGCTACATGTGTTCATAAAAAATTGTCTGCTCAATCAACAACGTAAATAAATAACGAAATAAATGTTGTTGAACTGTCGAAATTAAACTAGTACACTATTTTTAATTTGTTACGCCATTCCACCGCAGACCTCAGCATGGGTGTACCTAGCTTCTGGCCTTGGGGTAAGTCAGGCCTAGCGGTGGGTAAGTCCGGCCTAGGGGAGGGCAAGTCAAATTTTTTGAGTGAGTAATTCGTTCATTTTGATGTACATTCTGATGTCTACTGCGTGGTTTATTTAAAAGTTAGAGAGGGAGTTCGTGTTCTGCTAGATTTACAGGGGGGAGCATTTGCCCCCCTCCCCCCTGCCCCTCCCTAGTCAACAGGACATTGGAATACTACTTTTTACTATAGATATGAGGTTCAGTTGAGAGGTGTGGTAGTTTCCTTCGCTTGGATGCCGTCAGCTCTGAGTCGCGATAACAGTGACTTGTACACTACTGGCGAAAATGGTAGTACAACACCGCGGTCTTGGAGTTCACCTGAATACGAATAATATTTTTTTAGTTGGCTTCACTCAAATGTGTGCAAGATTGAAAAGATCACTCAGCAACAAAAGGACACTCATTCAATGTAAAGTAAGCTAGAGTGGCAAGTAATAGAAACAAACTATATCGAGAGAGAGAGATACATTTTGTTGTGGGTATGCAGATCAAAGTCATTACCATCTAGCACCATCTTAGCAGCTATGCCGGTGGGCAGGCCGACCGTCCACGCCATGGCAGTGTGTTTGGTGGGGTCTCCTCGCACGGTCATGGTCACTTCACGTCGTTCCCGTTTGCCGTCACTCCACGTCACGCCGAGCTCGTGGCGGAGTACCACGAGGTCCGTCTCGTCTTTTTCTGTAATGGATGGTTATCTATAAACGACTCCCAAAAGAGTGACCAAAATGTATCTACATAAAACCGGCTTTTCGGTTACAAATAGTGATTTTGATTATAACAGGGACACTTCTTCATCCTCCACGAAAACGGAGCATCTTCCGATCTAACGGATGTTGTGATCTGGAGGGCTACTGCCCGATGGTTATTGTTGGGAAGTTGTATATATAATCAACCGGACAACGTTTTTTTTTTTCTTCTTTATTTTTAAACGTTACCCTATATTAGGAGTTTCAAACATTTAAACTCACATATACATACAGCCGACCCTGAACTACTTGTAGGTCATAAAAATTTTTGTTTCGTACGGGAATCAAACCCGCAGCGCAGCTCGCTTAACCTTTGTGCCCACCGTGCCGATTTGCTTGCGTGTTGCAGGATTTTGCGTGACATGTGATGCGTAGTATGCATGTGAGTAGCGATTTAAGAGCAAAAATAAAATGAAAACGGAAGAAGTAAATTCCTACAATGACTGTAACATCAAATCAACAACTTACGTAATTGTAACCGCTTGCTAAGATAATGGCTGACAGTGTCCAGAGGTGTTCCGCACTTGACGATTTCCACGTCGTCAAGTAATCCTAGGGACTCTAGGGACTGTGCTCCTGAAGGACCAATACGCTCAGATAACCTGGTTCTTAGGTTCTCGAAGAAGATCGATGAGTCCATCAATCCAAGCAGTTCACAGGCGAATTGGCGCTGGATAAAGAACAGCGAAAATTAGAAAACCTAAATAAACACATATTATAGTAGAAAAATAATGTGTAGTGTCATACCCATGTAATCTTAGGTCCATCAGGGTGCAAAGACGTATGAGGACTGGGGTCTACCAGGCCAAACAGTTGCATAGCGATCATATTTTCAGCGAAACCTAGTCGGAAACACAGCATAAGTAGGCGCTTAGATTACTGTCGTTATGTTGGGTGTAAAATGAAAGACTTTGAAACTGACATTGACGCTGATTCTAATTTTAAGTTCGGTGCGTTCTTTTTCTTTCTATTTCATTAAGAAAAGGATAGAAGATAACATTTTAGTTTAATCCTGTCAAATTTAGACATTTTATAGACAGTTTAGTTATAGTTTTCTCGGTGGTAGGCCATAACATCGGCTGCCGGCAGAAGTTACCACCCACCAGACAAAGTCTTGCCGCCAAGTCATTCGTCGTGTTCCGGCATGATGTCTGGTGAAGCCGTACGGAGGACGGGTCGTAACAGTTGTGTTGCGATGTGTGCCGGGTACAATGCGCCAAAGATTGTGTCGGTAGGTTGGTCGCGGAGGTCCCCAGATCAATCTCCCTCTGGCGCAACATCGTTGGTGTGTTATTGGGTTTCACATTGCATCACCTCGCTCAACTGCCGTCTTCCTTCCTATTCACTCAGTTTTTTTTATTGAATAGGCTTAATAAACTAGCGCGCTTTACCATCAACGATTGCATCACTGCTTACAATCAAGCGGGATTGCGGTCAAACACTAGTTTATAGTTATTAAAAAAAAAGTTTATATGCGACTATAAACATGGCGGCTACAAATACATCAATTTACGTCAGGCGCGGACTAATTTGGCAGGTCTGAACTAACATATTCCCCCTTATTCATAAACGCTGCTTAAAGTTAACTAGTGGTTAGCGATATTTAGATGTTTGCATGTCTCTTAACTTTAATCATCTTTTATAAATAAACCCCTTAAAATCTGCGGCGTTTATTCATAAAGGATGATTAAAGTTAAGTGATGTTAAAAGCTCAAAGATGTATGATTAAAGAATCGCTAATCACTAGTTAACTTTAAGCAGCGCTTATGAATAAGGGGGATTATGTTCTGTCCTTGTCCTAATGAAATATGAAGAAAAAGATGCATTGAATTCAAATTTAGTTTAGTTTGTGAACAAGAAGAAGATTCGGGGTCAATATTTTACTAAAATTTGTTGACCTTATTATACGACCTTACGATATTGGAGGAGGAACCTCCTTAACTTACCTTTATATCTAATAGTTCCTCTGAACATGGTGTGCACGTCTTCAATTCCGTACAATTTGGAGTACATGGTGCTGTCTCTGTTGGGGAAGCCTTCGAACGCGAAGCCAGGCAGGAAGTTCAGGTCACGAGCTACTGACATCAGCTCTCCTCCGCTTAAAACTTCCACGATCTGGGAACCACACGAACATGGACATAATTATATGCCCATATTTATACTATTATCTATATTAGTCAAACTAAAAAGGATCCTTTTTTAACCGACTTCAAACAGGAGGAGCTTTTTTTTATGTTGTTCGCGGATGACTTCGTCGTTTATGAACGGATTTTGATAATTCTTTTTTGTTGGAAAGAAGACATCCCCAAGGTGGTTCCATGATAAAGACATCAGGGTTTGATGGTGGAAGACCAGAGAAATCAAGGGGAACTTTTAAAAATCTAGGGACGGCTAGTGCATTTGTAAGTTTTTTTATTAGGTATTTTAAAGCACTACAATTTAATAAGGGTCTGGAGTAGATCTGATGATGGAGCCGGCAGACAGGCGAAGGAACTCCTCAACGATTCACAGCAGCTACCTTGTGTTTGTGCTTGATTAATTTGTATTGATAAGAGCCTTACACCTAGATGGGTTGTGACTGACAATAAGGGGCTGATGATGAAGACAATGGTCAGTTCAGGGAACTCGTCAACGATTTACAGTAGTCACCTAGTGTTTGGAACCAATTCATTTATATTAATGAGAACTTTGCATCCACATGGGTTATAATGAAAGTCTGCAGTAGATCTGATGATGGAACCCAGAGACAGTCGAGGGAACTCCTCGACGATTCACAGCAGCTACCTTGCTTTTGTACTTGATTAATTTGTATTGATAAGAACTTTACACCTAGAGAGGCTGTGACTGTTATTAGGGCTCTGATGACGAAAACAAAGACCAGTTCCGGGAACTCTTCAACGATTAACACTAGCTACTTTGTGTTTGAACTTAATTCATGTATATTCATGAAAACTTTACATCTATATGAGTTGAAATGATGGTCTGCAGTAAATCTGATGATGAAGACCATTGGCAGTAGAGGGCACATTGAAGTTTATTATAAGATGTAAGGTACGCATCGCTACGTCATCCTCAAGCCATGCATCGCATAGAAATGAAGACCACCCGCTCTGCAAACGCGTTATATTTACGTTAGTGCTATCTCGTTCACGCGTGCATCTGTCTCGTTTCTTTTAGATACTTAATATAACGTCTGGTAGGCGCGTTCCTATTGGACGATCGCGACGCCATCTAGTAGTACTGGCACTACTTCAGCTCCAGAGCCCCAATCACTACCTACTCATCACGCATATGCAACAATCAATTAAGACTGAATTTAAGTTTCGTATTCGCGTCATGTCTAGCATTGCTCATACTTTCAGTTTGATCTCATAGGAATTTTATAGGAATCGGTTCAGTGGTTTCGTTTATGAACCAAAATTCAGGGTAAAAATTAAAGTAAACAAAATTACGTCGTTTGCTTACAGTACTTTTCACAACTAAAAAGTGTAAAATAATAACTTTTATACAAAAAAAAAAAAAAAACTAACCGACTTCCAAAAAAATATATATATACAGTATGTTAAGAAAACCCTGTCCGACCCGTGAAGGTGTTGTTAGGTATCGATAACTGATTCTACTAATGGATACAAAACCGGGCTAAACTTAAAAAAAAATACCTCCTAAAAAAATAAATATTATTTCGCAAAAAGAGGTAACTTCAAAAATGTGCGTTATGCACCCTTCCGCGCGCTGCGGCGGAGGCGGCGGAGGTGGCGGGCGGCAGGGCACGCGGCACGCGGTCACATCGCTATTCGCTCATAATAATAACGGTGTTGTCACTTTTTAAAAATTACCAAATTTCGGGGAAGTTGCAATTAATTCGCGGGAAAAAAAGATTATTTGAAAATTCATTTGTATTGGTATGATGATTACGTAAAATTTTATATTATGTTTGGTCATGTGTTTACCTAACCTTTATTATCCTTATGGGTCGGACAGGGTTTTCTTAACATACTGTATAGAAAAATAACTTCAAAGTTTTTTGTTTTACTAACGGACGCAGCTGTGGTTATCATGTGCACGGTATTTGGGTTTTAAAATGTCAGATATATAAAAGTTTAGGCGATAATACAACCCACATGAGTAAACTGAAGACCCGAGCGGCGTCTCTTAAACCCCGTGTTGTTAAATTACCGCTTATAATATACAATATGTATAGAAAACCCTGTCCGATCCGTGAAGGTACTGTTAGGTATCGATAACTATTACTATTGCCTAAAAAGCCGGGCTGAACTTAAAAAAATAAATATTCAAAAAGAGGATGCAAAAAGAGGTAACTTAATACACGTGCGGTAGGCAATACATGCGCGGGCGAAGGGGGACAGGGTACACGGTCGCATCGCTAGTCGCTCATAATAATACCGTCAAAAATGGTGTTGTCACTTTTTTTAAAATTACCAATTTTTGGGAAAGTTGGAATTAATTCGCAAAAAAAAAGATTATTTTAAAATTCATAGTATTGTTACTATGATGATTATGTAAAATTTCATAATTTATTGGGTCATGTGTTTACCTATCCTTTATTCTCTTTATTCTTCTTTATTTTCTTTACATATTTCTTACATAAAGGATGTATCTGACAGCGACGCACAAACGAGTACCATGCATCGAGTACATGATTCTGAGCCCCCCAGTGATGGAAATTTTCGTCGGCTTTTTCTTGATATGAAAAAATATATATGTAGCTTTTTTCACTTTAAACCGTCCATAATTGCTATACTTTTATCTAATATATAAAATTCTCGTGTCACGGTGTTCGAACTTAAACTCCTCCGAAACGGCTCGACCGATTTTGATGAATTTTTTTTGCTTATCCGGTATCTATGAGAATAGGCCAACATCTATTTTTCATCCCCCTAAATGTTAGGGGTAGTCCACCCCTATTTTTTTTTTTATTTATATGGCAAAACAACGTTTGCCGGATCAGCTAGTAATCCAATAAGATTTTAAAGAAAAAATAATTAATTCACTTACTACACAAAAAAGTGCTATGAAAACAAAACTCGAAAAACTATCTTATCAGATGATTTAATTCAGTTCACATCAAGGATCAACGTCATACCCACGAACACGCGCGGCGCCACGCTTGCAACGTTCAAAGGCCGAGCCGACACATTTTTTTAACCACTATGATTTCTGTAACCGCTCATTAACGATATAAATGGCTATCATAATTTTATTAGTGGCATGCGGTGTAGCCTTTTCGCGAAGTTTGCGTTACCATGTCAGATACATCCTGTATAACTTAGCTATATCGATTGTGAAGAAGGTTCTTTAAGTTTTGATAGCACATTTCTTTGAATAAAGTCGAAATTATTACCTGTCCTCTACTTAAATACTTGGCAGCAGATATGGTGTTGAGTAGCACTCCTCGAGGGTTCCATGAGAACTTATATCTAAGGGCATTGTCACTGAACTCCGGTGCTGGTAAACCTAAAAATAATAACACAGTTGTAAGGTTTTCTTTAGGAGAAAGCTCATCTTTGATGAGCACTATTTATTAAAATTGTGTTGAGAGCATTCATTGAGGCAAATTTCATAAAAGAGCATTACCTCCGCAGTATGAAACGAATGAGTCAATTCTTCCGCCGTGATTTTGTATGTCATGAATACATTCTAGTGCGAGCAAATGGTCGATGCCGGGATCCAATCCAACCTCGTTCAGGAAAGTTAGGCCAGCATCCTTTGCACTGAAAAAGTGAAAATTGTAGAAGGAAGAAGGACAGATGTGCTTACCTAGTACTTACAAAGCAAGGTTACAAACTCATTGCGCATTTATATATTAATTTTTAGGGATCCGTTTTACCTTTTAGGTACGGAACTCTAAAAATTCATTAGACTTCGCTGTCCGTCTATCCGTCCGTCCGTCTGTCACCAGGCTGTATCTCATGAACCGTAATAGCTAGACAGTTGAAATTTGAATTTCTGTTGCCGCTAAAACAACAAATACTAAAAATCAAATATTTAAAGGGGTTCCCATACAACAAACTTGACTTTTTTTCAGATTTTAAAGATAATGGTACGGAACCCTTTGTGCGCGAGTCCGACTCGCACTTGGCCGGTTTTATGCTGAATTGTTTTACAGGATGGCAGAGACTCCGAGGCAGAACTTGGGATCATGGATTTTGTTAGTATTACAGCATTTATTTTTATAAACGATAAAAATAAATGCTCTTAGGACACATTTTAATCGCCTATTACATGATTCACTATGCAACAGCAAATTTAATTTTGATACCCGACGCAAAATGCCTACGCTAGGCTCTTATCAATCATGTGTAGAATTTAATTTGAAAGTTAATGTGTGTGATTTTATATTATTAATTGCAGAATAAAAAAAAAATCGTATCAAAACTTACGCTTGATGCAGCTCCTGAACTTCAGGTCTCACGTAAGAGGCGGTAACCATATGCGCTCCGGAGTTAAGACAGGCCTTTGCTACATCCCCGTGCAGGTCGTACGGCAGTAGTGACACTACCACTCGGGCACGAGAGGTTAAAGCCTGGAGAGCTGACTGGTTTTTAGCGTCCAAGTACTCCGAAGACACTCCGTAACGCTCGGCTAAAGCATCCGCCTCTTCTTTCACTGCTGATGCTGCAAACGTAAATGAGCATCATTATCTATTCCGCCTAGACTTTAATAAGGTGTGATAAAATCGATATTTCATAGTTTCGTAAGTTCCGAGGTAACCCTTTGCTCTGAAGGATACTTCGGAACGTTGCTCTGAAGTGAACTGCGGCCCAGTGGAAACGTCTTCGTTTTAAGAGTTAAAAAGAATTTATATGTAACTAATTTTATCAGCACTGCTTTTAAAAAGGCGAAGGAAATCATCGTGAGGAACATGATTCTAAAGAAGTGTCCGGCGAAAAAAAAAACGAAGACGTCACTTCTGCCAAACCGTTCTGAGCTCGCGTGATACCCACTGTCTTTCTGATAGAGGAAACCTATGTCCTAGCAGTGAAAACTTTATAGAGTAGTTATGCATGGTCTCTTTTTACGATTGTCTAACAACGAACCCCCTTATTCATAAACGTTGCTTAAAGTTAACTGGTGATTAGCGATTGTTTAACCACACATTTTAGACGTTTGCACGTCACTTAACTTTTAAGGTGTAAAGTTGCACTGTGGTGTTTATTCATAAACGATGTTTAAAGTTAATGACGTAAAAAGGTCAAAAATGTATGTTTAAAGAATCGCTGTTCACTAGTTAACTTTAAGCAACGTTTATGAATAAGGGGGAAAATGTAGAGAACTGCAGTACCATTCGGGTAAAAAATTGGGTACAGTGAGTGTGGAGGGAGCTTCCATTCCCAGCGATAGGGATTGACAGTATTTATTCTCCACTTTAAGCTTAACTTCATACAAAGGATTTTTTAAAGAAAAAACCTTTTATATTAATGGTATTGCTAATGAATTTAAGATATTTTTGACGTGACAACGTCTTATAATTCGACGGAGCCGGCTACACGAACGAAAAAACATGACTCATGCGGCGTTACCCCGTTACATTTAAAGCTTGAAGTGCAAGCGAGAGCGCGGAATGAGCGATAAAGAGGCACAATCGGCCTCCGTGTTCGGCAGCGTTCAACATCTGTCTCTCTGCTACTTGAGTGAGCGATGCGTCCGCGTGGATAGCTGCTATACTTAAGTCAAGTGTGAAGTGCAGTGAAAAGTGAATATGGTGTCAATTGTTTATAGTAACGATAATTGCGGCGATAAAGGTTTAAAAAAAGCAATAATTCCATCATTATTTTCTTATTGCGTTGCCACGTTCAAGTATCGTCAATGAACCGACTTTACAGACAACCGATATTTTAAATATACAATATGTAAAGAAAACCCTGTCCGACCCATAAAGATAATAAAGGTTAGGTAAACACTTGACCAAATATAATATAAAATTTTACGTAATCATCATAGAAACAATACTAATGAATTTTGAAATAATCTTTTTTCCCACGAATTAATTCCCCCCTACCTCGAAATTTGGTAATTTTTAAAAAAGTGACAGCACCGGTATTATTATGAGCGAATAGCGATGCGACCACCTGCCGCGTGCCCTGCCGCCCGCCGCCCGTGGAAGGGTTGCTTACCTCACATGAATTAAGTTACCTCTTTTTGCGAAATAATATTTATTTTTTTAGGGGTTTTTTTTTAAGTTTAGTCTGGCTTTGTATCCATTAGTAGAATTAGTTATTGATACCTAACAATACCTTTACGGATCGGACAGGGTTTTCTTTACATTTTGTATTTTCACCGATGTTATCTAGAGATGTTATCGATTCTAATGGGACCAATACGTCGAGAGTTTCAAGCGGTATCTACTTGTAAACGATAGACGTTCTTGTAAATAAGTAACTTAAGTCTTCAATAATCTTCAAACAAACCTATCGTGATAGCAATGTTCTTGTCTCTAGCCAGATATTCCACAACCGGGGCAGCCACCAGTCCACTGCCAAGGATCAGGATAGGAGCCTGCTGGTCATTGCCTTCTACCTTATGACGGGAACGGCTGGAAAAAAAATCTTTATTAATACTACTATACTTTAATTACAAAAAGTTTGCAATAAAAGTCGATTAAAATGACAGTCGAAACAAAAAACCGTCGCAACAATAGATACCTTCACAGCGTAACACGCTATCAATTCCTACAATCGGAATATGAATTAATAGTAAGTATGATTTTTTTTTTACTTTGTCCCACACTTATTATTTCTCGTGTGTCGTGGGTGCGTTTACAAATATATAACTTACATACACAAACATCCAGACCCGAAACGAGTTCTATTTCAAGGTCATACAACTATTTGTTCCGTGCGGGAATCGAACCTGCGACATGCAGCGCAGCAATCAATAGCCGAACTATAACGCTACCCGTGCAATAAAATTCATAATATTCGAACCAGCACCCTAATTTCGTAACACACCATTAGTATAAGTTGGAATCATATTGAAGCTTATTGCTATTCCATTGCTCCCTATGATTGTTGCTCAACAACGTAAATAACGCATTAATGTTGTTGTACTGTCCAAATGAAATCCATTGCTATCATTTAAACCCAGCGCTGGGCTCTGTTTTTGCATAGAGTCGCAGCATAATGATGAGCGACAGCCGTTTTGCATGGATGTGACGCATGTTTCCCTCAACTATTTCTTATTTTTATGTTTTTGTAAACTCTTGCGTCATGTTTACTGCAAATAAACGTTTTTTCTTTCTTTCTTTGATATATTGTGTTACAAAATTACCCTGTATATCTCCGCTCAAAAATTTAAATAACGTAATGAATATTTTGAACAGACAAACTGAAAGCCTAAAGTTCCTAAAGTTAGTGTGTTACGCGTTTACCACGCAACATTAAGTAGGTACCATTACCGAACAAACAAACACAACCGCTTGATACGATCGACCATCAATCAATGTTATCAAAAGAGTTTTCTTATGACTAAAATCAAATAGACCCATCGTATATCATATATCATCGACCTATGTATTGCTAGAAATAATTATTGTCTTGACGTATGAATAACATGTTATGTAAAAGCAATTAATCGACTTTTATTGCTACCTTTACCTTTTTGTTATTCATAGCTAGAATTGGCATGTGAGCAATTAAAAAACTTTTTAGTAAAAAAACAAAGCAACGACACCGACTTTCGAAATAAATCTTGCTTTTCTTTTTTGGTTCTAACTACCCACACAAATTCGTGTAGTAATACTACTTGCCATGGTGGAAAAAAATCTTATTTCTGAAGTTAACTCACAAAATTGGGTAGTTTATGAGTTACATTCGGTATGTTATTTACGATTTTTTAAGCAAAATACATATAATATCTGTACACTTATACACGTTCTACGCCTGAAGCATAATTAAAATTTAAAAAAGGAATTTTCCAAATCAGTTCATAAATAAGGGCGTTCCGAGGGAACAATCATCAAAAAACAACTTAATTGAGAACCTCTGCCTTTTCTAAAGTCACTTTAAAATGATAATATACATCAGCAAAATAATTTTCTATTCACTTACGTGTTAGCCATTCTGAGTTCGTTGATGTATTCGAAAGGTGGTGTCAATCTGCCGTTGCTTGTTATGATAGCCTGAAAGATTAAAACACGATGAACTTTGTAAACAGGTCAAGTGGGATCCATGCTGAGGTCATGAATACAAGAATATGTTTTCACTATAATATCAGTAGGTACAGATTATACTTATATTATTTTTTTGGGGTCACCAAGATACAGGCTGCACTTAGTTTGGGACCCACTGTTAATTCGAACTAAATAAACAGCTGTTCTGCTGTTTTAACTGCATGCTATTTCTTGTAATTTTAATAAAGTGTAAGCCTAATAAATATATATTTTTTTTATATATATTATTGTCTGACTCGTTAATTTTTATTAAATTGCGAACACTTTCGCTCACCTCCGCGCTCGTGTCTGATTTATCCATAGATAGTATGACTTATCATTGTTAGCCAATCGGTAAAGGCAACAACAAATCACGTTACTTTTGGGTAACATACTTTGTAAGTTTGTATAGTGTTATTACGTTCTTATGCTTTATGCAAATGTATAGATATAAACTTACTCCTTGAACTACTGACGAAAATTTGTGTTCTTCCAGTGGTTTGCTAGCATCAGACTTCATAATATCCTCTGCATACGGGTACAGCAAGTCGCCGAAGAAGTCAGTGGATTCTCTTGGTAGTTGTGTTGGCATATTGTCTATGGAACATACTAAGACTCCTGGCCCCTTGAAGCTGTAGACAAAATTCATGTATGACTACACAATCCCGTATGGTCTAGTGGCTAGGATACCTGGCTTTCACCCAGGAGGCTCGGGTTCGATTCCCGGTACGGGAAATCTTTTTTGGGGACAGCATTCGTTTTGAGCTGAACTATAATCTATAACAGTCTTATTACAAAACGAGTTCTAACTTTAGACCTAGTATAAACCTGTTAATGTAGTTTTTAAACATTATTCCGACGAAAAAAGGTTTGTAATAAAAAATTGATAACTTAGACTTTATACACTATACTTTCAATGATAAATCCTTTACTGTACAAGCAGTTCGGCTATGGAATGACTTGCCCGTGTCCGTAAGGCGTGCTCAAACATTGTTTACTTTTAAAACTATGATAAAAAAAGCACTTCCTCTCCCTTTAAACATATTATTATAATTAATGTGCTCTTGTATGATATTTATTAATTAGATGTATAAATTTATTTAAACTAGTATGATACACTTAACGTATATATTTATTGTATAATCAATGTAAATAGTACACTGTAGACTACCACACTATTTCTTTATCCTACCTCTTAGAATTCCATCCAAAGGTTGTCTGTAAAAGATTGCTCTTAGCGATAAGACCGCCCATTGTGTCACCCTTTGTAAAATATTTTTATTTATGTTCTGTAGTCTATATGGTGTACATAATAAAGAGTATTCTATTCTATTCTATTCTATTCTTTCGTTAGTACCGTATGAGTGTGCGGGTTCGATTCCAGGTCAGGCAAGTAACAATGTAACTTTTCTAAGTTATATTTTGAATAAACTGGATTCCAAATTCGGAATAAGAGGAACTCCTCTCAAATTCTTTACAGATTACTTAACTAACAGAAAACAGAGGGTTAAGATTGGAGGGCACATTAGTGATGATGCTGATGTGTCATTTGGCGTACCGCAAGGTAGTGTCCTGGGTCCCACACTTTTTCTAGCTTATATAAATGACCTTTGTAACCTAAAAGTTGAAAACGCAAACATATTCTCCTACGCCGATGACGCTGCTGTTGTCTTTCATGGACATAGCTGGTCTGACGTTAAAATTAAGGCAGAGTTGGGTATGTTCCAAATTGCGTCTTGGTTTGATGGCAATCTTCTCACATTAAATACTTCAAAAACTAATTACATTTGCTTCTGCATCTATAAAAAATCACAACCAGATGAAGTGTTCAACATCAAAGTACACTCATGTGATCAACCTATGAATAATAACTGTAATTGTCCCAATATTAATAAAGTTCTGGAAACAAAATACTTAGGTGTAATAATTGATCACAAATTATCATGGTACTCTCATATTGAACATGTCACGGGACGGATTAGAAAACTGGGGTGGATTTTTAAAACCTTAAGACACATTTTGCCAACAGATGTAAATAAGAAATCAGGCGCCCACAGAAATTTGTTAAATGAAATATACATCTCTATAGCACAATCTGTTATAGCCTACTGCATCCCAATATGGGGCGGCGCAGCAAAATCAAAGTTTATACATGTTGAAAGAGGACAACGTGCTGTTATAAAAATTATGGTTTTGCAAAAGGATCTCATACCCTACTGAATTACTCTATCGGGATAGTGGATTGCTTTCTGTTAGAAAGATATATATCATAAACACTGTTCTAAAAAAACATAAGAATATACCATATGATCCTGATAGATTAACAAGAAGGCGAAGAGATCTTATAGCACAAGTTCCACAAACAAAAACTAAATTTGCTGCGATTCAATATGGTACACTATCATGCCAACTCTATAATAGGATCAATAAACATATATATATATACAATAAAAAGTTACATGACTGTAAAAAAATGTTAACAAATTGGATAAAGACACTAAATTACACAGACACTGAGGAACTATTGAACCACACAAAATGATACAAGCACGCACGGACGCACTCACTCACACGCACGCACACGCACACGCACACGCACACGCACACACGCACACACACACACACACACACACACACACACACACACACACACACACACACACGCACACACACACACACACACACACACACACGCACACACACACGCACATATACTTGCATGTTAATTATATGTACATAAGGTTTCGAAAAAGTTGTATACTGCTGTGGAAGAGCGGAGTCTCCTAACACAGGCATTATTTGCTTACCAGGAGGCTCCAATCAACAACTAATGTCAAATAATTTGAAGCTCTAATAAATTTGATTTTGATTGATTTTGATTTTTGATTTTTTGATATTTACTTTCTATGTATATATTGGATACATCGATTAAAAGGTGAAGCAAAACATCTTGACGAAACCTAGACTTTAAGTCTGAAATCGCTAATTTGTAAACTTTTTAGCAATAAAGTTTATTATGTTTATCATTTACTATTATAATTTTATGGCATACTTGAGATTATCCGCTGTTTAGTTAATCCTTTAACAAGTTTTTAATGAGTAATTGTAAACTAAATTGTTTTGTAACCTTCTATTCGTAACCTTGTGATTACGAATAATTTTGCATCCACGGTAAAAAGGTAAGGAAAAATTAATTTTAAAGTAAGATAATCTTTTTGAATAAATTGATTAAATGTTATCATTGAATATTAATTATAGATAATCTTTCATTTGTTTGTTTCCTATGTGCGTCCCTTGTTTGCTACTGTCGGTTGTTTATCCACTACCAATAGCACTGTAGTGTTTATAATCTCAGATAATTTATGTTCCATATAGGTAGGTATCGTATTGTTTATGTACATTCTTGCTTCTCCAATCCACTTTTGACAATGGTAGAATAGTCGACATCGGCTCCACTTGCCATAATAAAAATAGAATAGAATATAGGTATCTATATTCGTCGAAAGACGGGTCTGAGCAGTTGTGTTGCGATGTGTGCCGGGTACGATGTGCCAAATATTGTGTCGGGACTTAGGTAGTGGAGGCTCTCCAAATCAATCTCCCTCCGGCATAGCATCGTTGGTCGTGTTGGGTTTAACATGCATCATCATCATCACAAATCAGCGTTAATCCCAGTCGCATCCGTAGCTTTTCAGGGGTCCGCTTACCAGTCTAACTGCTGATTTTGGCTAAACTTCGATATTTTCCGTGAAGCGACTGCCGTCTGACCTCCACAACCCGAAGGCGATATCTACGCATTGCAGTTAGACCAATTTATTAGATTTTTGTGGGCTCCAACAACCCGTAACGACTGCCACTAGATGTTCGTGTGGCAACTGGGACCAGCGGCTTAACGTGCTTTCATATTCATGCATACAAATATTTGCACTGTGCGGGGATCGAACCCGCGCCTCCTTAAGCAACGGCCGCGTTCGCTACCGCTACGCCACGGAGGTTGTCACAAAAGGTTTTAACATGCATCATGCAGTTTTTTGAGTGAATATTAGGCTCTTAATAAATTAGCGTTGATCATTGCTTACCATCAGGCGGAATTGCGTTCAAGCACTAGTATATATTATATTTTTTTTGTCTTTTAATTTTTTCCTCATTTTTTTTTAATGTGTAACTTGACCGCGCTCCTTCCTGGTTGTAATTTTTGATTTGTTGACAGTTTTTTTCGTAATAAAACTCATCATCATCATTATCATCATAAAACTATAGCACTCGATTTTGATGTAGCTACTACCAGCCATCCTGCGAAGGTCGTCGCTCCGCCTAGCCTGAGGGCGTCCCGTCCCACCTTACGTTTTTTCCAATTCGCGGTATCAAGCGTAATCACCAAGCGTGGTGATTACGCTCAATCCTTCTCTGTATAAGAAGAGACCTGTGCCTAGCAGTAGGAAGATAAAAAAAAGGTTGATGATGATGATTCAAGCACACGTCTACTCGAACGGTCATTGGTTCTATGATAATATGTAGATCTATCAGACTTCAATTTTAAAACACGGATAAAAAAATGATTTTACTTAAATAGCCATTATAGTTTAATTATTCATCGCTATAATGACAGTATGAGAGACCATTGGAAACAAAATCCAAAATATTTTTGGAGAAATTTGTTATCTGTGTCATTCTGTTTGTCATGCCATAATTAGAAAATTATCTCAAATTTTTTAAATCAAATCATTATCATCATAATTTACAACCTTTTTATCATCACACTGCTGGGCACAGGTCTCCTCTCATACAGAGAAGGATTGAGCGTAATCACCACGCTTGCTCAATGCGGGTTGGCGATGTCAGACTTAAAGTCCAGGTTTCCTCAAGATGTTTCCCTTCACCTTCAGTCATTGGTGTCCAAGATATACTTAGAAAGTACATATAACTTTAGAAAAGTTACATTCGTACTTGCCTGACCTGGAATCGAACCCGCGCACTCATACTTGAGAAGCTGGTGTTTTATCCACCAGGCCATCACGACTTTAAATCAAATACTTGAATAATAACTAAAGAAAATATTTGAAGTAAATTATAAGAAAAAAACACGGTGAAACCTTTTGGTGTCCTTGTTTCTATCAGCATCGTAGAGACAGAAGGGTGTGTCGATAGTGGTACACTCGTTCATGAACTCAATAGAGCCTCCTGGATCCGCTGATATGTCGCAAATAGCCAGCATTCTGGAAAGAAAAGAACCGTCAATACTTTTGATTAGTACTTTGGGAATGAGTTACCATTTTAGCGATATCATAAATGGTAATTAACTAAACCTAATATTGTCAATGGAAACTTTTAATCGACCTTCTTTCACTATCTTCTACCTGAATCTATGCTCGAAGTTTTCTTAAGATGTAAAAATAAAATAAACAAAGTTATCATCAAAAATTAAAGCATAAAATGTACAAGTGCGAGTCGGGTACCGCCCTGCGACAGTTCGATGTACAGCGGAGTCTTAGTAATAAGATCCCGCTTGCTTTTTGGATACGGAACCCTGAACAGGACCTAATAAACACCTAAATTACAATAATAATACTACACACGCGTATATTAGTCATTAATTTTATACCACAAGATTAGCCTATCACGTTTCACCGTTCCTTATTTAGTGTTCAAGATAAGTAATAAAAAATAGAAGCAATGACATCACGTGTTTTTTATCCTAATCTAAAATCTGATAATAATCAACGTCAGCTCTCTTCTCTCGGTGGTAGGCCATAACATCGGCCGCCGGCAGAAGTTACCACCCACCAGACAAAGTCTTGCCGCCAAGCGATTTGTCGTGTTCCGGCATGATGTCTGGTGAAGCCGTACGGAGGACGGGTCTGAGCAGTTGTGTTGCGATGTGTGCCGGGTACGATGCGCCAAATGTTGTTGTGTTGGGAGTTTGGTCGTGGAGGGTCTTCAGATCAATCTCCCTTTGGCGCAGCATCGTTGGTCGTGTTGTTGGGTTTAACATTGCATCACATCGCTCAACTGCCGTCTTCCTTCCTATTCGCTCAGTTTTTCTGAGTGAATAGGTTCTTAATAAACTAGCGCGCTTTACCATCAACGATCGCATCACTGCTTACCATCAGGCGGGATTGCGGTCAAGCGCTAGTTTATAAATTATTAAAAAAAAAAAAAAAGCTCGTAGCAAACTCGTAGCGCGTAGAATTGTCGTAGAGCATAGCAAGGTCGTGTAGTGTAACATAGCATGCTTGTAGAGCGTAGCACCCTATACTCCAATCGCGATGACAATATAAAGGAGTTAAAAAGGACTGTTTTTATTATTTAAGGTACACTTCAAGTAATAAAAGCACAATATATTTATGTAAGTAGTACTTTGTTACAGTTAAAATTGATGCTACATTTGTTATAATCAACTTATGTATTATATACCAACTGTTATACTTAAATCAAACTATCTATCTTCTGAATTTATAAGACTTTTAATTAAGTAAATTATTTGTTTTTTTACGTATACCAATAATATCCATGTTAATAACGTAACGTTGGTCACTACCTGGAACCTTTTACATTTAATTGTAAGTTTGCAAATTTGAAATGTTTCCTAATACAGTCATACACAATTTATAACTTTGACGCACCAGCGATTTTGTAATTTGACGGATTATATTGGCTTCCGCCGGTTTTTTTTTCCGATTTTCATTATATACATATTAATATAATTTTGAGTCGTTAAAAATGTTGTTGAAACCATTACTTATTTAAAAAAAAGATCGTCTACTGGATTAAATGTTTTGCATCTCTGCTTCTACATATGAACCTCTTTTATCTAAATCTAACGAGAAAAAAGTATATTAGCACAAAGCATACCTTATTGTAGATTGTTACTGATATTTACAAAAGCCATGAACTCAAGTAAGTCAAGTTGTTTACCTGTGTGGTAACGCTGGTGCTCCAATACTCTTGGGCAACCACGGAGTATTAGTGGGAAGTAACAAATGCTTCGCGTCTGGTATGGTCAGCAGCTTGGGACTTCCTACAGCCCAGTAGATGCAGTTTACCAGAACTGAAGTGTAAGGCGCTATCTGTCAGGAGAAACATACAGTGAATACTACATACGGATGAACAAACTGACTATCAACAGAAAATATTAGTAAATAATGTATAAAATCTTATACTTATTTATGATTTCTTGGTGAATGCGTATTATGTTCAAATTATTTTTAATTAGGTACAGACGACAGCACACCAAGCCACTACAGTCTTTCAAATTCCTTTATTAGATTTTCAACTTTATCGCAAAAGCATTAAGGCTCAAGATTGATTGGTAATATTTGACAGAAACAGGTAGCTTGACCTGCTATCGCCCGTACCTAAATATAAACTTTATCAAAAGCCAAACGTATACCTAGATGTGGTATACATATACCTACCATTCTGTCGTTGACACGCATTCGCATAAATGCATTCGCATGAGGGGTCATGGTAAAACGCGATAAAAACCTAAAATTACCGAATTGGATCCTTAACTTTCTTGTTGCCCAGACCACGTTCATAACATCATATACAATATGTAAAGAAAACCCTGTCCGATCCGTGAAGGTTTTGTTAGGTATCGATAACTGATTCTACTAATGCCTATAAAGCCGGGCTAAACTTAAAAAAAATCCCCCCAAAAAAATATTATTTTGCAAAAAAGAGGTAACTTAATACATGTGCGGTAGGCAACCCTTCCGCGAGCGACGGGGGGCAGGGCACGCGGCACGTGGTCGCGTCGCTTATAATAATACCGTCAAAATTGTGTTGTCACTTTTTTTTAAATTACCAAATTTCGGTGAAGTTGGAATTAATTCGCGGGAAAAAATGATGAAATCCATTACTATTGTTACTGTAATTATTACGTAAAATTTTATATTATATTTGGTCATGTATTTACCTAACGTTTATTATCCTTATGGGTAGGGCAGGGTTTTCTTTACATATTGTATATCTGAGTTTTACTCGTAAAAATTGATCTCAAGATAAACACACATAATATATTTCTAAATATGTAAGTAAACAAGATAAAGATGTGTATGAAAAAGATCGGGCATCAGTCGATATCGGTAACAGTAATTTTGTACGAAAAGAATTAGCGATCCGCTTCTATGTCGCGCTTACGCATCTCCTCTAATGGGATCTTGAATGTCTTTTCAGACCGGTGGGACTCTCCCCTCTTACGTGGTTGGGTGAGAGACCAGACCCGCTTAAATTAAATTAAAACTAACATTAGCCTAAGGTATGCTACTACTAACATTGTATGCATAAAATGTGAATTTGCAATCAGTTGATTGATTTAAATAGATAACCTTTCAAAAAGATTTTTGCAATTCTTTTGACTCAGCTTAATTATTTAGTACAATCTTAATAGATAACAATATAGCACTCAACATTATCATTTACATGTGAGTTGTGACCATGATTCGCGTTGTATTTTTGGTTATCAAAATACCTACGTGTCAAGATATAATTGTTTGTTTACTCATATTACTTACATCAGCATCTGGCTAGCCTTATTCCAACTATATTGAGATCGGCTTTAAGTCTAACCAGCCCCCTAATCAGCGAACATATTTCTGTCAATTAATTGCGGCAAGTAAAGACAAGTAGTCGTGATCATTTGACAAAAATGTGTTCGCCGATTAGGGGGCTGATAAGAGGTTAATAATGATAGCCACACGGATTGATTGAACAGCACCCTAATTACGTAACATACAATTACTATAAGTTGGAATAATTTTGAAGCTTATTGTTATTCCATTACTCCATATATTCAAAAATGTGTCTGCTCAAAAACGTAAACAACGCAAAAAATGTTGTTGAATTGTCAAAATGAAACCTATTGCTAGTGATAATGTGTTACCCTGCTGGTTAAGCTAGGATAGTTCAGGTTCTACCGGACGATTGGAGCGTACCGTCCGGTGTTGGAGGGATGGGTTGGGCGCCGGCATGGCAGCCTCACCTACCGCTTGGTGCAGGTACTTACCGGACATGGTTGTTTCGGTCACTACCTGCACCGGGTCGCCCGTCGGGAGTAGTCGCCGCGGTGTCACCGCTGCGACTTTATCAACGACACGACTGAGCACACCCTCGTGGAGTGCCCGGCCTGGCGAAACGAGCGCCGCGACTTCGTGGCGGCGCTCGGAGGCGGACGCCTCTCCCTGGCAACCATGGTTCGAGCCATGGTTGAAAGCGAGTGTGCGTGGGAGGCTACCGCCTCCTTCTGTGAGACCGTGCTCTTGCAGAAGGAGGCAGCGGAGAGGGAGCGAGAAGAGGCTGCTCTTGCCGCTTCTAGCCGCTCTTGGGCGGGGCGAAGAAGACGGGGGACGAACACCCGTCTCCTTTAGCTCCGGAGAGTGACCAGCGTGTGTAGGTAGCTACCGCACGCATATTGCACTGGTCACCACGTCTGAGGGTTACCTCGGTATCCCCAGGTAATCCTCCCTTGGCGCGGAAACCGGCCTAGCCGGAATGCCCTGTGAGTAGCACGGGCACAATGCCTTCGGGCAGATCCCGTGGCAATCTCAACGCAGAGCCGAGGGGAACCGAATGGTTTTAGTGAGTATTCCCAGCTTCGGCTGGGCGAGTCCCACACACGCCAGTCGCCTAGCTAGCGGCGGGTACGGTGCGTAAATGCATATCCACTCGCAAAAAAAAAGATAGTTCAAAGCAACTTAAGCCATTGCCACCGTTACGAGTTGTTAGGAGTTCGAAATTTTAGCAATCTTTCTTACCAAGTGATTCATTCTGTTATTGTCATTTTACTCCTGTTGTTTGTACAGACTTTTAAAATCGTAGTTTTACTTGTATTCATACAAATTTAATATTATAAATGTGAAAGTGTGTTTGTTTGTTTGTTTGTCCTTCCTTCACGCCGTAGCTAAGCAATCAATCGACCTGATTTTTGGCATACAGTTAGTTGAAAAGATGGAGAGTAACATAGGCTACTTTTGGTCCTAAAAAAACATCAAGTTCCCAAGGGAGATTATTGGAATATTTGTATGTGTACACCAAATATATCCTTACTAATATTATACATCGGAAAGTGAGTTTGTTTGTACCACTTTCACGCCGTAACTCCTGAACCGATTGCTTTGAAATTTTGCAGACGTAAAGTTAGAAGTCCGGATTAAATAATAGGGTACTTTTTATCCCGAAAAAATTTGATATTCCCGAGAGAAATCTAAAAAGCCGATATAACCGAAGTTAACGCGGGCGAAGCCGCGGGCGGAAAGCTAGTACAAAATAAAGAAAAAAAGAAACCTTATTCCAAGAAGGTTAAGGTTTTCGTAAAGAATTGGTATAACTAATTCAATAAAATATAACAATGCATATACTTACATGTTAAATTCAAAATTCGGTGTATGTATTATGATTACATAATATTCTAGTTGGGGTGTTTGAGGGCGTGCGTTAATTATATAACATATTGTAATAGTTTTATATTAGTAATTCCATGCCAAAAAGTTATCGTAATTCATACAGTATGTCGATAAGATAAGATACCCACCTTCTGCGCGAAGGTCGAGATGTATCGTTCAGGGTGCTCATCATATTCCTGGGCGTCGTATCCTCCACCATTTTTCCTTTCCAAATGATGTCTTCTGCGTACTTCACAACCGTAGATTTTATTTGGACCTACGAATTATAGACGACGTGTCATTGTAGATAATTGGATATGAAGTGGGAGAAGCGCGCTTCCATGGGGGGTTTTTACTCCTTATCCTGTTCCTCTATTTAATTGCCTAGTGATTCAAGCGCATTTTACTGAATTTGTAAGTGCTGGGGTGCATTAATTGCGCCCCGTCGCATAGCACGTAGTAATGGTGATTCTCCCTTAGTGATGATAAACTACTTACTTCCATGTTCAGCCACTTTCTTCAACATCTCTGGTGGAACATATTCGTGAGGTAAATCCCCGAATATTTCTTGACTTCCCTAGGAGAAAAATAAATGTTACAATAGAAATGAAAATGTCATCTACCTCTTTATTTATAGAGGCCACTAATACTTCAACAAGATAAACATAATTATAATAAGGTCATAATATTCCCACAGCTGAAACGAGCCGCCTCTTTGTGACATGAAGTGGGCCTTAATTCACCACACCGACCCAGTGCGAGTTGGCATCACTTGTTTTAGAACTAATGGTTCCAATTCCTGTCGAGCAATTCAAGTAAAAATATCACCGTAAAAGTAAGGTGACGTTAGCTTAGAGTGAGGTGTCCAGTGTCCATTAAGTCTATTGACTCTATTCCACCTAGTGCTACTCTATTCCTTAGCACTAGTTGGAAAGACTGCTGAGATGGTTACAAACTCGCACTGCTCACCTCAACAAGAAATACACTAAAAAGAACTTGTACTTATTAAAGCATCCTTAATTATTTTACAGCGAGCTCACTAAAATAAAACAGCTGTTCTATCAATGTGATTGATTAGGGTTGATATTTTAACGACAGTGTTGAAATACTGCTTGTTACAGTTTGAAAATATAATCTCACCTGAGACACGTTTCCAGATCCAGTAAAAACGAAGGTGAGGGGTCCTAAAGACTTGGGCATCATGCCCAATGCGACCTCGTAGCCTGCGTCCCTTATGGCTTGCCGCGCCATGCTTGAGTTACGGTAGTTGTGTGAAGGGCCTATGTGCTGTGCAGAAAAACATAGTAGATAGGTAAAAATAATATTACCTATCTACAAGGAGACTACAACACACCGTGTGACGCAGATAACGCGCATCCACGTGTGTTTTAGGTACTTATAAATTGAACAAATACCCGTTTCCGTGCCAATCTGGCACTGCTTAGGCTTGCTTGCTGTTGCTTACCATCAGGCGGGATTGCGGTCAAGCGCTAGTTTATAATATATAAAAAAGCAGGGAATAGAATGTCGTAGTTCTTTTAGTTAGGTATATCACAAGATACAAAATTTTACCTATCCAGTACTCAATCAGATAGATTTCCTAAAAAAACAATTTTAATCGAAAATTGAGTTTCCTGTTTGCTATCTATAAGCTTATTATTTATAATCGTATTCTACAAATATACCTATATATGTAAATATATAAATCTCCACTGACCCCACCTGAAGTATTATTCGAATGTAATTAGTGCTGTTAACTTATCTTGTTTCTGCCCACTGATATGAGATAAAGTTAATACACCAACAAGATTATTTTTACAATCACAACCAACACACAATCACAATGACTTAAAAGATATTCAGTCAAGTTTTCCCTACTTTTCAAGGTTTCACACGCACACCCACTTCGTTCTTCTATTTAATTGCGTGCTGATTATGACGAATTGGTCATGTTCGAGTGTCGCCTGTTGAGAAACTGAGCTGAAAATCTCTAACTAAGATGACGTGCAGAGACAATAATGATGGTTGCGTTTCTTCAAATGAGTCTTCTCACTATAGGGTGTAGCTGACATCGTAACGTAAAGTTCGCGAAAAGGCTACACCGCATGCCACACAATAAAAATATGATAGCCATTTATATCGTTAATGAGCGGTTACAGAAATCACAGTGTTTAAAAAAATGTGTCGGCTCGGCCTTTGAACGTTGCAAGCGTGCCGCCGCGCGTGTTCGTGGGTATGACGTTGACCCCTGATGTGAACTCTATTAAATCAACTGATAGGATAGTTTTTCGAGTTTTGTTCACATTGCGCTTTTTATTATTTTAAATTAGAATTATTTTTTACTTTAAAATCTTATTGGGTTATAAAAGTATAGCAATTATGAACGGTTTAAAGTGGAAAAAAACTGCATATATTTTTTTATAAATCAGGAAAAAACCGAGGAAAAATTCCACCTGTGGGGGGTTCAGAATCATGTACTGGATCCATGGTACTCGTTTGTGCGTCGATGTCAGAGACACCCTTTATAAGCTATTTAACTGTTTTAACTAAAATAAGTAGTTACCTAGATACATGCTCCGATAATGTGATCACTTACCATGAAAGGTGTATGATGGCCAAGAGCAAGCAACCTTAGACCGATGCCGTGCAGGATGTTGATCATGCCGGCCACTCCCGCGTATTTGCCAAAAGCCACTACGCGGTTACCAGAATCATCCATTAGCTTCTCGTAGTCTATTAGTCTGATATTCTGGAAAAAACAAGTTTTTGCTTGTGTATTTTACTAGTTAGACGAGTTGACACTAGATTTTCGGAAAAGAAACCTTTGTATGGTCACTCATTTTGTTGCAAAGTGGGATAAAAAAGAGAACAGAAAACATTTTCTTAGGATGTACCGGACCATACCGGATACAGTTTTCTTAAGAATCAAGTATTATACATATATGTATATGCTAACCTTTTTCAAAATTGCATCCAACATTGGCATGTTGGCCTCTTGTGCTTTGATGGTGTGTGAGAAGAAGCAGTACGTCTTGTTCGGTATGAGCAGGTCGATGGGCGTCTGTTTCACGCCAAATATCACGCTCGCCTCACTGATGTCTTCCTGGACTATAGCCCCTGCATTGATGTATGACTGCAAAGGAATTACGACCGTTTATCAAAAGATACCTATAACTTATACACTAAATTGTACCCTAGATGGAACGCCTCGCTGTGACAAGGAGTGGACCATAAACCTCCTAGTGTGGATTCGTAGATTAAATATTTTATTTCGAAGACATGTCGGTTTCTTTGTTCAGGGGGTATATTAAGTGACAGATAAGTCCTTAATCCTTACCTGCATCGGATAGGCTCGTCGATTGGAAGGCTGCACAATGACCTTGACGCCTTGCCGCACCAGGCGGTTGACATTCGAAGGTGAAAACGGTGCTCGTCTCTCCCATACTGACTGGTCTTCTCTGCGTATTGCAATTATACGCCCACTCTGAATAAATAAAGTGGAAATAGAAGTATGTCAATAGTTGTTTTGTACTTACATATACATGTGTATGAGTAAATAGTACACCACAGACTACCTGCAGTATCGTTTGTCCTTCTTTCTTAAGTCCCTCCGAATGCAAAGGTTGTCCGTATAAGATCGCTTTTAGCGATAAGACCGCCCATTGTGCCACCCTATATAACTTTAAAAAGGTCAATTTGTAATGGAGAACATTTCAAATGGTGTACAGTAAAAAGAATCCCCGTAAGCTTGAAAAGAATAACTTACATAAGCATGCTTTATTTTTTTAATGCGTATTTATATCTGTTTTACTATCTATATGCATGTTTCAGGGTTTCCCCAGTAGGTGTAATCGAATACGAAAATAACAAATTGCCATAATTTAAGATATTGCATTCTATTCAAAGCATAAGCTGCGCTAATTTGAGCATCGTAATATACAGTATTCAATTTGAACATCTGAAAATATTTTAAAATCATTTTCATTCTTCTACGTTCATAAAAATAATTACGAAGTCTGTCCACTTTTAAAATTATGATAAAAAAACACTTCCTCTCTCTTTAAACATAAAATTAGATATATTTTATTTGCTCTTATATGATGTTTATTAATTAGATGTATATATTTATTCAAACTAGTATTATACACTTTATGTACATATTTATTGTATAATCAATGTAAATAGTAGACTACCTACATTATTTCTCTCTCCTTCCCCTTATTATTCCATCCAAAGATCGCTCTTAGCGACAAGATCGCCCATTGTATCATCCTATGTAAAATCTTAATATTTATGTTTTTTTTTTAAATAATTATATTTTGTAATTTATATGGTGTATATATAATATTTTGAAGGGTATTCTATTCTATTTTATTCTACGAAGATGCTTTTATCATGATTGTTGTTTAACGATTGCATTCAGTAAGTACCTACAACGCATTCGAATCATCTCTGTCATTGTTTAAATACGATAACGTGTTTGTATCATCTCAGCTTAATATAGAAAGAGGTCAAAGTATATGTGGTGTTTATTTATCGCTTTCGAATACGTCACAAAGTCAAACGTAACTTTGGAAAAGCATTACTCGTGATTCAACAATCAACATCAACATCAAATGGGAAGGTTTTGACGGGAAAGCTAAGATGAATGTCACGCTAATTTTTCATAGGACTTTTAAATTATTTATAGTGTCGTTTACATAAACGACTAAATAAAAGCGCGTGATTTGTGCACTCAGTGAATAATTCATAAAGAACATTTAAATATCCCAGCATAGTGGCCACATCATGGCTTTGCATCAAATCTCCCTCGTAGGCGTCTCGTCATTGGCGATGTCCGCCATTATTGTGAAATAAATTTTTTAAAGAGTTTCTATAATTTGTTACACGTGTTATTGGCAAAATTGTGGTATCTAACCACAAGGGCAGAGTTGAAGTAGTATTCGCTCTAAAGAAAAGAAAGAAAAGCATTACTCGGTTGACGTTATACGCTTCAGAATTTATAATCTGAATTTATATACTACAATACTTAGCTACATGGACAGTCTGTATAGGACCTAACTAACCAGTGTGGTTTATAGTGTTGCCCTCAGTAAATATTTTTCTATTTTTTATTTTAACTTAAGAAAATTATTTTCTGAGGTACTTTACTTTTTCCTTAAAGATATTCAAAGGCTACAGTAAAATGTTAGCTAGTATTATAGAGGTATGAGAAGCAGCGTGTACAGCTAACTCATCCTTAATAGAAAAGGGAAGATCCTCCGTCCAGACCGGGATTGCCTGGCGGCGGGGTGAATTGTATGCGTGCTAGTTGCACAGTAAACTCTGTTTGCGAGATGCAGGATTTGCGTGACGTCAGTATGACGCGTTGTTCGAATGTAGTGTTTTAAGTACTAATACGGTCGGTCATTTCTCGGTGGTAGGCCATAACATCAGCCGCCGGCAGAAGTTACCACCCACCAGACAAAGTCTTGCCGCCAAGCGATTTGTCGTGTTCCGGCATGATGTCTGGTGAAGCCGTATGGAGGACGGGTCTGAGCAGTTGTGTTGCGATGTGTGCCGAGTACGATGCGCCTAATGTTGTTGTGTTGGGAGTTTGGTCGTGGAGGGTCTTCACATCAATCTCCCTTTGGCGCAGCATCGTTGGTCGTGTTGTTGGGTTTAACATTGCATCACCTCGCTCAACTGCCGTCTTCCTTCGTATTCGCTCGGTTTTTCTGAGTGAATAGGCTCTTAATAAACTAGCACGCTTTACCATCAACGATCGCATCACTGCTTACCATCAGGCGGGATTGCGGTCAAGCGCTAGTTTATAATTATTAAAAAAAAAAAAAAAAAAAATACAGAAAAATTTCCTTATTATTCTCTATTCAACTTAAAACATTAAAATCACTACTCAAACAAAAACTAAAGATATTAGTTTGACGCATTTTTCGCACAGGGGGAAATACGTGCCAGCCTGTTTTCAATGAAACGTGTACAAATAATTAATAGGTATATAGGCATATAGTATGAATGTACATAGGTGAGTAAATATAATTATCTTTAGATATTCCAACCCTGATATAAACATTTTAATACCGTATGTTATTACAGCTTATGATTCTAAATAAATGGAGAGTTCTTGACACACCCTAAAGATAGTGGATGTCAACAAGTTTAAGGTTAGGTAACAAACAACGATAAACATGGGGCAAATTACTGATATCCATTGTGCATTAGGAAAAATATTCCATAATACTGTATTTTTATCTCATAGTTAAAAGTAACGGAACTTTCCCTTCAGAATTGTAATAGTTTGAAGTAGTAAATAAGATTCGAATTATTTTTTTTTTTTTTTTGCCTCGGAGTATTTTACATTTATGTTTTGTACATTATGCGCTTGTTACATAACATTGAAAATATTCAGTACCTACCATTTGCTTCCTACATGAAACTAAACTGGAGACTTCACACTCGAAAGAATTACACACCAATCTATGTAGTGCAGCAAAGGTATGCAAGCGCAAAAAAACAAGATTAGAAGTTCGTAGCGAGGGCTACGAATGTTCGTAGCGTAGCGTAGTAGATAAGATAGCAATATTTCACCTTGAAGGTACTTACACAAATTGAGAAGGAATGCGAACTGTAGATCTGTGATAATTTACTTATTTATTTAATTCATAGAGTTTCTCAAAGCAAAGTCAAAGAATTTTATTTGTTAGATACAGATGTAAAAATACCGAATAGGTGTATAAATGCCGTTAACTACAAAACACTTGTACAGCTATGTGCGGACGCCAGCCGGTCAAGCTACCCGAAACTGTCAGATATTACCACTCTTCCCAAGTTGAATCTAATAAAGAAATTTGATAGATTAATAGTTTAATGTGCTGTCGCCTGTACAACAAGGTACCTATAACGTAACGGCGTGCAAATATCTGAAGCAAATAGCTGAATTTTTATTTTTTTTAATTAATGAATATACACAATCATCATCATCAACCTTTTTTTTATCGTCCCACTGCTGGGCACAGGTCTCCTCTCATACAGAGAAGGATTGAACGTAATAACCACGCTTGCTCAATGCGGGTGGGCGATTTCAGACTTATAGTCCAGGTTTCCTCAAGATGTTTTCCTTCACCTTCAGTCATTGGTGTCCAAGATATACTTAGAAAGTACATACAACTTTAGAAAAGTTACATTGGTACTTGCCTGGCCTGGAATCAAACCCGCGCACTCATAATTGATAGGCTGGTGTTTAAATCACTAGGCCACCACTACTTCTATACAATCTGTTTCAGAAATATGAAATAATACTTTCAGTATATAAAATATATGTATGTTGTATACCTATGGCACCGGTGTGAGGTACCTAAGTGCATGGGTTTTTTAATTATTTTGCTTTGAAGTTTAGTGCGATAACTTCGCAGTGATGACCCTAGAAATAACTTTAAAATTCAATTTTAAAGATTATAAAACAGAGTCGACTTATTTGTATCGGCACATTTAATGCCTATCGTCTTATTCAACTAATCAGTGTAATAAAAACATAGTTTTTATAATGTGAAGTAAATTCAATGAAAACTTCTTGCATCTACCCCTATTAATGGTACTATTGACTTTGTTGTTTTCAATAATTAATTACGATCTTTTAATTTTCATGCTCAGATCAGTCGTGGATAGCTTCTCAGAAGCAAGAAAACACTTCAATGTCGTGTCTACTTTACACCGTATTTTTAATCTCTTTAGTCAACGTGGATTGTCGGTATTTATCAATGAATTATTGACCAATACCGGCCAGGCAGCGAGTAACCAGCGGTGCCTTTGACACGCCCACTAATAAAAGCATCATTGTAAAATGGTTCCGTAGAAAATATAGTTTTAATAACTAACTTCTTTCATATTGTTATAATTTCATATTATTTAATTATTTCAATGTGGGGTCCAGGCCCTGTTTTAGTAAAAATATGCCCATTTAATTACAATAAATTCGCCTTCGCTTGTACTTGACACCTTAACTTATGCAAGGAATGGGTATAATCACCTCTCGTTAGAAAATTACAAACGTAATAAGTTTTGACTTACCGTATTTAGATTCAAAACTGATTAAGAATACTTATTGTTTTTATTTAAGTGTTAAAAATCTTAATTAGTTGCATAGGTGTGTCTGTAGATAAGAATATCAGTCACTATTGGTTTTTCGGTAAACGGAACCCTAAAATGTACGTAGGTTTAGGTAACTACCTATTCTTGATTTTTTATTATTTTTTTGCAAGTCCCGAACGAGTCCCGAATTGACGTTGACTATGACTAGTTGCATACTAATCGTCCCGAGGTGAAGTCGCTGCTTTGCAATCGCTCGGTTCCGCGTTACGTGTTGTCAACGGTTTTCAAAATACCTCGTCGTGGTGAAGAATATTCAAACAGTGAATACTATGATTCTCTGTGTTGGTGCTGCTGGAGATAGTATCTATGGAGCATGAAATTTATACCAGCAACGGTTTGTTGACGGGAAACCCGCCGCTGATCAGCGACGCCTGCCGTCGTATACGTGCTTCAGGAACATGTGTCTACGGCTGCAAAGTACTGGTTCCTTCCATCGTTCTGCGAGTGAGGGACGCCCTAGTTCTCGCTCTGGCACCGTTTTGGAGACACAGATTATCGAGCACTTTAGCAACGAACCTAGAACTAGTACTCTTCGAGCTGCCGCTGTATTTAATGTGAACCATACACTGGTGTGGCGAACATTACGGGACGACGGTCAACATCCCTAGCATTTTCATCGAACCCAAGAACTCACAACTGCAGACCACGCGCCAAGAATCAACTTTTGTACTTGGTACAACAACCGGGTGCAAACCGACCCAAGGTTTTCAACAAAGGTGCTGTGGACGGACGAGGCTTCCTTTACTAGAAATGGTATAATAAATACGCACAACGAGCACATGTGGGCTCAGTGGCGTATCAACGTCTGGGCTGGTATCCTCGGTGACCAATTTATCGGACCAATTTGGTTGCCACAACGTGTCAACGCCGAGGAATACTTGAATGTACTTGCAAGAGTTGTGGAAGAGACCCTCGAAAACATACCTGTGGCTACTTAGGTACTGTCAAATTGTGTTTCAACATGATGGTGCACCAGCTCATTACGCGCGGCCTGTTCGAGACTACTTAAATGAACAATTTACCGAGTGAATTGGCAGAGGAGGACCCATATCCTGGCTCCTCGTTCCCCGGACCTTATACCAATGGACATTTTTTTGTGGGTTTACGTAAAAAATTGTGTTTATTCGCAAGTGTGTAGTTCATCAGACGAGATGAAATCTAAAATTGAATTACGTTTGCTTCGGTAACCCCGGACATGTTAAGGAACACTCGATCGTCCTTATTACGTAGAACATCTTTGTGTGTGAAAAATGGAGGTGGTCATTTTGAACCCTTTTTATAAACGACGACGGCCCAAAGTCTGTGATTGATAAAATCATACCAAGATCTTTTTGTGATATTAAATTCCTAATACCTACATTATTTTAAGTGCAGTGACTTCATAGACCTACTTACTGGACAGTACCTACTAGCTTACACGGATGTACAATTTCAGTGTGTGTAATGCATGATCAAGCGCGGTAATTTGTTTCAAAAATGTAAAAACACGGTAAGGTACCTTAGGGCTTACATAAATATCATCAAATCATAAAACACTTCTTTGCAAAGAATGAATGAGTGAGTGTTCAAAATGTTAACTACCTAACAAATTATCCTGTAATAATGTACTGGGTAGGGTTACTTGTTGCGCTAGGAGGAGTACCTATCAATCTTTGTTTTCATTTTAACACATAACATAATCATCATCAGGCTTACTCTAGCCGAAGGTGTTGGCAGAGGTTTACAGAGTAGGTACATTCACTGTTTGCCGAAGACCTAATGTTAGACTTTATTTTATTTTGTGTACAGACGACAGCACGTCAAGCTACCGCAATTTGTCAGATTTCTTTATTGGAGTTTCAACTTTATCTCTTAAGTATTAAGGCTCAAGGTTGATTGGAAATATTTGACAGTTTCGGGTAGCTTGACCTGCTGTCGTCTGTACGATGCTGCGTAAAAGTAAAATTGATTTACTTGCATTGAAAATTGTATTGCTGTATTTATTTATCGGAATATTTGTGATGTGGTTTATTATTAGCGTAGGTATATACCTATGTTATTGTGTGTCATAGTACTTAATGTAATATTAAAAGTTTGCCTATTAATTGTTTTTTTTTTTTTGTTAATCTTTTTTTCTTCCCTTATTGGTTTGTATTTCATTTAATTGGCTGATCACGTTGTTGAGTTTTACCTGAATGGGAATCTCCGACGTGCCTGCCTGGTAGGAAAAACAAGGCTGATTTTTAAGGACAAATAAGTGAGTAGGTACATATTTATGTAAGTGTCTTTATTGACGCGAACCAGTAGGTATAATGTATGCCGGTAGGTATTTAGCAGACGGCGCGGCTAGTCGGCGCGTAGCGTCAGCTGTAGCGTAAGTTTAGGGTTGTCGACAAAATGTTTAATAAATATTTTTATTTATTTTGTAGGAAAAAAAAAATCTTAGTATTTCAAATTTATGACTAGGTCAAGTTGAAGTTTATAAGGTATACTTCAATATCTGAAAGTATTGTTTCACCTTTCTGAACCACGTTGTATATACAATATTGCACACAAAAGGAGAGGCCTGATACCTGACACTGCTCCTAGGAGTAATAACAATAAAAAAATTAAAACTCATAAAATTATATTTTGAAATGAAAAAACTAACAATATTCGTCATCTGTTAACAGGTTTACCTATATAAGTATCAAGCAAAGTTTTTACGTAGGTAACATTAAGATAAGTTATCTTATATTAATTTATGTTCAATTAAACGTAAGTAAATAAGCATATCGGGCATCATAACAATAACTGTCGTTATCAGTTGCTACCTAGGAATTAAAATAACTCAGTATGTCAGGCATGCGCGAACAAATAGCGAATTTAAATCAGCATTAACCTTGTACGATATTATTTTCGCTATCGTTTGACGGTGACTATAAATTATTTTTTAAGTTGGATAATTTTTATTTTATTAATGTCACCGAGACTATGATTGGCATAGATTTAGTGTTCTTTCTTTATCCCGTTTTTCTTGATTCCTAAATGTCATGATGTGTGATGCTACAGTCTTCTTAAAAAAATGCTTTCATATAGACATATTATTCTGATTCCGAGTGGTAGATCGAGTGAATAGTGCGTAATGGTCACCTGACAGAGGCACCAGATACGAGACAAGCCACGTCGAGGTTTTGGCGGGAAAGCCAAGCTGAGTGTCACGCTCATTTTTCATTGGACTTTTAAAATTATTTATAGTGGACTCTATGGATTACCTGGTCCGAAATAAAAATCATATTATTATTATTATTATTATTATAGTGTTGTTTACTAAACAAAAATGCGTGATTTATGTAGTAAAAAGTGCATTCAGTAAATAATTCATAAATAACAGTGAAATATCGCAGCATAGTGGCCACATCATGACTTTGTCTCAAACCTCCATCGTAAGACGGGTCACGCGGCTCTCTTTTTCGACATGAACAATTCATTACATGACATGGCATAATCCGTAACAAAACTAATGATAGATAGGTAATTGAGTTCGCCTGCTAGTCTTGAAACCGTAACTGAGCACCCACTCGATTAATAAGGAATATGTTTGAGAACATCGTTACTAGTGCTTATCCTTACTAATATTATAAATGCCGTAACTACTGAATCGATTGCTTTGAAATTTTGCAGATGTAAAGTTAGAAGTCCGGATTAAATAATAGGATACTTTTTATCCCAAAAAAATCATATTCCCGAGGAAAAACAAAAATATTGTTAGCTTCATACGAGTTCGGAGATAGATGGCACTGTGAGTCGTTTAAAACAAGGTAATTTATTGCAAATGAATATGCACGTGTAAACTTAATGTGGAATCTAAAAAACGCGATATAATCGAATTCCACGCGAAGCCGCGGGCGGAAAGCTAGTGTTATAATAATGAAACATGTCTCAGTACTGACAACAATATACTGGTAAACATGTCTCTCATGGCTGGATGCTCAGTTACGGTATCGAGACTCTCTCTCTGGTTTTGACGCCCCAATGATGTATGTTACTAGAGATCTGTGGGATTGTATTTTATTAGCATTTATAACTGTTCAAATACCTACAATAATAGAAATAAAACAAAAAAAAAAAACATAATTTACTCAAACTGCCAGGACACACATACTTAGTTACCTACAGCTTTTGCTTACTGGGTGAAACGAGTGGCATGCAATAGGGATGTATACAAGGTTTGAAAATAAAAAAAAAAATAATTAGTCCGTCTTATAGATAATAAAAAAACTAAGACCCTTATTATTTATTTTGTCGAAATTACCAAAAACTACTGAGATATAGCGTATTAAAGTTACGGAGTGGGGGCTAATTACGTCACGCCGTGGTATATTTTGTACCACAGCGTGAAGTCATGCGACATTTCAAATCAATATATCTTCCTAAGTATTTGAATGCAAGAAAAAATAAAAAATACGTGTTCAGTATTTTTTATAAATCTATCTGGTGGACATTCATTATTTTTAGGATACAACCCAATTGTCGTTATTACGCCCTACGCAAAAACATAAAAAAAATTATGAAATTATATTTTTTTTTTACCAAATTATATAATAGTAATGGTGATTTATTGAAGGAAACTATTTTATTTTGGCAATTATTCTTCTACGTTTCCACACAAAAATAAAGCTAAAGATAACGTACGTAATACTTAGTACGTAAATAGAAAAAAAACTCTTCACATTTCCTATATTCCAATCTTTAATTACTTAACAGTATTCCACAACAATAAATCTGCTTAATTAAAAAGCAGACCAAAATGTTTTATTTTTGTGTATTTTAACGAACAAAAGTTGAATTAACCGGAACAGGAAAACGCGTAAAACTGACAGAAAAAAATTTGAAAGACTCACCTTGGCTGAAGAATAGTAAACCACATGTTTTAAATATAGGCTCCTCGTACGAAGAGCCACAGTTTTATGCAACATATTAATTAAAATATCACAAACAAAGAACGCTAACTTAATTGAATTAATTAAAATTGACAAGTGTACACAAAACGTTCCGTTTCTTACGAGGCGTGTCGGATATCTATTTAATGCTACGAACTAATTTACGAAGCTCCTTTGAGAAACTATTACAATCGGCATGACGTTTTATCGCTAGTGATAGTGATACCATAATTAGTTATTTGATTGTTATTTACTTACCAAGTTCCTCGATGTTTTTTGTACACAAATTAATATCTAATAGACATCACATTTCTTTGGATTTAGACGACTGAGTTGGTGCCTAACTATTATAATTTAACTTATCGCAGCACTATTCCTTTTTTTTTATTTCCAATTAGATAAGTCGTTTTATTTATTCCATGTTTTATTATACGTGTGTGTTTAATTAAGAGTTTTGAATGCTTTTTAATTTGTGGCATTGAAAATAGCATTAAATTCCAAATTTGAAATATCCTTATTTATTTTTTGTGTATTTCAGCAACTTCTTTTAGGGAAATCTGATTTCGCTGTTTTGTGTTTCCAGCTTCTTTGTAAATTACCTGTCACACTGTTTCTATTTTGGTATTAGGTATAAGTACTGATTTGGGATATTCTGAGGTGGCCTAGTGATATGGGCCGCAACTGAGCAGTGGTTTGGTAGTGGTATCGGCTGCAACTTACGTGTTGTAGGTCATAGGTTCGAACCCCGTCAGGCAGGCGGCAAGCTTTGTGTAAATATTTTCATCACCACTGCTCTCAAAACGAAGAAGGAAAACATCGTGAGGAAACCGGCATGTCCTAGAGACAAAACTTGGAAGACATGTGACATTTACTAACACGCACTGGGCCTGCGTGGTAGATTACGGCCCACTGCCTCTCACCGTGAGGTCTGTGTTCGTGGAGTGGGAACATTATATGCTGATTATACAATATGTAAAGAAAACCCCGTCCGACCCATAAGGATAATAAAGATTAGGTAAACATATGACCAAATAAAATACGAAATTTTACGTAATCATCATAGTAACAATACTAATGAATTTTGAAATAATCTGTTTTTCCCGCGAATTAAATCCAACTTCCCCGAAATTTGTTAATTTTTAAAAAAAGTGACAACACCATTTGGACTATATTATTATAACGATGTGTCCACGTGCCGCGTGTCCTATCCCCCGTCGCCCGCAGAAGGGTTGCCTACCGTACATGTATTAAGTTACCTCTTTTTGCGAAATACAATTTATTTTTTTAAGGGGATTTTTTTTAAGTTTAGGCCGGCTTTATATCCATTAGTAGAATCAGTTATCGATACCTTACAATACCTTCACGGATCGGACAGGGTTTTCTTTACATATTGTATAAGTACTGATTTTGTTACATACTTAGATTCAGCAGAGCGTTTCTTACATAATTCTCATGAGTTTGATCTTGATTTCTTGTGATGTATTGCATCACAAGAAATCAAGATGAATAAGGGATGATAATATGAATAAGGGGAACGAAACAGGTTACCGGTACAGGCGCGTCTGTTCGAGTTGGCATCGATCGGTGCAGATATAATAGGGATGTTTCCTGGGTAAAAAAAAATATTCTATTTAGTCCGTCATTCAGATTATAGAAAAATATTGGATACGTATATTTTGTTTTATCAAATCAATAAAAATTGACAAATATAAAAGGCTTCAAAGATCAGTAGTGGTGGCTGATGACGTCACACGAGTTTCAACGCACTGTGTCGTCTTCATTTTTTATTTATATGAAAAATGAAAAAATACGTGTCTAGTATTTTTTTGGAAATCTGACTGACGGATTAATTAGTTTTTTTTAGTCAACTACTTCTGATGAGTTTGTTGTTGATTTCTTGAGATGCAATTATATGAAATGTCCCTACTTACTTTTTTATAAGAAGTAGGTACCTAAGGTAGCTAGGTCTAGGCTAGGCTATATCTCATTGACGCCAATTTTGATCACTGATGGTAACTAAGTTCACATTCAGTCATACATAGATTCGTAAGAATTAGGTAGGTATCTGTAGGATCAAATCTTTTTTGTTTTTTTTTTTTTATAATTGTAAACTTGTGCTTTACTGCAATCCTGACTGATGGTAAGCAATGATGCAATCGTTGATTGCAAAGCGCGCTAGTTTATTAACCTAAATCACTCAAAGGCAAGGAAGGAAGATGGCAGTTGAGCGAGGTGATGCAGTGTTAAGCGCAACCACACGGCCAAACGATGCTGCACCAGAGGGAGATTGTTCTGAAGGCCCTCCAAGACCAAACTCCCGACACAAAAACATGTTTGGGCCCATCGTACCCGGCACACATCGCTATACAACTACTCAGACCCATCCTCCGTACGGCTTCACCAGACGTCATCATCAGACATCAATCGCTTGGCGACAACACTTAATCTAAAACTAACTTTAATTAAAATAATTTACTTACAATCAATATTGGCTGACTCAGTAGTAGATAGGTAGTTCTGTAGGACGCAATAACATGGTGTATTAAAGGTGTCATAAATAAGGCCCCTGTAATATTAGGGATTTAACCTCCTGTAAGTGATAAAACGAATACCTATGATTATAACATCAATATTGTAAAAAAGTAATTGCAGTGCCTAGTCAAATTGTAATAGCAATCGTACCATGTGAAGTCTTATCGGTTTATTATAATTAGGTGCAATTTAAAGAGAAACAACTTTGCCTTTGGAAGAATTACCTGTCGATACAAATATTTGTTCCGCGCTGGAATCGAACCCGCGACGCGCAGCGCAACGGTCGATCGCTCAGGCACTGCACCAACCGTGTTGTCAGAAATCATGAGTTCAACGAATGATCTAAACGTCATAATCTGCAATATTCACTGCTATTCAGAGGCCTATCAGATCACTCTGTATCTACCTTTTTCGGGGTAATATTTCATAAATCGCCCGGCCTTCGAGACAAAGTGAGTGTCAACTCTCCGACATAAACTCCTCCCAGACCTCTGAGGAGATCAGACGCTTACACAGTAGACTTATTGTTAATTTAAGAATAAAAATATCAAATCAAATTCAAACAGTTAAATAAGTTTAAAAATTAGGAGTGTATAAAGTGTAAGGAGCTTCATTGTTGACACTGCAAGTATCAAGGAGTGAGTCATCGTAACATCTATCCTACCACCGCCTACAAAGTAACGTCCACTGCTGCTTTGAGTTCAGCCCACAAGGACAGCACGTGTCTGGGGCAAGTACCTACGCCAGCATGAGCAGCTGTCGTACTCTTTGCTCATAGTACTCCACTCTTTACGCTGTGACTATCGCCGCACAGCGATGTGGTCCTGGCACTCTCACATTTATTCATCAAACTTGCTGAGATGTCGTTACAACGTACTTCCACGAAGCAGGCAATTATGTCAGAGACTGACACTGAGAGTGTGAATGGAATCATATCAGAAAGTTTAAACGTTGTTGTTGTTGCACAATCCAAAATTAACATAAGTCGCCTAAAAAGAAAGCGTGACAACGAGATTGCCTAATCTATGAGACTGGATAAAATGTTCCAAGCTATGCGGAACGTCTTGAAAATTTTGGTATGAATTCACTTGAAAAACGAAGAGACAATACAGATTTAATTTTTCTGACTAAAATACTAAAGAGTAAAACAGACTGCCCCAGTTGTTAAGTATGCTTAAGAGGAAATTCTAGTGGTGATGTCTTTATACAAACGTTTTCATCGTGAATAATGCTTTTACAGCATTTTTTTTCTACAATTTTACTTCGTTAGGTACGTGCCCGTATCATTTGATTTTTTTCCGAAACTTAATTAATAAAAGAAATAATACTTCAAAATCGCGAAAAATAACCCATTTTTACCGTGATGTGCAGATTATTAGACAAACGCGATAAGTTTTTGATAAAAATTAATAATAGAAGCAAAGGTATAATTTTCCTCTAATTCTATATCTATATTCTATATCTTGAGTATGTTGTGACTAATTAGTAGATGGTTTATGTGAAGTTTGAACAAAATCGGTAGAGCGGTTCATCGTTTATCACATTTTTTGTAACAAATTAATTCCATGAACGTTAGATCATCATCTCATCTATATATATAAAAATCAATGCCACTTTCTTTGTAATTTCATAACTCATGAACGGACTTACCTATCCAAACCAAATGTTTAGGCTTTGTTGTGAGTAATTAGTAAATGGTTTAGGTGAAGTTTGAAAAAAATCGGTAGAGCGGTTCTTCATTTATCACAGTTTTTGTAACAAACGAATTCAATGAACGGTAGATCATCATCTCATCTATAAATCTATCTATATATATAAAAATCAATGCCACTTTCTTTCTAATTTTATAATCCACCAAAACTGTGTAATTGCAACAGATTGGCAGTGAGAAACTTATTGCCAAACTTAGTTGAAGCTACGATTTTAACTGGTAAATCAAAAGGAGAAGTTTGTTTGATACCGCGTATCCCTATGATCCTAACTGATATGCAGTTGGAATTATAGGGATATAATTCCAACTGATATGCGGTTTGAGTTCAAACGATTACAGTATCCTGTGCGTTTATCATTCGCTATTTCCATCAACAAAGCCCAAAAGGGCAATTATTTCACGTTTGTGATCTGAATTTGGAGGAATCATGTTTTTCAAATGGCCAACTTTATTTAAATTTGCCTGTTCGAGAGTCGGTACCCCCAGTCGTTTATTTAATAATCTTAATATTTTGGATTAAGTTATAAAATTGCTAGCAATTAAAAATATATTGTATGTTTGAATAAATAATTTTAATGATCCAATAAATTTTTATTATTTCACTTTATACGTAGCGAAGCACGTATCGGGCCGCTAGTCTATATATATATAAAAATCAATGCCACTTTCTTTGTAATTTTATAACTCAAGAACGGGCTTACCTATCCAAACCAAATATTCAGGATTTGTTATGACTAATTAATAGATGGTTTATGTAAAGTTTGAACAGAGTCGTTCCAGCAGTTCTACATTTATCACATTTTTTGTAACAAATGAATTCAATGAACGGTGGACATTCATCGCATATATATATATAAAAATCAATGCCACTTTCTTTGTAATTTTATAATCCACCAAAATTGTGTAATTGCACCAGATTGGCAGTGTAAAACTTATTGCCAAATTTAATTGAAGTTACGATCATCACTGGTAAATCAAAAGGAGAAGTTTGTTTGATACCACGTATCCCTATGATCCTAACTGATATGCCGTTTGAGTTCAAACGATTAAAATATCCTGTGCGTTTATCATTTGCTATGTCCACCAACAAAGCCCAAGGGCAATTATTTCACGTTGGTGGTCTGAATTTTGAGGAATCATGTTTTTCAAATGGCCAACTTTATGTTGCTTGCTTTAACCCTTCGAGAGTCGGTACCCCAGTCGTTTGTTTAATAATCTAAATGTTTTGTATTAAGTTATATAATTGCTAGCAATTTAAAAAAATATTTTATGTTTGAATAAATAATTTTGCTGATCCAATAAATTTGTTTTTATTATTTCACTTTATACGTAGCGAGCTCGTATCGGGTCGCTAGTCTTATACTTATAAAAATCAATGCCACATTTATTCTATTTTTATAACTGAAGAACGGACTCACCTATCCAAACCAAATGTTTAGGCTTTGTTGTGACTAATTAGTAGATGGTTTATGTGAAGTTTGAACAAAATCGGTCGAGCGGTTAATTATTTATCACGTTTTTTGTAACTAATGAATTCAATGAACCGCGGATCATCATCTCATCTATATACATATATATAAAATTCAATGCCACTTTCTTTGTAATTTTATAATCCACCAAAACTGTGTAATGGCGCAGCTGAGGCTGATTTTACCTACAAAAGACGTTTCGTATACCGCTGTTTTCTTTTGAAAACACGACAGATCTCAATTATTTTTATATCAAAACTAGCGGCCCGATATGTGCTTCGCTACGTATAAAGTGAAATATTAAAAACAAATTGGATTTTATTGCATAGGTAATTATTGGATCATCAAAATGATTTATTCAATCATAAAATATTTTTTTAATTGCTAGTAATTTTAAAACTTAATCCAAAACATTTAGATAAACAATATTCTTTGTTATAATAATAATAATAATAATAATTATTTGCGAAAAACATGGTATACAAAGCTGTTTAAATATAAAATGAGCTCATGTTTTGCTTAAAAATTAAGCATGCAAAATTATGATAAAATGTTACAGTTTGTGGTCCAAAAATTCCTTAACAGTATAAAAAACGTTTTCATTTAGCCAGTTATATAATTTAATTTTAAATAGTCTGCCATTTAGTTCTTTTAGTGCAATTGGTAATTTGTTAAATATACGTACACACATAGCCACACAGTTTTTATTGTATTTAGCACTTCTAGGCAGATCATCTAGAACTAGTTTATGTAGGTCACGCCGACTTCGTGAACATACTTCTTCCGCTGCTTTGAACAGTTCTTTATATTTCTGTACAAACATACATACTTCATATATATACATCGAAGGCAATGGTAGCAAACCAAGCTTTTTAAATATTGGTTTACAGGATTCCTCGGATGAAATCCCGTATATGGCTCGTATACATTTCTTTTGCGCAATAAATGCTCTATTGAAGTCAGTACTATTTCCCCATTTTATTATTCCATACCGCAAAGACGATTCAACGTATGCTCGATACGACATTACAGCCGTTTTTATATTTGTTATCCTTGTAATCTGTCTAAGGGATACACGAACTTATTTACTTTACTGCAAACATGCTCTACCTGCGCTTTCCAGTCCAGATGTTCGTCTATTAATACACCTAAAAACTTAGTTTGCGTCACCTGGGTAAGTTTTGGTATGTTCAACTTGAAATTGAGTTTATTATTATAATATTTATTAAATTGTATCTATACAGATTTTGTCAGATTTATTGATAAATTATTGTTATTTAACCAATTAATTAGATTAGCAATTGTAGTATTTATGTCAATTTCATGATCAGCAGTCGATTTAAATTTTTTGTCAGCAGTTATAATTATGGAAATGTCATCAGCATAAAGAAAGCATCTATGATTAGTCACATCAACGATATCGTTTATGTACAGTAGAAATAAGATGGGACCCAAGATGCTACCCTGGGGCACACCACTTTTTATATACTTATATTCAGATGTGTACTGTAACATGTCTCCACTTCCGGTGAGTTTGGTGACCGCGACAATCGAGAGGCCGCGACGACGAGTCGAGATGTTTTTTCATTTCTAGCATGTATAAACAAACGACTGGGGGTACAGACTTTCGAACAGGCAACATAAAGTTTGGCTTTGTTGATGGGCATAGCAAATAGCAAATGAAAAACGCACAGGATATTGCAATCGTTTAAACTCAAATGGCATATCAGTATCAATACCAGTTAAAATCGTAGCTTCAATTAAATTTGGCAATAAGCTTTTTACTGCCAATCTGGTATCATTACACAGTTTTGGTGGACTATAAAATTACAAAAAAAGTAGCATTGAATTTTATATAAAGCATCAAATTCTGTAGCATGAAGCTGGATCCAGACTCCAATACCAGGTAGGTTCCCTATTATACTTGGGTCATCTAAATCCACAAATACCGCTTGTGGTAGTTCTCCTAGCTCTAACTGCTCTCTACGTAGTGCTGGCCAATCCATTCGTCGGATAACACCCATGGCACCGTTAACCAGCCCATGGTTAACATTGATGTACCATCTTAGCATGGCTCGAGAGCCTACACCTAATTTGAGTTCGTTTGGTATACTACCTGATTTATTGGGATCTTCAGGTATGTATTTCTCACGTGGTTTTTGACCATATGTTTTAGGATCAAATGAGATGTCTACAGCACTAACATTGTATAATTTTGTGAGCTTTTCTAAGTTTTCTTTCATGGTCGCGTTATATGCATATTAATATAGCAGTTTTTTATCATTCCATTTATAATTGGAACTGTAAGTTATAATAGTTCTTATGAATTTTCAAATTAGCTGTAGCACGGGATGTAGCGGATGAAACCCTGGAATGAAACGGATAAACCGATTTATATTTTTGCTTAAAATCTAGAATGACCAAACTTTAATCTTTATTGTTTCTTAATCTCTGCAATCCTCCCAGAGCCAGTTTGTCATGAGGATTGTTAAACAGCTTCCTTTGGTCGAGATCGCATATAACGACCCAGTGGCGTAGCTAGGGGCCCGAGCCCGAGCTATAGTTCTTTTTACCTATAAAACATCGTAAATCTGTGACAGAGAGCATAACCGCCACTAATAAAATGATCTAGGTAATTACAATATCGTACCACGAGCATAATAAATTTATATTTAAATACAAACCAATATGCACACTGTCAATAGATCAGGGATTTCCCCAAAATTTAATACCCCGTTCGCGCATAATCAACGCTAATCAGGGGACATGGGCGTAGGCAGCCTTGGTCTCAGGGTGGGGCAGCAGTCAACTTATCCACCCCTCTCCCGGTAATTTTCGGTCGGTCTTTATAAATTTAAGTTTTAACTAACTTTATAACTAATATTACTTCAAGGGAAGCCGGCGTGGTTTCTGGCTGAACCTATTTAGCACTTCTTCTATAAATTTATTTTTTAATTCGCCAATCCTCGTTCTGTGCACACTTAGCATACACAGGCCGCTTAGACGATTTACGCTCATGGTTGAACGAAGCTACGTTTTGACCCGCCGTAATGTGCTGAATGATGACTCGTATTGTACAGATCGTAGTACATGACTGGGCAAGAAAAATAAAAGTTTTTACGCTGGGATAAAATTGCATTTCCAAAACCTTGATCAGATCCGCCACTTCAACGCATTAATTTCCGTATTTTTTTTTCTTCCCACAAATTATGCCACATGTCAGCCTCGCTTGGGAAAGTATCATTTAATTTGTAAAAAATGGAAAAGCTTCTATTTGTTTCAAAATTCGTCGCAGGTCATTTGTAACATATGACATGGGTGCAATGTTATCAAAGAATATAGAGACATAATCAGCGAGTGTAGGTAGGGAATATAATCAGTGATCGTTTCCAAAACTGGGCAGGACTTTCTGCTGGAGGATTTGGATGGTGTGTCTGTCTCTTTGCGATACGCGGCATTGACAAATCAATCTCTAGCGCATCAACGATCTCATGAGCTTCAGCTATGAAATTGCCACTAGGTTCGACGACATTTTCTATATGTTTTTTAAAGTGTCAACTATTCTTTAAATATGATTCGCACACTGGAGCAAGTCAATGCTTTTGGAGTGTAAGACACTTGTTGCACTGTTGCTTTCATGCGAATGCGTTAAAAGGGCCGTGATCATTTTAATATAATTTTCTAATACCTTTAATAATATTTTTGCGACCAGCGCGTTTCGCAGAGCATTGGTATGTTTGGAATGAGCTTACGACGTTGAATCGCTTCTCAATTATTTTGTTTTAATCGCACTCTTTTTCATGTCGATTATTTTTTTTGTGTAACTTTCTAAATTATGATTTTTGTTAGTATAAAAAAATATTTTGGTGAATTAGGCACCTTATAGATCAGAGCCAGGGTGGGGCAAGTGCCCCAGCTTGCCCCATTGTGGCTACGCCCATGTCAGGGGATTCCCTCGATATAGGTAGAGCTCGGCACTTGTAGGTATTGTGGATTGTGCAATTTCTTTTGTTTCCGACCGCGTTCATCTCAACATTCCTTTAGGTGAACGTCTAATGTAAAGTGTTTTTAATTATTAGATATTATAAACAACAGTTTTTGTATAAAAACCGAGTTAATGTTCGATTCTTGAAGAAAATAAACAAAGCAAGTGAAGTATTTTTGTTATTACAGGTGATACTTACTTTTTAATTAGTTTAATACAAAGTAGCAGTATCATAGATTATTTTGATCTACACATTTTACGATATTCCTTTAGGTTATAATGTTTAATAGTAGGTAAATAATATACTTATTTATTATTATGTTCTGATCTAATAGCAATGGGATTTGTTTACAAAAACGGAATACATTAAGTTTAGATTTTTGATTGAAAGTAGGTAATCATAATCATATCATATCATATACCTTTGTGTACATTGATTTGCCTCCGAGATGAGTAGCTCGAGCACTCGTGGTACGGATATCACAATTAACGGTGGAGTTTTTAAGTTTTATTTTCTAATACAGTAGAACCTCGATAAGTTAAACCAAAAATATTTTTTGTTTCCCTTGGACTTTCCAAGAGAAACAAAAAATATTTTAAGTTATAGAGGTTTTAAGTTATCAAGGGTCTATGTTAAGGATGGGTTAATACATATACATACATATGTATGTATGTAGCATTGTTCCTATTTTTACATTATTAACATTGTTCTAAATTAGGGAATTCGGAAATTTTTCGTCTTTTACATTGAAGACTTTCTCCTAATTCTTATTTCTTCAAATTTCTGCTTCTTTTTAATGGTGATTGACAGTGTATCCCAAAACGCCGCAATTTCATTCCTTTTCAATCCATTTTTCACCGCTTCTATAGCGGTACCGCTTCTAATTGAGTATATGTGAGTATTGTTAGTTTTCTTTTTGAACTCATTTTAAGCCAGTTTTATCACCCAGAAGGTAAAGCTATATTTCCAGGACAATGATCAAAAACTTATGATCCAACTAAGCTGTTGTCTTAAGGCAACCCGGCGCAAAGCTTTAAAGAATTTCGAAGAAGCAAACAATAGACAACATAATGTATTGTTTACGTTGACAATTTAACTAGTGAACACGAGTAAGCAATAAATACGGAAACCTTTTGTTTTGCACAGTCTTTCAAAATGACTCTTAGACAAACAATTTTATGTTATAGAGGTTGTGGATACATTCTTTAAGTTACTGAGGGCCAATACAAAGATCACTTATTTAAGTTATAGAGGTTTGGACTCTGATGGGAACGGAACATATGATTTTTTTAAGTTATAGAGATTTTTAAGTTACCGGGGAATGGGTTATCGAGGTTCTACTGTAATACCTACTTAAATACATATTTACATCCATATGCAGGATTGTTCATTTAAAAATATATTTCACAAAGCTAGTTACGTAACGTGTAGGTGTTTATTTACTGTTACAATCTTTATTAATATTAAAAATCGCAAAGTGAGTTTGTTTATTTGTTTCGCTTTCGCGTCGTAACTGCTGAATCGAATGCTTTGAATTTCAGCAGACGTAAAGTTAGAAGTCCGGATTAAATAATAGGGTACCTACTATTTATCTTGGAAATTTCTTTTATTACCGAGGGAAATCTAAAAAGCGCGATATAACCGAATTCCATGCGAGCAAAGCCGCTGTTAAAAAGATAGTTTGTTTATAAAATCAACGTATCACTTACAAACTAAAAATATTTTTTAGGATAATCAGAACGAAATATGCCTCAGGGAATTCATACTTCGAAAAGACAAAGCGGGTTTCAGCAGCGAAAAGCCAAAAAGGCTAAAATGGATGGAAGAAGAAGAAGAAGAGCATGTCTGGTTCACTATTCAAATATGTCACAAAAGCAGATAGCGGCCAAAGTTCAAGTAAATTACCCGAGTCTCCTGCTGACGAAAGTAATGATTTACATCTTGAAGACTCACATTCAAATAGCAACATCGACAATACAGATTCACTGAAGACGACCCATTACCTCGACGGAACCAAAATAAATAATGAAACTGATACCGTTAATGCTACTTTTGAAGACAGCATTAGCTTCTAAGAACCTGTGCAACACTTGAGAGATATTGAACATTGGAGTTTTGCGGTACACAATATTGTTCGCATGGACGTAATAAAAAAGGGTAGTGAACATTTCCAGAACAAAGAAGGACCGTTTCCTACTGTATCTCGTTATGGTTCAAAGATTAAAGGTCATTCTTGTCATCTTTCACAGGAATGGTTTTATAAAGATATGCCTAGTTGTGAAAAAATTCTACGGTCATGGATGGTATTTTCTCCTATATCAAAGAACCTTTACTGTTTTTGCTTTTGCTGTAGTTTATTTGCTGTCAGTAACATACAAAGAACATTTACAACTGGATTTCAGAATTGGTGGAAACTAAAACCTAAAGTATTGGACCATGAAACTTCACGTGAACATTTAGAAAATTTCGGAAATTGGAAATCTTTGGAAATGAAATTAAAATCTCATACCACAATAGAAAGAAAGAAAGAAAGAAAAATGCGTTTATTGACATTACAGCAAAATACACACATTTAAACTATAAAACAATAAAACCCAGCTTATAATGCCAAAAGGGCCTCAGCTCAGCATAATGTCAGATGACAACACAAGATGTGCCATCTGACGCTGATTTTCAGCTGCAACCCACGAGTGCCATACGCTAGAATTTCAAAAACACAGTCCGCAATAATATAAATGATATATTTAGATAATATAAGTAATCCAAATGATAGAAAAACCCAAAATGTTGTGACATGCATAAATGTGTGTGTGTATATATATGTTAAATACGTTGTAAATTGTTCAAAAAATAAAATAAGTATTCAATTTACTTTCATTTTATAAACAAGTAAGTTAGGAAATATGAATACCTAAATAAATACCAAAAAAATAAATAAATAAATAAAATAAAAATAGATGGCGCAACCTTGCAATTATTGACTACGGAAAACAGAAGTGGACAAATCTTTTTATCTTCCAGCAGCGTACTCCGCACTGCATAGCAAAAAACTCTCCGCCACCATACGGCCGCAGCATATGTGAGGACAGCCACATAGGTCCCTGCAAACAGGACCTTTAGGGCCTTATACCTCACGCCCCAGGAAGACGCCGAGACCCTCGACATCTTCCCAAAGGCGTTCACAGCCCGTTGGCCGGCCAAACTACGTGCCAACGTGGCTCTCGACCATGTTCGGAGCTGGGGGTGTCAGAAATAAGCTTAAATTTCCGCTTCAAGCCCGCGCCTACGGTGGCCGGGCGTTCGATGTTGTCTCCCGACTAGGGCGTCTCCTGCGGCGGCTAAAGGCGCGAGGGCACTGGGATTCCCACTCCCTCACGTGTTTCGCCTCCTTCTTTGAGTCACTCTTCAAAGAGGAGTGGCTAGAGAGGCAAGTGGCTTTACACTGCTGTAGTGTAGTGTGAAGCAGTGTTAAAGCAGTCCGTTTTCATAAGTGCTATCCATGATGCTTTAATTACTTTGGCTATTGAAACTCGGAAAACTGATATTTAACTATTTCATAAGGCTACTACTCTAGCCGAATAGCTAAAAGATTTCAGCTTCATAGTTTCATTGGTTATTTGGTATGACATTTTTTTTCAAATAAATATCGTAAACAAATCTCTACAGGAAACAGACACGGATTTTGGGTAAATCTACAGAAATGTTTAAAAAAATACTGTAATTTCTTGGAAGACTACATAAATACTCGTACAGGCTTTAGATCGCTATTTTAATTGTGAAGAAGTTGGTCGAAGAACTAGAAATGTAACCTGTGTTTCGAGATACAACAAGAATTCGACGTGACCCTGTAACTTCCCCAGAAGAATTCATTTCATTCAACGAAAGGTTCGAAGAGTTAAATGAGTACTCGGAATCTTGGACTTTTTTTAAATATTAAATAGATTCCAGAAAAATCCGACCTTGTCAAGTGAACTGTAGACTCTAAATGAGACATGTAGGCAGTTGTATATTGTGTGATGAACATGTAAGTTTGATATCCTTTTTGTCTGATCAGAATGTGGTTTACTCCCATTCTTGTTTTAAATTTCATCAAGGATCGCAACTTACAAGAACTGTAGCCAAATGTATGGATAGCATTGCGAATATTATTGACTACACCTGTAATGGTTGGTAGTGGGAGCGGAGTTTTTCAGAGCTAAAGAGATCAATGCCTTAAGCTGATAAGAACCTATCTTCTATCAACAATATCTCAATCTAGATTTAAACTTAGGAACTTTGTCTATTATTGAAAACGAAATTGCTAAAACATCGATTTCGATGCCCTTATAAAAGAGTTCGCTACTAGAAAATTCAGAAAAGTATTTTTTTTTTTCTAATAAACGGTTATTTTTACAATAAACAAGCTGCGCCGCGCCGTTTCACCTGCGTAGGTTTCGATATTGGTCGCAGCGTGATGTTATATAACCTAAAGGCCTTCCTGCATCAATAGGCTATCCAACGCAAAAAGATTTTTTTAAATCGGAACAGTGTTTCCTGAGATTAGTGCGTTCAAACAAACAAACTCTTCAGTTTTATATTAGTATAGATAATTATGTCTTTTGATAAAACTAAATGATTATTTCATTATATGCCTTTCCTTTTTTCGTATGGGTTTGAATTGCAGTTGGAGGGCACCGAAGAAATCTCGCCCAGGGCGCTGGTAGAGTTAAAACCGGCACTGGTCCCAAACTAGGCACAGCCTGTATCTTGGTGTATCTCCTGAGATTAGCGCGTTCAAACAAACAAACTCTTCAGCTTTATATATTAAGTAAGTGTACTAAGCTATTAGGTAATTTAATGAACTATGATACGAAAGAGCGCTGATGTTTAAGACAGATATTCTTCAAAAAATATTTTAGATTTTTATTCGCTACTATTCATTTTCCGTAACACCGCCTGTCGTTATTTTAGATGTGTTTTGCTTACGAATTATTATACTTAATACTCAGTTTATTGCGATTTTTGGTACTTATAATAGACCTGTTAGGCCATAAAGCCATAATTTTGTTTTGCAATTCCTTTTTACCTAAATATTATTCTTTTTACACGTTTGTTTGCAAATATTTTTAAATGGCAAAGCTAAAAACTGTGGTAGGGATTGTTTCGTTTCGACATAAAGTTATCGATAATATTCATAGAAGTTATTACAACGATGTTTTTATAATTTGGAAATTGCATTTTGATAATTTGGAACAAGAATTAGGAAGCAGAAAAATGATAAGTAATTTCAATGTTTACAAGTTTTTTATTATATAATTCTTTTCAATAAGGCTTAAAAGTTTGAAATTGCCGATTTGTACTGAAAATCTAAATGGTATATTTTTTAATTTGTAACCAATTCATTTAATGAAAATAGTTCCCATTATTATGTATACATTAATGCCATCTAATAGGAAGCTCATTTATTCCTTTGCAACAGAACTCTGAGGATCTAGATTGCACAAACTGTGTGAAAGCAGAACTATCTCTTGGGAAGAAAACTTCTGTCACGTAGATAATTGTCCAAATCACGACAAAAATAGTAGTCCGTTAGAGCAAGGTCTGGCGAATACGGAGAATGACGATTGGTTTCTAAGTGCAGTTCCTGAACGGTCAAAATGTTTTCTCGTGTTATTTGACGTCTCGCTTTGTTATAGATCAATAATGGTAAAGATCGATTCATGAGACAGGGCTGTTTTCGTGTGGAGTAATACAAAGCGCAGTATGGCATATTTCCTTAGAAAATGTTTAATCTTGACGGACAGAAATTACGTCTTGACGCGCATACGTACCAGACTAGACTGAGCGACTTTTAACCAAGTTGACAGAAGTTGGATTACGATTTTGTGATGTCCTGTCTATTGTAAAGAAAACAAAGTCATCAATCATATAAGATCGAAATCTCGGCATGCTATAGCTTGTCTATAAAGTCGTGTAAATGGATCTTTTTGAAACTAATAATTTTAAAATTAGGGCAACACAAAATCTTAGTAAATACAAGTGCAACGAATGTCATCGGCAGTCATCGATTTGTTTTGTAACTTGTTATTTATTGAAATTTGTATTAATTTTCAAATCTATTTAAACAAAACATCGAAGAAATGTGTTAAATATGAGAAAATCAAACCTGAGTGGAGCACAGGAAATTGTTTTTAAAGTTTATCATCAATGTTTGTTAGTAGGTACACCAAGCTGAACAAATTTTATCAAAATATGGATGATATTTATGCTTGAACAGTTGCTAAAACAGGTATGTAATCATGTTACTGTTTGTTTTTATCTACTACAAGTTTCAAATTTACTAAGTAAACGATTTTAAGATTAAAACGAGGACATTGCGCATATATAGGTTACATTGCAAATATGTTTGTGTATGATTTGCAAATGTTGATACTTTAGGTGATTTCTTTTACCACTGCTTTTAAAAATGAATTATATCATGTTCGGAATTAAAATTAGTGCTATCCGTCTCCTGATAGAAATTACATATAGGGGAAGGCCGGGCAAAGTGAATACCCCGGGCAAAGAGAATATTCCCCACTACTTCTAAATTATTAGTTTGTCATTCAACACGCCACTACTGTTACGTTCGGCCATCTTGATTTAGTGCGTGGCAAACATCGAAGCGAGGGGCCGCGTCGCGTCCCGTCCGCGGAACGAAGATTTGTGTTTTCGTAAATAAAAGATTAATTTTACGCGGTAAGTACATTGATCATTTCTCCTGTATTACTAGTTCATGATTTTTAGGAATGTCTTAATTCAGTAGCATATCAAAGTCGGTTTTTATGGTATATTTAACAGAAAGTCAGAATTATTAGTTTTTGTTCGAAATGTGTTAACCTCAAAACTTACCTAGTCGGGCAAAGTGAATAGGGCAAAGTGGATATGGTATCCACTTTGCCCGCTATTTTTCATTGCTAACTTATTATCTAAAAATGTATTTTAATTGTTTCAGATGGTAAATAAATATAAAAAAAAAAACTAACCAAGGGACGTGGGAGGAAAATGCTATGCAAACAGCTATTAATTTGTGCAAAGCTGGAGAGTCAATAAAAAGCACAGCTAAAAAGTATGGTTTGGCTTATGCAACCTTGTATAGGCATGTAAAAACCGGCATCGCTGCTTCAAAACTTGGTAGATTCCGTCCTGTTTTCACTGAAGATCAGGAAATAGAGTTGGTGACATATCTCAAAGATATGGATTCTGTATTTTTTGGCTTGACTCGAGATGAATTTAAACATTTAGCGTTCATCTACGCCAAGAAAAATAATTTGAACTCCCCGAAAAACTGGGACAAGTATGAAAAAGCTGGAGATGATTGGTTATCGTCATTTTTGTCTCGTCACGATCAAATATCCCTCAGGACTCCAGAGGCAACATCGGTTGCAAGGGCAAAAGGATTTAACAGACGTGAAGTTGGACGTTTTTATGAAAACCTTGAAGCTTTAACAATAAAACATGATATTGATGCATCCAGATTATATAACATGGATGAAACTGGTATATCTACAACCACAAATAAGCCGCCTAAAGTGCTATCAACGAAAGGAAAAAAACAAGTGGGCATAATCGCCAGTGCAGAACGTGGTCAACTAACGACAGTCATAGGTTGTTGTAATGCCGCTGGTTCGTTTCTCCCACCATTCTTAATTTTCGCCAGAAAAAAGATGCAACCCAGACTACTTGATGGTGCACCTCCTGGCACTCAAGGAACCTGTACTCCAAATGGCTGGACTTCAGGTGAGGTGTTCTTTGATTGGATGCATTTTTTTGTGGAACATGTTCGACCTACCCCTGAGAAAAAAATACTTCTATTATTGGATAACCACGAGAGCCACAAGTATTACCCAGCTTTAGATTACGCCAGCAAGAACAATATCGTAATTTTATCTTTGGCTCCACACACAACTCATAAAATGCAGCCCATGGATGTAGCGGTCTACGGCCCATTGAAAACTTACTTTGAAAGGGAGGTAAATTTCTTCCAAAAATCGCACCCACTATTATCACCAGCTTTTCTGAAAAGTGCAGTAGCTCAAAATGCAGTTCATGGATTTGAAAGACCTGGTATTTGGCCAGTGAATAAATATGCTTTTGGTGACGAAGATTACGAACCAGCCGCTGTGATTGCAGGCACGTCTAATATGAATATTGGCAAAGAAAGTACAAACTCAATACAAACGATCGGTATTCCCAGACCTTTGGCAGACACTTCTTCAACTCCATCGCCTTCACTTTTTCAAGAACTGATTCCATCAAATTCAGTAGATCCTTTATCAGAAATATTTCCATCTCGAAACAGAACTCCCTCTTGTGAGTTTCAAGACTTTGTTGCGCCCATTGTTAACACGCCTGAAAAGATTCATAGCGACGGGTGTACACCTGAACCAGAACCTGGATGTTCGCAAATTGTCTCCGCTTTTAGGCCAGATATAGCTACTCAGAAAGGTGACACAGTGCTGCCGGAAACTGAAGTAAATATTCGACTAAATACTAGCCGTGACAACTTACCTGATCCGAAACCGGGATGTTCAGCCTCCCACTGCAGTCCCTTGATGTTAAGACCTATTCCAAATCCTGCCAAACCAATGACCACGCGTAAACGGAAATTACAAAAATCGGAAATATTAACCAGTACCCCGATCAAGGAAGATCAAAAGCAGAAATATGACAAAAATAAAGTTAAGAATATTACGAAAAGACTGAATGATAAGCCAAAAAATGTTCCTAAGAAGACTAATACAGAGAAGAAAGACAAAAGAACTGCTAAAAAGGTTAAACAGCCAAAGAAAATGAAAGAGTTTAAGAATATTTTATGTTTTTTTTGCGGTGAAATATATATTGAAGAAGACGGTAAACCAATTGAAAACTGGATTCAATGTGACATTTGTCAACAATGGTGTCATGAAGATTGTTCTGCTTTTGATGGCACTCAAGGGTATACCTGTGATAATTGCCAATCTTAATTTTATAATTTTATAGTCAAGTTATGGTTTTTTTTTTCAGTTTATCAAAGTTATTTCAGAGATTGAATATGGGTATTCACTTTGCCCAAGTACTGTATTCACTTTACCCGGGGTACCGGGCAAAGCGAATACTTTCGTACTTTTTTTAATTTTAATTGCAGTTGATTATTGTTTAAATATTAATGTTAACTGGTGTACGTATTTGCAAGAGCAATAAATAAAGACTGATTTGTGATAGTTATTTTATTTTTGTACTGTTTACCTTTTCTGCTATAACCTTAATTACCTTAAGGTATCCACTTTGCCCGACCTTCCCCTAATTATTTTTAAAATTTCAGGAAAATGTGAGAGTGAAACCTATATCAAGATATAGATGAGTGAGTTATTCGCCTTAGCGAACCCTGTTGGCTTGACTGAAATCATTGCACGGCCACAGCGCCCTCATTTATTTTCACGACTTTATAGACCGATGATACTATACTTCAAACCTCAAAAGATCACAAAAAAATTGCTCTTTCTATACTCTTTCTTTTACTATAATTAATATTCAAGCATAATCATGAGCAGTAATGAAATAATGTGTTTTTACTACTACATTTATTTTTTTAAAGGCCACACTGATTGTCTATGGGAAAACTTTTCAGCTGAAATGTCAAAAACGTCAAAAAATTAAGTAAATTAAGTAAATTTTAGTTGTCAATTTGAATTGTGGGAGTGTGGTTTTCTTGTGTTATAGGAAAAATTACGCTATATAAAAAAAGATACTGAGTAGTATAGAAAAAATAACAAAAGTTCTGATCAACAATCAATACTTAAATAATATGGGATGGTGGAAGAATGACTTTGATTAATATTGCTTTCAAATAACAAAACATAATTTACCAACGTCCGTCATGGCTCGCTTCCTGTCGGAAGATAAATTAAAAGGTTTCGAAAAATACAAAGTAAGTGTGCTTCGTAGTAAATATCATTTTAATCTGTATGAACCAATAAGTCCTAAATAATTTTTTTTCAACAAGACATTATCTATTGCTGTGTCAATTTATTAAAAGTGAATTTAAAAAAAAAATTGCCAATAAACCTTTTTTTACAGTACAGCTCGGTAGATACCAGTGTCCTCAGCAACTATGTTATGCATCCATTTTGGAACTGGTGTGTCCAGGTAAGGTTCCAGTTAGGAATAGTAAAATATTGATCATATTAGTGTCTCAACCCAATTTGCTTCCATTGATTCAGTTTTATTTTAATATTGAAATATTCGTTTTTAGTTGCTTAAAACTGTGTCCTGCTTTTTTTTTATTTCAATAATTCAAGTATGATGTATTGTGTTGTTAAGTTTTTAAGATTTAATTGAGCTTTATTTTTTAAACAAAGACAATATTTTATTTTCTTAATTTAATTATTAGAATATCTTAATTAAAGATCAATTTATTGATAGATCAATTTATTGATTACAATTTTTTTTTCAGTTTTGTCCAGTATGGGTGGCACCGAACCTGCTCACGTTTGCAGGGTTCCTGCTCACTGTGCTAAACTTCTTTGTCTTCTCCTATTATGACTATGGTTTCTATGCCTTAACCAAAGACAATGCCGCTAAGGATTCCATACCTTCATGGGTGTGGGCGGTTTCTGGTGTAAATCTGTTTGTGGCATATACATTAGGTAAGCATTGTTTTTTCCTTTAAGATCATATTTGTTTGACTAAAAATATACAACCTTAAACATTCTGAAAGAGAAACAAAATGTGATTGTGGCATAAGTCAGGAGAGTATATGAACAAGTTAACTCGAAAAAATATTGAATTTATCAAGCATACTACACAGTATGCAGTATAATACTGTTATGTTCTGCTGTGTACTGTATGCCTTATTAAATATTTTAGGGAGGTATTTGCCCTATAGTGATACACAAAAGGTTGGTAATAACTCTGTTGAGTCATGAATAGGTTTACAGGTAAAATTCTGCCGTTTTTAGAACAAGCGGACTAGCATTATCATGTAGGAGAATAACTTTTTCATATCTGCAGTAGTAATGGGCGCGTTTTTTCTCTTCCTCCAATAATGCTTCCACTGTGTCCTTTGTCATCACTGTTTCTAAACTTTTGAAACCACTCACAACAACTTATCTCTCTTAAAGCAGCTTCTCTATAAGCTTCTACAAGCAAACTATGGGCTTCAGCTCAGCTGCAGATTTATTCAAATTAAAGAAGTAACAAAGGATTCCGCAAATGACGATTATTCAACACAACACTGAACATTTTTGCACAAAAATAAATATTTGATACTGATACAGAGTCACTAATACTAAGTGTGTGTTATTACCAGATGTCCAGACTTAAAATATCACATTTTACATCTGACAATTTCAACAAAACCTCTTAGTAAGGACATCTTTTGTTAAACAGCAGTAACTTATTTGTACACCTAATATTAAATATTAGTGTAAAAGTTATGAGTTAACACTATCCAGCCAATTAACAATGCAGAATAAAGTTCATTACCCTGGAAAATGTTTTTAAAGTCAGTGAATTTTTGATGCTTTATCATTATCATTGACACCAATCTGGCTAACTTCCAAAAGGCGACAATATCTTGTTATGCCAATCTTATGCCGAATTGAAACAAGAATATCTTTACTCATGATCTGTCTCCATTCAGTACAAAACAAAGGAACAGCAAAATGACGTCCCGCGCGTATTTTAGGCTGGCTAAGAGTATTTTAACCAACCATTGGATCTTTTATCTGGAACAGTTTTTTTTGTTGGGATGGGAATGCATCAAATGACATCTCCCTCTCTGGGCGGAGCGGAAGGGCGTGTCAGACTTTTACTGACTAAAACCCACCCGTGTTTCTATGAGGCGCGCGTGAAACACAACGCGCCGTCGACTCGAGCCTAGCCCTTACCGGCGAGTTGCCCACTGCTCAACGCCCGCAGGCCCGCGCCTGCGGTGGCTGAGAGTTCGTCTCCCGACCAGGGCGTCTCCTGCGGCAGCTAGTGGCGTGAGGGCGCTGGGATTCCCGCTACCTCACGCGCTCCGCCTCCTCCTTTACCAGCATCACTATTCACTGCTTCGCTGAAGGAGGTGACGGCGTGCCATGCACTCTCGCTCCGGACCATTGCCTGGACCAGGGTCGGACGCGAGAGATCGCCGTTACGATGCTACGGACACGGTGGTGCTCTACCCAAGCCGGGCAGACCTCCACCGTATGCTCCACCGTGTTCTCAGGGCGATCCACACAATTGTGACACCCTGGCGTTTCCTCCCGCCTTATACGGAACAGGAACCTCCCGAAACCACCTATTATTTATAACACCTTAGGCTTAGAGCAAAAATAATCAATACCTATGTTAATTTCAATCTACAGAAATATTTAACATTGTTTGATTTTCTATCGTATACCATTATTCCCCTTATTCATAAACGTTGCTTAAAGTTAACTAGTGATTAGCGATTGTTTAACTATACATTTTAGACATTTGCGCGTCACTTAACTTTAATTATCGTTTATGAATAAACCCCTTAAAAACTGTGGTGTATTTATAAAGTATGATTAAAGTTAAGTGAAGTTAAAAGGTCAAAAATGTATGGTTAAAGTATCGCTAATCGTTAGTTAACTTTAAGCAACATATAAGGCGGTACGAGGGTCAAACTGAAAGTTCTTAGAACTGGCCACTTATAAACAATATAATAAAAAAATAATTCTAAAATTTGAAAATAGGACTCTTTGGCAATATTACTGAGTATATATTTCATTCATTTGTCATTAGTTATGCGATTTGGCGGCAAATTGAAAATTGTCTGTGTCACGTCAACATGAATTTAACACGAGAAAATTTTCGTGCAATGATTTTTTATGACTTTCGATGTCATTTAAGTCAACAAGAAAGTTATGATAGACTACGATTGAACTTTCACGATGAAGCCCCATCTCGTGCGACTGTTTACAACTGGTTTAATGAGTTTAAACGTGGTCGCACTAATCTCACTGATGATTTACCTGAGGGACGGTCTTCTACGGCGACGACTGAAGATAACATCTGTGTTGTGCGGCGTATGATAGAGACTGACAAAAGAGTGACCTATCAGCAGATTCGGACAAGCTTAGGCATCGGTATGAGTCAAGTGCACAAAATCCTCCACGAACATTTAGCGGTCAGGAAGCTTTACACCCGGTGGATACCTCATAATTTGACTGAGGCTCAAAAACTCCATCGTGTGGATTGGTGCCGTAAAATGATTGAAAGATTTAACGGAGGTGACTCAAATGCTGTGTTCGACATACTAACAGGTGACGAAAGCTGGATTTACTGTTATGATCCTGAAACCAAAAGACAATCTGCTCAGTGGGTGTTTCCTTTCGAGGAGTTGCCAACTAAAGTGAAGAGAGATCGAAGTGCGGGAAAAAAAATGGTGGCCTCGTTCTTTGGAAGGATAGGTCATTTCGCAACAATTGTGTTAGAGGATCAAAAAACAGTTTCTGCAGAATGGTACACTACCAATTGTTTGCCACTTGTCTTGGAAAAAGTTCGAGAGAAACGACCTCGTAGTAAGATCCTCCTTCACCACGACAACGCCTCGTCGCACACCGCCAAGCGAACGATCGACTATTTGGCGACATCAAACGTTGAATTACTGGGTCACCCGCCGTATAGTCCCGACCTCGCGCCTTGTGATTTTTATTTATTTCCAAAAATTAAAGAAAAACTTAAAGGAAAACGGTTTATGAATGCTGAAGAAGCGGTGGCTGCGTATCGCGATGCCATTGAAGAGACCCCTAAGGACGAGTGGGCAAAGTGCTTTTCCCAGTGGTTCCATCGCATGCAACGGTGTATTGACGTGAATGGACAATATTTTGAAAAGTTATAATAAAACTAATAACTGGCTAATGTTATCAGTTTTTGATTTTCTAAGAACTTTCAGTTTAACCCTCGTATGTCAGTAAAAAAACTAAATCTACCACTATTTGTAAACACAAGTGATTCATAACGACTGTGCTAATATAATATTGCAGATTAGGTAGGTAGTTAATAAAACGCACAGAATTATTCGTCTCTCAGACTGGCGTGTCAGATGATTAAAATATTCCAATATGTCATTATAATATTTCCTGAAAATGTAAATATCATCATGAATATATAATAATGAGTGTTATTCACAATTTTAACTACCTAAGTACGTATTTTGATCTATCTATTGATGGTCGACTGCCCTGGGGGTTTTCAATAATACCGTTATTAAATGTTACCGTTATTACCGAGATCAAATTCATACATGAAGTAAAATGTACCTAATACACGATTTGATATAGAAAACATTGCCTATAATAAGTAAGTGAGTTAATGCAGTTAGCAGATTATGAAGGAGCCACTAATATACATAACTAGCGATCCGCTCCGGCCTCGCACGGGCGCACTTAGGGCTTCCAATCCAGAGTTCCGGAGTTTCGTAACTCCAGAGGTTCGGAGTGATTTTAAGCATTTTTCAAATCCGGAGTTGAAATTGAACACCGGACTTGAAAGCGAGTTTTCGTAAACTTTATTTACAAAATTACGAAAAAACCATTTTAATTCTTGAGCGTAACTCGGTTGTTTGATTCCTTCATACTTATGAAGCACACATAAGCATAGAAAACATTAGTACAACACTTCGATGTTATTCGGTTGGTCGAATAATATCGAAGTGTTGTACTAATGCAGCAGGCTTTTTTGCACGAAAGTTAGAAGTTCTCTTTCTGACTCATCTATGAACGCGCTATCTTTTCTCAGAACATATTACCAAGAGCTTCAATCTCAAAAAAAGTAGATTTTTTAGGTATAAGTACCACCTATAAGTTCATGACTATTATTTTATTTAACATGCCAAAAAAATAATGTTTATTTTTATGACTGTTTTTGTTGATTTTTTTAATATTTTATAATGCATGATTGTTGATTGTTTTAACATTTTACAATGCGCATTACTTGTCTATTATAACGTTTGCCTGTCAGATAGTAATTTATTAAACAAAAAGACTGATTCTTGCTAAACAATTGTTTATTACTAATATTATAAATCGGAAAGTCCGGATTAAATAATAGGGTACTTTTATACCGGAAAATTTGATATTCCCTAGGGAAAACAAAAATATTGTTAGCTTCATACCAGTTCGGTGGTAGATGGCGCTGTGTGTCATTTAAAACAATATAATATATGACAAAAGAATATGCACATGTAAACTTAGAAGCTAAATGATACGATAATTAATCCCAGAAAACGAGGAATCTAAAAGCGCGATATAACCGCATTCCACGCGGGCGGAGCCTTGGGCGGAAAGCTTGTATTTTATAATCACTAGTAGTTGTCTATGTCTATGGAACACGTGTGAGCACGATCTATTTGCTGTATAGCATCTATTTGTTGGGTTAGTCGTTTATTGACTTGATAGTGCTATGGCTGTTGAGAGTATGTCATGCTCACTCAAATGTCTCGCTGATGGTGGCGTGTGTGTTGGGTCATTAGGTTCCCTTCAATATGGTTGAGCTGAATGATGCTGATCCATACGTCATGTTCGTGAACGGACGCCGTCAGAGGGGACTGGTCATCTCTTAGCTGCTACGGCGTATTTTAATTTCTGAATTGTTGTTTTTTTTTCCATAATGGACGCTCTCAGCGTACAATATATTTCTGCATCGTTCTCACACGATTGATTTCAAAATGAATGATGTAATCAAATATTTGTATCAATAGCTTGATATTTTAAAAGAGTGTCCATGGAGTTTCTTGCCCGTTCTTCTCCATAGGTACCTACTTTTTGGAATGGGCGACTAGCTTCACCTTACTGTCTGACCGAACTTCTGACAATTCAAAAGTGCCTGTAACTGGTTTATTTGAAATAAATGCTTTGATTTGATTTGATTTGATTTATTATAACTTGTCTGACAGACAGTACATTTTTAATCAAAAACACTGATTTCTTGACAAAGAAAAGTTCTATTGATTAAAATTAAGGGCATTTTTATTCATCTCAAAGCTATCGACTCCGGAGTTCCGGTTTTGATTGCTCAACATCGTAACTAGCTCCGGAGTTGATAAGTATCCGAGTTTGGGTGCCCTAGGTGCAATGCGGATGCTAAATATATTACAGAAAAACTGTGAACATTGTATAAAAACCAGCGGCCCGCAGCTCCCGGTCGGACGGGACGAGACGCCCCGCAATTTTTAAATCTGTAATATTTTCAAAAATATTCATTTAAATCATGTGCTATAAAGGAAGATATAGATCTATATTAAATCAACATTAGCTGCGCCCCGCGGTTTGACCCGCGTAAGTAGTAGTAATATAAAAAATATAAAGGGTTAATCTGACATCGACGCACAAACGAGTACCATGGATACAGTACATGATTCTGAACCAGTGGTGGAATTTTTCATCGGGTTTTTCATGATTTAAAAAATATACATGTAGTTTTTTTTTTCACTTTAGAGCGTTCATAATTGCTATACTTTTATAACCCAATAAGATTTTTAAGTAAAAATTAATTAATTCGCTTATTACACAAAAAAGCGCAATGAAAACAAAACTCGAAAAACTATCTTATCAGCTGATTTAATAGATTTCACATCAGTGATCAACGTCATACCTACAAACCCGCACGGCGGCACGCTTGCAACGTTCAAATGCCGAGCCGACACTTTATTTTAAACACTGTGAATTATGTAACCATTCATTAACGACATAAATGACTATCATAAGTGGCATGCGGTCTAGCCTCGCGAAGTTTGCGTTACGATGTCACCCTGTATACAAACGTATGCTCAGGCATGCGAAAATTCATTAAAATCGGTTCAGCCGATGTGGAGGTGTTCAAGGACAAACACTATGACAGGAGAATATTATATCTTAGATGTATAGATATTTACAAAATAATCTTAACATTTTTGTACGACTGCTCCGCGTTCACAATGAATAATTTTATAGACTCGTAAAAATAACACCTATAGGCGCCAATCTGGATGTGAAATGTTGACGTCAATACCACACTGTAAAAATACCTTTAGCAAACGGCGCCAGACTATATGACTTTGTAGGTGGTAATTATACCGATTCTTTTTTTTAAATTGGCCGTTTTATTGTTAACATTTGGCTTGAGAAGACTGTTTAGTTTCTTGTGGTATGGTTCAGAAAGAAATCGATGTGCGTGATGCGATCAAATCTGGTTTATCATTGCAACGGTCCGTCGCTTACTACTGAATAATTATTAGAACATCTGCTATGAGTGCCATGCTGATGATGCCTTGAAGCCAGTAAACAATATCTACCCTGGCACAGTGTATCAGTCATGTCATTCTGAAATATTTCTCTTACAATATTTTCGCCATTGGACGGTTCAGCGGCACAACGTTTCATTATTTCACAGATAGAAACTTTCCCCACCAGTTTTCGAGTAGTACTTATAGGTACTTGTTTTCGTATTACACCTGAATCTAGTTGTGAAGAATGTATCATTATACATATGTATACATACCCCTTGCTACTAAAAAGTGTTATGCTCTTGCCCTGCTGGACTTAATAATATTCGTACAACAATAATGTATACAAATAAATGAAGTGTCATGCTCCTGAGCGACCATTGAAACTGAACCTACGTGTCAACAAAATACATATGTAAATGGTTTTCAGTATCTTATTTACATTAGGTAAATTTATTAATTATGGTTAATATATGAAATTTGTTTTTTTTTTTTAATATGGCATCTCGTAGTTGACCTTGAGAGGTCGTGACTACTTAACCGGACTATACGGAAATTTGTACATTGTTGTAAGTACACTGGTGTACATTCGTTCATAACCATGTGTGGAGGTATGAGGAGCAGCGTGTAAAGCTCACTCATCCTCCTTAGAAAAGGGAGGATTCTCCGACCAAACTAGGATTGCCTGGCGGGCACTTTGCCCCCCGGTTGATGTGCGAACTTGTATGCGTGCTAGTTGCACAGAAAACTCGGATTGCAAGATGCAGGATTCGCGTGACGTCAGTACGACGCGCTATTCGCATGTTGCATTGTAGGCACCGCTACACATGCATTAGAAAGATTGATACTGAAAGTGTTTGCTTTGTCTTTGTTGAAGGGCTCGTAATTAAATATAATAATAATTAGTCGCACAGCTTGATTGAAAAAAAAAAATGCATCAGTTAAAATTGAATACTACTATCAGTAATAATGGGGTTTCATTTTGACAGTTCAACAACATCCATTGCGTCGTTTACGTTGTGTAGCAGACCGATTTTTCGAACATTTGGAGCAATGGATTATTAATATGCTTCTAAATGATACAAATTGGTAGTAATAGTGTGTTACGCAAATAGAGTGCCGAACATACACACATCAAAAGTGTCTAGGGATCAACATATATTTTTGCAATAACTTTTCTCCTGATTGATATTAATTAAAATTTTCTTTAAGGATTCATCAAATAAAGTGTTTTCGTTTGTCACAGTAACGATAAACCAAGTCACCTTTGCATTAATAAAGAAATTTGCCATTTTCCTAATAAAGGGATATTTGACATTTGAACCACTAACACAAAAGTTCGAAAAAAAGACTGAAATAACAGTTTTCTCTAAAATTTTATTGGGTAACTTAAACAATTAATAATCCGTGTTTCTACCGCGAACACTAACAACACAAGAACATCGGTTTGGCATACTCAAAATGAGTTCATCCAAATCACGCTGTGGAATGGCCGCCCATGTTCGTTGCAACAACAAAAAAGGTCTTCTTGCGACTGGATACCCTCCATATTCGGCAGAGCTCTTCTCTGTAGCATATCCCATGCATGCTCAATCGGGTTCAAGTCTGGCGACTGAGCAGGCCAGGGCAGGACATTGATGTTAGCTGCGGCGAGAGTCTGTCTTACAACTCTTGCGGTGTGCGGTCGTGCATTATCATGCATTAACTGAAATAAGGGACCGATTTGCACTTGTAGAGGAACGATGACGTCTGATACAATCGTCTCAGCATAAATTTGAGCGTTGAGGTTGCCTCTGATCCAAATCAACTCAGTTCTTCCGTCGATCCAAATACCCTCCCATACCATGATGGTTCCACCACTATAAGGATGGACTTCCTGGCAGGATTTTAATCGCTGTTGGCGTCCAGGGGTTCTCCAGTGTCGTATACGTCTTGTATCCGGTCTCATACCAAAACGAGACTCATCAGAAAAGCACACGAAACGCCATTGTTCTTCCGCCCAATTTCTGTGTTCAAGAGCCCATTGATATCGAATCCTACGATTGTGCATTGCTATAGGTGGTACCCGTAGCGGTCTTCGGGAATGAAGGTTCACTTCATGCAAGCGGTTTCTGACTGTTTGGTCGCTAATTAAGTTCCCTGAAGAGTGATGAAGCCTCACGGCTAACATCATGGCGGTTATTGTTGGAGCTCTTCGAGCTAAGATTTGAATGTATCGGTCTTGTCTCCGTGTGGTGCAGCGATACCGTCCTCCATGGCGCTCAGCCACGGTACCAGTGCTTCGGTAACGTGTCCAAAGTCGACTGATAACACTCTGACTTGTATTCAGAGCTAAAGCCACAGTACGTTGCCGGGAACCAGCTTCTATCATTCCCACGGCTCTGAGCATTTCTTCCCTGCTTAAATGACGTCGCCGCTCCATAATAACGTTGGTTTTAATCAGTAGTAGGGAAACAGTAGCACTAATAATGTCTTCAATGCGTTGTATGTTTTTATAGGGAAAATATTGACAGCTGATTTTCATCTTTTACTCGAATTTGATTCACAGTTCCTGATTCAAATTATGAAATGCACCAAAAAGGATCCATATAAATTTATAAAATCATAAATTTATTACAAAGCCACATCTCAATCTCAAGAAATCCGCATAAAAATGTTTGATCCCTAGACACTTTTGATGTGTGTAGTTGGGAAAAGTGGTAAAAGTTAGCCAAATCTATTAAAAATGCAACTGGATAAAGGTGTAGCTCGTGAAAGTGTTGATTTATGTTTTAAATAAAGTTAAATTTATCATAGTAACGGTATTGTAAGGGCTATTGATGAGGGTTTCGTGACTGCAAAGGAGCAAGCGCCAAACGCGGACTAACAAGAACCGTTGCGGCAAAGCTCCTGCGGGGACCGAAGTTAACTTGCGTGCCGCAAAGCCGAAAACACCTGCGTATATCTCTCGCCTACACTACACCACTAAGGCGGAGGACATCGTGGAGTACGTACGCCAGAAGACTAAATACTCACCGACGGTACAGTTACTGGAGTCGCGCCGCAACGTCAACTTCAATGCGTTTGTGGTGCGCGTACCGAATTGTTTTCTGTCCATCGTCATGAAAGAAGACTTCTGGCCGCAAGACGTGGTTTTCCATCATTTCCGCAGGCAGATCCCACAGAACAGCATAAGAACGTGCTAGTAGTAGCGAAGTGCTTATTTTATAATATAAATTTGTATGTTTAGGTTAAGGTATTTATGTATGGGCCTACGTCGCCTGAAATAAATAAATAAAATAATGACATTATGCAAATCCTGCATCTCAAAAGCAGAGTTTGAAGCACAGGTAGCACATGCAGTTTCCCGACATACCGTTGGGCAATGCCCCGCTGTAGAGAACACCTAATTTTTTTTTATGTTTGAGGATGGAAAATCATTAATAATCCGAAGCCGGGCAGACCTCCACTGTGTCCTCAGGGCGATCCCCCCAGTAGTGATATCCTGGCGCTTTTTTCCACTTTAACCGCAAGAGGGAACCTCCTGAAACAACCGTGTCCGGTGAGAAAATGCATCAAACGGAGGTGGCGCCTCTCTACTCCTCAAAGATAAATAAATAAAAAAAATATATAAACGGACAAATCACACAGATTGAGCTAACCCCAAAGTAAGTTCGAGACTTGTGTTATGGGATACTGACTCAACGATACTATATTTATCTTATTTGCAAGCCCAATGGTTGAACCGACACAGGCAACACAAAACAGATTATGTCGCTGTAAAGTGAGGAGACCTGACACCAAATAATGGCAGAGACGAAGAAGACAATGGTGCCAATTCCCTTGTTTTTAATCAAGTTTAAACTTACTATGGAGTAACTAACGACAAGAGTAAACTAGTATTTGTCTTCTGAACTTCTCTTAATAAAATAGTAAGAGAAGATGTACTGAACTTGAAATTTAGTTTAGTTGGTGAACTAAGGAATTGGACAATATATCTTATGACGATTATAAAGTTCACACGCCAAAACTCCTTTGTCAGAGTATGATATGAATGGAATTTTATTTTTATCATCTTCCTAGCAATTTGTAGTTATGATTTAAACGGACCTACATATCATATTCCGTGTGAAAATTAGCCTTTTCTATTACCCTTTCATGAAATGAAGGCACAAATGTGCTTCATGAAACAAATCAAGACTCAAGACAGACAAAGTAGCTAAGTGTGATTGTGTTGGCTGCTTGATCTCTCATTCTTATTGTTGCCCTTTCTTATCTAATGTTAAATTTAATATGTCGTGCGATAATAGACGTTTCATCACATCCCCGTTCCTAACTAAAGTTCAAACTCAACTATGCATTTATTATTTCTAAGTTATAGATAAATAACTTCTTTTTCCTGACTTTTATCTCAATTTATTAGCGGACAACTCTCCTAATACTACTGCGCCACCGTACTGTTACGCGGTGTCTCTTTTATTTGTCGCAGCCAAGTTATTGGTGGCGTCCAAGGTCTCTTTTTTAAGGTTCCGTAGTCAACTAGGAACCCTTATAATTTCGACAAGTCCGTTTGGTCACTTGACAGCTAAAATTTGGTACCAATATGTAAATCAATCACGCCGACTAAGTTCGAAAATAAAAAATAGAAAAAAATGTTTTATTACTCTTACACGTAAATTGAGGTGATTTTCTTTTTTTCATTTCCACCCTAAGGTGTGTGATATATTGTTGGATGAGTGTTTAAAAATGGAAAGGGGTTTACTACATTATTTTTCGATGTTGTTAGTATTTTCGGAAAGATTGCTCCAAAAATTAATAAATATCTATCCCCTCTCCAACTTTAGAACCATACGTTTAAAAAATATCAAAGTAGAACTTTATGAAGACTTCTAGAAAAAATATTTTCAACTCGATGCGATGGGTTGAACAGTTTTAGAAAAAAAAATACAAAATAATATCTGAGGTTTTAATTTAACCGTATAACCTAGCCAAGCCCATAACAAATGTGCTCTGCTGATCTTAGTTTACATTTTTAGCGGCCCCTAGTCTTCTATATTCATTTCCCTTTTAGTAATATAATTAATGGACTATATATCTCGTCTGATCCTCATGTTACTCATGTACCACATGGACATGGATGATGTTGATGATGAAGACGTGTTTACGGCGCTAGCGGTTTTAAGTTTCTGGTGATCTGAACGATATTAAAAGTACCACCAATTTATCCATTTCTAATTTAATCTATTTTCTAAATTCCACCAGGCTCATTTGTTTTTCAAGTCAAACTGCCTTTATGGGCAGTAATAATACTAATAAATTCAAGTTTTAATTTTAAATTCTTAATAAATAAATTAATAACTAATAAGTAGGCTAGTCCACTAAGGACCGGTTATTTGATCCGTTGTTGTAGAAAAACTACAAGTTGATCGGAAAAACAGTGGTAATAATTTAAAGCTTGAGTAGGTACTAAACTATTTTTTGATGGCACTTTAAGCGATAGTTAATTTGTTACAAACTTATATATTTTGGGAGAAACATGTGCTGAACAATATACAATATTATGTAGCTAGTAGCACGTTTCAATCACTGACATTGTGTTAATAAGTTCATTTAAATAATCAAATATTGTATTATATCCTCACTTATGGCATCGATAGACCAAACTTTGGAAATGTTAGAACTTATAGTTAAATACTTAAATATTTGACTTCTTTACTTCGCCTGTTGGACTTCATTACTTTATGACCTTGTAACTTTGGACATTTTCCTAGTTCCTAGAGTTTTCTAACAACTTAATCACGCGAGAGCTGCCAGCAGTCACATTTAGAGAAAACCCAGATCTCTAGTTAAATACTGAATGCTAATGCCCCATTTCTGCCATTCCTACTTATATGCATTTAGACTCTGCCCAAGGCACGACCCAGTCGAAACAAAGCAGAATATTAGCACATATCTTTATTGTAATAAAATTGTGTTCTTCATATCCTAGTACTTAAAGAACAAGTATAGAGTTTGGTTTCATCACAGTAAAAATGGAACTACAACTGGAATGTGTACCCCATTCAGTAACCTTTTCTAGTTGTAGTTCTATTTTTACTGTTCTAGTGCCGGTTCACATTATTCCAGTGGCCTTCCAGCGCTGGTTTCGATCGCTGGACTGGAATACCCAGTCCAGACGGCCATTTCACTGCTGGATTTTCTAAATGTCGAACAGTGACTACGCATTGTTGTTTTTTTGCCGGGCTCTCTGAAATACTGGAATAATTTACGGATGACAGCAGGTCAAGCTACCCGAAACTGTCATATGTTCCTAATCAACCTCAAGCTTTAATACTTTAGCTATAAAGTTGAAAATCTAATAAAGAAATTTGACAGATTGTAATAGCTTGATGTGTTATGGTCTGTACCTCTATACCTATACTAATGTATAAAGCTGAAGAATTTCTTTGTTTGAACCCGCTAATCTCAGAAACTACGGGTCCGATTTGAATAAATATTTTTGTGTTGGATAGCCCATTAATCCAGGAAGGCTTTAGGCTATATAACATCACGCTGCCACTAATAGAAGCGGGGTATATAAAAAATACGCGGGTGAAACCGTGTGGAGCAGCTATGTATTATAAACTAGCGCTTGACCGCAATCCCGCCTGATGGTAAGCAGCGACGTAATCATTGATGGTAAAACGCACTAGTAGACGATATGAACCAGTTAAGCACTGGATTGAGTTGACTTGGATTGAAATATTGTGAACCGAAATAAGACCCCTGCGTGCACTTTCATTAGATACGGAGAATATGTAGTTGTGTCTGCACTAAAACTTACAAGTTAACTAAGTAACAAACTACAAAACCAAATATAAAATTTGGTCGTTAAAAACCTCAAACCATTGAATAAATATTAAACCAAGTCCTCAAACTAAAACGAAATACGGTACCTAAATTATTCCAATGTGTTGTGTGTAGCAGGCAAAAATTTGTTTTAAAAAGTCTATTAACAAAAAGGAAAATCATAGTCTGGTTATTTATTTGTGTTGGTTGGCCGTGGCAAACAGGTTTTTAGGTTTTTGTAAAAACGTTAAATCGTTAAGTATATGCAAAAACCTATAAGTGTGTGTAAATGAGAACAAAGGTTGAATTGAATCTTTGTTAAAAATTTTAATGTTAATAAATTCCAAACTTAATAAGAAAAAATCTTTAAAATTTAATGTTAATTACCAAACTTGTGCACGTAAACAAGCGTTCTATTGATGTTTGTTAGTCAGTAGTTATGTAGGTAGGTATATGGCTGTTCTGTGATCGAATCGGTTCAAAGCGTATATCGTAGTAGCTATTCATCCAATTTGATTTAATCTTCAATGGAAAGTGGCGCGATGAGTTCAAAAGTACAAAAGACTTATCTGCAGTGGGCGTGCACAACACGTGGTTGCGTCGCGTCGGCCGGCGCCGGCGCATCACAGATAAGTGCGCGACATCAAACCTGTAGCGATCTTGCAGTTATAAAGACGTTGACCTTGCTTTTTGGAAACATGGATTCACACAAGAATACCACGGAAACATAATTATGTACATCTTATTTGTTTATTACATCATATAATAGTCACTGATTAATAAAATGCACATTCATAAATAGAGAAAACTGTGTGAGGTTGTTGTATGAAAGTTGCTCACTAATCTACAGTTGCTTAGCCTTTTCACTTGTCCAATGCAAAAAGAATTCAAATCGGACCAGTAGTACCTGAGACTAGCGCGAACAAACTCTTCAGCTTTATATATTAGTATAGATTACATGAGTACAAAACAAAAACAACGAAAATAAATGCAAAATGAACGTCGGTCCCTCTTCAAAGTCTGGACGACTCTGAAGTGACGTAGGTGTGGCCACTCCAGCGAATATTGTCGCGACAAGTCCTTTGAAGCGCGCCACTTTATCGACAGTGCCCCGATGCTACATCGTCTGCGCACGAATACATTGCGTTGCAACGATGTACCCGGCCACATACATCGCCATAACCCGAATATTTGTTGTAACCGTGCTTTCTGAGGCATGGGGTCTTGATGTGTAAAACCTAATCGCGGTTAATGTAGCTTAACATGACAGATTGAACTCATCATCATCATCTCAGCGTTAATCGCAGTCCTAACCGAAGCTTTGGAGTCTGGGGTCCGCTTTATCAGACTGATAAAGCGGACCTGAATTGCTGATTTTGGCGAAACTTCGACATTTTCCGTGAAGCGACTGCCCTCTGACCTCCACAACCCGAAGGCGATATCGAAGCATTGCAGTTAGACCAATTGTTGGACTTTTGAGGGCTCCAACAACCCGTAACGACTGCCACTCAGGCGCGTGCGCTCCATACAAGCAGAAAAGCTCTGCATACCCTAATAGTCTTCTAAAAAAATATATAATAATTTATAATATACTGTAAAATAATTTATATACTACAAAATTAAAACTAAAAGACTTTGTTAATCAGTTATTGATAACACTGCCATCTATTGGGCCTAGTGCTAACGAGACACATCAGTTGCCTTAGGCGCGACACCCGCGCCACTTCTCGTAACGGCGTAAGCAGAAACAAAATGTGCCTCTTCCGTATCTGTCTGTGTATAAAATTATTTGTTTGTGTGCCTAAACTGTTGTGTACGTGTGCGTGAAATTTCTTTGGGTTTAAAGCCCATGATAAGCACAGCTTCTAATAATGCGACGAATTTAAGAAGTTCAGAAATACCTATAGCATGATTGTTGTCCGTTCAAATACCTTTTTATTTTAGCAGCTTATGTTGTTTCATTATTGGTGTATTTGGGTTAAATATGTACCTATATTGATTGTTTTAAGCGGAATTGAATATACCTTTATTTTAGAGTTTTTCATCATCATCATCATTTCAGCCGAAAGACGTCCACTGCTGGACATAGGCCTCCCCCAAGGTTCTCCACGACGACCGGTCCTGCGCCTCCCGCATCCAGCGGTTTCCCGCGACCTTCACCAGGTCGTCGGTCCACCTTGTCGGGGGCCTACCCACGCTACGTCTTCCGGTGCGTGGTCGCCACTCGAGAACCCGTCGGCCCCATCGGGCATCGGTCCTACGGGCAATGTGTCCAGCCCATTGCCACTTCAGTGTTGCAATTCTTCGGGCTATGTCGGTTACTCTCGTTCTTCTGCGGATCTCCTCATTCCTGATTCGATCGCGCAGTGAAATCCCAAGCATAGCCCTCTCCATTGCCCTTTGAGCGACTTTGAGCCTTCTTATAAGGCCCATTGTTAGCGACCACGTCTCAACTCCATAAGTCATCACTGGCAACACACACTGGTCAAAGACTTTTGTCTTGAGACACTGCGGTATTTCGGATTTTAGAGTTTTTGGTTTAACACAAAAGAAAGGTTGTCTTTATAAAAAGTAGTATGATAATTATATGTGGTTAGCAGGTTGTGTAGTGTGTACACACAAATAAATTGTTTTGTTTCTCGTATAGGTATATTATTTTAAAACACGGCATTGACAGTTCGTCGTTATAAAAACTTAAAAGACCTTAAGTTTTTCAACCTACTTGCTTTTGAATTTCAATACTATACTTTATGTTGTAATAATTTTCCTGAAGTTTACAAATTAGCAAAATTTAATAGTTATGATTCCAATGAGTACTTAGTGCATTACGCATATTTATGAAAAGCCAAAGCAGACTCATAGATTTGTCTATATTTCCATTTTAAAAGAACTTTTAGCGATTTCAAAACGATCTTATATATATTTGATTTTTACAGAGTTATTTAAAAATATATAGGCGCGTTGATTTAATTTATAGATAGTAAAATATTTTTTTTTAGTTTTTTGAGAAATAAATTATTACTTATTTACAGTTGAGTTAGTATAATATCATTTCATTGTATTTTGACAGCCTACATGGCGTAGCGGTAGCGAACGCGGCCGCTGCGTAAGGAGGCGCGGGTTCGATCCTCGCGCAGTGTAAGTATTTGTATGCATGAATATGAATATTTGCACTGGTCTGGTCGTGCCTCGGAAAGCACGTTAAGACGTTGGTTTCGGTTGCCATGCGAACATCTAGTGGCAGTCGTTACGGGTTGTTGGAGCCCACAAAAGTCCAACAATTGGTCTAACTTCAATGCTTCGATATTGCCTTCGCGTTGTGGAGGTCAGACGGTGGAAGTTGCGAAGTCTATTATTGATATTGTGGCACCCACTCTAGCGGTTATCTTTAATACTTGTATTGACTGTGGAGAGTTTCCTGATCTCATGAAAAATAGTAAGATAATACCTCTGTTTAAATCAGGCAGTACATCAGACCCAACAAATTATAGACCTATTTCTGTACTACCTACCTTTAGTAAAATATTTGAGAAATTAATTTTAAACCAAATGCTAAGTTTTTTTAATAAACATAAATTATTACATAGCAAACAGTTCGGTTTTACAAGGGGTCGTTCAACTACTGATGCCGGTATTGAACTTCTATGTCATATCTACAATGCATGGGAGGATAAATGCGATGCCTTGGGCATTTTTTGTGATTTGTCCAAGGCATTCGATTCGATTGCGTTCTTCACGAGACGTTAATCAGGAAACTCCGCCACTACGGGATCAGGAACTCTGCATTGGATCTTATTACATCCTACTTGAGTGGTAGGATTCAAAGCGTTGACGTTAATGGAAAAAGATCATCCGGATCTTTAGTAACAATGGGAGTCCCACAGGGGTCAATTCTTGGTCCCTTTTTGTTTCTTGTTTACATTAATGACCTGCCGTACCTCATAAAGGATAATCACGATATAGTGTTGTTTGCAGATGACACTTCACTTTTATTTAAACTTAAACGTCAGCAGCAGGTCACTGATGATGTAAATAGCGCGATCTCCAAAGTAGTCCACTGGTTTAATGTTAATAATTTACTCTTAAACGAGAAAAAAACCAAATGCATTAAGTTTACTCTACCTCACGTTAGGCAGGTGAAAACTAAAGTGTTGATAAAGGGCGAAGAATTGGAATCTGAAGACAGCACAGTGTTCTTGGGTATAACTCTGGATGCTAAGCTTCAATGGGGTCCCCATATAGAAAAATTGTCAAAAAAACTAAGTTCTGCTGCATACGCAGTTAGAACAATTCGTAATTTGACTGATATTGAGACGGCCCGTTTAGTGTACTTTGGCTATTTCCATAGCGTAATGTCGTACGGCATTCTGTTGTGGGGAAATGCCACTGATATTCAGACAATATTTGTTTTGCAGAAACGAGCTGTTCGTGCAATTTATAAATTAAGTCCAAGACACTCTCTCAGAGAAAAATTTAAAGAAATTAATGTACTGACCGTGCCGTCTCAATATATTTATGAAAATCTTTTGTATGCTCATAAAAATATAAAATTGTATAAAAAATACAGTGATGTCCATAATATAAATACTAGGAACAAGCACAAATTTATTGTACCTACAACAAGGCTCAAGAAAATAGGTGGCTCTTTTAGATGCCAATGTATACATTTTTACAATAGACTTCCAGAGGTGGTTCAAGATCTGAGCCTGAATAAATTCAAATGCTTCATTAAACGTAAGTTGTTTCAGAAAGCATTTTATAGTGTTAAAGATTATATTGACGACAAAAAGGCTTGGGCTTGAGCTGCGTCCGATTTCTATGCTTACACTGATTGTTCTTTGATTTTTCCTCTCGTAGTTTAAATTTGCAATTGTTTGTTTTTTTTTTTAACTCAAAGCCAGTACACACTATGTAGCCAGGCATATTATACGTTACGGAATTGCATCGCTGACAGGGGTATTCGGCACTGGTGCAGCTGCACAGGAGCTAAACTTAGCATTCGGGAACACCGTTGGAGCTGCTGAACCTTGGACAAAACTGTCTTTGCATTGTGTAGATTCAATTTCTTAGTATTGTATAATTGCATGGAACACGTGTGAGCACGATCTAATTGCTGTAAAGCATCTATTTGTTGGGTTAGTCTTTTATTGACATGATAGTGCTATGGCTGTTGAGAGTATGTCATGCTCACTCAAATGTCTCGCTGGTGGTGGCGTGTGTGTTGGGTCATTAGGTTCCCTTCAATATGGTTGAGCTGAATGATGCTGATCCATACGTCATGTTCGTGAACGGACGCCGTCAGAGGGGACTGGTCATCTCTTAGCTGCTACGGCGTATTTTAATTTCTGAATTGTTGTTTTTTTTTCATAATGGACGCTCTCAGCGTACAATATATTTCTGCATCGTTCTCACACGATTGATTTCAAAATGAATGATGTAATCAAATATTTGTATCAATAGCTTGATAATTTAAAAGAGTGTCCATGGAGTTTCTTGCCCGTTCTTCTCCATAGGTACCTACTCTTTGGAATGGGCGACTAGCTTCACCTTACTGACTGACCGACCTTCTGACAATTCAAAAGTGCCTGTAACTGGTTTATTTGAAATAAATGCTTTGATTTTGATTTTGACGGCAGTCGCTTCACGGAAATTGTCGAAATTTCGCCAAAATCAGCAATTAGACTGGAAAAGCGGACCCCAGATTCCAAAGCTTTGGATGCGACTGGTATTAACCCTGAGATGATGATGATGATTTCATTGTATTCATTTGGGCAAAAAAAAAACCTAGCACCCCACGTATATCATTTATTTGACTTGTTCTTATCATCAATCACATACTTAGATGTTCATTGTAGCCACGCACAAACATCAATTCAATGTTGACATGCGAAAAAGTACGCGACTATGTTAAATTGAAACTACGTCTAAGTTACGTTTTTTAAGTTTTACCATATATAAGCACAAAGATTTGGGTAGTAGGTATATTTATGCATACCCTCAATAAAATCTTTGTGCACGCCCCTGCTGCCACTAGATGCTCGTATGGCAACCGGGACCAACGGCTTAACGTGCTTTCCGAGGCACGACCAGACCAGTGCAAATATTCATATTCATACATACAAATATTTGCATTGCGCGAGGGTCGTACCCGCGCCTCCTTGCGCAGCAGCCGCTTTCGCTACCGCTACGCCCCGGAGGCTGTCAAAATACAATGAAATGTTATTACTAAGTCAACTGTAAATAAGTAATAATTTATTTCACAAAAAACAAAAAATATATTTTATTATCTATAAATTAAATCAACGCGCCTATCTTTTTTTAAATAACTCTGTAAAAAATAAATATGTATAATCATAACTATTAAATTTTGCTAATTTGTAAACTTCAGGAAAATTATTACAATATAAAGTATAGTATTGAAATTCAAAAGCAAGTAGGTTGAAAAACTTAGGTCTTTTAAGTTTTTGTAGAGTTAAACCAAAAACTAAAATAAATGAACATTTAATTCCGCTTAAAACAACCAATATAGGTTCATATTTATGTTACCAAATACACCAATAACGAAACAACATAAGCTGATAAAATAAAAAGGTATTTGAACGAACAAAAATCATGCAATTTGTCAATTTATTAGAAGCTGTGCTTATTTGGCCTTATAAACTCAATAAAATTACACGCCCACGTACGCAAAGTTTACGCACACAACCAAATAATTTTATTCACATACACGAATAAAAGAGACACATTTAGTAACTGTTCTGCTTACGCGAAGTGACACGGGCGTCGCGACGAAGCCGAGTTGCGTGGGCTGCATTGTAATGTGTGTTAGTAGTTTGCACTAGCCCCAATAGATGGCAGTGTTATCAGTAACTAATTAACCGTCTTTCGGTTTTAAGTTTGTAGTATATAAATTATTTTACTGTGGTATATTATAAATTATTATATTTTTGTTAGAAAATTATTAGGGTATGTAGTGCTTATCTGCCGCTATGGAGCGCACGCGCCTGGAAGTTCAAGATTGTAATATCTATATCAATATTACAAAATAACTGACTCTGTGAAGTACATAGTTGGCTATTATTGTACATTTTATAGACAAACGACTGTATTAAGATTACAATAAGTCCATCATCATCATGCCAGCTTATAATCCCGGTTGCACCCGCGACTTTCGCGTTGGAGCCCGAGGTTCGCTTTCCTATAAATACGACTCCATTTCGCACGATCTCTGGCATCCCGTGGTGTGCGATTGCTGACACGCATGTCATCTCTTACGACGTCAAGTCAGCACTTCGTTGGTCTACCTCGCTTGTTCCGGCCCGACAAAGGCGCCATGGCAAGACATTTGCTACCCACGTAACATGCCGGTTTTCGTAAGACTTGACTGTACCAGCATTGGGGACCCTCTTGCAGTTTGTCTGCGATGTTACGAACACGAAGACTGCCATGGATGCGGGAGTTCCTGATGCGGTCTTTCCGCGTAACTCCACACATCCACCGCAGCATATTCATCTCGGTGGCACGCAGCTCCTGGTTGTGTCGATCGAGCACAGGCCACGCCTCACTGCCATACAGAAGAACAGGTCCAATGATGGTCTTATAGACCTGTACCTTAAGTTTAACCGGCATTTTAGGGTCACAAATGACACCTGTCACTTCACGCCATTTTGCCCAAGTAATGTAGCCGGACGCGTGGAACACAGACCTCAAGTATTTAAACTGGTCTGTGCACTCAACCATATCTACGCCTATGCACACAGACATAGGATCTGTCGTGTTGCTGGTCATGTACACTGTCTTCGCCATATTAGAGTTTAAGACCTCCATTCTCAAGCGAGTTCTTCCACGAATTCACTCGCCGCACCAACCGTTCAGCGTCATCATCATCAGCATACATGAACAGCCAGGAAGGTTGCTCGTGTGAATTCTTAATAATATCAAGATTATAATAAGTAATGCTTGGAAATATATTCTCTATATCCTTTTTAGAGACATCTATGGCATAAACGGATAACTAATACGTTGGCAACTCTTGCTGCTAACAAAATCCATCGAAGAGCTTATTTAATTGGTGTCTAAAAAAATTTCGACAATATCTTACGACTCGTCTTGAGTTCTCAAATCTACAGGAGCCTTCCAAACCATAAAAAAAAAAATAAGATTAACCGATCAACTTTTAAGCCAGTGTAAAAGCTTATGTAGGTGTAAAATGAGCTGTCAACCCATCTAATGTTGAAGATTGAGATTATTGACTGCTCATTTGTGACTGGTGATTTAATTACAAAATAGATCATTACATAATAGGTTTCTGTTGGTACGGCAGCTTCGAAGCATAGAAACTTCTAGCGACAGCCTGAGTGAGCCTCACGGGACTAGTCTAATATCATAAATTCATTCTATCAAGTCACCAACTGTTCCAGATGGTATCGACGGTAAGCAAGCCCGGCGCACCGGCACCAGCGGTCCCCTGGGTGAGCTCTTCGACCACGGCCTCGACTCCTACTCCGCGGTCCTTATACCTACATTCCTCTACAGCATATTTGGCAGGTACATCATTTATTCATGATATTTTTAGGCCATGACCCGCATCCTAATTGTGACTATCAAAAGAAATAATTTCGAAGTAAATTGCTAATCCATTGCGGCATATGTTCAAAAATGTGTCTTCTCAACAACGTAAATAACGCAATGAATGTGGTTCAACTGTCAAAATGAAACACATTGCTACTGATAGTGTTACGTAATTAGACTGCGGCAACGGGTCGCGTCCTTTTAAACGCACGGAAGTGGGTACTATAAATTGGTATCCACATGTTTATGATCTATTTACAAATTCAACAGATACTGTTGTTAGACACCACAGTAGCTATACTACCTGAATGAAATTGAATGTAGCTGTTTATAATAGAATAATATACAAGTAAATAATATAAATACAGTTTTGACTCAGTAAAAGTTCACATTGCGTTCTAATATAATGCAGCATGACACATTAACAACTTTTCTGATTAGCCTTAAATGGCCAACTCAAGCGTAATTTATTAAAAAAGAAGTTTTTGCATGTGTTCTTCCCGACTTTTTTTCAGTTGCTCTGCTTCTAAAAGTCATACCGTAATGTTAAGTGGCGGGTGGCCTAAAACCATCCTTAAGAATTTGGCTATTAAATAATTATTCAAATCCGGCTGGTAGTTCCGGATATTACCTACGTACAGACGACAGCTCATCAAGCTATTACTGAGCAAGTAATCACTACGTTTTACAAGCTACTACAATTTGTAAAATTTCTTTATTAGATTTTCAACTTTATCTCCGTATACGTACACACTTCTCTATCAGACGTCATATCTGGTCGCTCCCCTTCTTCCTTTGAAATAATAGCCACGATAATATATTGTATGTTTAAACCACAGGAGATATAATATTAGTTTAGTCCAAAAAAATATAAAGGAATATGAGTACTTTTTCCAACCTAGTACAAGATGACTGACCTTACCTTAACAGTCATCTTGTACCAGTATTACATAGTTAAATAGGTATAAGGCCAAAGTAAAATTTAAGTACTTAACTACCTAATCACGGTGGCGATAAATGAAGGTGCACAATTTTCCGATACACTAACGGCGCAAGCCGAAGGTTACACGCGATTGGTGAAGTTCCTAAACTGAAATTACCAAGAAAATGTTGCCCAGAAACGGTAAACCACGTGCACTTGTTTCTCGTGCTGACACAACACGGTCACGCGATGCCGTAGGTCAAGGAATCGTGGCTCTGTAAATCTGAATTCTGAGTCGAAAGTTCGAATCATATCAATATAATTTACCATAGTATTAAATTGCGTAAAAATTGCCGTCAGTGATTACTTTAATGTTCGTCCTTGATTGTTGGCTTTTGTGCGCAGTCACAATGTAAATATAAATACAAAGTGTACGAGAGAAACATGGTAGGTAGTATATGGACTTCCATTGTAATAGCTGTTTATTTGTAATATATGGTAGGAATCTTCAACTTTGCGTAGGAGAAAATATGCCAATTCCGTTGTCAAAAAATGGGTCCGAATGTGGTTTATCAACTCAGCCTGTACAGCTGAGTATTAGATCTCATAACCGTCGAACCTAAAAAATAAAATAAATTTTGTTTTCTGTCGGGTACCTACCATGGTTTTTCACGGCCGTCGTAAAGGGTGTCGAAAGTAATTTATTTTCTTCAAACACGACAAAAAGGGTACCTAAGACAGTCGGACAACATGACTCTGTACAAGAAATCTGGAAATGAAGTACCGAAAGCTTTGTACTAATGTCAGTCAGAATATAAAGCGTGGGCGGATCATTGATAGTTCTTTTTTTAATGAATATAGATAAGTCATGTTAGACTCGTAACAATTTAGATAGGATATCGCTAAACACAGAACAGATAAAAGGCATTTCGTGTCGCTAAAGGCCAGCCCTGTATCCTGCACTCAGTTTGATAATGCGTTATCGTGGCGGGACCCACAATTTTCTATCGCTCCTGGATTCTTTCTAACATTGATTGATGGATATCTACTTAACAGTATTTGTAACGATTGGGCATCGATATCACCGCTACTGATCCATACCATTTGGTTATTTATGAGTGTGATATAAAATAAAATAATTTTATTGTTCGTAAAAAAACAAAAATACTGTAAAATCAAGTTGATCTGATCAGCTCTTTATATTATTTACTCTGCGTAATTATACTGTTATCTTTGTCACAAATCACGCCATATGTTTTGTTAGTAGGTATAATATTTATATCGCCACACGCATTTTTAAGTACGACACGGAAATAATGTAGCCGATAACAGACGCATCATCACCTGCTACGCCTATTCCCGAATATGTTGCGGTCGGCTTCTAGAAGGCTTTAAACTGAAATAAATCTTGATTTTTGTCAAATAGCAAAAACCGTGACAAGCAGGGGCGGTGGCTAGCTCAATAAGGTGAAAGCCCTTTGCCGAGTTGTGTCTTTATAATCCTGTGAATGTAACAGGGGACGATCCTATGTCATTCAAATTAATTCGGTTGGTAGTTACTATGATTATAAAGTAGGTACTCTGACCCAAACGATCGGATGATTTTTATACCTAGATGAACATAGTCCTCAACGTCAGCTGTAAATAATGATGAAATAACATCAAAATATTGATTAATTTCAGAGATGAAGTGAGCACGCTTCGTTTCCTGTTTCTGATCTGGAACATTTTCTTCAACTTCTACCTGACGCATTGGGAGAAGTATAACACCGGCGTCATGTTCCTGCCCTGGGGATATGACTTTACCATGATCGTAAGTCGTCATATACTGAGTGGTGCTGACAATACGACAATAAATGAAAACACGAAAAATGCTGGTTCATAGGAATAATTCTAAACCATAGAAAAAAACATAGCATCAAAAATAAAAAAATTAAAAACTTTTAAACGAAACTAAATCGCATAAAATTGCAAACGGTATAGAACATCCTTTAAAATATTGGTTCACTGACCTCCGATCGGCGACAGCGCGATCCTGTATCGACTTGCTTTTTTCGCGTCATTATTATTAAAGTTTGGTACCGCAGGATGCGGCGGTCATTAACCTGTAAGCGCTTCCTTATCAACATGTACATCATGTAGAAAATGTGAAAAATGAAATAATTTCCGATGATTTTTATGGGTAGACTGAGAATGTGTTGAGTGAGGTACACGATGTTTAATTTATTGTCTTATTGTCAGCACCACTCTGTATATAAACTCAAGTAATTTATTGAAACTATGTAGAATCAGTACTTTTTGATCGTCAAAATCACATTAGACTACTGTCTAATGTGCTACTACACACTTCTACATCTTGAGGTACTCCCCAAGATGTAGTAACCCATGTGACTGGTCAGAAGTTTCACAACAGACTCTACAGCAGCATAGCTCAGCTCAGCAGTTATTCTTTTCTGTTCGAAGAACTTTATACATGCATACGTAATTAACATTACGAAAAACAAAACATTCAATTAAATTATTTGCCTTAAGTCATTTGCACGTCATAAGCACGTGATAATAATATGCCAACAAAAACAAAAGTTGTAAGATTTTTACTACATAATAACGAATATTCCATTCTATACTCAAGTAGAAATAAAATAGATAGTAGATACCTTCGCTTAGGCACATGCGCATAAAGAGAGCAATGCTATTTTTAATCAACCTAATTAAAGTTTTTATTAATTTTTTTTATTACTCCATCCGTTATTTAAATAGATGTTGTCTAGTGGAGTGTTACGCATTATTTCTCGCTAATATTGAAAATAACTCTGACCGTAGACATTTAACTTGTACCTATATTCCCTTACAATTACAAATAAGGATGAACTTGAGGGTAGCTTCCCATTTTTTTTTCCGAAAAACCTAATTTAGTCTAATAATTGTAAAATAATACTTATGAACATTTTAAACAAAAAACTGCCAAATCGGTCCTGCCATTCTCCAATCACTAGCAGTGACGCGCTTCGCAGTTTCATCCGCAAAAGCATAGACCAAGTGGAAATATGGGGGAAAAGAATATCATGTAAAGTATTCTGATGTATAAACATTATTAATTTATGTAAAGTTTAGCATCAGTTAAATCAACCTTTTATATTGTTTAACTCGTCTTGCTTTACCATACTATCATTGTATGTACTCGTATTGCTACATTATATTCAAGAAGTACGATTTCTCGCAGGGTTCCTGTATCCTGCTGCTGGTGACATCTGTGTTCGGGCCGGAAGCATGGCACATCCCTCTGCCTGGCGGCATCACACCGGGCGTCATCTTCGAGTTTGTACTGTACTTTTCTGCTATGCTCACCAGTCAGACGGTCATTTTGTGGAATATTTACAAGTGAGTGACACTTTTATTAAGCATCATAGTACCTACACGATGAGTTCAATGACTGTTTTTAGGATATTGAGTTATTTCAGCTCTATCGTGTTTTTTTTTGTAATTATAAACTAGTGCTTGACCTCAATCCCGCCTGATGGTAAGCAGTGATGCTATCTTTGATGCTAAAGCGCGCTTGTTTATTCAGAGCTTATTAACTCAAAAAAACTAATTAAATAGAAAGGAAGACGGCAGTTTAACGAGGTGATGCAATGTTAAACCCAAAAATACAACCAACGATGCTGCGCCAGAGGGAGATTGACGTGGAGACCCTCGAGGACCAAACTCCCGACACAACAACATTTAGCGCATCGACAACTGCTTAGACCCGTCCTTCCGAAATGATATTATAAATTCGAAAGTAAATTAGTATATGAATGTTAATGATACATTTCGTCTTAGATATAGGCTATTTTTTTTCTTTCTACAATTGATAATTTCAGAACTAAATCACATCCACGCGGGTGAAGCTGAGAGTTGAAGCTATATGTTATTTGATTTTTCTAAATATCAAGTTATTACAATCTGTCAGATTCCTTTATTAAATTTTCAACTTTATCTCTAAAGCATTATGACTCAAGGTTGATTAGAAATATTTGTCAGTTTTGGCTAGCTTGACCTGCTGTAGTCCGTATCTATAAAACAAGCAAGGCGAAATTTTCGTGAACCACCTATAAGTAGGTGGTTACCGAGCCCATAACCCCTTTTGTTACGAAATGTTATACAGTAGAACCTCTATAGCTCAAACCTCGGTAATTTAAAAACCTCTATAACTGCAAAAAAAAATGATCCCTTCCCATCAGAGCCCAAAACCTCAATAACTTAAAATACACAACCTCTTTTTCTTTTTTTTTTTTACGAGTGGAAATGCCTTTACGCACCATACCCGTCGCTAGCTAGGCGACGAGCGTGTGTGGGACTCGCCCGGAATACCCACTAAAACCACCCGGTTACCGTCGGGCCCTGTGTTGAGAGTGTCACGGGGCCGGCCCGAAGGCCTAGGCGCCGTGTCACTCTCAGAGCTTACCGGCCCTGTTAGGGCCGGTTTCCGCGCCAAAGGGGGATTACCCGGTAACGGAGTAATCCCCAGACGTGGTGACCGTTGTGCAATGCGCGTGCGGGGGCTACCCACACGCGCTGGTCACACCCTGGGGCTAAAGGAGACGGGGGTTCGTCCCCCGCCTTCTTCGCCCCACCCGTCTACGCCGGAGGGGAGCGGCAAGTACGTCCTCTTCCCGCTCCCTCTCCGCAGCCTCCTTCTGCAAGAGGACGGTCTCGCAGAAGGAGGCGGCAGCCTCCCATGCACTCTCGCTTTCAACCATGGCTCGCACCATGGTTGCCAGGGAGAGGCGTCCGCCTCCGAGCGCCGCAACGAGGTCGCGGCGCTCGTTTCTCCAGGCCGGGCACTCCACGAGGGTGTGCTCGGCCGTGTCGTCGGGGGAGTCGCAGTGATGACACCGCGGTGACTCCTCCCGACGGGCGACCCGGTGCAGGTAGTGACCGAAGCAGCCATGTCCGGTCAGTACCTGCACCAGGCGGAAGGTAAGGCTGCCATGCCGGCGCCCAACCCATCCCTCCAACACCGGACGAATCGCTCCAATCGTCCGGTGGCCGGCAGCTGGGGAGCGGAGCAGGATTAGCGGCTCAGGGCCTCCCCCTGAGCCGCTAATCGGACCCGCCTTACTTCCTCGAAGGCGGGTCGTTCCCCCCGTTCCCGGGCCGCGACACGGTGTCGATGCACCTGGGACAGAACCAGGGCATCGACCTCCCACGGGGGCGTGCCCGCGAGCACGCAGGCCGCCCCATGACTGACCGTGCGGTATGCCCGCACGGTCCGTGTCGCGATGACCCTCTGCGGCCTCCGCAGCAGTGCCACTGTGCGCCGGGAAAGGCGCTCCGCCCACACCGGGGCTCCGTAGAGTGCCATCGACCGTACCACTCCCTGGTACAGCCGACGGCACGCCGAATTCGGCCCCCCCAGATTGGGGAGGAGCCGTCCGAGTGCGGCTGTGAAGGAGCACAGCCGCGGAGCGAGGAGCCTAAAGTGCTCCTCGAAACTCCAGCGGGGATCCAGGATCAGGCCGAGGTACTTGATGTGTACCTCGACGGGAACCCGGACCCCCTCCACTCGGATACGGAGACCCGGTGGGGTTCTGCGTCGCGGGGCGTGGAAGGTCATGGCCCTCGTCTTCTCGAGGGCCACTTCCAGCCCCAGGAGGCGGATGCGCCGGAGGACCAAAGAGGTGCCGACCGACGCAAGGTGAACCGCCTCCTCCCAGTCACGCGCCCTGGCCGCGACTAGAGTGTCATCCGCAAAGCAGACGACATCCATCCGCGGCAAGAGCGCGCCACGCAGAACCCAGTTGTACCCCAGGTTCCAGAGCAGGGGACCGAGCACTGATCCCTGGGGTACTCCAACAGTTACGGTCCACGACTGGACGCGACCCTCCGCGTCCTCGTACAGGACCTTCCTCTCACGGAGGTAGTCCCGCACGAGGGCGCAGAGGTAGAGGGGCACTTCATGGTACTTCAGTGCCGCCTCTATGCATTCGTGGGAACACAACCTCTATAACTTAAATAAGTAATCTCTGTATTGGCCCTCAGTAACTTCCACAACCTCTATAACATAAAAATGTTTGTCATTGAGACAAACGAAAGAGAAAGAGTGTGGTTTCGGTATTTATTGCTTGCTCGTGATTTCTAGTTAAATTGTTAACGTAAATAATATAATACACTAGCGGCCGCCAGCGACTTCGTTCGCGTGGAGTTAGTTATGATCTGCTCCTATTAGTCGCAGCGTGATGTTATATAACCTAAAGCCTTCCTGGATTAATGGGCTATCCAATGGAAAAAGAATTTTTCAAATCGGACCAGTAGTGCCTGAGATTAGCGCGTTCAAACTATATAGGTAAACCTATTGTTTGCGTCTTGGAAATAGGGTAGTTGACTAAAAAAAACTAATTAGTCCTTCAGTCAGATTTCCAAAAAATACTAGACACGTATTTTTTCTTTTTTCATATAAACAAAAAATTAAGACGACACAGTGCGTTGAAAACTCGTTGGACGTCACTGGCGCTACAGTTTTTAGCGAGCAGTGACGTCACCAGCTACCACTCCTGATCTTTGATACCTTTTATATTTGACAATTTTTATTGATTTGATAAAACAAAATATACGTATCCAATATTTTTCTATAATCTGAATGACGGACTAAATAGAATATTTTTTTTACTCAGGAAATATCCCCATTCTTTAAAGCTTTGTGGCGGTTAGCCATAAGTTCTTGATCATCGTCCTGAAAACATCGCTTTATGTACTGTATGAAAAAACTGGCTTAAAATGAGTTAAAAAAGAAAACTAACAACACTCACATACGCTGATAAATTAAAAAGAGATTTTTACAGGTCGTATCGCGACAAAACCGGTAAGATGCGTTCATTCAGCGAAGCAGTACGTCCACTGGTGCCACTGTTCATATTCTTCGTGATGAGCTCGCTGTGGGCTGTCTACTCGCCCAACGATATCATCAACCGCGCGCCCAGGATCTTCTACATACTCACCGGAACTATATTCTCTAATATTAATGTAAGTATTACTTTTTAGGGTTCAATACCCAAAGAGTTAAAACGGGCGCCTGTTTCTAAGACTTCACTGTCCGTCTATCTGTCTGTTACCAGGCCGTATCTCATGAATCGTGATAGCTAGACGCACTGAGCAAGTAGGTAGTCGCTAAACATATGAAATTTCAAAAACAGTAACAGAAAAAGATTACCTAGAAAATACCAAGTGGAATGGTATATGTAAAACCTTAATGGGAGCGTTCAAGTATTACGTAACGCAGTTTGGAGGGGGGGGTCTCGATGCGTTACAGGGCCGGGAGGGGGGTCTTTCTTACTACACGTTACGTAACATTGTTTATATACTAAAACTATACCAAGTGTAAAAACTATTACATAACTTTTTACGACTAGGATAAAATTGATCAGTTTAGTGTTACGTAACGTTTAGAGAAGGGGAGGGGGGAGTACTGAAAACGTTACGGTGCTTTACAAGGGGGGGAAGGGTGGTCAAAAATTGCGTTACGTAATACTTGACCGCTCCCAATAAGTAAGTACTCTAGTTCCAAGTTACGTGTGGTCGGCTTAACATCTTTTATTTGCATTCACCTCCATCAGTCTTTCCATCTTTTAGAGAAAATAGTTTAATGTTCCAATCTCGCAATAGGAACCAGTGATATCACAGGCTGGAAATTTCAATATCTAATGAATATATACATTTTCTTTCTTCAATGAACACGGTACCTTACAGCTATTCCTCGTGATGAGAAGTGAGATGTCGAGAACCTATGATTCGCATTAATCGCATCTCGCGCGGGATGTGCGTTACTCTGACCAGGACTGATCATACGGAGATGGTCTGACAAATGAAAACATGTGTGTGAATTTAAGTGTGATTGACAATAAGCCATTAAGTAGATTAGTACTATTAAAAGTGGATTGCAATAAAAAAGTGCATTTGTGCCTGTTCTAAAAAAATAGGAGTAACATGAGACTATCCCCCTTATTCATAAACGCTGCTTAAAGTTAACTAGTGATTAGCAATTCTTTACCGACACATATTTGACCTTTTAACGTAACTTAACTTAAATTATCCTTGATGAATAAATCCCTTAAACACTGTGCTGTTTATTCATAAACAATGATTAAAGTTAAGCGACGTGCAAACGTCTAAAATGTATGTTTAAAGAATCGCTAATCACTAGTTAACTTTAAGCAGTGTTTATGAATAAGGGGGTATTTGTTTAAATAAATTCCATCATTTATTTAGTCATAAACTTTTGTAACAAAAAAACACAAAATGGGCGGAGCCAGTCTCTACCAAACAAGCTAGGAATCAGTACTCTGAATTGTATGATACTTTCCACTACTTTTACAGTGTCGTCTAATTGTGTCACAAATGAGCGACACTCGTTGCGAGGCGTTCAACTCTCTGCTGATCCCGTACGCACTAGTGTTGTGCACGGTGTTCTGGACCGCGGTCTCGCCCGGGACGGAGCTCCTGTTGCTTGCCGCACTCTGCTTGATCAGCTCCATTGCACACATCTACTATGGCACTAAAGTGGTAAGTGAGAATATAAAGATTGACACTGTAATACTAATGCTAACTAAACAATGCTAAAAAACACTATTTTCGTATAGAGTCAAAAATCCTACTCAAAATGCGTACAATGGTATTATTGTATTAATGGTATTATTGAGTTTCTGGATAAATAATATGCCTAGTTTAGATTAGTGCATTGTGGCATTTATAAGCGGTACAATAGTGCTTTGGGTTACATTAACTTTACAAAAATTTCGGTACAGTGAAACCTGGTTAAGTGAGACATCAAGGGACCTGCAATGTCGTTTCACTTATAGAGGTATCCACTTACCCAGTGTCTCAGATATACAGGTATAAATAAATATCTGTTTCATAGCCATAATTCCATTAATCCTTTCCACTTTCATAAACGGATATTAACTTCAGTTTTTCACGTAATGATAACGATTGTAGCTTTCGTATTGGCATTTTTCAAATAAACATCTTAATGATAGTAAAGCGAAACTAAAACTGAAGGTAATTGAAGCTCAAAATTTGTACTTACGTACTTGGAATTACGTGTGGAATTTGTGGGTAGAATAAGAATGAGTAAACAAACAATGTTATCTCAGTTACAGAGGTTAACGCATATAAAATTTACTCGCAGTCTCAGTTATAGAGGTAACTATGATGATAAATCGAAAGAATAAAACCCAGATATAGAGGCTTACCTCGTCCCACTAACAGAGGTAATTCAGTGCCTAATTGTTGGGACCTCAGCATGAGTTCCAGTTATGGAGGTTTCTCACTTATCCAGGTCCCACTTAACCAAGTTTCACTGTAATTAGATACCTGCCTGCGATACCTCGCAACCTCGGTTTAACTCGCTGCCTCAGCAAGCAAAGTACATTCAAGTCATGAAGGTAAATCTTTCAGAAGACCCCGACTTATCGTACTGAAGCATCTTCGGCATATCGTTACCCTAATATGTATTAGGTATTTGCTTTCACTATCTTTTTTTGCAAATATTGCAACAAAGTCACTCATTTTGCAATTAAGATGCACTAATAACATTTATTTGGTGTTTTCAGGTGCAAGAAATGTGTGATCATTTCAAGATTGAATGTTTCCATATCAAACCAAAGATAAAATAAGTTATTTATACAATAAATTCCAACTGCAAGTTGCGAAAGAAATAAAAATTAAGTACCTAATACCTCTTGTATTATGGTTGTCTTTATAAATAAAGGTATGCGATCATATTTGCAATGTATGTCCACGGAAGTTGTATCAATATTAATTGTGGCAATAATTTTCAGTTGCAATTGAGTAGATTATTTTTAGTTATAATTTTTTTTTTTTTGTACTGGTAATAATTTATGAGCATATTTATTTTATTTAAACTGATTGACGTGTGTTTTTCATGAATAATTGTGGCCGTGTACCTTTAATGTTAACTACTGTTTTGTAGTACTAGCAGCTCATTAATTAGAGTAGCAACATTTAGGCCCTAAATAAGTGTATAAATTTGTTTTTTAAATCAAGTAAGCCATCTTATGCAAGCATTTATCATACCTATAATTAATATTATTTTATCCAATACTATTTTCCGAGTGATATTTCGAATATATTAGTTCTATCAACTGAGGACCAACAAAATAAATCAACTGATTTTAACTCATTATTCCTGATGGATTTTTTTGCTCTAATTTTTAAATCTTGTAAATATAACTTTAGTCCAGGGTGAAATTTCGTAATTTATTTCTCTATGTTTGTAATAATATTGGGCGGGCATTTATTGAACATTAAATTTAAGACTTTTAGTCTTCATAGAATAAGACTAAATTGAAACGTTACTAGTAACGCTAGTCATGTTTATTAGGTGATAAATTGTTACTCATGCCATATAATATGTCATACAATAGTTGTGTAATTTCATGCCAAATGTTTCCAATTAGGTTAAATTTAGTCAATTTTATCAAATTAAATACTATCTATTAAGTAGTTGTCTTGTGTGTACATGTACTTTTATATACTGATTTTCACTTTATTAATGCAATGTTTATATTAGGTACTCTTGATAATGATCTGAAATCCAAATCTCAGATTGATACATACGTTCCTCCTTTATATACAATTTTGTTAGTTTTATTTGTGGGACAAGGTAAGAGTATATTCCAATGTTTTGTGATGAATTTAGGATGTTTAAGTTTCCTACTCGCTAGTTTATACTTACTCTATAATTTATACTTTTGAAGCAGTACGATTAACGGTAAATCTTGTTAAGTTTTAGGGCAAAATCATTTTAATAGATCTTGTATCAAAGCACAAAATTTTTGGGCACTAAAAATTGACGCCTAATTAACGCATATCTTACGATCTTTATTGCCGTCGACGTCAATCTAAATGGACTCATGGGACTCTGACCAAAACCGTTTTGGGCAGACTCCAATGTGTACATAAGATAGGATATTAAGTGTTCCATCGCTTCATGAGCTCATTTGTATATGTATCTCCTCTTATCAAATTGCTTTTATCTTATTCTTTCTCTTATTAATTAGCTTTGTCAATATGTGTCCGAAGTTTTACGATATAAGCACAAAACGGCTTGATATGAATTATAATGTTTTTGCCCTAATACGTTTTTGGTATAGAGGGTTGCTCAATATTGTACCTGTTTTATTTCTATAGTTATTAGTAATAACTATTCCGACACCTAGAGGTTTTAAACCAAAGGGTAGGAACTGTTAATCGACTCTGCCTCATCTACATTTCAAGTCTTATATTTTCAATAAAGGACTTATTTAATTTTTGATTATTTATTTACCCCCCTTTTTTGTTCTGGATGAGATATTATCAAATGACCTCTCCCGCCTTGGGCGGAGCGGAAGGCCGTGTCAGACTTTTACTGACTACAACCCACCTGTGTTACTTTACTTGCCTGTGCGCCAGGCCCACGGTTTCTTTTTTTACCACTCCGCAACCCTGACCCATGAGGCATCGTTCTTCGTGGACCCCATCCCGATGTGCTGACATCTCTAGAGGCGCGCGTGAAACAAATTATCAAAGTACCCAGCACTAGATTGCGACAATCGCAATCTCCATGTCGCCATGAGATCCCGCCGGAGCTCTGTCCGCCGTAGCGCGATTTCTCGCGGCAGCGAAGTTATGCCCCGGCATTTTAGCTCCTCTCGCCACTCCCACATATGGGCGAGGCCTTTGGCCTCCAAATCCCATGGCGGCAATCCGGCAAGGAGGCTCGCTACCTCAGCGGAGACCGCGAACCCCGCGGTGAATTTCCGGGAGGAGGAGTTTAGTCCCCCTAGATTGGGGAGAAGCCGCGGCAGCCCCAGCCTCTTTCAATCTGGGGACTGAAACAGGCCGGGAGGCGGAGCACTTCCGAGGTTTGGTTCGCAAGCCAAACGTCGGAAGTGCTCCTCGAAGTGCCACCAGCTGTCGAGGACGAGGTGGGTAAAAATTGGAAGGAAAGGGTAAAATAGGTAAAAAATAAAATATACCTTTTTACCGGCTATTTATAAGAAATACCGGGTATAATATGAGTTGTTATTTAATTGGCTTCGTCATCAATACTACGATCAAGTGCTGGAGTGCTTTGGGGTCCTACCACCATCTTTGGGACTCATGTCAACACCACCTGCAGACGGTGCTCCTTCTGATTTACGGACGGGGTGCTGACGCCAACTTTCTCTTCGGGGCCGAGTGGTCTGACGACAGTCGCACTCATAAAAGCAAAACAAGCCAAATTATTATGAACAGGAAAGCAAGAAATGCACTTCACACAGTAGGGCGCCGCCGCAAAACTGCGCACAGGAGCTTCGCCCGACTCCTGTGACCTGTGGGTTAGGGCTACCGTGTCAGAGGCGGACACGGCTGAAGAAGCGAGCCCGAACCCGGAAAATCCGTTTCGCTTTTCCGGGTGCGGTAACGCCGAAAGTATTTTGTTCTGGAGCTAGTTCGAAGGACTGTGTCACGGGATCCCAGCGAGTGGTTCTGGGCGGTGATTTGAACGGTCATGTGGGTGAGAAGAGTGACGGCCTTGAGCCTGTTCAAGGTGGTGTACCTGGTGGCTTTGGGCACGGCGGCCGCACCGCAGAAGGGAACAACATCTCCAAAAGTGTGCGTCCGCTGACCTTGCAATCTACTACCTACCTACCTACTTCAAAAAGAAGCCGGAGCACCTAGTCACCTACCGCAGCGGGCAAAGCGCTACCCGGATAGAATTTCTACTGACTAGGAGACACCGCATCGGCAAAGCAGCCAACTGCAAAGTCATACCCGGTAGAGTCTCACTGAACAATACCACCTCCTTGTCATAGATCTCTGTGTAAAGGCCCAATGTAGACGTGTAGAGCATAGCCGGCTCCAGATCCGTTGGTGGCTGCTTGATGAAATAAGTCCCAGGAGTTCGCGTCGGTTATTAGTGACAAGTGCGCTGGTACCGATGGAGAATATGTCCAAGACCACTGGGGCAGGATCCAGGCAGCTATTATTGGGGCGGCGCGGGTAGTGCTCGGCATTTCTAAAGGCGTCCGCAAACTTGAAAAGGAGACCTGGTGATGGGACGACACAGTTCAGAGGGAGACTAGAGTGAAGAAAGCCCTCTTCAAATGTGGTATCCGACCGGATCTCCTAAACATCGCGACGGATATAAGGTTGCCATACGTGCCACTAAAAGAGCTGTATCCAAAGCCAGATGAGACCACTTGCCACCGCTTTACAAGAAGTTTGAATCATCTGAGGGGCAAAAGATCATATCCAAATTGGCACGTTCCAGGGTCAAAGCGGCAAAGGATATATCCAAGTGCCGTTGTGTAAAAGTACTGGCAACCTGCTATCCAAAGACCTCGCGGTGAAGGAAAGCTGGCGGTTGTACTTCCACGAGCTGCGGAATAAGCAGCACCAAGAGGTGCAGACACCGGAATTAATTCCAAATCTTGGAATAGTGCCCCCGATAATGCCAGAGGAAGTCAAACGGCTCTTCGTCGCATGGCGAATCGGAAAGCTGTCGGAACTGACGGAGTCCCCATTGAGGACTGCAAGGCGATGGGTCCTCGCGGTGTGGGCATGTTAACTAACCTTCTGAACCGCGTGTTCCTGACCGGCAAAATCTCGAGCCAATGAAGACTGAGTATTATTACTCCAGTCTTCAACGGCAAGGGCTCGGTACAGGTAAACAGGTACCGGTTTTTACCCGGTAAAAATTTTAAATGGGTAGGTAAAAATAGGTATAAATGGGTATTTACCCAAAGTTGGGGTTTTTACCAGGTAAATGCCCATCTCTAGTCCCAGGTATTTCAACGTCAACCTGACGCCGACGTGAACCCCTCCTACCGTTATGTGGGAACCCGATGATGGCGCGTACCGAGGAACATGAAAGCACATGGCCTCGGACTTATGCAGGGCCACCTCGAGTCCCAATTGCCGGATCCCCTTTTTTAATAATTATAAATTAGTGCTTGACGGCAATCCCGCCCGGTGGTAAGCAGTAATGGAGTCGTTCATGGTAAAGCGCGCTAGTTTATTAAGCCTATTCACTTAGAAACAGTGAATAGGAAGGAAGACGACAGTTGAGCGAGGTGATGCAATGTTAAACCAAACAACACGACCAACGATGCTGCGCCAGAGGGAGATTGATCTGTAGGCCTAGTATGAGTTTTCAATACGAAACTCGATCGTCAATATCGAGCGCGTTTGACTCAGTGATTGGCCCGCTTCAAGGTCGTAAGAACTCTCAACCAATGAGAGCACCAAACGCGCTCGATATCGTCGAGCGAGTTTCATATTGAAAACTCATACTAGGCCTACTGGAGACCCTCCACGACCAAACTCCCGACATACCATTTGGTGCATCGTACCCGCAAACATAACATAACATATACATCGCAACACAACTGCTCAGACCCGCTCCGGCTATGGCTTTAACAGACATCATGCCGGAACACTACGAATCGCTTGGTGGCAAGATTTTGCATCGATTGTCGCAACCCGAGGGTCGCTGCATCGGCCGCCGCTTGGTGCGACCTCCCATAATGCCAGGACTAGCGTGTCGTCAGCGTAATAAACTACGCTGACGCCGATAGGGAAGTCGGAACGCAGCATCCAGTCTTACCCGATGTTCCACAGATGCGGCTCCAGGACCGATCCCTGCGGAACACCGCACGACATCTCTCGCCGGTTCCACACTCCTTAGTGACCGGGGTAGATGACGGCCCTGTTCGTCAGATAGGCCTTGACCTCTCGACCGTCGGCATCCGGTGATACCGGAATGCGTCCCTGATGCAACTCCAAGGTAAGGTGTTGAAGGCGTTGGTGATGTCTAGAGACACCGATAAGCCAATCCCACCTCGGGTCACAGCATGTCGTGGGGGCACGCGTATGATGGCGTCCTATGCGGAAACCAAACTGGCCCTCCGCCAAATCCGGCTTCGCTCGCCTATCGCCCGACGAGGCATTTATTTACCCCTTAATATCAGGGGGAAACCTGTCATACCACAAAGGTGGTGACTATCTTATCATGCTTGAATGCCGACACCGTGGAGCAATGCACCAACCAGCACCTACTCGAAATCAATGTTCCACAGGAACAACCCTCGGACAAGACCAAAACCTGAACCTTGTGGATCAACACTATGTGTCTCGCCGGCTCCCTTATGTAACTCCATAACAAGGTGTTTATTGGCGTTGCACCCCCGACAAAAACCAAATCATCTATTGGTCAATACTTTGAAGTGCAAGGTTCAGGAGAGTACTAGTGTCTCTAGAACAATGGTACCGGATCTCTTGTTCACAGTCTTAACTAAATTTAAGTCCAGTGCATACTATTCTTTCTATTTCAATAAGAAATTGCGTAGAAGAAGAAGGTGCGTCGTGCGTGCCAGTGTGGTAATCGCCTTGCATAGTAACTCCGGAAAAATGTATATAAATTGCTAATTAGCATATTATTCTTTCAAGATCTCCTAACTTGTACATTATTAAACATACCTACCTAATATAATAAAAAAACTTACTTCTTGATTATTACATTACATAAACAATGAGTTTAAAATAAGTACTCTTTAGTGATTCTAAGAATAGGCAACTATGCAAAAATTAAAACAAGCATTTGTTTTACAATAACACACATTTATTAGAAGGAACAACAATAAATATTTTGCTCTTAACATAAAGTTTTAAGCGTTTCATTTACTTCATCACTCAATGACATCAGTTTTCGCCACTGTTCAGGTGTCATGCTAATGCCCTTCTTGCCTGGTAACAGATCACCATTCTTTTCATAAAACTCTCTTATATCTACATATACCTTTCCTTTAAACTCCCTGATTTTAAGTAATTTCTTTCCTTGTATAACCCAAGTTGGTTCTTTATCATCTGTTCTGCTGCCCATTTTGGCTTTCTTTTCCGCAGGTGGGTTTCTCTGCAAGTAAACAATTTATTTGAAATGTATCCACATTTAATATAACAACATAATAATGCAATATGTCAATTGGCTTGTTATTTAAAATAATGTTGAAATTAACTACCAAACAGTAATTAATAATGGGAGTAAACACTTTTCCATAAATTGCTCAATAAACAAACTTAGGAAAAGAAATGTAACCTTCATAGATAAAAATAGATAAGTACTATAATTTGCTTTACCTACTAATTGATGTTAAGGCGAAACATCGGAAACACAATTATTTGATTTTAAGATTTATTCACTACTATTATTTATATGTATATTATAATAATAATATGATACAGGAGTGGCCAACTTGCTGTGTGGGTAAAATTTAATTTAAATCTGGTACTCATAAAAACAACTCAAATAAATTCTTACTAGAATAGTTTATTCATTTTTATATTTCAATTATTTTGCTAACATGTAGAAATTAACAATTCGGAACAATACTTCGCTTAGTTTTAACCTGTTCCTTGTTGGCCATTTGCATTTACACGTGTATTAGAAACATGGACGTAACTAATTTCTACTATCTATATAATAAATATTTAATGTATCCTGTGCTACTAAGGTTCACAAATATTATGGTACTAGGAAACTTACGTCGACAGGTCCATCATCACTATCTGAACTGCTGGAGCTTTCTTGCTTCTTGTGTTTAGGCATATTGTAATGAACACAGCTTATCTAGAACAGTATTTTATTAAATGAATACTTTGCGTCTTATTCGGTAGCTACTATTAACAACTAAATAACGTTAATTATTTGATACAAACTTATTTTTAATCCGAAAATAATTTTCCCAAAATAGTAGTTCGCTTGCCGGTCAGACAAGCGTCGACCACAGGAACCACAGATGACTAAAGGTGGTCGTTTCAAACCATAAATAGTTTCAATAACTATGTATTGGTTCAATACCTAAAATACGGTATTCGATTCTACAATAACTATTTATTTAGAAAAACTATTTATTGGCGAAAACGTTTTACTCGCCGCACCAACACTGCGAGTCGCGTCCGTCAGTACTAAGTATATTCTTACTCGGTTACTCGGTTCTGTAATACCTAATACCACCTAATAACTATTTATCGGGAAAAACTATTTATTTTGCGAATACACGATATACGCTTTACTCGTCGCACCTACTGCGAGTCTCGTCTCCTCGATGTAGATTGTGGGCGTACCCGATACCGAACCGAAATATTCCGACGGCGCACGACGAATGGCGATTACGATTTACGATGAGCGAGTCCTAGGAAAAAAAGGAAGAAGGGATTTGACTTGTAATCCGTATGCAATAGATGCAATTATCGAAAAAATGTATTTAGGTCACGGTTGAAAGTTGACCTTCAGGTTCACAGAAAGGGGCACTTGTTTGGGTGAAAAGTAAATTGCAAATTTTACCTATCTATTTTTATTTTAGTTGTGTATGTTTTGTGTTCACGTTCTAATGCAAAACTTTCTACGCGCGTGCGATACTTTTTTGTTCTTTGTGTTATTTCTTTTATTATTATTTCTTTTTCTTATTGCTTTTATAGTATAACTTAGGTGTGTAAAAATAGACACACGTAAATTATACTTATGAATATGTAGTTATATGTTATAATAACTAAATATTTTCACAAATATTGTTTTATAATTTCTAAAATCCATTCAAAACTAATACCGAAAACCACTGAAAACTTAGTTACTCTAGTTATCCACGAAACGAGTAATGTAAATACCCGCCAAAGGTACCGGTACACCGCCACCGACCTCGGTATCGGCAATAAATAGGTACTAAAATAAATAGTTCCAATACCCGTTATCGGGTGTCAAACCAATACATAGTTTCGGTATTGCAAAAACACGTACCGACCCACTTCTACAGATGACAGACTAGCGATGACTCGATGAGCGATGGCGAGAGGTTTCATTCGATTACTTCGATTGTTTCAACTTAGACTCGAGTCCGACTCGGTCTGTTATTGCGACAGGCTCACGAGTCACGGCGTGTACATTCAGATCAATCTAGAGTTATTCCTCGATGGTTTAGATGCGAGTTCTTGTCTTGCGTTGTGTTTGCGAATTCTAACTAATTTTTTCAATAAGTAATCGAAAATATGCAGTATCGCGACGGGAATAAAAAACGTTAGTAGTTAACTTACGTACTAATAATTAGATAGAAGGCGTTGTAAAAAATAAAATAATAAAATATATCAAGGGACCTTATTGATTCTGTTTTATTTTTATTAATTAGACATATATAAATTTAAAGTCTGTCGGATCAAAACCTTGCTAAAAATAAAACAGTGCATCGTAAGTAAAGGTCAAATTACGCGCGGGTCGCACGTCTTTAATCTGACATGCACCTCGACTCGATACATGAAATCGACTGACCTCTCTCGACTCCCTCGTTCATCGAGTGGAGCGAGACTCGATGATTCGAACAATTGAAACCAGTGGTCGATTCCATTGACTCGAATTAATCGAAAAACATCTCGATTGATTTGTAGAAAGGAGAGTCGATGGTTGACTTGATAGTTTATTTTAACGACTCCGATTCTTTCAACACTATAAATAATTTTAAGAGTCCAATGAAAAATGAGAGTGACACTCAGCTTGACTTTCCCCCAAAACTCCTCTATGATTCTATTCCATAGCGATAGCGACCTCAACTCAACTGACGTGAGACGGTGTGACGTCATATTCTGTGCTCTTTAGTCTGTCATCTGTGTCTGCTGTCAATCAAATTGTGGTTATTTTATAAACTGTTATTCCTTAAAGAAATAATTTAAGTATTTTAAAGTAAATAAGATAATTGTTATAATGTTAGAGCCATGGAACTCTGCTACTCTCTTACCACCACCAGTAAACATGTTTTTATGTGTAACCAAATTTGGTAAGAGGCTTTGTTTACAATTCCACCATAGAACTGCTCTTTGTTACAAAACATTACTCCTAGGCCTTCGTTAGTATTCTCCATTCTCCTCTTTCTATCCAAGACTCCTTGTTTATTTGAGATGGCTCAACATTATTTTTAGCGTTTCGTACCTAAAGCATAAAAACCAGAAGTCTGGAGTAGGGTTCCATACTGTTTTTTAACAGTATGTATTGTTGTGTTGTGTAATGTTTTTCGGTACATTATAATTTTTACTGCTGAACAAAAAAAAAAGTACCGTAAAATGCTACAACATTGCCACCACTTTACAACATTGCCTAAAACCTTAAAATGTTAAATAATTCTCGTACAGAAACGATTTTATAATCTGTCGTACTACTAAGAGCAAGTCGGTAATATATATGGGAACATTTACGCATCATTCATTCAAATAACCCGTCAGCAAATTGTCAATTTCAATTGTTATGTCAGTGGTCATAGCCCTCTTTTATCGGATAGGTAGAATAATTTCATTTGATGAATTTTTATCCTTTATTTACAATTGGAGTAAGTTGAATAGCAAAGAAAATATGCTTGTTTTTGTTTTTTACCTCGTTTTTCTGCTACAAATGTTATTTTGAAGGGTCAAATCATGGCCGGCAGAGTTGTAGCAGGTTTCAGAAAAAAAATACTCAACTTTGCCTAGGGTTAGGGCTGCCACTCAAACTTTTTTAACTTAGCTCGTAACGTCACTAGCATAGTTTGTTATTTTTGAGTCTGATTTATTTATTTATTATTTATGAGTCTCGTGTAACAGTTGCTTTTGCTACAGAAGAAGCACAATTCTAGACTCCGTTCTATTTCTGAGAATTTTTTTATTTGTTTGTTTGTTACCTTGTCACGCCCAAACAGCTGAACGGATTTTGATGAAATTTGGCATACACATAGAGGGGTAACTTGAATTAACACATAGGCTACTTTTTGTCCGGGTGCGGGAAGTAGTTCCCCGGGGATGCGGGTGAAACCGCGGGAAACAGCTTTTATTAGTAGGATTGGTAGGTAGGTAGTAATATAATGTTTTGAAAGGTTTTACGTTTATTTTTGATTTAATTTTATTATTTCAGAAATATATATTAATATTATATTTTTAGTTTTTTATTCATGTACCTTGAGTAGCAACCCTACAGACCTATTCACTGTTGTATGAGAGTTTTACAATTAAGTGTTCAACTTTGCCTACCACCGTTAAAAATATATATGTATTGCAATTATAGACTAAATAAAGTCTAAAATAGAAAACAAATTATAAGCAAAATAGACTCCTAATCGTCCCGTTTGTATCCATAATAGTTTATAATATTTCTAGCTAGCCAATGTTGCAGTTTGTAACGTAACTTGACCTACGGTTTTAAATGCATTTTATGGTGATTAATAGGAGGTTTTTTTGGCTAATATGAACTCTATCCCGATAGCTTAACATACCATTTCGAATAGTGATTGAAAACATATATGACTTTATATAAACTGAAGAATTTATGGAATAAAAACGTCAAAATACAGGCAATGTTGTAGCATTTTACGGTATACAAAATACTGTTTTTATGTTTGCTGGAATCCGTAGCCAAAAATCTGTTTACAAAGTATATGCCCGTCTATACACAAACTACATTTAATTTTTTATTTATTCACTGTTTAATCAGCACCATACCTCATATTACCTTCTGATTCAGAACCTGAGTGCACTAAAATTCCACTAAATAAGACTTACTTTTCCAGATGTATCAGCATTAAAACATATATTCAATAACATTATCAAAGTGTTGACAAAGCAGTCACCTCTACACAAGGAAAGTGCTATTTGCTCAAGATTTTTATACAAATATGATAAGAAATTCCGCAATGATATAGGCTACAGGAATTTAAGAAAAGTAATGACAGCTCTGAAGAAGTACCTGGCTTTAAACCTCTTGAAAGACATTGAAAACTTCTCATTAGCCCTGCCTTCAGAGAGTGATGATGATCTATATTTACCCACCAGGCAGATGCTAGAATATGTATTGTTAAGAATTATGGCATTTGCCAAGATAATGTTAAGGGTTTGTGTTTGCTCAAAACAAGCAGCAGTGTTTTATTTGGATAGGATTAAGAGAGGTGAGAGTCACTGGATGAGCTTGTTGCCCTATGCTCTTTTGTGTAGACTGTGGTCTATGAGTATGGTGCTTCTACAGCACACTGTAACCTGGTATTCAAACCTGTATCCCTATGTAATGAAACTACAACTGAAAGGACTGGATTTTTTACCAGAAAATTATAAACTACCCGAAGACTTTGAACAATGGTTGGACCTGAAACATGTTGATGATTTTGGTAGATTTGATTGGGCTCAAAAGAAATATATTGAAATTGATAATACCTTCATTGAAGATGATGATAATGATCTCTTTGATAATATACTCAGCTATGTCAACCAAATTAATGAAGATCAAGTTGAATCAGTCAAGGAAGAAATTATTAAACCTTTGCAATTGTTGGAGAAAATGCATGAGATCCCATTACCTGTTCCTGCTGTAACAAAAATAGATCACGGTGTAGTATTATCTAGAGAGAGTTTTAAAGTTCTTCTCAACTCTAAACCAAAAGAAAACAAACCACAGCCACCTCAACCTGCTGTCACAGTGAGTGAACACTCTCATACAAATGTAACAAGTTCTAATCATTTAAAGAAGTTTATTGAACAAGAGGAAACATTCAGGAATGAATCTGATAGTAAGTCACTAACCAGCCATTTGAGTCTTATGCAGTGGCATGCTCTCAAAAATGCTTTACTTAAACTTAGTGACACACTCACCAACAGGAAAATTGATAAGAAGTTCCATAAAATATGGAAACAAAAATGTTTAGATTACATATAATAAAAGCTTTTATTAATAATATTTGAGTTTTATATTGTTTAAATAATATTATTTACAGATACAACAATTGTTACAGCACCATTTTAAGATGAATAACTGCACATAATCAAGCATTTAAATTAACACAATGCATTAAAAAACAGTATATCAGGTACAATTACATAACGGGTGTCTCTGACATCAACGCACAAATGAGTACCATGGATCCAGTACATGATTCTGAACTCCACAGTGGTGGAATTTTTCGTCGGTTTTTTCCTGATAAAAAAAAATAATATGCTGTTTTTTCACTTTAAACCGTTCATAATTGCTATACTTTTATAACCCAATAAGATTTTAAAGAAACAATTAATTCGCCAATTACACAAAAAAGTGCAATGTGAACAAAACTCGAAAAACTATCCTATCAGCTGATTTAATAGAGTTCACATCAGGGGTCAACGTCATACCCACAAACGCGCACGGCGGCACGCTTGCAACGTTCAAAGGCCGAGCAGACACATTTTTTTTAACATTGAGATTTCTGTATCCGCTCATTAACGATATAAATGGCTATCATAATTTTATTAGTGGCATGCTGTGTAGCTTTTTCGCGAAGTTTGCGTTACGATGTCAGATACACCCTGTATATGTAGAAAAAACTTCGTGATATTCTGAATGATACATATTTTAAGTACCAGTTTACAATTATTTGTAGGGAACTTGTCACCAATAGCTCTTATAGGAGTAACTTGAACAGTAACCACCTATACGTATATTGTATAGAATATTATGTACCTACAATATTAGTGACCCGCGCTTGCTTTGTATGATTGCAATGGCAATCAAAATAACGAGATTTCTGTGCCATTTAAGTTAAATATAAATCTGTATATATAAAACATAAACCATCCAGAATAAATATTCTATATTATGGTGGAAACTGCATAACCCTTTAACCGCCGACACCGTAATATTACGGGCTCTGAAATCTGTGCCCGAACTGCCACACTCTTATAATTATGTTATTTTATCTAATACGTTCTTATAGTGCACAAACTCCATATAAAACGTGTCAATTATAAGATACTTCTTATAATTGACACGTTGTTAGGGTTCCGTAGCCGAATGGAAAAAAACGGAAAGATGAATGATGATGATGAAAGATTCGTCATGTCTGTCTGTCCGTCCGTATATCACAGCCATTTTTTTCCGAAACTATAAGAGCTATACTATTGGAACTTGGTAAGTAGATGTATTCTATGAACCGCATTAAGATTTTGATGCAAAAAAAAAATTGGGGCTCCCCATACTTAGAACTGAAACTCAAAATTGTTTTTCATCAAACACATACGTGTGGGGTGTCTATGGATAGGTCTTCAAAAATGATATTGAGGTTTCTTTGCTAAATGGAAAAAAGGTGGTCTCCCCCCCCCTCTAACTTCTAAAATAAGAAAATGAAAAATCTAAAACATGATGTACATTACTATAAAAACTACCAACGAAAATTGTTTTGAACGAGATCTAGTACGTAGTTTTTTTTTATACCTCGTAAATCGTAAACCGCTTATTACCGCGTAATCTTTCATACAAATCACTTAAATCCTTTAATTTCATATATCAATGGTACGGAACCCCTTGTGCGTAAGTCGACACGCACTTCGTCGGTTTTTTTTCAGGTATAATCGTTATTGTTATTGACATTTTTCAATGTTTTGAATGATAAATATTTTGTGAATTTTGAGATTTAAATACATCGTTATCTATGGTCTCCTTACCTGTATCGCCAATCACGTAATTTTACGAGTACTAGGGATGGGGCTATATAATACTTTATAGGTTGTCTAAGAATAAACAAGGCTCTTTAGAAACTCTTCGATGAAAATCGAAAATCGAAAGAAAATCTTTAGAAACTCTTTAACATCGGAAAGCTCAGTGCAACTAGTGTTGTAGGCCTTTTTCAAGTTTCGTGAAGACGAAGAGTTATTAAATATTTTGCAATCATAAATTGCGAAGCGACGACAGTTCTCCACATAGAAAGTGATGTTGATTTGATAAGTTTAATTTATTTTTTAAATGGATATTTTAATTTGACAAGAAATTGTGTTTGTTTTTAAGATACCTACTAAGGTTCATCATGGATATTAACCAAAATTTAAACAATATTTTCATAGGCTGGAATTAGTTAATATTAAAAGGTACCTCGGTAGGTAGGGTAATAACAACAGATTTTGTAGTGTTATTACGTTTAGGTATTTACCTATATTTTTTATAATAATGCCTCTATGTATCTATAACAGTATAAAAGTTAATATTGTGAATAATAAAGAATTTATGCATCGATATTGAATATTCCCAATTTATATCTAAAGTGACGTGGCGCTGGAGGTACGTCAAAGGGATTAGTGACATAGCGGTTAAAGGGCTAAAATCCATTGTCCAGATTTAGATCTGGACAATGGATCGGTCTTAGTCGACATTTTACAATGACTTAACATTTAATCCCTGCAATATTTTAAACCTTTTATGATTGAAATCTTAAAGCAGATATAGTAGTAGTTCCTGAATCCAAATAATCAGTACCTAAGTATAGACTATTGTTACAAAACCATAATAAGAGACTTTTGAAAGAATAGCTCTTTCAGAAAACCTACTAATAACCTCGAGTCTAATGTTAGGCCCTTCTTTAATTCATTATGTTACAAAAAACTCATCACAAAATGAATCTTTATTTAAAGGAATGTACCTACAAGGTGTTGTTAGTTTTTTGATATTAGATTTGAGTGTTAAGCTTGGTATGCAAAAAAATATTAATAATACATCTTTTGTGCATTTAACAAATTAGGTCGAAGTATTATTTCCTTGTACTAGACAGCTTCTGCAGACGCGCCTTTAAGCCACCCTCCTTTTTAGGCTGAGTAACAGGTCTCCGTTCTTCTTGCAGCTTTTTGGCTTCTTTCAACCTGAAACAATACCATTTTTTGACCTTACTGTTTAAATGTTATTGCAAGTATCTTGTTCCTAGTGCTCAATACATGCATTAGGTACAATAAATAAGACTTCGGAATTAAAATTAGAAATACTCACTTTTCTTTAATCGCAATTTGTTCCTCTTTCTTATAAATATCTTTGAAGTCACTACAAAACGAGGTCCAAAGTGAAAAAAATTCTTTCGGTTCACAGTCTTCCAACTTGCCGCATTTAGGAGTGTACTGGTAAAACTTCACAGTCGCTATGAATTTCGTACGGCATTCGTCTAAGTTTTCATTTTCAGTCTTTAGTTTCTCTTCAGCTGCGTTCAGGAATACGGTCATCTTATCTTTGAACACCTCTAGCCTTTTTTTACACTCATCAGACGGAGAGTCTTCATTGAGATTACGTGTTTGAGCGTCGGTTTCTATTACTTTTTTCATTTTATCCTTGCAAGCTGTAATTCATAACAAAAAAGTATTAAGTACTAATTCATTTCATATACTATAAAACGTCATTTTTTGTTTATGCGAAATCTGAATATAGATTGTTCAGAATAAGCAACTGAATCGATTCCAATTATTTTTACACCATGTTATATTTTTTACCAAATACATTTAGAAATTGTTTAGAGTGGTTACGGAGCCGTTACGATAGGTCATAGTACATGCGGGCGCGCCACAGCTGGCGTCAGAGGTCAACTCCCCGCGCTCGCACGTCCGATCGGAGTTTTGACCATATTTTTGTTGGGACAACCAAGTAGAATAGCAAGCTCATAACTTTGTGGTTTTTCATGATATCTTTTTGAAATTTTGTACATAGATACTTTACTTAAAAATACAGGACACGTGTTTCGGGTTTCGCATAAACAAGAAATAATGTTATATACATATGTAGATGTAATTGTCGTGCATCCAACATCCCCCCGATTCCAGAGATGTAAGGTCTATTGAAATTTGTATCCAATCGATGTTATTTCAAGTTAAACACATATCAGCTGTATTTTAATGGCATTCAAGTCCATTTTACAGTGACTAGCACTATTTGAATTTAAGCGTAAGACAAACTTTTTTGTAGGAATTAATGTTGGTTTTCCAACAACCCTTTTTTGCAATTAGGGGGTCTCTAATTTATTAAGCCCTTGCTGGAGGCTTTCATTTATTAGTCATCCTTAGTGAAGTAGGCAAACGACGGCCTCGTGGGATGAAATGCGTGATGCTATTAAACAAAAAAACAGGTGTTTCTAACATTGGTAAAAAACTAACGATTACCATTAAGTTGGTTCCTCAGCGTGGTGAGATGCGTGTCCACATCGGCAAAGTCGAGAGTGGCCGCGCGGGCGACATCGCCGGGCTCGGGAACGGGCAGCACGCAGCCGTCTGACATCGCGCCGCCGCTCGACCGCATGTACGTGCGGACTATGAAGTGGAGAAGCGTCACGTTCGACTGTTTTGACTGTGGATAATACCAATAAGTTTAGTGCTACTGGGATGTAGGCGTCTCGGTGAAAGGGGTAAAGATATGTTAGAATAATTATACTAGCGGCACGGCACTTGTTTACGACTTGACATAACAAAAATTTCTTTATTATTTGTAAATTTAATAAGGTATTAGTTATTCATTTGTTTTCGAGAGTCCTCACGAATCGTCTCGCTTTCAGGTTTGACGACTTCCAGCCGAACAAGCCGGTTTCCGAACGGGCTTCAGCACTGTAGACCACATACATATGCTGCGGCAGGTTATATAGAAGACCGAGGAGTATAACGATCCATCGATACCTGATCGATATCGATCGAGACCTGGGCTGTACTGCAGTCTCTCCAGCGCTGCCAAGTAGACTATCGGTATATTGAAGCGCTGAAGGGTTTGTACGAAAACGCCACCATGTCAGTCCGAATACAGGACCAGACCTTGAAACCAATACCTCTGCAGCGTGGTGTCAGACAGGGAGATGGCATGATTATCTCTCCGAAATTGTTCACTGCTGCATTGGAGGATGTCTTCAAGGTTCTGGACTGGAAAGGACTGGGCACCAACATCAATGGCGATTACATTATATCCTTCGGTTTGCTGATGATATCGTAGTCGTAGCTGAGACCGCGGAGGTCCTGAGTACAATGCTCGAAGACCTCAGTAGAGCCTCCGAGCGAGTCGGTCTTAAAATGAGCATGGGCAAGACGAAAGTCATGTCTAATGCCCATGTTTACCGACTCCTATAAAGATTGGAGACTCTATTCTCGAAGTTGTTGACAATTATGTACCTGGTACCTGGGACAAACTACTAACCAGTTAGGTAGGTCCAACTTCAAGAAAGTCAATCGTCGAATCCAACACGGCTGGGCTGCTTTCGGGAAGCTATGTAGAATTTTCTTGTCCGAAATATTGCAGTGTCTCAAGACAAAAGTCTTTGACCACTGTGTGTTGCAAGTGATGACTTATGGAACTGAGACGTGGTCGCTAACAATGGACCTTATAAGAAAGCTTAAGGTCACTCAAAGGGTGATGGGGGGGGGGGGGTATGATTGGGTTTCCTGCGTGATCAAATCGGAAATGAGGAGATCCGCAGAAGAACGAAAGTAACCGACATAGCCCAAAGAATTGCAACACTGAAGTGGCAGTGGGCTGGGCACATTGCCCGTAGGACCAATGCCCAATGGGGCCGACGGGTTCTCGAGTAGCGACCATGCACCGGAAGACGCAGCGTGGGTTGGACACCGACAAGGTGGACCGACGACCTGATGAAGGTCGTGCGAAACCGCTGGATGCGGGTGGCGCTGAAGTGGTCGTTGTGGAGATCCTTGGGGGAGGCCTATGTCCAGCACTGGACGTCTTTCGGCTGAAATGATGATGAATTATTGAAATAAATATTCCGGAATACATTCACATAAATTATCGTGAAAACCACATCATAATCCGTTGCGAAGTAGAGCCAACTACCATTTGCTAGTTGACTTATTAGTCAAAGTTGAAGGTATCAATAAAACAGAAAGCTTACTTTGACATCCTTCAGTTTTGAAAGAATCTCAAGACCAAATCCATCAGCTTGTCCTCTCTGGCCATTCCCACCATTCATGTAGTTGCCGAGAGTCAGGATTATAGCAAACAATCTCTTCAGAGGTTCACTGGTCATCAGAAACTGGAAAAAAATACAAATTATTGTTTATAAATGAAAGTATCTTGGCTTGGCTTATGAGGTTATCGACATGTGACTTAATAGATCCAGATAGAATCCTTCTCTGTATGAGAGGAGACCTGTGCCCAGCAGTGGGACCAAAAAAAAAAAAAAAGGTTGATGATGATGACTTAATAGACAAGAGCCTCGACCAACACCTGAAAGGTTCACGTTAAGCAGCTCGATTAAAGGTTTAGTTTAGAACGCGGTAATACTGGCGGCAGAGTCTAAGCTATAATACGGGTCGTGTTAGCTGTAGCTTGGACTTTTTCCACCAGTTCCTGATACTGATTTGTATGTATTCAAAAACATGGATACGGGAAACACAAAACCGGTTGGAGTGGCGGTGCAGTGGACGTCTTTCGGCTGAAACGATGATGATTTAAAAATATAATTAATATGTATACATCAAGCAACCAGTTTTAGGTGACATAGCATTGTATAAGTTTTTCGTACGATCAGAAATCAGGTTAAGATCAGTTATTATAATATTCATAATACAGTAGATATTCAGCCGTTAATGTACCGACGCTATTTCCCCCAAATTGTTCTCCAATGCCCTCGAGGATATGTTTAAGACGCTGGATTGGCAGGGTCGGGGCACTAACATCAATGGCGAGTACTCACACTTGCAATTTGCGGACGATATCGTCATCATGGCGGAAACGCAGCAAGAGCTGGAACAAATGCTGGCCAACTTAGCAGACTCCTCCCAACGCATCGGTCTCCGGATGAACTTAGACAAGACCAAAATTATGTTCAATGAACGGGTCACTGCGGGACCGGTTGCCGTAAACGGAATGCCGCTCGAAGTTGTTTCAGAATATGTATACCTCGGGCAAACGTTGTAATAGGGTATTACAGTCTAATTCAAAAAGTGTTTTAATTTAATCTGTTATTGATAAAATACCACAAAAAAATATAAATACATTTTTTTTATTCCAATTATTTCATAAAAACGTGTTTTAATTTTACAATTCAAATTTGGGCGCGAAAACGCCAATTCTCAGGCCGCCATGTCTGTGACGTCACGGGCATTGTAAACATTACGCTTCGCTGAAAGAAATAAACATATTTTCGAAATAAATAATGAGTTCTAGTGGTGCAGAATATCAAGAAACGTGATAGTAATAACTGAGAAACTTCGTTAATCTAATAAATTACACAGTAGACATGTACAACAAAAACCGAGGTTGTTTATTTACAAGTCCAGTGACGTCACAGCGAATGCAAACATGGCGTACAGCGTTTTTGACATTCGAAGCACAGATAAAAAAACTTGTAATTTCAAATTGAAATATTTAATTTATTTTGCAGTTTTATGAATAGAAATTAATATTTTTCGTTTGTTTTTTCATAAATGAACTATAAAAACATAAATTTAGATTTTATTTTTCATAGTGCGTAATACCCTATTAGGAAAAAACAACTTCGAGAAGGAGGCAAATAGAAGGATCCAGTTGGGATGGGCAGCATTTGGTAAACTTCGTCGGGTATTTTCGTCACCCATACTCCAATGTTTGAAGACTAAAATCTTCAAGCAGTGCGTCCTACCCGTCATGACTTACGGAGCCGAGACGTGGACACTAACGGTCAGACTAGTCCACAAGTTTAAAGCCGCTCAGCGAGCTATGAAGCGACTATGTTGGGCGTCTCTCTGAAGGACCGCATCAGGATTGAGGTGATCCGACAGAGGACTAGAGTCACCGATATAGCTGAGAGGATTAGCAATCTGAAGTGGCAATGGGCTGTTCACATATGCCGCAGGACCGACAACCGTTGGGGTAAACGAGTCCTCGAGTGGAGACCGCGTCTCTGCAAACGTAGCGTAGGATGCCCTTGGGCGAGATGGAGCGACGACATCAAAAAGGTGGCTGGTAGTTTCTGGCGGAGAACTGCTCAGGATCGAGCTTGTTGGCGTGTCATGAAGGAGGCCTATGTCCAGCAGTAGACGAGTAGAGGCTGATGATGTTGAATGTACCACAAAGTTTCAGGGTGTATATTAACATAAATTTACAAAAAAAATAGAAATCATAAAACCAGACCCCACCTCACACGTATGTTTCAAGTTATCTAGTTTGTGCATTGTTGTGCTAACTGCATCTTCAAATTCTGCTTGGAACATAAAACAGGATATTCGTTCTGCAAAATTTGGTATACCAGATAAATCATGTAGAAATGATTCAGGTCTGTCCAGCGGTATTTCAGGTTTGCTCTTTAGATGTTCTTTTATCATTGCTATCTCCTCGTCAGTGGCTCTCTGGAATGAAAAGAAATAAATATAAGGTTTTATAAAATGATGAATGATCTTTAAAAAAAAAACATTTTTTTTAAATAATCTCCTCATTTATTATTAATATCAATACTTAATAGTGGTAATAGTGTGGTAGTTATGTGAATGTCTATATAAATAATGAATATACTAACCAATTCGTAAATTTGATTCAACGCTTCTAAACTAACTACCGACGTATCAAAATTGTAAATAGCGTTCTCAATCTCCGAGAACTCAACATGTAAGCTTTGTGCAAGAATGCCGACGTTTTGCGATCTCTTGCTGTCTAATATTTTGATCGGTTGAACCTTCGTCTTTACTTCGACCTTTTTCTTGACTGGCGCTTTGACAACTTGCCTTGAGAACAGATCAGTAAATTCCTCAATATTATCTAGGTGGGCTTCTTCTATTTCCAACCACAAGGGTTTAAAATTATTTGAAGTTGAGTCTGCCTGGGCCGCAGGTACTGGCGGAACTGCTAGTATTCGCGTCCAATACAACGGTTTCATGGGTGCAGCAGGTTTCACTGGAGTTTTTCTTAAAGCTAAAACAAGCAGAATTTTATTCATAACCACTTATGAATACAGCTATTTTTCTAGTCTTTTCGTAGTAGATTAAGTTAATGAAAAGCAGACCAACACCAATTTAGCGAAAAGTTTTTTTTATGAATTTGCTATTTGAATAGTTGCAGTTTTCAATTGAAATATTTTATAGAAGTGGCCGCTACTTACTTGCTCTTTGAACATTCCATCCTCCAACAGGCGGCGCTGGGAAAGGTACAGGCCCGCTTGACAGGGGCGGCGGGGGAGGAACGGGCCCTAAGCCAGGCATACCAGGAGGTGGTGGAGCACCACCCGGCAGAGGAAGAGGAGGTGGGGGCGGACCCATCCCTGGCATTGGGGGAGGCGGGGGGCCCATACCAGGCATCGGTGGCGGCAAGGGTCCCATTCCGGGCATAGGAGGGGGTGGAGGACACATTCCGGGCATAGGAGGGGGTGGAGGACACATTCCGGGCATAGGAGGGGGTGGAGGACACATTCCGGGCATAAGAGGGGGTGGAGGACACATTCCGGGCATTGGAGGGGGCGGTGGACCTATTCCGGACATAGGAGGCGGTGGAGGACCCATTCCTGGCACTGGAGGAGCCATTTCGGGCATTGGAGGGGGTGGAGGTCCCATTACGGGCATTGAAGGGGGTGGAGGTCCCATTTCGGGCATTGGAGGGGGTGGAGGACCCATTTCGGGCATTGGAGGGGGTGGAGGACCCATTACGGTTATTGGAGGGGGTGGAGGGCCCGTCCCGGGCATTGGAGGGGGTGGAGGACTTAGTTCGGACTTATGAAGAGGAGGATCCATTGTAGTCACAGGTGGTGAAGGAGCGATGTCAGCTATTTGTGGAGCAAACCCTACACAAGGCTCTGTTTTAGATGGTGAGGGGCTTATTTCAGGGGTAACCTGGGGCTTGGTTGGGTCTGGAAGTTGAGAAGTAGATAAGTGTAACTCAGGTGAAGCAGAAGGCGTTCCTGGCATTGGAGGAGGAGGAGGAGGCATTCCTGGTAAAGGGGGAGGTTGGAAAGGTACAATTTCACTAGGTAAGCTAGCTTTCACGGGCGAGACTTGCGCTAACACAGAAGTGTTTGTGGTGTGTACAGATTTCGCAGATATGATCAGTTCTGGAGACCTGTCAGATATTGATAACAATATTTTATCATCTGAATTAGCAACACTGCTCATATTGTCATGGTCCAAAGAGATGGTACTTGAATGTTCCAGTGATGACTGACTAGTTGATATTGGTTGCTTTTCAAGTGATCTGTACAAAACTTGAGTATGTGGAACATATATGGTGTTAGTATTCCCTAACACTGGGGGCTCTCCATGCTTATCTAAGTCTATAAAACATTTTGTATCATATGTAATTACATCAGTGGATTCAAAGGTACTGCGAAATGATGCATCTGATGAACAACCACTGCTTTGGTCAACAGTGTGGAGGTATTGGTTGATATCCTTCTTTGTATCTTCAGTATTGATGAGCTCTGATAGATCATCTTTACAGTAACTTTTATTACAATCTCTACTTTTATTCAGCTTACAATAATTTACTATTTTTTCAGATCTGACATCAGGTTTCGGTGTAACAGCCATCTCACTTTTATGTTCTAAACTACTTAAATCTAATGTTTTATCAATATTTACATTTGTTCTTAGAGGGTCATATTCAGGTATGTTTATCACAGGTTTAATTGATAACTTATTTAGTTCACTGGCAAAACTCGTAGTCTGTACTTCTCTACTTGTTAATTCTGTTCTGGTTTTTAAATGATTATATTCATTGATAGAATCAAAATGTTTCTCTATATTCTTATTGAGTGATTCAATTTGTGTGTTTATTCTATATTTCTCTAATTGATATTCTAGCTCTTGAAGTTTTTTCTTCAGTTGAGATATAACTACTTTAGCTTTGTCAATGTCACTTATTTCTTCATTATTGTTTTGGCTGAAGAACTTATTGTTTTCTAAGTCCCGTTGGTTGTCCTGTGTGAAGTATGGAGAGTCCTTATCAGGTGGCCACACAGATGTGTGTAGTCTGCCTGGAGTGACTGGTTGTAGCGCCGGTGCCTCCATATGAGCCCAGTAGTACATTAAATTTGGCTGAAATTAGATTACATAAAGATTTTTAGTTGTAATGGTTTTAAATAGGTAATGACAATGAGGAAGGCAGAGGACCATGTGTTGTGGCATAGCATAGGGGGACATTTATGTTCTATGGAACATGACAGACTGTTTTGATTGATTCAAATAAGTAAGGATAAAACAAATAAGTTATATACTTATTTGTTATAATATAACAAAATAATTTCATTACAAAATAATTTCATTGAAAACTATTTTGTTCATGGTCATTCAACTATGCAATAAAACCGACATTGATATACATAAAAGTTGTACAAGTCCATATAGGTACAATGTTGAAAAGTTTACACAACAAATTTAGTCTTATACCATACTCATGAATGATCTGTACAATATGAATAACCAATTAAAAAAAAAAACAACATAGTAGTGTCTTTTTTTAAAATTTATCATTATGAAAGTTATATTTTATAAAATTATAATATATATAAGTATAATATATTCATATTGTTTTCTTGGTTTTTGAAGCATGTATGCAACACTTCCAAAAACACCTCTACTTTTTAAAGCCTTGGTAAGAAGGTAATGTTAAAACGCATTTAAATAAATGTTCGTCAAATCTAGAACAGAACATACTATGTTTGGTTAGTATTTAACTTTTTGTGACATCCTGATAATATTGTAATCGTCTAAATATGAAAGTAGGTAAATACCTTAAATATAGTTTCCGTGGGCGCATCCTTGTCAGATATTTGTCTAAGGACGCCAGCGGCCAGGAGATTGGTGCAGTACTGTATCCCAAGGTTCTTTTGATCTTGAATACTTAACAAGGATTTTAAGTGACTGTTCTCAGTTATTGATGATATGTACCAGTTCAGGAGCATCTGACCTGGAAGTAACACAAACGTTTTGCTTTCAAGTTCACACACAACACTATGTAGAAGTAGTTTTTGAACATAAACAAGGTAGGCCACCGACCATTTCCATAAATTCCATGGTAGTTTGACAGCTTCACAGCTAATGCAAATTAGTGACGCGCAACCGGCGCAACCGCATAACGTGATCATATCGATAAATATTCATTGTTTTGCATTGAGTAGTGTAAACCATAGTTAGTTTGGAACTAGAACGAATAACAATGTAACAATACAAATTACTTTGAATATTTATTCAGTTACTAGCTTTCCACCTGCGGCTTCGCCCGCGTGTAATTCGGTATTCGGTGATATCGCGCTTTTTAGATTTCCCTCGGGAATATCAATTTTTTTTTTCATTTTTTTCAATAAACGGTATGTCCTTTCTCAGGGTCTAAAGATTGTCTGTGTTAAATTTCATCAAACTCGGTTGAGAGGTTTAAGCGGGAAAACGTAACAGACAGACAGAGTTACTTTCACATATACAGTATGTTACAAAAACCCTGTCCGACCCGTGAAGGTGTTGTTAGGTATCGTTAGCTGATTCTACTAATGCGTACATAACATAACCTGGCTAAACTAAAAAAAAAAAAATACCCCCTTAAAAATAAATAACTTAAATAAAATAAATAGGTAATTTCATGGCAACACAGGCACAGGTCATGACCTCAGTTGACCTCATGCATGTAGGTATTGGTAGTCTAACCACGTTTATCGACTCTAGAAAGAAACAATGATACCTACTTAGGCAGCTCGTGAAAAGAACTTTTTTTTAAGTAGAAAGGTCGTCTGACCCTCCGAATGTATCTTCGAATTTCATTCGATGAGCACAATGGCTGTGGCGGAGATGTTGTTCCATATTTCGTTCACTAAGAACGATACCGGCCTGGCACCGTCCCACGAGATTAGCACGGTGTTTCACTACGTTAGTCCACTCCTACCAATCCACTGCTCGCCGAACTGATAGTGGAGGTACTCACGTACAGGTCGGCAAAAATATGGTGGGGCACCGTCATGCTGGAACCACATTGACCAAGAAGTAGTCACATCCGAATCGTTCAACACCTGATCACAACACAACACAATTGCAGTTTCACTAGGTACCTTCCATCAGCAGGTTACATTACGTTAGAAAACTATGTGATCACACAATAAACGATACGTCTACACGGACGCCATGTCTACGCGAAACTAATAAATTTAAAATAAAAATGATTTTTATTTCATAAAAATAGGTATCTAACTGCACGGCGGTGCCCTTTGACTAGAGGTGTGAAAGTATTCAAAATATTTCTCGTATCGATTTTTGGTATCAATTTTGTATTTCAGAATTTCCCGCATCGATTCAACATCGCATGGCATTCTTTAGATTTTAGAACTTTCACATAACTTAAATCAGGTGAACTTAAATGCTTTACATTGTTTATAATATTCTCCTAAAATCGTATTTCATAAGACCTTTCTAGTTCCTATTTACTAATAATAGGTACTTGTGTTACAATATTGTTATGAGTAATTAATCGATAATCAAAAAAAGTACTTTTACCATTAGGTAATCTGTGTTTTTACAACAAATCATTCGGCCAGGTACAGTTTCGAATAATAGCGACAAAAACAAAACGTTATTACGCAAAAATTAGTACAGCTCTAATTATTCCTTTGCCGCCGTCGGCGGCTAGACACACTGACGCCGCTAAAGAACCTAAAAAAATAATCAAAAGAAAGCCGACAATTATAAGGTCTAAAATGGTGTTTACACTTTTTTAAATTTCCCGAATTTTGGGGAAGTTACAGGGTAAAAAAGATTATTTCAAAATTCATTAGTATTGTTACTATGATGATTATGCAAAATTTTATATTTTATTTGGTCATTTGTTTACCTAACCCTTATTATCCTTGTGGGTCGGACAGGGTTTTCGTAACATACTGTATAATATTGTTATGGATTTCATCAGTTTCAATAAAAATGTTACAAAATTCGTGCATTAAATAAAAAATGTGCGAAAATATTAGTACCACAAAGACGGAAAGTCAGATCTATAGGTTTACTGTAGGCAGGCAAACGATTGTGTAGTTTTTTTTTAAATATTTGCGCCAATCCTGCAGCACATCAAGCTACTACAATGTGTCAGATACTTTATTAGATTTTCAACTTTATCTCCAAAGCATTAAGACTCAAGGTTGATTGGGATTTTTTACAGTTTCGGGTAGCTTGACCTGCTGTTGTCCGTACAGACGACAGCATATCATCATCATTTCAGCCGAAAGACGTCCACTGCTGGACATAGGCCTCCCCCAAGGATCTCCACGACGACCGGTCCTCCCGCGTCCAGCGGTTTCCAGCGACCTTCACTAGGTCGTCGGTCCACCTTGTCGGGGGCTTACCCACGCTGTGTCTTCCGGGGCGTGGTCGCCACTCGAGAACCCCTCGGTCCAATCGGGTATTGGTCCTACGGGCAATGTGCCTAGCCCATTGTCATTTTAGTGTTGCAATTCTTCGGGCTATGTCGGTTACTCTCGTTCCTCTGCGGAGCTCCTCATTCTTGATTCGACCACGCAGTGAAACCCCAAGGATAGCCCTCTCCACTGCCATTTGAGTGACCTTGAACCTTCTTATAAAGCCTATTGTTAGTGACCACGTCTCAATTCCATAAGTTATCACTGGCAACACACACTGGTCGAAGACTTTTTCTTGAGACACTGCGATATTTCTGACAAGAAGATTCTACATAGCTTCCCGTAAGCAGCCCAGCTGTGTTGGATTCGACGATTGACTTTTTTGAAGTTGGTCCTACCTAACTGGTTAGTAGTTTGTCCCAGGTACACGTAACTGTCAACAACTTCGAGAATAGAGTCTCCAAACTTTATAGGAGTCGGTACAACATGGGCATTAGACATGACTTTCGTCTTGTCCATGTTCATTTTAAGACCGACTCGCTCGGAGGCTCTACTATATCTCTGAGGTCTTCGAGCATTGTACTTAGGTCCTCTGCGGTCTCAGCTATGACTACGATATCATCAGGAAACTGAAGGTGTGTAATGTACTCGCCATTGATGTTGATTCCCAGTCCTTTCAAGTCCTGAACCTTGAAGACATTCTCTGATCCTCCAATGCAGCGGTGAACAGTTTCGGTTAGATAACATCTTCCTGTCCGACACCACGCTGCAGAGGAATATATATTCGGAATACAGGACCAGACGTCGAAACCTATTGGTTTCGACATCTGGTCCTGTATTCGGACTGACATGGTGGCGTTTTCGTACAAACATTTCAGCGCTCCAATTATCCAATATACCGATATTCTACTTGGCACTGCTGGAGAGACTGTAGTACAACCCAGCAGGGTAATTGCGTAACACACTATGAGTAGCGATCGGTTTAATTTTGACATTTCAACAACATTCATTGCGCTAATTTGCGTCCTTGAGCGACACATTTTTCAAACATATGGAGCAATGGATTAGGAATTGGTTTCAAAATGATTCTCAATCGAATCAAGGGCTTTTTCGTAGTGCACAAACGCCAAACAAAGGGATAGGTTATACTCCTCGGTCTTCTGTATAACCTGCCATAGCGTATCTTATATGTTCTACAGTGCTGAAGACCTTTCAGAAACCGACTTGTTCTTGAGGCTGGAAGTCGTCAAACCTGCAGGCGAGACGATTAGTGATGACCCTCGAAAACAACTTATAGACTTGACTTAAAAGTGAGATGGGTCTGTAGTTTTTCAAAAGTTGTGTTGTCACCCTTTTTGAAAAAGAGTACTACCACACTTCTATGCCATGCCTGTGGCATTTTTCCCTTGACTATGACGGAATTAAATAGGTCCTGAAAGGCTCTAAGGATCGGTTCACCACCCGCTTTCAGTAGCTCAGTCGTTAATTCGTCATCGCCCAGCGCCTTGTGGTTTTTAAGCTATTTGAGAGCTGGGGTCTTCAGTAAGATTTAATGCGGGTTTTGTCATCGAAGTGTAGAGCTGTCCATAGAAATTCACAGCATAGCAAGCTACTATAATCTGTCAATTTTCTTTGTTAGATTTTCAACGTTATCGCTAAGGCATTAAGGCCCAAGGTTGATTGGAAATATTTGACAGTTTCGGGTAGCTTGATCTGCTGTCATCCAAACATACAAAATGGATTAACACCTGGGTTACGTTAATATTAGAGATTAATGTCGATATTAAGCATAAAAAATAAACATTATGTAGGTATGGTACCTACATAATGTTTATTTAACAACAATCTAACATGACTACCACTAAAAAGCAAAAGGTCCTATTACGTTTTGGTACTTGTACCCGCTAACTGATGTTACGCATTATATTTCCATCAGGCATCAAACAAACAAACCCACAATGTGGGTGTTAATAACTTAGGTGCCCAAGCCCACTACACTACCTCTTTCAGAACGACTAGAGTTTAAATCGATATATCAGGGAACCTGGACCTCGCAATGTAGGCCTACAGAATCTAATGTAGCCAAAGCTATTTCTGGTGACTTATGCATGGATGACTTTCGAAATTTTGCGTGTACCTACTATACTTACGTCTTTCGTCGGAGAATAAGTATTAGATTTTTGCTAAGAAAAATATACAAAATTGATAATTCAACGTAGGTATGTGCATGAAACCAAGCACCATGAGCTTTGCTTTTGTCTAAATCTAAACTATCTCTATCACTTGTTGTTCTAAGAATATTACAACCATTGATATTTTATATAATACAAAAAATATGTGTTTATGGTAAAATAACTTTAATTACACAATACGTTAAAGTTCATTTTAGATTCAATAGTTTTTGCCACTCTGAAAATAACTGAATTACCATTAAAATAAAGTTGATATTTGTTTGTTTAACTTGAAATAATGTAAATATGAAACAAACAAGTTTTAATATAGGCACACACATACACCTATAATGCACATTCCTACGATTCGTGTGTGTTAACTATGCACCTCGCTGGAATGCGATCCCTCTCCCTCTTCCCCGCGCGGCGCCCCGCATTCGCCGTAAACGCTTCGTAGCGATAGCATCTTTGTTACAATTGTCTAAATACAGTTTAAATCCACTGTTGTTATTACTGTTTCTGTGGAGTTTTGGTTTTGTTAACTTTTTTTTTTAGTTAGTTTTTGTTTTTTACATTTTCGACGCGTTAGTAAAGCCTGTTGGTTACACCAACATTATATTTCAGTCCACATGTATCAATTTAATCGCAAAACGTGAGGAAAGTGTCCTAGTATTATGATACTTTATCATCAAAACGACCCTTTATCGACATAAAAAAAAATAATGTAATTTATATTTTTTTAACATAATTCTCATTTTTTGCAAACTGTACCGTCCGAATGACGTCACAGAGCGAGGTGCACAACTCGTGCGAGTAGTACCTACATATATGAACATGTCTCTAACTTGATTCTTTTTTTTTTTTAATAATTATAATCTATAGCACTTGACCGCATTCCCGCCTGATGGTAAGCAGTGATGCGATCGTTGATGGTAAAGCGCGCTAGTTTATTAAGAGCCCATTCACTCAGAAAAACTGAGCGAATAGGAAGGAAGACGGCAGTTGAGCGAGGTGATGCAATGTTAAACCCAACAACACGACCAACGATGCTGCGCCAAAGGGAGATTGATCTGAAGACCCTTCACGACCAAACTCCCAACACAACAACATTAGGCGCATCGTACCCGGCACACATCGCAACACAACTGCTCAGACCCGTCCTCCGAACGGTTTCACCAGACATCATGCCGGAACACGACAAATCGCTTGGCGGCAAGGCTTTGTCTGGTGGGTGGTAACTTCTGCCGGCGGCCGATGTTATGGCCTACCACCGAGAGATTTGAGATTCTGCTAATAAGTTATTTCTCAAATTCTCAATCCTTTGGGAATCTTTACAATCTATTATGGAAACAAAACGGACATACCTATCGATTAATAGGGTGTCCCCTGGTTGTCCAAAACTTATATTATTTCAGTTGATAGATGATAACAATCAATTGACTGCTTCGTTAGTCTTAGAAATGACGTCACTGCAAACATTCTAAATCTAACAGGCAAGTAGGTAGGTGAGTGGCTTATTATGAGTGTTTGAATTGATAATATTGATATGATACAGATCTATCTAATAACCTCCCATCAATGAGCGAACCTAACCTTTAGGTAACGGATTAAGTTAATTATGTAGGACTTATCCTTAGCTTAGTATGAAAGGCAGCTATGAGCCTAAAACGTACTTTTGTGGAGCATTTCCTTTGATGTAAGACAATTTCTGGACACATGGATTGTACACAACACAATTGTTTCACTATTAATATATACTTTTATCACAAATATCGCCATCTTTAAGTCACACTCTAAATGAACTTTATAATTTTCTCGATTTAAAACAAACATCTGAAAACGATACCACTGCAACGTCTTCTGTACATTCATTGTTAACTTTTTCGGTGAGACATATAATGATAGAGCACGACTGTTTGACAAACACTTTGAAACAGCACGGAGTAATTTAATTTTAGGTGTAATCTCCGCTTTTAAGAGCGCAAAGTCATCGTTATGCAAGCGCACAATGTTCCCGATGTCTTGCACCCCCTTTCTCCTCGAACGAAACTGACTGAGAAACGTAACATAATTAAACTGTGCTACTGAAGAGTTGGTGAAATTCACACGATTTGTTGACAACTGCATAGCTTTAGATGATATGAGCTCGCGCACTTTATGTCACGTATTCACACTAGTTAGTAATGGCTAAGACTGGTGATTAGAGGCGATAAGAAATTATGGACTATTTGTTAATAAGAGATAACAATTTTATCACGATGTTCATTCACCTGATAGCGCCTACATAAATATAGACAGATGTTTTTTGATGTTTTTTTTTTTTTTTAATTTGGTACTCTCGCCAACGAACCCTATGCAGGGCTATGCTAATCAAAGTCCACCCGGTAAGGACCAGGCCCGAAGTCAAAGGCGCGTTGTGTTTCACGCCGCCTCAAAGAGATGTCAGCACATCGTGACGGGGTCCACATAGACCGATGCCTCCTGGGTCAGGGTTGCAGGTTGGTTAAAAAAGAAACCATGGCTCTGGCCTACAGGCAAATAAAGCAACACGGGTGGGTTTTAGTCAGTAAAAGTCTGATACGCCCTTCCGCTCCGCTCAGAGCGGAAGAAGTCATTTGATGGTTCCCATCCCAAACAAAAGAAAAAGGTATCGTTAATTTCCCAGTAAACTGGAGCTTTCTTTAGATTTACTGTTGTTAACACTTGGGTCATTACTTGTACTTGACGCCGGCTTAGGAGACGGATCTTAAATTGTTATACTTATTGATGATACCTCTTCCGCCTCGTTGTCAAAATCATAATTATAAGTTTTTTCAAGAGCAGATTGTTGTACAGGCGACAGTTGTTGTAGGAATTATATCAGTGCATGTGGTTGAAGTTCCTGGTCCTAAAACACTGCTTTTACTATCACTTGTAAAAAAACTGTATATTTTTATCGTTTTACGGATAACATGTCCTTATAAAAAACAAGGACATATTATCCATTTTGTTTTTCATTTTGAGCTTCTTTTTATACTGAGCCCCACTAAGTTGCTTTCTTCCATATAATTATAAGTCTTTTAAGTTTTCTGCATATAATTTTTTTTTTATTTGTGCTAAATTTGCCGCCCCTCTAAATCTGCCTCCTTACTCCTTTACTTAGCCTATTGGTAAATCCGCCACTGAGTGACTAAATAGAACAACAAGTGCAGCAGACTATTGATAAAATATAAAGGTTTAAGAAAGGCCTTGTGATTCATGTAAGCCATAAATTATGCTCATGATCCTCACGTTTGTTGTTGTCGAAGGAATAGGAACAGTTACAGACGACAGCACATCAAGTTACTACGAGCAGTTATATTTGTTTATCAGATTTTCATGTTTATTGACGAAGCATTAAGGCTCAAGATTGGTTGGTAATATTTGGCAATTTAGGGTAGCTTGACCTGCTGTCGTCCGTACCTATAACTTTAGCAGACGCTAGGTCAAGATATCTGAAACTGTCAAATATTCAAAATCAAATTTAACCTTAAAGCTTTAGCGATAAAGCTGAAAATCTATTATAGAAATTTGACGGATTATAGTAGCTTGATGAACCTAATTAAAATTATATATTAAAATTTTCTTTCAATTTGACGTTGCTTAACAGATATCAACTTTATTTTAATGATTATTAAGTTAATTTCAGGGCACTAAAGCGCTAGTCACTCCGAAATCAACATACCTACACAAAAAGTTCAATTCTTTATTCTGCATGCATTCAAGTTATTTTCCATAAACTTATATTTCTTTATAATTTGAAGAGTATGACGTAAATGCAGATTAAATCCAAATTTAATTCTCGGGAGAAGTTCATTTTTAGAAAAATAAATAATGGTTTGAATTAACAACTCGAAAGATACCGCTAATAATAACAAAATAAACACAAAATAATAACAAATAAATAAGGAAAATAGGTATAATAGCATTCACAAATATTATCACATAAATGACAATCAAACACTCACTGGTGAAGTCGTTCTAACCCTGCTACCACAACGTTTGACCGAATTAGGAAACGTTTTAGATTTAGTAGACTTAATATTCTTTCTTTCTTTCTTTTATGGCTTCGCATGGTTTGTGCATTTAGCCAATGTCACGTAATGATTTGTTCATGTCGAAAAAGACGGCCGCGTGACCCGTCTTACGATGGAGGTTTGAGACAAAGTCATGATGTGGCCACTATGCTGCGATATTTCACTGTTCTTTATGAATTATTTACTGAATGCACTTTTTACTACATAAATCACGCACTTTTATTTAGTAAACAACACTATAAATAATTTCTAAATTCCAATGAAAAATGAGCGTGACACTCAGCTTCAGTTTCCCGCCAAAACTCCTAAACTTAATATTGAATTTAAAAAGTTCAAGGTATTGACCACCCTCGTTTCGAAAAGGTTTTTAATGTGGACACTAGTAGTAGTTTACGTAAAAATTAAATTTATTTAATTAAAAGCCTCACAAATTCGGAAGATTGTTCAAATGAGTTGATTTAAATAATCAAAATTGGTAAGTAAGTACGTGAATTATAATAAATTCTGCATCAATTTTAACGTTAACAAAGCACAATAAAATATATAAATTGTACTTTTGTTACAGTGTTCCCTGAAAACAACCTTTTTTAACTTTTCTATTGAATCTATTGTTTGGGTTTTTGGCGGGAAAGTCAAGCTGAGTGTCACGCTCATTTTTCATTGGACTTTTAATATTATTTATAATGGTGGTTACTAAATAAAAGTGCGTAATTTATGTAGTAAAAGTGCATTCAGTAAATAATTCATAAATAACAGTGAAATATCGCACATCATGACTTTGTCTCAAACCTCCCTAAGACGGTTCACGCGGCCGTCTTTTTCGACAATTCATTATATGACATTGGCTAAATGCACAAACCGTGCTAAGCCAAAAAAGAAAGAAAGAAGAACTTTTGAAGATTTTTATGTTACTTGAAATTGGTACAAAGTCATAACTAAAGCCACACTACAAAAAAAAATTTCTCGTTTGTTTACCTACTTGTTTCTTAGATTATAAATTTAAAAAAAATAAATAAAAATTAATGAATAAATTTGTCAAATGATTTGTATAATAAGGTACGATGGGGCTAATATATCCATATTGGGAAAAAAGCCCCTTAATAAAATGTAGTATAAAAAAAATAAAAAACCTTCTGTCTAATACTATCTCTATATATCGTGAATGATACTTCATTAACAGAGTATAAAACCCAATAACTTTGCCCGACCCAGGGGTGTCCAATCAGGCGTGCTAACGACCACTACTACAACCATGAGAATGTCAAAACTTCTAATAGGTGGAAATATTTAATTTTTACCTTCAAACTTTTCCAAGAGCTTGAAGTTGAGTTTATCAGGCACGAACTTTGGGCGTACCACGCGGGACTCTGTCAGCTTGTCGAGTGTGAGGGATGCCACCTTTCTCAGCACATTCGAATCGGACATCGGGCTGTCACTAACACTCGAACTCCTGCGATCTTTGTCTGTTACAACTGAAACAAAAACCAAAAAGCATGTAAACACATACCGACTTAGAAATGAAAAAAATGTATAGTGGTTTGTTTAACCAGGCACCTGCTGGGCAGCAAGAACGAAAGGAGCGGAAGAGATGCCCAAACAATAGTTAGGTTTACGTTATTTTAATCATCATATTTGTGTCGGGTTGTACCGTTTATCTACCCAATAAAAATCATCCTAAGGTGGTTTCGGAAACGTATGTCCGTCTCTAGTTGTATAAACGAATTTCAATAGGCTAAGACTGTTGTGCAATATTATGTTGGATAGTGTACAAGTTACATCCGGAGTCGTTTATTATACGGACCTTGTAGAAACTAGAACCAATTTCCGTGCGTTCAGGCGCTTTTGCCATACCTATTATTGGAATCAATTGTAACAGCTAATACCTACTTAGGACCCATTAACTTAATCAAATTTTATTCCGTGGTGTTTGGCAATCTGGGCTTCTCCCAGTTGCAATAATGTCCCTTTGTGCCGATTGGCCTAGTTCTGTTCTGTCTCCTGCTTGTTATGGAGGGAAGTGGAAAAAATATCTTTTTTCTTACTCCTCCGCTATTCTTTTCTGATTAATTTCGTTGCGGGACCCAAGACAGTTGAATCGTTTCTCCGGGACTCGTCGAGCTTCATTGCTCGGCGTTTTTCTGGCGGTCGCCACTGTTGATTCTGGCTTTCAGGAGTTGCAGTGGTTGGGAAAAGTGTGGCGGGTTTTGTCCCAAAGAAAAAAAAAAAAAAAAAAAAGGCTAAGACTGTTAATCTTTTAACTGCTAAACCCTTTCGAGTTTCTACCCTGATATTAATATTATTAACAGATATTCTATGAGTAAGTAGGTTGAGTGGAATAGAGTAGGTACTAAGATCTATTCAATCAATGCTTTGTTAATTACACATAAAAAAATTAGCGGTATCAGAGTGCGCCTTTTGTTAGTAAGTATATATGGGATACTTTTAATTTTCTCACAGAAAAAACGTCAATGTCAGTGTCTACAACTATTGTGCTGTTGTATGAGTGTGATCACTGATGTCAAACACAAGGAACTGATTAACAAAAACTGTAGCTCCTATTACCTACATATTAGTTATTTTTTCTTAGTAACAAATAGCTTTTGTTAGGCAAGTATACCAAACTTGAACAAAAACATGTTTTTATTCTCATCATAACATAATTACACTCTCAGGAGATTTCCGAGACGAGTGCCAAAAAACTGAGTAAATTGCCCACATGATGAGATCTTAGATGTATCTTTATTCATTTAACGTTACGCACGCCATGCCTTTGGCGTGCGTATCATGTTTCATTACGAGTACGGAAAACTATATTATGTAAGTAAGTAGGTACTAAGTACTCGTTGTTATGTAGATGCCGGTTACACATCAATTCGCCCTAAAGACGTTAAATTGCTGTTAATAGAGCTGAAAATTGATTGTTGCGGGCTTGGTCTGCTTCGGTGTTGGAGCGTAAATACATCAACAAACTGGTTTGCTCGCCCATTGTGAAAAGTAAGCACTGTATGTTAGCAACAGGTACCCAGGAGAATAGAAGCTGCCAAAAGAATAGCATCTAGAGTATGTAGGTAAAGAGAGGCACTGTGGGCATTGATTGATTTGTACGAGGATTCGCGATAAGCAACAACGCACGTAGATAAACTAACACGGACAAATGTTTATTATCTATATGCTCTCAGTAAATATACGAGGATGATACTTGTTACCTAAATATGACATTTTAGAGCTAATACTTTTGTTATGAAATAACTTATTTGCCTAATATTGGTCATTAATATTTGACCATGTAATAATATATGTATTTGGAGATCACTTGTTCTGAGCGTAGTTACCTATAGATTAATGTATTGGTTTATTAGTAAACTGACCGTTGTCTAGTAACGTGAGAGATGGCTCGCAAGCCACCGGAGGGAGCTCCACCTTGCGATGCTTCGACAGTGTGAACGAAGTCTGTCCAGGACAAGCTTTGATTCGATTGTCGAGGAAATCGTGGTTGCACTCGTGTGTGACTCGTTCTATATTCCGCTCCGCTTGGTGGACGCCGCACCAGCCCGAAAATGCAGTGCCCATAACCTTTTCATTCTCGCTTTTGTCACCACTGTCATCGAATACGTCATTTTTTTCTTCTTTTTCCATGTCATTGGTGGAGAGCGAGGAGGCGGCATCGTCGTGCGGCATGTCTACGGTCATAACTACACTCGCGGGCTGCACGGCCGCCAGGGGAGGCGTGAGGGTGCGCGGCAGCTCCTCGGGCGCGCTGTCACTCTCGGCGGAGTAGTAGCACTGGTTGAGCTCGACGGCGAGCGGCGTGAGCGGGTCTGTAAACACTGACTCGGAGTTGGAGTCGTTGGCGGGCGAGAGCGCCGGCGGTGGCGGTGCGGCGGCGGGCAACTGGTCGCGGGTCGGTGACCGCGGCTGGGCGCGCGGCTCGCACCTGGTCACCGTTACCTCCGACTGCACGCTCGCCGACTCGGCGCCCTCCCCCTGCCGCAATGTTTTGAACACGCACTCGAGCGTATCGTTATCTGATATTTCGATCGGTTCGTTGATATCTGAATCTGGCGTTTTATCAAACTCCCTGTCGATGGCGTCACGTTTAGCATCGCTCTTCTTCCGTCCATGTTTTTTGCTGTCTCTTCCCGGTGATTTTCGGTTCAAGTTTCGCATAAAATGTTTACCCTTAGCAGGAGATTTACCAGTTTTAGATTGTTTTTCGTTGGTTTGAATGTTACCCATGGTTTAATGAATTCTATAATAGTCATTTAACAAACTTTATTTATAACGTACGAACGTATAGAGAGCAAATATAAAAATCTAACTTGAAGCAGTTTCACAGCCCTTGGTTGTCTGATTCCAACCCTCAACTATCTTCATCCCCGAGCATGCGCAGTTCAAACAATTATGATCAATATTTTCGGTGCGTCCAAAATTAAACATTTGGTACTATCTTCAATTTCTTTTATTATTTTTTTATATAAGATTTCTGTTCTAAGTGATTTATGTTTTAATTGCATATTATTTAATTGTTTGTTAATTTAAAAAAAATATGAGACCAATCTCTGCAAGCTCGTAAGGCTCGGTAAAGCCGGACAACTTTTCCTAGTTCTGTGTTATTACTACTAGATGGCGTGACCGATATGCTATATTGTAAAAAGCATTTGAACGCAGAAAACCAAAACATGTTTAACGGACACTCGACCGTAGCTAATGGTTATCCTGTTGATGTGTTAATTGTAGTTTGATTAAAACATCGCTAAAATAGCTTTCAACTGTAAGCCAGATAAATCTAATCGTCTAAGTTTGAATTGAACTAAAGTTCCAGTACTGAATTACTGATAACAATATCCTACTTAAGTACATAAAACGACGTCGCTGATTCAAGAGTCAAGCATTACTTTAATCTAGTTTGCAGTCTTGTTTAAACTACGTAGTTTAATGTTGAGTTGAGTAGGATTCTAACTAACTTGTCGTCCTCCGTGGCGCAGCGGTCAACACGCCTGCCTGCGACGTGGAGGCCCCGGGTTCGATCCCCGGCCAGGTCATGATGGAAAACGATCTTTTCCTGATTGGCCTGGGTCTTGGATGTTTATCTATATATGTATCTATTATAAATATAGTATCGTTGAGTTAGTATCCCATAACACAGGTCTCGAACTTACTTTGGGGCTAGCTCAATCTGTGTGATTTGTCCATATATATATATATATAAAACTCGATATAAGAAAAGCTAGCGTAATGGATCTCATGTCATAAGGCCGGGTATTGAATGGTCAGGGCTTGGTTCTTATGTGTACAGAAGTAGTTTAAATAAAAAATCTATTTATAATTCATATACAGTATGTTAAGAAAACCCTGTCCGACCCATAAGGATAATAAAGGTTAGGTAAACACATGACCAAATATAATATAAAATTTTACGTAATCATCATAGTACCAATCCAAATGAATTTTGAAATAACCTTTTTTTCCCGCGAATTAATTTCAACTTCCCCGAAATTTGGTAATTTTTAAAAAAGTGACAACACCGGTATTATTATGAGCGAATAGCGATGCGACCACGTGCCGCGTGCCCTGCCGCCCGCGCCCCGCGGAAGGGTGGTTAACGCAGATTTATTAAGTTACCACTTTTTGCGAAATAATATTTATTTTTTTAGGGGGATTTTTTTTTAGTTTAGTCCGGTTTTGTATCCATTAGTAGAATCAGTTATCGATACCTAACAACACCTTCACGGGTCGGACAGGGTTTTCTTAAAATACTGTAGATAGATTTTTTATTTAAATTACTTTTGTACACATAAGAACCAAGTCTTGAGTACGCAGTGGCTGAGCGATCGACTGCTGCGCAGTGTATCGCGGGTTTGATTCCCGCACGGAATAAATATTTGTATGGGCTATAGGTAATTGTTCTGGGACTGGCTGTTTGTGTAAGTGAAAATGAAATGTTTGTAAACGCACCCACTCTACAGTGTTTCCTAGTGTGGGGCAAAGATTTCCTTTTTTTTTAAGTGCTCTAGTTTATTAGGTTTCCGTACTTAAAAGGTAAAACGGAAACCTATTCATGAGACTTCGCTGTCCGTCTGTCCATCCGTCTGTCACCAGGCTGTATCTGATGAACCGTAATAGTTAGACAGTTGAAATTTTAAGAGATTATGTATTTCTGTTGCCGCTATAATAACAAATACTAAAAATATTTTTTTTTTGCCGTTTTTAAAAATAATATGGTACGGAACCCTTCGTGCGCGAGGCCGACTCGCACTTGGCCGGTTTTTTTGTAAGCCTTTTCACTCTAGCCCACATTTAAATTATAATCGGACGGAAGGACTACCAAAAAAATAATACCAGAGACATTTCATTATCTTTTTTACGTTTAATAATCTTGAGTTTTTATATCTTATAACTTTTTATACATCCTATATAAACACAATTACTTTTATAGTAATTGTGTTTGTATACAATGTTTTAACAAAGTTAATAAACGTGCATATGCTAGGGTAAGCAAATATACATATATGTATACGTATATTTGCCTATTTTATTTCGCTACACTATGCTATGCCCTGTAGGCCTAGTATGAGTTTTCATTACGAAACTCGATCGTCGATATCGAGCGCGTTTGGCTCATCGATTGGCAAGCTTCGAGGTTATAAGAACTCTCAATCAATCAGAGCGCCAAACGCGCTCGATATCGACGATCGAGTCTCGTAATGAAAACTCATACTAAGCATACTGATATATTGGCGCTAATGACGTACAGCCCGTTTACAGTTAACCTCTGATAGTTTTTTTTTTTGTTTGGGATGGGAAATCATCAAATTACCTCTCCCACTCTGTTCGGAGCAGAAGGGCGTGTCAGACTTTTATTGACTTTTATTTTAAAAACCACCAGTGTTCCTGCACTTGCCTGTGTTCTAGGGCCACGGTTTCTTTTTTAATCAACGCGCAACCCTAGCCCTAGGGGCATCGGTCCTCGTGGACCCCGTCACGATGTGCTGACATCTTTTTGAGGCGTGCGTGAAACACAACGCGCCGTCGACCCGGGCCTGGTCCTTGCCGGGCGGCAGCTGGCCATCGTTTGTCGCCCGCAGAGCGCGGAGTTCGATCTTGTCTCCCGACCAGGGAGTCTCCTGCGGCACTAGAGGTATGAGGGTGCTGGGATTTCTGCTCCTTCACGCGCTCCGCCCCCTCCTTTGCCAGCATCACTACTTCACAGAAGGATGTGATGGCCTGCCATGCACTCTCGTTCCGGACCATGGCCTGGACCAGGGTCTGAGATCGCCGCCGAACGCTACGACGAAGACACGGCGGTGCTCTACCCAAGCCGGGCAGATCTCCACTGTATGCTCCATCGTGGCGTTTCCTCCAGCCTTATCCGGAACAGGAACCTCCAAAAAGAGCCGAGTCCGGTGAGGACCTGCGTCAGGCAGAAGGTGAGATCGTGACACCTCTCTAGCCACTCCTCAAAGAAGGGACTTATCGCCGCTATTGTGGCGTGCACAAACCTCTGATAGCTGAAACTCAAAAGGAGCCTTATTTCAACTTCAATAAAGACACTATTATTTTGACAGACTTGATAGTTGCAGTAACACAACAACGATCTTATTGTCACGAGATTAAAGTGCACTGTGATAGTGATGCAAAATCAGAGGTGAAATAACCAATTGTAGGTACTGTACATTTTTACATTACCTTTCTTTTTAGGGTAAAAACGGGACTGCCGCTGTCTGTCTGTCTGTCACCAGTAGGGATTGCAATCCGGTATTATAATCCGGCCGGATTTGCGTGATTTAAAAATTGTTAGAGCCTCGTATTTAGTGATAGTTCCTCTACTTTAAACGAAAGAGCAGAACACAAAAGAAAAATAAAATATTTATGGGGAATGAAAGTATTTATTTATGATATAAAGCAATTATACTTTACTTACTATTTGTACCAAAGTAAATTATGAAACTAAAAAAAAAAAAAACTAAACCACTAAATCACCATTAAGTACTTTCCCTTTATTCCTCCTGCTTCATATGCAGTCATTTATTTTTTAATTATTTTTTCGTAGTGTTGTTCCATTCCATTACTTTTAACTTTCCTGTACACGATTTCTTCTTGCAGGATTTGCTTTTCCAGTTCCTCTTTCAATGTAATATTTTGTTCTATTGGCAATAATGAGACGGAGTTCGAATCGGAATTGATATCTTCGTTTGTTACAGCACGTAATTCGAATTTCGATAGGTTCAAAAATACGTCGGAACCGTCGGATTACCGGATCCGGCGGACCGGATTGCAATCCCTAGTCACCAAGCTTTATCTCATGAACCGTAACAGCTAGACAGTTGAAATTTTCACAGACGATGCTTTTTTTTTGTTTTTATTTAATAAAAAAGCCATGTCCAATCTAGGAATAAATTCTGTATCGTGGGTGCATTTACAAACATTTAAACTCACATATACAAACAGTGAGATTCCGATAAATTATCTATAGGCCATAGACACGCAGCGCGGTAGTTTATCGCTCAGCTACTGCATCACGCCTGTTGTCACTTTTGTCAAATTTCTGTTGCCCCTAAAAGAACAAATGCTAAAAACTGTTTTTTTTTTTGTATTGATAATAGTACAGACTCCTTCGAGCGTGAGTCCAACTTACACTTTCAGTTTTTACCTTTTCTCCTCCTTCCGCATTTAGTTTGTCTCGCTGTATGAAGACGTCTTTGTAAAGTCTGTTCACGAAAGTAATCCCTCGGTAATCAGCGGAACTAATTACCTATTCATTAATTAGCAACATTGTTGAGGGTTTTGTGGATAAGTTATATACACCATCGAATTTTAGTCGACTTTATCTATCCAACGACTATTAAACATTAGTAAAAATATAAAATAAACCAACTTTTTTTTTACTGCGACGCGCTCCGGTTCGCACGTATGCAATGCTGATACTATGTGAATACACTACAGAAAACTGTGTACCTTGTATACCTAATACCTATGTATAATAAACATAGCGGTCCGCCCCTCCCGCCGCTGCGGCCGATCGGAACTTCCGCAAACGCGGCGCCTTGTAAATTTTAAATCTGTAATATCTTCGAAAATATTCATTTAAATCATATCGCTTCGATATCGCCTTCGGGTTGTGGGGATCAGACGGCAGTCGCTTCACGGAAAATATCGAAAATTAACCAAAACCAGCAGTTAGACTGCTAAAGCGGACCGTAGATTTCAAAGCTGAAAATGCTTGGGATGCGACTGGGATTAACGCGAATGAGATGATGATGATGATGACTTTAAAGAGAGGTATAAATCTATATGAAATCAACAATGTATTTAAGATATTAAATTGGATAAGGATTAAAGCTGTATTGGTTAAAATCGCTTCGAAAATTATCGTAAAAAGTAAATGACAAAAAAATATTATTGTGGGATATCCATAAGAGGTAGACAGAAAACATTGCGGCCTTTTCTGTAGACCTTTTCAATGTGTACAATATTTAGTACATTATTTTGATAAATCTCGTAGGGTTCAGGTTGCGTTTCATTGCAAACGCAGAAAAAATGTAATAATTTATGACATCACAATTTAATGGATGTTATTATACATATGTATGTATAAACCTTCTTCTTTAATCACTCAATCTACTTATTCAAAGAAATCGTGTCGAAATCCATTGCGTAGTTATAAAGATTTAATCATGCATAGGGGCATAGGGAAATAGTAGTCGACTTTGTTTTATACTATGTAGTGATGTTCCTATTATTAATTTTTGGCCCAGGGTGAATGAACTGTCACCGCTTCTTTCAGCTCGCCCTTGGAACGCAAGATCGGACTGTGCTTACATGTAGGGTGTTTCAAAATTCATGGCGTAAAATTATTCAAAAGTGGTTTTCTTTCTTTTTTACAAATGTTTTATTAACAGTAACACGGTTCTCCTTTACCAAACTATCCCTTATTTTAGGGTCAATTCACACGCACCACAATTACACCACGGCGTCGCAGCGACAACATGTGGTCAAGCTGTGGTTACGTGTGAATAGTGTTGCAGCGGCTTTTTGCAGTTGCGTTGTGGTACCCACAAAATGCGGATGTGGTTGCTGTCGCTGTCGTTGCGATGCAGTAACATTATTAATACAATGTCTACGTCTGTGTCAATGTCAACGTGTATTATATTATTACAATGTGCAGTTATACTACGGCTTTCATAGGGATACACGGCTTGACTGAACGTAGTCATGGAGGAAAGGTTTTTGTTGCTATCCTTGTTATGGCTTTTATTAATAAGAAGAAGACGACGACACCAGCGTATTCATCATGGCGATGGCATATTGTGGCGATGTAGACGCGGTGACGCCGCTGGTAGTGGCGTTGCCGTCACGATGTGGTTGCGATGTGGTCGGATTACATAGGTGGTCGATAACAACGGCAAAATGTGGTACATCTGAATTGTAATATTCATTTTCAAAACAAAATATACGCCCGACCACATGGCGACGTTGTGGTGTGGTTGTGGCTGTGGTGTGGTTGTGGTACGTGTGAATTGACCCTGTGGAAAGATAAAAAAAAATAAGAGTGGTATTTTCCGTTGGTAACAAAGAGTCTGTGTTCTGATTCTTAGCTTAGCTTTGGAAACTGCGAAAAGTACCTTATAAAATTTGACCCCTCTTTTGAGAAGTTGAGACCGGAATTCAAAAAAACATATACAGTATGTTAAGAAAACCCTGTCCGACCCATAAGGATAATAAAGGTTAGGTAAACACATGACCAAATATAATACAAAATTTTACGTAATCGCAATAATAAACGCATAGTACCAATACAAATGAATTTTGAAATAATCTTTTTTTCCCGCGAATTAATTCCAACTTCCCCGAAATTTGGTAATTTTTAAAAAAGTGACAACACCGGTATTATTATGAGCGAATAGCGATGCGACCACGTGCCGCGTGCCCTGCCGCCCGCCGCGGAAGGGTGCTTAACGCACATTTATTAAGTTACCTCTTTTTGCGAAATAATATTTATTTTTTTAGGGGGATTTTTTTTAAGTTTAGCCCGGTTTTGTATGCATTAGTAGAATCAGTTATCGATACCTAACAACACCTTCACGGGTCGGACAGGGTTTTCTTAACATACTGTATAAGTATGCACGTTGTTTTGGTAGTCATGTTTTTTTTTGTCCGCATACCAATTATTAGCTTTCCACCATGAAAATTGTGAAATGCTGAAACAATACAAATTTCCACTCCTCATTTTAGGGAACTTGAATAATAGAAGACCTATAAGATCAAGTGGGATGTCTTAGTAGGACGATAAAATTTCCATGGAGTATATCCAAGGTTATTTTTCTTTATACAAAACGTAGTACACATAGTTATTACATCTGATATGTTAAGCTACGTTTACCGCGATTAGTCTATGGATGGGTGACCAATTTTTCATATGTACCAAGACCCCTCATCATCATCATCATCAACCTTTTATCGTTCCGCTGCTGGGCACAGGTCTCCTCTCATACAGAGAAGGATTGAGCGTAATCACCACGCTTGCTCAATGCGGGTTGGCGATTTCAGACTTAAAGTCCAGGTTTCCTCAAGATGTTTTCCTTCACCTTCAGTCATTGGTGTCCAAGATATACTTAGAAAGTACATATAACTTTTAGAAAAGTTACATTGGTACTTGCCTGACCTGGAATCGAACCCGCGCACTCATACTTGACAGGCTGGTGTTTTAAACACTAGGCCACCACGACTTATGCCCCGGACCCCTATGCTTCGGAAAACACGTTTCAACTCGGCAAGGTCTCCAAAGCCGTAGAGTAGCCAGCCTTTCTGTGTTCTATAGGATGCATTTTGGTGAGTGTGCGAGGGAACTGCATGATTTAATTCCCCCATCTCCGTTCCACCATCGGAAGACCCGTCGTACGGTCAGTTTCCACCCTTACGAACTCAACACCACTACGATCCGGACGAAGTGTTTCACCTCCTCTTTTATACCGCGTACATTGAAGGACTGAAACAATTTGCCAGCGGCGGTGTTTCCGTCGGACTACAATTTTAGTGTCTTCAATGCTACAGTGAATAGGCTCTTGATAAACTAGTGTGCTTTACCATCAACTATTGCATCACTGCTTACCATCAGGCGGGATTGCGGTCAAGCACTAGTTTGAATTTTACAAAAAAAAAAGGTGGCGCTGGTACTGGATGCAATTCGTAGTTTTTGGTAATCGTTAAAGGTCGTCAGAAGCGGAAAAAAGATCTTATCAAAAGGTTTTATGTTATTTAGTTAATGTGTTGTGGAGGTCTAATGAGGTTGTAGCGACATACATACAGCACACATAGAATTACCGTACCTCCAAACAGTTACCTCCAAACAGTTACCAGGCAATACCAAACAACACTTTATTACCAATACGTTTTGACATCATCCATTCAGAAATAATCGAACAACGCAGTCTCGAGAGAGACGCTATACGTTTGACACATCTGTCGAAAGGAACAAGAGTCCGCCTTGAAAAAGGTGTACAGTCAAAGGAATAAGATACAAGGTCTAACATGTAAAATACTGTTAGTCACATGCATTGGTGTGACTAGAGGCAGATCCCAACATAGTTGGCTAAGCCGCTGTAGATAAGTGAGCAACTTTCATTCAGCAACCTTTACCTCACACACTTTTCTAAAAAACACAAAAACATAGATGTTTCCGTCACATTTTTACGTGAATCAGCTAAGATGAGAGTGGGCCTCAGACTTCCGTGAAAAAGGTGACACTTAAATTATTTGTAGAAACCTAAATAATAAATCATCAAGATATAATAATAATAATAATAAAACCCTACACAATAGCCTTAACACATTAAACATTAGCCCGTCTACTTATGTTCTACTACAAAAAGCAGTTATTCTTAACACATACAGGTTAACCCGAAAATTAAAAAATTTTTTTTTACTTAAAAGCACTTGGCTTCTGCCCGTGCCAAATTCGACCACACACAGGTGTGAGATATTTTTAAAAAATAACGAGGAATAATAATAATAATAAGATGTTCTCGTCTAGCTAACGGAGAGTACTTGCATAGACACAACCTTGTAGCCAGGATAATTCTTCAGCAACTTGCTCTCAAATACAACCTTGTGGAATCGGAGGTGCCGTACTACAGGTATATGCCCGACCCAGTTCCCGAAAATGGCCATATCACATTGTACTGGGATCGATTCATCATCACTGACAGGACTATAAGAATAAGCCTGATATAGTGATGGTGGATCGATCAGAGCGGCGTGCAATGATTGTTGACATAACCATCCCGCATGATGAGAACCTCTTGAAAGCCGAGAAAGATATAGAAATTAAGTATCTTGACTTGGCTCACGAGGTTGTCAACATGTGGAAGGTGGATTCAGCAATCATAGTACCGATAGTCGTGACAGCTAATGGCTTAATAGCCAAGAGCCTCGACCAACACCTCAGGAGGCTCTCGTTAGGCAGCTGGATCAAAGGCTTGATTCAGAAAACTATAATTCTGGACACGGTTCGTATTGTCAGGAAGTTCCTATCTCTGGAGCCCTGACCGCCGGTAGTTTGGACCCTGTTCCCGATACCAGTGGGCTACTATTTTTTATATTTTTAAATGTTTTTTATGTATTATATAAAATTAATTAAAGAAATAATAGTAAAGTACTTATTTCACAAAAATACATAGCACTTCACACTGTTACATGAAAGGAAAGTTTATAATTACTATGCAATAGTAGCATCTATCTTTTAAACTAGGACTCGCCTGTATCTTAAAAGATAGGGTTCAGCCAAATGGATTCTGTAAACAATTTCCATAAGGACACGAGAAAACAGTGTCAGTGAATTGAACTAACAGATGTACAAAAGAAGGGAGAAAAAAGCAATAACAACAGAAATGAAATTGAAATTAAAATTATCCCAAGTAACGCAAAAGTGAGAGACAGCAGACATGCATTTTTACATGTATACGAGTATGTGTGTGTTGTGGTGTGTGGAAGTGTGTGTGTGTGCGTATGTATTCATGGTTGAGGGTATGTGAGTATGTTAATGCGTGTGTGTGTAGTGATTCTGTGAATATAGTAAATCTATAATATTTGGATATTAGTACGAGACGTGATCATTGAGTATGTATATTAAGAGATGTAATTTAACAGATTCTCCGTCGCTACATAGTCCTGATGCAATAGCCAATGACTTATTTCTTTCTTTAACTTACATATCTATTTAAGTCCAGTATATTTAGCTGTTTATGTAGATTTTTATATAAAAGTTTACTTAAAACGTAAAATTGTTGTTGGGCAAAATAAGTTTTATGCTTAATGCCAGATGAAATATTACTGCGCTTTTTAGGGTTTCATTTGGGCATGGTTCTATGACTGCTGAGGGCCGATTGCAAAATGAACAGTTGTATAACTGTTAGGACCCCACAGTCTTCATAGAGTTGTTTAGTTGGATATCTGTATGGCTTTTTGTACATAACCTTTAGTACGGCTCTTTGAGCTCTCTCAGCTCTCAGCAAGTACGTTTTAGATGCACCACCCCACACAGTAATGCAATATCCTATTATAGACTGGCACAGTGCAAAATACACCATATTCAGCGTGCCCATATCAGTAGGTTCCCTTTGTGATTTGAAGACGGAGAGTCGCAGTATTCTGGAAGAAATCATATCGAGCTGTTTGTCCCATCTAAGGCATTCGTCAATTTGCAAACCTAGATATTTGACACTATTACATCTGTCCAGTGTAGGGCAATTACATGTTTCACATGAACCAGATGATTTCTGGCACGAGTGAGCCATATCATTTAACATTGATCATTTATTATTTATCATTTATCGTATAATACTTTAGACCGATACAAAAGAAGGATTATCATTTGTTTAAAATCGTAGCACGTAGAAGTTAGTCTGAATACAAATTAAAACACAAACAACTGAAATAACATTTTATTACAGTTTCAAAGAGTACGTTCAGATTTTCATTACGACAGCGTTTGAGAAAAAAAAAAAACGAAAAAAACGAGTGTCCTTCGTGGCTCGGGATCACAGGGATATGGATAAAAAATATCACCGTACAGTAAGTCTTACGTAAACCTGTTTAGAAAGGTTGGTTAAGCACTTCACATGGCGTTCCCTAGAATTAGGTCCACTTTTCTATGTGATAGAAATATATATTTTACTAGCTGCGCCACGCGGTTGCATCCGCGTTTTTTTATATACCCCACTCCTATTGGTCGCAGCGTGATGTTATATAGCCTAAAGCTTTCCTGGATTAATGGGCTATCCAACGCAAAAAAAAAATCAAATCGGACCAGTTTTTCCTGAGTTTAGCGCGTTCAAACAAACAAACTCTTCAGCCATACCCCCTTATTCATAAACGCAGCTTATAGTTAACTAGTGATTAGCGATTTTTTAAACATACATTTTAGACGCTTGCACGTCACATAACTTTAATAATCGATTATGATTAAACCCCTTAAACACTGTGGTGTTTATCCATAAAGGATGATTTAAGTTAAGTGACGTTAAAAGGTCAAAAATGTATGGTTAAAGAATCGCTAATCACTAGTTAACTTTACCAGCGTTTATGCATAAGTGGGTATATATTAAAAGTATAGATTAGTGTGCATGCAGTTAAACAGCAGAATTAGTATAGATTACATAAATATATCTATATATATAAAAGAAAGTCGTGTTAGTTACATCATTTATAACTGAAGAACGGCTATACCAATTTGGTTGAAAATTGGTAAGGAGGTAGCTAAGAACTGGGAGAAGGACATAGGATACTTTCTATGCCGCTCCCCGTCGTTCCTGTGGGAATAAATGAGCTTCTTTGTTTCGACTTCTCCCACACTTTTATGCTACCCTGGTACCTTGAACGTCAAAAAATATGCACAATAAACCTTCTTTCATGTATTATGATTATTTGATAATGATGAACGAATGAGGTTTATTGTTTCGACTTCTCCTACAGTTTTGTGATACCCTGGTACTTTGCACGTCCACAAACTATGCACAATAAAACCTCTTTCATGTATGGTGATTTGATAATGATGAATGAGCTTTTTTATTGTTTCGATTTCTCCTACACTTTTATGCTAACCTGGTACCTTCCACGTCAAAAAAATATGCACAATAAACCTACTTTCACGTATTATGATTATTTGATAATGATGAACGAATGAGGTTTATTGTCTCGACTTCTCCTACAGTTTTGTGATACCCTGGTACTTTGCACGTCCACAAACTATGCACAATAAAACCTCTTTCATGTATGATTATTTGATAATGATGAATGAATGAGGTTTATTGTTTCGACTTCTCCTACACTTTTGTGCTACCCTGGTACCTTCCACGTCAAAAAAAAAAAATGCACAATAAACCTTCTTTCACGTATTATGATTATTTGATAATGATGAACGAATGAGGTTTATTGTTTCGACTTCTCCTACAGTTTTGTGATACCCTGGTACTTTGCACGCCCACAAACTATGCACAATAAAACCTCTTTCATGTATGGTGATTTGATAATGATGAATGAGCTTTTTTATTGTTTCGATTTCTCCTACACTTTTATGCTACCCTGGTACCTTGCACGTCAAAAAATATGCACAATAAACCTTCTTTCATGTATTACGATTATTTGATAATGATGAATGAATTAGGTTTATTGTTTCGACTTCTCCTAAACTTTTGTGCTACCCTGGTACCTTGCACCTCCACAAAGTAGGAAACACGTGTCCAGTATTTTTAAGTTAATAATATTATGTACAAAATTTCAAAAAGATATAATGAAAAACCACAAAGTTATAATAAGCTTCTACGTGTACTCTACTTCGTTGTCCCAACATAAATATGGTCAAAGATCCGCGGGCGAGCAAGCGCGGTGCATTGGCCTCTAGCGTCAGCTGTTGCGCGCGCACAATACTATGATGATGTATCGTAAGCTGCGTGACGCACTCGGTAACTACACTGTAACAATTTCTAAATGTATTTGGGACAAAATATAACATGGTTGGTTGGAATCGATTAAGTTGCTTATTCACTATTTATATATAACTCAAGAACGGCTGAACCGATTTAGCTGAATATTGGTGGGGGGTAGTTAAGAACCCCTCCCCGTCGTTCCCGTGTGACGTGACATAAGACATGGTCCAACTCATTCAAAATGTAAGTCAGCAATTCATATACCAAAAATGGTATAACAAAAAGCAAATTACAGCTGAGCATATTTAAAAAAAAGTCTAACCGGTTGAAGCAATCGTTTAAAGCTAAGAATATAAATACTCTCTGCTGGTTTAAAGTTTCTAATAAAAAACCAAAAAGCCAACTTCAACTTCAAAATTTCTAATATTGTATTGCTGTGCCATTTATCATCAATAAAAATATCATGCCGTGACCAAGACCATCAAATCTTTCTCGACAAAGCGGTAATGCAAGAGTAAATCGAAACATTCTGAATGAAAGCACTGAAGAAGAGCAAGAAATTGCACGTGCAGAGCGCCGCCTTACTATGACTCGACTTCGTGCTTCTCACTCACAAGAGCAAAGGGAGGCGGCAGTCCGTGAAACTGTTCCGTTGACAATGCGAAATCGGCGAAACCTCAGAGATCATCATCATCATCATCATCAATCTTTTTATCGTCCCACTGCTGGAGACAGGTCTCCTCTCATGCAGAGAAGGATTGAGTGTAATCACCACGCTTGCTCAATGCGGGGTGGCGATTTCAGACTTATAAAGTCCAGGTTTCCTCAAGATTTTATCCTTCACGTTCAGTCATTGGTGTCCTAGATATTATACTTAGAGAGTACATATCACTTTAGAAAAGTTACATCGTTACTTGCCTGACCTAGAATCGAACCCGCGCAAACATACAAGAGAGGCTGGTGTTTTAACCACTAGGCCACCACGACATCTCAGAGATCAATAGCTAGATAATTTACGAAGCACAAGTAGAAATTCATTTCTTTCACAAGGTGCTACACTAAATAAATGACAAATAAAAAAATCATGGAATACTTTTTTTTATAGTAGATTGTTAACCGAGGGTGGAAAGAATCAATTCCCGAGGTATTTAGACGCCCGAGCGTAGCGAGGGCGGCTATAGTCCGAGTAGGAATTGATTCTTTTACCCGTGTTAAACACTCTACTTTTCATTTCGAATATGAGGAAAACAAAACTAGTTGTTTATATGAACTTTTTATGGATAACACTATATATAATAATGTTAGTCCTAATTTGACTATTAATTTTAAATCGGTACTCTATTTAAAATTAATGCTTAGTCAAATTTAGACAATTCGTGAATTTAAAAGTTACATTTTTATTTGGAATGTTTATGCTATTTGATATATTATGACAAATTTGGGTGTTCTGGATATCTGTAAAAGTAGGAGACTCTAGTATTTCATCAAGCGGATACTCCCTGGCGGTTGACGGCTGAGGCGAATTGTGGTGTATTTTTATAGTTTCAGTTAATTTGTTCGAAGTTTTTATTTTATTTTCGATTGAATCCTCAATGTAGCCTTTGGTGACTGTGCTGGATTTCCAGTCTCCGTGTCTTTTTAACGTCGTCATGTTTGCCCCAGAATCGGCTAAAAGAGTTGCTGACGTACGTCTATAACAATGTCCGGTATACTGCTCACAATTTGATAAATTCAAATATGTTTCTATCTGCTTCGGCATACCTGAGATTTTATTTTTCCTGATCAGTTTGTAGCGTTAGCTGACGTACGTTTTTAGATCACTGGGTCTCATTTTTTGGTATTTCTTTACTATTTGTGTAAACTCTTCTTGTACTACAAACGAGCGCTCAATATTTGTTTTTGATTTAGTCAGTTTTACTAGTAATAATTGGCCTTGGCTTTCAATATCCTTAATTTTCAAATTTGTGAGTTCACTGTTTCTGCAAGCGCCGCTTATGCCGAGTATCAATACCACCTGTGAAATATAATTTTTAAATTTGTGTAATAAATACATTCTTATTTAGAATAAATCTAATAATACTTAGGTAAATTTACCTTCACTGCCAAATATATCTCGTCAGGAGCATCATTTAAAAATGTTTCCACTTCATGAGAGGTAAAAACCTTAGATTTTCTACTCTTGAATCCCTGAGACTGTCTTTTCAAAAAGGATGTTAAATTATAGAAATTTTTCAAATTTACATTGTGTTTTACACTAAGTGTACTCTAGTGCATTGAATATCGCATGATTTTATATTTTTCTCTGCTCGCCACTTCATAAAATCATTCAATCATCTTTCTTTTGAGATTTCTGGTAATAGATTATTAATAACACAATTTGCCTTTAATTTGTCTTTAATTGAATCTGGTGTCAATATTCCAGAATCGCTTGAACTCATTTTTAAATTAAAATCTTAGCATAAAAGATTAGGTATTAACATAACTATTTTTTAATTCCGTCACAGATACATAACAGATTACTATCCCGCAAATGTATGTCGAATTTGTAAATTTTAAATATGGAACTCGCCACGTTATTGTTGCGACCATATAATTAATAAGTAGATACTATCGTACTTCTTAATTCTATGGTTGCAACCTATTTAACTCAATGAAGTTTGCGCTAAGTTCACACTGGCTGTTTAAAAACTCACATTGCCGCTGCATTATTTTTTTTTTACACAAATTTCTTCACAGCTGACAGCAGTTCTATTTTTAAAGTTCATTCCGACCCTTGGGTGGGAAGTAATTTGTATGAGTTTTTCCCGCTCTAGGGAGGGAAATAGCACTTTCTACCCAATAATCAGATCAAGAAAATACTACTTTCCGAATATGAGAAATGAAAAATTTATTTACAGTGTTCCTAATTTAAAAAGTAAAAAATGTGATCATGTGATATTTATTGCCTTTAAGGCGGAACAAAGTTCGCCGGGTCAGCTAGTTTAAAATAAAATAAGTAACGATTAAAAGAAAGAAAAGAAACATACAGCGAGTGCCAGAAATGTATGGTTATTTAAGGGCATACCCTCAGGAGATGACTCACTTTACAGGGTACTAATAGTCTCTTCTGTCCTTTACTTTTTGAAATATAAAAAAAAGATGCACAAGAGACTGAACTTAAATTTTGTTTGTGAAAAAGGAAACCGGTGCCAATACAAGAACTAAATGTATGAGAACTAACTGTGTCTGTGGGACAGTTGGTCCCACAGACACAGTTTTTTTAGTTGAATTGTCTGTTACCCATAAATACATACTTAACTTTTACTGAAGTTCCTGTGTCCCCTAAATGGGTCAGAGGGTGTACGCCGTCATCCTTTTCTGTCTTAAGCTTCGCGTTTTATTTCACTTCATGTTTCCCCATGTTCTTCGCTTCTGCGATGACCGTTCCCCACTAATTCGGCTTAGAACGGTCTCGTTTACGCTTTCCTTGGGGATGCTAATCTAAGGCTTGTCTTGTTCAGGATCCCTTCGGCGCGTGTGACCGATACAGCTCCATTTGCGGCGTTTAATCTGCTTGTCGATTGAAGTTTCACTGTAGCGCTCCCATAGATCTACATTTGAGATTTTCTAGGGGTATATACCGAGAATGTGGTAATACGAAGGTATATGAATTTGAGGACCTTTTCCACAGCCTTTGTGCCGATGAGCAAAGAGCTCGTCGCCCCCCACTCCTTTCCTGGGTCTTTCGGCTATTCATTTGTAGTCCCGTCTCCTTTGCATCTCATCATAGGTCATCCAACTTGGCTTGCATGTCGGCTCGAGTGTAACTCAGCAGGCATAGGTCATTGGCGTAAAGCAGGTCTTCCAGGAAGTTGAATATTCCCCACTCTATACTACAGCGCTGGATGTTAGACACGTTGATGCCATCTAAAACAACCAGAAAGAGGAGAGGTGAGAGAAGACAGCCCTTTCGTACTCCTAAATGCACCGGTATGTCCTCCGAGAAGAGGCTGTCGTGTGTCACTCTACAAGAGTAATTCTTGTAGGTAGCCCTTAAGATTACGATTATCTCGGGGACAACCATATGACAAAGCCGGTTCCATATGGAATTCCACCTCAGCGTATCGAAGGCTTTTTCAAAGTCGACGAAGGTCAAATACATTTTGTCAATCTGATGCATGTTCAAGAATAATACGAAAGGTATTGATCTGGTCCGTAAACGATCGATTGGGCAGCAAGGCAGCTTGATCTTTACGCAGGAGAGGTTCAACGACTCCCGACAGCTTATCTAGGATGATTTTACAAAGCAGCTTAGAAGGAATCGAGAGCAAAGTAATACCCCTCCATTTGCCACACTTACTGAGGTCTCCTTTCTTAGGAACGGTAATGAAGGGGCCCTTATTCCAGTCGTTGGGTAACTCTTCGGCTGACCTGATGTTCTATAAGAGAGGTGTCAGCGCGTTCGCGGCGGAGGGCTCGTCAGCTTTTAGCATCTCCGCCATGATGAGATCGACTCGAGGAGATTTGATTTCTGAGTGAGTGGATGGTTTTCACTACTATCCTCCTGAGTGGGGGATGACAAGGAGATGTTCAGGGCTTGTGGGGGCAAATTGGCAGCAATGTAGTCGCGAGGGTTCGTTCGGGATTCTGAAGGTCTCCTCTTAGTGGTTGCCTCTCCGATGTCGTTATGGGTACTGTCGTCAAGATGGGTCTCGCATTTGTGATAGTTAGGAGGGTGGTTCTGGTCACAATTACAGCAACGTGCAGGTTCGAGGCGGCCTTTTTTAGGACTTTCTCTCGTTGTGTGAGGTTCCGTACATTTAACAGACCTAGCATATTGCAATTCCTCGAAGCGTGTCCGAAGCTTTGACATCTATAGCATTGCGTTCCAGCAGTATTATGGGAATAAATTTTTAAAACAATGTGCATACTGGAACCTCGACTTCAGCACATTCTACATCAATTAACGATCGGTTTCGGTTGTCACCAAAATAAGTCTGATATTTCATAGACAAGTGCAACAAGCGCGCGGAGTGCGGTATGTTTAAAATAAAATGGCTGCAAATAAAATCTATAGAAACTCTTGCTTTATAATCTATTAGCTGCGCCACGCGGTATCACGCGCGTTTTTTTTTTATATGCCCCGCTCCTATTGGTCGCAGCGTGATGTTATATAAAGCCTTCCTGGATTAATGGGCTATCTAACGCAAAAATAACTTTTAATTCGGACCAGTAGTTCCTGAGCTTAACGGATTTATCTTATCTTGGTTTTGAAATGTTCGTGAAGGTCTAGGGAAGGTTTAAATGTTGAGAAAAAATCAATATAATTGCCGGGAAAACCATAAAAACAACCCTTTTCTATTTCCCATACAAACGTTTAAGAGTCAATGCTTTTTTGATTTAGTACGGATTCTTTTGTTTTTAAATGTTGGTCTTTTATTTATCGACTGAGGCAGTACGAAGTCTGCCGGGTCAGCTAGTATTCTTATGAAGATGAAGAGTTTGTTTGTTTGAACGCACTAATGTCAGGAACTACTGGGTGGAATTAAAAAAAAATATTTTTGTGTTGGATAATCTATTTGTCAAGGAATAAAGCCTTTTATGCTATATAACATAAAGCTGTGACCAAATAGGAGCGAAGAATCAGTGGAAAATGTGGAAAAGCGCTATGTGAGTGTTTTCATTAATGCGTCGGTCTCCGTGGCGCAGCGGTCAACACGCCTGTCTGCGACGTGGAGGCCCCGGGTTCGATCCCCGGCCAGGTCATGATGGAAAACGATATTTACCTGATTGGCCTGGGTCTTGGATGTTTATCTATATATATGTATTGTAAAATATCCCATAACACAAGTCTCGAACTTACTTTGGGGCTAGCTCAATCTGTGTGATTTGTCCGTATATATTTATATTCATTGTAAACGGTTCAAGTCACCTAAAAATATGCATAAAAATATTTCTCGTGATCTAATGATCTAAAGAAATGTCCGCGACACTATCATATTACCTTTTAGACGTTTGCACGTCAGTTTACTTTAATCATTGTTTATGTATAAACCCCTTAACCACTGTGATGTTTATTCATAAACGATGGTTAAAGTTAAGTGACGTTTAAAGGTCAAAAATGTATGCTTAAAGATTCACTAGTTAACTATAAACAATGTTTATGAATAAGGGGGTAAATGTGTATCTTTTCAGATTTATTCTCCTTCTTCTCTCTATATTAATCAAATTTGATCGAAGTTAATGCATTCAATTATTTATTAGCAATAAAACTTCTTAATCGCGACCATAATTACCTATAGAAATTTACGCGGACGAAGCCGCGAGCAACAGCTAGTCATACAATAAAAATACTGAAAAACCAGAAGCTAAATGAAAAAGTAGTAGTTCAAGAGCACTACAGAATGTTCTTTTATTTTCTAATCAATTGCCTTCGTTTATTAGACTCGGGAAAATCCAATATGAAAATCTTGGAAAAAGGATTGCTTATTGAAAATAATAAGCGTTAGGATCGGCCAAATTCCCCTTTAAAAAATGGCAAATGATTGGCGAAGTATGGACTTGTTCACGATTCCTTTTTATATTAAAATATAAGACCAAAGTTACAGCCTTTACTCACACTGCGCCGCGAAATTAAATATGTATTCTTGCATTTTTTGCTTCTTTTAAAACTTGCAGGTCAATATCAGGTTGCATATTGTTAAAAGTATGAATTGTGACTGTACCAAATATTTTTATCTCACTGAGTAAGAATTATTGGACTCAAATATCATGTTTTCATGGATTTTTCATTCATAAGAATAGGGTTGTTTTCTGGGTAAAATAAAAAGATTCTATTTAGTTCGTCTTCAGATTATAGAAAAATATTGGATACCTTCTCGTCCGAAATACCGCAGTGTCTCAAGACAAAAGTCTTCGACCAGTGTGTGTTGCCAGTGATGACTTATGGAATTGAGACGTGGTCGCTAACAATGGGCCTTATAAGAAGGCTCAAAGTCGCTCAAAGGGCAATGGATAGGGCTATGCTTGGGGTTTCACTGCGCGATCGAATCAGGAATGAGGAGATCCGCAGAAGAACGAGAGTAACCGACATCGCCCGAAGAATTGCAACACTGAAGTGGCAATGGGCTGGACACATTGCCCGTAGGACCGATGCCCAATGGGGCCGACGGGTTCTCGAGTGGCGACCACGCACCGGAAGACGTAGCGTGGGTAGGCCCCCGACAAGGTGGACCGACGACCTGGTGAAGGTCGCGGGAAACCGCTGGATGCGGGAGGCGCAGGACCGGTCGTCGTGGAGAACCTTGGGGGAGGCCTATGTCCAGCAGTGGACGTCTTTCGGCTGAAATGATGATGATGATGATGATTGGATACATATGTTTTGTTTTATCAAATCAATAAAAATTTACAAATATAAAAGTCATCAAAGATCAGGAGACGTCACACGAGTTTTCAACGCACTGTGTCATCGTTCATTTTCTGTCTGTATGTACCTATGTATTGTAAAAATACGTGTCTAGTATTTTTTGGAAATCCGAATGATGGACTAATTAGTTTTTTTTGAAGTTGAGATAGTATTGAGTTGAAGATATTACAAATATTAATGCGCTTGCTCAATGCGGGTTGGCGATTTCAGACTTAAAGTTCAGGTTTCCTCAAAATGTTTTCCTTCACCTTATACAGTATGTTAAGAAAACCCTGTCCGACCCATAAGGATAATAAAGGTTAGGTAAACACATGACCAAGTATAATATAAAATTTTACGTAATCATCATAGTACCAATACAAATGAATTTTGAAATAATCGTTTTTTCCCGCGAAATAATTCCAACTTCCCCGAAATTTGGTAATTTTAAAAAAAGTGACAACACCGGTATTATTATGAGCGAATAGCGATGCGACCACGTGCCGCGTGCCCTGCCGCCCGCCGCTCGCGGAAGGGTGAACGCACATTTAAAGCTAAGTTACCACTTTTTGCGAAATAATATTTATTTTTTTAGGGGGATTTTTTTTTTAAGTTTAGCCCGGTTTTGTATCCATTAGTAGAATCAGTTATCGATACCTAACAACACCGTCACGGGTCGGACAGGGTTTTCTTAACATACTGTATAATCAGTCATTAGTGTCCAAGATATACTTAGAAAGTACATATAACCTAGAAAAGTTACATTGGTACATGCGTACTAGTCGTGGTGCCTAGTAGTTAAAACACCAGCCGTAACAAATATCAAATATTTGTTACGGCAGCGCAACATATAATATCACCATACAACCTGATACCTGCAAGTAGAAAATATGTAAGAAAATTTTATTGTCTCGGTCTGCCCTGATGTTTTGCCTCAAGGGAAAAAATATGCAAACTGAGATACTTTCTAGCTTGTTGGTTGTTATATGATTTATTGAAATATTGAAATTTTGCTTTTTTACCTTTAATATTCTACGGATTTTGTAAATTGTTCAAACTTTATACTAAGAGAAGATAATATTTCTCCAAACTCTGTAGCTTCTATGCTTTTAATGTAAATCTACAAACTACGAATTAATTGATCTGCTTAGTTTTTTCTCAACAAAGACAAGACTAAATTGTCAGATATTGGCTCTGTTTTCTTTGTTCACAAACTAAACTAAATTTAAGTACATCTTTTTCTTCATATTTCATTAAGGAAAGGACAGAAGATAAAATGCTAGTTTAGACCGCTAAATTAGTCCACTTCTGACGCAAATTGGCGAATTTTTGGTCGCCACGTTTATAATCGCGTATAAACTGTCAGGATTAAACTAAAATGTTATCTTCTATCCTTTTCTTAATGAATAGAAAGAAAAAGAGGCACATAACTTAAAATTAGTTTAGTTTGTGAACAACAGAATCGACGCCATTGTAAGTACAAATATTAGTGTTATTTCTAAGTAGAAGAACTCTTTCTTTCGACGCCATTGTAAGAACAAATATTAGTGTTATTTCTAAGTAGAAGAACTCTTTCTTTCGACGCCATTTTAAGTACAAATATTAGTGTTATTTCTAAGTAGAATAACTCTTTCTTTCGACGCCATTGTAAGACAAATATTAGTGTTATTTCTAAGTAGAAGAACTCTTTCTTTCGACGCCATTGTAAGTACAAATATTAGTGTTATTTCTAAGTAGAAGAACTCTTTCTTTCGACGCCATTGTAAGTACAAATATTAGTGTTATTTCTAAGTAGAAGAACTCTTTCTTTCGACGCCATTGTAAGAACAAATATTAGTGTTATTTCTAAGTAGAAGAACTCTTTCTTTCGACGCCATTTTAAGTACAAATATTAGTGTTATTTCTAAGTAGAAGAACTCTTTCTTTCGACGCCATTGTAAGACAAATATTAGTGTTATTTCTAAGTAGAAGAACTCTTTCTTTCGACGCCATTGTAAGTACAAATATTAGTGTTATTTCTAAGTAGAAGAACTCTTTCTTTCGACGCCATTGTAAGTACAAATATTAGTGTTATTTCTAAGTAGAAGAACTCTTTCTTTCGACGCCATTGTAAGTACAAATATTAGTGTTATTTCTAAGTAGAAGAACTCTTTCTTTCGACGCCATTGTAAGTACAAATATTAGTGTTATTTCTAAGTAGAAGAACTCTTTCTTTCGACGCCATTGTAAGTACAAATATTAGTGTTATTTCTAAGTAGAAGAACTCTTTCTTTCGACGCCATTGTAAGTACAAATATTAGTGTTATTTCTAAGTAGAAGAACTCTTTCTTATGGGGGCGCCCCAATTACTACTTGCAAATATTTTTGTGCGCAATGAATGCTCTATATGTGATCAGTTAGTCCAAAGGAGTATTCCGTCTGAGGTTTGAGGGTAACAACACTCTAGTTAAATCTGGTTGTCAAACCGTAATGACTTTCAATTGTCTAAGAATGTGCTGCTTTTATTGCGCCGCTCAAACTGCCGGAAACAACAGGAGCTGGCATACATTTTTGCTGCGTGGTAGAAAGAGGCGTATATTACTTCATCTATTTCGTCGCGCAAGCGGTATACTCTTGCTCCGTGTTACGCATTTTCGATCAGGCCAAGTGATCATTTGAAAAAATAGTGTACACCCGCTAAAGAAGTTTTCACTTAAAAAAATAGATCAGCTTCAGCGGCGGTTCAGGAACGGCGCGGACGAGGACTCGCGCTTTCCTGTTTTGGAAAGACAATTAGATTTCTTTTTTCCCTTTTTTTTTTAAAAAAAAAACGTTGCCTCACACTAGGAATTTCTCCTGTATCGTGGATGCGTTCACAAACATATAAACTCACATTCACAAACAACCAGACCCAGAACAACTACTTGTAGGCCATACAAATATTGGATCTATCCGGGAATCGAACCCGCGACAAGCAGCGCAGCAGTCAAACATTTAACCATTACACCAACCGTGCCGTAAAAGACTGATCAAATTGGTTCATAGCTATTATCATGCATAGATGTTACAGTGTTAGCACGATCAAATCGCAATATCGCAATTCGAGCCTTTTCAGGAAGAACATCGTAAGCGCGAAAAATTCCACAAAAACTGTTTTACTTGTTAATACCTATAAAATAAAAATCAGTTGATCCAAATCAACTGATTTTGCATCTTAAAAAATAAAATATAATCATAACAATTCGCCATACGAGACGAACAAACTTGTTCTCACACGGATTATTAAAATGCAGAATGTTTATATAAATTGTTGATTAAAATAGTAGCAGTATACAAGATAAAAGCATTTTTATGGTAAACTATATTAAACTAAACGACCATATTTCCAGTTGATTGACATTAATGTGAAAACAGTGTGACGATTCGGTTGCCTATTTCAGAATTTTCTTTGAAACAAAGCCGTCAGAGCCAGAGAGCGATAGGGTTGACAGTGTATGATTGTTCGGTTGGTAAATATTAAAGACTTTAGATAATTAGACTGGTTTATTACACTTGTAGAATTATATTATTGGAAACGACCTCTTCTAGGTCAGATCCTAAGTTACAATGACAAGACAATAGACTATATTCATAGACACTAATACATAGAGATGGTATTAGTTACTCGACTACAGAGTAGTGATGTATGATACAACATCCCCCCTGTTTAAGTTTAAATTAACCCTTGACAAACAATGTTATAGAAACCTGACTTAGTTACAATTTAGACAATGACTTAAGACTATGGTTAGGTCTTAATCTAGGATACAATGTTCTACTTAATCTATTTCATCAATTAGCCTTCTGGTTGGCTTTACAACTCTTCCAGAACGAGTTACATGTTGACTGACTGAGGATTGAGATGAGAGCTCTTGAGGTCTAGACTCCTGCCTGTTACCTTCCTCTCTCCCCTGCGACGAATTGGATAGCATAGGAGAATATTTGTGTCTTAAATGAACCCTATTCCTCCTATACCTAACTCCATTGACATCCTCAACGACATATGACCTATTATTAGCCAACCTTAGCTTGACAATGGCTTGTTCCCAATTGCTATCAGGCTTTCTTTTAAAGTATACATGATCATTGGGATACAGTAATGACAATGACTTTGTATTTCTATTATAATATTTAGACTTATTTTTATTATTTTGCTTGACACATTCTTCATAATTTTTGAATGTAACCACTTTAGGTTTTAATTTCTTATAAGACATAGGAATGTTATTTCTTAAATTCCTGGACATTAACAATTGAGCTGGAGATGGTAAATTATTCTTAGGTGTGTTTCTATACTGTAATAAAGCTATGTATGGATCAGATGAGTTTCTTTTACATTTTTTTAACATATTTTTGATAATTTTGACTGAACTCTCTGCTTGACCATTTGACTGTGGATGATATGGGCTAGTTACAATGTGTTCTATGTCCCATTCATGCATAAAATTCTTAAATTCTAATGACTGAAAAGGAGGACCACCATCAGACACTAAAGATAAAGGTATTCCATGACGAGCAAAAATGGACTTTAAATGTGTTATTACATTCTTTGCTGTACTGTTTTTATTTAACAAAGCTATTTCTATAAATTTAGAATAATAATCTGTGACAATTAAATAAGTAAGGTTATCAAAATACATCAAATCAACACCTACTTGTTGCCATGGATATTTATTAATTTCAAAATTTTTTAGTGGTTCCTTTGGATTATTAGGTTTAAATTGTGCACATACATAACATTGTTCTACCAAGTTTTTAATATCAACTGACATGCTTGGCCAGTACAAAGACTCTCTAGCCAGTTTTAAGCATTTATTTATACCTTGGTGACCTTCATGAATTTTACCTAACATTTCCTTATACATTGACTGTGGTACTATTAATTTTGACCCTTTGAACAACAAATCTTTGACTACATGAATTTCAGCTTGTATGTTCCAAAATGGTTTTATTGACAGACTGACATTATTTTTATTTTTTGGCCAACCTTCATAATAATACTTTTTTAACAATTGCAAAGTATCATCTTTCTTAGTGTTCTGTAACAATTTTGTACAGTACTCCTTTGTGACTGCTAGACTTGAATGCATTAAATTGACATGACAAGATATTTCTGACTCATTCTCAGGTATATAATGTTCTTTCAATGCTGCTCTAGACAGAGTGTCAGATATAAACATTTCTTTACCTGGAACATGTATAACTTCCAAATCATATTTTTGTAAAGTTAACATCATACGTTGCAATCTTGCTGGTACATCATGTAATGGCTTTTTAAAAAGATAGACTAAAGGTTTATGATCAGTATGAACAGTTACTTTATGACCGTACACATACTGGTGAAATTTTTCACAACCAAACTGAATGGCTAACAATTCTTTCTCAATTTGAGCATACCTTGACTGAGTTTGAGTTAATGTTTTCGAACTATAAGCAATAGGTTTATTATTCTGCATAATGACTGCTCCTAATGCTGACTTTGACGAATCGACTGACAAGACTAATGGTACATTGGGATTATAATGAGCTAAAACTGGTGAATTTGTAATTTCATCGATTAAACTCTTAAGACATTGACTATGATTTTCATCCCAAGTCCAGACTGAATCTTTCTTCAAAAGATTTCTTAAAATTTGAGTTTTTTGAGACAAATTGCTAATAAAGGGACCTAAATAATTGATCATACCTAATATTCTTTGCAATTCTTTGACATTTTTTGGTGTGGGCATATTGACAATTGCTTTTACTTTCTCTTCATCAACCCTAGCACCATCTTTACTAAAAACATACCCTAAAAAACAGACTTCTGATACTAAAAATTTACATTTTGACTTATTGAACTTTAAATTGACTTCACGTGCTCGTTGCATGACTTTATGTACTCTCTCATTATGTACTGACTCGTTTGGTCCATATACCAAAATATCATCGATGAATATTAGAACTCCTTCTAAATCACCGAACAAATTCATCATGACTCTTTGAAAAATTTCAGACGATGCATTAATACCAAAAGGTAACCTTAAATATTTATATCTACCGAAAGGTGTTTGAAATGTACATAAATCAGAACTATATTCATCTAGTTTAAGCATCCAAAATCCTGAAAATGCATCTAAATGAGAAAAACAAACAGCTCCTGCTAGTTGAGATCTGATCTCATCTATTGACTTTAGTGGATAAATTTCCCTTATAATATTCTTATTCAAATTTCTAGGATCTAAACAAATTCGTAACTGACCCGTGCTTTTGACTGTTATCACTATACTGTTCACCCATTCTGTAGGTTTAAAAACCTTTTCAATGACCTGCATTTTCTCCATGCGATCCAATTCATCGCGCAGTTTGTTCAGTAAAGCGAAGGGTACCCTTCTCGGAGCATCCACGCATGGCACTGCTTCAGGTTTGAGTTTCAGGCGACAGACTTGAGGTAGACATCCAAGACCCTGAAATACATCATTGTATTGTGTAAGAATTTGTTCACTAAAATTTTGTTGAGACACAGAGAAAACTCTTTGAATTATACCTAATTTTTCACAAGTTGGTAGACCTAAAACATTCGGACAAACTAAATCTGCGACTATAAACACTATATTTACACTAATAGTGCTATTATTTAAAGATAAACTACATTTTACATTGACTTTGCCCATAATGGGTATTGATATACCACCAAACCCACTAACGTTTATTTGACATTTCTCAAGTGACATTTGACTTTGACATTTCAAAAATTGAAAAGTTTTCTTTGACATAATATTGATATCAGCTCCTGAGTCAACAATGCAATTAATTTGTGTATGACCAACTAAAATGTTTATGTTCCATGACTGTTTAGAATAGTATTTGTTTTCTTTTGACTCGACTGTATTGACCTGTTTACTATGTGTTGACTTTGCTGTAATAATTCTACAAGTGTTTGTTGTGTGAGATTCCTCAGACTTGTGTCTGTACTCATCATTAAGATATGAATCTCGGCTAAGACTTTTTGACTTTTTTGACTTGACTGTGAATCTCTCAGACTGTTTAGTGTTTTCATCATTGAGATATGACATATGACAAGAGTCTTCATGAGATCTCTTAGACATTGACTGCGACTGGCCTATGTGCGACCTGACCGTTGATTGTAACTTATGATCTGACTGGGTGTATGACAACCTGCTATGTCTGTAATTATTTTGATTGTGATGACTTTGTGACTCTAAATGACAATTATATTGACTATACTTATGACTATGACTGAAGTTATGACAATTTAAAATTCCAACAAAATTATCTTGACTACCAGTTGAACTAAAAGACTCTAAATGACTGACTTTTTTATTATTGGAGTAACAAAATTTTGCAAAATGACCATAAGAGTTACATGACCTGCATTTAGCTCCCTGCGCTGGACATTTGTAGCGGTGGTGTTGTCCACAGCGGCTACACGTCTTCGAGCGCTTCTCAGGACTGGGACTTGACTTTGACCTCCCTGCGCTGGATCCCTGCTGACTGACTGGTGAAGCTCGCCGTCGCTGACGCTCCGCTCGATCACGGCTCCTCCGACGCAGATGCATGACTTTTTCAGACTCTTGACTAGTGGACCTCTTGACAATTTGGTCTGCATCCTGCTGTGCGACGATGAGTGTCCTAGCTAGCTCTCGCATCCTCTGATATGTCAGATCAGGTTCCTGCAGCAGTCTCTGACGTACATGTGCTAAGTCCAAACTCAAGTTGGCGATAAAAATATCTCTGATAAGAGATTCTCTGAGCGTTCCAAATTCGCAATCTTGGCTCTTATTTTCAAGATCGGTTAAGAAATCCTCGATGCTTTCCGATTTCTGTTGACGTGTGGTAAAAAACATGTAACGATACATGGTAATATTTTTTCTGGGTTGAAAAAATTCGTCGAATTTGGCTTTGACGTCATGTAATGTGCTTTCTCCAATATTTATGTTGAATGTGTTGAAAATATTTAAGCATTTTTCACCAATTTGATGTAATAAAATGGCGATCTTGCGTTTCTCACCGGACTTGTCCAAGCCCGTTGCCAACAAGTATAATTCGAACTGTTGCCACCAGCGCTTCCAGGTTTCGTAATTGTTGTTTGTTGCATCTGACGATATTTTAAGCGCCTTCAAGCCACTGTTCATTGCAGATCCGGTGTCATGGCCGCCACCGACGCCATCCGACTTTTGCATTTTATGAATTTTCTTTCTTCGTATTGGGTTTTTTCACTCTTCTGACACCATGTATGATTGTTCGGTTGGTAAATATTAAAGACTTTAGATAATTAGACTGGTTTATTACACTTGTAGAATTATATTATTGGAAACGACCTCTTCTAGGTCAGATCCTAAGTTACAATGACAAGACAATAGACTATATTCATAGACACTAATACATAGAGATGGTATTAGTTACTCGACTACAGAGTAGTGTGTAGTTTTTACTTTAGTAATGAGAATTAAAATGTGAATATTTTATCTTTCTATTCGCCTAGAGGTAGCCATGAGAGCTATGAACTACCCGTAGAATTGTTGGTTTTAGCTGCGTTGTATCAGTTGTCATGGTTACGGTAATCGTCACGTTTCTGCTGGACGCTGAGTTTAAAGAATTGCTCGACTGAGTATTTATCAGTGATAATTATTTCTGTTAACCCAAAAACTCATTAATATAGTGCCGTGTTCGAAGTGCGGTTTAATAAAATTTAAGAAAATACGGATGCTCGATGTTCTGTTACTAGTAAATGCTCTAGTCCATACTCATGTTTGGATGATAATATAACTTGTACTTAGGTTTTTTTCTACCTCTCAGGAATAAAAAAAAAACCGGCCAAGTGCTTGTCGGACTTACGCACAAAGGGTTCCGTACCACTGATTTATTAAATTAAAGGATTTAAGTTATTTGTATGAAAGATTACGCAGTAATAAGTGGTTTACGATTTACGAGGTATTAAAAAAAAACTACTTACTAGATCTCGTTCAAAACAATTTTCGTTGGTAGTTTTTATAGTAATGTACATCATATGTTTTTTTAGACTTTTCGTTTTCTTATTTTAGAAGTTAGAAGGGGGTCAAAAAAGTTGGTCCCCCCAACTTTTTTCCACTTTGGAAGCGTCTATCACGCAGACTATTATAAAATTTTTTTTTCTAAACCGAACGGTTTAGAAAAAAAACATTTTAGAAACCTCAATATCATTTTTGAAGACCTATCCATAGATACCCCACACGTATGTGTTTGATGAAAAAAAAATAGAGTTTCAGTTCTAAGTATGAGGAGCCCTCAATATTTATTATTATTTTTTATTTTTGCATCAAAATCTTAATGTAGTTCACAGAATATATCTACCTACCAAGTTTCAACAGTATAGCTCTTATAGTTTTGGAAAAAAATGGCTGTGACATACGGACGGACAGACGGACAGACAGACATGACGAATCTATAAGGGTTCCGTTTTTTGCCATTTGGCTACGGAACCCTAAAAATTTCTTATTATGCCTTGTCTTTGTTGTTAGAAGGAAAGACGGAAACTGACATACAATTTGGCCGTAACGTAACATTCAAGGCAAGCTTGTTACATTACGACATCGCCTGCGCTCCGCTTTTATCCTGGTCTCATTGCATCTTCAACGCTCGTCAATATCATATTGAATTGCGTAGTGCTGATTAAGTCGTAAGGTAACTCTCGAACGGGAGGTTCCTATTCCGTATAAGGCGAGAGGAAACGCCAGGATGTCACTACTGTGTGGATCGCCCTGAGGACACGGTGGAGCATACGGTGGAGGTCTGCCCGGCCTGGGTAAAGCATCGCCGTCTCCTCATGATAAGCGGCGAACTCTCACGTCGCAGGCCGTCCTCCATCTGCGAAGCAGTGATGCTAACAAAGTAGGAGGCGGAGCGCGTGAGGGAGCGGGAATCCCAGCGCCCTCACGCCTTTAGCCGCCGCAGGAGACATCCTGGTCGGGAGACAATATAGAACTCCCAGCCACCGTAGGCGTGGGCTTGCGGGCGGTGAGCAGTGGGCAGTTCACCGCCCGGTAAGGACCAGACCCGACTCGACGCGCGACGACGTGTTGTGTTTCACGCGCGCCTCAAAGAGATGTCAGCACATCGTGACTACGAAGACAAAGAAACCGTGACCCTGGCCTACAGGCAAGTGAAGGAACACGGGTAGGTTTTAGTCAGTAAGAGTCTGACACGCCCTTCCGCTCCGCCCAGAGCGGGAGAAGTCATTTGATGATATCTCATCCAAAACAAAAAAGAAAAGGTAACGCTCGAAGGGATTTGCGAAAATATCACCAACACATTGGATATTGTGGAGCTTGCAGCAAGCGTATTGGCCCTCTGTACTGACCCGAGACATTTAGTTGTAAAGTAACATTATGTTTTCAGTTTTCAATAGTGTCCCAACTTTTTTTTTTTGTTCCGGATGGGAATTCATCAAATGATCTCTCCCGCTCTGGACGAAGCGGAAGTGTGTGTAAAAATTTTACGAACGAAAATCCACCTGTATTTTTTCACTTGCTTCGTGTGAGCCACGGTTTTTTTCGCGTTCCTTTGTCCCGAATTCTCGATGCAGTGATCTAACTTTTATAATTTGCATGAATATAATTTGTAGTATAATCTGTGGCATAATTGTATCGCTGTCACACTTCAGAGTAATTGATGCGAAGTAGAACTGATGCTTCCTAGTTAGGAACTTCAGGAAATACACACATCAAAAGTGTCTAGGGATCAACATATATTTTTGCAATAACTTTTCTCCTGATTGATATTAATTAAAATTTTCTTTAAGGATTCATCAAATAAAGTGTTTTCGTTTGTCACAGTAACGATAAACCAAGTCACCTTTGCATTAATAAAGAAATTTGCCATTTTCCTAATAAAGGGATATTTGACATTTGAACCACTAACACAAAAGTTCGAAAAAAAGACTGAAATAACAGTTTTCTCTAAAATTTTATTGGGTAACTTAAACAATTAATAATCCGTGTTTCTACCGCGAACACTAACAACACAAGAACATCGGTTTGGCATACTCAAAATGAGTTCATCCAAATCACGCTGTGGAATGGCCGCCCATGTTCGTTGCAACAACAAAAAAAGGTCTTCTTGCGACTGGATACCCTCCATATTCGGCAGAGCTCTTCTCTGTAGCATATCCCATGCATGCTCAATCGGGTTCAAGTCTGGCGACTGAGCAGGCCAGGGCAGGACATTGATGTTAGCTGCGGCGAGTCTGTCTTACAACTCTTGCGGTGTGCGGTCGTGCATTATCATGCATTAACTGAAATAAGGGACCGATTTGCACTTGTAGAGGAACGATGACGTCTGATACAATCGTCTCAGCATAAATTTGAGCGTTGAGGTTGCCTCTGATCCAAATCAACTCAGTTCTTCCGCCGATCCAAATACCCGCCCATACCATGATGGTTCCACCACTATAAGGATGGACTTCCTGGCAGGATTTTAATCGCTGTTGGCGTCCAGGGGTTCTCCAGTGTCGTATACGTCTTGTATCCGGTCTCATACCAAAACGAGACTCATCAGAAAAGCACACGAAACGCCATTGTTCTTCTGCCCAATTTCTGTGTTCAAGAGCCCATTGATATCGAATCCTACGATTGTGCATTGCTATAGGTGGTACCCGTAGCGGTCTTCGGGAATGAAGGTTCACTTCATGCAAGCGGTTTCTGACTGTTTGGTCGCTAATTAAGTTCCCTGAAGAGTGATGAAGCCTCACGGCTAACATCATGGCGGTTATTGTTTGAGCTCTTCGAGTTAAGATTTGAATGTATCGGTCTTGTCTCCGTGTGGTGCAGCGATACCGTCCTCCATGGCGCTCAGCCACGGTACCAGTGCATCGGTAACGTGTCCAAAGTCGACTGATAACACTCTGACTTGTATTCAGAGCTAAAGCCACAGTACGTTGCCGGGAACCAGCTTCTATCATTCCCACGGCTCTGAGCATTTCTTCCCTGCTTAAATGACGTCGCCGCTCCATAATAAAGTTGGTTTTAATCAGTAGTAGGGAAACAGTAGCACTAATAATGTCTTCAATGCGTTGTATGTTTTTATAGGGAAAATATTGACAGCTGATTTCCATCTTTTACTCGAATTTGATTCACAGTTCCTGATTCAAATTATGAAATGCACCAAAAAGGATCCATATAAATTTATAAAATCATAAATTTATTACAAAGCCACATCTCAATCTCAAGAAATCCGCATAAAAATGCTTGATCCCTAGACACTTTTGATGTGTGTAGTTTGCAGTCTTGCGTTTCACTATATAGTGAGTATTTCATTGTGGAAAACACGTCCAACATTCTGTAACCGATGGCTTACTTCGATGTGTGGTGTGGTGAACAAAATTTTGTGATCTTTATTTAGCAAGACGCAAGACACAATGAAGCAAGAAACTCTGCTGAAATAATATAAATCTCTAACACATTTTGAAGACTTTTGGCACGGTAATAGTGATAGCACCGTTTGCCAGGTGGTGCAGTGGCATAAGCATTGCCTACGTGTACCAGGTTTGATACGATATATAATGGCCTACTGAAAATGGTTTCGATTTTGGATGTTAAATTATTCAAAAACTCGTTTATTATATTCAAAAGGTCAGTCAAGGAAATACGGAAGCAGTAAACCAATACAGGCGTGGACGTCAGACAGGCACTCGCTCCATGTAAGAACCGAAAGCTAATTTCAAAAGTATTGGAAAAGAGTATGCTTAAGCCATGTGACAGGATAAATTACTAAGTTAATTGACAGCTTACTTCAATATTCCCAGTCATATCATAAAACTGTCAGGGAATGAAATTTGATTATACGGACAATTTAAATTGGCTTATCCATCAATTTCCTGACTTTTTTTAGAATTAAAAACTAGTGCTTGATCTCAATCCCGCCTAATGGTAAGCAGTGTTGGTGGTGATGGTAAGCAAAGTTTATTAAGAGCCTATTTACTCAAAAAAAAACTGCGTGAATAGGAAAGAAGACGGCAGGTGAGTAAGTGATGGAATGTTAAACCCAACAACACGACCAACGATGCTGCGCCAGAGGGAGATTGATCTGGACCCCCCACCGCGACCAAACTCCCAACACAACAACATTAGGCGCATCGTACCCGGCACACATCGTAACACAACTGCTCAGGCAACATTACAATTACAGTAGCGTCCCACAATATAACGCTTTTCTATTTTAACGAATTTTGGGGTAGAAAAGTTTCCTACCGTTTCTTGTCCAACAACGGAAACACAGTTCTCGATATCAGACTTTTGGTGACAGTTATTGGTATCCAAATATACGAGTACCGACGACAGCAGGAGCCTTAAAACTTTAGTGATAATGTTGTAAATCTAATAAAGACGTACATAGAAAGGGTTGAAATTCTGACTACAATATTTCGCCTCACTTTATCGCTTACCTAGTAATATATCAGCACATCTGCAAAAAATGTGAAACTGAGTTTATTACAATCATTAATACTTATTAGCGTCTATACTGGTACCTCGAATCCGTTGAACACTCCTGCGTTTGTTTAGTATAGACATGAATCTGTAAAGACACGTAAAATTGTTGTTCTTAAAATCTTGTTTCTGTAATATATGAAAAACGTACATGTGCATCGGCACATCTAAGTTTTTCATAAAAAAAATAAATAGTTTGGCAACAAGGGAGGTATAATGATCTAAGCTATCAACTGTGAACTTTTTACTAATGGTATATACTGTATACTGATGTGAATACAGCCAGAATTGTTTATTTTAGTTATTTTCATAGTCTTATGACTTATGGGATTCTTCTCTGGGGAACTTGTGCGGACATCAATACCATCTTTGTTTTACAGAAAAGGGCTGTTCGAGCCATTTACAACCTTGGTCCTAGAGATTCTCTTAGAGAAAAATTCAGAGAGGTGAACATTCTGACTGTAGCTTCGCAATATATATTTGAAAATCTTATGTATGTACATAAAAATATATCTAATTTTAAGAAAATAATCGATATTCATAATATAAATACCAGGAACAAACACAATCTTGCTGTACATCACACTCGTCTCCACAGAGTAGGCAACTCGTTCATGGGTCAATGTATACACTTTTACAACAAGCTTCCCATGGACATTCGAAACTTACCCATTAAACGATATAAAACCTATATAAAGGCCAAACTTTGCAAAAAGGGGTATTATAAAATCTCAGATTATTTAGAGGATAGAGAGGCTTGGGACTGAGCTGCTCGCTCTGTTAAGCATTGTTATTAAGCAATATGCGTAATTATAACGTAAATTATTGTAAACATTTTCATTTTTAATGTCTGGACTTTAAAAAAGACGATGATCCCTGAGTTTGTTTCGGCTATTTCTTCTCAGAGGTAGTCAGTTAGGAAATGCCGGCTTCATCTAGTTGAAAAAAAAAAAAAAAAAAAGAAGAAAAAAAAAAAACATATGACGTGTAAAAGTGATCGGTGATCCTACTTGCTTAATAAACGATTTCATTTCATTTCATTTCATATAAACATGAAATTTTGTAAGTATTACTCTTTCACGCAAAAATTACGATGACATTTAGCACATATTGCTTATTAGAAGGATTAAGATATATGTAGTTAGGATACTTTCTATTGTGATATTACCATACATAAAATTTAAAAATAAAACTATAGTCTTTGTTTCCATTTTTTTTATTGCGAATGGATCTGTAGTGACATTCTGTACTTTCTCACGGTGAAAACTTGGGTGATCTTGAAGTGAGCTGTCATTCCAACTAATGCTAAAGGATTGACCACCTCCACGGTCGCGGAGGTTAACGGAGGCGGAGGCGGAGGTTAACGGAGGCGGTGGCGGAGGTGAAAGTAGATATAGAAAAATATTAAATTTATGGTTAACTAGCGGCCGCCAGCGACTTCGTTCGCGTGGAGTTAAGTATGTTCTGCTCCTATTGAGATAGGATGGCATAGAGTAGCCAGCCATTCGGTATTCTATAGGATTCATTTTGGTGAGTGCGCGAAGGAATTGCATGATTTAGTTCCCCCATCTCCGTTCCACCATCGGACGACCCGTCGCATGGTGAGTTTCAACCCTTACGTCGTTAACACCACTACAATTCGGACGAAGCGTTTCGCCTCCTCTTTCATACCGCGTACATTAAGGGACTGGAACAATTTTCCAGCGGCGGTGTTTCCGACGGACTACAATTTAAGTGTCTAGGCTCTTAATAAACTAGTGCGCTTTACCATCATCGATTGCGTCACTGCTTATCATCAGGCGGGATTACTGTCAAACGCTAGTATATAATTTATATTAAAAAAAATACGTATGTACATTAATAGTAGTACACTTAGTAAAAAAATATTACCTTCTAGTATTGAAAATTAGGCAGAAACAAATTGTATTTGCCGTATTCCCGTCTCGCGCTAGTTTATTCTTGATCATTTCGCGCTCAAATGCGGCCGGATGGTTGTCGAGCGTCGCAGCTTGTGCATTATTTATTTTATAAATATGTAAATAAACCTCCATTATAACTCCACAAAAATTGTGCGTAGTCGGAGGCGGAAGCGAAGATACGATTTCTTGCGGAACTTCCGCAGTAACGGAATTTGAGGCGAAGCTCTGTTACAACCCTAATTGACACTATACTAACAGCTCATTCTAAGTTCATGACGAGATTTTGACAAAATTGATCGGCTGCTCTTGACCTCAATCACACCTGATGGAAAATGATGGATGAGGGTTCATACATAAAAAGTATAAAGTAAATTTGAAAAGATACTGCGAAAAAACATATCAGTGGGAAATTCCGAGAACTTATATAAATTTGGGTTCAGCTGCACATTTGTGCGCCGTATTTTACAATAGATAACACTACAACCGCGATATACCTAAACAAGAACAATCCGGGCGATCACTTACTGCATATACACTAACTGCACGTCGGCTTCCGTTATATAGGTACGGCTTCTTAAATTTGGAATGTTTAGCTTCCATGTTCGTTTATCTTTTAAGCTAACGAACAAATCTTACTTGTATTTCCTGTAGCTATTTTTCTTGTCTTCAATACTTAAGGAGATAATGCATACGCAGTGGATCAAGACAGTGAAATAATATCATAGAAAGATTAGACGCGAATTTCTACCCACTAATAAAATAGTATTGAAGAAAATAAAAGAGATCTGTTCAAGTCAACAATTCGTGTAATAATGATATATTTAGTGTGTGCAGTTGAGTTGACCTGCACACTACACCTCCCCTTTAAAAGAAAAATAATTTACTTATCTTTTTTTTTTAACTAAATTAACACAAAATATGTATTATTGAACTATACCTATTAACAAAAATTGAATAAAACTAAATTCAAAACAATATTTTAAGTTACAAATTTTTTTTGTATAATTTTTATGAGTTATGTATGCTTTGTTATCCTTTAAAATTTTAACATTTGCTGAGACATATTCCATATCTTCGTATGGTCCTAAATAAATCTTATCTAATTTATCTCCTACTTGATTTTTAATTAATACTATGTCTCCTTTCTTATATTTTATTGAATTAACGGTTTTGTCAAAACTTATTTTTTTTTTAGCTTATGCTTTTTGAAGTCTATACTTTAGTTTCAAAGGGTAAGACTCAGGATTATATAACGGATCAACATATGAATTTTGTTCTATATTAGATGGTAAATTACAATGTTTACCAAAAGAGGTGTATTTTGACTCAGAATGAACTGTAGTGTTAAATGAAAAGCACCAGAATGGATGCCAACTGCTCCAATCTGTTTTATGTTATGCTCCGCTCCCATTGGTCGCAGCGTAATGTTATATAGCCTAAAGCCTTCCTGGATTAATGGGCTATCCAACGCAAAAAGAATTTTTCAAATCGGACCACTAGTTCCTGAGATTAGCGCGTTCAAACAAACAAACTCTTCAGCTTTATATATTAGTATAGATAATATAACAAGTAGCTTAGGAAAATCTTTCAAATGACTTATTTCCTTTATAATATTGTTTACAAATGTTTTTAATTATAACGAGATGGTTTATTTTGATTTGCTTGCAAAAACGTTGTAATTCTCTCGTTAACATACTTACGGTAGTCAACGATTGAGTAATAATAAAAATTGCTGATTTTTCAGGGACGAAGTTGCAGTTATCACTGTCACTAGTGAAGTGTTTTAATTTTTCTATTTGTTTTAATGATTTTTATTACAAAATAAAATCAATTCAACGCTGTCAATTGGCCGTTTGAGGATTTCTATTACTTTAGGTTGATCAGGCCTTTGAGTTGAGGATACCTCTGTAGTCATGTTGTTGTTATCACACGAACCCCGCGCAGTGCAAATATTTATTTGTATGAATATGAATATTTGCACTGGTCTGGTCGTGCCTCGGAAAGCACGTTACGCCGTTGGTCCCGGTTGCTATGTGAACATCGACATGACAGTCGTTACGGGTTGTTGGAGCCCTCAAAAGTTCAACAATTGGTCTAACTACAATGCTTCGATATCGCCTTTGGGTTGTGAAGGTCAGACGGCAGTTTAGTCAAAATCAGCAGTTGGGCTGGTAAAGCGGACCCCAGACTCCAAAGCTATAAAAAGCTTCGGATGCGACTGGGATTAACGCTGAGATGATGATGATGATGATGAGTTTGCAGCTTAAAAGTATTTTTGTCACTGAAGTCGATAGTCAAGTACAGTCGGACCAATAAGTAACTCTTTTAACTTATAGAATGCTCGCTCGCATTCGTCACTCCACACGAACGGTACGTTTTTCTTAGATAACGCATTCAATGGATAGGCTATTTCTACAAATTATGGAATAAATCGCCTATAATACTTAGCGAATGCAACAAATGGCTTGACTTGTCTGTCTTGACTGTCGCTGCCTCGAATCTTGCGGGCAGCGGGGCGGCGGCGGCGGCGGCGAGTGAGCGGCAAGATCTTATGCGTGAAATCAAACGGACCGGTTCTCGAAAACAGCGGCGCGCTAGTTTCGTGAACGAGTCTTCGATGCCCGCCCGGCTCCCGCGCCGCCGCCGCCGCCGCTCCACTGCCCGCAAGATTCGAGGCAGCGGCCTTAAGCGATCAGCGCCAGCGTCAGCATTTTCGCGGACGTCCGATGCGTTGTCAGCGTGTACAGCACAACACATAAGAGTCCAATGTCCAAGACAACTTCCTCAACGATGACGCAAATAACTGCAAAAATTTAGAATATTTTCGTTCCTAAAGAGCATACTGATTCTATTTTTAGTTACAGTAATTTTTGTGTAATTAATTGTCAACTTAAAAATAGTAATATTGGTCTTAATTTATTAATCGACAGTGGAGCTAGCTAATGCTTACATTAGCATGAATGGTTGTCGCGACATAGAAATTTTTTGAATTTAGTAATTTTTTTTAGTAAATTTATGTGAATTTTTACATTTTTGAACATTTATCTTGTGCCGCAGAAGGTATACTCGGTCAGGATTTTTTCGAGCAATATAACGCGGTATTAAATTACAAAGACAGTACATTGACTTTAGAAATCCAAAACGAGTCTGTTAGTGTTAATGTTAATAAAAATACGTTTACAATCCCACTCCGTTGCGAAGTAATCAAACACATCCCAACGTCACAAAACTGTGATTGCGTCCTTTTGTCAATGGAAATTTATAAAGGCATGTACACAGCGGGAGTAATATCAAAGCCATACAATGGACTTATTCCTGTTAGGATATTAAATACAACAGATAGTTCAGTTAGTATAAATACTTCAGAATTAACTATTAGTTGTCTAGATTATTTTTATGTTTGTAAGATTGATGACGATTGTTTATCGGTTGATAGAGTTCCAGAACCTTGCTTACTACTTTGCAACTACATACATATCTGCACAAAGAAGAGCAAAGAAGCATTGAAAACATATGTGCCAAGTAAGCAGATGGTTTTCACTTGCCAGAAGATACGCTCACAACAACTAATTTAATAGAGCATTCAATCCAGCTTAAGGAAAACGCATTCCCATCATATGTCAAGCCTTATCGTCTTATCGATTGCCAAAAGCATAAAAAGGCGAAGTACAAAGACAAATAGATGAAATGATTAAAAATGATATTATAGAAGAGTTTATTTCAGAGTGGTCAAGTCATATTCTATTAGTACCGAAAAAGACAGATAGGTCAGGAGAAAGGAAATGCAGACTTGTAGTAGATTATCGCCAACCCAATAATAGGATACAGGATGATAAGTTCGGTCTTCTATAGGTTGCATTCTTGTGAGTGTGCAAGGGAATTGCATGATTTAATTCCCCTATCTCCGTTCCACCATCGGACGACCTGTCGTACAGCGACTTTTTTTCCCTTACGTTGTTGACACCACTACGATCCGGACAAAGCGTTTCGCTTCTTCTTTTATACCGCGTACATCGAGGGACTGGAACAATTTGCCGGCGGCGGTGTTTCCGTCACACTACAATTTGAGTGTCTTCAAGGCTAGAGTGAATAGGCTCTTAATAAACCAGCGCGCTTTACCATCAACGATCACATCACTGCTTATGTAGGCGCCCCAGTACAGCACGTACATCTACCGCGCATTTGTCACGGCTTATCCAACAAATAGGGTCGGCTTATACCACAAGTAAATCAATCTCTTACCACTCCACAACAAATCTAAGGCACTTACCTTAGAACCCAGTGTGTTCTATCGTGGAATGAAGTCCCGGCGAATCGACGCGCGCGCGTCGACTTACAATGACGTCCGAGGTCTTCCAATACACTGACTGTCCCATACCAGTCGACACACCAAAGTTCCCTTAATAGGGCACCAAAGCTCACCAGCGTATGAAACCGTTATTTAGCAGCGTCAATCACGCCCGACAATCAATCGTTCAATGGAACCACGTTTCCGATTCAAATTCAACTCAATTTACAGGCGGCACTGTTACGTTTTATAATACAAATAAATACTTCAAAAACACCGGCAACAAACGCGACAAACTATCCAAACCGCGGCCGGTGGTATTTTCTTCCCGAAAATCATTCGACCGAACGCGCCACGCACGCGATGATTATTCAAGATTTCAAGCAACGGACCGCTGCCGACGCAGTCCCAAAACGTTGTGTCAACCGCGCGTCACCACAGACAATACTAATTACGCTAGCCCGTACCGGTCGTGCATCTATCAACTCGACTAACTAACAATCGGACTCGACCGATAAAACGAGCGCGAACAGCTTACCATCAGGCGGGATTGCGGTCAAGCGTTGGTTTATAATGTATCTTATACCTTTAAACGAGCAATTCTTGTATATATATTTATATATAATTGGAATATCGGAAACGGCTCCTACGATTTTCATGAAATTTTGTGTGCAGGGGGCTTCGGGGACGATAAGTCGATCTAGCTAGGTTTAATTTTCAGACAATGTCTTTTTTCCATGTTTTGAGGCACTGAACAATTGCTAAACTTCTCATAAGAAGCAAAATTTCGCCGCTGTCCTTAATGATACGACGAATAGCTGAGGGGCTACGGCCTCTGATTCGGAGCTCGTAGACTTCGGGTTCAAATCCCTGACGATATAGTGTTTTGTTTTTTCCTATTTTTTTTTGGAGTTTTAAAAAAAATAATGATGGCTTTGTCTAATGCTTTTTATTACATTTTTTTTTTTTTTTTACGGACAAATCACACAGATTGAGCTAGCCCCAAAGTAAGTTCGAGACTTGTGTTATGGGATACTAACTCAACGATACTATATTTATAATAGATACATATTATAGAAAAACATTCAAGACCCAGGCCAATCAGGAAAAGATCGTTTTCCATCATGACCTAGCCGGGGATCGAACCCGGGACCTCCACGTCGCAGGCAGGCGTGTTGACCGCTGCGCCACGGAGATAATTGGAAACGGCGTCAACGAATTTTCTTTTTCGTTTATTAAATCAATGGAAGAAATTTTGTTTTGCCTAATTTGTGGAGATGCAAGGGTCGCACAAAAGTGTAGAAGTCGAAACAATTGTGAAAGAATTGATGTTGTATATAAACAACAATATTTTTTGTTGTAAATATATAATACCTGGAAGAACTTTTATTTTGCCTACTTTGTGGAGGTGCAAAGTACCAGGGAATCACAAAAGTGTAGGAGAAGTCGTAACAATGAAGCGCATTCATTTTAAAGATCAGCCTGAAGGAGCAGTCGAATTTACAACAGAATTTCTCAACAGTGTCAACATTTGAGACTTGCCACAACACGAACTGAAATATTAGTATTATTATTATTGCTAACCTTATGATACCTTGCACCTCCTCAAAGTAGGCAAAATAAAATTCATCCATATAATATGATTTAATAATAATGATGAAGTACCTGGGCGACCGAGCTTTGCTCGGCATCTTTTTTTTTGTTATAATTTATATTATTGATTTATTTACATCAGACAATTGTTCATAGTCTTCATAAAAACACATAAGTACACAAAATACATTTAAATTATTTATGAACTATTATAAATATACATATAACATTCCAAAATAAAATTAAACTGATAATTAATATAGTACTTTGATTTGATATAGATGACGTTTACATTCATGGTACACGAAGCCAATGTTTGGTTTGAGGTTAGACCCAGAAAATTGCTCTTAAAATATCATGCGTCTTTTTTACACGAAAATGCCAAAAAGAACATTAAAAAAAAACGCTTACGAACAATTTAACTCCACGAAGCCGTGACTCATCTCAAGAAGCAGAAGAAAACCTCCATGAAAACAATCTGATTTTCGCTCGTCTCACACGTGTTTGTCAGACTTCGCACAGTGAGGACCCATTTGAAGAAGAACTTGATGAAAATCATCAGGGTTCCGCTCATCCCACACGTGCTGCTAAAGTAAGATGCTTGCAAAACTTGACTAACATATTAAGAACAGAAAGGTCTTATGATTTAGATGTTTCACGAGAGCGTGCAGCACAATGTGTGGCCGCCGAAAATGATGAGCAACGGGAGCGACGTCTGCAAGATATGCGGCAGCGTGCGTCAGAACGTGAAATGATTATTATTAATGAAAACCCTCAGCATACCCGCAATATAGTATGGAAGGAAGTATTAGGTTAAGACCTTAAACCATGTATTGATGATAATATATAACTGATGTAACTGATTGTTAAACTATAAGTACTTATTTCTAATAAAATGTTAAACTAAATTGCACTCGTAATTTTATATATTTAATTAACAGTTAATAATATTTTTTATTATTATGTCGGTATGATCGAAAAACATTAGTCAAAACATATTATTATTAAAAAAATCGCTCGTTATGATTTTTTTGTTTTGAAAATATATCGCGTACGCGCGATGTACCTAAAAAAAAAAAAAAGATGCCGAGCAAAGCTCGGTCGCCCAGGTACTTACATATTAAGGGAGGAACATTCTGACTGTAGCTTCACAATATATATTTGAAAATCTTATGTATGTACATAAAAATATATCGAATTTTAAGAAAATAAGCGATATTCATAATATAAATACCAGGAACAAACACAATCTTGCTGTACATCACACTCGTCTCCACAGAGTAGGCAACTCGTTCATGGGTCAATGTATACACTTTTACAACAAGCTTCCCATGGACATTCGAAACTTACCCATTAAACGATATAAAAACTATATAAAGGCCAAACTTTGCAAAAAGGAGTATTATAGAATCTCAGATTATTTAGAAGACAAAAAAGCTTGGGACTGAGCTGCTCGCTCCGCTAAGCATTGTTATTAAGCAATATGCGTAATTATAACATAAATTATTGTAAACATTTTTAATATCTGGACTTGAAAAAAGACGATGATCCCTAAGTTTGTTTCGGCTATTTCTTCTCAGAGGTAGTCAGTTAGGTTAGTAGTATATATATATATTTATATATGACATGTAAAAGTGATCAGTGATCCTACTTGCTTAATAAACAATTTCATTTCATTTCATTAAAAACAAAATCCTAGATCCGCTATCAAATAATATCAATTTTTCAAAATTAGATCTCAGTCAAGGTTATTATCAGCTGTCTTTAGACGAAAAATCTAGAAAATATACTGCATTCACAACAGACAAGCACTATCAAATGAAACGATCTTCAATGGGATTAAAGATATCGCCAAGTGCCTTTTCACGTCTTAAGACTATAGCAGTGTCAGGGTTAAATTACAAATCATGTTTCATCACGACGATTGTATTATCGTAGGTGTTTTGAAACGTACAACAAGAATCTCATAAAAATTTAGGAATCTTTAAGACAAGTGAATTTGAAATTAAATCCATCAAAATGTGAATTTTTGCGTAAGGAAATAGTTTATTTAGGTCAGAAAATCACTTCAGAAGGTATATTTCCCGACCCATCAAAGGTGCAAAATACCCTGTCCCACAGAATGTAGACAAAGTCAAGACATTTGTTGCATTCGCTAACTATTATAGACGTTTTATTCCATAATTTGCAGAAATAGCCTATCCATTGAATGCGTTATCTAAGTTGTGTGGAGTGACGAATGCGAGCGAGCATTCTATAAGTTAAAAGAGTTACTTATTGGTCCGACTGTACTTGACTATCGACTTCAGTGACAAAAATACTTTTAAGCTGCAAACTCATCATCATCATCATCATCTCAGCGTTAATCCCAGTCGCATCCGAAGCTTTTTACAGCTTTGGAGTCTGGGGTCCGCTTTACCAGTCCAACTGCTGATTTTGACTAAACTGCCGTCTGACCTTCACAACCCAAAGGCGATATCGAAGCATTGTAGTTAGACCAATTGATGAACTTTTGAGGGCTCCAACAACCCGTAACGACTGTCATTAGATGTTCACATGGCAACCGGGACCAACGGCGTAACGTGCTTTCCGAGGCACGACCAGACCAGTGCAAATAAATATTTGCACTGCGCGGGGATCGTATGATAACAACAACATGACTACGGAGGTATCCTCAACTCCAAGGCCTGATCAACCTAAAGTAATAGAAATCCTCAAACGGCCAATAGATAGCATTGAATTGATTTTATTTTGTAATAAAAATACATTAAAACAAATAGAAAAATTAAAACACTTCACTAGTGACAGTAATAACTGCAACTTCGTCTGCCGCCTGCCGCTGCCCGCAAGATTCGAGGCAGAGGCATGAGTGTTTACCTCGATTTACGCTATTTGAAGTTCTTTCACCTGTGCTATTTTCATTATCCTTATAATTATTTTTCTAAAAATAGCTACCTCTTCGGCCTCGGAAACCTCTGTAATTTTCGCGGTTAACATTTTGGTTAGGTCTAAATTACACAACCTGCTCTTGTGGGTGGATAGACATATATTGCTCGTCTTTTTTATTTTTTTGTTCCGGGGTGGAAAATCCTCAATGGATGTCCGCCGCCCTGGGGTAGGCGACGGGGTCTGTCAGACTCCTACTGACTAAAAACCACCCCGGTGTCTTTCCGGTCACGTGCGCACGGAGCCGCGGGAGTCCCTGATTCTGTCGCGGCCCCACACTCTAGTGCCGCTGTCGTGCCGCCCGGTCTGTCCGGGCCTCGCCTCCTGCACGGGGTAGTGAGGTGTTAAACTACCCCGTGCATCGCCTCTGAGGCGTGCGCTAACACTCGCGTGCGCCTCCGCCTCTGGGTCCAACGAATAGGGGGCGGGGACTTCCCCATGTCCGTCGCCCCTGGACCCATTCATGGGGGCCGGAAGAGGGCGTTATCCGCCCTTCCTCGACGCCCGGTGCGTCTTCTGCGGCCCGGGAAAGGAATTGATCTCTCTCCCGTTCCGCAGCTTCCTTCTGCGACATCACGTCCTCGCAGAAGGACACCACCGCATGCTACGACTCTGCGCTACCGACCATACAGGGCTATAGACCGCACGATTCCCACGTATAACCGCCTACAGGCGGCGCTCGGGTCCCCCATGTTGGGAAGCAACGTTGATAGCGCGCCTGCTGCACCCATCATATATTGCTCGTCTACCGCAGCTGTAATAGTTTCAGACAAGGACGCAAATAGTCGCGAGGAAATGATGGTGCTGAGCCGTTTATCGGACAAACCATCGTCAAACCTTTTAATTGCAGTCTTCTCATTGAGAGGACGCATCTCCTTCGTATCTCATCAATTAATGTTTGGAAAACCTCGTAAGATTTTTTATCTAATTTCTGATCTTGAACTTATTGATTGAACTGAGTCAAAATGCAATCCAATTTACTACATTCTTTTTTAGCTTCCTCTAAATCTTCTGTACGCCTATTTGGACCAAGTTTTGCTATGCATTCTCTTAAATATTTTAAATTAGCATGTACATACATCTCGCAATTGTTGGGACTTAATTTCCTTAAACTGAATATAAAATTGTCCCGCATGACCTTATTACATATAAAATATCCTAGAAAACAAAAAATACAATAGCAGAGAAAAAACTTACATTGCAGTAGGCATGTAGTTACTGTCAACGGATACTATGTAGGTCATGGCGTCTCACGTGGCGAGGGTGAATGAATATTGGACTCAAACTGACTCCCAGCTGCTCCACATCGGACCCGTACAATTTATCTCCCGGCGCCCTGCATATCCTCTCATCATAAGGCTTGAGCATTCTCCCGGCACCCGGCAGAATGTAATAATAATATCTTCTTATATTATTTTCATATCTTCATCCAAATCAATCTTCTCTGTGGGTTTTCCTGTCTTCTAAAATTTGAAAAACTTCTTTCTTATCATTGTTCGTCTTCATTAACTTCTATTCTTCATAATTGATTTCTTCATACCTAATTTTTTTTTTTTTTTTTATTAAAGTATAAACCAGCGCTTGACCGCAATCCTGCCTGATGGTAAGCAGTGACGCAATCGTTGATGGTAAAGCACACTAGTTTATTAAGAGCCTATTCACTCTAGCCTTGAAGACACTCAAATTGTAGTCCGACGGAAACACCGCCGCCGGCAGATTGTTCCAGTCCCTCGATGTACGCGGTATAAAGGAGGAGGCGAAACGCTTCGTCCGGATCGTAGAGGTGTTAACAACATAAGGGTGAAAACTCGCCGTACGACGGGTCGTCCGATGGTGGAACGGAGATGGGGGAATTAAATCGTGCAATTCCCTCGCACACTCTCCAGAATGTATCCTATAGAACACCGAAAGGCTGGCTACTCTACGCCTGTGCTCTAGGCTTTGGAGACCAACTCGAGTTAAATCAGAGTCACCAATCAGCCTCTTCGCACGCCTCTCTACTGAATCCAAAGTGGCCAGGTGACACTTAGCAGCACCAGCCCAAATGTGACTGCAGTACTCCACACACGAACGGACCTGTGCTTTGTACAACATTAGAAGCTGCCCTGGTGTGAAGTACTGCCGGACCTTTGCGATTACACCAAGTTTTCTGGCAGCCACCTTGGCCTTGGACTCAATGAACCGCCCAAAGTTTAGGTTCGAGGAAATCTCAATACCTAAAAGCTGAAGGCGGTCGGTACACTCCAAGGATACATTCCGAAAAGTAGGAGCCAAGGTGAACGGGCTCCTTTTGGCGGTGAAAAGACACGCCTGCGTTTTGGCGGCATTTAATGCTACAAGATTGGCATTGCCCCATTCGGAGACTGCCTGAAGTGCAACACTCGTTCGCTCTACCATGGCCTCTCTTTCGGACCGGATTGATTCCCTACTAGCCCGAGCATCCGGCAGGTATCTCTCCACAACTGTGCTGTCATCTGCATACCCATAGATACCGGGCATCAGCAGATCGTTAATATGCAGCAGAAACAGAGTTGCAGAGAGAACAGACCCCTGAGGAACACCGGCATTAGTCGACATGGGCTCAGATGAGCATCCGTCGACAACAACTCGGAGGGACCGTTCAGTCAGGAAGTCTTTTACCCAGCCAGTCAGGCTAGGGGAAATGCCGTACGCTGGAAGCTTACTCAAAAGGCCAGCGTGCCATACCCGGTCGAAGGCCTTCGAGACATCAAGGGAGACAGCAATTGCTTCCCCATTCCTCTCGAGTGCCTCGCCCCACAAGTGAGTGGCATACACTAGTAGGTCCCCAGTTGACCGATTGCGGCGAAACCCGTACTGTCGGTCACTGAGGAGATCGTTACCTTCCAGGTATGCCAAAAGGCGCGAGTTCAATACACGCTCCATAATTTTGCAAAGTATGGAGGTGATCGAAATCGGCCGATAGTTGTTAGGATCGGCACGACTACCCTTTTTGGGCACGGGCTGCACGTTGGCAAGCTTCCAGGACTTGGGCACTATACCAGTCCCAAATGAGAGGCGATACAAGCGTGTCAATACAGGAGACAACTCGGGCGCACATGCTAGGCGAGCTGCACACTACAGTATGAAATCGTTTAATCCTCAGTAATTGATAGATATTTCTTGTTTTCAGCTGCTTTTGTTTTGCCCTACACACTACAAACACATAATGTGTCATGTAGATGTGCCTGTGTAGTTTGAAAGGCAAAATATCCGGGGATGATTCGACCCTAAAAATCTCACTTAGCCCCCCACCCTTGGCCAGAAGCTGGGTACGTCCTTGAATGCTGATACTAAATACTAGGGATGAAACGGGGGTAGTTATATCGGAACCGAAAGCGGAGTCGGAGTTTTTAAATTTGATTTATCGAAGTCGGAACCGGAGGCGGAGGCAGGGTCAGAAGTGGTGGTAGGAGAGAGATTTTTTATTTAATCACAAAAAACATTATTCAGACAGTTTTTTCATTTCATTTTTTTATTGTAAAATTAAACACAAACAGTGAAAAGAAAATTGGCAAATGTATTTCCAAATGAACAAGAAATTAAATGAAGTTAATTAATACCCAAAGTAGCATATTATATGAAATTAAATGAACAAAAGCTTTGAAACAAATTAAATCAAACGATTTTTTCGCTAGTTTTGGAGTCGACAACTCCAAAAGTAGCGAAAAAATCAAAACAAATAATAAATGAAAAAAATAATTGACGATAGAGTGCACGTAGCAGGAGTCAGGGAATTCCCCGCGTGGTATGTATGAACCAGTAGCGTAATTACGTAACATACTATCAGCAGCAATGGATTTCATTTTGACAGTTGAAAGACATTCATTGCGTTATTTACGTTATTGAGTACACACATTTATCGAACATATGGAGCAATGGACTAGCAATATGCTTCAAAATTGTGCAAACGCAATTACCCTGCTATTCATAACAGTCGGCAGGCCGCCGCCGCTATGTTATGCTTTAATAACCTCCGATTAAAACCTCTGATTTAAAAGTATCGGAACCGAAGTCGGAACCGAAGGTATGATAGTAATCGGATGTTCCGATTTAACAGAGGCGGAGTCGAAGCTCCGTAACATCTCTGCTAAATACACTGCAGAAAACCTGAGCGGCCCGCTGCTTCCGCCCCGCCCCGGCCCGCAATTTTTAAATCTGTAATCTCTTCGAAAATATTCATTTAAGCAAATCATATGCTGTAAAGGGCGATATAGATCTATATTAAATTAACAATGTATTTAATGTATTTAAGGTATTAAATTGGATAAGGATTAATGCTGTATTGGTTCAAATCACTTCGTAAATTCGTATTTGACGTAAAAAGTAAATGACAAAAAAATGTTATAGGAGAATATACATAAGAGATAGCGACTTTCTTGAAGACCTTTTCAATGTGTATAATTTCTGCCTGCGTTTCACTGCAAACGCGGAAAAAATGTAATTAATTACGACATCACATTAGAAACCTTAAAAATAATAGTATTCTTCCACAATTTAATGGATGGTATTATACATATAAATCTTCCTCTGTAATTACTCTGTCTATCAAAAAAAAAAAACCGCATCAAAATTCGTTGCGTAGGTAGTTTTACAGATTCAATTATACAAACGGATATAGGGGAAGAGAAAGTGACTTTGTTTTATACTGTGTAGTGATTGAGTTGAATTATTTTATTTTATGGGAATCGTAGTGAAAAGAAGAGTCACGAACCCATTAAATATGGTTTCTTTTTACTCCTTTGCTAAAGGTCGGGAATAAAGCTACCTCGTATACAACGTGTACCAAAAAGGGTATAAATATACTAAGGGTATTGGAAAGGTTTCAACTCAAAAGAGCAAGCATTACGAAGGTCTATAACTAAACGTTAGATAGAAGTCACGTTAATTGCCAATATCACGATTAATCTCTTCCGTAATTCTGTGTGCCTAGTATCGTAGCAGCCTACCGCAAGCGGTGTTCTTCATTATCACTTCTGAACATGTACAGATAGGGTTATAAATCCGTTCCAATATCGTTTGATATTATTCCAAAAAGCCGTGTATTTATTAGTTGTGTACATCTTTACTGACACGTGGTAGATTTTCGCCCTGTGTGTAATAATAATCCACTATTGTTAATTTTGCCTTTTATCATCATCATCGTCAACCTTTTTATCGTCCCACTGCTGGGCACAGGTCTCCTCTCATACAGAGAAGGCTTATGTAAAATAGTTTAAGGTTTATGTAAGTATGAAAGATATATCGTGGATAATATTAATAAATATATTTTCTCATAAAACTGAGGTCTTGTATTTCCCGATATTTTTATTAGATTTTTTGCATAACAATATGAGAATGTTTTCCGAAGCGTATAACTTTTGTTCCTTTAAATATTTTGCTTTATTTATCTCTAACATAATATTATTAGACTGGTCAAAAATGGTTTTGTTGCCCTTGATGTGAGTGCGGTTTCGAGTAATTGTATGCATAAAATTTATAAAACTATGATTGATTTTGGAATATCGCTTCTGGTTTTTTTAATTGTTATTTTTTTTTTTATATTAGACTTCAAAAGGTAGATTAGAAAAATTAGTATATTTTTTAAATATCATTTATTTATTACAAAGTGGTACTAATTACTTTATTTTAATTTTTAATTAGGTAATGTATAGAGAAATGAAAAAGGAGAAAAGTCTATAAAACTTATGTTATACTTCAAAGAATAACCTTTTATAAGGTTTTCTTCTATAATTCATTCGGGGACAATCATTTTTAAGGACCATTTACTCTGATACCTATCTTCCATCACTTTTAGGCCTTTGTAAAAGCGTTCTTCCTGTTCCTCACTGTAATCTCCCAGATTATTTATCTGGAAATCTATCCTGGTGACTGTGAAGAAAGTGTATCTTTATGCTCATATTTAATCTTCAGGATCAAATGAAGTCTTGAAGTCGTTAAAAGCTGTAAAATTTTCATCTTTTATCTATGTTCGAATTTCAACAGTGTTGCTGCAGACCTTGCAATCGTGAACTTCAAAATGAAGCCAGAGCGGGAAAAGCGCTACCCAGATCGACTTTCTACTAACTAGGAGACATGGCATCGGCAAAGTAGCAAACTGCTGGTGAGAGTCTCGCTGCACAACACGCACCGCCTCCTTGTCATCTCTTAGTAAAGCCCCAATGTAGACGTGTAGAGCACTACTGGCGCCAGATCCGGTGGTGGCTGCTTGATAAAAATAAGTCCCTCCTGGAACTCCTGTTCGCATCGGTTATTGGCGACAAGTACACTGGTACGGTTGGAGAACCTGTCCAAGACCACTGGAATAGCATCCAAGCAGCTATAAATGGGGCAGCGCGGATGGTGCTCGGCATCACTAATCCACTGAGGGGCAACGTACATTTTTAACACAACACTATGACTGAGCTAGTATCATCGGCGGTGGCGCAAACGTGACAAGGAGCAGGTCTCCTTGTCACGTTTGCGACCGCTGTGTGGGACGACACAGTCCAGAGGGAGAAAGGCCTCTAGGGTGAAGAAAACCGTTCAAACGTGGCATGCGACCGGATCTCCTGAAGATCGCGACACATATAAAGTTGCCAAACGTGCCACTAAAAGAGCTGCAGCCAGAGTCAGACGAGATCACTTACAACCGCTATACGAGGACTTGGAATCGTCTGAGGGGCAAATGATCATTTACAAATTGTCACGTTCCAGGGTCAAAGCAGCACAGGATATTTCCAAGTACCGTTGTGTAAAAGACCCTTCTGGTAACCTGCTAAACGAAGATAGGATTAGTGCCCCGAAAATGCCTGAGGAAGTTCAAACGATTATTCATTACATGGCGAATCGGGAAGCTATCGGAGCTGACGGAGTCTCCATTGAGGCCTGTAAGGCGATGGGCCCTCGCAGTGTTAACTAACCTTCTGAACCACGTACTCCTGACCGGCAAAATCCCGAGCCAATAGAGGCTCAGTATTATTACTCCAGTCTTCAAAGGCAAGGGCTCGGTACAGAAGTGTGTGTAATCGTCGCGGTATAAAGGTCACATCCTACACCATAAAGCTCTCTGAGAGGATTATAGACTCCCGGTTCCGGCAGGAGTGCGCTGTCTCGGAGTGTCAATATGGGTTTCGTCTAGGGTATGGAACCGTGAATCCTATCTTCGCCCTAAGGATCACCATGGAGAGATGCAAATCGAAGAACACGCCTCTGCATATGCAGAAGGCCTTCGACTATGTTCCTCGTGGGCTGATCTGGTGGGCACTGAGGTCCAAACGGGTACCAAAAGCCTATGTTGACATAATTCGAGACGTAGTAGTTAGTTAGGACCGCTGTTGGCGACACGAAACCCTTCCCCATCACCATCGGAGTCCACCAGGGATGCGTCCTTAATCCGTTTCTGTTCAGCGGGATATTAGACGTCTTGTCGGATAACATCAAGAATTCACATGAACAACCTCCCTAGTTGCTCATGTATGCTAACTATATCGCGCTAGCGGACGCGGAAAGGGAACGGTTGGTGCGGTGTGAAAATGCGTGGAAGGGCTCGCTCAAGAACGGAGGTTTGAAACTCAATGTTTTACAGAAGAATATAATAGAAACTATGTGAAAAAGTTTCATTCGAAAACCTGAAGCCCTGAGGATTCTATGCCCATTCAAAGAACCCCTGCAACAAAACGGCAAAACCCCTTATATTTTTTGTGCCTTCTTTGTAAAATCTTTCAGTATGATATTAATATATTACTGCCATCATGCTTAATGGTAGATTCCTTTTTTTTTGTTTTTGATGGGAAATCATTAAACGACCTCTCCCGTTCTGAGTGGAGCGGAAGGGCGTGTCAGACTTTTACTGACTAAAACCCACCCGTGTTTCTTCACTTGCCTTTGCGTCAGGGCCACGGTTTCTTTTTTAACCAACCCGCAACCCTGACCCAGGAGACATTGGTCTTCGTGGACCCCGTCACGATGTATTGACTTCTCTTTGAGCCGTGTGTGAAACACGACGCACCGTCGACTCAGGCCTGCTCCTTACCGGGCGGCGTGCTGCCCACGACAAGCCCGCGCCTACAGTGGCCGAGAGTTCGATGGTGTCTCCCGACCAGGGCGTCTCCTGCGGTGGCTAGTGGGGCATTGGGATTCCCGCTCCCTCATGCACTCCGCCTCTTCCTTTGCCAGCATCACTGCTTCGCAGAAGGAGGTGACGGCCTGCCATGAACTCGGGGTCAGATGCGAGAGATCGCCGCCATGAGGACACGGCGGTGCTCTACCCAAGCCGAGCTGACCTCCACCGTGTGCTCCACTATGTCTCAGGGCGATCCACACGGTGGTGGCACCCTGGCGTTTCCTCTCGCCTTATCCAGAACAGGAACCTCCCGAAACTACCGTGTCCGGTGAGGACCTGCGTCAGGCGGAAGATGAGGGCGCCGTGGCGCCTCTCTAGTCACTCCTCAAAGAGGGAACTTACCACAGCTATTGGTGTCCCCGGCACTGGATTGCGACAATCGCACTCTCCAGGTCGCCATGAGATCCCGCCGGAGGTCTGTCCGCCGTACCTTGAATTCTCGCGGCAGCGGAGTTATGACCCGGCGTTTTGCCACGTCTCGCCACTCCCACATGTGGGCAACTGCTTTGGCCTCCGGTTCCCATGGTGACAATCCAGCCAGGAGACACGCCGCCTCAGCAGAGACTTCGTATCCTCTGATCAGCCGAAAGGCCATGACCCTCTGAGACGCGATAAGGCATCCGAACGCGCCCACACCGGAGCCCCATAAAGGGCTATGGACCGTATGGCCCCAGCTTAGAGCCCTCGGCAGGAGGCGTTTGGTTCCCCTAGATTGGGGAGGAGCCGCCTCAGATGGTACATCTCTTAAGGAAGATGGCAGTAACCCTAAGTGCAAATATTCTTATCATCGGCCTTTATTCTGTTTGAGTAATGGTATCCCTATGTAACAGCGTGACGGTAGTCGTGGATTCGAACCCATGCAGGAGCTTTACGTCGTGTAAATCATTTCATCATCACTGCTCTCAAAACGGTGAAAGCAAATGTCGTTATACAACCGACATGTCCTAGAACCAAACATTCGATGACATGTAACATCTACCAAGCCGCACTAGGCCCGCGTGGTGGATTACGGCCCACTCCCTTTTACATATTGTACTCGTATACATTATGCAAACTTGTCAAATGAGGAGAAATGATTGTTATGTGCAAGTTTAGACGAAATCTCAGAATAAACTGCTTAAAAATATCACCAACTTATTCTCTCTCTATAAGAAAACCGTCGTCTTACTCCGTGTACTTAAGAATCAGTGGCATCATTAGTTTAATTACTTGAACAAGCGTTCTGAACTCCGTGTATAAGATCATGTCCGGGAACCGTCATTACTCTAAATAAGGGACGTTGACACGGAGGTCAAGAATAAACACGGCCTATTACAGGCCACTACTGGACAAAGGCTGTTCCAACTTGTGTCAACAAAACCGTAGTTGCTCCGCCTTAAAATTAAGGAAAGCTTCCGTATGTTACCTACCTACTATTATTACGTTCCTAAGATATGTTTGTGTTTTCGCTAAGAAGGAATAATATTGTTTATGCTCTATCCGGACATTCTCACGGGCCAGTTAATAAAAAAAACGAGTGACTGTTTAAAATGTCAAAACTTTTTACACAAAAAAAACAACAGACTTTTTTGGAAGTCGGTAGTTTTTTTTTTTTTTTTTGTAAAAAGTTTTTATTTTATATCTACTTTTTAGGTGTGAAAAATACTGTTCAGCTGCATCCGGTCAGACTGGATGCTGATGATAACATAGTTGGGAAGAGCCTTGTAAACAAACGACATAATTTTGTTTATTTTAATTTGTTTACCCGTAATTTTGGTTTAAAAACGAAATGAATGAACACTAAACCGATTTCAATAAAATTCCTATGAGACCAAAATGAAAGTATAAACAATGCTATATAATATAATAATAATATAATAATAATAATAAACGTTTATTTTTTCCACCACATAATTAAACATAAGTTTACCACAAAATAAAGTATACAAGATATAATGATGTAGTGGAAACTGGAGCCTGTACTGAAAGAATATTTTATAAATAATTATATAATTTTAAAAGATTTGACAGCAAAGTAGGGTATGTTCGTGTCGATGTTTGATTGTGTGTGTCGTTATGAAGTCTATTTGTGAAGTGTGTATGTGTGTGTGTGGGGGTGTGTGAGTGTGTTTGAAGTAAGTGTGTGTGTGTGGGTAGGACGTGTCGAGTTGCTTATTATGAGATCACTTCCAAAAGTCTCTCAGTGGCATCATAATCGTGAGATTGAAGCCAATTTTGGACTTTTGTTTTACAATTGAAAAAGGATAGGGAGTAGATAGAAATGGCTTTATTGTAACATGACGCGATTATGCAACTGCTGGTAGTTCACGTCGGCTGCCGGCAGAAGTTACCACCCACCAGACAAAGTCTTGCCGCCAAGCGATTCGTCGTGTTCCGGCATGATGTCTGGTGAAGCCGGTGAGGACGGGTCTGAGCAATTGTGTTGCGATGTGTGCCGGGTACGATGCGCCAAGTTGTGTTGGGAGTTTGGTCGTAGAGGGTCTCCACATCAATCTCTCTCTGGCGTAGCATCGGTGGTCGTATTGTTGGGTTTAACATTGCACCACCTCGCTCAACTGCCGTCTTCCTTCCTATTCACTAAGTTTTTTAAGTGAATGGGTTTAATAAACGAGCGCGCTTTACCATCACTGCTTACCATCAGGCGGGATTGCAGTCAAGCGCCAGTTTATAGTTATTAAAAAAAAAAGTCTCTTGATTTTAATTGATTGTTGGATAAGCGTGACGGGTAGGTAGTGGTTGTCCTATGTTAAATTTCAATGCTGAAAATTTTTGAGGAATGCCCTCGACTGCATATGATCTTCTTCATTAGATTTACTGCAGACATTCATTATAACCAATATAGGTGCAAAGTTCTCATCAATATAAATGAATTAAATCCAAAACCAAAGTAGCTACTGTAAACCGTTGAGGAGCTCCCTGTCCTTCGTCTTCGTTATAAGACCCCTAATGACAATCACAATACATTTAGGTGTAAAGCTCGTATCAATACAAATTAATCAAGCACAAACACAAGGTAGCTACTGTGAATCGTTAAGGAGTTCCCTTGACTGTCTCTCGGCTCCATCATCAAATCTACTGAAGACCTTTAGACCGTCATAGAGTAATCGGTGAACATAGATAATAAAAATAACGATGAATTGAGAACCTTCTCCTTTTTTTGAAGTCGGTTAAAATAACTAAATACATATATAGTAGGTTTACTTAAATAAAAAACACTATTCTAAAAATGTTGCATTTCTGTTTGTTTCGCTAATCTCCGAAATGTGTGGATTTTCAGTGGCAAATACTAATGTTATTATAATTAGAAAGGGGTTAACCCCCTTATTTAAGTATAAACGTTGCTTAAAGTTAACCAGTGATCAGCGATTCTTTAGACATGGACTTTAATCATCGTTTATGAATAAACACCAAAGTGTTAAAGGGGTTTATTCATAAACGATGATAAAAGTTAAGTGATGTGCAAACGTCTAAAATGTATGGTTAAACAATCGCTAATCATTAGATAACTTTAAGCAACGTTTATGAATAAGGGGGAACGAAACAGATTACCGGTACAGGCGCGTCTGTTCGAGTTGGCATCGATCGGTGCAGATATAATAGGGATGTTTAATGGGTAAAAAAAACATGATTCTAATTAGTCCGGCATTCAGATTATAGAAAAATATTGCATACGTATATTTTGTTTTATCAAATCAATAAGAAATGTCAAATATAAAGTCATCAAAGATCAGGAGTGGTGGCTGGTGACGTCACTGCTCGCTAAAAAGTGTAGCGCGCAGTCACGTCACACGAGTTTTCAACGCACTGTGTCGTCTTCACTTCTTGTTTATATGAAAAAATAAAAAAATACTTGTGTAGTATGTTTTGGAAATCTGACTGACGGACTAATTAGTTTTTTTTAGTCAACTACCCTATTCTCCAGTGTATTCTTATGAGCTCAGTTATAAAAGAAACATTTCATTAGGCAGTCGGTACCGACAAATATAAACCTATTTCTTTATGTTTGCATCCTAAAACGCTTTTATTTAAGACAAAGAGGATTCAACAAATGATCCAATTTGTTTTCCTACCCTATCTAAATATGTAGCTGCCGTGATGTCTATGATCCGATGTTTCAATTGTCATTCGTAGCTTATTCTGATATTTAACTGTTCTTTTGAGAAGAAGCCGACTGCAAATACAGGGTGTAACTAAAAGATTCTCTTATACATTACTTTGTGAAGATTATGTATAATTATTTAAATAGGCTTTTAATTGCACTAAACGGTGCTAAAGCCATACAAGTAGTTGTTCTGGGTCTGACTGTTTGTGTATGTGAGTTTATTAATGTTTGTTAACGCATCCATGATACAGGAGAAATTCCTAGTATAGGACAAAGTTAAAAAAAACAAAAAAATAAAATAAAATAAAAGACCATAACATAACATCACGCTACTACCCAATATCGCGAGTTATGTTTAAGTCTCATGTAACAGCGGTTGAGTCTATTGTTCCATCAATCGGGTAAAATTTAAAACCAGATTCCAGGCTGTTACTGAGAAATTGCTGTTGGAAAATCCTGTAACACTTTGACCGGCTTTGGAATCGTACCCAGGACGTCATGCTCAACAGTAGCGCTTGCGACCAGTAGACCAACGAGGCAGTCGCCAATAAAAATTTAAAACATCATTGAAAAATCAGTGTTTGGCCGCTATTGGTTTCAAAAGGTTGAAAGCTCCCGTAGCTAGGCGTGACGCGACGGGTGCGGCGCAATTCCGGTAGAAAAATTTTCAAGAGATTTTCTTTGAAATTGTTCTACTGTAGTTTCGTCGCTCCAGTCTGCGGGTACGTTTAAGTTTCCCTTTTCTTAACGTGCTAATTAAGTAAGATAGTAATTAATGTGCACAGTATTCACAGCGCCACCAGCCATCACACTCCTTTTTGTAAATGTTCACTTTTGCCTGCAGGTATATAAATTTGGTAGAAGTTTATGAAGTACGTACCTATCGCATAACATCGGTAGTCAGAATTTACGTGAATCCATATAATTTGTGCTGTTAAATCGAACAGCAGAATAATAGTTGCCTCTGAACTTACACACCACGGTTTTTGTTAATTGATTTGAAAAACAACAATATTTTTTGAAATTCGTTGTTATCGTTATTTCTGTTCATTTGTGTGGGTTTACGTAAATGTTTGAATATGTGAAACTAGGAATCATTCAAAGTGTAGCTTTATAACCAAACTAGGTATTTCGTGTTCATCTTCCAGACTCTCTGGAGGCTTCTGGCGACTGCCGAATTTTCACGAATGACTGACGGAGAAAGCCCATTAAGCCGAACAATGGTCTATTCGCATCATTCATAAATAACATAATAAATAAATAAAAATCTTTATTGTCTCAATGTTTACAGTTCACAGGGTGACTTATATGTAGATACAGGTAAATGTAATGGCTATAGGTACTGATGCTGCCTCCCAAACTAAACGAAAGCTTGTATTTTGGGTGGCAGTGTTAAGTCGTTTAATGTGGCGCGGTAATTACAATTTACATTATTTCTGCGTGCGGGTGAACGTTACCGCTGGATAATTAATAGTTAAACAAAATATAATGATTATATAATTATATGTGAGTATTACTTATGTGGACCATGGATTGTTGAGTGGATCTGTGTATAAGTGAGTGAGTGTATGTGTGGGTGTGTTAGGTATGTGTGTGATTTTGTACTTGTGTTGGATGTGAATATGGTGTAATGTAGGTAAAGGTAACGTGCGTTTTTTATGTGTGGGTAATTCTATGCAATGTATGTCAGTAATTCTTCTGTTTTTGTGTAGTTCTTATTTTGAAGCCAATTAGTTAGGCTGGTTTTTAGTTTATGCCTGTTTAGTTTTGCGATGTTGAGTTCTTTGTGAATATCATTATATAATTTAGTGCTCATGCTATTAAATTGTTTTCTGGCAAAAGAGGTCTTACAAGGAGTGTGTGGACATACTAACCTCCTGCTGCGTCTGCTTGGAGTGGGGGGAGTCCCCTAGTGTTGCCCATATGCAAGAACAAGACGAGACTTAGCCAGTCTTGGTCTTGGTCTTGCGCCAATACACCTGGTCTTGGTCTTGGTCTTGCGCTCCCAGTCTTGGTCTTGGTCTTGGTCTTGCAGCAAGAGTCTTGCAAGTCTTGCAATTACCTATTAGTCTATTACTATTTATTAAAGTTTACTTTAAATCTTAGAAAAACGTATTAGAATTGGAACATTGTGAGCTTGAATTAACATAGCCATAGTAAAGATCAAGCAGATTAATAAATAACTGAAGATTTGATAAGAAATTCGAAAAATCAACTGACCTATATGTCGTTTTCCATGGAAGTAACTGTTTCTTAATAAACATTTATGATTTATAAGCTTACATTTGCTAAAACATGTAAAAAAACAAATTAATTACAATAACTATACTGTATTTTAAAGAACAATACTTATCTGTCTAGAAAGAGATTGAACCCTCAACTTATAAGAAATTTAATAAAAGAGTTTTACGATTTATCATTTATTTGAATAAAAAATAAAATACAACACAAATCAACAGCTTTATCATTAGGTTATGATACTTTATATCAATTTTTTTGACCAAGAATTAATACAAAGTAACCATCTGGCTGACTCATCACTTAACCTATTTCTATGTTTTCTAATTACTAATGATGCTTTAGAAAATAACCTCTCAGCAGGTACTGAAGTTGCAAGTATTGAGAGAAAATCACGGGCCATTTTCGATAAAATCGGATACTCTGTCTCATGCGTCCTCCACCAATCTAAAATGTCTTCCGAGCTGGCAGTTCTTGGTTTTCTCAGGTACTCCTCCAACTCGTCTATCACTAAGCCTTGAAGACAAGATCCAGATGACGTCGAGGGACATTCATAGAGTTTATCAAAGTCTATTACGTCTTCATCTTCATCACATACTTTATTTTCTTTTTCTGGTAATTCCAGAGATTTGTTCAGTGAGTGTAAACTTTATATTCTTCATAAAGTTCATTGAACTTGCGCATACTTTCTGTTTTAAGTTGCTTCCCCCACATTGTCAGGTCAAAAGTCTGAGCCTTATGCCTTGGGTCTAAAATTAAAGAAGTACAATAAATCCAGTTGCTCTTCTTGTAATGTTTAAGCATTTTGTCTCGAGCTGCTTGGAAAGCTAGAATGAGCCTTTCATCCACTTCAGATCGATTAGGTTTCTCATCTAACTGTTTTACCATGGATTCAATTTTATCTAGCAAGAGATTGAATGATACAATGACTAGCGGTAATGTAACATATTTGTCTCCACCAAGTTTTGTACTTAAAAGTTTAAAGTTTATTAGAAATTTATGTAATTTTTCGAGTACCTGCCATTCATTAGCTGTGATTTGAAAATCATTTAATTCGGTGACAGAACTGCACAATATGTCAATGCCCGCTCTCACTTTTAAACCAAATCCAATCATATCATGTGTGGAATTCCATCTCGTTGGACAGTCAAGAATGGCATTTAGATTTGATGGCACGCCAGCTGTTTCACAAGCAGACTGAAACTTCTTCTTCACTATCTCACTTCTTTTTATTTTACTGGAAATACTGCGTAACTTTGTTACAGATGTACGCAAATCAGCAATATTTGGTGCAGATTCTTCATCTTCCTCATCCTCAGTTTCGTCTGCATAGTCTTCGTACTGCTGATCTTGCGCGTTAGTGTCAGACTCACAGTGTAATGCTAAGGTTTTTAATAAATCTTGTACACCAAGGTTTAAAATGTGAGCAAAGCACCGGAAATGTTGATTGTCTGAATCAAAGTGTGGCGGCAGCTGTTTGCCCAGTTCATACATAAATTTGGTATTTGCAGTTGCGTTGTCGACCGTGATACCTTGTATTTTATCAATTATGCCATATTCCAATAAACATTCATGGAAAATCGTTGCAATATCGTGATGGTATAAAATCAAGAACTACAGATTGATACTTCCATTCGTTGTCTATATAATGAATAGTAACCCCGTAGTAACTCCTACCAGCAATTGACGTCCACCCATCAATGGTAAAAGACATTTTAGATGATAATTGTTGAAGTCGTTCCTTGAGATTCAATTGGAGCTCTTCAAATCGCTCTTTCACTTTCCTTCTAAGTTTAGACCTTTTAGGAAACACCATATTAGGGAAAATACGTCGAAAATATAATTGTGTAGCTTCGTCATCGAAAAATGAGAAGGGAAGATATTTTTTCACCACCCAATCAACTGTAGCTGTCGTGATGTTGTCACTGCTGTTTTCCGACTGAAACAAAACAATAAATCTTGTGTTATTATTTAAAACATACTAGGTTTGAGCGTATAAGAGGGGGAGGTTTGTTGTTGTTAAATCGAGAAAATCGTTAAATTGATATTTGTTATATTAAGGTTGCACTGTACTGTAATTTACCAAAATAAAGTACTTAGTTGTTACTGGCCGATTAAATGAAAATATGGGTGTTTATAAAAAATATTTAAGACGATAATTACATACTTAATATGTCGCACCCCTAGATGAAAACACCACTAACTCAAAAATACTTACGTAAGTTAATGGCGTTTTTGAAAGTATCGCATGAATAGCTACGCGTAGTTAAAATTCTTTTAACTGTTAAAAAAATATTCTTACCTGTCCACTTCTTCCAGCGGTTACTAAAAAGCTTGTGATATCTCCACTTAATTTTGGTTTAACAGGAAGAAATATTTCTGATTCCTTTTTGTGGAAAGATATTAGATGTTTCCTTAAGCCTGAAGTGTTTCTGTTTTTCATTTTTATTTCAATCTTTTTATGTTGGCACAATTTACAGAAGGCAGTTTGGGGTGCATGAATTATTTCGAAAAACTCCTCAAATTTGCTTTTGGGTCTTTTAGATCTGTGACTCAAACTCTCGTTACTCGGACTAGAATAATTTGAATCTTCGTCACTCATATTAAATTGTACACATGATACGTTTTTAGAAAACAACGAGAATTAGGAAAAACAATGATTAAGTTAGACTCGAAGCACAGCTCAATTGGAAATGTCTGGAATTAAAATAATTCCTTTATTTATAGTACGTTTCCTTGCTTTCTACCGCGCCGCCTCGCCACGTGCCGGCTCTATGAAAAGGATGCCGCCGCAAATCAAACAATGCCGCGTGCGGCGTTCAAACACACAATATTACCTACTTGTACAGACGCGACGCGTGAATAAAATATATGTAAAGAATTAGTGCCAATCACTATTCTTTACATATAAGTGAATGTTTTGGCGTACATCTATACTAATATTATAAAGCTGAAGAGTTCGTTTGTATGTTTGATGACAGAAGTTTTAAAATAAATAAATAAGTCCTGAACGTCACTATACCTCCAAAGTTACTATTCCTCGTGGACGAAGTCGCGGGCACAGCTAGTATATACTTACTCTCATCATCTCTCTCAGAGATATTCGGGCTGGTAAGTAATACAAAACTCTTATCGCAGGCTTTTTATTTTATTAGTAGGTAAGTACCTACGCTTTTTATATTATTTTATTAGTTTTGTAGAATTTTTTTACACGTTTCAAGTATATTTAAAAGTGGCTACAATATTTATTAAACGGGTGATATTTGAACACTTTTTTGCTATTTTTTCTTGTAAAAACTTAAGAAATATAATGACTAAATGTACAATAATAGTACCTAAGTAAGTAGTTTAAAACCATATAAGTAATCAATATTATAATATATACTTACTAGAATGAATTAATATGACATCTACTACCTATCCTTACCATTTTATCCTAATCATAATACTACTTGCGTGATCAGTATAATGTATTCATTTTCATTCTAAACACTTTGAAACTTATTTATTCTTTGGAACACCTGTAGGTACTCTTAAAATTCGAAATTATTTTGCATGAGTATACCTACGCCCTATGGCGGCAATCAAATAGTGTCAAATGTTATGATTTCGGCGTGGCGGCAACGATTGTTTTAGATTTCAAAAGAAGCCGCCGGCGCGTGTATCATAACCATGTACTTCCGAAAAGCGGCAAATTTCTTTGAGAAGTAAGTACAAAACCTTTGATGCCGCATTATCAAAGTGCCGATGGTTAAAACATAACTATGCATGCACTCAGTTTGATTTTAATAGATATTTTTTTATTCGCTATGTTTATGGTATTAGTCGTAATGCGCATAGGTCCAGTTTTTCATATTCTTTGATACAGTTTTTTGCGTCTCATAGAATTCCTAAGCGTACCTACCTATACACCGAACTGTTACACCTAACTACTCAGTGAAATAGCGCTAAGTCCTAGCTGCAAGACGCAAGAGTCTTGCAGGCTATGTCTTGTTCTTGCTCAAGTCTTGCACGGTCAGTCTTGGTCTTGGTCTTGCTAAAAATACGCGGTCTTGTTCTTGGTCTTGGTCTTGCGAAAACGCAAGAACAAGACTAAGACTGCAAGACCAAGACTGAATTTGGGCAACACTAGGGAGGATGTTTTGGTGTCTTCTCATGGTGGACTTGAGCACAAAGAGCTGTCGACCTGTTAGGACTTTGCAGTCTGCGTATAGTTTTTCGGTGGAGTATCTGTACGGGTTCTTAGTCATTACTTTCAGCACAGCTCTTTGTGCTCTTTCCAGACCCAGGAAGAGTGTCTTGCCGCCGCAACCGTAGACTGGGATGCAGTACTGAATAATGGATTTACAGAGGCCCAGGTAGACCAGTTTGAGTTTCTCGAGTGGGAGACAGTCTCTTAGTGCTTTAAATATGTGTATAAGTCTCCTCACCCTGGAGGTAACTGTTTCTATCTGTTTGTCCCACCTCAGTCCACCGTCAATGTATACACCCAGGTACTTGACAAATGACAATGGTTATTTGTTGGCAATTACAGGCATCTTGAGAAAGACAACTATGGGCTGTTATGGAGAAGTCTTGGGGTGGGGAGTTAATTTTCCTGATTGAGAAGGCAACATAATGCGTTTTGGAGACGTTTAACGTCCGCAGGTTGTTTGTAAGCCAGTTCGTAATTTTTGATAAGGTGTACTCTGTTATCTCCTTTACGGCAATCCAGTTCGGTCCCCAGACAAAAATTGCCGCATCGTGCATACGTAAAGATGCTTGTGTTAGGGAACATAATTCATAATTATTTATCCAATCCATTTATAAGTAGATATACTATCAGATAGAAAATATTTCAACTGGAATCTAGTTAAACGTTGAATTGTTAGCACTAACATCATAAAAAGTAATTTGGAGGAACAAATTACTCTGTTAACAATAGCCATGCTCGTAAAAACCATTGAAAAGCTGGCACATGTGATATAAATTCATGACTACTTGCTCGCTAATTTCGCCGAAAATTTATAACGTTTACCTTATAATAACAAGCGAGACATAAAAAGAGCTTGAGATGAAATTCTGTCGACGTATTTTACTCCTTCGTGCTTCACACAGCTTCACCTCTGGGAGCTATAAAAGAAAACAAATGAAAACAATTTTCTCGTCGAAAAGCTTTTTCATACCGAGGAGGCATAAGATACGATACTCATATTAAACAAAATTCGCATAATATCCATGCAATCTAGAAAATATAAGAGTAAATGTAAAAATAAACCCGTCAAAGTTGGAATCGGCTACTTTTGTTGACACCATTACGATCCTGACGAAGCGTTTCGACTCCTCTTTCATACCGCGTATACCGAGGGACTAAAACAATTTGCCAGCGGCGGTGTTTCCATCGGACTACAATTTAATTGTCTTCAAGGCTAGAATTAATAGGCTCTTAACAAACTAGGGCACTTTACCATAAACGATTGCATCACTGCTTTCTATCAGGCGGGATTGCAGTCAAGCACTAGTTTATAATTTATAACAAAAACTTTTAAGTTGTTGTATCTGTAAACTTCTTGTAGTAAGCTTTCTAGCGGCGAGCGTGTGTCCAAATACAGCGTACCTACCGTCAGACCGTCCGTCACCGTACGCGTCATCTATATAAAAGCCAAATTGGATAAAGAATAGAGGTAAACAAGCCGTTGCTAGGCAACGAGTTGTTTACGCCTAAAAGACAGATGTTAACAACCTTTTCTAGATAGATGATTTTCATAAAAATAATAATCCTACTTCCTACTAATGTCAACAGTTTATTTATGTTTAGATATTTATGATTTGCATAGAACGCTTAACCGATTTGAATGAAATATGACACACATGTAGGTAAGCTAATTTCCTAATAGGTTAAATTTTTGATACATATTTATTATACTTAGTGCATACTTGAAAGTATTACAATGCAGTTGATTTGAAAGTAATAGAAATAGGTAAAATTTTATTAACAAATGCCTCAACTTTATTCATTGGCTGAATTGCACAAAATGTGTTTAACACCTGGATTTCATCCATGTTTCTTTTTTTTTTGTAGGGCTATCACGTAAAATTTATGTCGGCTTTTTAATAGTTTTTTGAAATACCAAGTTAATATGCGTGTTATTTTAGTGATTCTATTAAAGTATGCTGCAATAGGAATTGTTAATAAATAGTTAGTATGTAAAAGGCAATAATCATGTAAATAATAGAAGATTTGTAAAACGTGAGTTGTGATAACCCTAAATTGGTTTGTTTACCTCTATTCTTTATCGAGCTTGTTAGTAACCTAATGGATATTACTTCGGAACAGACTGCCTGCAGAATATAAGTACCTAACAGCCTATTTTAGCAAACTGAAAAGCATAATTTACAACTTCCGGATTTAAATTAGCACTCACTTTCTGACACAATAAATGAAACACGTCTTTTCCAACTACTTAGTTTAAGTTTTATGTACCTAAGTTGAATTCTTGTACCTACAATTCCATTTTTGTATGTGATTGCAATGCATGCGTATTTCACCTATAAGTGATAGTGTCAGGTAAACGACAACGACATGGAGGATGCGATTGTCGCAACCCAGTGCTGGGCACGCCACAATAGCGGCGATAAGTCCCCTCTTTGAGGAGTGACTAGAGAGGCGCCACGGTGTCCTCACCTCCCGCCTGACGCAGGTCCTCACCGGACACGGTTGTTTCGGGAGGTTCCTGTTCCGTAATAGGCGGGAGGAAACGCCAGGGTGTCACCATTGTGTGGAACGCCCTGAGGACACGGTGGAGCATACGGTGATGCTCTGCTCGCCGTGTCCTCGTAGCGGCCATTGGCGGCAATCTCTCGCGTCCGGCCCTGGTCCAGGCTATGGTCCGGAGCGAGAGTGCATAGCAGGCCGTTACCTCCTTCTGCGAAGCAGTAATGCTGGCAAAGGAGGAGGCGGAGCGCGTGAGGCAACGGGAATCCCAGCGCCCTCAAGCCACTAACCGCCGCAGGAGACGCCCTGGTCGGGAGACGACACCTAACTCCCAGCCACCGTACGCGCGGGCCTGCGAGCGGTGAGCAATGGGCATCTCGCCGCCCGATAAGGACCAGGCCCGAGTCAACGGCGCGCCGAGTTAGGATGAAATGAGGTTATGAAGGAACAAAATAAAGTTAGTCGAAGACAGCTTCAGCGATGATCTCAGTGATCTCTCGAACGCTACAGGCAGGTGACAGGCGCTGCTAACATTGGCCCGCTATCAGGCACGGAAGAGGACCAGGCAGCAGAAGTGGCTCAGCGTCCTTACAGACTGGAGAGGGTACCCTTAGATGGGCTCTGGAGGCAGTATAGAATGAAGACTTTTATTTCAAGCTGCTTACTTGGAAGCCAGACCAACCTCAACTGCCCACTGTCCTGCGAGAACTTTTTAAAAAACCTCGGAGAACGTCTTTAAGGCGATTTTGAAATTTGATAAATCATGCTAATGGAAAGTTAATTAATTTGAATTTGAAGAAATGTCGATAAAAATTCGATAAAAAAAGTTCAAGCCATCAAGAATTTCGAAGAAAAGGTTGTCATAGTCACATAATCAACAGCGTTGTCAAAAACTGTCATAATAATCTATCCACTACGTATAATATTATATTACTTTTTTCTCTCCACCTTGACGTTGGCAGAATCATCGGTCATCGATGGAGCCATTCTACTAAAAAAAAAAAAAAAAATCAAAATGGATAGTTTTAGGATTTCATTGCTACGCAAAAGTTATACAAAGCGTGTGAGCGAGAGATCCCGACAACGAATAAATGACGGTTAAGACATTGTTTTTTATTTATTTATTTATAATTAATTAATTACAACGGCTTGCGCCAATGACAGTAATCAAGGTATACACACATAAAAATAAACATAAAACTAATAAAGATAAAATTAAACATATTACATGAGCAAACATTATTCAAGAAAAAATAACAAATTAGAGATCAGACAAAATATTTAACTTAGGAAATTAAAATAAAATACCCAAAATAAAATAGAAAAAGTTATTACAACATATAAATTATTTACAAACAAACATATCTTTCGCAGAACATTACACAATCAGACATGATCGCCCTGAGTGTGTCATTAAAAATATCACACTCCGGGACTGTTGGGACCCTAAACTCCTTAATGGATTAAGGATTTTAGGGCAGAGCCTGTGTCCCCTTGATTTCTCTGGTCTTCCATCATCAGATCCTAACCTGGTAACTATGGGACCACCTGAAAGGTATACCCTTTCAAACAAACAAAAAAAAAAAAGAATTTTGCAAATCGGTGCAATCTTACAGTAATCGGTGAACATCCATAAAAAAAAGGTTACGAATTAAGAACCTGCTCCTTTTTCAAGTCGATTAATGAAGCGGCCTACCAAGCCCCCTGATTGAATTATAAAGTGTTGTGTTTAGTAGGAAAAGTAATACCACCCGGCGTAGGTACCTGGTACAGTTCCATGCGCTGTGATGGTACTAAGTCGACGAAACTTAAAGTTGAATGCTGTGTCTGACAGTTGAATAATGAGTCCAGGTGTAGTGGAATATGATAGGAATTGTGCCTCATAGTACTGGAATGCGGATTATGACCTGTAGGAATGAATGAAATATATACATAACATTACAATTGTTACACTACACCGTCACCTTTTAAAATTACATGTTACATTATGTACATGTTACATTATGTGTGGTGGTAGGCCGCCAGCAGAAGTTACCACCCACCAGACAAAGCCTTGCCGCTAAGCGATTTGTCGTGTTCCGGCATGATGTCTGGTGAAGCCGTACGGAGGTCGGGTCTGAGCAGTTGTGTTGCGATGTGTGCCGGGTACGATGCGCCTAATGTTGTGTTGGGAGTTTGGTCGTGGAGGATCTTCAGATCAATCTCCCTTTCCTATTCGCTCAGTTTTACTAAGTGAATAGGCTCTTAATAAACTAGTGCGCTTTACCATCAACGATCGCATCACTGCTTACCATCAGGCGGGATTGCGGTCAAGCGCTAGTTTATAATTATTAAAAAAAAAAAACAATTCTTGGTGGACCAAAATAAACAAATAAAATAAAACAGGGATTTAGATTTCCGACCTAAAAAAGAAAAAAATATTTCCATGGTTAAATATTTCTAATGGTAAATATTTTAAAACGGACGGTAGTTTTTGCCTACGATAAGCAAACTAGGTAGGTAAGGTTGTATGATTTATTTTGATTTGAATTGAAAAATATAAAATGAACGAAGCATTTGGATTTTCAAAATTTTTCTATGATACATATAAATTTAGAAGCCTTCATGATTAAAATATAATGTAATGTAAATAGTTTACTAAGATAATACTTAGTTTCACAATAACTAGGTACTTAATTCGATTTGAATAGTTAGTGTTTCATCAGGTACCTACCTCTTTAATTTAAAATATTTTTAGTTGAGCCCGTTCTTCACCAGTTCAATGATAGACGTCGTCTTAAGGATTAACAATTCTTAATCCATTATAGAGGGTCGTAGCTTTATTACAAAATTTTTTCTTTTCGCAATTTTTTTAAATTGATTTTTGGGTCAACTTTTTTTTCCAATTTAGATAGAAAGTATTTCAATCCGGATTATCTGTGAAGTAGATACTTGATTAAAGCCTTTCAAATATAAGTAGCGTTGCTTATCCGTTTTCAAGGAAGGTTCTTAGTTGATTGGAGTTTGAAGGCAAGTTGAATAAATTAATTAATTATAAGTACATGAAACATTAACAACAATTACTCTTATTAACAGAGGATATAACAAAAAACAATTACTTAACATTGTGTTTTGTAGCTCTAAGCATTGAAAAAATTTAAACAAAAATGAGTAATTGACAGCTTGGAGTTTTCTTAGATGTCTATCGCGCGTGTCGCATATACATATACTAGCTTTTGCCCGCGACTCCGTCGGCGTGCTGATATAAATAATAATAATAATAATCATTTTATTTCAGAAACACGTCCATAAATTACAATGATTGTATTGTAAAATTATTTAGGGCTTCGTAGACTTCCAGAGATCGTAGAGATCGAGATGGCCATGGTCCGGAACGAGAGTGCATAGCAGGCCGTCACCTCCTTCTGCGAAGCAGTGAAGTTGGCAAAGGAGGAGGCGGAGCGCGTGAGGCAGCGGGAATCCCAGCGCCCTCACGCCACTAGCCGCCGCAGGAGACGACATCGAACTCCCAGCCAGCGTAAGTACGGGCCTGCGGGTGGTAAGCATTGGGCAGTTCGCCGCCCAGTAAGAACCAGGCCCTAGTCGACGGCGCGTTGTGTTTCACGCGCGCCTCAAAGATATGTCAGCACATCGTGACGGGATCCACGAAGACCGATCCCTCCTGGGTCAGGGTTGTAGGTTGGTTAAAAAAGAAACCGTGGCCCTGGCCGTCGCACAGGCAAGTGAAGAAACACGGGTGGGTTTTTGTCAGTAAAAGTCTGACACGCCCTTCCGCTCCGCCCAGAGCGGGAGAAGTTATTTGATGATTTCCCATACCAACAAAAACAAAGGCTGTTAATTGTACCTACGAATTATGGTGGGTATAATAATTGAAGAATTAAGTGGACAAAGGTGTTATCGGACGGTCCGTTAGGTTTTAATTGACGATAAAGTGATTCATGCAAAAAATCATTTTTTTTTTTTAATTTTGTCGAATAACACCTTGCTCCACTTAACCCTCCAATTAATAATAATAAGCCTTTTTATTTCCAGTACAAAAAAATATTCCATCTCTTAAAAATCTATTTAATAATTTTTGATTACTGTGCCGGAACCCCAGAATGGGTGAAGGCCTCCTCCAGTGACGCCCATTTGTCTCTGTCTTCAGCTGTTTTTCTCCAATTTTGCGCAGCTACAGCTTTAATGTCGTCTTCCCATCTTGTAATTGGTCTACTTCTTGATCTTTTGCCTAGTGGGCCCTTCCAGAAAGTTACTTCTTTGGTCCATCTGTGATCAGTTAGCCGGGCATTGTATCCTGCCCACTTTCGTTTCAATTTTTGTGCCTAGATTGTAGCATTTGTCACCTTCGTAATTTTTATTATTTTTGTATTACGTATTTTATACAATTTCCTTATCTTTAGCATATTTCGTTCGAGTTTTTTTAAGTGGTATAAAGGAGAAGGCAAAACACTTCGTCCGAATCGTAGTGGTGTTAACAACGTAAGGTTGGAAACTCGCCGTACGAGGGGTCGTCCGATGGTGGAATGGAGATGAGGGAATTAAATCAAGCAATTCCCTCGCACACTCCCCAAAATACATCTTATAGAACACCGAAAGGCTGGCTACTCTACGCCTGTGGTCTAGGCTTTGGAGACCGTCTCGAGTTAATCACGGTCAGCAATCAGCCTCTTCGCACACCTCTCCACTGAATCCAAAGTGGCCAGGTGAAACTTAGCAGCGGCAGCCCAAATGTGGCTGCAGTACTCTACACACGAACGGACCTGTGCTTTGTACAACATTAGAAGCTGCCCTGGTGTGAACTATCGCCGGATCTTTGCGATAACGCCAAGTTTCCTGGCAGCCACCTTTGGCCTTGAAAACTACCGACCAATCAGCTTGCTACCGAGTCTATTCTCCACAGTCATAAACGTAAGGATTAGCGACATATTGAAAAAAAATAGCAACCAGTGGAACAAGCAGGCTTTAGAAAGGGCTTTTCAACCCAGGTCTCTTTCTATGTAAAGTTCGTCAGAAGTGGGCTTATCTTGATAGGTACTGCTCAATGTAAAGTACATCAGAAGTGGGCTTAATATCGATAGGTTCCTCTCTATGTAAAGCTCGTCAGAAGTGGGCTTTATATCGATAGGTCCCTCTCTATGTGAAGTTCATCAGAAGTAGGCTTTATATCGATAGGTCCCGCTCTATGTAAACTTCGTCAGAAGTGGGCCTTATATCGATAGGTCTCTCTCTATGGAAAATTTGTTAGAAGTAGGCTTTATATCGATAGGTCCCGCTCTATGTAAAGTTCGTCAGAAGTGAGATTTATATTGATAGGTCCCAGTCAATGTAAAGTTCATCAGAAGTGGTCTTCATATCGATAGGTCCTGCTCAATATAAAGTTCACCAGAAGATTAACTATATACACAACTATACTTCAGACTACGACGCTTCAGAAAAACAAAAAGAAAATCCTCGCCTGGTTGGGAGAATTTTACACAAATTCTAAATTCTACGGAAATATATGTATGTGCAGAAAAGATAGCGAGCCTCTAAATGACATGTCAATATTATGAAAAGTCACTGTGACAGAAACTGAAACAATTTCAGTAACGCAATTTGAAATATCTATTTTATTTGGTAGGGTGCTTGTCAAATACCTGTCATGTGTAATAAATGTCCTTCCCTCGTTTACATTTTCAATAAATGAACCGAGGACCTTTGAAAATCTCATTTGGACCTTTGCAAACGTGCCGGGTATGTACAAGTACAGTTTATCTACCGAGTCAACTATATTCTTCGCGACGGAATAATGAATTCTAATTTGTGTGTGGAACAGTTAGTTGTTTCGGCTAATTGTCGGGGTGGTGTAATTCGGAATACAACGATATTTTTGGCATTTACTATGCTAATTGGGTACAGAGCAAATGCGATAATACCACGGCACATTAGTAGCGCGTAGAGAAGCGTTTTATAACAACGGTTAATTAATATTTAAATATGGATGCTAACAAAAAGCTTTGTGAAACTTTAATTGGTAAAAGATAAAAGCTTTAATTATTGGTTTCAAAAGTATGATTGATATGTATATTTAATAATAAAGAGTCAAATGGGTGACAGGAGCAGACGTTCTATTTTCGCAAATCAATAAGACTTTGATTAATTCTTAATGTTTAAAGTAACCGTTTTGAAGTAACCTTCGCGTCGCCATGTTGTCGTCGAGAAACAGCTTTTGTTGTAGTCATCGTTTTTCGTAAAGGTACAAGTTAAATTCTGCCTCATCTGACCGACCACTTGCACATGATTAATATATCGCCAAATGGCCCATTGTATTTGCTTTGTTGGTTTAACGCGACTGTTAATAATGGTGTTTAGTCATTTCAGTTATACAATCTTGGAAATCGATATTGTGAGCAGTATTCGGTTATTTGCTGAGAGATAAAGACAAAAGTAAAAAAAAAAAAACACTTGGAACCTGACTTACCTGACACAGGGAATCCAAGAGAGGGTAACGGCAATTTGTAAAAAATAGCGCTCGAAGCTCCTATGTAATCTGTTACCAGTTTTCTTAAACATTGTTAAGTTTAGTATATGTTTTATGAACAAACAAAGTTTTTATTTAACATTTATCTATATCACTACATATTATAAGACAAAGTCGCTTTCTATTTCCCTATGTCCCTTTGTATGATTAAATCTTTAAAAGTGAGCAACAGATTTTGATGCGTTTTTTTTAAATAGAAAGAGTGATTGAAGAGGAAGGTTTATATGTACGATAACACTCATTAAATAGTGGAGAAATGCTATTATTTTTAACCGACTTCAAAAAAGGAGGAGGTTTTCAATTCGTCGAAATATTTTATTTTTTATGTATGTTCCCCGATTACTCGAAGACGCCTGGACCGATTTGTAAAATTCTTTTCTTGTTTGAAAGTGTATACTTTCCAGTTGGGCCTATAGTCACCAGGTCAGGATCCGATGATGGAAGACCACAGAATTCAAGGGGAACTTTAAAAAATCGTATGGGCAACTAGTGTATTTGGCAACTAGTTTATTTTGTGTATGTGTCTGTAGTGTATTAAAGCACTACGATGTAATAAAGATCTGGGGTAGATCTGATGATGGAGCCGGGAGACAGTCGAAAGAACTCCTCAACGATTCACAACAGCTACTTTGCTATGTGCTTGATTAATTTGTATTGATAGGAACTTTACACCTAGATGGGTGATGTGACTATCATAAAAACACTAGCAAGTGAAAAATAACCAATTTCGGCAGTCGGTGTCAAAAACTAATATACAAAAACCATAGACACCGACTTCCGAGATTAGTTACTTTTCACTTTGTTGTGTTTGTTGGAAGTCGGTTATTTTTTTTTGTAAAAAAAGGTTTTGAGGTTTCTAATGTGATGTTGTAAATAATTAATATTTTTCAGCGTTTGCAGTGAAATGCAGGCTGAACCCTACGAGATTTATCAAAATAATTGACTAAATATTGTACACATTGAAAGGTCTGCAGAAAACTCCGCGGTGGTATATTATACCACCGCGGAGTTTTCTGCAGACCAGTTTTATGTATATCTGTTATGGATATCCCAGAATATAATTTTTTGTCATTTATTTTTTTACGACAAATATTGGCTAATTTACTAAGCAATTTTAACCAATACAGCATTAATCCTTTAATACATTGTCCAATTAAGTACATTAAATGCATTGTTGATTACATATAGATCTATATGGCCCTTTACAACATATGAGTTAAATGGATATTTTCGAAGATATTGCAGATTAAAAAATTGCGGGACGTAGCGACCACAAAGTCACTTAACTTAAATCATCCTTTATGAATAAACACCATAGTGTTTAAGAGGCTTATCCATAAGCGATGATTAAAGTTAAATAACGTTAAAAGGTCAAAAATATATGTTTAAAGAATCGCTAATCACTAGTTAACTTTAAGCAGCTTTTATGAATAAGGGGGATTGTTTATACTTAATAATGGCCATCTAGTGGCACTCTTTTTGACATATCGGACACATCTCGGTGGTAGGCCATAACACCGGCCGCCAGCAGAAGTTACCACCCACCAGACAAAGCCTTGCCGCCAAGCGATTTGTCGTGTTCCGGCATGATGTCTGGTGAAGCCGTACGGAGGACGGGTCTGAGCAGTTGTGTTGCGATGTGTGCCGGGTACGATGCGCCTAATGTTGTTGAGTTGGGAGTTTGGTCGTGGAGGGTTTTCAGATCAATCTCCCTTTGGCGCAGCATCGTTGGTCGTGTTGTTGGGTTTAACATTGCATAACCTCGCTCAACTGCCGTCTTCCTTCCTATTCGCTCAATTTTAGTGAATAGGTTCTTAATAAACTAGCGCGCTTTACCATCAACGATCGCATCACTGCTTACCATCAGGCGGGATTGCGGTCAAGCGCTAGTTTATAATTAAAAAAAATAAAATAAAAAATATTCCGATATTGTTAACATGCAGATAATGTAGTAAGGTGCAATATTGTTATCATCATCATCAAACTTTTATTTTTATCGTCCCACTGCTGGGCACAGGTCTCCTCTCATACAGAGAAGGATTGAGCGTAATCACCACGCTTGCTCAATGTGGGTTGGCGATTTCAGACTTAAAGTCCAGGTTTCCTCAAGATGTTTTCCTTCACCTTCAGTCACTGGTGTCCAAGATATACTTAGAAAGTACATCATCATCATCATCATCATCATCATCATTTCAGCCGAAAGACGTCCACTGCTGGACATAGGCCTCCCCCAAGGTTCTGCACGACGACCGGTTCTGCGCCTCCCGCATCCAGCGGTTTCCCGCGACCTTCACCAGGTCGTCGGTCCACCTTGTCGGGGGCCTACCCACGCTACGTCTTCCGGTGCGTGGTCGCCACTCGAGAACCCGTCGGCCCCATCGGGCATCGGTCCTACGGGCAATGTGTCCAGCCCACTGCCACTTTAGTGTTGCAATTCTTCGGGCTATGTCGGTTACTCTCGTTCTTCTGCGGATCTCCTCATTCCTGATTCGATCGCGCAGTGAAATCCCAAGCATAGCCCTCTCCATTGCCCTTTGAGTGACTTTGAGCCTTCTTATAAGGCCCATTGTTAGAGACCACGTCTCAATTCCATATGTCATCACTGGCAACACACACTGGTCGAAGACTTTTGTCTTGAGACACTGCGGTATTTCGGACGAGAAGATTCTTCGTAGCTTCCCGAAAGCAGCCCAGCCGAGTTGGATTCGACGATTGACCTCTTTCTCGAAGTTGGACCTTCCTAACTGGATAGTTTGTCCCAAGTACATATAACTTTAGAAAAGTTACATTGGTACTTGCCTGACCTGGAATCGAACCCGCGCACTCATACTTGAGAGGCTGGTGTTTTAAGCACTAGGTCACCACGACTTACATATATTGTTATAATAATTTTATATTATTGTTTGTAAATATTTTATGTTGTTTATTGTACCATAATAGGGATGTATCCAAGGTATGAAAATCAAAAAATAATTAGCCCGTCTTATAGATAATAAAAAAAATTAAGACCCGTATTTTTATTTTGCCGTAATTATCAAAAACTACTGAGATATAGCGTATTAAACTTACGGAGTGGGGGCTAATTACGTCACGCCGTGGTATATTTTGTACCATGGCTTGACGTCATGCGACATTTCAAATCAATATATCTTCCTAAGTATTTCAATGAAAGAAAAAATTAAAAACACCTCTTCAATATTTTTTATGAATCTATCTGAAGGACACTGAATTATTTTTTAAGATACAAGCCAATTAATAAAAATAAAAGTCTAACACGTCCTTCCGCTCCGTCCAGAGCGGGAGAGATGGTTTCCATCCGGAACAACAAAAAAACGGGGTAAAACGAGGGTGCGAAAGTTAATGTGAAACTTTGCCGTTTTTGAAGTTATTCAAATGAAATTCAGCATGAAGACTCCTTATTGAAAGCTATGAAAACCTATAAAATATTTTCTTCTAAAATCATTCCTTAATGGGTTAAGGGGGTTTGGAAGTTTCTATCAAAGTCCTATGTTTTTGAAGTAAGGGAATTGAATTTATAATGTTAGCCGTATATTATGATACTTTAAATCCACTATTGAAACTAAGATCGGGGGTCGGGTTTTCCATTGTTGACGTTAAAGTCAAACTAACATTAACTTAAACATTAACTTGCCCTTTACGGTGACCTTGCCTTGTCTATGACTATGGCTATGGCTATGGCCCTAGTATTAGTTGGAATGACGGGCCAAATCCATATCCTCCCGTGGGTGTCGTAAGAGGCGATTAAGGGAACTCTCACTGGGGAAATTCTACCCCCTAGTTCTCTTTTCTGTTTAAGAAATGAAATTACCACAATAATTTCATTAGTTATTATAAGTTTAAATTATTAAATGGTCATGATGTAGTTTGTAGCCACCAGTATTATTTACTTATAAAGGTGATTCTAGCCTGTAAAAGTGTTGCTTATAATATTTCCGTGTTGCTTATATAAAAAAAAACTGGGGAAATGGGCAGCAGCGCTTCTCCTCTGGAATATCAAATTATCGTACTCGTAATCTCCAACGCGCCTGCCAAGCGTGGGTATTATGGTAATGCCACCAAATGGAGGTCTTTGTCCAGTAGTGGAACTATATAGGAAGAAGAATGGTCCAAACCACGCTCACTTACCTATATTTTAACGGTGAAATGGTTATAAAATACTAGAACTGTGACAAACCGTATGTATTCGTTACTGAGTAACGGGTGCGCTATCTAGTATGAAGTAACGAAACGTTACACTCAAATGCATTTCGTTACTCGTACTTTTCGTATGAGCACAGCTACACAGTTCACGCAAGTATAATGCATCAGAAAAGTCATTAAATTAATTAATGACGCCACTGCCGCTTCCGTCATAGAGTATTGTAGCCTCATTGGCTAAAAATCCGTTCTTATGACTTTCTTGACGCATTATACGAATTCAGTCGTATTGCGTACGCGAACAGCCATATTTCCATATAATAAAAAGTACTCTGTGGCGAACAGTACGCGTACGCAATACGACTGAATTCGTTACTATATCATAACAAAGCGTGTTACAAGGTCTCAGAAGTAACGAGTAACGTAACGATACGATAGTAACGAGTACTAATTGTTAAAGTAACGAATACATGCGGGTACACTTTTTTTCGTTACTTTTACACCTCTGTAAAATACGCTGGTGATAACAGCAGTACAACTAACACAACGAAATGTGAGCACCCCAACAACCACCGCAAGTTATAATATTAGTGGCTAAAAAGAAACAAATGAGTGAATATATTTATTTGTTTCTGCGCCACTAGCTGCGGGTAAAATTTTCGCACGAATGAATACGTATTTGGAAGGCCTATGTAATAGATAGATAGGTATTGGTTCCGAGTTGGACTCTTTGTTGTGTGATTTATGTATCTGTAAACAAGATACATTAGATATTCCGAGAGAGAGGCGAGGTCTTTTTTAAGAAAAGAAAACTTGTTGTTTTCAAATTCTATGGGAGCCGGTTCATCTTAAAATCCAGTTCCAAATGAAGTCGACCAATAAGCTTGACACCGTCAGTTTGTTTTTCTTCATATCCATTATTTGATTTGAATCGGGTAGACCTTTTCAGTACCCGTAACACTCGAGTCGTAAGTCTATTGTCGATGGTTCGCATTCATGCTCACAATAGACAAATTTCCTTAACATGTCGTACGCAGCCCGTTTCGGCTCCGATGCCGCTTTTTCGTAGCGTTTGTGGTTTAACATGTTCCCTAAGTTAGAGCCTTAGCTGGGAAAAGGCGATAGACAGTCTTGTAAATGTTAGGACAGGAACAAACACGCTTTGTTTTGTCCTTAGATCTTTGTACAATCAAAACACATGACTAATAGGTAAGTAGGACAAAGGTAAGTAAATAGTTGTTGCTAGAAGTTTATAAGAAATTAGTGATTGAAGGCACATCATACACTCCAACGCGCTACGCAAGGGGGTGCGGGAAATGAAGTCATTCAGCGCGTAGAATATCATGCACGGGGCGCGTCACTTGCGCCCTGCCGCGTGATCTGTCGTGCGTATGTGATCCGCATGAGAGTAACGATTAAGTACTCTTTGATGTTTCTACGGATTAAACAATAAATAAAAACCTTAGTGATTGAAACTGTTTAATGCACTAGGATGCACATGGCTTTCTATCAAAAAACTTTTACTAGGAATAAATGATTTGTCATAGGAATAGTTACGCTAAGCGGAGTGGCTTTTGTAATGTGTAGATAATACGCTCTAAGAGTCTCTAATTTTAATCTCCAAGGGACTTTTGTAGTTCTTACGGGCTTTTACGTTCAGGCTTCGAAAAACATTTCGGTATAAAATCCGAGTCCATTTTGAACAAATAAATTCGTGAAAATGGGCAGATATCAAACGAATAGTTAGGTCTCTTATTTACTTTTTTTATACGCTTTTGCCAGATCGATTTATCAAAAATTTCACCGTGAATAGTTAAGCGAACTGAACTTCAGCTTCTTCAGCCTATGGAGGTCCAGTACTGTACAAAGGCCTCCCCCAAGGCTTTCCACGATGACCGGTCTTGTGCTGCCCGCATCCATCAGCTTCCCGCGACCTTCACCAGGTCATCGGTCCACCTTGTTGGGGGCCTCCCTACGCTGCGTCTTCCAGTACGTGGCTGCCACTCAGAACCTTACTGCCCAACGGCCATCAGTTCTACGAGCAATGTGCTCTGCCCACCCTCACTTAAGGTTAGCGACTCGAAGAGCTATGTCGGTGACTTTGGTTCTTCTGCGGAGCTCCTCGTTTCTGATTCGATCACGCAGAGGAACTCCGAGCACAGCTCTTTCCATTGTCCTTTGTGTGACTCTGAGCCTTCATATGAGGCCCATTGTGAGCGATCACGTTTCAGTTCCGTATGTCATCACTGGCAACACACACTGGTCAAAGACTTTAGTCTTGAGACACTGTGTTATCTTGGACGACGAGAAGACGTAGCGTAGCTTCCTGAACGCTGCCTAGCCGAGTTGAATTCGACGAGACACCCCTTTCTCGAAGTTGGGCCTACCTAGTTGGACTGTTTGTCTCAGGTATATATATTCGTCAAGAAATTCGAGCTCAGAGGACACAACTAGAACTGGAGTGGGTACGACATGGGAGTTCGACACGATCTTCATCTCATTCATGTTCATTTCAAGATCCACTTGTTGGGAAGGTTTGCTGATGTCATTGAGAATTATTCCCAAGTCTTTCAGGGTCTCCGCCATGACCACGAGATCATCTGCAAATCGGGGGTTAGTGATGTACTCCCCGTTGATATTGATGACAAGTCATTTCCAGTCCAGGAGCTTGAAGACATCTTCCAAAGCAGCAGTGAACAATTTGAAAGATATGACTTCTCCTTGTCTCACTCCACGCTGCAATGGCATCGGTTTCGAGTGCTGATCCTGGAGGCGGGCTGATCTGGTGGCGTTTTTTTACAAACAATTTGGCACCGCGCTGGAGAGACTGTAGGACCGCCAAAGTCTCGGTCGAATCTAAGGCCTTCTCATAGTCCACAAACACTAAGCATAGTAGTTTGTTATACTCCTCGGACTTCTGTATAACCTGCAGCGTAAGGATGTGGTGGTCGTCTATGATTCCAAAGCCTTTTCCGAAGCCTGCTTGTTCCGGAGACTGGAAGACGTCGAACCTGCAAGCGACGCGATTCGTGATGACTCTAGACAGCAGCTTATAGACATGGCTCAGGAGCTATATCGGTCTGTAGTTTTTCAGAAGGGTATTATTTCCTTTTTTGAAAAACAATACGACCAGGCTCCTGTGCCTGACCTTAAGCATTTCGACTTTGAGAATGACGGAATTAAATAGCTTCTAAAGCGCATTAAGTAAGAAGTGAACTTACGAATGACAGCTCCCTTCACGGTCACTTCGCCTTAATTTTCCTGGTGAAATTTTGACAGAAATGACACTAGCTTGGCAGGTGGGTACCAATGTCTTATATTTGGTGTGTTAGATAATTTAATAACCATTTACATAACAATTTGGCCTTTATACGGTATTGTATTTGACTGATGTCCGAATGAAGGTGTAAATATGGTGACTAAATAATTTACTTATATTTAATAATTATATTATTATTAATAAAATAACTATTACATAGAAGAATAATAAAACTTTTGCTAGTTTCAATAATATAAAGTTGAAGGTACTACATACTTCGGTATCCAAGATACTTTCTTCATCTATTTTTAATTAAACAAGTTTACCTCACCAACAAAAACACATTAAAATACCTCGTACTTGGACGTTTCGTTTGACATTTCGACCCTCACTTATAAAATTCCTGCCCTTAATACGTTACCAGGAAGGTAAATACCGCCTCACTATCGTATCTTACGTGGAGTGATAAATGAACCAATTTGCCCTATTCACGTACGAATAATAGTCATTATATAATTCAGTTACAGGTAAATTAATTTCCAAGTATGTCTCTCCGTTTTCAATTTAATTTTGGAGCTGAAGAGCTAAAGAGCTTATAGCTGTTACCTATATCAATCATTTTGGCGTTTGAACGTCTATCTTGCAGAAACATAGTTACTTACATTAAACATGGTGACACGATAATGAAGTAGTTTCTCTTATTATAATTATTTTCGTTGCCACATAACACCTATTATTCCAAAGAGTTAGGCAGAGTTACAGCCACATTTCGCCAATTATGTTTACTTTTCGTGGGGGGTTAGTTGGGAAAAAAGGGGTTGTAAGATTTATGGGGATTACCTGTAGTAATTTGTCTTTATAGTGGTGACATTCTAAGAATGTATATATGTATAGATATACTTAGGCTTTTTACGCTAACCTTAAGTGAGGGTGGGCAGGGCACATTGCTCGTAGAACTGATGGCCGATGGGGAAGTAAGGTTCTGGAGTGGAGGCCACGTACTGGAAGACGCAGTGTAGGGAGGCCCCCAACAAGCTGGACCGATGACCTGGTGAAGGTCGTGGGAAACCGATGGATGCGGGCAGCATAAGACCGGTCATGGTGGAAAGCCTTGGGGGAGGCCTTTGTCCAGCAGTGGACACTTATAGGCGTCCTGTCATGCAGTTCTATGTTGTGAAATATAACTACTAACCAATTATAACATATTGCTACTAAAAACACTAACACAATTAATGAATGACCCAAAAAAAAAACCGACGTAGGAGCATAACAATTGTCATGAATAAGTAAGGAGTGTGGTTTTAGCTGGTAGGAGTCCGGCTCTACCCAGGCTGGCTCACTAGTGAGCAGCCTGGGCGTCCATGAGGATTTCCCAATCCTGCAAAAAAAAATAAAATGTAACCCCACACCATAATACAGGATTCAGACAGGTCGATATTACTTAATCAACTTCTAAGTACAAAAAATACACAAAATAGTTACTTGTAGTTGGTTACAAAGTACAACAAAAAATTACTTTGAATTTAAAATAATATTTTATTGGAAGTCTGCTTGAGACGCTACAGCGCGTCCACCCGCTCGATTTTCATTAAACAACCTTTGTTTTTCAACAAAAAATACTTAGTTACTTTACGCATAAAAGTGTTATTCAACGCGGCTGCGATCTTTATAAAGGGTTTTACGAAAGAGAGAGGGTCTACCAAAAAGTAGTATTACTAGGAAGTATCTACTGCAGTGGGCAGCTCGCCGCCCGGTAGGAACCGGGCCCCAGTCGACGGCGCGTTGTGTTTGACGCGCGCCTCAAAGAAATGCCAGCACATCGTGACGGGGTCCACGAGGACCGATGCCAGGGTCAAGGTTGCGGGTTGGTTGAAAGAGAAACCGTGGCCCTGGTGCACAGGCAAGTGCAGGAACACTGGTGGTTTTTAAAATAAAAGTCAATAAAAGTCTAAACGCCCTTCCGTTCAGCCCAAAGCGGATAACTGTAAACGGGCTGTACGTCATTAGCGCCAATATATCAGTATGCTTAGTATGAGTTTTCATTACGAAATTCGTTCGTCGATATCGAGCGCGTTTGGCGCTCTCATTGGTTGAGAGCTAATCAGTAAAAGTCTGACACGCCCTTCCGCTCCATCCGGAGTGGGAGAGGCCCTTTAATGATTTCCCATCCACATCAAAAAAAGAGGTACCTACATACTTGTAGTTCAATACTGACAATAAGATCAACAGGTTTGGGAAACAGATAAGGTTGATAACTAGCTGTACCTACCTGTGAGACTCTTTTGCGAAATTTTCGCTATTACCCAAAGTTTGGATTTAGCCATCCACGCACAAACTATTAGTTCTTGATATTTACCTTAAATACTTTCATAAGCATTCGACAGCCTCCATGGCGTAGCGGTAGCGAATGCTGCGCAAGGAGGCGCGGGTTCGATCCCCGCGCAGTGCAAGTATTTGTATGCATGAATATTAATATTCGCACTGGTCTGGTCGTGCCTCGAAAAGCACGTTAAGCCGTCGGTCCCGGTTGACATACGAACAACTAATGACAGTCTTTACGGGTTGTTGGAACCCTCAAAAGTCCAACAATTGGTCTAACTGCAATGCTTCGATATGGCCTTCGGGTTGTGGAGGTCAGACGGCAGTCGCTTCACGGAAAATATTGAAATTTAGCCACAATCAGCAGTTGTCCAGTAAAGCAGACCCCAGACCCCAAAGCTAAAAACTCTTCGGATGCGACTGGGATTAACGCTGAGATGACTTTCATAAGCATTAAATATAAAGTTAAATTAAACACTACAAATAGACAGTAAAATTTATTTATTTATACAGTATGTTAAGAAAACCCTGTCCGACCCGTGAAGGTGTTGTTAGGTATCGATAACTGAGTCTACTAATGGACAAAAAACCGGGCTAAACTTAAAAAAAAATCCCCCTAAAAAAATAAATATTATTTCGCAAAAAAGAGGTAACTTAATAAATGTGCGTTAAGCACCCTTCCGCGGGCGGCGGGCGGCAGGGCACGCGGCACTTGGTCGTATCGCTATTCGCTCACAATAATACCGGTGTTGTCACTTTTTTAAAAATTACCAAATTTCGGGGAAGTTGGAATTAATTCGCGGGAAAAAAAGATTATTTCCAAATTCATTAGTATTGGTACTATGATGATTACGTAAAATTTTATATTATATTTGGTCATGTGTTTACCTAACCTTTATTATCCTTATGGGTCGGACAGGGTTTTCTTAACATACTGTATGGATGAAAATGGTGTTATTAGCTAAGAGCTTTAACTTACGAAAAAAGAACAAACAGCGTTGTAAAATTATTTTTCTTTCATTCTCAGATCATTATGGATGTTTGTATGCAAATTGTGAATGCAAGGTCCTGAGGATTCATTTAGTCAAAACGATATTAACGAAACTCTAATCAGCAGGGTAATTGCGTAACACACCATCAGCAACAATGGGTTTCATTTTGACAGTTCAACAACATTCATTGCGTTATTTACGTTGTTATGAAGACACAGTTTCGAACACAGGGAGCAATGGGATAGCAATAAGCTTCAAAATGATTCCAACTAATAATAATAGTGTGTTTTGTAATGCAGTTCCATATTACTGATGTAGATTTACAAGCGTCCGTAGCCTGGCTACGTTTCGGTAACCTTTTTGGGGAAACCGAAAGTTTTGTATGTGCAATTATAGACGAAGTTACGATGACGAAAATTACCGGAGATTTATTGTGAAGACGTCATCGTTGACATTTGTCGGGCATGTCACCGGCCGGCGGAATCAATATGGAATATTATCTCCGGGTGTTCTCGTAACTCGCGTAAAGGTAAGGGTTGATTCAGAAAGCGGTACTTCTGGTCACGGCTCGCATAGTCAGGAGGTTCCTCTCTCTGGAGCCCTGACCGCGCCGGTTGCTTGGACCCTGTTCCCGATACCGGTGGGCCACTATTTTTTATATTTCTAAATGTTGTTTATTTTTTTATATTGAAATGTTTAAAAATCCGAATGAATATGTATATATGGTGAAATAAAGAACATTTAGAATAAGATACTCTTTGTTCCTAATAAACAATAATTGAGTTTTTATTTCGCTTGTCCTGAGAGTAACTGAAATAGGAAATGTAAGTGGCCCATCGTAAACGACTAAATTTACTTTTTGGTCCGACTCTTCAAAAGGTTGAGCAGCCTTGCTCTAGCGTATACCTAATGGCGTTGTTAATGATTCCAGGAATCAATTACCATAGACTGCTATTTCGGATAATATGATTGCTGTGCATTTAATGGTCGTCAGTGGGCTTTTTGATGTCAGTCGGTAGTAATAATTCGGTAAGATAGTACGTTACTCCACACCAAGACATTTAGTGGCACTGTTGTGTCATTGTTATACCTACTCAGACGCAACAGAAAACAACACGTGAAACTAGATCAAAAGAGCGGTGTCTGTGATCTGACGCGAATACGCAATCGTCGCGTATTACCCAGTTACCTATTTGGGGTGTGGAGCTCAGATACGTGGGACACTCGGAAAGTTTTGCAATAGTAATAAATAAAATGTTCTATAGGTACATATATTTTTATAACATCTTTTCAAAGTACTCTGCCACCAGCCTCTATACAAAGTTTCATGCGTCTGAACCAGTTTTCGAAACACTTTTTCCAGTCTGCGGTGGACTCAGATCAATCTCCCTTTGGCGCAGCATCGTTGGTCGTGTTGTTGGGTTTAACATTGCATCACCTCGCTCAACTGCCGTCTTCCTTCCTATTCGCTCAGTTTTTCTGAGTGAATAGGCTCTTAATAAACTAGCGTGCTTTACCATCAACGATCTCATCACTGCTTACCATCAGGCGGGATTGCGGTCAAGCGCTAATTTATAATTATTAAAAAAAAACCCGTGGAGCCCTGTATTTGGTCGCTTGTTGCTAACAATAGAGAAAACTTCTATCAAGCATTTGGTAGTATACTATTTAGCGTTAATTCTTCTTTGGTTTCGTTAAGGAATTGACACCAAGTAGGCAGTCAAACTGAAAAAGCTCGCGATCCAAATCTTACCCTCGCTTCTACCGGGCGCGGCAATTGAACTGTCCGTATGCGAAAATGAAATATTTTTGTTAATTTTCAATATGTGTTTATACAATTTTAGAATGTGAAAATAGAAGGTTCAAAGTTTTATTATGGTTTATTCCGATAGAATACAGCCGCATTTAGCCTGTTATACAAGCTTGAGACTCTTTATGTAAGAAGCGCACGCTGCTCGAACGATATCATCACTTAAACAGTTCCATTATCGCGTAAGGGTAGCTTTGAGCGCTTCCTCCGACGTGTGTTTTTTAGCACAAGCCTTGACCTGTAAAACATCCAAAATACAAAAGTCCAGCGGATTCAAGTCAGGCGATGACGACGGCCGCATATCTCGGTCTATAAGCACCGGAACGTTCACTTTTAACCAATTTTGCCTTGTAATTGCTCTGTGCGATGGCGCCGAGTCTTGCTGGAAAGTCCAACGCTCAGAATCAAATGTATAGCATGCCCACGGTAATAGCCCTGGTAATAAGACTTTGTTTTGATAGTTTTGTTGGTTTATTTTGACTTGGTTGCGACCCATTGGCGGAAAAAAGAGTGGACAACGGCTTTTTTCGGACACCGCCGCCCAGACCATGATTTGATCAGCTGTTTCACCTCGAATGACTCGCAATTCATCTGAATGGTTGCTGACACGTCCCTTAAACCAAACACGGTAATTTTGTCTATTAAGAAACTGCTCAACGCAGAAAGTTTTCTCATCTGAAAACACCCAATTGGGAAGCTCGCCAGAGTCGAGCAAGCGAAGCTGCTTCTTCGATCGATGTAATCGTTCGCTACGTTGCAAAGCAGTAAGTTCCTGAGAAAGGTTTTTTTTTTCAATGGTTTGACTATAAGCTTTTCTTTCAATATGCGACGAACGCTGCGGTCGCTCACCCTGAGATCCCGTGCGAGCTGATTTGCTGAGCGTGCTGGATTTCTGTGTAATCGATGACGCACCTTTTCGACAATTGCTGGCGCCGTTGCAGTACAACATCGCCCGCCACCTTAGCGTTTCTTAACGCTACCAGTCTCATTACAACGTTGAATAATGCGATGAACAAATTTCTCGACCAATTGCAGATTTCACAGCGCTCAACTTATTTCGATGTTCGATTTTCCCTCCAAATGAAGAGCAATTACTGTATTACGTTTTTAATCCATTGTTCTAAATTTGAATGTGTTTCTCTCACAACAGAATCACTTCAAATGATGACAGCAAACATGTCAAAGACCACCCTGTAAAATTTTGAATGCGTTTGATTCAGTAGTTTGAATTTTAAAACAGTTCGATTGAGACGGACAGTTCAATCGCCGCACCCGGTAGATCGCTTCACGTAGGTAGGCGTTGATTCGTTTTGAAACACCCAAACCGTCGACTGGCTCTTCGTTTCTGTATCGTATTGATAAATCCAAGATTCATCACCTGTAATAATGTCGTAAACACGCCGAGACAAACCTGCTTCAAATTTGTCTATCATATCATGGTACCATTCCACCCGTGCCTGCTTCTCAGCACCGATGAGATTGTGCGGCACGCATCGTGAAACTATCCTCCGCTACCTAAGATTCACGTATAGAATCCCGTGACGGCTTCCTGATCCAATCTGCAGTTTATGGTGAATTTCTTGTTGAATTTCGTCTATTGTCTTGGATCAAACTTTTCACTGTTAGCACGTTTTCTTCTATAACAGCCGTCAAACGGCGACCACTTATTTCTTCATCCCCCAAAGTTAGTCGACCGCGCTTAAATTCATTATACCACCGATACACGGTTGCCTTAGAAGGGCCTGATCCATGAACGCCATTTGAAGTCTAGAATTTTTTTAATTTTTTAAATAAGTTATAACTGACCAATTTCATACATAAAAACTTTTTGTCTGACGTATTACTGACCTATTACTTTCTGAGTGACCTGGTATATAAACTCATTTGCAAAAAAAACTGGCACCTAAGCAATGAACCATTTCATATGTTAATATTGCTTTGATAATTATAGGTAGTTTTATCATCACAATTTGGTAAATTTCATAAAATTTTGATACAATCTACGGGAAATAAAGCTAAACCTCGCTAGCAGTGTATGTTCGCTAGTAGAGCATATGTTCATGAAATTAAAATTAAAAAAGGTTTTTGTTTGTTTTTCTTTAATAAAGTAAAATCAGATAAATGTTTAGAATCGAGTGTGACCCCCTCTAGCTAAAATCACAGCTTGAATTATTCGTTTGGGCATGCTAGCGAGTATATCCCGGATACTTGCTTGCGGGATACGTTCCCACTCCGCAGTAATCACATTCTTCAGGTCTCTGATGGTCTGCGGAACCGGTTGTACTGATCTCACACGCCGTTTCAGAACGTCCCAGATATGCTCAATGGGATTGAGGTCGGGACTTCGATCTGGCCAATCCAAACGACGAATTGCACATACGCTTCAAAATTGCGAGATCGGTGGCCGCGAGCTTTGTCGGCAACGAGAAGCCTTCTCCTGACCGTCCATAGACTAATATGCACATTTTTTACTTCTTTGAGGTTGTTCTTAAGGTCCACATACGAAGATTTGTGATTTCTCAATGCACGACTCACAAGAAAACGATCATCCCGTGGTTGGGTACTTGGTATTCTTCCAGAACCAGGCCTTCTCTCGACGGAACCAGTCTCCTGGTATCGCTCCTTTGGACCGTCGTCACCGGAAAACCTTTAGCCTCCTAGCCACGGAGCATTGGCCGCAACTCTCTTCAAGCAGCGCGATAATTTTGGTAGCTTTACCACTTTATCTACCATTTTTGATACAGCCAAACAGCAATAAATAAAGCTTTGATACTCAAGGATATGAAATTAATCTATAAAAATTGAATAAAAGTTATGAAAGTCGATGTTAACTTTTGGAATTCGCGCCAAAAATGTAGAATAAAAAGGTGGTTTTCTGTAAAAATGAACGTCAAATGAAAATTTGAATTACTTTTTTAAATACTTACTAATAATTGAAACCTTTTTTGTATCGTATCTTTTTAAAGATGAATGAAGATCAAAACCGCCCGTTTTTTTTTGCAAATGAGTGTATGTAATCTGAATATCAATCTGAATATTTGATATAGCAGATAGATACCTCTAGCTGCGTTCTCTGTGGAAAGACTCGGCTGATTGTTATATACTCATGCCTTAAGTTTTAACTTTAAAGTAATTTTCAATCCTGCTAAAAATTGCATGTGTTGAAATGGTTTTCTTTTAATTGCCACCTGCCTACAGTTCCTTAGTTATTATAAATGCGGTAAAGTAAGAAAACGTAATATAAGTAGAACGTATCATGCACGTATTTAACAGTGTTACCTATTGTACTTAACAAAGTTCCTATGCAAATAATACCAAATAACTCGGATGCAAATATAATAAATTACTGCTTCCTTTGAGTTCCAGTAGTGTTAATTGGAGAATTCTTTCGTCGTTCTGACACGGTTCATGGAATTTGCCGCATTCAATATCCAATTTCGATTGAAATTAATTCGAAGCCTTCATTTGTGGGAATCCATAATACAATATTGCTTCAACAATATCTTATAATTTCCATTTATACGAATGCTTACCTCTCTACTGTATAGGTAAGGAAATTTGTCCTGAACTTCGTTATACGAGGCGGTAATTACAATAAAATTTGTTCATCCTTATAAATGGCTACGTTCTATGAATGAATTATTTCATCGAGATAACTGGTGACGTATAAAGCAGTTAACATGGTTTAAAGTTTCAAAGTCGGCCGGTACCTACTACTTACTTTGTACTAACCTTGGCAACTTTCCTAAGAACGTATGTTTAAGTTCTGAATTTATTTATTTATTCCTTCGCACATACATTGTATAATGGCGGACTTTTTCAGTTAGCACATATACTATGCGAAGTTAGAATAAAACTCACAGAATAAGAAAAAATCCTCCAGTGTCTTAACTTTACTTGAACATCGGCTGAAATTTTTCACCGTGATTCCGAACGTTGCTGATGCACCTTAATGCGGGTTCAGATAGTATTCTTACTAAAGCCTTGCAGAAAACGAGCATGTAGATAAATCAGGATTCCATTATAGTTGTCTCCTAGAACACTTACCAATATTATAATAATTGAATGAAGAGTTAGGAGCGGGACGTGAAAATTGTAGTTAACTATTAAATGAAAATTACTATAAAGCTTCACTGAGGTTCACATATTAATAGATATTACGTAGAATAAGTTACAATACGAAATCGTGCGTAAACTAGACACTTTATTGACATTGAAGCTACAAGACACAAAGCTGTAACTAACGTTATTGGAGCCGTGGATATATGGAAATCTTTCTTTTTGTCTATATTCACCAATAATGTAGCACCCAATAATCGAATTTACCTTTGGGACTGACGACTTTATTTGTCAAAAATCCAACGAGAATAACATAAATACTTTTATCTCATTTTTATCACGGTTAACATAAAGAACGGATCCGCCCAAGTACGTTAAACATTTTTATTGATTTGACAAAAATAACATACAGTATCGAAGATATTTGGGTAACCGTATTGTTATTAATCCTTCTTTGTATGAGAGGAGACCTGTGCCCAGCAGTGCGACGATAAAAAGGTTGATGATGATGATGATGATTGTTATTAAATGGGCTGATCGCTTTTTCTAGATATTTTAACATCGACTTTCAAAGATCTTTCAAAGAACTTAAATGATATCTTTGAAAGTTGACGTTTTTGAAATACGACAGTTGTTATATTGAAGAATTGTCAAATGTCAAAGTTTTTTCTCCAATAAAGTTGGTGTTAGAAAACCAGGAAAACACGAAATTACCCTGCTGATCATCATCATTAGGTCTCATAAATTGCTAATTTCTATTTATATTTTCATCTCTACATTTTTAATTCTGTAAACTTTTCTTTATACATATGCCTAGAAAATTCCACTTCGCATACGGAGAAGGACCAAGTATTGATTGTACCGTGTTGTCTTTACATATGATTTTGATTTTAATTACCTACTTATTTATTCATATCTGGAAAAGTGACGATCATTTTAATTTTACTGATTGTTCTTATAGCTTGTTTACTTAATTCCAATTTACACTGGGTGGCACCTTGATACGCCACCTTTTGCCATGGAATGGAATCAGTAGAAACCGTCAAATAGGAATCCAAGAGTGAACCAGAACGAAATTTCAAAAGCGATTTGAATAATGAAATAATACAGTTTGTTACCAAAAAAGGACTGTATTATAAACGTTGAAATAATTTATATGTAGGCAATACATATATTACATACCGCGTTTGTGGGTACAAAATCTAACTTTTTTGTTGGTAAAAGAATAATTGCTGTTGCATACATTTTGATTACGTAAGCAGTTCATTCACTTTTATATGAAACAGGTTTTTTATATGTTAAACTACGAAATATTCATATGCTACCCGGCCTAGAACCGTCGTTTGAATTCAGGGTAAAAAATCTTGCAGTGAAAATTTGTATAAAGTGAGCTTAGCGTGAGCTATCTATACCATCGATCCCTAGTACTAGTTGAACAGTTCAATACTCCACGCTCCTTTAATCTAAGTCATTACAGTGAGATAGTTAAAGAATCACACTCGTTTTGTGCGCCGATGCCGTGATGTCCATATCGTACCTATTTATTAAAATAATATTTAATTTATTTAACTGAATGAGAATTTTCTCAATCTGTTAAACACAATGAACAATTTCGAATAATACTTTTATGTATCTATACATTACAGTACATTCGATGTATGTAATTAGAGTCAGTCCTTTGTATGTTCAAATGAACTAAGTAGCAAAAATGTATCCGGGATAGTGATCCAATCTGCGAGAGACTGAAGGCTTCATCAATCATTGTACCATTACCCAAATCTGACGTGTCAGGCTGAATGAAAGAAATAGAATGAAGCTAATCACATAGCCTTTTATAAATCTCGTAATTACCTTTGTGTTTTCCGATTTATTAGAACTGGCTGTTGCCCGCGATTTCTTTTGCGATCCAGAATAAAAGTCTATGTATGTACTTCTCCAGGTTGTGATCCACAGATGTATAAAATTTAATGTAAGTCCATTCAGCAATTTTAGTTAAAAGCGTAACAAATATACCTACAAAAAATAGAAACTTTTCTCTTCTGAGTGTTAATTTAGTTTACCTTTCCAATTTTTAAGCCTAGTTGAAGTGGAGTGGTTGTTGCAGTAGCGAGGATATAGTACAATTTCTGCCGCTAAGTAGAGTTCCGAGTTTGACGGGAATTCTCTCCAGGAACGTATTCCCTTGGTGGCCGGTCTGTAGTAATTACTACTCGGGTATTTCTGGCCCTGACCACTCAGGGCAGCTTGCTTGTTTGCCTTCTAATGACGTAAGAAAATCTTTACAATTGAGGGCCGACTTTTCTAAAGCCGAAGGGGTAATTATCGTAATTTTAAGAATGTTCGCAGTTTGATTCTCATTTTGTCAAAAATACCTACATTTTTGAGAAGTTGATACATTGAATGATGCTGAAGGGAGTTTAGATTTTGAACGTTTTAAATTAGTCTGCGGATATCTCTTTTTTATTTTAAATTTTGATGGTAATTTTTTTTCCACGGACATAAAGTTCCTATCTGACATTGGAAATATTATTTATACTTTCGCACATGAACTGTACAGAGGCAGACTTAATGCCTAATGCATTCTCTACCAGTTAATCACGGGTGGTGAAGAGATTAGATGGCAGGTGCTTATGTTGAAAGAAATATAAGGAAAAAAAGTCATAAAGCAAACAAATACTTATATAAGCTATATAGCTTATATAAGTATTTGTTTGCTTTATGACTTTTTTATATATTATTATATTATATTATTTAGTATTTTGGTATTAGTATGTATGTGTATATACACATACATACTAATACCAAAATATATACATACTTATAATATATACAAAACTGTTTGTCGGTCTCCGTGGCGCAGCGGTCAACACGCCTGCCTGCGACGTGGAGGCCCCGGGTTCGATCCCCGGCCAGGTCGTGATGGAAAACGATCTTTTCCTGATTGGCCTGGGTCTTGGATGTTTATCTATATATGTGTCTATTATAAAATATAGTATCGTTGAGTTAGTATCCCATAACACAAGTCTCGAGCTTACTTTGGGGCTAGCTCAATCTGTGTGATTTGTCCGTATATATTTATTTATTTAACTAAAACTTGGGAGAGAGGTGTTGAGATGATTCTACGATAATTGTTACGAAAATAATTGGCGGCTATCCTGATATCAAGAGGAAGCGCATTCTACAAAAGAATGGGTTGAATATGAAATGATGAATGAAATATGAAATGAAAAAAGTCAGACATATGTGAAGGATAGGGTACGAGGAGATTGTTAGAAGAATGCAGAATCTTAGTTTTATTAGATTATTTTTTTAATATCTTTTTAAAGGATAATATAGGGGAGTTTACGCTAGATTGATTTTTGCAGTCCGTTGGTCGCCTACCAAAACGCCTCACTAACCAAATCCTACCCCATTAGAAAGTTTGACTAAAATCGCAGGTAACTAATTCATTTTGCAAAAGGGTCGACCTTCATATGGCGACCGACTGACCTACGGGTGAGCATTTTCAAGGTCGACTTTAGTTTATTACCATGCATGCAGGTGATCTGTCGCCGCACGACAAAATAAACCTACTCTACTTGCAACTTCCGATTTTAGTTACCTCAGCAGCGGATTTTTTTTTTTAAACTTTTGCTTATATTTACAATACAATATTTGCAATAGACTCTTGTCCCCTATGCTAGGCTAGACCTGTATCTTAGGGGCAGTGTCCGACTATAGGGTATGTAATACATATAATGCTATTGTGTCAGATGTGCCGATGATAACCAAGTTGTTGAATTTTGACTTGGTATCAAACGGTGAAGAGTGAATTGTATAATATGTGGATTACATATAATGAGTTTTTTAAATATCTGTATAATTATAAACTAATGCTTGACTGCAATCACGTCTATGCAATTATGCAATCATTGATGGTAAACCGCGCTAGTTTATTAAGAGCCTATTCACTCTAGCTTTGAAGACACTTAAATTGTAGTCCGACGGAAACACCGTCTCGGGCATATTGTTCCAGTACCTCGAGTTGCTCATGTGGCTGCAGTACTCCACACACGAACAGATCTGTGCTTTGTATGGAGTGGATTTTTATTAGATTATGTAGGTTAAAAGTACTTCTCTTCCGTGATAGTCCAGTTTGGGCAGCCATTGAACTAATGTACGATTTAGTTTGAATCTTGGGACACCGAGATTTTTTTGGACGTTAATATAAATGCAGTGTATCTTATTACCTAAAATTGGTGCCTTGCAAACTTCGTTTTATGTTCATTGCTGGGAATCATATGATTACATTTTTTGGTTTCGTGGGGAACCAAACTGCTATGTGTCCTAAAAATTGATTTAATCATAAACAACTGTCATACCTTACAGTCTGCATAAAGTTGCGCTTTTGGATATCTGCGTGGTATATTTGCCATAATTTTAAGGATTGCTCTTTGTGCCCTGTCAACCTTCAGGAGACCCGTCTTTTTAGCCCCACTCCACACATTAATAAACAACATAGCACCTGGCAAAATATACCATTTTAAGAACATCATGGTCAGCTGCGCCGCAGTGATTTGACTATAAAGATAAGTTGTATTGTTCGGGTGGTGTGTCTAGGTGGTTGTCCCACCTTAGTTCGCTGTTTATATGAATGCCGAGGTATTATACGCTGTCAGCTTGCAGTTTTGGACAAGAACAATCTGTTGAGGGACTTGTACACGAATTTGCCGTTATGGAGAAAGTAGTTAGTGGTCAAATTACAGCGGATGACGAAAAGGTATGTATATATAAAGTTTTAGCCATATTTAATGTCAGTAGGTTAGGATTGAACCAGTGCATAACTATACTTAGGACAGTCTCAACGTTGCTTTTGACAGCTTCCCAAGAAGGACCGTGGCAATAATTGCGGTGTTATATAAATATTTCAGTTTAGGAGCGTCATCTTACTGAGATCTTTTATATGAATATTATAATATAAACAGTGTTGGCCATAGTATGCTGCCTTGTGGTACGTTATAAGTCACTAGCTTTTTACTACTCAAGATAGGTCCAATTTGGACCCGTTGACAACGGTTTTTCAGGTAGTCTATTAGTAAATTTCAAGAGCTTTGCCACGAGCACCCAAACTCCAAAGAAAGATCTAGGAAATTTCCCAAGCTTTTACATCGAATTTTTGGCAACTAATCGCGTAAGAACGAAACCCGTATTTATTGTTAGCTTTAAGGTTAAATTTGTCCGGAAAGTTTCTTAGTTGTTTGTTGAGGATATACTCAATTTTTTTGAAAGTGATGTAAGGACCGATATGTGTCTATAATTATTAACATTGTTTCTGTCCACTCCCTCGAATATTGGAGACAAAATAGCTTTTTAAAGGCATTCGGGAAAATTTCTGATTGAATGCAGTGCTTAAAGATGTAGGTTATAGGTGGAACTAGAATATGGCGATGCGTTTTCAGCAATGATGATGTGATACCGTCTTCATCTACGGCACAGTTACTGCGTAGTTGAAATATAATTACTTCAGTATAATTCGCTTGTCGACAAGCGAATTACAAGGCTGATTTTTCATAAAATTTTCGAGGAATAACTGCTGATGGTTGTAGTTTGATTTGAAAGTATGTATCTTGGAGGCTAAGTTTTTACCTACATTTGATAAAAAAAAATGTACATTATTAATGGAAGAAGTAGGTGTATCACATAATTTCAGCAATATTTCTGAACATTGGGGGAGTGTTAGTGTTGTCTTTGATTGTTTTCCATAGTGATTTTGGGTGGTTTTTACTTTTTTGTAACTCATTGTGTGCATGTGTTTGTTTTTGTTTTCAATTCGTTACAAAAATTTCTATAGCGTGTTTGTAATTTTTAGGATTAAGTTTTGTGCATTGCTTTAAGATTTTAAATGCATGTTGTCTCGATTCTTAATGCATTTCAGAAGACCTGCGGTGATCCATGGCTTTAAAGTCCGTTATTTCCTCGGAAGGGTGACTTATATTGTGTGTTTATGTAGTTGTAATTTTAGAGATTTTTCTGTAAGTATGTTACCGTCACGAGGCCTGTAGATATCTGCAAAACAGGTATTCTCCAATTCGTCTTTCACAGCGTCATTGTTTACATGAGAAACAGTAGTTTTCTTGTTACGCCTAGGGATAGTGTGTAAATAGTAGCACTATCGTTTTGTGGCCACAATTAAGATGGTAGCGTCTAATTTTGTCTTTACGAGAAAGTGGTTTTACCAATTTTATAATCTTCAAAGTAGGGATTAGATGGGTGGGTAATAGTCCAGGAGACGCGTTCAGGATTAGGTAGTCCAAACTACGATCGTTTCTGTTGTCTTTCTTGATATTTATATTCAAATCACCAACAACGACGATATTCTGATATGTAAATAAATCATTGTACGGTCCTCATTGAAACTATTCAGAAAACTTAATTTGAAAGTTTTCTTTTCATCTTTAGTGTTGTTCGAGGAAGATTTGTTTAGTGCCACAATCGCAAGTCCCGGTTCTGTTTTGCATATAAGGCAGTTTGCATTTATAATATTGGGCTCGCTTACAGTGATGTAAGATTGGGTTTTTACCATATAGCCAATCAATTTTCGCTGTGTTGCAAAAGTTTGCGGCTCTAGCTCACTTATTCCGCATAACTAATGTAAAATGTTCCGAAATTTTTTGAAACTATGGGTGTTTATTTTTGAGAAATGTATTTATCTATTTTTGTAAATAACAATAACACTTTTATTTCTGTCAGGCTTCAGTAGGTGCAGGGTATCATAATATGCGAGTAAACGATTATGTCAAGGAAGTATCGCCGCCTATAACTGGCATACTGTGATGATAGAGGGTGTAGCCAAAATGTGTATAACTGGTAATCCGACTATAGGTATATAGTGGCAATATTATCTATATTAGCAGACCCGTACTTAGCAATGGACGTTTAGAGGTAACATAAAGTTAGAATGACATGTGTTGGCTATGTTGTACTGAGCTGTAAATTTATTTTGAGATTTTCATGAAACATTCAAAATGAAGGCGATAACCGTATTTGGAATCCTTTGCAGAGAGAGTCTTGAAGAACAATGCGTTCGCACAAAATACACATAAAGCGACTTTATAATAGATCTGATATGAAAAAATCCTATTTTATCCTTATAACGGCGTTAAAGCTTATGACATCGATATTATAATTATTTTAATTATTTAAATATTGTATATAAAAATACTGTAATTCATATACTCTAAATGCGCGGAATTTATATCCTTTTCTAATAAGAATAGTATATACCCAAATATACTTGGGAAACATTTTCGTATAGCTTCTATTGGACTGACACAATACAGTTTATTGATTTTCAGACGATAAAATAGTCATCCGATATATGTATGTAGCTCAGTTGATTTTATAGGAAATCTTTGAAAATAGCTGATGTTCATTGAACAATGTATCATAATCTTGTTAATTATTCATATCATGATATCTTTACATCGAAGTGCATAAAGTTATATGTAAGCCCTGATTGGAAATTCTGTTTACGCAAGGAAATTTATTATTTATGTTATTAATTCTTGCAGCTCGTAGTGCTTTTTAAGGGTTCCGTAGCCCAATGGCAAAAAACGGAACCCTTATAGATTCGTCATGTCTGTCCGTCCGTATGTCCAGCCATTTTTTCCCGAAACTATAAGAGCTATACTGTTGAAAGGTAGGTAGATGTATTCTGTGAACCGCATTAAGATTTTGATGCAAAAATAATAATGAATATTGGGGGCTCCCCATACTTAGAACTGAAACTCAAAATTTTTTTTTTCATCAAACACATACCTACGTGTGGGGTATCTATGGATAGGTCTTCAAAAATGATATCGAGGTTTCTAAAATATTTTCTTTCTAAACCGAATAGTTATCGTGACAGACGCTTCCAAAGTGGAAAAAAGTTGCCCCCCCCCCTCTAACTTCTAAAATAAGAAAACGAAAAATCTAAAAAAAAAAAACATATGAACGTTACTATAAAAACTACCAATGAAAATTGTTTTGAACGAGAACTAGTGAGTAGTTTTTACTATCCAACATTACTCTGCCTACCGTTTGGTTCGATGTTAGCAAGGCGCTTTCATATTAAAGACCATGTGACCTGCGCGCGCGCTTTCTTGTCCGATGAAGGCCAGCCCGCGCCGCAGCTGAGCCAGTAAATATAAATTCCCAACTATGACCTCTGAGTTTGTTTCGGACGTTTCTTCTCAGAGCTAGTACTAGGAAACGCCGCGGTCATCAAACCGAATTAAAATAAAACTTCGATCCAGCCGTCCCTTGCTGTTCTCTACAGCGACGCCCTAAGCCGAGGTTCGTACTCAACAGGTGCCCTTAGCGTGTAGTCACTTAGTTTTTAGTTGCCCTGGCTGGAGGCTTTAAATTCATTTAAGGTAGCCACAGGATAGTCCAGTTAAGTAGTCACGACCTCTCAAGGTCAACTACGAGATGCCATAATCAAAACGCGCGCGCTTAGTCGTTAGCTAGCTGCTGCGCCGGCACGTCGTCTCTCGCCAACTGATTACGTCACTGCGGCGGCTGGGCCGCCGCCGGTGTCGTAAGCCATGTCCGCTGTCCTCCTGCCTTTTTTGTTTTGTTTGTTTGTTGGGATGTGAAATCATCAAATGACTTCTCCCGCTCTGGTCGGAGCGGAAGGGCGTGTCAGACTTTTACTGATTAAAACCCACTCGTGTTTCTTCACTAGCCTGTGCGACGACCAGGGCCACGGTTTCTTGTTTAACCAACCCGCAACCCTGACCCAGGAGGCATCGATCTTCGTGGACCCCGTCATGATGTGGTGACATCTCTTTCGAGGCGCGCGTGAATCACAACACGCCGTCGACTCGGGCCTGGTCCTTACCGGGCGGCGAGCTGCCCACTGCTCATCGCCCGGAGGCCCGCGCTTGCGGTGGCTGGGAGTTAAGTGTCGTCTCCCGACCAGGGCGTCTACTGCGGTGGCTAGTGGCGTGAGGGCGCTGGGATTCCCATTGCCTCACGCGCTTCGCCTCCTCCTTTGCCAGCATCACTGCTTCGCAGAAGGAGGTGACGGCCTGCCATGCACTCTCACTCCGGACACAAAAATAAATGATTGCCCGGCAAAAGGGAAGAAATGCCACTCTTGCGGCAAGGAAAACCATTTTTCAAGCGTTTGTTTAACCAGTGGTCGACTCAAGTTGCCACAACATACCCCCACAACAAGACAAATTACGCGACAAACTATCAGCGACAGGGAAGACTCTGACGAACATAGCGTACACCCTTGTGCAGTAAAGAAAGGCAAGCAGGTATCAAAGATTATGGTACCAACCCAGCTCAACACAAAAAGTATTGAATTGCTTTACGACTCAGGCGCAGTCCACTCCGTTATTGGAAAATAAAATTGGATATATATTGGACGACCCATCCTTAAGAAACGCACTAACCTTATTGCTTACACGGACATACTAATTGAAACATTGGGAACATGCGAAATAACAGTAAAAGCAAAAAGGAAACTTTTGACCGTATATGTCACCCAACAGAACAACATCCCTCTATTTGGTCTAGATTGGATTATAAGCTTTGATCTACCAATACCTCCGGGAGCCAGACTGTGTACTGTAAAAATCACCAACAGCGGTCACAAATCAGTTTGACACAAGCAAAAACAACACTATCAACAATATTCTACAAGAATTTAAGTTACTTTTCGATGGTAAGCTGGGAACAATAGTACGGCATAGCGCTAAAATCCACATACCTAACGACGTTCGGCCGAAAACATTTCGACATCGCCCTGTACCACTTGCCTTAAGGGAACAAGTAAACAACGAACTTCAGCGACTAGTTCAAGAAGACGTTTTAGAGCCAGTTGATACAATGTCAACGCCTATCGAAAGGGCTTCCCCAATTGTTATAGCGATTAAATCAAATGGTAGTATTCGAATATGCGCCGACTTCAAAGTCACAATCAACCAACATGTACACACCGACGACTACCCACTTCCAAGATTTGAAGAGATTACATCGAAATTGTCTAGAGGATAACTTTTTACAAAGATCGATCTCAAAGATGCTTATCTACAATTGTTAATTATCCGGAATCGAGAAAATACCTAACAATATCAACACATAACTATTTTCGCTACAAACGCCTACCTTTTGGAATATCCTTTGCACCAGCCGTTTTTCAAAGAACAATGCACCACATCTTCAGCGGCATCGATGGCGTCGTATGTTACCTTGACGAGATTCTCATAACAGCAAATAACACAGAAGAATATTTAACACGAGTCAAAACAGTATTGCAGAGATTACAAGACGTTGGAGTAAAGAGTCAAGTGAACAAGTGTGCTAGGTTTCAGAAGAGAGTGACTTTCCTCGGACATAAAATTGACGCTAACGGGTTGCACCCAACCGAAGAAAGAATCAATGCAATTAAGAACATGCCTCTTCCTTCGAACACAACCGAACACCATGCCTTTTCGGGTTCGATAACCTACTATAGCCGTTTTATACATAGCCTTCATATGCGATGCGCACCGTTATAATAGACATCTAAAACAGAATCAAAGATGGAATTGGACTGAGGAAGATACAAGGATAACAAATGAATTAAAAATCATCCGACACGCTAGTACACTACGACGACAACAAACCTATATTTGTTAGCAGCGACGCCTCAGAGAAAGGAATTGGGCCGGTTTTGTTCCACAAAATCAACGACACAATGAGACCTGTCGCCTATGCGTCAAGAACACACTCCGACGTCGAACAACGATACTCAACAATCGACAGGGAGGCATTGGGAATAGTGTATACGGTCACTAAATTCCATCAATACCTCTATGGTAAAAAAAATATTTTGCTGACTGATCACAAACCTTTGGAAAGAATTTTTAGCCAAGATTGAGAAACACCTAAAATCTCCAGTAACAGGCTTCTGAGATGGGCTATGATTCTAAACGCGCCGACGCTCTATCAAGATTACCTTTAACAAGCGTAGAAACAACACTGGAGGAACGAACAGGTTTACCACAATTTGCCCACTTACTACACCTGAGACTCGAGAACATTCCAGTCACCAAACCTGAGCTACAGAAACAAACAATTAAAGACAAGATACTGAACGAAGTCAAAACTTATGTCACGACATATTGGGCAGAGAAGAAAAACCTTCCTAATGGGCTTCACCATTTTTACGAAAAAAGAGACCAGATGTCATGCGAAGACGGGATTTTACTGTGGAACGGAAGGCTTGTCACTCCCGAGACACTTCGACGACCAATTTTACAGATGCTGCACGATGGACACAACGGTATTACAGCGATGCAGTCATTAGCACGCCTTTACGTGTATTGGCCAAACATTGACAAAGATATTTTAACGTTCTCAAAGAGTGTCTATGCCAGAAATCCAGAAGCAACGTAAGTGATGCAACGGTGTACCCGTGGGGAATAGCAGTCGAGTCTTGGCACAGGTTACATGTCGATTTCGCATGGCCATTTTTGGGTCACAAAATCAAAATCAAAGCATTTATTTCAAATAAACCAGTTACAGGTACTTTTGAATTGTCAGAAGGTCAGTCAGTCAGTAAGATGAAGCTAGTCGCCCATTCCAAAGAGTAGGTACCTATGAATATAATATAATATGAGAAGAACGGACAAGAAACTCCATGGACACTCTTTTAAATTATCAAGCTATTGAAACAAACATTTGATTACATCATTCATGTTGAAATCAACCGTGTGAGAACGATGCAGAAATATATTGTACGCTGAGAGCGTCCATTATGGAAAACACAAAAAAACAACAATTCAGAAATTAAAACAACAAATAGATGCTTTACAGCAAGTACATTGTGCTCACACGTGTGCCATGCAATTACACAATACTAAGAAATTGAATCTACACAATGCAAAGATAGTTTTGTCCAAGGTTCAGCAGCTCCAACAGTGTTCCCGAATACTAAGTTTAGCTTCTGTGTAGCTGTACCAGTGCAGAACACCCCTGTCGGCGATGCAATTCCGTAAAGTACAATATGCTTGGCTACATAGTGTGTAATACTGGCTTTGAGTAAAAAACATAAACAATTACAAATTAAAACTACATGAGAAAAATCAAAGAACAATCAGTCTATAGAAATCGGACGCAGCTCAAGCCCAAGCATTTTTGTCCTCAATATAATCATCAACACTATAAACTGTTTTCTGACACAACTTACGTTTAATGAAGGATGTTGCTTATTGTCATAGACGCATACACGGAGTGGCTAGAAGTTGTGCCAATGAACATAACAACGACCAGAGCTACAGTACAGAGATTAAGTAATATATTTGCAACATTCGGAATGCCTAGATATATAGTTAATGACAACGGGCCCCAATTCACATCTGAAGATTTCGAACGTTTTTGCCAAGGGTCTGGTATTACACATATAAAAACAACACTATATCATCCAAAAACCAACGGGTTGGCGGAACGCGCAGTGCGCACTTTTAAAGAACACAAGTTAGCAAGTGACAGAAGAGCTAATATACACGAAAGGCTAAACAGTTTTCTTCGGGGATATCAAAATACCCCCCGACAATCGACAGAAAGGTCACCGTACAAAATGATGTTCGGAAGGCCGATTCTCACCACGTTTGATCTTTGGAAACCTAACGTAAGGGAAAACATGGAAAAACACTCCTGAAACAAATGCTAAGGCCAACCGACCAAGTAGTTACACCCCCAACATACAAGCCCGGAGATAAAATATGGGTAAATAAACCTATTGGAAAAGGATCCGACCCAGGAACAATAATTAAATGTAACGGATCATACTCTTACGAAGTAGAACTCACTAACGGAGAAATTAGACGAAAACATTCAGATCAGCTTCGCCTAAGATTCGGACAAGTGACTAAGGCAGCAATTTCTTTTTTTTTTTTTATAATAATTATAAACTAGCGCTTGACCGCAATCCTGCCTGACGGTAAGCAGTGATGCGATCGTTGATGGTAAAGCAATTGAAACAAGACAACCATCTTTCAGACATGAAGTTGAAACTAAACGACCAGAATCTGAGTTAGCCCCGAGAAGAACGATCAAGACTAGGAGTTTTACCTATTACAGACGAAATCTTGACACACGTGAACAGGGCGGCGAACAGCCGACTCCAGTAGCGTCCACTAGCAGGGGACATCCTGATGGTTCCACGTCACCGCCGGCACCTGTCGCTTCCACCAGCAGGGATCACCAAGACAACGCTAATGTTCCAACATCACCGCCTGTCCAACCGGGTGCACCATCGCCGTGCCGGTCGGGACGGAAGACAAAACCACCTGCACTTCGGGTTTTTTGGGTTTTAGACCAACTTAATTAAGGGGGGGGGGAGTAATGTAGTATTATGTATATTGTATAACTAGCTTTATTTACCTTTTACTGGATATTTATGTTCCAGCCTTTATGTCAGAACATATTTTGAAAAATAGTCTTATCTTTCGGTCACTTAATAACTATAAGATTAAAACTACAGAAATATTAATTATATTTTAATGCAACACGTTCCTTCAACGATTGCTTCATGTCAGTAAAATTGATACCCAAAGCTTCCGACATACCCAAATACTTATAGGTTTCGGATGCGGAGAGGGCTCTAAGGTTTGTGGAACTCGTGAGTTGGGTTCCCAGAGATTCCACAATCTCTACATTTGTCCACACTAAATTCCATCCTGGTGGAGCTACTGAAAGTTTCAGTAATTTTTAGTAGCTCCTTCAGTTGTAAATTGTTGGGAGCAAAAAGTTTCAGGTCATCCATGTAAATGAGGTGCGGTATAACCTGACCACCTCTCCACAACCGATAGCCTAGACCTGAATCCTCCAATAGTGTGCTTAGAGGATTCAATGCTAAGCAAAACCAAAGTGGCCTTAATCGCCCTGAAATATATCTCGCTCAATCCTTATCGGTTCGCTATTCCTCTGAATATTTCGACATACTGGATAGCGAAGGACTGTCCTCCATGTCCTCATACACGTCATCAGGAAGATGCGCAAAGTTGCATCTACTTTATACAACTCCAGCACCCGCATGAGCCATGTATGTGGCACTGAGTCATAGACCTTCTTATAATCTATCCAACATGTCGATTGATCCTTCCGGGAACGACGAACTCGTAGGCTAATGGCCACATCAATGAGGAGTAGCTCCTTAGTACCGCAGGACACGCTCTTACATCCATTTTGAGAAGCAGACATGATTGAGTTACTGTCAATATGTTTGTTAATTTTAGTTTTCAAAATGGATGTAAGAACTTTATAGACCGTCGATAAACAGGTGATCGGCCTATAATGGGTTCGCGGTGCTACCTGATCATTTATGGGTTATTTTTATTTTTTATTTTTTTTTATTAAAATATAAACCAGCGCTTGACCGCAATCCCGCCTGATGGTAAGCAGTGACGCAATCGTTGATGGTAAAGCGCACTAGTTTATTAAGAGCCTATTCACTCTAGCCTTGAAGACACTCAAATTGTAGTCCGACGGAAACACCGCCGCCGGCAGATTATTCCCGTCCCACGATGTACGCGGTATAAAGGAGGAGGCGAAACGCTTCGTCCGGATCGTAGAGGTGTTAACAACATAAGGGTGGAAACTCGCCGTACGACGGGTCGTCCGATGGTGGAACGGAGATGGGGGAATTAAATCGTGCAATTCCCTCGCACACTCCCCAAAATGTATCCTATAGAACACCGAAAGGCTAGCTACTCTACGCCTGTGCTCTAGGCTTTGGAGACCAACTCGAGTTAAATCAAGGTCACCAGTCAGCCTCTTCGCACACCTCTCCACTGAATCCAAAGTGGCCAGGTGACACTTAGCAGCACCAGCCCAAATGTGGCTGCAGTACTCCACACACGAACGGACCTGTGCTTTGTACAACATTAGAAGCTGCCCTGGTGTGAAGTACTGCCGGACCTTTGCGATAACGCCAATTTTTCTGGCAGCCAGCACCTTGGCCTTGGACTCAACGAACCGCCCAAAGTTTAAGTTCGAGGAAATCTCAACACCCAAAAGCTGAAGGCGGTCGGTACACTCCAAGGATACATCCCGAAAAGTAGGAGCCAAGGTGAACGGGCTCCTTTTGGCGGTGAAAAGACACGCCTGCGTTTTGGCGGCATTGAATGCTACAAGATTGGCATTGCCCCATTCGGAGACTGCCTGAAGTGCAACACTCGTTCGCTCTACCATGGCCTCTCTTTCGGACCGGATTGATTCCCTACTAGCCCGAGCTTCCGGCAGGTATCTCTCCACAACTGTGCTGTCATCTGCATACCCATAGATACCGGGATACAGCAGATCGTTGATATGCAGCAGAAACAGAGTTGCAGAGAGAACAGACCCCTGAGGAACACCGGAACTGAGGCAACGAACCAGACACTAAAGCAGCCCGCAATTAAGATGCCAAACTTAACCAAAAGAAATCATTTTATCCAAAAGTTATGCAGCCCGTCCAGTCCTGGAGACTTCCAGTTAGGTAGCGGACGGACTGCACGAGCTACATCTTGGGGCCAGATGGTAAAAGCCCCCATTTCAGGTATTGGATCGCAGGCTCGTTCGACATCCCGAGTCAGTCACCTTCAGTGTGACTGACAGGCACCGACCAGATACTGCGCCAGAATTAACACATGGCATCATCATCCGGTAAGCACGTATCAGCCACACCTTGTTCTGGTCGTTCCCAGCCCCTATAAACCCACCTTTCATTGGTCTGGAAGGTGCGTTTCTGGGTGTATCTTTCTACTCGTCGTTTATATCGACGAATACGGTTCGCCCATGCATACACTTTCTGCTTCAGGAAGTCGATGCGCTCCGTGACGTGGGCCAAATAATCCCGAGGACTGGTATTTGTATGTCCGCCTCACAAAGCGCATCACTCTAGGACGAGTATTACCCTGCCTGAAGCTGATTAGTTTACCGATAAATGCTCTGGCCCCACCAATACGACGTTTAATCCTGTGCTGCCTAGCTGGTACTACTGGTTTCGGTCGTGTAGCTCTAGAGTCACTGGAACATTTGGCATGAGCTACATGACAAGTTGCTACAGTTGCGCAGTACAGGATTGAATGAGCATTGTATCAGTGAGGTCCTCGCAGGTGTCAAAATAATTTGATAACTGCGCATCCAGAGCAGCCATCAGTGCCCTATTTCTGTTATGTATGGGTAAACGTGGCAGGCGTGGTCTAAGTTCTGCCGACATGTAACGATATTCTCGAATCGCAGCCTCCAAAGCATTCCTTGATTCCTCATTGCACTGGGTACTTACATTTGTAGCGCTATCATTACTCCCCTCGTCAGCATAGTTTGTTGGCTGCGGTGGTATCTCCGCAGCCTGCGACTGGTGAGCGATGACACGACTAATCTGCATTTCATTTCGCAGGCGATCAAGGACAGTATCATCCAACATGTGATTACGCTGAATAACCCGTATAGCTTGTCTATAAAGTCGTGAAAATGGATGTTTCTTGAACTAACAATTTTAAAAGTAGGACAACATTAAATCTTACTAAGTGGGTACAAGTACATTGAATGTCATAAGCAGTCATCGATTTGTTTTGTAACTTGTTATTTATTAAAATTTGTATTAATTTTCAATTCTATTTGGACAAAACATAAATATGAGAAAAACAAACCGGAGTGGAGCTCGGGAAATTATTTTTAAAGTTTATCATCAATGTTTGTTAGTACACCAAGCTGGACAAATTTTATTGGCGCTGCACACTTCCGCCGGGAGCTGGGACCCTATCAGAAGCCGATGGGCCTCGAGGTCCTAAGCGGTCCAGCGGCCGGCGTCCTCCCCGTCGGCCTAATACTCCTTGCTCGAGCTCGATGGAACTGCCACGGCCGGGGTCGTCACAGCGCTTACAGTGGCGCTGGAGACCGGCGGCAGCGAGGCGGAGCTGAACAACGAGTCCGGAGATGGTGGGCGTGCACGTTGTCTTGCGGCAGATCTAGTCAACATATTTTCATATTTTTTTCTTTCTTTCTGTTCTTTAGAGTGAATACTACTTCAACTCTTCAATAATAACACGTATAACAAATTATAGAAATTCTTTAAAAAAATATTTCACAATAATGGCGAATATCGCCGATAACATTTGAAAAAAACGGCCGCGTGAGCCGACTACGAGGAGATTTTATGCAAAGCCATAATGTGGCCACTATGCTGCTATATTTCTATGTTCTTCACGAATTATTCACTGAATGCACTTTTTACTACATAAATCACGCGTTTTTATTTAGTAAACGACACTATAAATAATTTAAAAGTCCAATGAAAAATGAGCGTGACATTCATCTTAGCTTTCCCATCAAAAAACCTTTCACACTTTTATTTATTTATATTTCTTGTTTTGTAGGTGACATATTCTGTCATGTCATCTTCTTGTCTTATTAAATTTTGTGGTTTGTCCATTTTACTTATTTATTAAATTATTTTTGATTTATGTATATTATTTCTTATTCACAGATTGTATATTACGGTAGATACATATATGCACAAAGAACTGTTATAATATAATATATTAATATGGTACAATTTTAAAACGTGATCCGTTGACGTTGACGGTGTGTTCTATTACTATTAATTATTAATTCATTTGACGTTATTACAATTACAATAATATTTAAAACTATTATAAAATTTAATAATATAGCATCGAAAAGTAAAGTTAAGTTATAAAATAATATAAAAGTTTTATTTTTCTTTCATCATTGAACTATCATATTTTTTTACTTTATTCACGCGTCAAACTCACGGGCGTCGCATTCTGCTAATCCAGAGACGGGTAATACATACAACAGGGTATTGGTTAATGAAGTGTCTAAATGAAGATGCGTGTTTGTATTAATAACAGTGGATATTAATTGAAAATTTAAATATTAAATTCTGGAGGTAGTCTTTAATTTTAGCTACATTATTGTCGATAATCCTAGCCAATGTAGTTTATATCCAATAGGGAAATATTTATACAAAGTTTTGACTGTTATATATATATATATATATATATATATATATATATATATATATATATATATATATATATATATATATATATATATGATTCATATATGGATGTTTCTTACCAAAAGTTACTACTACTTTCATTTGTGACAGAGGTTCCTGAAAGCTGTAGGTAGATACCAACTTCACGTTTTGTCTTAAATTGGGCCAACACCGAGTTTTGTTATATCATCATTATGCATACATCTTTCCAAGGGGTCTTTCGACCAGATAAAATTCAGTCGATGCCACCGAGGCTCCCGTCAACATACATTCTAATCACCGAAATATTTTAATTTTACATCAATAAACACCTGTCGTTAACATATGCAATGAGATAATAACCATGCCGTAAATTGAGATTTCAATTTCTGATGATTTACCATGCATATCTAGCAAAGGTCGGTTCTGGTCCAATTCAGGACAAATAAGGTCTCTTTTACCTTAAACAAAAAAGGAACGAAGTCGGCAGTCTTGGTTACTGGCCTGCTTAACCTGCACCATAGTCCCCACAATAAAATAAACTGCAAAATAATGATGTGGATAATTTGGATGTACCATTGGGATAAATCACAATGGGAAATTTAGAGTCTGTGGAAAACCCACAAGCTAGTTGTATATTTAATTACCGTATAAGAACTGCTACGAATATCTTGCGTAATATTGCGTAGGGGAAGTAATATATTTACCAAGGATAGGAAAAAAACAGGCGAAATTAATTTGTTTTTATTCTGGTTGCTAGGCACTATGCTTACGCCTACGCCGCACAGCAACATTAATTGAAGTCAAAACAATCTAGAAAGATGATTAAGATAGCCCTTAGAAAGTTCCCTTTATTATAAAGAGGATATTCTTGGAAAATATTAAGATTTCTGCCATCATAATAATCTCGGAGATTTTGTTAATTTCTTAGTTTCGGTAATGGTTCTTTTAAAATCTTGCGGCTTACATTTCTATAAAATAATCCTGGCTTGTTTATTGTGTTTATAGGTTGCACACTGTGAGCCAAAAATCCATAGCCAATGTCACAAAACAAAAAAATATTACTTAACGCTAGTCGAAGAGCATATGTATTATCAAAGAGTTCAATCAATTTACGACTCGATTGGCACTAACAGTGAAAAAGGTTACAATTTATTTATGACCCAATCGACTAATATTGAGACTTTGCATTATAAAGAATTTCTTGATATAATTGGTGAATATAATGCTCAATTGCAAGTTCCTGAGTATGTTCCGTCGTACAATGACATTTGGGCGTTTGATGATTTGTAGGTACTTAGTTTTAAAGGCTAGTTATGGCAAGTTTATGCAAAAGTTAAGTGGACCTATCGAATCGTCCACCGCTCCGTCTGCCAGTAGTCAATTAAAATTGTCCCGCATAGAAATTCCTGATTTTGATGGAGATATTAAAAAATTCCCATTATTTATTGCATCATACCGCACTATTGTTCATGACAATAAAAGTTTGTCCGACGCTGTGAGAATTCAGTACTTACATGATTTCAAAGTTAAAGGGGAAGGCTCTTAATATTTGTGCTGGAGTGTCACCTACACCTCAAAATTATACTGTTTTATATACGCTTTGGTACAAAAATATGAGGATAATCGCAGTCTCAAGTCGCAGTCCAAGTCGCATGTCGCAAGTCGCAAGTCGCAGTCGCAAGTCGCAGTCGCTAGTCGCAGTCGCAAGTCGCGATTATTTATTATAAACAAATAAAATTCACGACAAATGGTCAATAAATTCATTTTATTTTCTCATGTACGGCTAGCTTAGTGCACAAGCGTTCTACTTTTGCCGGTCAACCAGTCTTACACGAATTTCCGCGATTTCAAATCCCACTTACAACATTCACTTTCGTAAATTTCTAAATTTAATATATAGTTTAAAAAACTAAAAAAAAACATGCTTTTATAGAATATCAAACTAGAAAGTTAAAAATAATTTTAAAATTTAATTTATGAGAATAGTATATAAACAATACTAGTATAAATGAGAAAAAAGCGTGAGGCGCTTAATATACAAAAAATATGGCACGCTTTTTTCTCATTTATATAAACCTATATAAAACCTATTATATAAAACTATATTTATTTTCAACTTTTTAGTTTGATATTCTTTTTTACAGACAGAATAGCAAGTGCTAAAATTCGTAATGATGTGTTACTCAAGTAACTAAATCTAAATCTAAACTAAAGTACAAATTAATGTAAGGTAAGGTTGAAAGTCGAAAGTTGGTAGTCGTGGTGGCCTAGTGGTTAAAACACCAGCCTCTCAAGTATGAGTGCGCGGGTTCGATTCCAGGTCAGGCAAGTACCAATGTAACTTTTCTAAAGTTATATGTAGTTTCTAAGTATATCTTGGACACCAATGACTGAAGGTGAAGGAAAACATCTTGAGGAAACCTGGACTTTAAGTCTGAAATCACCAACCCGCATTGAGCAAGCGTGGTGATTACGCTCAATACTTCTCTGTATGAGAGGAGACATGTGCCCAGCAGTGGGACGAAAAAAGGTTGATAAAGATGATGAAGGTTGAAAAAATTTTGAAAATTTGATTCCCTGGCTCGCTTTCAAATAATCAATTCCGTTCTAGTTGTTGATGCTGATATTCCAACATGTTAAAATCTAAGGCTCTGTTTGTCTCAAACATTAAACCATGCAAGACTCAGAAATTAACATTCCTACTTAGCATAGGGAAACGAGTTACCGGCGTTATTTGTTGCCATCTGTAATAACTATTTGGAGTTGCAGCGTCACAAAGAAATGGTAAACTTTTTCAGAATCACTTACAGTTAGATGTACGAATAAAATTTTAGCATTTGCCGGAATAAAACATTTTTTTTCCGCGTGGCCGGGAGTAGAACCCACGATCGCTGAATCCGAACGCTGACGTCACTGAAGACGCGCGCCTTAAACCGCTCGGCCAACGAACGCGACGTATTTATTAAAACAGTGGGACATTTTACAGTAATGAGCCGCAGTCGTAGTCCAAAGAGTTAGAGACTGACAAACAAACAAGCAAGCAAGCAAACATACAAGTGAAGCTAATAAAAAGCATGTACTCGTAACAATAATAATTTAATTAAATACGTACATTTGAAAGAGCAAACACAATGAACTCAAACTTGACAAGAAACAATAACAGTGCTCGTAAGATGGCGCCACTAGTAACTTGTTACAAACGTAAAAAAACGGTTAATATAAAAAATACTGCGCTATGCTCTGCCTGTAATAACAGGTATAAATTAAATTACGATGGCTATCCCGAAGCGACATACCGTCTTAAAGATGCAAAAAAAAAAAAAAAAAAAGGAAATGGAGGTGCAAGGTATGCATCACAAATAAAAAATATGCCGAAACAGATAAGTAGTACATCTAATATTACGGTGCGTAAAAAGCAAACCTCGATAAAAAACACTCTCTCCAACGCAACAAGAAGCTGAAGCTGATCTAATTAATGAAAATATGGGTGACGAAACGTTGCGCCAATCTCCAGTACAACATAGCACATAGTCATTTGACTCCCATATACTTACATTCTGTAAGTACGAAACATCAGTAGGCCTAGAATGGTATGGCCTGCTTCAAGGTTATAAGAACTCTCAACCAATCAGAGCGCCAAAAGCGCTCGATATCGACGATCGAGTCTCGTAATGAAAACTCTTACTAGGCCTACTGATGAGTCATATAATACATCCAAACTATCAAGAAGTGTGTCTGATTTAGTTTCAACCTCAGAAATGAAGTACACTATAGCTCCGCTCACACTTAAACTTGAAACCACCGAAAATGAACTGGGAAATATGTTGCTCGAAAAAAATGGTTTGCACAAACAGATAAACAACTTAACTTTAAAAACCAAAGTTTAAAATCTATATGCCATTCCGCTATGATTTATGACAGTCCTAAGCTCAAACAGAAGAAAACCCGTGCCCTGACACATCAGCATTAGACGTATTCTACACCAACCTCCCCATCTTAAGACAGTTACAACATTAATACCAACGTCAAAGTCAACGTCAACATCAAAGTCTTGCCGCCAAGCGATTTGTCGTGTTCCGGCATGATGTCTGGTGAAGCCGTACGAAGGACGGGTCTGAGCAGTAGCGATGTGTGCCGGGTAAGATGCGCCAAACGTTGTTGTGTTGGGAATTTGGTCGTGGAAGGTCTTCAGATCAATCTCCCTTTGGCGCAGCATCGTTGGTCGTGTTGTTGGTTTTAACATTGCATCACCTCGCTCAAATGCCGTCTTCCTTCCTATTCGCTCAGTTTTTCTGAATAAATAGGCTGTTAATAAACTAGCGCGCTTTACCATCAACGATCGCATCACTGCTTACCATCAGGCGGGATTGCGGTCAAGCGCTAGTTTATAATTATTAAAAAAAAAGACTACGGTAAAATATCACTATTGAAGCAGGAGATAGGAACAACAATTAGAGGTCGCAGAAAGGGAGATCTCAACCCTCACTGAGCACATTGAAGAACGGACTAGCAGCAGCCCTCTCACGTTCGGAAAGAAACACACAGTACGAAACATACAGCGTCGTCGCCGAAACCTGTGCCGAAATGCACCGTAGAAATAGTGAATTGTCTACCGATGGCAAACTTGTTAATTGTATAGGGGAAAATGATCGTAACTCAAACCTAACCTTATCTCAATTTTTTTTTTTTTTTTTTTTTTCTTTTCTTCTTTGGCTTCGCACGGTTTGTGCATTCAGCCAATGTCAAGTGTGTTGGGATTGTTAGGTACTAAAGGTAGGGAAACGGATTTAAAATTTTACGGAATTTTGGATAGGACGGAGATATAGGATCAGTTTTTTTTTTTTTTTTATATAAGAATGATGTGAAGTTTACAATGGCAAATATTTACAACTTTATATTATTTAAGGTGATGAATGAGACTATACATTTATATACAGGAAAACTATTTGTACAAAGTAAAGATAGTATTGAAGTAGGAAAAGGAATATCAAGGGATAACAGGTTACAGAAGAAGGAAGAACGGTCATACAAGGGACAGGAGAAAAAGATATGGTTAAGGTCGCCTACATCTGTGCCACAAGAGCAAATGGGATCGTCAATAATGTGAAATTTGGAAAGATGGGATGGGGAACAAACATGGCCCAGTCTCATTCGTATTAGAATAGAGGTCTCCATTTTGCCAAATTTTGCCCTGCCAAACCATGGTTTTTCCGGAATCTCGGGTTGGACAAGAGAAAAGTAATGTCCTTTCAATCTGCTACTGGTATCCCAGGCTACCTTCCAGGTGTCCCGGAGAAAACCCTTAGGCAGAGTTAAAAGGTCATAATTAAAAATTTTATATGGGACTAAGTCCCCACAATGCACCGCATCACTAGCTAGAGCATCGGCCATTTCATTGCCTTGGATTCCAGCATGGGCCGGAATCCATGCAAACTGTAGCGAGATGCCCCCAGTGGTCATTCTAAACGCAAATTCTCTTATAGATAAAATAATAGAGGTCTGCGACTTGTCTTCGTAAGGGGATTTATTAATGGCTAGAAGAGCGCTTCGAGAGTCAGTAAAAATAATTGCTTTTTTTAGTTTTAAAACACGAATGTATTCTAAGGCTTTTAAAATTCCGAAACATTCCCCTGTAAAAACGGAAGTCTCCGGAGGTAGTTTTATTTTTTGTGTGATCTTAAATTGGGAATGGTAAACACCTACCCCAACACAACCTGTTGGAGCACGTTTGGCAGCATCAGTAAAAATGTGGTGGTATTCTGAGTGTTCAGACAAAAAATAATTAAATTTTGAACAGTAATTGGGATCCGATTTATTTATACAATCGTAAGTTATGATGGGACTGAACTGAAAACTTTCATAACTACTGCAGAATATGGGGAGTTTATTGGAACGATGAACAGGTGAAGAAAGTGATAGGAACTTTTTATAGCTAACTAGTAAACATGGAGCACGTTTATGAGACCAGTAATCAGAATATTCCATCTGCAACATTAGCGAGTCCAGTTTGGGAATGAGAGGATGAATTGAGAGCTGAAGAATACGGAATAAGTATTTGTCTGATAAGAATTGTCTTCTTAGATATAGGGGTGCTTCCCCGCATTCAACTTGGAGTGCATTAATGGGACTCGACTTCATAACACCTGTAATAATACGTAAAGCTTTTGACTGGATACGATCCAATTTTTTAAAAGCCATTATACTACCAGGTTCCAGAACAAATAATCCATAATCCAGAGTACTTCTGATAATAGCATTGTAGATTAGTTTTAATGAAAAGGGATGAGCACCCCACCACACACCAGAGAGGCAACGAAGCATGTTTAAGTGCTTTTCACACTTGTTAACAATATAATCGCAATGTGGAACACTGCTTAATTTACAGTCTAATATTACACCTAGATATCTGAATTTATCTTTTACCGGAATAGGTATTCCTTTATACAACAAATTTACAAAAGGAATATTTTTTTTTCGAGTGAATAAGACTGCTGCACTTTTAGACGTGGATATATCCAAGCCATTTAAGTGCAACCAAGACTCAAGAATAGATAAAGCAGAATTTATATAAGAGCAAGCTTGATCAACAGAGTGACTTGATGAATATAATAACAAATCGTCGGCGTATTGAAGAACATTTACATGATTGTTTAAGGACGAGTCCATATCAAAAGTATAAATGTTATATAGAAGGGGACTGAGCACTGAACCCTGTGGGAGACCTCTCCATATAAGGCGAGATACCTCATGATCTTCTATTAGAATGTTGACAGAGCGTGCAGTCAGAATTTTAATAATAAAATTCGACAAAATTGATGGAACCTGTAAGGCGTTTAGTTTATTTTGTAAAATTGATAATACTACATTATCATAAGCTGCATTTATATCCAGAAAAACTGCTACTGTGGAATGGTTACTAGAAAAGGATGACCGAATGTCCGATGTTAAAATGCTTAAGCAGTCAGTGGTGCTTCTGCCCTTTCTAAATCCATATTGGGATTCTGCTAAAAGGCCCTTACTTTCAACATACCATTCTAGGCGATTTTTTATTAAATGTTCTGCTAATTTCATTAAAATAGAAGATAAAACTATAGGACGATATGAAGAAGCATCAGATGGAATTTTATTTGGTTTAAGGAATGGCAACACCATTTGACGTTTCCATTCATCAGGGATATGTCCAGTGTACAAAACAGAATTAACAATATTTAAATAATAATTGAGGACGTCGTCATTTAGATGAGCAAAAAAGGAATATGGGATGCCGTCAATGCCCGGCGCGGAGTCCTTAGTTTTACAAATAACACCCCTTAATTCATTGAGCGTAAATGGCAAACCAAGCGTTGCAGAAGTATTATGGATGTTAGGTGCAAGAGGCAGGTTAGGTTCAATAACCTCAGGCACCCAAGGAGGGGCCAATATATTTAGGAAATCACTGGCTAAAGAATCGGGAATAGGAGCAGGGTCTTTATAAATAGACCTAAACCTACGAATATTACGCCAGACGATCGTAGGATGAGTATTCGGTGAAATTGATGTGCAAAAGTTACGCCATGATTCAAACTTTTTCTTCTTGAAAAGTTTACTAGTTTCATTAATAATATTAGTAACAATTACAAAATTATTATCAGACATATCCAAGTTATAATTGTGTTCAGCCTCTTTCCGTTTCTTTAACAATTCTGTGCACTCTGAGTCCCACCACGGAGGTGAAGGGATTGTACTAATATTTTTGTTTTTAACAGGGAAGACTTCATCTGCTGCTTCAATTAATATGTGCGCTAAAGCTTCTGCACAGGTATTTTCATTACTATCAGTAAGGAGAGGCAAGGAGCAAACCTTACTGTCAACAGTGGCTCTAAATTTATCCCAGTCATTACTATTTCGATTTGGTAATTTATGTTTTAAATTTGATTTCCGTTGTTGTGGTTTTGACTTGGAAAGAGGGTATTTAATAACTATTGGAAAATGGTCACTACCATAAGTAGAGGTAAGAGTGTGCCAAGTTAATAAAGAGGCTAAACTAGGAGAACAAATGGAAAGGTCAATTGCGCTTTGGTTTTGATTGGGTGCACACCGACGTGTGGCTTCTCCTGAATTTAAGATACATAAGTTGTGTAAGTCTATAATATCTAGTAATTCATCCCCATAACTGTTAGATGTTGAACAACCCCATGATGGGTGATGGCAGTTAAAGTCCCCTAAAACCAAAAATGGTTTTGGTAGCAAAGAAAATAGATTATTCACCTCTTGAAGAATAGAAGAAGAGGGGTGAGGAATGTAGATAGAAACAATACAAATATGATACAATTGAATAGCTAAAATCGAAATTTCCTCACTGTGAGGTGGTAATGTAATAGAAGTAAAAGGGATAGAATTCTTGATAAGTATAGCTACTCCACCATACCCATCAGATCTATCCTTTCTAATGGTTAAATAACCATTAATTTTAAAAATATGAAATGGTTTGAGCCAAGTCTCTGCTAAAGCAAAGACAAATGGATCATATTTGTTTAATAAATGAATGACATCACTTTTTTTGTTTATTAGACTGCGGCAGTTCCACTGGATTATATTGGATTGGTCCATTATGACTAGATTGAGATACATTGTATGATTGGGCAGCGTTGGACGGTGTTATGTTGAACTGGGAGAGAAGATTATGTAAAGCTGAAAGAAGATCATTAATGGAAAAATTTGTGTCTTTTATTTCATTGTTATTGTTGTTAGTCAAAGCACAGCCATTTAAAGGCTGAGGTATGGCAAAATCTCTAATAATAGTATTATGTGCATTTTTATTATACCCATGTTCATGTTTTGGAGGCATTCGTGGTTTTAGGAAAACAGTCTTTTTGTAACTATGAGAAAGATTAGCATTAGGGGATGTCTGTAACATATCTGAAGATGTTCGCGATGGAGAGGATAAAAGTACATCTGCATAAGATTTACTTACTGAGGGATGTAGTTTAGCTGCTTCAGCATAGGAAACTGAATTTTTGGCCATGTATGTTTTGATTGATTTTTGTCTAGAGAATTCTGGGCAAGATTTATCAATCGCAAAGTGAAATCCAGAGCACAGACAACAAGATGCAGTTTCTAGATCTTTATCACAACTGTCCCCAGAGTGTTCATGACCACATTTATAACAGCGAGGTGTGGACCTGCACTGAATTTTAGTGTGACCAAACCTACAACAGTTAAAGCATTGAATTGTAGGGAATATATATAACTCTACAGGTAACGCATTAAAACACATAAATATTCTCTTGGGCAAAACCTGTCCATCAAAGGTAACTACTATGGACTGGGATGGTTTCCAAACAGCTGTTCCGTCAACATTGCTTTTGAAATTTAAACGTCTGATTTTTAATATTGGTCCACAACCTATTGGTACAGATATGTTATCGATTACTTCCTCAGGAGACCATTCTGCAGGAACACCACGTACTAATCCCATTCGTGTTATATTAAAGGTAGGGATAAAGGCTTTATAATTGTGTGTTTTTAGGCTTTCATGGACAATAAAAGAATTTGCGTCTAGATGATTGGAAAAAGAAAGTGCAATTTTATTACGACCAATTCTTTTAACGCTCCCATTAATTATGTTTTTGAAGGCGTTATTTTTTAAAAACTTACCAAATGTGATGGGGTGCAGTGTCGTACCATCATTAGGTGCTGTAAAGTTCTTTTGAACATGAATCAAAAATGGCGCGCTATCCGATTGTTCGTAGCTTGTTCTGCCAATCTGAGGGGCAGGTACCATAGAAGGAGCGGGGATGTCAGTAATTGCTATAGGCTGAGTAGGCATAGTTTTGGTATTAGGTACTGGAACTAATTCAACAACTTTAGAATCATTGCAGTTACAACCCGTGGAGTCCGATCCTAAATTTTTGCGGGTGCGGCGACGTTTATTGCAATGCTTGCAGAGATGTAAACGTGACCTTTTTAAGTTTCGAGCCGAGGAAGAAACATCTGTATCCATACCCGATTCATTAGATTGAACTGTGATGAAAACACCTGCCGGGGGAACTAGTTCCCCCGGGTCGGGCGGGTCGTTCATACTTAGAAACTAATATAAAATTATATCAGCTTACCACTACCGGAGAAATAATCACTAAAACTAAGTAAAAACTATAAATAAAAGAATATAAAACTAAAATACTACTGTGACTGATCCTATATTACACAATTTTAAAATTTCCAACTTCGGTTCATAAAAAAACGCGTCCGCCAAGTTCGAAGTTTCCCGCGCTTTTTTTCCCCTTATCTCAATTGCAAATTATATTAATTTAGATTTTTTTTTATAATTATAAACTAGCGCTTGAACGCAATCCCGCCTTATGGTATTCAGTGATGCGATCGTTGATGGTAAAGCGCGCTAGTTTATTAAGAGCCTATTCACTCAGAAAAACTGAGCGAATAGGAAGGAAGACGGCAGTTGAGCGAGGTGATGCAATGTTAAACCCAATAACACGACCAACGATGCTGCGCCAAAGGGAGATTGATCTGAAGACCCTCCACGACCAAACTCCCAACACAACAACATTAGGCGCTTCGTACCCGGCACACATCGCAACACAACTGCTCAGACCCGTCCTCCGTACGGCTTCATCAGATTCATTCAAAATAACACTATAATTGTATTAAATAAAATATTAAAAAAAGTTTACTCCATAAAAAAAATGTGGAAATTTTTGACACCTGATCGATTGATTCGGCTAAGAACAGCAGTAAGATCTTCAGTATGGCACTGCCGAACACAAAATTTAACCGAATCAGAAAAAAATATAAAAGTTCAGAGGGATATTCTAAACAGCGGCAAATACATCTTTGAAGACCATTGACTGACACCGTGAATATAAATTGCACTACTGCACTGAAGAGGGGAAAAAAAAGAAACAAAACAAACACTCCAAGTAAAAACTGCAACGAAATATTTCTCAGCTAAATATTTATCATTTTCAAATCTACTCTACGACTTTATCACGAACCGTGCAAAGCAGTTCAATAGCAAAGACTGTATACAGGTGCTGTATACAGGTGGGAAAACGCATTAATTTTTCCTTAAAAGATTCTTACTCCGCTGAGAAGATGTAAGTATGTACTAATCCCAATTTTGCAAAAAAATTTAAACAACGCCCGAATTCTAATTCAACACCAGTCGTAAAATCTATTTTATATGGATATTCCCTGGACCATGTAGCGTCAATAAAATACGGCAAAGAAAATGAGGTAAAGGCTATTGAGCAACTCCATTCAAGAGAACATAACTATCCAAAAATATGGTCTTTTCATTGATCAGTCTTTTCATTGAGGTTCTTTTTCCTATAAAACTAACTACTACTGAATGCAAAACAAAAATAATGTTAAAACACGTTAATATGTTATTGAAATTAAAATTAAAGAGATTAAAAACAAAAATAAGGACCGTTTGAATACCTTTTTACCACCACGTCCACACTAATTGGATGCATACATACTTACAGAGAAAAAACTAACTTCCAGCCGAACATAGAATATCCTCTTTACTGAAGTCGGTTAAAAATGGCACTCATTAGTCTCTTACCATGTGAATCGCTCCGACTAGATTATTTGATGTTGAAGTAACTACATTCTCCGGATTAGCTCGTTTTTTCAATCTAAAATAAATATAAAGTATTAATATCAACTTTTTTCTCAGAACACATAGACACAGATTACAAAATAAATCACTCAGTTTAAGATTTTCTTTATACGAATATAATTATTGTGAATATAGGTACTATCATAATAGCCAAATAGTCCTACACCTTCGAGTCACTAGACCCAGTGAATGACAATGTACGAGTACTTAACTCATGAAGCAAATATAGAGAGGAGGTGTTGTAATTAGATTTTCCTAAGAAATAACGCGTGACAATTTGCGGGATGAGGGATATAAAAAGTGGGCGGAATCTAATAAGATCCCGTTACCTTTTTGTTTTCCATCTACCGGTGAAAAGCAAAACTGCTTGCTTCGTTCTGTATCGATGTTACTACGTATTTCAACTATCTCACACTAGATTTCATAACATCTTTTACTACAGGGACGTACTCAGAATTTTTGTACCATTACCTATTATGTAAACAAGTAATACTATCTTAAATCAAAAGTAGCATGACGTGAATGAAGCTGTGTGTGTGTATATGTCCCAGTAATGTTAATTTCAGAGGCAGAACAAATAATAAACAAAATATATCGAACTAAATTTTGTTTACAAACACTATTATGTAGGAATATACTACAGATGGCGCGTGCAGTGCACGGAGCGCCGTGTACCGATAACATGGAATCCTCACTTCCCAACTGTGACAGAACCTACCTCATATAAATATGCAGGTAGATAGTTGAGGCTATACAACTATAAATTCCGTTTACACAGGCCTGTGAGCGTCTAATTTATTTATCTCAGTTAAACCAAGAATCAAATTTTACAAAATATTACAAAATATTGTGTTCTCAACAGATTCATAACGTTTATTTTTAACTAGTTATAAGAATACAGATTATTGACTAATGCAGTAACCTGATCGTTAACTGTATTTACTTATATGAGTGATATTAAAGAACTAAGTTATATTATGATTCGATTTTTTTTTTTTTTTTATTAAAACATAAACCAGCGCTTGACCGCAATCCCGCCTGATGGTAAGCAGTGACGCAATCGTTGATGGTAAAGCGCACTAGTTTATTAAGAGCCTATTCACTCTAGCCTTGAAGACACTCAAATTGTAGTCCGACGGAAACACCGCCGCCGGCAGATTGTTCCAGACCCTCGATGTACGCGGTATAAAGGACGAGGCGAAACGCTTCGTCCGGATCGTAGAGGTGTCAACAACATAAGGGTGGAAACTCGCCGTACGACGGGTCGTCCGATGGTGGAACGGAGATGGGGGAATTAAATCGTGCAATTCCCTCGCACACTCCCCAGAATGTATCCTATAGAACACCGAAAGGCTGGCTACTCTACACCTGTGCTCTAGGCTTTGGAGACCAACTCGAGTTAAATCAGGGTCACCAATCAGCCTCTTCGCACGCCTCTCCACTGAATCCAAAGTGGCCAGGTGATACACAAGACACACGAACGGACCTGTGCTTTGTACAACATTAGAAGCTGCCCTGGTGTGAAGTACTGCCAGACCTTTGCGATTACACCAAGTTTTCTGGCAGCCACCTTGGCCTTGGACTCAATGAACCGCCCAAAGTATAGGTTCGAGGAAATCTCAACACCCAAAAGCTGAAGGCGGTCGGTACACTCCAAGGATACATTCCGAAAAGTAGGAGCCAAGGTGAACGGGCTCCTTTTGGCGGTGAAAAGACACGCCTGCGTTTTGGCGGCATTGAATGCTACAAGATTGGCATTGCCCCATTCGGAGACTGCCTGAAGTGCAACACTCGTTCGCTCTACCATGGCCTCTCTTTCGGACCGGATTGATTCCCTACTAGCCCGAGCATCCGGCAGGTATCTCTCCACAACTGTGCTGTCATCTGCATACCCATAGATACCGGGCATCAGCAGATCGTTAATATGCAGCAGAAACAGAGTTGCAGAGAGAACAGACCCCTGAGGAACACCGGCATTAGTCGACATGGGCTCAGATGAGCATCCGTCGACAACAACTCGGAGGGATCGTTCAGTCAGGAAGTCTTTTACCCAGCCAGTCAGGCTAGGGGAAATGCCGTACGCTGGAAGCTTACTCAAAAGGCCAGCGTGCCATACCCGGTCGAAGGCCTTCGAGACATCAAGGGAGACAGCAATCGCTTCCCCATTTCTCTCGAGGGCCTCGCCCCACAAGTAGATTAGACTCAAATCATTGATCTTGTTGTGGAGATTTTGCTTATGTATAACGTTTTTTTCAATTTTACTTATTTTTATTAATGTTTTCTGTTCTTTTAAATTTCGTATTAGACACTTTTATCATCGAGCAGACTCGGCTCTCGCTACAATAAGCAATAATTACGAAGTTAGTCTATTTCTTGCTTTAACTTTTTCTTTCTAGGTGAATCATGATGTATCAAAAAATCATTTAAATCACATGTGGTAGGTTTTAGTGATGATATCGTTGGCTCTGATAATTTTCTTTTAACATGTAACATAAAGAATAAAACAACACATATGAAATTAACTCATTCTCCCAAAGTAATTGAAACTGGTAAATACAAACTACATTGAAACGAATCGATATATCTAGTTTTATACAACATGTGTTCCCTTTTTTAATTTTCGAAGTCCTTTTTTATCACCAGGAAGTCTTCATCATTAAAATGGCAAGAACAAATCTTTGTATATATTGTCGGAGTCTAGTCTTATCTATTAATTTTAGTGATCCATTGCTGCTTATGTTTCTTTTAGAATGGAAATCTAAAACACACATAATTTAAACAAGAACTTTTATGATAGTTGCCTCACCAAGAGGAAGTAGGTACTTTCAATAATGTAGATAGAATATTAAATTTAAAGGAGGTTTATTTTCATTTCCTGAGTATTAAATATGTTAGCAAAAGTACTTCTCATGGCCGTGGAACACTCGGTAAAATAATTGTATTCTAATTACGACCCTGTCTTTTTTAATTTCAACGGATTACGATAGATGGCGAGCATGTTTAAAAAATGTTTATAAAAGCTCCAAAAAATATATTTTGGCGGCTAAAAAGTCTTTAAGGATGTCAGTACGTATGATTATTAAGGTATATATTAATACTGCTCTAATTACCTATTTATTTTAATTCCCATAATATAAAGTGTCGTCCTCAAGTAGAATGAGCATATTTGAAGACGACTACAAGAAAAGAGATTTTCTAGAACTATTCTTTTAAATTATGAATAAAATTACTTACACATGAAATGTGATGCCTTTGATAGCACCAGAACGTCTGTCCGAGTATTTTTTACAAGATAAATTACAACACTTCATCCTGTTTTACTTAATAATATGAAAATAACACGAAAAACCACCATTGTGCACAGAACGAACGACGACAGTACACTGAATAAGGCCACGCCCACTATGATGGCGTCAGGGCCTATTGAGAATGACAGTGCACAGGTACATAGGCCGACTCCTCTCTATATTTGCTCCATGACTTAACCTTACGAACATAAAGTGTGTTTGGCTTTGAAGCTGATGGTCGCCCTTTAACTTTGCTACACATAAATTTAAAATGACAATTGATAAATGAAGATCGTTGTCCATTCTATTATTATCTCACATGAATTACATGCATAGTAGAGATGGAATTCTGATCCTTATTTCCGGCCACCGTAGATGCGGGCTTGCTTACGGCGAGCAGTGAGTAGCTCATCGTCCGATAATATTCGCAGTCGACTCGGGCTCCGAGTCAAGTCGACGGCACGTCGACGGCAAGTCGACGACGCCTATTCTTTCACGTGTATCTCAAGGAGTTGGAGTCAGTAAACCGTTGGGGTCCAACAGGGCCGTTTTTCCGCGTAGAAAAATTAAAGTCACATAGTAGATTAATCACGTACCTAATAACTTCAATTACAAAACACGGTTTAACCTTTACTAAAAAATATAGAATTAAGACTACGAGTATTAGGCACATATATAAAATTAAAAACTAACATTGCTTCTTTTGCTCTTTTCAGAGCCGCGATATTTTTTCTTTAACGTTTAGCAATGCAATTATAATTGTATTTATTTTTCCTCATTTCGACTGGCAAAAAGCTCGAATAAGCTACAATCAAAACAACTACAATAAAATGACTATCTGTTAAAATGAAAAAGTAAGATTATTTTTTTTTTTTTTTTATAATTTTGCCAACGTTTACAAAAAAAAACTGTTGACTTTATTAGCAGCTTCGATGGGGTTTATTGTTGTTGATCTAAATGTATTGGTTTTAATAAATTTCCAAACAAGCTTACTATTTTTCCCCGTCTTCTGTAATTTATTCTTCTCATATAGATTTTTAGTATTTTATAAAAAAATGTTATAAAAATTTCTGTACCTTTTATATGTAACAGAAAGTATTTAATTATCGGGTGCAAGTTTCGACTTTTGATATAGTTTGTCCCTGTGCCTAATACAACGGACGAGACCAGGAGTGATCCATGGTTTAATGTTATTATATCTTCTAGGGATTATTTTGCTAAATGTATTTTTATTTATTGCAGCTTGAAGCATATTTATGAAATACTGTAAAAAAAATATTTGCATCATTTGTTTCGTACATAGGGTCAAAATTAATACCTCGAACATCACTTTCGAGATTAGTCATAAGTATTAATTTTTCTGTAGCTACGCATGCATTTCTCTCTAGGTGGCGATATTTGTAACGTTAGCAAAATAGCTTGATGGTCGGTAAGTGATGAATAGGTAATGAATGTTTTTGATGGATTTTTTGTTTTTATGATGAAATGGTCTAAACATGAACCGCTCTGGTGCGTGGGATGATAATTAGTGGAAAAAAGCCCATGGAATGAACATATATTTAAGTATTTATGAACATGCGTATTGTATCTTTCGGAAGCAATATTAATATTTATGTCGCACGTTATAATTATGTTTTTAAAAACTGATAAATGATTTAGGTTGTCATCAAGTGAGTCCAAAAACCTGTCGGTGTTCTGGGAGGGAGGCTTATAAATAGCCATAATTACAGTATCTGGAGTAATTTTAATTATTAGACAGTTATTACATTGAACTATGGGTTCTTCCACAACTATTTTAAAGTCTTTTTTGATGAAAACTACTATACCATCGTTTTAATTGATGCTTGAGTTTGTTTTGTGAGGTTGGTATCCGTCAAGGGAAGGTAGATTGGCTGTCTGAGCATACAACCAACATTCTGTAAGGACGATAACATAACAGCTAACATCAAGAGTTTGTAATAGAGCTTCAAGTCCATGTTTCGATTTATACTCCGTATATTCTGTGTAAGCAGGGTAAGTGTTTTTCTCCAGCAGTAAGAAGAAGCTTACAGTCTTCTACGACTTCTACATTACAATTACTAGCATCAGACATAGAAAAACCAGCCAAGTCAGTGATCAGCTGACTGCCCATAACAACTATTACAAAGAAGGTACCACGAGTAGTATTTATCAATTTATCTGCAAGATTTTGCTCATAAATACAGTCAAACACTTCCTTTTCAGTAAGTGCGACTGGAACTCCGATGACAGTTATTCTAGGTCGTCGTTTAGGAGCTTCTTCCAATGTAAGGCCTGATGAAACCAGTATCGTCGAATTTCTAAGCTTTTCAATGTCACCTTTACTCTCAGTGCTAATTAGGACGCCACCGTTTTTTACTTTCTTCAGGCCACGGACGTGAAGCTTCAGTTCTTCCGGAGATATAATTTTCTACACATGTGACTTTGTATCTTCGCTTGTTTTGGTCTTATCGCATGGGTAGATAGCCATAGAACTTAGATTTGGATGGATCAAGTTATCACATCCTTTTTTCACCATGTTAGTGTAAGAGGTAGAAGTGTACTCAGATGGTGCTAATTTATTAGTAACAACCTCCTTTATTTGAGTAATGGAGTCCGCGAAGTCCTACTGATCGATTAGGTGCTGTATTGTACTGTGTGCTTGGAGTGTTTTTTGCTTTAACGCTTCGTATATGATGGAAATTTGAGATGTCCCGCTGGAAACTTTCCGGCAGAGAGTGGCGACACGGAGTTTTTGATCGGAGTTCATTTTCCCCTCCGTAACTATGGTGCAGACCTCATTTAGGATAGTATCAATAGACTCCATCCATTTTTGCACCACAGGCGTAGAAATTACTTCCCCCGGAAGCTCACTGGATGCCAGGGGTGAGGCTCGAGGTGGTGACGGGACACTAGGTCGGATTGGTTCTGGGACAACGGGAGACGGCGGTGGGCTTCGCCGTACTAGTTGGCTACGACCGAAAGGGCTAGATCCTTGGTTAGCCATATCTTACACATAAAATATGTTGAATATTGTATTTAGATCATTTTGCGCAACACAATTATATAAACACAAGTAGCTATTACTCACACGCGACACACTTTTTAGTGCTAACACTGCATATAAATTTTACTGTAAATATTTATTATTAAAATTTACATAATTAAATCAATACAAAGTGCACGTCTACTAAGTCACGCGTCAAAAACACAAGGAGTCTGCACTCTGTCACCTTGAAACACTTGAAATCCTCCAATCCCTGGGGGGAAGGGTGAGCCAATATCTTATCTGCGGTGGGAGATTGAGAAAACATAGTTAACACCACAGAACCGATAGTAGTTTTCAACGGACTTTGAGAAGAGAAAAAATCACCAAACTTACAAGGCTCGATACTAAAATAATTATTTAGTGAAACGTGCACAAACACGATTTACACACATATTATAGTTTCGTAGTTACAACATTACTGTACATTGCCGCAAAATTTCTTGGTACAATAATAAATTGTACCAAGAAATTTTGCGGCGGCTTCTTTCATTGAAGACCACCGTTTCTGAAACCGCTTGAAAGTATTATCTGACATAACAGAAAACAAACGGTTTCTTTTGTCGAAGCAATTTCTTTTTTTGAAACTAATAACTCAACTAACATTTGTTTATGTAAACAAAACAGGCTATGTCCAAGCAGTTTTGCTGCACTACATACCTATTAAGTACTCAAACAAGTATTCCTACACTTATTTGATTAATATAAGTTGTGCAGCAAAACATTTTTTTTAAACGTTATTTTTTGTTTATACGAAACCTTAAAATAGTTTGTTCAGAATAAGCAATTGAATCGATTCAAATCATTTTTACACCATTTTATATTTTTTTCCAAATACATTTAGAAATTGTTGCAGTGTGGTTACCTAGCGCACCAAGCATCTTACGGTAGATCATCGTACAGGGCGCGTGCGCACGCCAGCGCAATAGCTGACGCCACGGGTCAATGCACCGCTCGATCGCCTGAGCGGAGCGTTGTCCATATTTTTGTTGGAACAACCAAGTAAGATAACAAGCTCATAACTTTGTGGTTTATCGTGATATCTTTTTGAAATTTTGTAGATGTAGGTACATAGATTTTTTACTTAAAAATACTAGATACGTGTTTCGGGTTTCAAAATAAAGTTGTTTAAACATACGTGTACGAATGTTTTTATGAATATGCTTTTCAGGGGAAGGGTATTATGAAGTAAAGTACAGACACAGACAAGGCCAGACATTTATTTCAATTGAGGTAATGAGAGAACTAGTCGTCCGTTCGCAAAACTGGGTCATCAAGGAGAAGAATTGGATAAGAATCTCTCTGGAAACAGTATTAAAGTATTCCATCAATACGTTTCTTATATTGCCATACACTATCAATAATAATCACAACGTTACATGAGAACTTACAAATATAGGAACACTAGCTTTCCGCCCGCGGCTTCGCCCGCGTGGAATACGGTTATATCGCGCTTTTTAGATTTCCTTCTGGAATAAAATTTTTTTTTCAATAAAACGTAGCCTATGTCCTTTCTCAGGGTCTAAAGATTATCTGTGCCAAATTTCATCAAAATCGGTTGAGAGGTTTATGCGAGAAAGCGTAACAAACAGACAGACAGAGTTACTTTCGCATTTATAATATTAAGTATGGATAATAACACTAGCTAGGAAAGGATTCCTAAATAACGCACATTTGACCACAACATAGTCATAATAAACAATTATTAAGGTAATTTACATGACATATGCACCCTAATCCTGTAACACACTATTAGGTACTCTGAATTTGAATCATTTTGAAGCATAATGCTAAAACTGTGTCTTCTCAACCACGTAAACAAGACAATGAATATAGTTGAGCTATCAAAATGAAAGCAATTGCTAATTTTAGTGTATCACGCTAACCCAGCTGGTTCATCCAGTTTATATAGCAAAGGTAGTAATCAATCAACTCTCAGAACGCCGTTTCAAGCCTTTTTTAAACTACCAACAGACAGATGACAGATCATCATATATTTTGGCTTAATGTCTTCTAAAATAAGTTATAATACCTAAATAAATCTGATGTAGTGAAATCATTTTAAGACATTATAAAGTAATTAAGGCGCGTCCACCTGCAAAACTTAGAGCAAGCCGTTTTTATGTAGTTTTTCAAAGATATCTTTTTTTTTAATAATTCTAAACTAGTGCCTGGCCGCATTACCGCCTGATGGTAAGCAGTGGTGCAATCGGTGATGGTAAAGCGCGCTAGTTTATTAAGAGCCTATTCACTCAAAATAAACTGAGTGAATAGGAAGAAAAACGGCAGTTGAGCGAGGTGATGCAATATTAAACCCAACAGCACGACCAATGATGAGATGAGATGAGACCCTCCACGATCAAACTCCCGACACAACAACATTTGGCTCATCGTACGCAGCACACATCGCGACACAACTGCTCAGACCCGTCCTCCGTATGGCTTCACCAGACATCATGCCGGAACACGACGAATCGCTTAATATCTACTCTTTATCCAAAAGAAATATCAACATATAAAACATACATAAAAAAAAATCTGTTACAATACTACAATGGGTCGGTGCAGCTAAAACTATTTTTCTCAAAGTTGAAAGAGCCCAGAGAGCAATACTTAAAGTGATGCTACGAAAACCTTATCGCTATCCAACAACTCAGCTGTACTCAGATTGTAAAGTCCTAACAGTTCGTCAACTCTTCGTATTGCAATCCATACTTAGAAGACTTTAGAAATTGTTCTTAAACAAATCAGGGTTGCCAATTAGCATTCGCACGCCTCTCCAAAGAGTCCAAAATAGTCAGGTGGCATTTTGTTGCACCAGCCCAAATGTGGCTGCAGTACTCCACACCTCAGAAACCGTAGTCCTGGCGCACAGGCAAGTGAAGGAACACGGGTGGGTTTTAGTCAGTAAAAGTCTGACACGCCCTTCCACTCCGCCCAGAGCGGGAGAGGTCATTTGATGATTTCCCATCCCAAACAAAAAAAAAAAATACCGGACCTTTCCAATAACGCCCAGTTTCGTGGTAGCCTTGTGGCTTTGGACTCGATGTACCGTTCACAGTTTAGTTTTTGAGGAAATCTCAATTTCCCAAAGGTATTAAAACAACATAAAATCTATGGTAAAACATGATTAAACATAATTAAATATGACCTACTCATATTTTATAGTGATTTTTATAAGTTGACTGTTGTCTTATGTAAACACAATATCCAGTAAAATGTTACTTCCAGCATAATTATGGTAGAGGTCTTTAAATTTTTGTGCATAACGTCACTAGTCACGTAGCCTGGCCGGCAAACGACGGTCTCTATAAGTCTATAAGGGGAGTTGGCTCTAAATAGGATGACACTATAAACTCTTACATATTATCACATTAAAATAGCAGTATATGTCAAAATCAAAAGTCATTTATTCAAATTAGGCTGAGAATCAGCACTTTTTGAACGTCAATATTACATAAGACAGTCCCCCAAAACGCCTACCCATCGACACTTCCTAGTGCTTTCGCTGGGAAGAAGTGGCGGAACAAACTCCAAAATACACATTACAATAAAACATATTTAAATAAATAATAAAATGTTTATTCAGCAACTTAAATAACTTATGCTAGTTACATTTAGGGGCATCCTTTTAAACAATTAATTTGCTTGTATTAGGATGCTCCGCTCTACCTACGTTATACAAAACTTAAAAGTTATTTAAGAAAACAGAATATATAGAAAACCAAAAAGAAATGCAGAAAAATTAAAAAATACAAATTGGATTAATACGGAAGGTGTGTTTGTGAGAGTGAAAGTGTGGGAGTATGTGCATGTGTTTATGATGAGAGTAAAACTGTGAAAGTGTGTATATGGATGTGTAAGGAGAGTGGTAATGTTGGAGGAGTAAACAGAATATTAGATTTGAGTGTATTTGAACCCATGGTAGAACGATTGCGTATTTGCTAGTTAACCCTGCGACACGGTCTTGGGATCGGAAAATGATGCAACACATCATTTACCATTAACTGCATAAACCATTCTGGTTTAGTTTATAATTATATTTTTATTGACTGTACTGTACTGTACTCTGTCATTGTGTTTTAACACTCACGGTAAGAAGGTGAATAGATGTTGAGTTCTTTGTTTAGTAGATTGTATAAATAAGATGACTGACTAGGATATTGTCTCTTTTCGAATGCTGACCTTGATGCTACAGGGGGAGCAACCGGGTTCCTCCGTCTGCTTATCGTCTTATGTGGCTTGTAAGGTAATGATTTATGTTTAATTAGAATTGTATTAAGTACATAAAGCTTTCTAACGGTGAAGAGTTCACATTCCTGATAAAGGCTCTGTATTGAAAATCTATAAGCTTTAAAGAGCATGACCTTCAGTAAAGACCTTTGTGCTCTCTCAAGGTCCGGAAATTTTATTTTTGTTGCAACACTCCAGGCCGGAAGACAATATGCCAGTACGGATTGTGCTAGTGCCGTGTATATCAGTATCAGAAGACTTGCCTCTCTGTTTTCTGTTACTAGACAGGTAGACAACGCTCTAGCTGTCTAGTAACAGATGAGGCAAGCGCCAGCACTGCAACCTCTGTGGACTTATTTTGTCTGAACCCATACTGTGAGGACGATAAAAGCTTATTGGTATTCAAGTATGATAAGAGACGTGAATTTATTAATCTTTCAAGTATTTTAGACAATGACGATAATACAGAAATTGGCCTGTAATTTGAAGGATCAGCTCTGTCCCCACTCTTATGAATAGGCGTAACTAAGGCTAATTTCAAGGCATTTGGGTAGAGACTCAAAGCAAATGTTCACTGAGTGAGTTAAAACTGGGACGACAAGAGCATATGCTTTTTTAAGAAACTGACACTTATGCCATCCCAGCCTGGAGCGCTATCGGTTTTCAGTGACATTAAGACACGATGGACTTCGCAATGGTCGGTGCTTAAAAGTACAAAAGACGAAAGAGGGGGGACATTGGGCGTCTCATGATAACATTTTTAAGTTTTCGTTGGGTGATAGAATTTATTGTTTCCCAGAGTTTTATAAGATTTTTTTGCGCTTTAGTTAGCTTCTCACGATCATATTTCTGTTTCTGTTTCTAATTGTACAATTACAATAGTTACGATATCTTTTGTAAGTGATAATTAATATTTCGTTAAACGGATCTGTTTTTAACCTACGTTGCATATCATCATGTCATGTCATCCATGGCTTTATTAATCTGCACCTTTGTGGTATTGTCATAGTAACAATATTATTTATGAAACAAGATTGAAGTATTTGGATGAGACGGTCACCAATTATATTTGGATTAGTTAAGTTCACAAGGTTATTTAATTCACTTTCTTTTAGACTTTCTGTCGTTTTATTGAAATCAATTTTAGTTTTTGTTTCGGATATTATGTGTTTTTATTTATTATTAGATATTTTTAGCAAAATCATGGAGTGATCTGTTATGGTAGTGTTTAATATTGCTATGGATACTGTAGAATATACCTAGTGGGTCTAGTTTTATGACGAAGTGATCTAGGCAGTATAATTTACCTCTAGTAGGTAGTGAATGACCTGCGAGTAGACCGTGCATTGCAAGCATATTTAAGTAATTTAATCTGTTAGTTTATTTATTTGGGAATTTAAATAAGTAAAAGCTTATTACCTAAATAAAAATAAAAGCCTCAGTTATTAAGGGCGTGACAGCTCAAATATTTATGCGTTGTAAAAAAGTAAATTATATGAACTTATTTAAATCTATGATTCATTTATTTAGTAATAACATAGTGATTTTTATAGGTTGTTTTTTGTAAATACAATATCTAGTCAAATAACGAGCTTCTACGTTCACACAATATCCCAATATATTGTAGTTATATCAAAATGAAATCCCATACATAGAGTAGAATAGTTTGTACATTGTTATTACCTACTTGGTTCTAATAGGTTTTTTGATAGATTCCTTTATAGTTTGTACATGTAGGCTTTATTCTCTATTCATTATTGGCATCTGGTACTTGTTATCGGGTCTATCGTGTCCTCTCGTACCCACAATAATTTAAAAATATTGTAATAACCAATTATATAAAAAAGAGTAGCTGTGTAATTTCTTGCCAGGTCTTCCCCTTGGTACCTAAATGACCGATTGGAACAACGCACCTATACTATAGCCAAATTAGATAAAGAAAAGAGGTAAACAACCATTGTTAGGCAACGAGTAGTTTACGCCTAAAAGACATATGTTAACAACTTTTCTACATAGATGATTTTCATAAAAGTTTAGATATTTATTATTTACATAGAACGCTTAACCTCTTTGAATGAAATATGACACACATGTAAGCAAGTTTTCTAATTGGTAAAATTTTTTGATACTTATAGATTATACTTAGTCCATACTTGAAAGTATTACAATGCAGGTGTTATACTGTTGATTTGAAAGTAATTAAAATACGCAAAATTGTATTGACAAACGCCACAACTTTATTTATTGGTTGAATTCCACAAAATGTGTTTATTACCTGGATTTCATCCATCTTTCTTTTTTTATAGGGCTATCACGTAAAATTAATGTCAACTTTTTAATGGTTTTTCAAAATACCAAGTTATTATGCATGTTATTTTAGTGATTCTATTGAAATATGCTGCAATAGGTAATGCTAATAAACAGTTAGCATGTAAAAGTCGATAACAGGAGATTTGTAAAACCTGAATTGTGATAACCCTACATTGGTTTGTTTACTTCTATTCTTTATGGAGCTTGGCGTTGGTATAGTTTATGATGTTTTATAATTGCCCATGTAAGTTTATGTCAAATAAAATATTTTGAATACATATCTGCCAAGATTAATTATTCTTACCCGAATGGAAAACAGTTTTAAACAACTATACTTATAAATGTGAATAGTCACTAGTTTTTATTTGAATTAAATTCAATTGGAACAAATACCAAAACCGTTGCGGGAAAACTAATTGAACAGTGAACAGTTTCGTGCAGAAACTTTCAATTTCTTAAGTCACACCATTTTTCGCTAATTATTTACTTAGCAATAGAGCAAATATATCCATGTGAGTGAGCTCGATTTACGCGGCTATAGCGTATGCAAAAGGTCCATAATTTAGACTGGGAGGAGGTGGGGTGTACGTACAGTTAGGCTTTAATCGCTTCAGCTGCTCTAGCCATTGTTAATGGAGTTTTAAATAATACGTTTACCGTGTCTCTGTGCTGTTTCTATAAAATAGCAAAGTAATAGAATAAAGAATATTAAATTAGAACAACGTCGCCGCGCACTAGGTATTTCTCCTGTGTCGTGGGTGCGTTTACAAATTATTAAACTCATATACACAAACAGCTAAAACCAGAACAATTATTTGTAGGTCATACAAATATTTGTTCCGTGCGGGAATCGAACCCGGTATAGTGAGGTATCATCATCATCATCATCAACCTTTTTTATCGTCCCACTGCGGGGCACAGGTCTCCTCTCATACAGAGAATGATTGAGCGTAATCACCACGCTTGCTCAACGCGGGTTGGCGTTTTCAGTCCAGGTTTCCTCAAGATGTTTTCTTTCACCGTCAGTCATTGATGTCCAAGATATACTTAGAAAGTACATATAACTTTAGAAAAGTTGCATTGGTACTTGCCTGACCTAGAATCGAACCCGCGCACTCGTATTTGAGAGGCTTGTGTTTTAACCACTAGACCACCACGACTTATTGTAGTGAGGTATGTTAACGAAAAACCAGGTCTAGCAATACCTATTAGTAAATGACTGGTGCTGATTCATACGCTATTGGGATGTCAGAAAACGCATGAAAACACCCACCAGACAAAGTGTTGCCGACAAGCGATTCGTCGTGTTCCATGATGTCTGGTGAAGCCGGACGGAGGACGGGTCTGAGCATTTGTATTGCGATGTGTGCCGGGTACAATACGCCAAATGTTGTTGAGTCGGGAGTTTGGTCGTGGAGGGTCTCCAAATCAATCTCCCTCTGGTGCAGCATCGTTAGTCATGTTGTTGAGTTTAACATTACATCACCTCGCCCAACTGCCGTCTTCCTTCCTATTCACTAAGTTTTTTAAGTGTAAAAATAAACTAGCGCGCTTTACCATGAACGATTGCATCATTGCTTACCGTCAGGCGGAATTGAGGTCAAGCACTACTTTATGAAAAAAACCTTTTTACAAGAAAAAAAAAAAACTGTTACTGCTAAAAACTGAGAAAAATAACTACTTTCAGAAGTCGGTGTCAAAAACCAAATATACAAAAACCAGAATTTTTTTTATCATTTACAGAAAGTTTTTATCTTACACTCTTTAGTTGTGAACTCACACTCACTGTTTAGTTCAGCTGCAACCGGTCTGATTGTTGCTGACACCAACATATGTAGTTGGATATTCCCAACTATGTTGCCAACTTTGTTGACGAGTAGTTGTTGTTTGTCCTACTTTAAACTTCAATGCTGTATATCGTTGAGCAATACCCTCGACTGTGACTGGTCTTCATCATTAGATTTACTGCAGAATTTCATTATGGACGCAAACTTCTCATGTATACAAATGAATTAAGTCCACACACAATATAAGGTACTACTGTAAACCGATGATAAATACAAAGACCAGTTCAAGGAACTCCTTCCTTGAACTGGTCTTTGTATTTATCATCAGAGCCCTAATGACAGTCACAACCCATCTAGGTGTAAAGTTCTTATCAATACAAATTAATCAAGCACGAACACAAGGTAGCTGCTGTAAATCGTTGAGGAGTTCCCTCGACTGTCTCCCGGCAAGTTTTTTGAAAGTTCTCCTTGATTTCTCTGGTCTGATATCCTCAGCTCTTGACCTGATGACTATGGGACTACCTAGGAAGCCGAAGTAACCCCATCAAATAAAAAACAATTCTGGAAACTGGTGAAGGTGTTTTAAAGTAATCGGTGAACATACATATAAAGCTAACGCTATGGTTTCCTTAACCTTTTTGGTTATTTGTATTTTTATAAGACAATTTAGCACACAGCTATCAGCTGTGACTTTTGACAGCGAAAATATTATAAAAGTATCTTGAAGAACATCTAAAGAAGATTTCACAACCTGAAATAAAGGCTTTTAATGTTGTTTTCTGTCTTTACAGGTAAATATAAAGTAATTAGTTATAGGTAGGGAACCCAATTGTAAAAAAACAATAGAAATATTAATAAATTATCTATCTTTACAGAAAACACATGTTTCTATTTGAAAATCTGAAATCTCATTATAAAACAACATTAAAAGCCTTAAAGGAATTCAACAAAGAATGCAAACGTTTCCATATTGAAGAGGATAAAAAGAAAATTGAAATAGTCAAGTCTAGACTGGTACAGTTGTATGCTAATGAAATTTACAATACAAACAGAGTGGAATAAATGGGAGAAAAACTTGTATGATACATTTGCTAACAAAGGTTGGTCACCAATCAGATATGCTCTCGCCTTTAAGTATCAAACGGGAAAAAATATTATTGGAAGTCAGGAATTCGATTGATACAGGAACACTAATAGACCTCATAGCATCAGGCCTGTCTAACTATCTTACTGATAAAATTGACCGGGAGACTTTACAAGAAACCGAGGATCTTTACAATGAGTTAGGGAAATTGGAACATGTTGTCGGAAGAAACAAATATGTTATAAAACCCTACATATACTCTGATATACAAAACAGGAAAATTGAAGAGAAAAAGCCATGCCAGATATGCATAACCGAGAAAAAAGGGAAACGTTTCCATGCTGAAGAGGATTGTTGGTATAAAGGAAAAACCACAAAGCAACTATGAGAAGTGTTAATAACTCAGAATTAGAAAGTAAAGTAAAGTAAAGTATTTATTTCTTTGCAAACATGGGTATAGCACACAGGTGTTTTTTTTTTTTCAAATAGTTCTCCATATTTTACCGACAAATGGGCATGAAAATGTTCACAATTCAAAATTTAAGCTAAAGAACTTTGGAATTACAAGGAATATTATATATATTTATATTAAAAGATGTCAAATATGGTCACATTAGTAAGAATTTTAATAATTCCAAACAGAAATATATTTAAAAAATCAAAACAGGGTCACAATAACTATGTCAAAGAGTGTAAACAGTACGTCAATTAAACAAGTGAATCAATTCAATTCAATTCAATTCAATTCTTGATTAATGGCCTTTGTGAGAGAGACGCCACAATTTTGCCAATATCACGTACGAACGATTAATAAACCATCAAACGCTGGAGAGTATTTAGCGCGAATTAAAATAATAATAATATATTTCTTGTTAAGATAAAAATTAAAAAATATTTCTTCGAAACAAGTGAATCATCATCAAGAAAATCGTCAATTGTATAATGTCTTCACAATTAAAATGTCATTCAGCGCTTTTTTAAATTTTACTATTGTCAAATTTTTTATAACATTTGGAACCCTATTATATATGCGTGGGGCAACACCAAAAAATAAACTTTTCCTCATTAGTGCGGTTTTACATTTCACTTGACATAGTTAATTAATGTATTGAGTCCGTATTGGATTTCTTTTGACCTCTGATATTTGTTTAACAAATGTGGGTTACACTTCACAAATAGAGCCGTTTCCAATATATACAAACAAGGCATAGTTAAAATTTTTAATGACTGAAAATAGGGAACAGATAGTTGTTATCTGTCGTCTTAAGGCCACACATTGACCTGATGCATCGCTTTTGCAACCTAAACACTAGTCCCACATCAGTAGACTGTCCCCTGAAAATAATGCCATATCGCAAAACAGAAGCAACTAATGCATGGTATGCAGTTAAAAGTGCCTGACTGTTAACGGACTTTGAAAGTTGAAAAAGAGCATAGGCGGATTTGCTGAGCTTCTTACACAGTTCTTCAACATGCGGCTTCCAGGTGAGTTGGCTATCTAAAGTGATACCTAAGAACTTAGCCGTGTTAGCCTCTTCAATATCAGAGCCTTTATAAGAAATTCTAACATTAGGGTTTCCTTGCCTTTGTTAAAAATGCATCACTTTTGTTTTGCTTAGGTTTATAACCAAATTATTATTATTGTCTAACCAATTTATAATGTCACTTAAGCAACTATTAATGTCATTCCTATAGTTACTTGGATTTGTACATTTTATTATTGCTGTACTGTCATCTGCAAATAGAACCGTCTTGTTAGTCGTTGCTTTCGAGAGATCGTTAATGTAGAGGAAAAAAAAAAGTAGAGGACCCAGTACACTACCTTGTGGGACGCCATACTTTACATTTCGTTGTTTCGATACATAAAAGGTTTCTAATTTAGTTTTAGGACATATCTTAGAAATTTCCGTATATTGTAGCCTATTGCTCAGATAAGATTTTATTAAATTTAAGATGTTTCCTCTTATACCATAACTATTTAATTTGCACAACAAAATCTTATGATCTACGTAGTCAAAAGCTTTAGTCATGTCTGTATAAATTGCACAGACTGGATGTCTTCTGTCTACTGACGGCATTATGTTAGCTAGCAAGTCAAAAAGTGCCATATTAATCGTAGTGTTCTTACGAGAATCCTTTTGTTCCGTGCAAAATAAATTATACTTTTCGAAATATAATAAGAAATAGAACTAAATGAAGAGAATTCAAAAAAACAAGAAGTATCACCATTAATAGAAGTAAAATTATTATGAAATGATATTTTACAAGTTTCTGGAATTTATGATTCGGGTTCAAATGTGTCATTAATTAATGCAAGGTTATTGAAAATAAAAAATACACAGAATACGAGTAATATACAACCAGTAGACTTGAATACTATTAATGGTGAGAAGAAAACTAAAGGTGTGATAACACTTAAAATAAAAATTCATGATATTGAAAGAGTTATGGATATTTTTGTAATAGATAGTGAAAATTTTCATTATGATTTCCGAATTGGATTGGACTGCATTAAAAATTTCAAATTAATGCAGACTGAAGAACTAAATATTATACAATGTCAGAACAGAGAAGAAAATAACAACTTCTCAACAAATGTCAAAATTCCTGATGTACTAGGTGACATAAGAGAAAAAAATGGTTATATATACAAGAAAATAATGATATGAACAGATATGTAGTGAACTTCAACGAACATATGAATTTGGAAAATTTTGAAATAATATTTCAATTCGAATTTACAGTAAATTTTGATGATTGATGACATTTTGATTTTTTCCAAAACCTTTGAAGAACACATACAACATATATCTGGATTACTTGAAGCAATACAAATAGAAGGATTTAGACTGAAATTTTCTAAATATTCTTTTACAAAAGATTGCGCTAAATACTTGGGACATATAATAGAAAATAATTCAGTTAAACTTCTCAAAATTTATTTAACTGCTGTAAAAAACTTTCCGATTCCAGAAACAAAAAAAATATTCGACAGTTTCTTTGGGAAAGTCAATTTCATAAATTTGTACCACACAGCGCAATTATCCTAGATCCTTTACACAATCTTTTACAGAAAGATGTAAAATTTATATGGTCTCAGAATGATCTCTTTCATTTTATCATTTGATAAAATGAAAAAGTTATTATGTTCGAAACCAATTCTAAAAATATTTGACCCTGAACAACCAATAAAAATTTACACTGACGCTAGCATTAAAGGAATGGGAACTGTTTTAAAACAAGAACACAAAAACGGAGTAAATAAACCTGTATCATATTTCTCAAAAAAATTAACAGAAACTCAAAAGAAAAAGAAGGTGATATATATAGAATGTTTAGCAATAAAAGAAGCTGTAAAATATTGCTAACACTGGCTTATGGGAAAAGAATTCGTAGTATATTCCGATCATAAACCATTACAAAATCTGAATATCAAAGCTAGAACTGATGAAGAACTTGGCGATTTGACGTATTACTTATCGCAATACAACTTCAAAATAAAATATAATCCAGGAAAATGTAATCAAGAAGCAGACTGCTTAAGCAGAAATCGAGTCTTAGAACCATGTGAAAACACTGACGATTTTTTAAAAGTTGTGAATCTAATCAATCTGGAAGATATAAAAAATGACCAGCGCATAAATATAGATCATAAAAACAGAAAGTCAAACTTAATACTAAAGAATGAAATTTATTACAAAAATAATAAAAGACGAAATAAAATCATATTATCAGAGGAACTTAGCAAAATACTAATTAAAGATGTACATGATACCTACTGTCACATCGGGAGAACCCAGATGATAAATAAAATAACACCTTTCTACACAGCAAAGAACATCTTCATAAACATTAACAAAATTTGTGATGAATGTGACATTTGTATAAAGAACAAATCAAGAAGAAAACCAAAATATGGCTTGATGTCATATTTAGGGCCAGCATCATGCCCATTTGAAATTGTATCAATTATACCATTGGAGGCTTTGGAGGATCACGGTCTACAAAAAAATATATGCACCTTCTGGTCGACCATTTTTCAAGATATGCTTTCATTTTAACATCAAGAAATCAGAGCTCAAATGATTTTATTAAATTAATAAAAAATGTAATACAGAGCCATAATATTGAATTGGTATTAACAGACCAATATCCGGGAATAAATTCCAAAGAATTTAAACTTCTCCACTTCTTAAAAATGAATAACATAAAAATAGTATTCACAGCTGTAGATGCACCATTTTCAAATGGACTAAATGAAACGTTAAATCAAACTCCAATCAATAGGATAAGATGTAAAATAAATGAAGGTAACAAGAAAACGGCATGGACAACTGTTGCACAAAATTGCGTAATAAAATATAACTAAACAGACCATACAGTCACCAAGTTTAGTCCAAAATACCTATTAGAAGGCGAAAATGTTAACATTTTGCCACTAGAAATAAAATCCAAATACACAGAAGAAGATCTAAAAAGAGATAGAAAGATAGCCTTCGAAAATTCAGTGAAATCCCACGACTATAATAAAAAAAAAATATGATTTACATAGAAAACATAGGGACAGAGTCTTTGTAGAAAACGGAAATCGACTGAATAGGAAGAAAATGGATGAACTGAGGATTGGACCGCACGAAATCTTAAGTAAAATTTCTAACTCAATATATGAAGTGGACACCGGACATAAGAAGGTAGACTCAAATCTTTACCACATTTCGAAACTATCTCCAGAAGTTAACACTTAATCGAACTAGGAACAATTACTTGCAGTAATTGTTCACTCGATGGTGGGAGATATAAAGATAACTATGGTTTCCTTAACCTTTTTGGTTATTTGTATTTTTATAAGACAATTTAGCACACAGCTATCAGCTGTGACTTTTGACAGCGAAAATATTATAAAAGTATCTTGATGAACACCTAAAGAAGATTTCACGACCTGAAATAAAGGCTTTTAATGTTGTTTTCTGTTTTTACAGGTAAATATAAAGTAATTAGTAATTATAGGTAGGGAACCCAATTGTAAAAAAACAATAGCAATATTAATTAATTATCTGTCTTTACAGAAAACGCATGTTTTTATTTGAAAATGTGAAATCTCATTATATACATATAAAAAAATAAAATAAAAGATTTCGACGAATTGTGAGCCTCCTTTTTTTGAAGTCGGTTAAAAAGGTATTTTTCGTTCGTAACAAAGATTCTGTGTTCCGATTTTTAACTGCGAAAAGTCCCATATAAACGGTCTCTCTTTTGAGGAGCTGATGGCGGACTTCCAAAAAAAATTATGCACGATTTTTTATTAGTCACGAATAGTCCTACTATTAATTTTTAGCTTTCTACTTTGAAAACTCCGTATTGCTCGATACAAACATCCACCACTTCACTAAATGAGGGGAGGGGGGGGGCTCCCTTCAACGTTCTGTATTGCCGTGACAGATGGATAAACAATACACGCACTTTCTCATTTATAATATTGGTATGGATTGATTGCTTTTTCCCTATTTTATTTTATTTTGAATGTATTTATAAAATGTTTTTATTAGTAATGTACAATAGGTAGAGACCAACACCAAGTAAAATTGCGTGCCTTCAGGAGGATTATGGAGATGCCAAACTATCTTATATATCAATGTTAAATCTGAATTACCCATTTTCGCAATAAATGAGTTTGAGTTTGAGTTTAATTTGTCTGTTACCTACAAATGAATCCATACTAGAAACCGTTACCGTACCGGACCCTTAGAACCGGGATCTTATGCAAAAGTTTATTCACGAATTCAAGTTAGTTTTGTGATTCCGAATAACCAGGAGTCCCACAGGATTAGTGGACGTCACAATTAATTTATGGTCCGGTGATGAAAACAGAGAAAAAACAGCCTGGAACAGGACTTTTATCCCCTTAACAGATGCAGACTGACAGGCCTCGTTAAAAGAGTTAGGATCATTCGGGAGTCGGGATTCGTTTGCTATTAGTTAATCCTATACAGTTCATGCTGACAGACATCAGAAACTCTTTTGCTATACTGTTGAGTAACTAATGGTCTACCGCTGCTCTACTTTATTTATTTATTTATTTGGACTTCTAACAGAGAAAACACCTTAAATGCTAGAAAATATAAATAACAGGATGTGACCTTGTGCTTCTCCACTTATGAGAAGTCACAGCATGCAAATAATAGTATAACAACATGAATACAAATTGTTAACATTGTATCAAATTAAATTTTAAAACAATGTTATATGAAATTAGATTTTAAAGCGATGTCATATTAATTACATTTTGAAACAATGTTATATTAAACTAAATTTTAAGACAATGACAACAAAATTATATTAAACAAAAAATTCCATCACGACACAATAATAAAATTTGTTAAAAAAAAAAGAAACAGTAACAAGCATTTTCTTAATAATGTCAAATAATGATAATGAAATAAAGTTAACATTAAATAAATTGGAAGAAAGTAAAACAATCAAATTAAATTATAATGGAATTACAATAATATAAAATTATATTAAATAAAAAATTAATTGTTTGACAATGAATTACATTAAATATAAAAATGTTATAACGATTCTTGCGCATGTCCACATATTATGTCATTGATGTTTTTAAAAATTAAAGATTTGTATGTACTTAGAGTATTTGAGAAGATGTCGATGTCTACCAAAGATTTAGCCATATAATTATATCGATGGCTCATTCTATAAATTGGCGAATGCTTACCCAGATTAGTGCAGTGTTGTGGAGCCTTAAGTAAAGGTTGTGGGTGGCGTGGGATTCTAGTAGGAACTTTAATTTGAATACTGCTTAGTAAATCTGGACAGTCAACGCCTTTATTAAGTATCTTGTACAGAAAGGATAAGTCGCAAATGGAACGACGAGATTCTAGGGTTAATAGCTTTAGTTGGATTCTTCTATCTTTATATGATTTACAGTTCCGAAATTTGAACTTAAACGCTAAATGACGGGTTAATTTCTTTTCTACTCTTTCAATCCAGTTTATGTGCACTTGATACGATGGGCTGAAAGTACTTCGGACATAGCTATTAAATAACAAGAGGGTGGTGGAAGGTTTTTTGAAGTCTTTAGAGGATCGCAGGACGAACACAAGAGCTCGGTAGGCTGAGTTAAGCATTTTGTCAATGTGGTCTACAAAACTAAGTCTACTGTCAATGTAGATGCCTAAATCCCGAATGACTGGTACCTCTTTTAAAACATTTCCCTGAACATGATATGAGGAGTGAATTATGTAACGGTTTCGGGTAAATTTGATATGGTAATATTTATTACTATTCAGGTACATCATATTGTCCGCACACCATTGGACAAGGTTGTTAATGTCTGCCGGTAATAGGTTGGTGTCAGAATCATTTTGGATTGAGCGTATTGACTTCAAGTCGTCAGCAAAAAAAAAATGGTGTCGAGTGTTTAAATTCTTGAGAAATGTCGTTAATGAAGATGTTGAATAATAATGGCCCCAAAATAGGAACCTTGTGGTACGCCCGATGTATCAAAAAAGGTGTCCAACTCTTCACCATCCACCACAATTCACGATGGCCTATTTGTTAGGTATATCCGATACCAACCCAGGGTGGCACCAGTGATACCCAAGGATTCTAGTTTATGCAGCAATAGCTCGTGATTTACCTTGTCGAAGGCCGTCGAAAAATCGGTGTATATAGCGTCAATTTGCATACCCTGGTCCACAGCACAAGTTAATTTAGTAGTGTAGGTGACGAGATTTGTAGTGGTTGACCTTTTCATTATAAAGCCATATTGGTTCGGCGAAAAATAGTTTTTTTTCTTGATCATACAGCACAGGACATACGATTCATTCAAAGACCTTCGACTAGGTGCAAAGAATTGAAATAGGTTGGTAATTGGATATAACCTCAAGACTTCCGGATTTGTGAATAGGCACTATCCTCGCCCGTTTCCAAGTATTTGGAAATATCCCTGTTTTAGAGAGGTGTTAAATATATGTGCTAAAGGACAGGACACAGATCGAGCACACCGCGACCAAAATATTGGTGGAATGTCATCAGGCCCTGCACCTTTTGACAAATCTAATCCTGAAAGTTTCTTAGAAATAGTTTCTGGAAGTATTAAGAAATCATCCATGGGTAAGACAGGAACTGATGAAGAAAGTACACTGTTGATGGAGATGTTTGGTGGTTCGTATACCGAAGAGAATTGTTTGGAAAATAGATTTGAAATGGCTTTGGTACTGAAGACTTTTGTATCGCCAAGTACCATTTCCGAGGGGTAAGAATTAGTGGATTTCCGGAGATTTTTAACATGCGTCCAAATTTTGGGGTCACTTTTATTTTTTTTATTATAATGATGTAATTAATATTACATTTATGTATGAGTAATTTGCAGTCTTTTCTCAGGTAACTAAATTCAATAACATCCAGAGGGTTATTGTATTTTTTAATTCTTCGGCAGAGACTCACCTTTTGTTTGAGTAGTTTTTTAAATGAAAGGTATACCATGAAGGGTGTTTACCGCGAGCTGACAATGTTTCAGGCACAAACAGCTTTACCACTTTCTCAACAACTGAGTAAAAAATATTTGACATATCATTGATGTCAATACAGGTTCGAAATTCATCGTCCCAATTTGTGTCTTCAAGCGCCTGACAAATAGCTTCGTAATCAGCTTTGTAGTAATTAGGTTTAACAATCAACTTAGAATATTTTTTGTCTCCACAGGTATTTTTAGCGCAATTTCAAAGGCTGGATGAAACTTATCTAATTCTCAAATTGGGTCAGGGCACTTACTAATTTGTATTTGTTCGCTATCGGAGAGTACTAAATATATGGTTTCATTTTGAAAGTTTTTGGTCCAGCTATACTGTTTCAAATTGCTAAACGATACGAATTCAAGAAGGAGATTTTTAAGATAGCTACTGCTGCTTGTGGAGGCTGAGTATGAGTCACTGGTAGTGTTGTGTATCCAATCAATCCAGCTCAGTTTAAAGTCGCCCACTATTAGAGAAGAGCTGTTGGAATTACGTACTATAACCGAGCTGCAGTTCTCAATGAAGTGTTCAAACACGTCTGAATTTCCTTTTTTTGGAGGGGCCATTTATAGCCTTACCCATTTATAGCTGATTTCGTTTTGATTGTAACCCATAGGTCTTCGCAGTTACTTTCCCATTCAGTCATGCGTGATGAGATTAACTTATAAGATACAGCTATAAGCACGCTGCCGCCATTTTTTTTTTTTGTGGTTGCTGAAATTAGAGGTTTTCCTGTCCCTTCTATACACTGAAAAAGAGTCACCGAAGAGCTCAGAATCAAAAATACCTTCACATAACCAAGTCTCCGTTAAGACATAGACATCGTACTCACTGTTCGCTATGTGTTGACTACTTCTGATATGTTACTGCGCAGTCCTCTAGTATTTTGGTAATAAAAATTAATGCAATTGAATTTTGAAAAATATTATAAAATAGCATTCATAAAGTAGCACTATTATTTTAATTAGGAAAGAACATTTAGCTAATCAGTATCACCAATAACCACAGCTTGGGAGGTTTCGTCCTTTTTAATGAAAATTCTTCCATTTTGAACCCACACGAGCCTGTATCCCAGTTCTTTGGCTCGAACTCGTGTAGCCGCATGAAGTGCTTTATACTGGGTTGTCTTTTGCAATGCCGAGATGACTTGAGTTCAATTTAGACTTTCGGCTGGTTTTGTTGAATTGTAGGGATGCCGCAAGGAAAGTGTCCTTAACACGGGGACTGGTGAAGTTAACGAGAACTGACTTTGGTCGTGTATTTTTCGCATCTTTCTTGGCAATTCTGATTGTGAGTTGAATGTCCGTATCCTTTATATCACACTTAATGACTTTGCCGAGCTGAAGGACAGTATTAACCAAGTTCTCAGATGCATGTTCAGATATAGACTCTATTTCGACGCTATTAGATCGCGCGTGTTGTTCCAAGGTATTCATGCGTTTCGTTATGTCACTTATTGGTTTTGTTAAAGTACAGTTCTCTCTCATTAGTTTTTGTATAGTAGTGGATTTTCCTTCTAAAGCTGTCCTCATTTCTTCATATTTTTCATCGAAAAATGACAGAGATTTCTCGAACTCTGAAATAACGTCGTTGAATTTGTTAAACTGTTATTATACGTTTAATTGTACCTTGTAAAGCTATGTTTATTTCTTGCCTTATGATTTCTCTCAGTGAACCGTTATGTCCGACAATGGTGTTGTTTCTTGGTTTGTAGGCAGGCGCTGAGATGGTTTGCGACGTTGAGTAACATTGCTTTGGTCAGTGGGAGAGGAATTGCTAATGCTGCTTGTAGGACTATATGGCTTGCAAGATCGGATCGGTGTATTAGTATTGTCAACCGTTAATGCACCTGGGGCATTTCCAAGTATTTTTAGAGTCAGAATGCATAGAATTGAATTTCTGCTGTGATATGTTTGCGCATGGTAAATCATACCATTGATGGCAAAAAAAGCATTGTAAGCCTTTCCCAACTTTGAGATTGTTCATACAGCCGGCACACTTCAATGACGTCATTTTCAAATTATTATTTTAAGTACGCAAAAATCTGTGGATTAAAATAACACAAAATACAAATTTATGTGAAATAACTTGAATAACAGTAAAATGTCACAATGTCTATGTTGCGATATTTCAATGTTCTTTGTGAATTATTTACTGAATACATATATATATATATATATATATATATTTTCCGAGGTGACATGAAATTGACATTGAATATGCCTAGAACAATAACAGATTCTGAGTAAGTTCTCGATAAGTTAGAGAAATGATACTACCTAATCAACGTATTATAGTTTGTTCAATCGTGAAACTAATATGCTTCATAGAGATTTTTTTATCAATTTATTAAACTTTTATAAAAAGAAGTCGATAAGCCTTATCATACCACTGACGATTAAAAAATCCCGCTATTTACCAAAACGACCTTTCTTTTATTTATTTATTTTTTTTTTTGTTATAAGGTACAGTACTATAAAGTACACATATTTTATTTTTCTCGGTGGTGGGCCATAACATCGGCTGCCGGCAGAAGTTACCGCTTAGTTATCACTTGGTGGCAAGACTGGTACCCACCAGACAAAGTCGCCGCCAAGCGATTGGTCGTCGTGTTCCGGTATGATGTCTGGTGAAGCCGTACGGAGGACGGGTCTGAGCAGTTGTGTTGCGATATGTGCCGGGTACGATGCGCCAAATGTTATTGTGTCGGGAGTTTGATCGTGGAGGGTCTCCAGATCAAACTCCCGATCCTCTGACGCAGAATCGTTGGTTTTCGTGGTGGCAATTCGGGTCGCAATCGACCCGAAGTCAGATTTTTTATATGTTTAGTTAGGTACACGTGACTAAATAATGACAGCAATTCGGGTCGTAATCGACCTGAATTGCTGTCAGGTTTTGCGTTTCCCATGACTGTTCCGTAGATGGGTGTACATCTTTATATACCGAGTTTTTGTCATTCTTGGAACTTTGACAGTTGTTACGTGTAGTTAGAAGCCTTAAATTCTGACAACCAGTCTTATGAAGGGGCTTCGTGTTACACAGTTGTGGATATCAGATAAGCAGTCTTCCATATAAAATACATACTGATAATCATTTGCATCCGGTTAGACTGAAAGCTGACCACACCATAGTACAGAAAAGGGCTAGGCAGATTCATTTAGGTAAATACAGAGTTTTGGCATTGGAGAGGTGTCTAAATCGGCGTATCACCATGGATTCCCGTTATTCCCAATAACGTATCAGGATGACACCGTTGTAGCCGCGATGGTATGATGCCGTGCCTACACCGTTATCGGTTAATTACATATCTTGGGTTCAAGATAAATGTATGTCAGCTTAACTGAATATCTTCTTTTTTTCATTTTAAATTAGTGCATAACTCATAATTGTATGCCAGTATTATAAAATCAGAACAATGCTCGGCCAGTGGTAACGGCCCCGACTTACGAGTTCTAGGTCGTGGGGTCGAAACCAGTCAGCCGATTTAGGTACCTTGAGTAAATAATTTCACCGCCCCTACTCTCAAAAATGTCTACGAAAACATCCCGAGTAAACCAAAGATATGAAAAGAAAAGAAAAATGATTTGGCCTAATTATAAAATTAGGGCGTAAAAACAAAAAGTTTCAGTGTTGATTTATATCAACACTGAAACTTTTTGTTTTTCAATTAATACGTATTTTAATACAATATTAAGAACTAGCTTTTGTCCGCGACTTCGTCCGCGTTTCCGTCGTTTTTCGCAAAAAAGTAGCATATGTCCTTCCTCACGGTTTAGTAGTTTTGATATAGCAGACAGATTAACTTTCGTATTTTAGTAGGGAAATATAATAATGTCAATCTACAATACTCTTGAAAACTATCGTAATAAGAAACTGCAGAATATTATTATTAATAGCTATGGCCGCGACTCCGTCAGCGTGTAACTCATCATCATCTGCCTTTTACAGATTCTGTATGGTTGATTCTGTATGACTATGTTGGGATCGGCTTCCAGTCTAACCGGATGCAGCTGAGTATCAGTGTTCTACATGGAGCGACTGCCTATCTGACCTCCACAACCCAGTTATCGTTGAGAAGAGCTTTGAAATGCCCGTGATGTAGCTCGTCTCGCTCTGTCAGCTGGTAAGAAAGAAAGAAAATACATTTATTTAGCACAGATTAAAAGACACACAATACATCAGATAAAGACAAACATTAAAAAGTAAAAAAAATAGTAATAATAAAATAAAGTAAATTGTGATAAAACAAATTAATGTAGAAAACTAGCAGGAATGTGTGCCTCCCGGCTGCGCCAAAATAATCGTATCTCTTTCTCTGGAGAGCTTTCATTGGCTCTAGAAGTTGAGGCACTAACTCTCATAGAGTTTAACCGATGTGCTCTTTCCTCTGCCAATTCTTGAGAACGCGTAAATCACATTCTCTTAGCTTTACTCGAAGTTCGAGATAAAGATAATAGTTTTCAGGAGGCATTGTGTATTTTATTTTTAATCGACGGTAAGGCTGTCAGTTACCTAACAAAATAACCTACTTTAGAGGTCCTAACTATAGCTACCTTACACTTTAAATCTAAGTGCCTATTTAAACTAAAATATTCTAATAGAGAAATATAAAAAGAAATAAAATAGACACTACTTAAGTACTTATTAATAATTTGTAATTTGAATCAATATTTAAACACTACTAAAAGAAATACAAATAAACTATACTAAAAGTCGCGATAAGCACGGTTTATTAATACCAATCAGGTAAAAAAAAAATCTAATAGTAAATTCTAATATAAAAAAAAAAAATTATACTCAGAAATAATATGTACAACTTACAACAAAAAAAGAAATGAAAATAATGCTAAAACGCCTGTCCAATACTATCTACCTATACCTACTTCACTTGAAAATAAATACCTATTCAAAAATCTATGCATACTGCAATGAAATGAAATGAAATCGTTTATTCAGTAAACAGGATCACTGATTACTTTTACACGTTATATTTTTTTAAACTAAATGGAGCCGGCATTTCCGAACTGACTACCTCTGAGAAAAAATAGTCGAAACAAACTCAGGGATCGTCGTCTTTTTTAAAATCCAGACATTAAAAATGAAAACGTTTACAATAATTTACGTGATTTAAAAAAAAAAAAAAAAAAAAAACAATGTATAAAATTTCTTAATTACACACATATTGCTTAATAACAATGCTTAGCAGAGCGAGCAGCTCAGTCCCAAGCTTTATTGTCTTCTAAATAATCAGTGATTTTATTTTTATATTTTATAACCCTTTTTGCAAAGTCTGGCTTTTAAATCGTTTAATGGGTAAGTTTCGAATGTCCATGGGAAGCATGTTGTAAAAGTGTATACATTGACCCAAAAACGAGTTGCCTACTCTGTGGAGACGAGTGTGATGTACAGGGTGGCTAAATAATCGTGGATCAAACGAAACAGGGAGATAAAGGAGGTAATTTCCAACAAAAAATCTTTCTACAGCATCGCCATAACTTCATTGCAGGAAAAGCTATGAATTATTATGTTTTTTTCAATGAAACTATCAAGTTATTTTACAATTTCATCAATAAAAAATTTAATTGATTAAAAACAATAAAAAAGGTGTTGTATTATGATTCGATAATGTATCAATACTACAAAAATTGTATTGGAGCTCTTGGTACCAAATTTAACGAGCAATTAATTTTTTTCGGTAAATTTTGGAGTGTTACAAAAAATACTTCTCGCTTTAAGACCACAGTTTGAAAAAAAAATGTATTACAGAAAAATGACCCAGTATTCAAAATTCTTGCTGATTTAATGCTGATTCAAATGAGGTACAACACTTTACTCTTTGACCTCTAGTTTTGGTTTTATGGTCGTTTCAACCAAATACTCGTACTTAATGAAACTGAGATTCCTGAATACAGAGTGGCAGAAATGCAGCTGCAACAAGACGGCGCCCCGCCTTATTACGCTCGGACACGTTTGAACATAGACTAATCCCTCTTACTTCACTTCTCTTATTTTTAAAGTCAAGCGTCAGCTAGCAAAGTTTGACGAAGTTAACAATGCACTTTCGAAAGTTGTCCATTGGTTTAATGTAAATAACCTTCTTTTGAATGAAAAAAAAACTAAATTCATTAAATTTTCTACGCCAAATGTCAGGCAGTTAAGTACCAATGTTCAACTGAATGGAGTAGAGTTGATCCCTGTCGAGTCGACAGTTTTTCTTGGATTGACTATTGACTCCAAGTTACAATGGGGTCCTCACATTGAGAACCTGTCGGGTAGACTCAGTTCTGCCGCTTATGCTGTTAAGAAAATTAGACAGATAACTGATGTGAATACAGCCAGAATTGTTTATTTTAGTTATTTTCATAGTCTTATGACTTATGGGATTCTTCTCTGGGGAACTTGTGCGGACATCAATACCATCTTTGTTTTACAGAAAAGGGCTGTTCGAGCCATTTACAACCTTGGTCCTAGAGATTCTCTTAGAGAAAAATTCAGAGCGGTGAACATTCTGATTGTAGCTTCGCAATATATATTTGAAAATCTTATGTATGTACATAAAAATATATCTAATTTTAAGAAAATAAGCGATGTTCATAATATAAATACCAGGAACAAACACAATCTTGCTGTACATCACACTCGTCTCCACAGAGTAGGCAACTCGTTCATGGGTCAATGTATACACTTTTACAACAAGCTTCCCATGGACATTCGAAACTTACCCATTAAACGATATAAAACCTATATAAAGGCCAAACTTTGCAAAAAGGGGTATTATAAAATCTCAGATTATTTAGAGGATAGAGAGGCTTGGGACTGAGCTGCTCGCTCTGTTAAGCATTGTTATTAAGCAATATGCGTAATTATAACGTAAATTATTGTAAACATTTTCATTTTTAATGTCTGGACTTTAAAAAAGACGATGATCCCTGAGTTTGTTTCGGCTATTTCTTCTCAGAGGTAGTCAGTTAGGAAATGCCGGCTTCATCTAGTTAAATAAAAAAAAAAAAAAAAGAAGAAAAAAAAAACATATGACGTGTAAAAGTGATCGGTGATCCTACTTGCTTAGTAAACGATTTCATTTCATTTCATTTCATCTAGCTGGACAGGCCAACTCTCCGAAGAATATGATGGAAAGCGAAAAGCTAAAAAGCGGGGGTTGTGGCGCAATCTAAGAGTTATGCCCAATTAAATTTCAAATTGCCTCTTTCAAAGCGCAATAAGCAAAACAAGAATACTAATTATTGTTGGGCCATTTCGATAACTCCTTCAGTAATTTTATAATCTCATTGTAAGATCGTTATTTTTTATACTAATATCGTTGCCTTAGACATAAGACAATATTGTAGAAGTTTAAGCCGGCATCGTTTTAATATCCATTTTTTTCTTGTAATGATAAAGTGGCAAAAATGTTTCCAATCTTGGGACACAGACCTCCAAACTGTTAAAGGCGTTAATCTTTCACGATTTAAGAGATTTCACAAGTTTTCGACTATCTGGATCTAGAACATGTTGGATTAAAATCCAAATAAAAGCATTTTGTTCAAATAAACCAATAACAGGTACTTTTAAATTGTCAAATAATCGGTCAGTCTGTAAGATGAAGCTAGTCATCCATTCCAAAACGTAGATCTCTATAGAGAAAAACGGGAAAGTAACTCCACGAGCCCTCTTTTAAAATTATAAAATTGTTACTAAATAGTTGATTAGATCGGCATTTGAATTGGTCCATATGAAAACGACGCAGAAAGACGTTAAACGTTAAAAGAGTCGGTTAGAGAAAACATAACAGCATAAAAGCAATTCAGAAGTTAAAATAAGCTGTGGCAGCTAAGCATCACTTAAAAATATATACTGAATATATACTAATATAGAAAATACCAAACAGAATATATTGAATGTTAGAATAAAATACTTTTAAGTGTAAAACTAAGCATGTCATTCTGTTCTATGTCCGTAAAAATCCATAAAAACTTATTGTATCAGATCTTATAGAAAATAAATAGTAGGTAGTGCGTAGATATAAAACACAAAGAGCCTTCAATTATAACCGCATCATAGAACAAAACCGACAGTTTCTCAATTGGAGGACCCATTGTAACTTGGCGTCAATAGGGTTAATCCAAGAAAAACTGTCGACTCGACAGGGACCAATTCTACTCCATTCAGTTGAACATTGGTACTTAGCTGCCTGACATTTGGTCTAGAAAATTTACTGACTTTAGTTGTTTTTTTTTTCATTTTAGAGAAGGTTATTTACATTAAACCAATGGACAACTTTAGAAAGTGCATTGTTAACTTCGTAAAAATTTGCTAGCTGACGCTTGACTTTAAAAATAAGAGAAGTGTCATCCGCGAACAATACTATGTTGTGATTATCCCACACGTGATGAGATAGATCATTAATATAAATTAAAAACAAGAAAGGACCTAGAATTGAGCCCTGCGGAACGCCCATGGTGACCGCAGATCCTGCAGATCTCTTGCCAGTAACATCAACCCTCTGAATTCGATTATTCAGATAAGAAGTCAGAAGGTCGAGAGCTCTGTCCCTCAAACCATAATGGTACAATTTCCTAATAAGAGTATCATGATGTACGCAATCACAGGCCTTGGACTAATCACAAAAAATACCAAGAGCATCTTGCGATTCCTGCCAGGCCCCAATTATGTTCTTTAGCAACGCCACGCCCGCATCTGTAGTTGAACGACCCTTTGTAAATCCAAATTGTTTCACGTGCAATAAATTATGTAAATTAAAGTGCCTCATTAACTTTCTCAAAATTATTTTTTCGAAAATTTTGCTCTAAGTTGGGAATATCGAAATTGGCCGAAAATTCGTGGGATCAGTTGTACTACCAGATTTGAACAGTGGAATTACTTTGCTAAATTTCATCAAATCAGGAAATATACCAGATGCGACACAAGAATTAAAAACAATTGCTAATAAAGGTGCGATAACATCCATTATTGAAGCTACAGTATATACTGACAAACCCCAACCATCGGCGGTTTTTTTTTTACATCAATATCCTTAAAAGATACTATAATGTCTTTGGCTCTCACAAATGTAAATTCAAAGTGTTTGTCACATTCTGGAACACACACGTAAGCAGAAGTAGAGGAAGAAGAAATTTCTGTTGTTATTCTTGGAATATTAGTAAAAAAAAATTAGTCCGTCAGTCAGATTTCCAAAAAATACTAGACACGTATTTTTTTTTTTTTTTTCATATAAACAAAATATGAAGACTACACTTTTTAGTGAGCAGTGAAGTCACCAGCCACCACTCCTGACCTTTGATGCCTTTTATATTTGTCAATCTTTATTGATTTGATAAAATAATATGTAGCGGAACCTACAAAACGCCACAAAATGAACGACGCGTCATATTGACGTCACACGAATTCTACATCTCGCAATCAGAGTTTACCGTGCAATTAGCACACACACAACTTGCCAATTTCAACCATTGGGCAAGTGCCCGCCAGACATGACACCCGTCTGGTTGGAGGATCCTCCCTTTTCTATGGAGGATGAGTGAGCTTTACTCCCTGTTCCTCATGCCTCCACACTGGTGACCCCGACGTGATCGTCAGCGCAGCCTTCGTGCATCGTTCCTCATGCCTCCACAAATATATACGTATCAAATATTTTTCTATAATCTGAATGACGGACTAATTAGTTTTTTTTAGTCAAATACCCTATTGGCGTTAGTTGCAGATGATACCTACTTCCTTAATTTTTAAGATAAACAGACGTGCATCATATCTTGACGATGTAAATAACGCCCTACTGCAGATAAAAAATTGATTCACAGCTAGTAATTTGGTATTAAATAGGAAAAAAACTAAATGCATAAGATTTGGTTTACCGAATATTAAAGTAGTCATTGTGACATAGTATTGACCAAAGAGAAACTTGAATTCGTCGATAAAACTTTTCTCCTGGGGAGCATGATCGACTCAAGATTGTAATTGGGTCCTCATTTAACATCTCGGTTCAGCAGCTACCGGTTCAGTACCTGCACACGTACCGCGAGGTTGGTCTATTTCAGTTACTTTCATAGTACAGTAGAAACTCGATTAACCGGACTAATTGTTGTCGTTAGGCATCCGGATAATCGAAAATCCGGATAATCGAATGTATGAAGAAAAGCGGGCTTTATGTATACATATGTAGTACATATGTACAATAGTGTTATTCAAAAACAACAAATACATATTAACGAAATTCAATGTTTATTAAGAAAGTGTTAAAAGATACATTTTTCAAAATTGTATTTGGTAATTTGCGTTTGGTATTCATAAAATAAAATATGTAATACATACATACATAAGTTTAATTTGGTTTAAAATATTTGGTAATTGTCATTTGACGTAAGCCACTTTTTCTCTTCATTGCTGCTATGTCACGAATTCGTTTCAGCTGCAGTAAACTTACAGTAAAGGCCCAGATATCGGTTGCCCAGTTGATCGTTTTTGTAAAAACCAACAATATAAAGCGTCTTCTAAAAGTTCATTTTTCGGTTTCTTCATTATTTTTCTATGTTTACTCCCGTCTTCACTATCTAATTTGCAGGTGTACAACAAAATTGAATCAGTATTCTTCTTAATGTCACTTATCGTGGATGTACCTACACCATACTTATCAGCTAACTTACGACCAGTTTCTCCTATTTTTAATGAATCAATAATATTTATTTTGTCTTTAAGCGATAGAACCACTCTCTTACGCTTTGACATTTTTGACACGTGACACGCGTGTCCGAGCCCAGTAACAATTTATTGCTAACTAAAACAATAAGTAACTAAACGCGTGGGGAGCGCACTCTGCGGGGCGCGGGGTGCGCGGGTGGGATTAATGCCAGTTCTGACACGTTCATGCTTGCATAAATTCGACTTGGAGGTATTTCGTATATTGGTCGTGGTTGGTAGTCCGGATAATCGCGAATCCGTATAACTGAGGGCCGGATAATCGAGTTTCTACTGTATTACGTTCTAAGGTTAATTTTACTATGGGGCGGGCTGCAGAAATCTAATCAACTTTTATAGAGATTCTCTAAGGGAATTATTTAAAGATATTAACACCATAGATACTTAAGTAAAAGAAGAAGTGAAAGACACCATTATAGAACTAGGAATAGGGATAATTAGTTCAACCTGGTTTCAGACTCATCCTTCATAGGCAACTGTTTAAAATGATACAATAAGATTCTTGGCCACATACCTCAACTACGTGAATCAAAATTTTAATCTTATATTAAACGCACATTATATAGCTAAGTTTACTTAGGGAATCACATCACATTGGTCTACAAGAGAGCATAAACTAATTAGCATTCGCAAACATTGTTAGAACTGCTCACCATTGGAAAAACTATATTTGTATGTTCTTAGTATTGTATAAGTGCACAGCACACGTGTGAGCATCATTACCATTTACTGGGTGCGTCTTTCATTGACTTGAATATACTCTGTCGGATGAGAGTATGTCATACAAACTGTAATTTCCCGCTGATGGTGGCGTATGTGGTTGAGCTAAATGTTGCCGATCCACATGTGATGTTCGTAAACGGGCGCCGTCAGTAAGGTCTGGTCATCTTTCAAGCTGATTTATTTACGAATTACTCGTGATACAGTCTTGTTCTATGATGCGGTTACCATTGAAGGCTCTTTTTGTTTTATATCTACGCACCACCGACTATTTTCTATAAGATCTGGTACAAAAACTTGTTATGGATTTTTACGGACATAGAACAGAATAACATGCTTAGTTTTACTCTTAAAAGTATTTTATTCTAACATTCAATATATTCTGTTTGGTGTTTTCTATATTAGCATATATTCAGTATATATTTTTAAGTGATGCTTAGGTGCCACAGCTTATTTTAACTTCTGAATTGCTTTTATGTTTTCTCTAATCGACACTTTTAACGTTTAACGTCTTTCTGCGTCGTTTTCACATGGACAAATTCAACATGCCCATGTAATCAAATATTTTGTAACAATTTTATGATTTTAAAAGAGAGCTCGTGGAGTTACTTTCCCGTTTTTCTCTATAGAGATCTACGTTTTGGAATGGATGACTAGCTTCATCTTACAGACTGACCGATTATTTGACAATTTAAAAGTACCTGTTATTGGTTTATTTGAACAAAATGCTTTTATTTGGATTTTAATCCAACATGTTCTAGATCCAGATAGTCGAAAACTTGTGAAATCTCTTAAATCGTAAAAGATTAACGCCTTTAACAGCTTGGACATTTATGCTACTTTATCATTACAAGAATAAAATGGATATTAAAACGATGCCGGTTTAAACTTATACAATATTGTCTTATGTCTAAGGCAACGATATTAGTATAAAAAATAATGATCTTACAATGAGATTATAAAATTAATGAAGGAGTTATCGAAATGGCCCAACAATAATTAGTATTCTTGTTTTAAATTGCAGATGTTAATAGGTATGAACCCTGCTTATTGCGCTTTGAAAGAGGCAATTTGAAATTTAATTGGGCATAACTCTCAGATTGCGCCACAACACCCGCTTTTTAGCTTTTCGCTTTCAATCATATTCTTCGGAGAGTTGGCCTGTCCAGCTAGTTGTAAGAGGGATTAGTCTATGTATATCATACCCCCGGCCATGTTGAAAAGTGAGAAAACCTAAGTAAGGAATTGTAAAGTTCAACAAACCGGGATTTCGTTTTTCCGGGTGAGTAATCATCAAATGACTTCTCTCGCTCTGGGCGGAGGGGAAAAGCGTGTCAGACTTTTATTGACTAAACCCCCTGGTTTAGTCAGTAAAAGTCTGACATGCTCTGAGTCACTAAGCAAAAAAAGCAACATCCCTTACTGTGTAACACACTAACAATCATAATTTAAATAACTTTGAAGGGTATTGCTAATCCATTGCTTCATACGAGTAATTACGAGTATGTTGGTCTTTCAACAACCTCAATAACGCAATGAATTTTACTGAACTGTCAAAATGAAAGCTAATGATAGCGTGATACACAATTACCCCACAACTCTGATAAGTGATTCCTGAGATAAAACGGATAATCGGAGATTCGTCATTCTTTTTATACTAACGTAGGTATGCAAGTAAGGAAGAAGAATTCCTCTGCCAGGGCTGCGAGTTGTTCGAAAGAGATGCCATGGCCCTGGCGCATAGGCAAGTGAAGGAATACGGATGGTTTTAGTCAGTAAAAGTCTGACACGCCCTTCTGCTCCGCCCAGAGCATGAGAGGTGATGATTTTCCAGCCAAAAAAAAAAAAGATATATTATTATTGTATGTCAATCAATAGCAGTGAGATTACGGTTACGTGTTTCTTAGTAAGGCTTTATGTACTTGTAATTAATATAATACATGGATACAAGATATACATCAACATAAAAAATCGCTTTGGGGGTCAAAACCAGATTTTACGCGATTTTGTCCCAATTTTGTAACCTACATTGCAGGTTTTCATTCCGGCTTACTAGTAGGTACTTCCTTAATAAAAACATTGCTCCGAGGTACTTTCTTAGTAATTCAGTCCTTTTTTGTCCAATTTTCCTTGATGAGTATCTTATATACCTAATACCTAAACCTTGAACATTATCTACCTTTTGTTCATATTCGTAGAGGCTGCTATTTATTTAGTTACTGCTTCTGTTGATATACCTACCTAGGTATTTATTATTGACTGTTATTCCTATTGCCTAAGCATTTGAACTTACAACATGAATTACATACAGGGTGTATCTGACATCGTAACGCAAACTTCGCGAGAAGGCTACACCGCATGCCATTAATAAAATTATGATATCGTTAATGAGCGGTTACAGAAATAACAGTGTTTAAAAAAATGTTACGGCTCGGCCATTGAACGTCGCAAGCGTGCCGCCGCGTGTGTTTGTGTTGACCGATGATGTGAACTCTATTAAATCAGCTGATAGGATAGTTTTTCGAGTTTTGTTCACATTGCGCTTCTTTGTGTAATTAGCGAATTAATTATTTTTTTACTTTAAAATCTTATTGCGTCATAAAAGAATAGCAATTATGAACGGTTAAAAGTGAAAAACTGCATATTATTTTTTTTTTAATCAGGAAAAAACCGACGGAAAATTCCACTTGGGTTCAGAATCATGTACTGGATCCATGGTACTCGTTTGTGCGTCGATGTCAGAAACACCCCTTATATGATTGTGAACAGGCGCTGTAAGTGGGGACAGGTCATATCTTAGCAGCAAGTTTTAATTTAATTTCTGGTTTGTTTTTATATTTTCTATAACGGACGCTATTAACGTGCATTTCTTTCTGCATCGTAAATCAACAAAGACAGTTTCATCAATAGCATACAAAGGTAGGTCTACGGCTATGCTACGCTAGCTATAATTCGTAGCATTGTAGCGGAAAACCGATCCGCTACGAGGCGAGTTTTGAATTGTAGCGGACAACCGATCCGCTACGAGGCGAGTTTTGAATTGTAGCGGACAACCGATCCGCTACGAGGCGAGTTTTGAATTGTAGCGGACAACCGATCCGCTACGAGGCGAGTTTTGAATTATAACGGACAACCGATCCGTTACGAGGCAAGTTTTGAATTATAGCGGACAACCGATCCGCTACGAGGCGAGTTTTGAATTGTAGCGGACAACCGATCCGCTACGAGGCCAGTTTTGAATTGTAGCGGACCACCGATCCGCTACGTGGCGAGTTTTGAATTATAGCGGACAACCGATCCGCTACGAGGCGAGTTTTGAATTATAGCGGACAACCGATCCGCTACGAGGCGAGTTTGGAATTGTAGCGGACAACCGATCCGCTACGAGGCGAGTTTTGAATTCTGGAATTTTGTATGTAGGTAGTATACCTATGTAGTACTTCAATGAACTAGTATTTTTGGCTTCAAAGCGGCAACCAATTTTGCTCTCGCTACTCAGATGCGGCATAGTTTTTAACGTAAACGCCGATCGACGTGAAGCGCGCATGCCGAATAAAAATAACATCGGTATTTTTAGCACTTTGTTATGAATTTCAATTTATTCATTAGCGAATTCCTGAGATTTCTCCAGTAGTGCGCTATAGTTGTTGCTATAGTGACTGTTTAAGCTAGTAGCAAAATTCATTTAATTACTATAGCCATTTTTATGTAAGATTCATGAAGTTATTGATAGAAATTTGAAAAAAAGAATACTTTCTGTTTTATTTTTGTCGATCATGATTTTACCTAAATAGTGCTTATGTCTCTGTGATATGTAACTTTATTGTGCTCTCCCGTGTAATGAACATCCTTTTTAAGTATAAAAAAATATATGATTGAAAACTCCGAATATTATCAGGGGTTGCAAGCCATTTTGTTTGTTTTAATTTCATAATAATTAAACCTTAATACATAGTTAATGGATAGGTAGGTACTTATTATTTAAAAAGAATTCAATTATAGATATCTACAAAATATTTTAAGTTGTCTTTCTCAATCTAATTTAAACATCTTCATAAATATACCAAACTACTACTTAAACTTCAAAGAAACGACTAAAACTTTGAGAGTATGATTTTTTTTACTCACAAAGAGAATATTTCAACAAAAACTTTCAAATAGTGGAGATTATTGGACCCAAGCTTAGAGTGTAAGTATCGATTTAAATAGTTCATATTTAAGTATTTAGAATATCGTTAGTCCATGTCCAGAGACACGGGGTGAAGTTTTGAATAAAAGCACAAAGTGTAAATGTACCCTACAATCTTGACAATAACATAATAATAATAAATAGTTTATTTCTCAGCTTTGTACATAATTTTTATAATAATTTTAGGTGGTAGGCCATAACATGGGCCGCCGGCATAAGTTACCGCCCGCCAGACAAAGCCTTGCCGCCAAGTGATTTGTCGTGTTCCGGCTTGATGTCTGGTGACGTCGTACGGAGGACGGGTCTGAGCAATTGTGTTGCGATGTGTGCCGGGTACGATGCGCCTAATGTTGTTGTGTTGAGAGTTAGGTCGTGGAGGGTCTTCAGATCAATCTCCCTTCGGTGCAGCATCGTTGGTCGTGTTATTGGGTTTAACATTGCATCACCTCGCTCAACTGCCGTCTTCCTTCCTATTCGCTCAGTTTTTCTGAGTGACCTATTCACTATAAATAAACTAGCGCGCTTTACCATCAACGATCGCATCACTGCTTACCATCTGGCGGGATTGCGGTCAAGCGCTAGTTTATAATTATTAAAAAAAAATATGACCACACGACTGAAGTGAAACTTCTTTCGCTCCATATGTATGTATTATATATATATGTGTGCAATATATACATGTATACACATGTACATACATAAATTTTCTATAAATATGTAAATTTATTTCATGCTTTCATTGGTAAATTAATATTTTTGCATACATCTTCCATTTTTATTGAAAAAAAAGGGCGGGGGGGAGTGGATTCCCTCGGGGCCAAAAGGTCGGGCTCCTCCTCCTGATTCAGGGGACCCCAAACTCGGGTATTCCACGACCTATGGTTCCCGAGATAATCCACGGGGAGGTGAGGTAACTAAAGGGTGTCCTTCGGGGGGGTAGTAGATTCCCACGGGGCTAAAAGGTCGGGCTCTTCCTCGTGAATCAGGGGACCCCAAACTCGGGTAGTCCACGACCTCTGGATCCCGAGATAATCCACGGGGGGGTGAGGTAATCAATGAGGGGGGTCGCGGGGTGTTCGCAGCGTCATGTTCTCGAAGAAATTCATAGTTCTTAATCAATCAAGGTACTTAGCTTAATAATTGAGCTTATGAGGTTCGAAAGCAATTTGTACTTTGTGTCCAATTATCGTATTGTGACGATATCTTCAAGCTTCTATACTTTCAATTATATCAGAAATGTTCAGCAAAAATATGTAAAACAATATAAAGGCCAGAACAGAACGAAATTTATAAATTATTTGTGCTCTTAGGTAATCAATTGTTAACAAATCTTAAAAATATCCAAAAAATATATATTGCCTTCGGCGAGATGCGAACTCACAACTTCATACTCGACATGTCATGCAATATCTACATGAGCCAACGTCATGTTCTCGAAGAAATTCATAGTTCTTAATCAATCAAGGTACTTAGCTTAATAATTGAGCTTATGAGGCTCGAAAGCAATTTGTACTTTGTGTCCAATTATCGTATTGTGACGATATCTTCAAGCTTCTATACTTTCAATTATATCAGAAATGTTCAGCAAAAATATATAAAACAATATAAAGGCCAGAACAGAACGAAATTTATAAATTATTTGTGCTCTTAGGTAATCAATTGTTAACAAATCTTAAAAAGATCCAAAAAATATATATTGCCTTCGGCGAGATGCGAACTCACAACTTCATACTCGACATGTCATACAATATTTACATGAGCCAACTCCTTGTTTGTAGTACAGACGAAATAGAACCCCACTTAACTTCCGTTCGCCTTGCCCGATGATTTTTCGTAACGCTTTCGCCAGTTTACTCCCCAAGTCAAGCGTGCCTAAAGAAGTTTCACTTCAAAAAATCTAAATAGCACTGATGTATAATTTTCCTAAACTACGTAGAACCTGTGCTTCAGGCGTAAAAGTGCTTTTTATAAATTTCTATTTTGCAATAAATTAACAATAAAAGTAGTACGTAAATATCTAGGACACAATGGAAGTATACAGTGGCAAAATTACAGAATTCAAAACTCGGCTCGTAGCGGATCGGTTGTCCGTTACAATGCTACGAATAGCATCTATTAGCTAGCGTAGCATAGCCGTAGACCTACCATTGTATGCTATTGATAAAACTGTCTTTGTTGATTTACGATGCAGAAAGATATGCACGTTAAAAGCGTCCGTTATAGAAAATATAAAAATCAATCAAAAATCAAATTGAACCCTATTGCCTATTGTTTGCTATTGCTTTCTAAATTTATATACATACTGTAAGTAGGTCTTCAGTCTGCTCATTGACAAACTTTGTAAATAATTAGAAACAACATTCTTACAGCTAAAATAATTCAAATTATACATATTTAATACTCTATTTAATCTATTGTATAAAAAGGGCCCTAAAAACGTATAGAATTTGTGTGTAGTAAATACATATTTAGAGATAGAGGTTGAGCTGCACACTATATCATTCCGCATTTTGTTAATTATATTAGCGTTGTAATCGTAGCATGCAGTTTTAGTGCTGCCATTATAAAATAACGTCAAAGCGTTTTCCCAACTACTGCATAAATCAAATTAGCAACTTTTATTAAAATGATATCGTTATCCACGTCATATTTATGTTTATTGGCGTTTTCCGCACAATAAGAAAGCTCTAGGTTTCTAGTATTGAATATCCAAAAATTAGGTACTTGTACCAGGCATTTCACATATAAATTTTGAGCATATTGGTCTATATTTTATTATTAAATCTTCAAATTTCTGTAAAATATAAAATAACTGTAGGTACATAACACCGAAAGGCGTGATCCGATTCTGAGTATGAAAAAATAATAAGCCGATTGGAGTGCGCCGCATTGAATGAGTTAAGCTCAGGTATGGACAGGCGCGTTTTTGAACATGTGCACAAAAAAAAAAATGCAAAAAACAACTTGCAAACCTAACACTGTTTTTTTAGGACAATAGATTGAGCTCTCTATTCAATCGAGCATTAGGTATCCACCCTAATGCTCGATTGAATAGAGTGTTGAAAATTCAGGGATGTAAAATTTTACACTGATATTTTACGTATCGTGGTAAGTCGTGGTGGCCTAGTGGTTAAAGGACCAGCCTCTCAAGTATGAGTGTGCGGGTTCGATTCCAGGTCAGACAAGTACCAATGTAACTTTTCTAAGTTATATGTACTTTTTAAGTATACCTTGGTCACCAATCGTCATCATCATCATCATCATCTCAGCGTATAATCCCGGTCGCATCCGCGGCTTTCGCGTTGGAGCCCGGGGTCCGCTTTCCTACTATTACGCCTCCATTTCGCACGATCTCTGGCATCCTGTGGTGTGAGATTGTTGGCACGCATGTCATCTCTTACAACGTCAAGCCAGCACTTCTTGGGCCTTCCTCGCTTGTTCCGGCCCGGCGGAGGCGCCATGGCAAGACATTTGTTACCCACGTAACATGCCGGTTTACGTAAGACGTGGCCGTACCAGCGTAGGCGACTCTCTTGCAGTTTGTCTGCTATGTCAGGGACATGGAGACTGCCACGAATGCGGGAGTTCCTGATGCGGTCTTTCCGCGTAACTCCACACATCCACCGCAGCATACTCATCTCCGTGACACGCAGCTCCCGCTTGTGACGCTCAAGCACAGGCCACGCCTCACTGCCATACAGAAGGACAGGTCTAATGATGGTCTTATAGACCTGTCCCTTAAGCTTAACCGGCATTTTGGGGTCACAAATGACACCTGTCATCTCACGCCATTTTGCCCAAGCTGCGGAAATGCGTGCTTTAACGTCGCAATCAATGTCGCTGGACGCGTGGAGCACAGACCCCAAGTATTTAAATTGGTCTGTGCACTCGACCCTGTCTCCGCCTATGCACACAGGCATAGGGTCTGTGGTGTGGCTGGCCATGTACACTGTCTTCGCCACATTGAGTTTAAGACCTCCGCTCTCAAGCGAGTTCTTCCACGCATTTACACCAACCGTTCCCTGTCCGCGTCTGCCAGCGCGATATCATCAGCATACATGAGCAACCAGGGAGGTTGCTCATGTGAATTCTTGATGCTGTCTGACAAGACGTCTAATATCACGCTGAACAGGAACGGACTAAGGACGGATCCCTGGTGTACACCGACGGTGATGGGGAAGGGTTTAGTGTCGCCAACAATGGTCCTAACAACGGAATCGGAATTGAGGTACATGTCTCGAATTATGTCAACATAGGCTTCTGGTACCCCTTTGGACCTCAGTGCCCACCAGATCACCCCCCGAGGGACACAGTCGAAGGCCTTCTGCATGTCTAAAAAGAGCATATGCAGAGGCGTGTTCTTCGATCTATATCTCTCCATGGTGATCCTTAGGGCGAAGATAGGGTCCGTGGTTCCGTACCCTGGACGGAACCCATATTGACACATCGAGACAGCTTACTCCTGCCGGATCCGGGAGTCTAAAATCCTCTGAAAGATCTTCATGGTGTGGGACATGACCTTTATACCGCCGTAGTTACCACACTCCTGTATAGAGCCCTTGCCTTTGAAGACTGGAGTGATAATACCCAGTCTCCATTGGCTCGGGATTTTTCCGGACAAGAGCACGCGGTTCAGAAAGTTTGTTAACATGCCCACACCGCGAGGAACCATCGCCTTCCAGGCCTCAATGGGGACTCCGTCAGCACCGACAGCTTTCCGATTCGCCATGCGACGAAGAGCCGTGTGGACTTCCTCAGGCGTTATCGGGGGCACTAATCCAAGGTTCGGAGGGAGTTCCGGTGTCTGCACCTCTTGGTGCTGCTTATTCAGCAGCTCGTGGAAGTACGTACGCCATCTCTCCTTCACCGCGCGATCCTCGCAAAGCAGGTTGCCAGTAGGGTCTTTTACACAACGGCACTTGGATATATCCTGTGCCGCTTTCACCCTAGAACGTGCCAACTTGTAAATGAGCTTCTGCCCCTCAGACTATTCCAACTTCTGGTAGAGCGGTTCTAAGTGGTCTCGTCTGGCTCTGGCTACAGCTCTTTTAGTGGCACGTTTGGCAACCTTGTATGCGTCGCGATCTTCAGGAGATCCGGTCGCCTGCCACGTTTTGAAGAGGGCTTTCTTCACCCTTGTCTCCCGCTGGACTGTGTCGTTCCACCACCAGGTCTCCTTGTCACTTTTGCGACCGCCCTTAGACACGCCGAGCACCAACCGCGCCGCCCTAGTAATAGCTGCCTGGATTCTGTCCCAGTGATCTTGGACAGATTCTCCCTCGGTACCAGCGCACTTGTCGCCAATAACCGAAGCGAACTCCTGGTACTTATTTTCATCAAGCAGCCACCACCGGATCTGTTGTCGGCAGCGCTCTACACGTCTACATTGGGCCTTAACGCAGAGATCCATGACAAGGAGACGGTGTTGTGCAGTAAGACTCTCACCGGGTATGACTTTGCAGTTGGCTACTTTGCCGATGTGGTGTCTCCTAGTTAGTAGCAAGGCGATCTGGGTAGCGCTTCGCCCGCTCCGGTAGGTAACAAGGTGCTCCGGTTTCTTTTTGAAGTAGGTGTTCACAATTGCCAGGTCAACGGCCGCACACGTTCGGAGAATGTTGTCCCCTTCCGCGCTGCGGCTACCGTACCCAAAGCCACCGTGAACCCGCTCAAACCCGTCACACTTCTCACCCACATGACCATTCAAATCACCACCCAGAACGATTCCCTGGGACAACGGGATCCCGTGAAGCAATCCTTCGAGCTGGCTCCAGAACAACGTCCTTTCGGCGTCACCGCACCCGGCCTGCGGAGCGTAAGCACTTATCAAGTGGGTTATTACCCCATTGACAAGCACCCGCACCGACATTAGCCGATCACTGATGCGATTCACCTCCAAGACGTCATCCTGGAGCTCGTCAGACAACACCACGGCGACCCCATTCCTCCCAATAGGTACACCCGTGTAGATCAGCTTGTAGCCATTCCCAATAAGTCGGGATCTGCTGCCTTTCCACCGAGTCTCCTGCAGGAACGCCACGGCCACCCTCCGCTTGTGGAGAGTTTCGGCCAATTCTCTCCCGCGTCCAGTTAGCGTGCCAACGTTCCACGAAGCGAAACGGAGTTTACTGGTTTGGGCTCGCTTCTTCAGCCGTGTCCGCCCCTGACACGGTAGCCCTAGCCCACAGGTCACAGGAGTCGGGCGGGGTTCCTGCGCGCCATTTTGAGGCGGCGCCCTAACTGTAACTCGTGCCTTTCTTCTATTCCTTTTCATGTTTGGCGGTTTTTTTGGCTTATTACGAGTGCGACTGCCGTCTGACCACTCAACCCCGAAAGGGAAGCCGGCGTCAGGGCCCTGTCCGTATATCAGCAGGTGCACCGTCTGGCAGGTGGGGTTGACTAGTCCTAAAGATGGTGGTGGGACCCCACCGCACCCCTCTGTACTTTCTAAGTATATCTTGGACACCAATGGCTGATAAAAAGGTGAAGGAAAACATCTTGAGGAAACCTGGACTTTAAGTCTGAAATCGCCAACCCGCATTGAGCAAGCGTGGTGATTACGCTCAATCCTTCTCTGTGTGAGGAGAGGCCTGTGCCCAGCAGTGGGACGATAAAAAGGTTGAAGACGATGATGATGATTTTACGTATGTGCTTTATTTCTTATTTTTCAGCCTATATAGGTCCACTACTGGACAAAGGCAAGATGAGCGATCCTGTGGTGCCTGCATCCACCGGCTTCCTGCTTATTTTGGATTAGTAAAAAAAAACAAACAGTTATTATGGACAAAATTTATTTAATAAGTCTTACTTGTGGTTTAATGTACTATTTACAGGACATAACATCAATTATAATACTTAACTATAATAAACAATGAATACCCATTGTTGTAATGTATATCTAAAGTCATGTTTCCATTTCGCCAATTATTGAGTCTAATTTCAACTGCATATACGGTTAAATGCATAATTCGTCAAAGTGTAATTAAACAAACTTATCGATGTGTGTAAACCAACTCTCAATACTCGAGAAAATGGAAACGCGCTTGGAAGTTAATTCAACTGTTCAAATATCCATATGGCATATATTTATATGTTCACTTAAGTACTTCAAATATCATTTATTTATTGTAAATTACAATATCATTGTAAAAAAGTACCTATTTACAAATATCGATGGTCACTTTTAATTTCATCTTAACTTAAAATAATAACATTTTATGTGTTGCGTTTTTATTTTATATTAACAGGCCAAAGTGTGTGATATAGGCAGTGTTCATAATTTGTGTGAGTAGGTTTGGTTCATTGAGCCGCTAAGCATAATAATACAACAAAATAGGAATTATTTTATAACGGCAGCGTTCTAATTAAGGTCAAACATACTTAGTGAGGAGAAAACAATCAAGTCGAAACGACAAAAAACTCTCGCAAACTGCAATAAAATATATACGAGCAGCCTTTGTTACTAATTTTACACAATAAACGGGGAAAATTCCATAAACTGCAGTGATTTCGAACGCAAACCGGTGTCCATACCCTTCATTCATGGTATGTATTTATTTAGATCGGAAAGCTTTGCAAGCATTTCTAATTTATGTGTGTTATGTTAGTGTATTCGTAATATTTGTGTATTATACGGTGCACACTTTGCGTGCATCAAGTCTCATTTTTTTGTCTGACCTGTGCAACCATTTTCATACACACAACAATTTTTATCAACCATGCAACAATTTTTAATGAGTAAAAGTAACAATACACTTATGAAAAGTATAATGAGAATTGAACCATCCATATCCTTATACTAATAGAAGTAATTGACGACTCATAATTGTCACAATGACTTAATTAATATCCGTCTTGACATCGAACGTTGAACACTTACACAAACCATTGAAATAATTAATAAATAAAAAATAAAATACCTGCCACTATGTCAATTTGAAAAATGAAATGATACTCTAAATTCTAAAACTCATAATTTAATATATTGATAAACGAAATTTAAGATATTTTAAGGTGGGAATTTCATAATTTTAGTCTAAATGAGTTTAACATCACAACACAATGGATGGTAAGGATGAGTCTGTATTTTAATAAGGATCAAGAGTACTTAATATTACTTGTAACATCAGCAGTGATGCTCTTACCTAATTACGAAAGATTAATTGAATAGAAAATTGTTTGTAATAAAAATATACATAATTTATAAATCATTGAAATAAATGAAACTCAAAATCTCGTGTTTCTTATTTAAGTAGTCGTTCATAATTATGGTATAAGTAAGTTGGATTGGCACTAAAAACATAGCTGGCAAATACTTTTAGAACCATTCAAATTCATAAATTTCAGTAGTGTTAGGTCGTAAATAAGTTGGCTTTAAAAGCTTTGTGATCTGTAGGTTTAAGGAGAAAATAAATATGCCAGTTGTATTGCATACGACGTAATTTGAGATCTATATATAGATATTCTGCTGAATCTTTAAAATATTAGTCTCGCATGTCGCAGGCACCTTACATAGACCGTCTTTTTGTAAAGTCTAGAGATGCTTAATTACATAAGGACTACACTATAAACTAGAAAATTAACTTAACTTTTCCGGCTATATATTTTGTAGGTAATTTATACAAGATGTCTACGTCATATTACAGTGCTTGTTTGTTTTAGCGTGATTAGCAGCACTTGATAAATTCGTGAAATTCGCTCATAATTTAATAACATTTTCTCTTCATATTTCACCATAACTACTTATAATACGGGAATAGTATAGGCAGTGATTGTATTTATATACTTGCCATATTTTATTTGCAAATGAATATAGAATTGTTTTAAAATATGTATGAGGACGCCTTTGCACACATATGTCACAAACCAAATTTTTGAAAATATCTTTATAACATTTAAACAAAAAATATACGTTTTTAATGTGGGTTTTTTGAACAAGCGGCATTAAAATTCATGTCCATGTATAAGTGGAAATAGGTAATACATTAAAGGACCTGAACACGCCGCGTACCTACGACTAATAAAATATTCACAGACATGTCCCCGATACTAGTATGACAGTCTTTTACCGAAGGCTATAGCCACGGGAGTCAGGTAAACAAGAGTTGTCTGGCAAAGAGGAGTTTAGCTTCAGGGTCCTCAACCCCAGTCAACCCGAAGACACATGAAAATATACACCGTGGTGTACATTCTGAACTACCCTGATTACGCCCCTGGTTATAGCCACACTGTTTTTTCGTAAATCTAGATCGTTACACTTAATAGATTTTGAGCCCTCATACAAAATCTAAGAACTCATAACTATTAGAAAATAATAATATCAAGAGTATCTCCAAAAATCCATCCTGTCAATTATAACCATTGATATAACACGAGTGTATATATACAATTATCCAATATTTACCCTATTGTGAAACTAGTAACATCGTTCTCATAATAAATCTTATTTTATTAAAGATCTGAACTCCTCTGTCCCAATAAACAATGCATTGTGATGAATGCTGATTAATTTCCTCCCAAACATATGTATAGAGTTTATAAAACTAGAAATTACCTAAGGTCACAACATACGATCACGGTGATTCAGTAAGTCTCATAAAATGATTATATTTTAAGAGTTCAAGCCATTTAACTCATGCAAATGGCTTGAGAAGTTAAAATACACTGATTAGTTTAGCGAGCTTCGACATCCCCCTTCGGCACCCTCGTTCTATATACAGGCGGAAATGGCAAAGTTAATTATTATTCTACAAACACCAATTTTAATAAGGAATAAAATGTAATTACGGTCGTTACTAACAATTTTCCCGGGGAGTCGTAATCTTCCTTCATCCCAATAGGGATGTATCCAAGGTATGAAAATCAAAAAAAAATATTTGTCTATCTTATAGATAATAAAAAAATTAAGAACGGTATTTTTTATTTTGTCAAAATTACCAAAAACTACTGGGATATAGCCCAAAAAGTTACAGAGTGGGGGCTAATTACGTCACGCCGTGGTATATTTTGTACCACGGCGTGACGTCAAGCGACATTTCAAATCAATATATCGTCCTAAGTATTTGAATGAAAGAAAAAATAAAAAATACGTGTTCAATATTTTTTATAAATCTATCTGATGGACATTAAATTATTTTTTAGCATGCAACCCAATTCTCACGAAAATTTTGGCCATTATCAGATCAGCCGCATTACGCGGGTTTGACGAATTATTTGGGCTCAGAATGTTCCTTTTGGATCTCACTACATAACACTCAGTACAGATTTCCTTGTTCAATAATGAGTTCTCGTAAAATTTTACTTGGATAATAATAACACGGACTTATAAACCGTATTTTGTTATTATTCCCTCCATGCTACAATTTAAAAAAAACTTTTTTATTTGTTTACATTTGAATCTGGATGCGAATGTTTTGGACCGCATGAGTGAAACGGAGTTCTGTCGAGCCAAATGGAGGCTCCATTATTTCAGTGTTACACACATTTTACGAACGCTCATTCACATACATTCTAGCATCACAATTGACAATGTACAACACTTCGACGATTTATTTACACCAGTCGCACCATACTTGCATTAAGTCAATTATAAACCACATTTACAAAATATGAGCTATGGAGATCACATGTCATTCGTTATCGCACGAAACCATTTCCAAATTTATATGAAGGACGAAAGTAAAGTCTTTACTTATAAGAAAAACAAGAGCTTACTTAATACATTCTATCGCTTTTGTACCAGTTCTTCGCGACAGATAGGTATTTTAATTTAAGAACTAAGCGATTTTATGGCAACTTCCCTTATCGTAAATACCTTTGTAATTTAAACAGTACGTCTTGATGTCATAGAAAAATTATTGATACATGAAGAATAGTCAATCCAGGTTTTATTTCATTATTTATTGTTTGAAAGAATAACTGGATGCAGCCACAACGGGGTTTCATCCAATACACAAGACATACCTATGTGTTACTTTAGTTTCAACGTATAGGAAATTTATCTAAGTTCAACTACACGTTGTACCTAAAGTAAACATGATTGGATTAAATTTAAACAATTTTCAATTGATTAAGATGAAATTTGGTTCACAAAATTTGCAAATTAAATCACCGGTTAAATACTCAATTTGGTTTCAGTTCTATGAATTAATTATAACACTTCAAGTTCCACGGCACTCGCGAAGTTACAGACTTATTTCTAGTTCAATTTTCCTTCCCTGTATCAAAATTTTATTCGACTTATCACAAAAAATATAATGTTCCCTTGCGCTAACTCCACATAACTTGTTATGAAAAGCAACAGCTGCTCTAAATTCAGATCCAGACCCACCAACTTCACTCACAACAAGAGTTTCGCGCAGTAACAGTCGTTGAACTGACTGGCAATGCGTGTCCATATTAGGCCTTCAGACAGGGGTAACAAGTGGAACTCAGGGGCTGCCACGGGGGCGTGACGCAACACGAACGCGGCCGAGCGTTGCCGAGTGTGGCCGAGCGTAGACGAGCGCCACCCGTCTTACAGCCGAGTTTATACGATGATCTCGCGGATGACGCGACGAGCGCGCGAGTTGGGCGTGGAGTAGCCCGACTCCAGCGACTCGTCATAGCCCAGCGACATGTGCAGCGGCTTCTCCTCGGCGCCGCCTTCCTCCGCGCGCATGCCGTACTCCGGCAAACCGCTCACCTCATGGTACGGCGATTCTGATGAAAGACAACATACTGTAGGTACCTACTCGTTGACATCTCGTCTTCTCCTATAAAAACTAACAGCCTTGTTTGGTTCACAAAGCTATGACGATCGTTATAACAAAATAAACATCTAAAATACCATCAAACAATCAGGAATAAAGACGATGATAGCAAGGGCACTTAGACTTGTTCTCGTCTAGCTTCTCTAAAGTAAATATATGTATGTACATATTTATGGCAGTTTTTTGTATTACAAGCCACGGTGTTTTCCAGAAGTGTGGGCGTAAGGTCATTACCGAGCGGCTACGCGGCTCGAAAATTTATCGTAGTAATTTATGAAGAACTTTTCGTAACGGGAGAAAAAAAAATCGTTGTAAGAACAAAGTGTTTCTATAATTAATCGGCGGTGAAGGTATAAAACACTTACCAATGTGTTGATCCATCCGTTTCTTGGGCTTGTGCACGGAGGCGTAAGGGTCGGAGCAGTACTCCTGTCGCGAGGGGTTCTGTGCGGCGCGCATGTCATAGTCGTTGGGGGCGGGCGGCTGGCTGGCGTGTGGCAAGTGAGAGTAATGCGCATAGTCGTCGATGTTGCGGTAGCCCGCATGCGAGATGGGATCGTAGTCGTAGTTGCTCTGATGATCAAGCACCTGGTGAGCTGGCAACGTCGCAGCATTATTAGCCGCGGCCATCTTCATCTGCCACAACGAGTCCTGAGAGTTGACGCTGCCCCCGTTGTTACTGTTTGTGTAGCTGTTCTCTATGAAGCCCATGTTTACCCCTGCGGAGAATTTCCTAGTTTAATATCAGACTGTCGGATTCCAGGAGGATCAAATGCAACGTGCGTGCGAAGCGTATTGTCCAGATGTAGGTTGTTTTTACCTTCTATGGTGACTGTTGTTGTTAGTCCTTAGTGGATGCGTATGAGAAAAACAAAACAACATAACAAAGAATATCTAAATGAAATTATGCAACGTTTAATGGAAAGGGTATATACATATTAAGGGCATGGCTGATATCAAACGACATTGGAAGGATTTAGCTCAAAATAAAGCCCTATGAATCTACCCTAAGATATGATTCCATATATCTTAATAGCCTACCTACATACTAACTCATATCTTCTGAAATTGTATGCATCTAAAAACCCTTTTAATATCGTTTAATAATAGCCATGCATTGTGATGTATCTATCCTTCCCATTATAATGTCGTATATGCCGTGTTCGACCAACTAGAAGAAATGTAATGAATGTAATGAGGATATTTGTAAAAATTTGGACACAAGGATCTTATAGGAAGTTATACTTACAATCAGAATTAGGCATAGTTTGTCCGGGATGAGGTTGAGTGTGAGGTGGCACATGGTATGAGTAGCCTCCTTGTGTCGCGTATACCGCAGTTTTTGAGTCATCCATAGACAACGCCATGTCCATCGAATGTTCGAGAGCTTTGTTTTCCATACCCGAGCTAGGGTAATACGGCGGTGGGGCTTGGTTCTGTGGGGTCACTTTGGCTGGTCTCATCGAGTCCATTTCATAGTCTTTGGATCTATCTTTCTTGTTGGGCCTGCGTCTGCACTGGTAGATTAGTAATAACAGTCCCACGAACAGAAGTACCACAACAGTAGTGACAAATATTCCTACAATAGCGGCCGTGGTCTTAGCGGACGTTTCCTTGATGTACGACGTTCCAACTGTTAAGAAAAACACATAATAATCATATATGATGTCTGGTGAAGCCGTACGGAGGACGGGTCTGAGCAGTTGTATTGCGATGTGTGTGGGGTACGGTGCGCCAAATGTTGTTGTGTCGGGAGTTTGGTCGTGGAGAGTCTTCAGATCAATCTCCCTTTGGCGCACATCGTTGGTCGTGTTGTTGGGTTTAACATAGCATCACCTCGCTCAACTGCCGTCTTCCTTCCTATTCGCTCAGTTTTTCTGAGTGAATAGGCTCTTAACAAACCAGCGCGCTTTACCATCAACGATCGCATCACTGCTTACCATCAGGCGGGATTGCGGTCAAGCGCTAGTTTATATTTATTAATATATATATATATATATATCCCTACTATTTCTATTCATATAAATATTTTTTTTTTATGAATTATAAACTAGTGCTTGACCGCAATCCCGCCTGATGGTAAGCAGTGATGCAATCGATGATGGTAAAGCGCACTAATTTATTAAGAGCCTATTCACTCTAGCCTTGAAGACACTCAACGACGGAAACACCGCCGCTGGGAAATTGTTCCAGTCCCTCGATGTACACGGTATGAAAGAGGAGGCGAAACGCTTCGTCCGAATCGTAGTGGTGTTAACAACGTAAGGGTGGAAACTCGCCGTACGGTGGAACGGAGATGGGCGAACTAAATCATGCAATTCCTTCGCACACTTACCAAAACGAATCCTATAGAACATCGAAAGGCTGGCTACTTTACGCCTGTGCTTTGGCTTTGGAAACTAAGCCTAGAGCACAGGCCACTACACACACATGCAGAGGTTACTTTTCTATTATCTTAAATAATCAACTTGAAGGAAAAATAAGCACATTAGCCGGTCTACGGATACAAGTAAATAAAATTGGCTATCGTCAGAAAAACGTGAAGCTTTAGTGAACAGCTAAAAAACTTTTTACAAAAAAATGGAAATCGACTTCAAAAAACACTTAAAAGGAAAAATAATTTTACTTTTGTCATGGCTCTAGAAGTCTGTGTCTCGAGATTTCTGTTGTTTAGCTCGCCACCGACTTTTAGAGCCATGGCAAAAGTAAAATTATTTTTTTCCTTTTCATTGTTTTTTGAAGTCGGTTTTTATGTTTTTGTAAAAGTTTTTATTTCATGCTTTTCAGTGTAGTCGAAATTAGAAAATTACTTTTTTCACCTCATAACACCAGTGGCAGCCATAACCCATATTAGAATAAGTTCTCATCACTACAAAAAAATCCCTATCTCAAAAACTACTGAACCGATTTTGATGAAACTTGCAATGTTCTCTCGGTTGAAGAATACCTAGTACAACAAAAAGAATTACTTAAATCGGACTTGTAGTTCCGGAAATATGCGCGCACAAACATAAAAAACATACATACACTTTTGAAATGTGGCACATTTGTTCAGACGCTGATATAGACTATTATATACGAAAACTGGGCAGTTCTAGAAATATTACATATATACGGGTCGAATTGATAACCTCCTTTTTTGAAGACGGTTAAAAAAACACTTAAAAGGAAAACATTATTTTACTTTGATCATGGCTCTAGAAGTCTGTGTCTCGAGATTTCTGTTGTTTAGCTCGCCATCGACGTCTTTTTCGTTTTAAGTATTTTTTGAAGTCGGTTTCTATATTTTAACCGACTTCAAAAAAAAGGATGTTATCAATTCAACCCGTATGTATGTAATATTTCCAGAACTGCTCAGTTTTCGTAAGTATGTTAGTCTATATCAGCGTCTGAACAAATGTGCCAAATTTCAGAAGTGTATGTATGTATGCATGTATGTTTTTATATTTGTGCGCGCATATTTCCGAAACTACAAGTCCGATTTAAGTATTTCTTTTTTTGTTGTACTTGGGGAATATTGCAAGTTTCTTCAAAATCGGTTCAGTAGTTTTTGAGATAGGGATTTTTTTTTGTATTGATGAGAACTTATTCTAACATGGGTTATGGCTGCCACTGTTGTTATGAGGTGAAAAAGTAATTTTAGAATTTCTACTAAGCAGAAAACACAAAACTTTTTACATAATGTTTCCCTTTTATTTTTAACTGCCAAGCGGGGTAACAACTTTATAAATATCTAAATTACGTAGTCTACAAGTAGTTACTTACTCTCTGCTTCCGTGTATTCGCTGCAAACATCTTGATTGACTTGCAAGCAAAGTTTGAGTCGTATGCGGGGATTAAAGTCATCCAGGGGAGGGTCAGTGACGTGTCGGGTGGTTGTACGGGTTGTCTTACTGGGCAGCTCGACTGTAGCCTCCTGCACTGTGGCCACCGCGCCCGAAAGGCGGAGCGTCACAGTATCCACTACCTGTTACATAAGAAATTATATTAACCTTTGTCTGGACTGAGCTAAAAGCTAACACTTCTTTCTGTGTGACTTTCTTAATCTATTAGAAAAAAAAAATCGGACAAAAAGTTGTATATAAAATTTTACATTATATTCTAACAATAATCTGTTTCAGAAATATGAAATAATACTTTCAGTATATAAAATGTATGTATAGTGCATACCCATGGCACCGGTGTGAAGTACCTAAGTGCATGGGTTTTTTAATTATTTTGCTTTGAAGTTTAGTGCGAAAACTTCACAGTGATGACCCTAGAAATAACTTTAAAATTAAATTTAAAGATTATAAAACAGAGTCGATTTTTAAGGACAACTAAGTAAGTACCTACGTACATATTTACGTAAGTATCTTTATTGACGCGAACCAGTAGGTAATGTGTGCCGGTAGGTATTTAGCAGTCGGCCTCAGCTGTAGCGTAGGTTTAGGGTTGTCGACAAAATGTTGAATAAATATTTTTATTTATTTTGTAGGAAAAAAAAATTTTTAGTATTTCAAATTTATGACTACTTCATGTTGAAGTTGATAAGGTATACTTCAATATCTGAAAGTATTGTTTCACCTTTCTGAAACACGTTGTATTTTAATTCTGTATGCTGAATATAATTTAGGTACAATAATTTATACCTGTAATCTGTATAGCATTAAATAGCATTTGAAACCCAGAAGTTGATGAAAATCGCCACAATCGTTACGCTTTGCAGTCGCACAAATACAGTAAGATTTTTTAGTCACCGTCCAAATTTTTTCCAGGCATTAGGTATCATTCACTAATTAAATTTTTGAAAAAATAAATCAAAAAATTTTTTTTTTCATATTAAATTATTTCCTCAAAAGTATTATCCGCTCTGCGTGGTCACTGTTTTAAAACAATTGTGTTCAATGAACTTTGGCGGAGCGTGGGACGGGCTGGCTGATGGCACGGCGCGATTTCAACAAATATCAACATTTTTTTTTTTTTATCAAATTTTGATAACTTTTGTGATGTGTTATCTCATTATTTTTGTATTGAGTGATGCTAAAAGAAAAAACACGTATTCAATAAGTTTCACCAAAGATTAATATAATCGAAATTTGGACGGATGATTAAAAATTAGCCTTGTATAATCGTATTAACTTAGTTGACCCCAAACAACTTAAATGTAGTTCGTATTTTCATTCACATATATTCTACTGTCGGAGTAATTATTTCTCGGACAGAATGTCTGGCATGTTGTAACCGACCCGGTCGAATTTAATATCAAGCGTATTCCTAGAAAATATCTTTCGTTGCAAGTTGTAGACCACCACTAATGAAGATGAATCAGGAAATGCTATTCTGTAATATCAGCTCTATGTAGTCACTTTCATGACAAGGTTATTATAATAAATAAAATAAATATGTAAATTTAATACATATACAAGGTTCTCATTTTACCTCTCCTATATTATTATAACTATCTAAAACATATTATGTTACACTTTAATATGTTAAGCACCTGAAGAAGTTATTCATTAGTAAAGGGTTCGTGGCATTTCAATTACATACACTGCTACGTCTCTACACATATTATTCTCTAAGTTTAAATTTATAACTGTCATTAAATATTATTACCTCCCATTTACGCAACGTTCAAATAAGAATTTAAATTTTGAAGAAAGACCTAGTTCATAATAGGGCGCTTTCGGATCTTTTTCCTGCCCTTATACCTTAGTCTGTAATTACAATAGTGTCAGAATTATCGATCAGTGATCTCATAATGACAAGTTTCGTAATCTACTAATAAAATGGCGTCAAACGACTTTCCTGTGGTCAATCACTGACACTCCACTCAATATTAATAAATAAATGTTCAAATTGAGTAGTAGTTTTTAGCAAATCATATCTACTAACGGGTTTTATAATAATGACAATACGGCAATGTCACTTTATCACCATTTCATTACAAGACGATTGACCGATGGGTTGTATCCTAAAAAATAATTTAATGTCCACCAGATAGATTTAAAAAAAAAAACATGAACACGTATTTTTTATTTTTTCTTTCATTCAAATACTTAGGAAGATATAATATTGATTTGAAATGTCGCATGACGTCACGCAGTGGTACAAAATATACCACGGCGTGACGTAATTAGCCCCCACTCCGTAACTTTAATACGCTATATATCAATAGTGTTTGGTATAATTTCGACAAAATAACAAATATGGGACTTAATTTTTTCATTATTTCGGTTCGATCCCCGGCCAGGTCATGATGGAAAAACGAACTTTTCCTGATTGGCCTGGGTCTTGGATGTTTATCTATATATGTATCTATTATAAAATATAGTATCGTTGAGTTAGTATCCCATAACACAAGTCTCGAACTTACTTTGGGGCTAGCTCAATCTGTGTGATTTGTCCGTATATATTTATTATTTATTATCTATAAGACGGACAATTTATTTTTTTCATACCTTGGATACATCCCTATTGATCGATCATTAGGAATTTAGCAGATTACGACGAACTTTTAGGACAATGATAATGAAATCGTGTTCAAATGACAAATTTATAAAAGTAGCAGACTAGGGCCCCAGGAGCATGATGGTTACCATTATGAAATTTTACAAATTTCTTTTTTATGAAGTAATATCTTAGAGAAGATAGCTTTTCAATCTTTCGTATGTCTACGACATATTTTACGCTCGTGACTAAACACAGGTGTGGAGTAATTTACGCTCTTTACAGATTTGATTGAATACTTATGATTTTATTTAAATTTATATTAGAACAATTTGATATTGACGGGATAGCATTGACAATTGTCAGTGCACTTATTGGATCGTACTTGCTAAGTACACTGGTAGGTACTTCGCAGGTAATATACTTTCTAAGTTCTCGCAAAACAATAACTTGTTACAATGTGATTAAAAACACTTAGTCATCTATTATAAGCGTTTGTTATTAAAATGCAAATTAAACAAGGTACATTACACCAGAAGCTAACACCTAAAGCGTAATACGTGCGCTAACATTAAAGAACTTTGAGGGTGTGCTGTGCAGTAGCATTGAATATTTACATAAATTGAAGGAAAATATGCAGTTAAATAGGCGTTATTACCTGCCATCCCGCGGTACCTCCCATGGAAGCTAGTCCCTCGACGACCCCCACTAGCGACAGGCAGGTCGGGGTGACTGTGAAGGCTATCGTCTGCGAGCTCGGGTCGTAAGTCACCTGCTCCGGAGGATTTATTTTGTCCACTTTCGTTGTCACCGTAATCTCATTCGAGTAATTGCTCTGCCCCTTAGTGTTGACCGCTTTCACCTGTAGTTGAAAATTCAATTTAGAACTTCGTAGAGGCGAACGAAACATTTGTGAGCATTCTAAAGCGTGTCGGATACCATAGCGACGGCAAAAAACGTTAAGAAAACATTGTAAACTTGAAAAAACTAATGGCACGAATGATTTACCTTGAAAACAAATGTGAGTTGCTGTCGGTAGCGATAACAATGAAAAACAAAAATGTAAATTAATACCTCATTTGGGATAAACACTAACTGAAATAACAATAGGGTATTTGACTAAAAAAAACTAATTAGTCCGTCAGTCAGATTTCCAAAAAATACTAGACACGTATTTTTTCTTTTCTTTTATAAACAAAAAGTGAAGACGACAGTGTGTGTGACGTCAACTCGTGTGACGTCACTGCACGCTACACTTTTGAGCGAGCAGTGACGTCACCAGCCACCACTCCTAATCATTGATGCCTTTTATATTTGTCAAGTTTTATTGATTTGATAAAACAAAATATACGTATCCAATATTTTACTATAATCTGAACGACGGACTAAAAAGGATAATTTTTTTTACCCAGAAAACATCCCTTTTCCTACAATGATAACTATCTTAAACTAAAGTTGCTCTTAACTAGTGATGGACCGAGAATAAATGTAGCAACTGCCGAGTGACAAAGACTTTGTCCGAACATTCTGTGACGAGGCGATCGTAAGTTCCCTAGCGTGCATCTCAAATTAAAATATTCATTGCATAGAATGTAACTACTAAAACCATTTCTAACTATTATATAGGTATCTATACACTGTGTAACAAAAACCCTGTTGTACTTTTCAGGGACATATAATTTTACCTACAAGCACATCATTAATGAAGTCTTAATTAGAAAACAGTAATCATTGTCTAGTCGAGGGGTCACAATCAAATACCTATTAAAACCGACAAATTCGATTTTTTTTTTTTAGAATATCTGATTTTACAACTTAAATAAATTGGCGGGAACGTTCTACTTATGTCTAGTTACTTCATGCAGAATTGCAAAGCTAAGAAATCAGTTACTGATTATAAATATTAATAATTAAACATTTATTTTAATTATTTTTGTTGAACAATTTTTATAAATTACTTGCTTTATTATGTCCATATGCCGATTCTTAAAACATAGGTTGAAGGAACAACAGGGTTTTTGTTACATATTGTATATCGTATTTTGCAGCGTATAAGGTTTTACCAGATACTTTGACAGTATATGGTTTAATTTCATGCAACCGAATAATTAACAAATAAATAGAAAAACCGTAAAATCGGTTCAAGTTGAAAAAATTATTTCGGACCATCACTAGTTTTACTAAGAAAATAGTTTTTACACAATAGCTAAATTGTATAATTTTTAAGAAACCAATTTACTACTACCTCGTTTTAACAATTTTTTCAATATTTTATTGATTTATCAGAGACAAAAAAGTATGCACCTACGTTACTCAACAATCTACTACTTACTACCACACATGTTATCGTTACCTATATTGGTTTGATTGCAATACATATATATATAAAGGGTGTATCTGACATCGACGCACAAACGAGTACCATGGATCCAGTACATGATTCTGAACCCCCAGTGGTGGAATCTTGCGTCGGCTTTTTCCCGATTAAAAAAAATAATATGCAGTTTTTTTCACTTTAGACCGTTCATAATTGCTATACTTTTATAACTAATAATTAATTACCTAACAAATAATTCGTTAATTACACAAAAAAGCGCAATATGAACAATACTATAAAACTATCCTATCAGCAGATTTAATAGAGTTTGCATTAAGGGGTCAACGTCATACCTACAAACACGCACGGCGGCACGCTTGCAACGTTCAAAGGCCGAGCGGACACTTTTTTAAAACACTGTTATTTCTGTAAGTTGTGCGGTGTAGCCTTTCGCGAAGTTTGCGTAACGATGTCAGATACACCCTGTATATAAAACATGACTTCCTAATTTCTTTGACTATATTGACTAAGACTACGTTTCAAAACTAATATACATTCCATATTACTTAATTGAAAAGTATGTTACCTTGAAAGAGTAAGTGTTGTGCTGGTCCAACCTGGTGACATTGCAGGGGTTGATGCGGCCGCAGTCGTACTCCATCCAGTCGAATTCAGAGGTGCGGTCCGAGGCGCAGTGCTCAGAACTAGCGGATGCGCCCGCGCCCCGAAGGGTCTCACGCCGGTAACGGACGAAATATTTCGTGCTCGACAATCCTCCATCAAAGCCAGCCTCCCACTTCAATGTCACATACGTCGGACCCACTTTCTGGCTCTCCAATAATCGAGGCGATTCTGGGGCGCCTTTTGGTTGTAACTTGATCTGAGGTCGTATGCTCCCTAGAGAGTTCTTCACTTTGCAGTGGTACTCCCCGTAGTCTTGTGGCTTTACGGACTTTATTCTAAGAACAGTTCGGTATGAGTCGTTGTTGTCAGTCGTAGTATTTATTTCGTAGTGTCCGTCGGAAGACATCTGCAGCGGCGCAGTGTTAGATCCGTAAAACCATTGGAACTCTGGTTTAGGGTATGCTTGAACCCTACATAGTATTTCAGCCGTTTCCATAACATCGTAAGCAACTTTATTTTGTTGCCGGATTGATATGGGTTCGTCTGTAATGAGGATAATTAGATTTAAAAACATATAACTATGATTAACCTGGATATTCAAATTTCCTTTACATATTCACGTATGTTTTACGTAAAGGAAGAGAAAAAGTAAAGAAAATTATAATCGGTTCTTTATGAGGAGCGAATTAACCTAAGTAAACTTTCAGATGTGAGAAATTCATATTTTCTTGTATACTCACGTTCTATTCGAAGATGCATCGTAGACTCGACTTTCTTAACCTCGTTCTCAAATGCGCAGGAATAAATACCCCGATCGTCTGGCAATAGATCATTACCATTCGGCCTCGCCTTTCCGTTGAATTTAAGAGTACTTTGAACACTGTAGACGGCGTTACTGGTCTCGGTTATATCAGTTTTGACTTCGTATAGATTCGTATCAGCTTTAATCTCCGCGTTGTCCTTGAACCATTTAACATTAGGGCGCGGTTTGCCGTTTGCACTGCAAGTGACCGTGAAGTCTTGTTCTCCCGAGCGTTTCGTCATGTGAGTTTGCAATTTGGTTTGGAAACGAGGCGGCTGGTGAACTTCTAGTGTAACGGAGGCTAGCTCGCCGTGACCTAATTCGTTTGTAGCTTGACAATGGTAAACACCTTCACTTCCAAGGTGTGCACTAGGTATAGAGTATTGATTGCCGGTAGCGAGTACTGCGGGCTTTACATCTGATGTAGTATCCATGTCTCGGAACCAGCGGTACTGGGGAGCGGGCCACCCCGGTGGTTTAGCAGTGCAAGTAAGAGTAACCCCAGCCCCTTCCTGTGCCACGGGCCGGTCAGGACTGATATACGCACGACCAGGTTTGTGTCGCACTAGCACAGCCACCGATGCACTGTTAAATCGCTCAGTACGTTTTCCGTTGCTAGATGATATAACATTAACAGCTCGACAAACGTAAGTTCCGGCCATCTCGGCGTTCACTCTTGATAAACTAAGAGTGTTGCCGCTCTGATGGAAGTCAGGTTTTCCTTCCATTGTCCAGTCAATAGATGTAGGTTCAGGATTTGCAGAAACTTCACATCGGATTTCGACATTTCCGCCTTCCTCGGCTTCATAAGTTTTGGACTCCACTGTAACACTCGGAGGAAAAAGTACATCAAGGTACATTTCTTTCTCTCCGGGGCGCCCCAGGCCGTTGTCAGCGCTGCATGTATATTTTCCCGCGTCCTGCACAGTAACTCCTTGGATAGTATGCGTGAACGAGTTTGAGATGTATTTGCCGTTTCTCGTCCATCTCACGGTGCTGACTTTAGGTTTGGCATCAACTTTACATTCCATGGTAGCCACACCATCTATTTCTACTCGCAATGGATTTTCAGGAGCCACTTCAACTCGAGGAAAATCTGAAACAATAACAACATTACGTTACATGTTATGAAATGATTTCGCAAAAAAATCTCAATTGATAAACAAGGAAATAGTTTCACCGCACGTATTGCTGTCGACGGTTTGTAGTATTAACATTGTAAAAAGAAAGCGGATGTGCTAGTCTGGTTAGGTGTTCGAAGCTCACCAATAAAAAAAATTGTTTACAGAATCCGTCAGAATTAAAACATACACTGGCAAACATGCACAGAGCGTGTTCTTCATATAGTGAAAGATGTTGCTTATTCAGGTCAGTTCATAATAAACAGTATCCAGATGCCACGACGGTATGAGCGCATCAAAACGAACTTATCGTTTCTTCTTAACTTTTTATTTCAATTACCTAACCCAATTTCCGAGCATTGATCACAGATGTGGTTGCAGTTGCATCTTTAAACATCTACTCGAATAAAAATATAACAGGAGTTCAATGGAATTCAAATCTTCTCTGCCCCAGAATTTTGTTGCATCCTATTTCAATTCTTGTACAACATATTAAATGTCACTATCAATTTTTATCCTAAAACCGCCTCCCGTTATCAAAAACCAGTTAAGACTTTTCAAATAGCTGTCGACTATCAAAAAACTGAGAACTTGCTGACAGTTTTCAAATACATTTACCTACACCAACTTCTCTCTTGTGGCTGTTATACATGACATACTCACACTCACACACTTCAAGATGCATTCAAACACTGCAACCTACATGCATACACTCCAACATTCACTTCAACACGACACTTTACTTTCATAATTATGAACCACTAGCGGCCACCAGAGACTTCGTTCGAGTGGTTTCGTTATGCTCCGCTCCTATAGCCGCAACGTGATGTTATAAGCCTAAAGCCTTCCTGGATTAATGGCCTATCCATCGCAAAAAGAATTTTTCAAATCGGACTAGTAGATCCTGAGATTAGCGCGTTCTAACAAACTCTTCAATTTTATATATTAGCATAGATTAGTTCTGCATTGTTAAGTTTGTTTTCTGTACTATTTGTTATTATTTTGAACTTTAAGCTACTTATCTCTTTGTGATCTTCTTGGTATCATAATAATATTCACACAAGATCGTCTATAAACGTAGGTACCAGTCTCCTCCAAAAGTAGAATATAAGTAAAAATATTGTTAATGTTGTGAAGAGAGAAATAATTAAATAATAATAGATTTTTATAACAGTACTATTTTTGCGTTAAAAAGATGGCAACAATTAAATATGTCATGCACTTATTCCCTGGTTTTAGCAGTCTGCCCGCAAAATAACTTAGTGATAAACATAGGACCTAATAAACTAACTTAATCTAATTCAGTTTTCTTTCGCATTGATATTTCTACAGTTTATCTTTTGCACTGGCAACTTCGAAAACATGTTTCTAACCCCTAAAAATAAATATCGTTCATTGTGGAGCTGGAGCAGGAAATATAAGAATTTTAATGAGATAAGATTTCAGGCGCTTCTTTTGAAAATCCGTCGAGACAAAACGTAGTTATTCACAAAAAGATAGACATGCCTTCGATATTTTTGGGAAATAAAAAATACATTCCAACCAGCTTCCTAATTGCGTAACAGACTTTTGACCACAATCGGATTTTTTTTTAATTGCTAATCAATGGCAGATACATTTTTGGAACATATAGTAATGTTCAAAAAATGTGTATGTGTGTGTATACTTACTTAACAACGTAATTATATCAAACGAATGTTGTTGCATTGTCAAAATGAAAGCCATTTCTACTCTAAGGACGAATTTCTCCAAACTTTTATACCTAAAATGAGTAATTGAAATTTTGACAGTCTTTCCATAGTAGGTCAGGAGGACAGGTTTCCATAGTAGGAGGGTATCACACATTAATTTCATTCCACGAATAAAAGAACTAACTTAGGTAAAATCGATCCCTAATTTGTCTACGTAATTACCTTACAGCTAAACTTATACATTATTATCACCTTATTACAATGCTGTGTTAAACATTATAAGAATGTTACTCTCTAAATTAAAATCAAGCTATTTATTCAAATTAGGCTGAGAAGCAGCACAGCTGACTCTTTATTTTAAAAAAAGACATGGCTTTATACAATCCTATGCAAGGATTACAAGAAAACACTACAACAATGAAATTATTTACCACTAGCTTTCCGCCCGCGGCTTCGCCCGCGTGGAATTCGGTTATAACGCGCTTTTTAGATTTCCCTCAGGAATGTCAAATTGTTCCGGAATAAAAAGTACCCTATTTTTAACTTTACGACTGCCAAATTTCTAAGCAATCGGTTCAGTAGTTACGGCGTGAAAGCGGAACAAACAAACACACTCACTTTCCGATTTATTATATTAGTAAGGGTATGCCAGCCACGCCAAAATACCAGCAAGGCAAAAAGAAAAGATAAAATATCATTCATTATATATCTCTCTATTGAAACCTACTACACATCTCCTTTGAGTAGTTGCTGAGTAACCACAACAAAAACAAAGTTTTAGTTCGCTGGTCGGTTCACCTCGGAAACTTTCGATTGCAGGATTTGTCTTAATGTGTGCGCTGACCTAAACCAACTGCAACTACTACAAATTCTTCTTGATTTCAACAGAACTGTTGCAAAATTAGATAGACCGAACTTTGAATTTAACCCTACAAAAGTTAAGACTAAAATTTTAAATCCCAGATTGAAGTGTTATTTGGTTTTTCTAGAGTACAATATATATACAGTATGTTAAGAAAAACCTGTCCTACCCATAAGGATAATAAAGGTTAGGTAAACACATGACCAAATATAATATAAAATTTTACGTAATCATCATAATACCAATACAAATGAATTTTGAAATAATCTTTTTTTCCCGCGAATTTATTCCAACTTCCCCGAAATTTGGTAATTTTAAAAAAAGTTACAACACCGGTATTATTATGAGCGAATAGCAATGCGACCACGTGCTGCATGCCCTGCCGCCCGCCGCCCGAGGAAGGGTGCTTAACGCACATTTATTAAGTTACCTCTTTTTGCGAAATAATATTTATTTTTTTAGGGGGATTTTTTTTTTTAAAGTTTAGCCCGGTTTTGTATCCATTAGTAGAATCAGTTATTGATACCTAACAATACCTTCACGGGTCGGACAGGGTGTTCTTTACATATTGTAAATATGTGGTCGAACTATTGCACAATGAAAGCCCTTTGCACACGACACGATTTTTTAAAGTAAGGCGAAAAAACCGCGCCGTAAAAAAAACGTGTATGTTAATATACTAAACACAAGTAAATAACAAGCTGCCATAGTGATCAATACAATGCTGACGTAGTGGTGTCCTCTGCCTGCATACGGCGAATAAACTACGTCGCGCGCCCGAACAAAAGAGTCGTAAATAAACTTTTATAGTAATTCATACAACATTTACAATACGACTGAACGACAATACAATTTGACTGTACAGTTAGTGCAGTGGTTAAGCTATAGAGTATTTGACTAAAAAAAACTAATTGGTCCGTCAGTCAGATTTCCAAAACATACTAGACACGTATTTTTTCTTTTTTCATATAAACAATAAATTAAGACGACACAGTGCGTTCAAAACTCGTGTGACGTCACTGCTCGCTAAAAAGTGTAGCGTCACCAGCCACCACTCCTGATCTTTGATGCTTTTTATATTTTTCAATTTTTATTGATTTGATAAAACAAAAATACGTGTCTAGTATTTTTTGGGAATCTGACTGACGGACTATTTAGTTTTTTTTTAGTCAAATACCCTATTGACTGCTGCGTTGCGTATCGCAGGTTCGTTTCCCGCCCGGAACAAATATTTGTATGTTTTTAAACGCACCCACGATTCAAGAGAAATTCCTAATGTGGGGCAATTAAAATAAAAAAATAATAATAATACGCACCCTACACAGCCAATTTTTCACGTCAAAAAATTCAATGAAGAATGTGTGAATACAGGGCCTAAGAGTAACTGACAGAATCAAACTTTAATGGATCAGATAGATGGTATTTCCTGAAAAGACTACTATCAAGGTATGTAGAATACCTCTTCTTTCTGGGGTATACAAAAACATCATCATCATCTCAGCGTTAATCCCAGTCGCATCCAAAGCTTTTCAGCTTTGGAGTCTGGGATCCGCTTTACCAGTCTAACTGCTGATTTTGGCTAAACTTCGATATTTTCCGTGAAGCGACTGCCGTCTGACTTCCACAACGCGAAGGCGATATCGAAGCATATTCTATGTTCTATGTTACTGGTTTGGTTTCCGCACTCAGTCCCTCCAGTGGACCATTGTGCGTGGACCATGGCGGCCTTTGGCGGTTATTCCAGCCAGCCCACCTCCCTCCAGAAGACCATCAGGTCTCCTAGCCTGTTGAGAACATCTGTGTAAGATCTTGGTGCTCCTATGGTTTTGTTTCTAATTTGAGAAACGCCTGTACACTCGAAGAGTACATGCGCAACTGTCTCGTCAGCCTCTATGCAGGCTCTGCACAGAGGGCTGTCAGTTATGCTTATTGTATGATCCCCGTCATCAATCGTAGGGTATCGAAGCATTGCAGTTAGACCAATTGTTGGACTTTTGAGGGCTCCAACAACCAGTAACGACTGCCATTAGATGTTCGTATGGCAACCGGGACCAACGGCTTAACGTGCTTTCCGAGGCACGAGCAGACCAGTGCAAATATTCATATTCGTGCATATAAACCCGCGCCTCCTTGCGCTACGCCACGGAGGCTGTAAAATATACAGAAACATCTGCACCTTAACTACATAACAGTCTATTAATATCAGTTGGAATCATTTTGAACCGTATTGCTAATCCATTTCTCTGTATATTCTTAAATGTGTCTGCTCAACAACTTATGTAAACTACGCTACCAATGTCGTTAAACTGTCAAAATGAAATATATCGGTACTGATGTGTTACATAATTACCCTGTGGATACAAATCAGCAAATATGAATGTAAAAAAGCTCAAATATCTTCATATAAACGTTTTTAAAAGGCATTTGGGGCAAAAAAAACAAGTTAAACCGAAATAAAAGCCAGACTACGGTTAAAGCTGTACCTAATAAATAAAAAAGTTTTGAATAGCGGTATGGAAGCTAGCAAATGTTATAGTTTATAAAAACATACATCATTATCAACCTTTTTATCCTCTCATTGCTGGGCACAGGTCTCCTCTCATACAGAGAAGGATTGAGCATAATCACCACGCTTGCTCAATGCGAATTGGCAATTCCAGATTTAAAGCCCAGGTTTCCTCAAGATGTTTTCCTTCAACTTGTAATCAGTCATTGGTGTCTAAGATATATTTAGAAAGTACATATAACTTGACAAAGTTAAATTGGTACTTGCCTGACCCGGAATCGAACCCGCACACTCATATTTGAGAGGCTGGTGTTTTAACCACTAGGCCACCACGCCCAAACCATAATTAATCAGCCTATAATATAATACTCTTGGGACCCAGGCCTCCTCTGGACGAGAGGGAGTGGACTGTAATTTACCACGACGGCCCATTGGGGGTTGTTAGATATATAAAAACACTAGCAGTTGATACAAAATAAGCGCCTGTTAAACTAATGGGAGCAATATGTACGTCAGCGTTTGTTCCCGATTTCGCATTATTTTTTGTTACTGCTCTGCCCGATTGGTGGGATTTTTATAGCCTATATCCTTTCTCAGGCACTAGACTAAACACCACCAGGGTCCAGCACACTACTACTCCACAAGCCTGATCCGGTCGGGATCAAGGCCTCCTGAGGCAAGCCAAGATGCGACGCCTCCACACGGGTTCCCGACCCTAGGCCCGCCAAAAAGAGCCAAATAGAAATTTCAGCCAAATCACTAGTCGTTTAACCCCATAGGGTTTATGACGCAAACAAGCCAACCTCGCGTACCAGCACCTCGAGCAGACCAGCAGCTTCACCTCAAAAAAAAAAACGACTAACCCTCAATATTTTTTTTAAATTCCGTTATTCAATTATTGACCGGATTATCGCGAGACGCCATCTCTTGGCTACGTGACAATAGATTGAGCGATATGGCCGCGAACTGTATACAATGTATAACAGAAATCCTGCTGCTACCTTTTCATACTAAAGATAACAGCTGGTGCAGCTAACTGGGCTGGCTGGCTGGTAATGTTTTATAAATTACTAGCGGCCGCCAGCGACTTAGTTCGCGTGGAGTTACTTATGCCCCGCTCCTATTGGTTGCAGCGTGATGTTATATAGCCTAAAGCCTTTCTGGATTAATGGGCTATCCAACGCAAAAAGATTTTTTTAAATCGGACCAGTAGTTCCCGAGATTAGCGCGATGAAACAAACAAACAAATTCTTCAGCTTTATATATTAGTATAAATAATAAAATAAATATCACCGTACTGCGTAGGTTATTAACTTCCCACGTTACATGCTAATATCACGGTAAAGCAATGTGTTTATTCCAATTAGAAAAGTTCGATTTCTGATATCAATATATTTAAAATTCTCATAAGTCCCGAACATGTAGAGATAGAATTAGAAAACCCTCGCAATATTTGTTGATCAAAGACGCCGTGCCCTGGGTAAATCTGGCTGTCGTTACTCATTGTATGTTTAGTGTACTGTGTGTGTAATATGTTTTATTGGTGTGTATTTTTGTGGTGTACAATAAAGTATATGTATATTTAGCTAATTAAATTAATTAATTATTGGAGATGCCGATGCATTCCACTAGTTTCTATGATAAATCCTTTACTGTACAAGCAGTTCAGCTATGGAATGACTTGCCCGCGTCCATAAGGCGTGCTCAAACTCTGTCCACTTTTAAAACTATGATAAGAAAGCACTTCCTCTCTCTTTAAACATGCCATTATATTTTATCTGCTCTTGTATAATATTAATTAATTAGGTGTATATATTTAGTTAAACTAGTATGATACATTTAACGTACATATTTATTTTATACTCTATGAAAATAGTAGACTGTAGACTACCTACATTATTTCTCTCTCTTTCCCCTTAGTATTCCATCCAAAGGTTGTCTGTAAAAGATCGCTCTTAGCGATAAGACCGCCCATTGTGTCACCCTTTGTAAAATATTTATATTTATGTTTCTGTAATCTATATGGTGTACATAATAAAGAGTATTCTATTGTATTCTAAAGTGCCCAAACACATCTAAAGTCTAAATACAAATATTTTTAAAACTATATTATATTCACATTAAAACCTTATAAACTGGCGTGTTGAAACACGTGAAAAATATAAGAGCCTTATTTTATATTTTCCTCTTAATTTTTTTTTATGTTTTAATTTATTTGATTCGTTATTAAAATAATACTCATACGAAATATTTCACATTTAGTAAACCTTTTTAACGTTTATATTACTCGTTATTTGTTTAATTTCTTTGTACACACAAAATGTGTCACAAAAACACAAAATTTTGTCTTCCGTTTCTGTGACAGAATATAAGTGAATAACTAGCTCTTCATGTTTTATTTTATTTAATTTGTAACCCACCTTAAGGTAAAATTACATGTTGGCAGAACCAAAAAAAGGTCTTTATCTGCTTCGTAGTCTGGCAGTTTTAATAAGGGCAACGTAAATTACCATATCATAAATAGCAATAAATCAGTACCAAAGCAAAATCAAGAACATTCGTAATCTTGTATTTGCACAGTAGGGTCATGTAAATAATAGCGAGTAAGATTCCATTTCCGAGGTACAGAGGGACGAGAACAAGTTTAGGTCATTCAGGTTATTTGCAGAGAGGTTTCGCGTTTCGTTGATGGCGACTGGCTTCGCTCAGGGATTCCTATATGCGAGACGCCATCTACATTAGAATGCGCGAAAGGAGATCATACAAACACTATCTAACAGGACTTTTTACAAACGTCGCACGACTTTTATAAAGCAGTTTTAGAACCACCGACTGGCTATTACATTTTTGCAAAACTTACCCTTTTCTCTTTTAAAAATAAATACACTTGAAACACTTATGACAAAGTAAGTAGGTAATCAAATCATACCTAAAGCCATTTTTATTTATTAAATTAGCTAGAGAATCTGCACTTTTGGAAGGCCAAAATTACAAAAGACAGCCCCCCAAAACGCCCGCTCTTCACCATTCTTCATACGAAGTGGCGCAACAAACTTCCTAGTACATACTACGTCCATGACTATTATTTACTAACTGCTGACCGAGATGTCATCTAGGATCTAGGAAAGTAGTAATTGTACAAATTATCCTTTGGCAGGTCATGGTTTCATCTTCAACCTTTTTTTTTTTACTGTCCCACTGCTGGACACAGGTCTCTCCTCACACACTGCGGGTTGGCGATTTCAGACTTAAAGTCCAGGTTTCCTCAAGATGTTTTCCTTCACCTTTTAATCAGCCATTGGTGTCCAAGATGTACTTAGAAAGTACATATAACTTAGAAAAGTTACATTGGTACTTGCCTGACCTGGAATCGAACCCGCACGCTCATACTTGAGAGGCTGGTCCTTTAACCACTAGGCCACCACGACTTATTGGTCATGGTTTAGCCATGTGCTAAATTTTATCTAAATCCAGCCGCCCGTTCTGCCGTTTTAGCGGGAAACGTGACAAACACATGTCATTACAACAGAAATAAAAAATATATACAGAGTGGTGCTGACAATACGACAATAAATGAAAACAGGAACAATGTTGGTTCATAGGAATAATCCTAAACCATAGAAAAAAACCTAGCATCAAAATAATAAAAAAAAAAATCAATCAAACTAAATCGCATAAAACTGCAAACGGAATTGAACATCCTTTAAAAATATTGTTTCACTGACCTCCGATTGGCCACAGCGCGGTCCTGTATCGACTTGCTTTTTTCGTGCCATTATTATTAATTTGGGTGCCGCTTCCCTACCAACATGTACATCATGTAGAAAATGTGAAAATTGAAAAATAATTTCCTGTGACTAAACTAATGGACATATTTATATGATTTTTTATGGGTAGACTGAAAATGTGTTGAGGTACACAATGTTTAATTTATTGTCGTATTGTCCAGCACCACTCTCTATAAAACTAATTAACGAAAACCATGTCATTACTATCTTTGCTCAAATACAAAAGGACGAAAATAATAGACCTAAAGAAAATAACCAAAGTTTTATGAGCAGCAAATCATCAAAGATTTATTGTACGAAAATAAGATTTTACTACGAATCTTAACCCACTTCAAAGAAATAAAAAACAGATGAAATGTATTCATTTAATGTAAATAGGAAATCCTAAAACAGATAATGAGTGGAATATGTTAATAAACAAACACTTCCTTCGAATTCCAAAAGGGAATAAAAATAAACTTTTTATTTTGTATGTACTTACAAATGAAAATACAACTTATTTGTTTGTGCCTGCTTTTTTACTTCAAATAAAAACTTCTTGATGAACGAAATAAACAAATAAATAAGCTCAGAAATATTCAGTGGATGTACAAACAAGTTATTGTTACACTTGTTTTTCAGATTCGAGACACCGTTAGCCAAATTTCTGAATAGGTTTATTCGGTGCGTGAAAGGCATTCAATGACTTAACTAGATTAAGTATAGCACTACAACTCCCTGAAGAAACAAAATATGTATATCAGCTTATAATACCTACGTGATGAATCAACCTGTTGTTTACATACGCTGGTGGAATACAAGTCTCAATTATGTAAGTCAAGTAGATGTTGGTATGTGTTGTCTAATTTCCTGCTAATAATTCAAAGCTATAGCAATATTTATGTCTGTAATCCATATGGCGTACATAATAAAGAGTATTCTATTCTATTCTCGATTCGAGAATAATTTAATATAATCCTTAAGGGTCATATTTCAACGTTAAGTAATGTAACCTGTTATTCAAGAAACGAGTGACCACTATGGATGTGCCCAATCGCACACCGGGGACATACACTCGCAGTGCGGATTCCAAACGTGATATATTGTATCGATATTGATTTCAGTCTGCACTGTAGCATGAATGTGTTGTCTTCATTACAAAGCTACTAGTTTCAGTTTAGCATTGCTGTTTGTTTCTTTTTTTATAATTATAAACTAGTGCATCCCGCCTGATGGTAAGCAGTGATGCAATCGTGGGTAAAACGTGCTATTTTATTAAGAGCCTGTTCACTCAAAAAAAAACCTGACTGAATAGGAATTAAGACGGCAGTTGAGCGAGGTGATGCAATGTCAAACCCAACAACACGACCGACGAAGCTGCGCCAGAGGGAGATTGATATGGAGACCCTCCACGACCAAACTCCTGACAGTCCCAACACAATAATTTACTGTTTCAGGAGTACCTACTTGCAATACTTCCAACTACATGCGTGCTTTTTGATACAAAAACGAATGAACAGACACTTTACAGCAATATGCATAATATGTAGCTTATAAAATAGAATAACACACAGAATACCTATTTTTTGTTGCGATATTTCCATGAGATCGATACTTGCATAAGTGCGACTACTAGCAGTGCCGCCAGTCACAGTGCATTTTCAGTCTACCCATAAAAAATCATATAAATATGTCCATTAGTTTAGTCACAGGAAATTATTTTTCATTTTTCACATTTTCTACATGATGTACATGTTGGTAGGGAAGCGGCACCCAAACTTTAATAATAATGGCACGAAAAAAGCAAGTCGATACTAGCAGTGCCGCTGGGCACTGCTAGTAGTCGGTATAATAAGCTTCCCGAAAATTGCGATCTCTAAATTACCTTAAATGACTTGAAGGAGAAAAACGTTAAAATGATATAAGGAGTGCTGGCCGTAAGAATGTCATAATACACTGATATAATTCAGCGGCGTCGTTTCGCCGGCCAGCCACGTTCCTTAGCGGCCCGGTTGACTTATAAAATTTGCGTGAGAATGAATGCAGCTGATAGATAAACAACGTTTTCCTTTTATTTCTACAACAAGGGTATCCTTGTAAAAGGGATGTTTCCTGGGTAAAAAAAAATGATTCTATTAAGTCCGTCATTCAGATTATAGAAAAATATTGGATACGTATATTTTGTTTTATCAAATCAATAAAAAATTACAAATATAAAAGGCATCAAAGATCAGGAGTGGTGGTTGGTGACGTCACTGCTCCCTAAAAAGTGTAGCAAGTGAAGGTGAGACGTATACAGTATGTTAAGAAAACCCTGTCCGACCCATAAGCATATTAAAGGTTAGGTAAACACATGACCATATATAATATAAAATTTTACGTAATTATCATAGTACCAATACAAATGAATTTTGAAATAATGGTTTTCTTAACAGACTGTATACTCGTACAGGTTTATGGAATAGGTTTCACGTCATACTTTTAAAAACTAGGTTTCGCATCGGCGTTCAAACGCGTATCGAGTATTTTGAAGTATCGAACTCAAATACATATGCAAACTTACAGATCCGCTAGGACGTGTTCGTACGCAAAACAAAATAGTATATATTTTGTGGCCAGTACGACTCAGGGATCTGCACGACGCTTTACGTGTTTCCTACGCGAGCCGCGCTCGATCAATGTGTGAGTGAAATGAATACCGCGGATCTAATATCGACCATATAACTGAGTTTTTAACGTTTCGGTTGAATTGCATCGATAAAAATTTTCACGCAAAATCATTATGTGTTCCTGTCTCGCTCGTCTTAATTATTATTTGAATTTTGAAGAAACGGTTTAAAAAAGAAAGAATTTATTCAGTTAGTTAAGTACTGCAACGACGGAGTCTTAGTTCTGACAAATAATTAATATTTGTGCCTAGTTTGTGATAATGAGAATGAATGCCGTCTTAGGTGTGTGGTTTTTCTATTTTGATTAACGTTTTGCTTTAATAACTATAATTTACTTTCGATATAAGTATACTGAGTTGGATTGGAATGAGAGGTGGAAGGCATGGGTGTTTTCCATACAAAACTTGTTATTATATCGTTTTTAGAGATTGGATTGACGGAAGCACCAACCGACGCATAACATAATACAGGACGCGTACTTCATTATACTCGAGGAACAGGTTTTTGGAATAGGTTTTTTAACGTACTCGTACTCGAAAGACTCAGTACGCGTTTTGCCTAGTACGTCTCACCTCTAGTAGCAAGCAGTGACGTCACACGAGTTTTCAACTCACTGTATCGTCTTCATTTTTTGTTTATACGAAAAAAGAAAAGATACGTGTCTAGTTTTTTTTTTTTTGGAAATCTGACTGATGGACTAATTAGTTTTTTTTTAATCAATTACCCTATTGCTGATGTGCTCATATTGCACCCTTCCCGGAAATAACAAAGTGCTGAAATAGCGTTTAACAGTGTTAACGAATACCGACTTTTCAATAAAGCTTTTTGAACCCCTGTTTTAATAAAATCGTATTTTATAAGGAGAATATTTAATTACAAGTGATCTTCTAAGATGAAGCATAATGAAATATATTGTTATTGAATTCAAAGGGCCCGTTAAAGGATGGGGGCGTGGGATGGGAAGAGATGAGATAGGACGATCCCGCCCCGTCCGTTGAGATGGTGAAATAGGTACTAAATCAACAAAAGAACAGTAACATTTAAAGTACTTACAATTGACACTGAGATCGACGGAGGCATCGAGCTGTTGGCCCTCGGACATGGCTCTATTCCACACCACGCACCGGAAGACTGCGCCATCGTCTTCCCTCGTTGGCATGAGAGTCAGGGTTGCCACAGTGGGCTCCGAGCGAGTCTTGGCATGTGCTATCGTCGCATCCAATGGGTAAGTTGAACCCTCTCGGTACCATCTGAAAAATTACACTCGTTAACATTCCGCATGAGCATATGTACATTTACTACATGCTTTAAAGTGGGTAACTGATTTTCTTGTGTGCACGTATAGAGGGTTAATTTGATTACGAGCTTTTACAAATTCTCTCTCTCTCTCTATGTGTTAATGGACTGAGCTTAAAGTTAAAATCACACTTTTCCTCGACGGTTTATTACCTAATCTAGAGCGTGTGAGTGAATTTACATTAGTCCCACACCCTTCGGTATTCGGCAAAATAAGTAATGTTTATTGCTTTTTCCCATTGAAACACAGCAGTAATCTATTTTCTGTTTGAACCACTGCCACTAGGCTTTTTGGACTGCGGTCTCTAAAAGAGAGATTAACAAAATTTTCCTCTGTTGCGTGAATGTAACAAAAGAATCAATTTTAATTCGATGATAGCAATTATTATTCTCATTTACAAAGCAGCTGTTATTAAAACCCTGAGTATTATAAATAACTGTTCAAACGTTTATATTTCAAAAATAGCGATTTAAAGAGTGGTTAATGTAATCTGAAAACATAAGTTACGTTATTATGAATATTATGGTAGATAACGTAGTATTTGGCACGATATTTTAATGGCACGAGTTATAACTGTATACAAAAATATATTATTATGGTTAGAATATTTTGTGTACTGCTGCAGTTTCTACAATTATACGTGAACATCGATGATACACAAGTACTTCTGTACCGTGCATAGGTACAAAACCACGTATGTTTAGGTACTTTAGAATTTAGATCCCACTCAGAATATCATTTAAAATTTAAACAGGAAGGTGCCTAAGTTTCTCGTTTTACAGACCTCTTGCTTTTCGTATATTTTAGTGAGTGCCCAGGTCTTTCCTTTGATTTCCTTATTTAGCAGATATGTAAGTTGATGTTTCATACTTTATTATTACACTACATGTAACTGCTCGTTGTCCTTTTATAATGTTGGTCTTCGGTGCCACAGTCCGTAACTCAGCCACGACTTTTAGGGAAGTTGGGACAAGAATGGAAGCCATACAGTTGTAAGGTATGTATTAAATTTTTGCGCTAATCATGGTTAGATTTTAATTCAAATTGTGCGACTTGCTCCTACGCTTATAAAAGTCAAAATTTATCAAAGAAGTTGAGAGTAAAAAAAGAGTTGAAGTTGACAATGTTATGGCGTTTGAAGGTTAAGTAGTACTTAAAGCAGTCATATTATTATAAATTATTCAGAAATAAAACGTTCCAAGAAAACACCCTACTATATAATATTTTATGCGAAATTGTTACAAAAACATTTATTGGTAAATTTAACACAACTTTAAGTCAACATCAAGCTTACTTCTATGTACCTATTGTATAATATGGGGTTGTATCCTAAAAAATAATTTAATGTCCATCAGATAGATTTATAAAAAATATTGAACTCGTATTTTTTATTTTTTCTTTCATTCAAATACTTAGGAAAATATATTGATTTGAAATGTCGCATGACGTCACGCCGTGGTACAAAATATACCACGGCGTGACGTAATTAACCCCCACTCCGTAACTTTAATACGCTATATCTCAGTAGTTTTTAGTAATTTCGACAAAATAAAAAATACGGATCTTAATTTTTTTTTTTATTATCTGTAAGACGGACTAATTGTTTTTTGATTTTCATACCTTGGATACAACCCTATTGTCGGTACGCTAAGTGGTTACTAAATAGATCTCCAGTATTCAGAGGATTGACGTTGGACTTTACAGATTGCAAACTCAATATAATGTGAACTTAGTGTCGCGACACATCTGCGGAACGTACCGCGCCGAAAGTTCGGCTAAATACGCTCGCAGTGTATTTCAAGTACTCTATGACACATCAGCCGCAATTACGCCGCGTTCGGCTTAGGGCATAACCTTCCTTCGGGCGGAGCGATGCGTTGCGCGACCGAAAGTTCGGCGGGCGTAGCTAAACGTTCGGCGTGTGTTGTGCAACGCGCGCGTGGCGGTAACGAAGAGCGGCAACGTCTTCTAACCCCTCTATAACAGCTAATGTTCTAATTAAATCCATTTTTATGGGTAATTCAGATACGACACAAAAACCGCACACCATAATGTGTCGACAAAGACAGACTGACGATGACGCCATGTAACTTTCCGTCGCGTAGCGCGCTAAACAAGACGCCGCATTTTGACAGTTTGGTTTGTCATAACAACTGAATATTGCGACTGACAGTTCAGCCGTTGATCTTTCGGTGCCGTACGTTCCGCAGATGTGTCACTACACTTACCTGTGTCGTGTGTCAAGCGGCTGCTCTGCGTTGACAAAGGACGCATACAAAAATCGTGATAAAACAGCCAGTTTATTTCCAAAAACTCATGCTTTATATATATTTAAAATAAATATATATATCGATACATTTCAATATTTTTCTTTTCACAATTCAATCTGCTTGCAACTGCAATACCGATTAAAACTAAAAATAAGCACAGCATACTGAAGCTACAACTAGAAGTTATTCAGCGCTGTTACTGCGTCTCATAGTTCATGTATCCAACACATATATCCGGATAAACGTAGTACCTCGTATACCGAGTTTTTGTGAGGTGTATCCAGAACACCTAGTTTTCATCCGGCCGAGATGCCGACCTTTTTATGCAAACTAGTGCCGGCTTCCCGACGACGACGTAGCCGGGCTCATATGACATCATTTTCAAATATCCCGGCAAAACCCGATTTAGTGCATCGTTTCAATTTCATTATTTGTATCAGGGTGTAATATGTGTGCTAGAAGCGGTCATTCCGACAGCCAGCTGCCCGGCGGGTACTACCCTCAGTGCGGGCTTTTCCTCCTCGAGTCTAATTGAATCCGAGTCACTGCCTACATGAAATTTATCACCACATTTATCAGCTTTTTATCTTCCCCGTACGCCGTTCTTAATGCGTTAGGTAAAAGCCAATTACGGTTTGCTACGAAAACGTACAAAATGGAGCGGGATTACTGCCGACAACCACACACACTTTGGCTAGGCTGGGTCAAGCTTTCAGCGGTTTGTACAAATCACAAGTAGGATTGCCGTCTTGAAACATGATACTCAAAAAATCACGCCAGGAACTCTTGTTCCCAGTATTCTATTGTTTTCGGAGGAATGGCAAATGAATAATACCACCAGAGGAAACATTATGACGAATATAGTTATCTTTCAATTCGGGCTTACAATAATGCCGGTAATTACTTTTTATTTCTCTGAGGCTTTAACAATCTGTCAATTAATTATTCCACAATGAAAATGTATGACTTTCGATTTTTCTGAACGAATTTATAATAAAAGCCAAACATAAGGAGCATTATATTATAAGATCATGTGGTCTACTCATAGAGCGAGAAATCTGTAGTTACAGACGTTTCCTACGCCGTATTATTTACAAGTTTATATCGGGACCCAAAACTAGTGACGTTTTGTCACTCACTACTTATTATAGGTTTGATAGTCCGTGTCCCTACCACCGAGGTCTTTTTGACTGTCCGAAATTTTCTATATTACATTTGTTTTGCTAGAGCAAGTACTTTCGGACAGTCCTGTATTTTTGGCCTTAATAAACCCAACTTATGCCTCAAACTAATCATATTGCATAAAGTTTAATTCCAATAAGTTACGTCAAACATAAAGAATAAAGTTCAAATAATATTCAAACTCACACATGTTAACTGGTAATTACAATTAGATGTTTAATTTGTAACTTTATGATTATATTACGACAAAGTTTTAGTTAAAAGTGACACGCCTACATCTCAGCGGTAAATACTGCGAGACTTTCGCCGTTAATTTAACTTGCACACATTATGTAATATGTATGTACATTGTGTATTAAAATTATTATCTATATTCTATCATAAAATTGTAGAGGTAGGTATTTAAAAAGCTTTTGCAGTGAATCCTGGGTACAGGCCTCCTCTCGGCGAGGGTCCCAGGATTGGGAACATTATACATATATTTATTATGTATTTTGCAGTGAATTGGTTATTGTTGTATGTTTTGGGGATAGTTTTAATTGATGTCTGGTGAAGCCGTTCGGAGGACGGGTCTGAGCAGTTTTGTTGCGATGTGTGCCGGGTACGATGCGCCTAATGTTGTTGTGTTGGGAGTTTGGTCGTGGAGGGTCTTCAGATCAATCTCCCTTTGGCGCAGCATCGTTGGTCGTGTTGTTGGGTTTAACATTACATCACCTCGCTCAACTGCCGTCTTCCTTCCTATTCGCTCAGTTTTTCTGAGTGAATAGGCTCTTAATAAACTAGCGCGCTTTACCATCAACGATCGCATCACTGCTTACCATCAGGCGGGAATGCGGTCAAGTGCTAGTTTATAACTATTAAAAAAAAAAATACAGTTTTATATTTAATTACACACAGCGCCACAATTTGAGGAATACAAAAAAGTCCCTCTAAAAACTTGTAGATTTTCGACAAGTAGTTTTTGTGGGCTTACCATAATGTTATACATTATTACAAAAGGTTAATTATTAAAAGTTATACAGTATGTTAAGAAAACCCTGTCCGACCCGTGAAGGTATTGTTAGGTATCGATAACTGATTCTACTAATGCATACAAAACCGGGCTAAACTTAAAAAAAAAATCCCCCTAAAAAAGTAAATATTCTTTCGCAAAAAGAGGTAACTTAATCAATGTGCGATATGCACCCTTCCGCGGGGAGCGGGCGGCAGGGCACGCGGCACGTGATCGCATCGCTATTCGCTCATAATAATACCTGTGTTGTCACTTTTTTAAAAATGACCAAATTTCGGGGAAGTTGGAATTAATTCGCGGGAAAAAAAGATTATTTCAAAATTCATTTCTATTGGTACTATGATGATTACGTAAAATTTTATATTATATTTGGTCATGTGTTTACCTAACCTTTATTACCCTTATGGGTCGGACAGGGTTTTCTTAACATACTGTATTTATGTGTCGTTTTTCAACTCTCTAACGAAAATTGTGCCCTCTTAGGTGTTTGTTTACACTTTAAGCTTGCAAGTGTTTTTGATAAGAATGTTGGTTTATTTATGCAGTCAACGGTGGTCCTAACTCATTACAATGGTTTTTTTTTTTTTGGAAAGTTAACATTGTATTGCATACAAAATGAAAGATTTACCGTAGCCAGGGCTGTAACAATGATTGAGGAAGGTCATACCTACCGTTTAGTCGAACATTGAGTGTTGTATAAGACAGAGGATGTGGACATATCGAGTAGAAAGTAACCAACAAGCGATTTTTTCTGAAACTACTACTTACTGTGGCGGGCGTTTTATGGTGTGGTGTGGTATAAATTTAAGTGGTAAGGTCTGGTTGGTATTGATGGTAATTCTTTGTCTGCACACAGGTACCTACATAACTAAGATCCTGGAACCCTATGATATGCTTGTTGCCCCATTCATAGGCTTGGATTTCGTATGTATGCACGTTAACGCACGGGTCCCACTGCACGCATAGTGGATGAATATTTAAATATAAAACTGGTGTAACCCAGATGTATATGCTTGTTGCCCCATTCATAGGCTTGGATTTCGTATGTATGCACGTTAACGCACGGGTCCCACTGCACGCATAGTGGATGAATATTTAAATATAAAACTGGTGTAACCCAGATGGAGTACCCAGCACGATCGCCGCACTTGAATCAAATAAAAATGCCAGGGACATGATTGCACGAAGGGTTCTGAACAGAAAACCTGCCCCAAGGAATGTTGAAGACCTGAAAATGGCGCTGGTTGAAAAATGGGACATTTCTTCAGGTAATGATCGAAGATGGCATTGGCTAGACTTATTCAAGCCGTTATGAGAGCAAAATATCTTTTAATATATTTACATCCATTATTAAGTATACATCAAAAATAGTCAGTCCAGAGTACTTTTAATGAAATAAAACCTAATAAACCCCACAATTTGATTTTTCTTGACTAACAAACTCAAATAAAGCAAAAAAATCCAAAAAATAATGCATTTGTAAGTGTTTCTCCAATTTTGCCTGTGTGCTATTTCTGAAACAAGATTGTTATAAATAGCGTTATTTTCTGAATGCCTATTCAGACGATATCTAATGTATGAATAATGTACATTTTCTTTTCAGATTTTATTGCTGTAGGTCTGAAATGAAACTCCTGGTCCAATTTTGCTTTGAAAATCTACTTATATACATCTCACGTAAATTTATGTATTGCGGAAGGCGGAACGTAAGTGTTGCGAGAATCACATAAGTTATGCTTTAAACGTGAGCGGAATTACAAAACAAAATCCGTGTCTTACTTAATGGTAGGTTCGGGCGAGCCCCCCGAACTTGAGCACGAGAGATTGAGCTCCCTGCCTTCCTGTGACTGTGCATGTGATCCGGGCGTGAGCACTGGCCCGCGCGGGCTCGTCAACACGGTCAGCGCGTGCCCCTGCGCATGCAGCGTACGCCCCGACCCGCCAGCTTTCACGCGGCACTCGAACCGCCCGTTGTCACGCTCATACGACACATTCGCCACCAGCAAGTCAAAGCGACCCTCCGTCGGCGCATACGAAATCCTGAAACAAAACATGTTCTTTTTAATTCCGAAGAAGCGAAGCTCTACAATCCCTAATGGGTTCGCTCATTATTTTCTAGAATCGACAGATCCCTAGTGATCCTTCAAAGCACAAAAGCGTCAGTATGCCAACATGAATATGTTCCCTTGAGATATCGACGTTCAAGCAACTAGGCCGTCGCCTCTTTAAGACTGCTAGCAGAATATTTGTAAGCCGTTTGTAAATAGACATACACACCGACACACTAAGTGCATATGTATTTATTGTTTAATGTCATTTTTGCAGTAGTGTGGCAGTGTGTGTGGTGAAAATAGGAAATTAAAAACTAGTTCCAGCCGAAAAAGCTGTGAGAGGATGGTAATTGTGGTTGTATTTTGGTAGCGAAATGACACAAAGGAATTTTACGTAATTCCCTCTTAGTGGTGACATGAAGGCCTCGGTATGTAGGTACAACCTTAATATTATTGTGGTTGATGGCGGAATGTTGAGAAAGATTTTCTGTTTGGCCCTATTACGAGATGGAACTGACAACTATATTCCATTTACATCATTAGTATGTATTACGAATGATAATCTCGTTGTGCTTAAAATAAACAATATAAAGGATATTCTGACAAAAGCAGAAATTTTATGCCAAAAATTAACTCACATCTTGATATTTTTTTAGGAGACTCTGTTTGTTCAGGTGACCGAAAACGTCAAATTTGTATTTTTAGGATCGTAAGGAAGGAAACTCTAGATTGTTAATAAATTGGCGAGTAAAATATTATCGTTTGGGACCATTAATGTCTAACATTAATGTTATATTAGCAATGAAAAGGGCACTACTTACCTCCTGACTGTAACGAAAATACAAAGATAACCTAATTATGTATATACATAGGGTACTAATAATCATGCTGAAGAATTATTTGTCCTTCTGTTTGTTGGTATGAACATACTAATTCAGGTACTACTGGTCAGATCTGAAAGAAATTATTTTTAGGAAGGCTACAGGCTATAATACAACATGTAAAGAAAACCCCGTCCGACCCATAAGGATAAAAAACCGGCCAAGTTCGTGTTGGACTCACGTACAATGGGTGCCGTACCATTGATTTATGAAATTAAAGGATTTAAGTTATTTACATATGAAAGATTACGCGGTAATAGGCGGTTTACGAGGTATTAAAAAAAACTACATAGTAGATCTCGTTCAAAACAATTTTCGTTGGTAGTTTTTATAGTAATGTACATCATATGTTTTTTTTTTTTTTAGATTTTTCATTTTCTTATTTTAGAAGTTAGAAGGGGGTGGTCAAATTTTTTTCCACTTTGGAAACGTATGTCACGCAAACTATACGGTTTAGAAAACAAAATTTTAGAAAACCTCGATATGATTTTTAGACCTATCCATAGATACCCCATAGGGATATACCATAGGTATGTATTTGATGAAGAAAAAATAATTGAGTTTCAATTCTAAGTATGGGGAGCCCCCTATATTGATTGTTATTTTTTTATTTTTGCATCAAAATCGTAATGCGGTTGACAGAATACATCTACCTACCAAGTAAACAACAGTATAGATCTTAGTTTCGGAAAAAAATGGCTGTGACATACAGACGGACAGACAGACATGACGAATCTATAAGGGTTCCGTTTTTTGCCATTTGGCTACGGAACCCTAAAAAGGTTAGCTAAACACGTGACCAAATAAAATATGAAATTTTACATAATCATCATAGTAACAATACCAATGAATTTTGAAATAATCCTTTTTTTTCGGCAAATTTATTCCAACTTTCCCAAAATTTGTAATTTCCCAAGTGTCATCACCATTTTAGACGGTATTATTATGAGCGACGCGACCGCGTGCCCTGTCCCCCTTCGCGTATGTATTGCCTACCGCACATGTATAAATTTACCTCCTTTTGCGAAGTAATAATTATTTTTAGGGGGATTTCTTTTTAAGTTTAGCCTGTCTTTGTAGGTATCAGTAGAATCAGTTATCGATACCTAAAAACACCTTCACGGATCGGACAGGCTTTTCTTTACATAATATTGTATAAGATCAAGTTATGCCGCTTAGAAGTCGAGCAACGAAGTGATGCCTGCCTGTGCTGGCAGGTGATGCGATGCGACGAAGTGAGTCAGAGGAACCACAACATTTCACGCGGTGATTACTCGGGTAGAAAGAATCAAGTGTATTCAAAGAATACATCTCATATATGCATCAAAGACAAGCCACATAGTGATTACTATGTCATATATCATATTTCATCGAAGAAAAGCTCACAAATTTATGTTCCCTAGACTCAGAAGTAAATTTATCAGTCTGAAATAAATTAGGCAATCCATTAAAGGATGAGTTTTTAATGAAAATTGCTTTTGTTCAGAACTTGTGATGTTAGAACAGGGGAGATAACGGTATCCCTAAATTATAAATGTCATCGGCTTCCAATAGCTTTGGCTGTGCAAACAATTTTAATATTGGCTCTCGCGGGAAGCGAAATATTTAACTCAAATATGTAATATATCACGCGATAGGAACTTTTCGAACTGTTTGAGCCAAAGATGATGTATGCAATGTACAACTTTGGTAGTTGTATTGTTATTATATTATTAATGGGCGGTTTATAAAATATTAATGGTATCTATCCTTTTCCTCCCGCGGTTGATTACTAGGGCCTTTATGGTGTTATCAAGGTTTGTCAACTTTTTGCATATCGAATATAGTGTTCTCCAACTCATAGGAAATAAAATAATACTGAAAATATACAATATGTAAAGAAAACCCTGTCCGATCCTTAAAGGTATTGTTAGGTATTGATAACTGATTATACTAATGCCTACAAAACCGGGCTAAACTTTAAAAAAAAAAACCCTAAAAAATCAATATTATTTGGCGAAAGGAAGTAAATTACTTGGCTATACACACGCGGGCGACGGGGGGCAGGTCACGCGGTCACACAAAATGCCGCCAGTAGGTATTTATACCATTCATTCATTCATCCATCAAAATGGTGTTGTCACTTTTTTAAAAATTATCAAATATTGGGGAAATTGGAGTTAATTCGCGGACAAAAAAGATTATTTCATATTCATTAGTATTGTTATTATGATGATTAAGTAAAGTTTAAAATTTTATTTGGTCATGTGATTACCTAACGGACAGGGTTTTCTTTACATATTGTTTAAGACATTTTAGAAATTACTTTTATGAAAATAATACTGGCCACATTGCACTCACGTCATCATGTTGTATAGAAATTATAATATAATATGTATTTGATACTTTTTTCTGTATTTAGATCTTTAATATAATAGGATACTTGTCTATTATATATGTAATAGTATTGCCAACCCTATTTACAATACACGAATCCATACTAATATTATAAATGCGAAAGTATCTTTGTCTGTCTGTCTGTCTGTCCGGCTTTCACGCCAAAACTACTGAACCGATTGTAATGAAATTTGGTACACAGATAGTCTAAAGCCTGAGAAAGGACATAGGCTATATGTCCCGCTATAACCAATAGGAGCAGAGCAGTAACAAAAATTGTTGCGAAAACGGGAGTGAACGCGGGCCTACATATTGATCCCATTATTTTAACAGGCGCTTATTTTATATCCTGTAAACTGAAGTCCACGCAGACGGAGTCGCGGGCAACAGCTAGTATCTTTATATTTCAGGAACAAAAACTTAATAGTTAAAGTAAGTGGTCAATCAATTTTGTCGTGATGGATAAGAAAACTTAGTTAACGGTGCAAGCTTAAGAACGTTTATTTAATCGCCTAACACAACAATTTATTTTTCGTCACAATTCTGTCTGTGATTGAAATGGAGTTGATTGTCTTTGGCTTCTTTGACTATGAAACAGAATATCATTTATATTGAGTCAGCTAAAAGGATGTATTTTTTACATATATTTTTTTGCAGAAAAACATTGTGACAGGGAATTACTTTTGCCTTGTCAGACATGCCATCACCGTGTGATAATTTAATTTTTTTTATTCTTGTCTGCCAGTTTTCATAGATTCTCCTGGGTCGACCATTTTATCCATCTACCTCCATAACTAGATATAAATGTATGCTCACGGGATCTTTCAAACGTTCACTTTAAATGCCGTATCCTGCTATACTTAATGTACACTTGGCAAGATACTTGGACGTTAAATTTATCTTCCTCGCATTAGACGACGTCGTATCGTATTCAATGTAGCTACCCGTGCATGAAATTACGTAAATGTATTTCTCTTATTTTGGAGATAGATTTCTTACTTGCTAATATATTTTATAGATATTTCAATATATGAACCTTAATTCTATGTTTCATGAAAGCTTTTAAAACACACCTCTACCTGTTTTACTAACGGCACGTTCATGGGTATAATAAAAGTTATAATACTTGTTAGATAAGTTTTAATCCCCAATAATTTACTTACATATTTTGAAAAGTTATAGCAGTATTATTTCGACCCGCCTCCGTGTTTAGCACCCAAACTCTTTGTACTTTTTCATGAATATTAATTATTTTATAAGGGTTGGCAGATGTCCGATATTTACCCCAGAGATCGCTTATTAAAATATCTTGTTGGAGTAAAAGAATAAAATGTTTTTTGTAAGGAAACGTCCAATGGAGGTCGCAAGTTCATAAGTATCAAGTTGCGCGTAACTAAGATTTGCATCTTGACAAATTTTACCTCGGGATATACAAAAATGTTGTTAGTTTTATTTTGAGGTAAAAATGTTGTCATTTACTAAAACAATGAGTACATTCAAAATACTACTCGAATTATTTTTGCGAACTTGCCTAAAGGAAAATGGTTTTTCTTTAGTACTGATGTACAGACAAAACAAATTGGCAAGACATGTTAGGTTGGCAGAACTTACTGGTAATTAGTCTCGAGGGGAATGTTGCCGATGGCAACGTTGTCATGTCCGCTGGCGGTACTCCTCACCCAGTAGTAGGTGAGGGACTCTCCTGCGAGAGGTTCGAGGGCGAAGCGACACTGCATTGTGACATCATCTCCTTCCCGCGCGTCATGCTGCTCGTCGTCACCTCGCACCGTGCACCACACTGGAACAAAACACACAGAAATATGAATACGTCATCATCACCATCACGATATACACCAAAACATAGTCTATCACACACAAAGTCAGTCGCAAGACTTTCGTTTAAATTTTAAAAAACCCGTAATTACAATATTAAGAGGTATTTCATATGAAAGTAATATTCATCTTGTTTCCTTGATTTTCTTTAGTTATTTTTCAACTACAATTACGTTAGGTACGGTCAGCAACAAAAATTAACACAAAATAAACATTTGATAGGTCGCCACGCCGTGCTGGTTTTACCTTTTGGTTCTATAAACTGGTATAATCAAAAATAGACCCATTTTATAGGAATCATTGTCCTAATAGAGTTACTTAGCGATCTTATTTATTACAATTTGATCATTTAATGGTTGTACGGACGTCATAAGGACTTCATTTCGTCGATTTATGATGTTCATTAGCGCTACTTTGCGGCATTTCATTGCGTAACTATGTAGATTCATCACGATTTAAATAAGGGATTTTGATGTAAAACGGTTAGTTTAGGATTGTGAATTGAAACTTTCCAACTAAACAACTTTTATAATGTGTTATAATATAATATTATTATTGTTTTAATTGAAAGGAGAGACAACCTTTTCATTAATTAATTATTTTATCTTCGACACTCTTGTTCGAGTGTATTAACCTGTCGGGAAATTTATTTTACCAAGCAATATTGGTCAGCTTCCTCAAGTTGTTTTATGAATTATTTAAATAAGGCAATATTTTAGGCCTTATTTTGATGAATGTGTGAACAGTTACCTTAATACAACTCAGAGTCAACGACACAACTATAACACAATATTTCATTCTGTACGCTTATATTTATTTGTCGAACATCAGCCATATTGGCGAAATAAGGGATCATTTAGATTAATTCTCACGTGGAAAAGTCTTTTTCAATACACAAGTAAAAACAAGTGATTTATTTGTTGCTGATCTTGATTACAACAAAAAATGTTAATCTGCAAACCCGCTAAGTCCATATTAGCAAATTTCTCAGGAGATGCGTAATACTTGTACATTTTTTTATAGATCCTTAAGGAAAAATCTAAAATACCGCTATAGATAATATCGTAAACTAGTATTTTTGATGATGTGAACTTTATTACTCCGTCCAAAAATACGATAGTATTTTAATTGATAGGTATTCTGTTAATTACAATAATACCGTATTTTCAGGAGATAAACAGGCCGAACTGCGAATAGAAATCGTGGCCCTGGCCGTCGCACAGGCACTTTTGGGTTTTAGTCAGTAAAAATCTGACACGCCTTTCCGCTCCGTCATTTGATGATTTCCCATCCAAAATAAATAAAAAAGATATCGATTTATATTACATTAATGGACATAGATTCGTTTTTAATTTGGTTTATTTACAATTAATAAATGAAACCAACCACTGCCATTTCTATATTTTATTTACACCTGGCTTCATAGTGATCAGAACGATCACTAAGACATAATTTTTAAACAAATCATCTATTTCGTCTTTTGCCAACTCTACTGTTATACAGCCACTGGGATTATTTTTGCGCTTCGAGGAACAACATTATAGTTTAGACTCCCCCTGCACAGCACAGAACTCGATTCACTTGAAGTTAAAATTAAATGTGCGAAACCAGCTCCAGTTTCATGACAATTACATAACTTGTCGTATGGAAGTGTTCGAAACAATATTATTAGACGTAAAAACCGCAATGTAGTTCATTTTTACATTTCTTTTAAAATATTGTCTTTTTTCATATTTGGCCAGCTTTTTTATTCATTTTGATACCGTACAACATATTTTAAAAAACCGGTCAAGTGCGTGTCGGACTCACGCACAAAGGGTTCCGTACCAGTGATTTATGAAATTAAAGGAGTTAAGTTATTTGTATGAAAGATTACGCGGTAATAAGCGGTTTACGATTTACGAGGTATTAAAAAAACTACTTACTGGATCTCGTTCAAAACAATTTTCGTTGGTAGTTTTTACAGTAATGTAAATCATGTTTTTTTTTTAGATTTTTCAAATTCTTATTTTAGAAGTAAGAGAGGGGGGGGGGGGCAACTTTTTTCCACTTTGGAAGCGTCTGTCACGCAAACTATTCGGTTTTGAAAAAAAAATATGTTAGAAACCTCGATATCATTTTTGAAGACCTATCCATAGACACCCCACACGTAGGTATGTTTGAAGAAAAAAAAAATTTTTGAGTTTCAGTATGGGGAGCCCTCAATGTTTATTATTATTTTTTTATATTTACATCAAAATCTTAATGCGGTTCACAGAATACATCTACCAAGTTTCAACAGTATAGCTCCTATACTTTCGGAAAAAAATGCTGTGACATACGGACAGATAGACATGACGAATCTATAAGGGTTCCGTTTTTTTGCCATTTGGCTACGGAACCCTAAAAAGAGAAAAAAATGGTTATCGTTGCTAAATTTTAATATAAGTCCTTATAGGTAATCCCGTCATTTAATAGTGATTTAAAAATGTTCAAATAGACTGAATATTCTATGAAAGTCCAATTTATTACTCTAACATGATTTCGATGTAAAATTAGTTCTCGTGACTTTAATACGATTAATACTGATGTTAAAGTCGTTAAGACATTACTGAGACGATGTTACAAGACTAAAATGTTTGTTAGGGATTCAATAATGTCTTCATTGGCATTTTATAATTTAAGCTAAGAGTTAAAGAAGACAGGGAAATAATCAGAGTGGTGTTATTAAATTCTCTCTTTTTCTCTGTCTCTCAATCTGTTTCGTTTTTAAAAAAATATTTTGTTTAGTAACCGTTAATCGACTTTTTTGCTAACAGTACAGTAGAGGCTTTCGCCCTGTAAGGAAAATTAATAATAGATTGGTGTTATTATTATTCAAATATTAATTTTTGGAGTAGTATATAATTTAAACCCCGAACAATGTTTGTTTACACTTCCATCTGATACTGTTTACAACTTTCACTGAAACAGAGTGCCGATATACCTACCTATACAGGTTGTATCTGACATCGTAACGCAAATTTCGCGAAAAGGCTAGACCGCATGCCACTAATAGAATTATGTTTGAATTTGTCGGTCTCCGTGGCGCAGCGGTCAACACGCCTGCCTGCGACGTGGAGGCTCCGGGTTCGATCCCCGGCCAGGTCATGATGGAAAACGGTCTTTTCCTGATTGGCCTGGGTCTTGGATGTTTATCTATATATGTATCTATTATAAAATATAGTATCGTTGAGTTAGTATCCCATAACACAAGTCTCGAGCTTACTTTGGGGCTAGCTCAATTTGTGTGATTTGTCCGTATATATTTATTATTATTATTATTATGATAGTCATTTATGTCGTTAATGAACGGTTACAGAAATAACAATGTTTAAAAAAAGTGTCGGCTCGACCTTTGAACGTTGCAAGCGTGCCTCCGTGCGGGTTTGTAGGTATGACGTTGATCCCTGATGTGAACTCTATTAAATCAGCTGATAAGATAGTTTATCGAGTTTTGTTTTCATTGCGCTTATTTGTGTAATTAGCGAATTAATTAATTTTCACTTTAAAATCTTATTGGGTTATAAAAGTATAGCAATTATGAAAAAAACTACATATATTTTTTTTTAAATCATGAAAAAGCCGACGAAAAAATCCACCACTGGGGGGTTCAGAATCATGTACTGGATCCATGGTACTCGTTTGTGCGTCGAGGTCAGATACACCCTTTATACTAAGTACCTACTAGCCTTACCTAGGTCTCCTGTTAGAGAATTCTAGATCAAAGCCCAGCTTGATTTCATACGCTCAATGCATTGAAAATCGCTTTTCGTATCTAAACCGAGAACAAACTAATCATGAACTTATCATTTAACAATTTATTGAGCGGACTTTGTTGCGATGGTATGAAATGTAGTCCGCATTTAAGTAGGTATGTATTATACTAACCGCGACTTCACATGCCAAAATTTTTCTTGTATCTTTGACCCCATCGGATCGCGCTACTACCTATTGCGTTTTCGCTTAGCGTTTTTTCTGGTATTTTTTTCTTATTGCTGAGCTCCTAAGAGTCTTTGTGATGCTAAATGTTGTTCTTCCTGAATTAGTCTATGAATTGCAAAGGCATAACATCGGCCGCCGGCAGAAGTTACCACCCACCAGACAAAGCCTTGCCGCCAAGCCATTTGTCGTGTTCCGGCATGATGTCTGGTGAAGCCGTACGGAGGACGGGTCTGAGCAGTTTTGTTGCGATGTGTGCCGGGTACGATACCTACTCCTAATGTTGTTGTGTTGGGAGTTTGGTCGTGGAGGGTCTTCAGATCAATCTCCCTTTGCCGCAGCTTCGTTGGTCGTGTTGTTGGGTTTAACATTGCATCACCACGCTCAACTGCCGTCTTCCTTCCTATTCGCTCAGTTTTTCTGAGTGACCTATTAACTCTTAATAAACTACCGCGCTTTACCATCAACGATCGCATGACTGCTTACCATCAGGCGGGATTGCGGTCAAGCGCTGTTTATAATTATTTAAAAAAAATCCTTTTGGTAGTTTCATAATTTACAGCGTTTATACAAACAAAATAGACTTTTAAGCTTTATTATTTGTGTAGAAGAAATATAGATAGTAGGATATAGGTCAAACATGATGAAATGATGAAATAAATTGAGGTCACGTTCCACATGAATATATTGTTTAGGCCAAAAGCATGTAATCTTCTCTATGCATAATATTGCCAGGAAAACAGAGAAAACTTGTGAGAACTATCTACCTTCCCATCTAGAAAAATGGTTACATATCTCATCTCATGGGTATTGTTGTCATAGATAATTTATCTTTTCTTTTCACTTCACTACACAACATACCTATATAATAAAAAAATATTTGATTTTTAAATGATAATTATTTTTGTTTGTTACGCTATCCCACAAAAACAGCTAAACGGATTCAGTTGAAATTTTGTACAGATGACAGCACATCAAGATTCTACAATCTGTCAGGTTTCTTTATTAGGTTTTCAACTTATATCTCTAAAGCATTAAGGCTCAAGATTGATTGGGAATATTTGTCAGTTTCGAGTAGCTTGACCTGCTGTCGCTAGTATATGGCAGGACCATGACTTGGAATAGCTTTATCCTGTTATTCTTGTGATCCTCTTGATTCTTCATGAACTCTGTAATAACAGACTACCTAACAGCAGGATAATTTTGTAATTCACTCTATTAATAGCAATGGGTTTCATTTTGTTTTTTTTTTTTTATGTATTAATAACTATAAACTACCGCTTGACCGCAATCCCGCCTGATGGTAAGCAGTGATGCGATCGTTGATGGTAAAGCGCGCTAGTTTATTAAGAACCTATTCACTCAGATTGAGCGAATAGGAAGGAAGACGGCAGTTGAGCGAGGTGATGCAATGTTAAACCCAACAACACGACCAACGATCCTGCGCCAAAGGGAGATTGATCTGAAGACCCTTCACAACCAAACTCCCAACACAACAACATTTGGCGCATCGTACCCGGCACACATCGCAACACAACTGCTCAGACCCGTCCTCCGTACGGCTTCACCAGACATCATGCCGGAACACGACAAATCGCTTGGCGGCAAGGCTTTGTCTGGTGGGTGGTAACTTCTGCCGGCGGCCGGTGTTGTGGCCTACCACCGAGTTTAGTTCAACAACGTTAATTGCGAGCAGACACATTTTTCAATAACATTGAGCAATGGATAAGTATAATGCTTCAAATGAGTCCAATTGGTAGCAATAGTGCGCTACACAAGAGTTGCCGATGCGAAACAGCGTTCAATTCATTGACGCCGATTCTATTATTCAGAAACTAAACTAATTTTAAGTTATGTTCATCTCTTTTTTTCTATTTAATTAAGAAAAGAACAGAAGATAAAATGTCAGTTTAGACCTGTCAAATTAGTGCGCTCCTGACGTAAAATGGCGTATTTTTAGTCGCCATGTTTCTAATCGTAGGAATAATTTAGTGAGATCATTGAATTTGAACAGAACTGATGTAGTTATGTTCCATACAATTCTATCTCAACCAAATGGTGACGATGCAAAAGTTTTGTTCAAATTCATGGCCCACGTGTTGTGAAAGTGTAATTGTTTAGGTTACGATGGGACTGACATACGCTATGCGTAAAAGTCCCTATAAATTAATAAAGAAAAAAAAAAATATGTTTCTAATCGCGTCTGAACTGTCTATGGCGTATCTTAATTTGACAGGATTAAATTAAAATGTTATCTTCCATCCTTTTCTTAACGAAATGGAAAGAAAAAGATGCACATAACTTAAAATTAGTTTAGTTTGTGAACAACAGAATCGACGCCATTATATAGAAAATTAAATTTGGATCACTTTCTTTTATGGTTTAAAATTCGTGTACAATCACTTTTTATTAGACATTACGCCTTTAACAGACTTGACAAAACGTTTTCAATACTTCGGTGCTTATGTGACCTTATATGATACATTGGACCCGATTCTCTTCTTTACAAACTAAATTACATTTAAGTTTAGTGCATATTGCCCTTTCTATTTCAATAAGAAAAGGACAGAAGATAAAATTTTATTTTAGACCTGTCAATTTAGTCCACTCCTGACGTTATTGACGTATTTTTGGTCGCCATGTTTGTATTCGCGTCTAAACTGTCTATGAGGTACCTTAATTCGACAGGATTAAATTAAAATGTTATCTGCTGTCCTTTTCTTATTGAAATAGAAAGAAAAAGATGTACTCAACTTAAATTAGTTAAGTTTGTGTACAAGAGAATCGAAGCCATTGTCAAAATAATTATGATCCTTCCTTCACAGATCTCTCTCATTAATACTAATTATTGAGTAAACTAATTCTATCATAATTACGTCTCCAGCGGTGAACACAGCAAGTTCACCACGAAAACGCCTCTTTGATACCCCGTTCAACTTAAGAGAATACAATAAATTAAAGTATTTCGAAGTACTTTAAGTTACTTCATTCATATTTAACTAAGTATACAAATTTAAAATAACTACCGTGGAAAAACTAACTTATCAAACCTGTTTGTTTTTCCAATGAAAAATCCTTTTGGAAATATCCTGGAAACATTGTTAATCGAGAAAAAACTTAAAAGTTTTGAGTTATAAAAATGAGAAACCACAGCTTTGTATAGTATATTAATTAAAAGAAAAATTGGTTTAACATTACCTGTGAAAATAGAGCACAATGAATAAGTTAAAGAAATAAAAATATAATGCCAAGTTATGTTTGCCACAGAGGTTTCTACTTTGTAGATATTATTCACCATAACAAATTATTTCGCTGTTATTCATCTTATGTAGATTTCATTGAAACGAGTTCTCGGTATTACATTCTAATCGATGATTCTCAGTATGAATGGGCTAATGTCAGAGGTACCTATAGCTATGAGTACGTTGGCGTTTCCATTTAGTAGGTTATGAATGATATTATTTACGCCTTTCTTAATCATCCCTTATATCATAAATTTCTGCTTTACTTCATCCCTGTACCCCTTTTGTACCGCTTCACTATAATAATACACGCACGTATTCCGAATATTACGATGACTTATCGTTTTTTTTTTTTTCTCACACCGGTTTCTCTTTTTCTATCGCCACAACAGGATTGGTGTTGTCTCCCTCGTTCATGTTAGAAGATATCAAGTGGTCGTCTCTTTCACTCGTACATGTAAACGGTTTTAGTTAGGGTTGTCTAAATTAAATTTCACATTTCACGTCAAAAATACATTCAGTGACTGATGGTTTTAAGTTGTTTTGTGGACGCTAATTTCTATGTAAACAACTGTACCATACCATGTGTACTTTGAATAATGAAAAGTGACGTCATGAATGAGGTCCTTGTATGTACCTAACAAAAAGAGAAACTTGTGACTTACTGTTTATGAATCATATTTTTTCTCATATGTATATTCATGAAGCTATTAACAAAGCTGGGTTTTTTGGCATCCTTAGGCTGACACCCATTCGTAGAAGCAGCAACGGAATCGGCGCGGGCGCTGCTCAGCCCATGGCGGTCAATGACACGAGGTCGCGTGCGCCCGCGCCGTTGCCTGCTACCGGAGCTTCGAACCGGAGCCACTAGACCCTAACACGCGCTCGTCAGCACCCACATTATCACTTCCATGTTACTATAGCGTACCTACATGTAAACGTTAACTTAAAATAATTAACACAGTTTAGTCGACAGTAAACATACTATTAAGATTTCATCTTGATGCTGTCCATTTTGCTTTGATATACACAAACGTTATACAAAGGAAATAAGGCCGCAAGTTTAATATAGTACCACGATAAAAGGCTAACGACCGTCCCTTCAAATCCAATAAAATATAATATTCTATATGGTACGTAGCATCATTATTAGATTCGGGTGTTTATATGAACGAGGATATAAAATACAAGGCGTAAAGTCTAATGGAAAAACAAAATACACAGCCCGTATTAGCTTAACAGCTAACACATGTGTATTAGTTGTGTTACAAGCAAATAGGATTTACGAAATAATATATTCAATGTTATTTACCCTTACTCAGAGCAACAAGTTCGTAATAAGGTAATTCTAATAATATTATTACGTTTAGGTGGGTATACCTACCGTACACGTTCCCACTCGCTGTCTTTGATTTCATGACAATACACAACCACAGCCATGTTTACGAGATTCTCTTCTTCGATTAAACAGCATTTACTTACTTAAATAAATTAAGGTCGGAAGAAACTTTCGTAGGGAGCCGATTGTGGATAAATTTTATGCTGATCAGTTTTATTCAAGTTTCCAATCATTTCAGCCCAGATGTAAGCTGTTAAAGACAGAATAGGTGAATTCAACTAAACTACTTCTGGAATACGTATGTTTTTTTTTTTTTTTTTTTTTAGTTTGCCGTCTATCGCTTCTTGCATGGCAAGAATTCTTTTTTGCCAAATATTTTTCTTTGTCTTTTCTTTTACCGCTATGCTTTTTTGCGGCTTTTGCCTTGTCTTTCTGGGTTTTTCTTTTCCCATGTCTATTTCTTTTTGCTATTTACTATTGTCATTTTCTTTTCGTCTTTTAAATCACTTTTTACAATTTCTTATATTCTAATTAATCTATTATTATATGTCATTACTACTATATTGGCAGGAATACGTATGTTAGTATACTTGAGGTTTGACATGCTTTCTAGGAAAACTTGACCGGGATTAAAACTACTGATTCTCAGTAACAATTTAATTCATAATCTACATGTGTACCACATTTCATTCAAAAGCGTGCATGAGTAACAAACTTAAAGTCAATTTAAATAATAATTGAATAATAATTAAACGTTCTGTCTTTAACTAAAACACTTCTGAAGTTCTGTAATTGTAATTCAATTGTTGGACTAAATAGTTTCTGTTTGTTGGTCAATCACGATTTTGGATTAAGTTTGGCATAGAAGTATGCTATGTTGATTATTATTTATTAGATTATTTTTATCCCTTACGTATTTCAAATGTTGCACCGCTGGTTTTGTGCAAAGAGAATTTTCACCTAAGTATTACTTCTAGCTGCGCGCTGTGTCTTCAAGGCTAAAGTGAACAGGCTCTTAATAAACTAGTGCGCTTTACCGTCAACGATTGCATCACTGCTTACCATCAGGGGGGATTGCGGTCAAGCGCTAGTTTAAAAATTATAAAAAAAAAATACTGCTCCTGAAAAATCTGGGCTTCCTATCCTACCATTTCGTTAATTAAGTTTTCATTAAGTCCGATGCTAGTTTTAATTCACTCGTCGCCGTCAAGAAGCCACTATGAATGTAAACATACATGACTTGTTTCATCAGAACCCTTTAGTTCCCATGAGAAAATTAAATAAGTAATAATGACCTCCGTTCAATCCGATTTCATTGCTTCATTTCTTAATTAATTAAAAGATTTTTTTAGCAATTGTAAGCACGGAATAATTTTTATTTTTATTTCAGGAATAAAATATAAATGTCTATTGAAAAATCACCCAATAAATAATTTTGGTACTATGTGACAGTAATTTTTACTTTTCATTATTTATTTACCTGTGCTAGGACATATAGGTACAGTGGACTCCTTTGAAGAAATCGAAGGTGAATCCAGACATTCCAGACAGTTACTAACACAATCATATTCCTAACATAATAGTTATATCGTTAGTACTTAACAACTTAATTACAAAAACTATCGTATTGGTGAATAACCTCCATTTGGTTAAAGAAATTATTCACAGCACTTTTTCCACTATTGAACAATCTACAATGTATGGAAACACCGCGAAATAATTACGTCATAGATAAAAGAATGTCCCACTGTGGCTCATAAAATTTTCCCATACGAAGAAAGTTTCTTTTTTTGTTAAAATAATAATATATTAAAAACCCGTTGCAAACGGAAAATTGGGACCTCTTCAACAATTTCCTAATGAAACAAAACGTTAATGAGAAAAAATAACGTAATATTGCAGCCTGATATTATCATCTTTAGTAGCTACGAAATAATGACCAAGTTTCGTTGACGTATAAAATTAGGTAGTGGGTAATTTCGACATGATTAATGTTATGATTGGTATAATTATTTTCACCCCAATTAAAGGTGCTCGTTTGAGTGGTGGTTGAAGATGGAGCCTCGAGCCCGGGTTAGGTAGGCCCTTTGCACCCTCCGCCCTGACAACCTGCTGTTTAATTTGTGCGTACCTTTGCGTCGGTGATGTATGGTCTCGAAATATAACAATATTTCTTCAGACTTGTTACGAGTAATAAAATGCAGCGTCAGACATAGATAATCCCGTAATATAGGAATATCTATAATTATTAATGAGAGATTCATGTCCTATGTGAGCGAAAAGTATCATCCAAACCAGACGTGGTAAACTAAGTAGGTACGGTAAACGGTAGGTAAGTAATTAATATTACAAATTATGCTTGCATTTCTCAGTAGTGCCTGATACCATTACCCATAATTCAGTTTAATGAGTTTAACACAAACCTATAGTTAATTTTGTAATGGCCTTCTGGTCTCTTACCACCGGTCTACCTCAGCGATACTTATTCATGAGACTAGCGTCTCTGTTTTTGTGCATGAAGAACTGATTGGAATAAAACAAATGTAATTCAGTCTTCTCAAGGATTTTAATTAAACACTTTGTGCACACGCGTCTGTCACTGTGATGTAGCAGTTGGTAAGATACTGGTGTTGGATAATATGTAATGGTGTACACTTACAATGGCTTACAATGGGTATCTCACATTACCCTAAATTAGGTCAATCCATGCCCCCGCCGTCGCAGCCAGCATCTCCAGCCTGTGTGATCCTTAGAGACTTCGCATGCACGTGTGTCAAAATCAGATGGTTCGCCTCAAAATTGCATGCTATCAAAGGGCCTGTACGCAGCTGTATGCCATTCTTGAGGAGACTATATTTTTTAGTACATTAACTACTACCAAATTATTAAAGTAAGCTATCGAAGTAGGCTATTAAAGTAGGCAATTGAAGTAGGCTACTGAACCCTGTTGACAATAAAAGAAAATGTGAGTCCCTCAATGTGCATGTTGCAACCTCATGGTGTTGAGTTAAATCAATGTTATACATACACTATCCGTGGTTCAATACAAACACCGGGTTTCATCTTGGCGCAGGTTCCTATCCTCTACGTGGGAATCGTGCGGTCCATGGCCCTGTATGGGGCCCCTGTGTGGGCGATGGACCTGACGGCCGGAACTCTCGCCATTCTGCGTAAACCGCAGAGGGCGATGGCGTCAGGGTCGTCCGCGGGTATCGCACGATATCCTACGAGGCGGCTTGCGTCCTGGCCGAAAGTACTCGCTTCATTGTACCGATGGCGCGAGGAAGAGCGGACACGGGGCTCCAGTCCGGTGCAGCAGCAGATCGAGCTGCGCCGAGGGGAGCTCCGTCAGGTCCTGGTGGCGGACTGGCGGCAGAGGCTTATGCGCCCTACCGCCGACCTCGCTACCGTCGAGGCGATCCGGCCAGTACTCGACGACTGGCTCGGGAGGAGGCACGGCTCCCTGTCGTTCAGGGTGACGCAGGTACTGTCGGGGCACGGCTGCTTCGGCAAGTACCTGCGTCGCTTAGGCAGGGAGCCGGACGCTCGGTGCCACCACTGCGTCCAATGCGGAGAGGACACGGCGCAGCACACGCTCTCCGAGTGTGTAGCTTGGGAGGAGCAGCGCCGTGTCCTCACATATGAAGTAGGAGGCGACCTAACGCTGCCGGCAGTAGTGCGGAAGATGGTCGGCAGCTCAGAGTCGTGGGACGCGGTGGTGTCCTTCTGCGAGGACGTGATGTCGCAGAAGGAAGCTGCGGAACGGGAGAGGGAGATATCAACTCCCTTCCCGGGCCGCAGAAGACGCACCGGGCGTCGAGGAAGGGCGGATAACGCCCTCTTCCGCCCCCCATGAATGGGTCCAGGGGCGAGGGACATGGGGTAGTCCCCGCCCCCCCTATTGATGGACCCCGAGGCGGAGGCGCGCGCGAGTGTCGGCGCACGCCTCAGAGTCGATGCACGGGGTAGTTTAACACCTCACTACCCCGTGCAGGAGGCGAGGCCCGGGCAGACCGGGCCGGCACGAGAGTGTGGGGCTGCGGCAGAATCAGGGACTCCCGCGGCTCCGTGCGCACGTGACCGGAGAGACCGGGGTGGTTTTTAGTCAGTAGGAGTCTGACAGACCCCGTCGCCCACCCCAGGGCGGCGGACATCCATTGAGGATTTCCACCCCGGAACAAAAAAAAAAAATTAAGTCTAATCGGTTTCTCCTAAAACTCATAGGTCATGAAGACACTCTGTTTCTAGAAATAAAAAATCTACGCTAATCTTCCTTCAAAGTTCAAACGTCATATCTAACTATTGACCATAGACTTCTCTCTTTTCACATTATTAAATTACAACACCAATTACATATCATGAAAACTTATTTTAGTTATTTAATTTTAATTTATGCGACTATTATACTTTTCCTCGAATTTTAATTATTATTTTAAAAGAAATCGACTAGTAAGCCGCGCTATCTATTTGAACCACAGAGATATTTCTGATATCTATGATTTGAACTTACTTGGCACTAATTATAAATTCATTTCACCATTTGCCGCTAGATGACGGTACTTATCTCGTTTAAGAGTAGTTAAATTTTTAAACGTTACAATTTGAGTATCAAAACAATTACTACAGCGGTTAGGCGATCCACGGGCCCAGTGGATATCACACCTACACATTGCATACATAAAAAGTTATTTGATATGTAAATAAGTATCTAGTTTTGTATTGTTCTAGAGCATTTAGGTACTCCATGGTGAAACTTCTCTATTTACTTTAACGCCATAGAAAATAGAAAATGTGATTTTCTTTTGAGAATTTAATTCTAACACACGTCTCACACCGATAGTATCTTTAGGACAATTTGGCAACTTCGACCATATTGTTTGCGACAGTTTTGTTGCGAGTGTGTACGCCGGCATTGTTTTCTTGGAGTCTGTAAATAGACAGTCTGTCGAAAGCTTTGGGTGCAAATGTCCTGCCGCCGTAGTATTTAACCTTTTATACCAAGACTGTGACGCATACATTGTTTTAGAGAGGTATACAGCGATAGCTTTATGCATAGCTGTTGCACACATATACATATGTATTGCATATAATACATATACCTAACAATACATTTTTTTATATACGAAAACATAATGAGCATCATTGTATTGCATTACTGCTGTGCTATGAAATGACGTTAAATCTGACGAGTATCTTATTTAACTAGTATGTACCTACTTATGCACCGTTATTTCACCTGTATAACTCACAATTCTTTTATTCCTGATTTAAAAATCATAATCCAGGTCATGGTCTACCCATGTACCTAATTTTATCCAAATACATTCAACCTTTTTAGCGTAACAAACAATAATCAAAAATTATGAAAAAAAAATTCCAATCAATAAATAATATTAAATATAATAATATTCGGATCAAGGTCCTGATCCAAATGGAGCCCAATCCACTGGTAGCTTGGACCCTGCTTCCAACATCAACAATCACTATTTTTACATGCTTTTTATTAGCTTCACTTGTATGTTTGCTTGTTTGTCTAAATATTTTTTTTTTTCAACCTTACCTGACATTAATTTGTGCAGGCAAAGTATTTTTTAGTTTAGATTTAGTTTTAGATTTATATTTAGTTACTTGGGTAATGCATCATTACGAATTTTAGCACTTGCTATTCTGTCTGTTGGAGATCAAGAAAAGTTTGGTAAAAACAAATGAGCACCACTTAAGCGTTCGTGTTATCCGTATATTATTGAAAAAAAGAATATCAAACTACAAAGTTGAAAATAAATATAGTATAAAAAACTAAAAAAACATGCTTTTAAAGAATATCAAACTAAAAAGTTAAAAATAATAAAAAAATGAGAAAAAAGCGCGAGGCGCTTAATATATGTACAAAAATTATGGCACAAAGCGCCTCATGCTTTTTTTCTCATTTTACTGGTATTGTTTGAAATATTTAAAAATATAATTTGTAAATAAATAAACGATTAATAATAAACGAAATAACTAAATATTAATTAATATGACAATGACTAAAAGTTGTAGCATGTGTCCTTGCTAGAACAATGTGTAGAGATATAGACAAGAACGAAATTGTTCTATGAGAGCTTTGAAAGCGGCACCACGTGAAATTAATCCCTCCTAAAGGTCGTAGACGAGGCCCGTAACGTGTCATTCGAACTTAGGCTCAACTTAATTTTACTGCTTTTCTTTTCACGAGTAATTTTACTGTTTTATCTACAACTAAAAGACGGCTTTATTAGTCGATTCACGCGGAAAAGCCGGTTTTTCATTTGATAGCATGTCTTGACGAAGGTTATATAGTAAACTGAAATCAGGCTAGGAAATAGAAAACTATAGTTGAGCCAAATTCGATAAAGAATAGAGGTAAACAAACCGCTGCTAGGCAACGAGTAGTTTACTCCTAAAAGACAGATGTTAACAACCTTTTCTACATACATGATTTTCATAAAAATAATAATCTTACTTCCTACTAATCTAAACAGTTTATTTATGTTTAGATATTTATGATTTGCATAGAACGCTTAACCGATTTGAATGAAATATGACATACATGTAAGCTAATTTCCTAATAGGTTAATTTTTTTGATACATATATATTATAATTAGTTCATTTTTTGAAAATATTACAATGCATGTGTTATGTAGTTGATTTGAAAGTAATTAAAATACGCATAATTGTATAGACAAATGCCTCAACTTTATTCATTGGCTGAATTCCACAAAATGTGTTTAATATCTGGATTTCATCCATCTTTCTTTTTTTGTAGGGCTATCACGTAATAATTTTACGTGATTTTTATGTTGACTTTTTAATGCGTTTTCGAAATACCAAGTTATTATGCATGTTATTTTAGTGATTCTATTGAAATATGCTGCAATAGGACTTGTTAATAAATAGCTAACATGTAAAAGTCGATAATCATGTAAATAACAGGAGATTTGTAAAACGTGAGTTGTGATAACCTTAAATTGGTTTGTTTACCTCTATTCTTTATGGAGCTAGGCGATGGTATAGGTAGATAATAGTGGGGTCGGGCGATACTATGACGACGGGGTGGACCGTGGATCGCGGGCACAAGATATGTTAACGCGGGCTAAGTCTTGGACAGCAGCTAGGAGTCGAAAAAAAAAAACTAAAACACATCACCTTCAGGTCACAGTAAAGGTTACATTATTTTGTGGTTTGTTTCATTCTCATCAACTTGGAAATTTACTATCGTAACATATTTTTGATAAGTTACGCCAGCCGTAAAATCTGACATTTTAAAAATACGTTGGGTAAGCACGCTTTACTTGTGAAGGTCTTTTACGCCTTAGAAATGCATGAAGATTTTGAGAACGTCGTGCTACTTTTCATTATTTTATGGAGATCATAATGACACGGGTACTATTTTATTTGGGTATGTCCTCCGTGGCGCAGCGGTCAACACGCCTGCCTGCGACGTGGAGGCCCGGGTTCGATCCCCGGCCAGGTCATGATGGAAAACGATCTATTCCTGATTGGCCTGGGTCTTGGATGTTTATCTATATATGTATCTATTATAAATATAGTATGGTTGAGTTAATATCCCATAACACAAGTCTCCAACTTACATTGGGGCTAGCTCAATTTGTGTTGATTTGTCCGTATTTATTTATTTATTTATAACAGTTCCATTAACCATATGTTTAGGAATCAGTGATTCAATAACGTAGAGTAATACAAATCATGAATTGCGAAATGTTGAAATAGTAAAAGGCTAGAAGGGCCACTGTAATGTGGTAATGGTAACAATATCTGCAAGGTCACGCTTGTCATTAGCACGTAATGTAGGAGTCTGTTTTGTCACATTATTGCTGATCTGTTCACCGTCAAGAAGAGAGATCGATCTACATATTCATGACTTAAAGGGTGGAAAAGGTGACACTTGAACTCTGAGCACAGATCCCCTCGGCTTACAGGTATAGAACTATCTAGGACGAATATCTTTAAATATTTCATTCATATTCGAATGAGTTACCTCGGCAATGAAAACATTTTTAAAGAGAAGTTATCTTATTTATATCGATAAAGAACTGCCTATACGCGTACCTACTCCACCTAATTCTACAATTTGAATAAACCTTTCACGCATCTCTACGGAGAAATCATAACATTAGTACTTTTACGCCACACATCTCTTTCGATCGGCTGCTGGCGGTGGTGAGCGGTGAAAAGTGAAAATATTGTAAGGTAGCATCAGTATGCGTATGTTTATTAGTTTGTAACTCACCACTGGCCGTCCGGAGTTTCATCATTTCCTTATACCAACAAACGCGCTGCAGTAAGAGTTTATTTAAATCAGTCTACATACATTTCATAACATCTGCATTGACGTACTAATAAACACACGTTTTAATTTTAGTTTTTAAATATACAAAGTAATGCAACAATAATTAAAACTAGGTCAACAATTCCGTAAGTGTGTGTACCTGCCTGTACATATCGTGAGCACGAGTACCTATGTTTTAATTTGTGATTTATGTGTAGCAGCGTTCGTGAACTCAGCGTTCAACACATTCTTTACTATGTATAAGGAATACTTAACAGAATTCTTGTTCCTACTAAATTTATTAGTAGCTATCGTACCACCTATCGATTTTTTTTTACTGCATTTAGAGTAAGTAAGTAAGATCGATAACTTTGGAAGAACAAAACTCCCCTCGAAAATAAATCTTTCATAATAAGAACTAAGTAGGCTGCCTGGGTGTATCTGACATCGTAACGCAAACTTCGCGAAAAAACTACACCGCATGCCACTAATAAAACTATGATAGTCATTTATGTCGTTAATGAACGGTTACAGAAATAACAATGTTAAAAAAAGTGTCGGCTCGGCCTTTGCAAGCGCGCCGCTGTGCGGGTTTGTAGGTATCACGTTGATCCCTGATGTGAACTCTATTAAATGAGCTGGTAAGATAGTTTTTCGTGTTTTGTTTTCATTGCGGTTTTTGTGTAATTAGCGAATTAATTAATTTTTACTTTAAAATCTTATTGGGTTATAAAAGAATAGCAATTATGAACGGTCTAAAGTGAAAAAAACTACATATATTTATTTTTAATCATGAAAAAGCCGACGAAAAATTCCACCACTGGGGGGTTCAGAATCATGTACTGGATCCATGGCATTCGTTTGTACGTCGATGTCAAATGTCAGGTACACCCTTTATTACTTCAGTCAATATAACTTATACAATTGAAAGAAAACGAACTTGCGTGTTCCATATTAATATCTGTGACCCTTGCTGATAAAAATAATTTTACATATTACATATAGCGGTAATTTTGATCCGATAGTTTATTTTAATATGTATAAGCGTGTAACATTATTTTGTACTTCTGGATATCTACCTAACAGTTATTTAATACCGAGTGTCAAACTCGAGTCTTGGGATACAAAGTAATAACTTCGTCCTTGTCGTGAATACTCATTTATCATCATAAGACCACGAGTTTCACGAAAACGAGCGATAACTAGTAATTATTGAAATTGACATTTGAAATAAGTAGTGCCACTACCTATATATTTAATAGGCGTGCTCACAACTTTGAAGCAATAAGTGGCATTTCATGGCGATAAATAGTTTTTAAGTACCAGAAAATAACATAAATTATAATGTTGTCTAATTGACGAAATACGAATATTGGTCCCGTTTGATCAACTTCATCTTTGACAGTGATTGGAAATCATTAAAAGAGAATTTCAAAGCAATTCATAAATATCCATAGACAGTTGAGTTGGCTCAAAGAAACAAAGAAGCTTCAAACTCAGCGTTTCAATCATAATTTTTCATTGAATGTAAACTAACTGCCGGAGTGTTTCCAATCTATACTCCGATCCTGTACCCACGAGGCGGCGCGGTGGATCAATCCATCATTTTCATATTATTTCTATATTGAAAACTTCCAGCTCAAATAATATAAGAATACAAAGTTTATGAAAAATGTAATTGATAGCAAGCAAGATAAAGAACATTTACCATTCGGCGTCGCTCGACTGTTTCAGTTAAATATATAGACTTAAAATAGTATTTTTTATGTTATAGCTAACTATTTCTTATTAACGCCTGAAGGTAAGCAGTATAAGATATTAGAACAAACTTGTAAGAAATATTAGAATAAATTGCGTGTGTATAAATAAGCACGGTACCCAGATTGTCGGGACGTGGACGTATTTGAGTCAACATTGAATGTCAACGCGACAACGGTTAACGGCGCGCTCGCTCCCGGCCACTAACAAATGGCACCCATTTATATGAAAGAATTTTATTGATAATATAAATTGAAAAAAGGACATAGTCGACCATAGTTTTTTTTTTTTTTTTGTTCAACGGTAAAACGTGATCTATTTTCGCTACCATTGTTTCGTGTAATCGTTTCGTTTCGTCTGTGTCGCATGTGACAGAAGTTATTGCCATTCATTGTTGCCACAGATGGTTCGCGTCGTGGATGTATCGACGTAACTATATTACTATTTCTCAACACACTTAAGATTCATTTGGGTTGTTCATTATGTCCTACTTCGCTAAACAATAATGAGAAACTGATTACGGGAGAATATTTGCCCTGGGGTTGCTTATCATACCACCGACTGTGTTTTCATTATCTTATTTATTATATCTTTAGCTCTGCTTGTGCCAGCTACCCTATCAAATAATATTGAGCTCTGTACCTGAAACCATGGGCGTACCCAGCTTCTGGTCTAGACGGGGGAGGGAAGGCAAGTCAGGCCTAGGGTAAGGCAAGTCAGGCCTGGGGGAGGGGCAAGTCAAATTTTTAGAGTGGAGTGGAGTACACTCGGTTTTTTGCCAATTATTACACCGTACATTTTGTTAGTGCCTACTGCGTGGTTTATTTAAAAGTTAGAGATAAGTCCTCATTTATACTTTCTTTAATAGGTAATTAGGGAAGTTTCTTTAATAGAGAGGGGAGGGGGGGGGGCAGCTGCCTCCCCCTGCCGCCACCTGGGTACGCCCATGCCTGAAACTTATATATTTTCCGGCTATATGACAAAATATAATTGTGTATTCCAAAGCATGTTTAACTTAGTTGAAGTATTTCTGTAAAGCTTACACATTACATACTATGAGAAGAATTTCCTTGTATTAAACTTTAAGCAAATTACGAAATGTAATTACTGGGACCTGCGTGTACATGACAATTTTAGTCCGCAGTGTTAGCTGCTCTGCATTTATTTTGAGCGGGTGTAGCACTGAGTCGACGAACGAACAGTGTCTTTGTTCTACTTTAATATACATGGCACTTGGACACACGTGTTCCGCATGTAAATGGCGCGACCAAGTTGTGTGATCAAGTGGCGACGTGGTGGTGGGACGCATCGTAAGACGAGACCGTGGGAGCATGCGGGCCGCCGCCTCACACCTCGGCTCGGGTTGCTACTTCAGATACCAGGCGCAATTTGAGTGCTGGTATCAATTATAGTCTAAAGAAGTGATTTTCTAGAAAGCCCAATAATATACCCTATGGCCTATGTAATACAAATTATGTAAATGAAAACGAAAAATATCAAGAGTTTCAAAACATTTTAGTAGAACTGCTCTAGAAAATCGAACAGGCTTCGGTTATTTCGTTTCGACCCTCGAAAAACTTGCAGAAATGAATACTTGTTTTTCGGTTTCAGAAACCAGACAGTATCATAACTTCAGCCCTTATTTGATCATGCAAATGATTTTTTTAAATTCAAGTCAAATAAATCCCTTCTGTGGCAATCTCATAATTTCATCATATCCATGAACGGTGTGCTAATAAACAAAATATATACATATGTAAGTGTCGTGGTGACCTAGTGATTAAAACACCAGCCTCTCAAGTATGAGTGCGCGGGTTCGATTCCAGGTCAGGCAAGTACCAATGTAACTTTTCTAAAGTTATATGTACTTTCTAAGTATATCTTAGACACCAATGACTGAAGGTGAAGGAAAACATCTTGAGGAAACCTGTACTTTAAGTCTGAAATCGCCAACCCGCATTGAGCAAGCGTGGTGATTACGCTCAATCCTTCTCTGTATGAGAGGAGACCTGTGCCCAGCAGTGGGAAGATTAAAAAAAGGTTGATGATGATACATATGTATGTATATTATATTATACATATACTACATCGCTCCTGTTCCGCAGAGGACCGCAGCGGTATAAAACTATAAATATACACATCTGGAGTAGTTGTTATTGAAAAGACATAAACTATTATATTTTTATATCATGCATGAATCAACGAAAACTCAGACGTTCGCCTTTTGCGTCATTCGTATTGAGTCCATTGAGGTGTATATTTGAACTGCTGATGAATGCTATACGCAGTGATTGCTTTTTTGAATAACAACTCATTTGGTATCACTGGAGCTTTTAGTAGGCTTTAAAACTATTAATGTTACATGTTATGAAATTAATGGCAGTTTGGGTTTTTCCTTGAATCACGAGCTTTAAAGCTTTGTAATAATAAATAGTAAATAAAATTGAAACTTTTGAAGTTATGTATCACTACATATTATTATAAAACAAAGTCACTTTCTTTTTCCCTATGTCCCTTTATACTATGATTAAATCTTTAAAACTTCGCAACGGATTTTGATGCGGTTTTTTAATAGATAGAGTGATCCAAGAGGAAGGTTTACATGTATAATAAAATCCATTAAATTGTGGAGAAATAATTTGAGGAATTTTGAATTTTTGAGGTTTCTAATGTGATGTCGTAAATAATTAAATTTTTTCCGCGTTTCCAGTGAAACGCAGGGTGAACCCTACGAGATTTATCAAAATAATGTACTAAATCCATACTAATATTATACATGCGAAAGTAACTCTGTCTGTCTATCTGTCTGTTACGATTTCCCGCTTAAACCTCTCGACCGATTTTGATGAAATTTGGCACAGACAATCTTTAGACCCTGAGAAAGAACAGCCTACCTTTTATTGAAAAAAAAAATGATATTCCCGAGGGTAATCTAAAAAGCGCGATATAACCGAATTCCACGCGGGCGAAGCCGCGGGCGGAATGCTAGTATTATACATATTGAAAAGGTCTACAAAAAAATCCACGATGGTATATTTCTATGTCTTATGGATATCCCACAATACTTTTTTTTTTTTTGTCGTTTACTTTTTACGACAAATACCGGCTAATTTTCGAAGCGATTTTAACCAATACAGCATTAATCTTTAACCAATTTAATACTTTTAATATATTGTTGATTTAATATACATAGATCTATATTGCCCTTTACAGTATATAATTTAAATGAATATTTTCGAAGATATTACAGATTTAAAAGATGCGGGCAGGATACCAGCCCTATCGGCTGCCGGCAGGAGTTACCACCCACCAGACAAAGTCTTGCCGCCAAGCGACTCGTCGTGTTCCGGCATGATGTCTGGTGAAGCCGTACGGAGGACGGGTCTGAGCAGTTGTGTTGCGATGTGTGCCAAATGTTGTTGTGTCGGGAGTTTGGTCGTAGAGGATCTCCAGATCAATCTTCCTGTGGCGCAGCATCGTTGATCGTGTTGTTGAGTTTAACATTGCATCACCTCGTTCAACTGCCGTCTTCCTTCAAATTTACTAAGTCTTTTTTGTGAATAGGCTAAATAAACTAGCGCGCTTTACCATCAACAATTGCATCACTGCTTACCATCTGGCGGGATTGCGGTCAAGCACTAGTTTATAATTATAAAAAAAAAATGCAGTCGTTATTATGACGTATCGTGTTTTAGAGAATGACAGAGACAGCGCTCGACAAAGCCAAACATTTTCTAATACTTTATGTGTGCCATAAGTACCATATTCACGGTCGCATAGATAGGCATTTTACTTTTTTCTAGAATTATACGTAGTACGTTGATACCTATCTGATAAACGATAATCATCACACGCATGAGCATGAGGTCCTTTGTTCGATTCCCGAATCAGTCACAGTGCTATTGTGTTTCCATCAAAACTTTCTCAATAGCAGTCCGGTGTTTGGATTTGGATCCAGTTGAAAGACATTGTCTTGCACCTTGTTACATAGAACGTATACATTGTATTGCTTGTGTGGCTGACACCAGTATGTCAAGCTACTATTATACAATATGTCAAATTTCTTTAATAGTTTTTCATCTTTATTGTCTCACAAATAAGGTTCAAGATTGATTGAGAAAAATTGACATATTAATTTTGAGTTTCGGGTAGCTTGACCTTGACCTACAGTCTGTACTCTAGTTCAAATTCTAGCATGTCAAGCGACGCCCTTGTCAAACCCTTCGAAGAATACAAGCGTTATGTTATGCTATAAACCAATGAGTACAAAGTAATGGATACAATAAACCGGCTACAGTAAGTTGTTTAAAATGGTTAGGTCTTGAGGACAGACGGTTCCGTGTTTGTAACGGTCGTGACAGTTCCACTAAGCTTACGTAGCCGTGTACTGCCATATGTCGTCGTGCCATGTAGGTGACCACTACGACCAGTACCATACCAGTAGTAGCGTGCACCTGCAATAAAAATGGCCGCCGCTAATTGAGCACACATACGATTTAATCAATATATTTATGTACTTGTTCCAACAACGCCTTAACTTGTTAACCCTTTCGCGAGCATGGGCAAAATAATTGCCAAACCACTTTTTAAATGTTGCGCCAAAATGTATGAAGTATATTGATATTGTGCAACTTTAGACAGCTAACTGCATCTGTTAGAATATTGTTACAACAATTTGAATTCCACAAATTAAATTGACAGAGGGAATATTTGACATATTGGTGACGACGCGGAAAAATGTGAGGTAGTTTGTCAATGTTCTTACCTAAATCTGACATAATAAAGAAAATTGCCGTGTAAAAAGTAAGTAACGACATTTTTATTTTTAGCTTTTGGTCTGATTTATTGAATAATCATAATATTTCGAAATATTATGCACATATACCTTTTACGATAACGGAAACTTGACATTGCCTCTGCCCTAAATATTCGGTAAAATAGTTGCCTATGCCCGATAAATTATTTGTTACGCATAAATAGTTGCCAATGCTCGAATTTAATTTTTTCTTTTAGAAAAATCCAACGTCAAATACCCCTAAGAATTGCGAAAATTAGTGAATGTCCCTGACGGAAATGAATCAGAACATGATCTAAATTATCAATATCAAGTGACTAAGAATTTTAGATACGTACATATGTAACAGAACCACACAACATCATGATGTATACGATGATGCTAAGTTGTGCGTTAGCGACGACGATTCTGATGAGTAAGAAAATACATGACAAAAACAGGCCAAAAATTTCTAAAACAGATAACAGTAAAACAGAAATCAAAGCTCTTTTAGCCATATTCATGCTGATGTCCTTACATCTGCTACATGAAGAGACGCAATATTGGTTCAACAACCCCCTGTATCATGTTCAGCCTATAGCGGATGTCTTCTTTAACCATTTTTAAGCCAAACAGAGCGTTTTTATTTTTATAACAATGAAAATAAAGACCAAAATTAGGTAAATAGGTGAAAACAAGGCATTGGCAACAAAAAATTGACAATATCAAACTGGGCATTTTCAATTTCTTTGCCAAATAAAAAGTCACAAATTGGCATTGGCAAAGATATTGCCATACCCAAAAAAAGTGGAAGGGGATAAGCAAAAGGGGGAATCTATTAGTATTGTTTTACTAATGTTATTTCACAATGTTTACAATAATTAAAACCAAAATCGGGGGTGTAAATAGTATTGCCCGTGAAAGGGTTAAACGGTTGCCCTACATTCTAAATAAGTAATTTACGACATTGCCAGTTAGACTGGCTCCATATTGGTATAGAGTACAGGCTCAGTCTCCCATACAAAACACTAAAATTTAATTTATATAACTGGTGCTCGTTCGAACATATCAAATTGGTTAACAATATTTACCAAAAATATTATTAAATACAGACTAGAATACAAAATACATAGCGTTCGTATTATATATCAATTGGCCATGTGTAGGTACACGTAGCGAATATACAAAGTATCATAAAACGCGATTTTATTCGATACCTGTGTTGCCATGCTGATCAATAATCTGTGACAATATGTAGTTTAACTTGATCCAAACTACTAGAGTGATTTTAATTAAACCTTCGCATGTTAGCTGTTTGGTATTCGGGTGGCGTCACCAACCTGGTAGGTATTATGAAATTAGACATTTTTCTCAACCAATTTTTGAACTATATAAATGCATTTAACGTCGGGTGGGATACGCTAACATTGTTTCATTTGTAATTATACTACCACAGTTATTACTTATTTATTTTATACCAGACTATGGTAGCAGCGAGACATCCTATGTGAGGTTACACATTTATTTTTCCTCTTTATGCCTTTTGAAAATTAACACGTGGATTTTAGCTTCATTTATTGTTTTGAATTAAGGATAAAAGAAAAAATAAATAAATAACGGCTTCCGTAGTGTTTGTTCTATTTACAGTGGATCAAAAGTAGCCCCACCTACTTGCTTACTTCGTTTAAGTTAAAACAAAGGCTTTAAGTTTAAACAGTTTTTTTTTATACACAATCATCGTAGAACTAATTGCATTCTTGATAATTATAGTTTTCTCAGGGTTGGTTTTTATTATTATTATCTTACATTGCATTGTTTGGTATTTATTTTCAAATAGATTTTCCATTTCTGACTTTGAACAGATTCTTTATATCTTCTGAAAATTAAAAACACAAAAATTTCAATGGAAAAAGCAAAGAGCAGTCAGGGCACAAAATTGATTTAATTCTTGAAACTTAATAGAATTCTAAATGCATCGATATAGTGCAAACACGTGTCGCTTTACATAATATCTAATGAAAAATGCACAAGTCTATAGCTAGCCATACGTTCTCGCTCCTTTCACGAGGAAAACGCAAGTATTGATTTAATATAACTGCAAAGAATTCTATTGAGAACGGAAATATTTCATTATGTGTTAATATTAAATGGAAGTGGGTTGTCAACGAGACGGTAGGTAATTGTCACACGGCCAAGGCTACACCAACCAATATTGCTTGATAATGAAACAAAAAAGGATAAAAAGCTTTCACGTGCGGGGTTGCGGTGATGTCAATATGGGTGTAATTTTGTATTTGGATTCAGAATTTAAGACAATGTTTACACAACAAAATGAAAGCAAAGGAAGTTAGCTAGGAACTTCTTACTTATTGGTCACCCAACTTTCAAGTTTCATCAAAGTAGAATTGTGGCGATGGAATGTTTTGATGACACGGTTGGCATTGGCGCAGTGGTTAAGGACTGCTGCGCTGCGTATCGCGGGTTGAACAAATATTTATATTACCAGTAGACAGTTGTTCTAGGTCTAGATATTTGTACATACGAGTTCAAATGTTTATATATGCACCACGAACAGTCTATTTCAGATTAAGGGCCAAGCCTAAAAAAAAAAAAATCTGAGATTACGAACACATATTACAAGAATATGTCCGAGACAAAAACAAAAATATTTTACTAAATTTATCGTTAAAAACAAACGTTTTTCGTAGAATAATGTTTAATCTCTACTAGAGTCTAGTCTATTTCTGCGAAATGATCGCTGCAATATTACTTAACACAAATGACCGATTAATTATAGTAAATCTACCCACAACAGTTAAAATACTGTGGATTAGATTAAAGCAATCCATTATTCACTGTGTACGTATGTGATTATAATTCAATCCCTACGTTTTTACATAGCCATGTTTCAGAGTAGGTAAAATATTGTTACGGGCTAGGGGTACTAAAAAAACAGTTAAGGGTTTCGAAGTTCGAGGAGCACTTCCGACTTTCAAACGCCTCCTAACGAAGGCCCTACGCGGGGAGCGTGCGGTCCATGGCCCTTTAAGGTGCACCGGTGTAGGCGCGATCCATAAGGAAGCGACCAGCCCATCCCTGACTGTGTCTTAAAGAGTCATGGCGGTTCGGTTGTTCCGGGGATACCGCACGGTCTCCGGTGATGGGGCGAGCCTCCTTGCCGGATTGTCGCCATGGGATCGGGAGGCCAAAGCCCTCGGCCACATGTGGGAGTAGCGAGACGAGGCAAAACGCCGCCGGCCGGGGCATAACTCCGCTGCCGCGAGAAATCGCGGCACGATAGACAGAGCTCCAGCGAGATCTCATGGCGACATGAAGAGTGCGATTGTCGCAACCCAGTGCTAGGGACGCAACAATAGCGGCCGTAAGTCCCCTCTTTGAGGAGTGGCTAGAGAGGCGCCACAGCCCTCACCTTCCTCCTGACGCAGATCCTCACCGGACACGGCTGTTTCGGGAGGTACCTGTTCCGCAAAAGACGGGAGAAAACGCCAGGGTGGCGGGATCGCCAGAGGGATCGCCCTGAGGACACACTGGAGCATACGGTGGAGGCATGCCCGGTTTGGGTAGAGCACCGCCGTGTCCTCGTGGCGGCAATCTCTTGCGTCCGGCCCTGGTCCAGGCCATGGTCTGGAGCGAGAATGCATGGCAGTGCTCAACTCCTTCTGCGAAATGCTGATGTTAGCAAAGGAAGAGGCGTGAGGGAGCGGGAATCCTAGCGCCCTCACACCTCTAGCCGCCGCAGGAGACGCACTGGTCGGGAGACAACATCGAACTACCGGTCACCGTAGGCTCGGGCTAGTGGGCGGCAAGCTGCCCACTGCTAGCTGCCCGCAGGCCCGCGCCTGCGTGTTTCAAGCGCGCTTCAAAGAGATGTCAGCACATTGTGACTGAGTCCACGAAGATTAATGCGTCCTGGGTCAGGGTTGCGGGTTGGTTAAAAAAGAAATCGTGGCCCTGGCGCAGAGGCAAATGTTTTAGTCGGTAAAAGTTTGAGAGGCCCTTCCGCTTCGCCCAGCGAGGGAGAGGTCATTTGATGATTTTCCTTCCAGGAAAAAAGAAGTTTCTTGTTGTACCCGGCACACAGCAACACAACTGCTCAGACCCGTCCTCCGTACGGCTTACCAGACATCATGCCGCAAGACGACGAATCGCTTGTCAGTAAGACTTTGTCTAGTGGTTGGTCTTCTGCCGGCAAGAGATGTTACGGCCTACCATTATTAAAGAAAAAATCGATTGCAAGTGATTTGATGATTGCTAGCTAGACAGCTGTGAAATGAAAATATAAAATACATGGTCAGAATATCTACATACCGACACTTGATAATTTAGGTATAAATATTAAAATGTACCGTGTAATAAACGTCTCTGTCCCCTAAGAGTTAGGCAAACGTAGACCTTCAGTTAGTACACACTTCGCCAGCTAACATTAGGTGAGCTTGCCCTGCAATCAACCGGGCCAATAATAACACCAGCCTATTATTGATCTAGCGCTGGGCAAATGCCTACTGCCTCTTCTCACTCAGAGAAGGCACCAGCATTGATCGCGACGCTTGCTCAGGAGGGTTGACGATTTCAAACTTGGTTTCCTCGCGGTATTTTTCCTCCTATCAGTAATGTCCATGCAAGATTTTTTTTATAATTATAAACTAGTGCTTGACCCTAATCCCGCATGATGGTGAGTGATGCAATCGTTGATGGTAAAGGGCGCTAGTTTATTAAGAGCCTTATTCTAATTAACCTAGTCTTGAAGACACGTAAATTGTAGTCAGACGGAAAATATAAAAAAGTGGCCCCGAATCAATTCAATAAATCTTTTTCTTTATATTACACTAGCGGCCCGATACATACTTCGCTACGTGTAAAGTGAATTAATAAAAACAAATTTATTGGATCATCAAAATTATTTATTCAAACATATATATACTTTTTATAATTGCTGGCAATTTCAAAACTTAATCCAAAACATTTAGATAAAAAATATTCTTTGTTTTTCCATTTCTAGCATGTATAAACAAACGACTGGGGGGTACCGACTCTCCAACAGGCAACATAAAGTCGGCCAAGTGAAAAACATGATTCCTCCAAATTCACACCACAAACGTGAAATGCTTGCCCTTGGGCTTTGTTGGTGGACAATTGGACATAGCAAATGAAAAACGCACAGTTTATTGTAATCATTTGAACTGAAATGGCATATCAGTTGGGATCATAGGGATACGCGATATCAAACAAACTTCTCCTTTTAATTTACCAGTTAAGATCGTAGCTTCAATAAAATTTGGCAATGAGTTTTTCACTGCCAATCTGGTGATATTACACAGTTTTGGTAGATTATAAAATTACAAAGAAAATGGCATTGATTTTTATGTACGTATAGAAGTTATATATATTATAGTTATATATATTGAGATGATGATCCACTGTTCATTGAATTCAGTTGTTATAAAAAATGTGATAAATAAAGAACCGCTCAACTGATTTTGTTCAAACTTCACATAAACCATCTACTAATTAGTCACAACAAAGCCTACTATACATTTGGTTTGGATAGGTGAGTCTGTTCTCGAGTTATAAAATTACAAAGAAAGTTTCATTTATATATATATATACACATTAAGAAAAGGGCTGAAGTTAAATATTAGTTTTGTTCTGTGAAATTTAGTTTAGCTTGTAAACAAGGAAATCGGCGCAAGTGTAAAATTTTATAAAAACAAAAATCGTTAAACTTGATGTACCTACTTTAGGAGGAAGTTCGTAAAACTGGTGCGTTTCATAAATTATAAGGGATAAACCGAAAGCCTCTATGCAGATGATGTTCGCGTTTTAGGATTCCGCAGAATACACTTTTTTTACATTACTTTTACGACTGTCTATTTATTTAAATGTCAGCGCGTCAGCATTTTCTTCGATTTTAACATATGTTAGATACGTTAACATATCTATGTATCTAATTGGATATTGGAAACCAGAAAATCAGTCGACACAGATAATTCAAAAATTTCCAGGATTTACAAAGGTAGTACATACAGAGCACAAAGAGACTGTTGAAGGTTTACATAAATTTTAACAATAATTGTTATGGAATTCTCAGCCGAACCGTGCTGTACACGCTTGACCGCTTTATTCGTTACAAATTCCGATTCAGCCTTGGAATGATTAATGACACAAACAGTCAAACAGACTTAACCCACAGAATTCAATTTAATTAACCCTCTTAGGGAATTGTGTATTTTAATATATATTGCAACTGTCTAGAATAAAATCAAAATGTCAGCGTAAAAATACAAAGCAACTTTTAATTGTCACAAATTACTGAAACGCCTACAGAACAGGCTCCTCCTTTTTTAATGAACATCAATTATTCATGGGGGCTTATTTATTTATAAAGATTGAAGTCGACTTATTATACAGAAGCTTTTAATACTTAACGTTTTTGTCTCCTTTCGTTAAGATTGCTTACTTTATTTTTACGCCAAAACGTGAGAGCGACATTTGAAACAAATACATTTTTGATTTCCCCTCCGGGAGGAAGTCACGCCGTATAACTTGGCCGATACAGATTATATTTTACAAAAATGTTTCGGCGAAGCTTGTATCGTTGTATTATTTACATAATAAATTGACGCGGACAATTGTGTAGGCCATAACGATGTATAAATCTCTTGCGCAGGGTTGTATTAACCAGACCGCCGAGCCGCGCCATTTAAACCCTCATTTTGCAAATTTAATAATAATATCCATGCGCAAAATGTTGAGTTCCTTCAAAAGTGTGTTTGAGTACCTACAATCTAAAATATTATTTGAACGTGTTTGAGTTCGTCTCAGGTAAGAAGGTACACCTTACTTTCTTTGTGGTATTCAAGAATAACCCAAGTTCTTTTGTCATAACATGCCTACCTGCTAGCAAATAGGACCTCATAGAAACTCGAGATGACATTGTAAAGAAGGATACACTTGGCAAAATTGGTTATTGACACTGTATTGTAGAATGTCACGACATTTTATAATATCAAACAGCCTAAAAAAATAGAATTATTTAAAAGTCGATGCTGTTCTTTAGAACCTTTTTGTACATTTAAAGTCTAAATCCTATAAAAAACCTTAACTTATCAAGATTTCACCAATTGTTTGCAGAATGCCACTAAAACTATAGCAAACTAACACGGAGCAAACTCATGATCCAACATTAAATCCGTATGATCGCTTATAACGCGAACGCTGAAAATGCATTCAGTGTACATTTAACAGGCTTCCGTATCTTTATTGTGACGGAACCGCGTTGGTACACCGTTACTGTTGGTAGCACAGAAAGGACGTTATGCAACACTTAAATTGTACCCTAACACGTAAGTAATTAGAGTTAATTTATGAAGTGTTTCTAACCCAAAATAGCATTTCTATTTTACGCGTGACATTTCCTAGTTTTCGCCGGAAGTATCATCTTTATTTCCAAGAATCCTTCCTGTGTTTAAGGACAGGCCATAAATAAAATATATCGATGAACAAATAATCTCAACGAACAGTCATAAGTACATAATATTGTTCCAGACAGCTAACAGCTTAGCTTACTCTACAGAATCAAACTTTAAAACAGCCGAAAGTTGTTATACAATTTTAATTTGTGTTGCTAATATTGGGATGGCATGGCGTATAGCGAATTTCCTAGGAGGAAGTTTTGTCGTTAGCTAGATTGGATTGCCACTCGACTTGCTGCTCCTGTCATTATCGGCTTCGTACCAGTAAATGAATAAATTAGAAGCTGTTAATAACCTAACTGGATTGCGTTAACACTAACTATTTAATATACTTTCAAGCGTGGATTTCACAATTTTGGGCCCTTATTTATTATTTTGACTTTAAAAATAACTATTTTCGGAAGTCGGTGTCAAAAACTAATATACCAAAACCAAAGACACCGACTTCCGAAATTAGTTATCTATCACTTTGTAGTGGTTTTTGGAAGTCGGTTGTTTTTTTGGTAAAAAAAGTTTTTATGTTACTAAGGGCATACTTATATACCTAATCCAAGGACTCAAGCAGCCTACTAAAACAAAGGCTATAAACTGATTTAATCTTATGCATATTTTTTTTTTAATCCCGCCTGACGATAAGCAGTGATGCAATCGTTGATGGTAAGGCGCGCTAGTTTATTAAGCCCATTCACTTAAAAAAAAAACTTAGTGATTAGGAAGGAAGACTGCAGTTGACCGAGGTGGTGCAATGTTAAACCCAACAACACGACCAATGATTCTGCGAAAGAGGGAGATTGTTGTGGAGACCCCCTACGACCAAACTCCCGATACAACAACATTTGACGCACCGTACCCGGCACACATCGCAACACAACTGCTCAGACCCGTCCTCCGTACGGCTTCACCAGACATCATGCCGGAACACGACGAATCGCTTGGCGACAAGACTTTGTCTGGCGGGTGGTAACTTCTAATTTTAAGTAGCTAAGACAAATTGTTTTACTTGTTTATTATTTTGGTCTAATAAATATATTATTACTAGCGACCCGCCCCGTCTTCGCATGGGTGTAATGCTGATACTAATTAAACTAAGTACAAAAAACTGGGAATGTTTTATACATAGCGGTCCGCCGCTCCCGCCGCCCCAGCTAACCGGTACCGCCGCGAACGCTACGTCCCGCAATTTTTAAATCTGTAATATCTTCGAAAATATTAATTTAAATCATGTGCCGGAAATGGTCATATGTCAATGTTGATTTAATCTATATTAAATCAACAATGTATTTAAAGTTGATTGGTTGGATTGGTTAAAATTATTTGTTGTAAAAAGTAAATGACAAAGAATTTTATTTTGGGATATCCATAAGAGATAATACCATCGCGGACTTTTCTGTAAAAATTTTGCAATGTGTACAATACTTAGTACATTTTGATAAATCTCGTAGTGTTCCGCCTGCGTTTGCAATGTAAGCGGAAAAATGTAATTTATTACAATATCACATCAGTAATCTCAAAAATAAGAGTATTTCTTCACTATTTAATGGATGTTATTACACATATAAACGTTCCTCTTCAATCACTATATCTATTTAAAAAACGGATCAAAATCCGTTGCGTAGTTTTTCATAAAGATTTAAGCATACACAGGGATATAGGAACAGAGCAAGCAACTTTGTTTTGTTTTATGTAGTGATTATGAACACTCGAATAAAGTCATTCCCCAGTAGGGAAGTCAAAACGTGAAACCGTTTGAGTCTGGCCGAATTGATAACTTTGATGAAAATTGAAAAAGAGATGAAAACCTATAAAGTTGTAATTAGGTATTTCTTAATTGAACACAAAAATTGTTTGAAGGAAATTGGCAATATTTTAAGATCAGTTTAACTATGTTGAGTTTCAAGTTAAGTTTGAAGAAGCAGGGTTATCAGACGGTGTCGTCGAAAATACATAAGGGAGCTAGCTATCATTCTGTAATAATACGTGTGCCCTCCACGTGTTAGGCCATTGGCCCACTTCAAAAGTAATAGTTTAGATAACAAGTTCAAAGTGTCATTAGACAGGAACTATTCTACATCGATATGAGACTATGGGTTTGGTATTTTTGAACATTTTTTTTTTTTTTTTTGCTATGCCCCTCGACATGTGCGTGGAACGAAGGGCGACGCTTGATAAAAAGCTAACATGTGGCCCGCTCCTCACGCGGCGACAACATCCGGGACAGAATCCGCTACGACCCCACTCTACCCGTCCTCACTAAGTAACATTATAACTTTCAGATAAACATCTAATAAACAATTAACGACGAAAGTGTTCTTATCTACGCCAAGCAAGAAATATCCAATTTTTTATTCATGTATACTGTTGACTGTGGTGTCGAGCCGGGCGATAGATTAATAAAAAGCGTAGTGTAGTTCAGAAACCGTGCTGTGGACTTATCAACAATACACAAACAATAAGGCGAATAATGAAACGGACTGAAGGCAAGATGACTGATGAATATTTATAATATTTCAGCTTAGCTAACACTGTTCCTTGGTTTATTGCTCGTTTCATCTTATTCAAGCGAGAGGTTAGTTTCAGATTTATGAATTTCAGTTGAAAAAGATTGAATATTATTAATTCATTATTTCCTTAAAGTGAGGATCAAGCTTTTATTATTTACAATCTCCTGCCCTTTTCCATTACAAGTTTTTGTCATCTTCTGTATTACCAAGAAATTTAACCAAACTACTCTGTTGTTAAACTAAGTTGTTTCTTGGTCACCCGTCCAGACATTCTCAATCACGATATGATATTATGTGTGTAACAAGGAGACAAACAGATATTCTGAAACTGGTATAATTTTGCTATGGTTGTGTTCATTATTCGTAAACCCCTGAGAAGTTTCGAGGAAATTTATCCAAGGTTTCTTTAACGACTTCCGACTTTGACAGTAGGTATCTAAATTTATATTACTTTCGTTGATTGTACAGATTCGACAGATCATTACGTTACTTTCACCTATAATAACTCTGTAACATCGATTTAAATTACTAAGGAGGTTACTCAAGTGTAGTTTACTATTTTATGGATCAGGTTATTTATAAAAACATATAAAGGGTGTATCTGACATCGACGCACAAACGAGTAGATCGTCGATTACGAGCGCGTTTGGCGCTCTCATTGGTTGAGAGTTCTTACGACCTTGAAGCGGGCCAATAGCTGAGTCAAACGCGCTCGATATCGACGATCGATTTCGTCGTCACTTTAGACCGTTCCTAATTGCTATACTTTTATTACCCAATAAGATTTTAAGATAAAAATTAATTATTTCGCTAATTACATAAAAAAGCGCAATGAAAACAAAACTCGAAAAACTATCTTATTAGCTGATTTAATAGAGTTCACATCATGGATCAATCTTATACCTACAAACCCGCACAGCGGCACGCTTGCAACGTTCAACGGCCGAGCCGCCACTTTTTTTTAAACACTGTGAATTCTGTAACCGTTCATTAACGACATAAATGACTGTCATAATTTTATTAGTGGTATGTGGTCTAGCCTTTTCCTGAAGTTTGCGTTACGATGTCAGATACACCCTGTATATATATATATATATGTATATATATATATATATATATATATATAAACACCTCTTTGGGCACTTAGTTGATCCAGCCACGATGCCGTTCATTATAGACTCCACCTTTAGCACGGAATAACTTGACTCTAGTTGCGTATTTCTTGGGCGGAGTGGCAACGTCGCATTCTATGCAGCGATGTGGCCAAATATATTCGTCAATTAGGACATATACTCGACAACATTTTTTCAGCAATTTCATGCATTAGTGGATCCGTAACGGCTAAATTTTTTGAACCCACCGGAACTTTTTAGCTCTGAATATATTTCAAAAATCAATAACTTGTGTTGATCCATTTATATACTCGCACTTCCAGTAATACTTCTTTTGATCCGATACCTATACCATAACGGTTGATCAATTATGAATTTATTAAACCTAATCTAGAAATTTTATATTCGCAATGCTCCATACATTGTAAGATCTATATATATTTGTTAACATTTCATGCATTAGTGGATCCATAACGTTAATTTTTTTTAAATGCTCGAAGACTTTTTGGCTCGAAATATATTCCAAAAATCATATACTTTGTTGATCCATTTAGCTACTCATACTTCGTTATACTTATTTTGATCTGAATAGGTAATTATTATTAGTATGAATTGTTATTAATATTTAAAGAGGTTGAATTTTATGTCAAGGGTTTTTATACTTTATTTCTAATTTACCATTAATTTTAAGTTTTTAAACTCTATTCATCGAAACCTATCTAATGGGTCTAAACATGATATCGCCGCTGTATGTTTTGTGCTGAAAGTATTGTGTGGACGGCCTCTGTAACATTCAATGCAATGACACTGCTTGTATAGACTCCCTTGGTATTTGTATGCGAATACATATTATTATTAAATTTTAATGTTAATTTTTAAGGGTTGAAGTTTCCGTAGCTGTTTTTTTAGGAATTAATCATCTGATTAATTCCTAAAAAAACCGATCCTCAATGATTCCTGATCTAGAAAGAAAAAATCTTTATTCCGCCCAAACAGAACGCACATTATAATAATAGTACACTAAAACAATAATAAACACATAATGAAGAAAAAGAAAAAAAAAGGCAAAGAAATATAATTTACTAAAAAGCCTAGTACTCAAAATAAAACAATGTTATCTTGATGTCATAACCCGTGTCTGGAGTTTTGGCGGGAAAGTTAAGCTGAGTGTCACGTTAATTTTTCATTGGAGTTTCAAATTATGCATAGTGTTGTTTACTAAATAAAAGTGCCTGATTTATGTCGTAAAAAGTGCATTCAGTAAATAATTCATAAAGAACATTGAGATATCGCAGCGTAGTGTGTAAATTAAACAGGTGTACCTCATTAATAATATTTTTGTAAATTAAGAAAGATACACTCAACCGCACGTTAGTGGACATAAAATCATATTTACTACTTAGTAATAAAGGTAATAAAGATCTAAGTACGAGTACATATATCCGCCGAAGAGCGTTTGACATTCTGGTAGATGTTTTCTCAATCTACTCATAGTTACATTCTTACGTGTATTATAAAAATTATTTCACTTAGTCGCGTTATATTTTAGCAAACACCATTACGATACGGACGAAGCGTTTCGCTTCCTCCTTTATACCGCGTACATCGAGGGACTGGAACAGTTTGCCAGCGGCGGTGTTTCCGTCGGACTACAATTTTAGTGTCTTCAAGGCTTGGGTGAATAAGCTCTTAATAAACTAGTGCGCTTTACCATCAACGACTGCGTCACTGCTTACCATCAGGCGGGATTGCGGTCAAGCGCTAGTTTATAATTTTAATAAAAAATAAAATAAATAAATAAAAGGTACAGGAACGCATTAGACACATGGAATGTAAATTTAAGCGGCCGTAATTTCGAATTAGGTAGTTTGCGTTTCGTTCCAGCGTCCTAGTTTGAATTTCTTTCGAAAAAAAAAAACTAAATTCGAATCATGGAACACCAAGGAGGTAACTAATAAAAGGTTTTATTTAAATTTCGGACTGTCTTGCAAATAGACACAATATTGAAATGATAAATAGTGGACGCTTTATTGAAAAAAAAAAACAAAGGAACATCATAATAGCGCCATAGCGTGGGAAAAATAATTATTGTTCATTATTCGTCATTGAACTTAAAAAATAAAATTATGTTTTTTATTTCCTCGGATTGTTTGAGAAAAGTAGTAAGTAAGACCGTATATTGCTTAGTATGATACTATTATCATCGGCAGCAGCGCAGGTATTGAGACGAGAGGATTCGACCCCAGGCATTTTTTCTAATACCGGGAATGAACTTATATTGGAAAAAGTTGGTAATCAATGTCAAAATCCTATAAAATTCAAATTGTCAACAGAAAAATTATTTTCTTTTGGCAATTTAAGTTTTTAACCGACTTCAAAAAAAGTAGGAGGTTCTCAATTAGTCGCAACCTTTTTTTTATGTATGTTCACCGATTACTGTAAGAAGCCTGGATCCGTTTGCAAAATTCTTTTTTATTTAAAAGGGTGGTCCCATAGTCACCAGGCTCTGATGATGAAAGACTAGAGAAAGCAAGGAAACTTTCAAAATTTTTCGAGGCAACTTGTACATTTCTAGGTACATTTTTAAATATTTTCATTATGTATTTTAAAGCACTACAATTTACTAATGATCTGGAGTAGATCTGATGTTGGAGTAGATATGAAGCCGGGAGACAGTTGAGGGAACTCCTCGGGAATTCATAGCAGCTACCTTGTATTTGAGCTTGATTAATTTGTATTAATAAGAACTTTACACTTAGATCGGTTTTAATTGTCATTAAGGCTCTGATGATAAATACAAAGGCCACTTCAGGGAACTCCTCAACGGCTTACAGTAGTTCCCTTGTGTTTGAATTTAATTAATGTATATTGATGAGCGATTTTCACCCATATGGATTACTATGAAAATCTGCAGTAGATTTGATGATGAAGAACATAGACAGACGAGGGAACTCCTCAACGATCCCCTGCAGCCACCTTGCGTTTGTGCTTGATTAATTTGTATTGATTAGAACTTTGCACCTATGTGGGTTAAAATGAAGGTCTGTCGGTCGTGTCCGTAAATCTGATGATGAAGACCAACAGGAGTCGAGGAAACTCCTAAAAAACTTACACCATTGAAGTTTATCACTGAAGAACCGGTACCTGCATGTCATGCTTAAGCAACAATCAATTATAATCAAGAAACTGAATTTAAGTTGCGTAATCGCGTCATGTCTAGCATTGTTCATACATTCATTTTGACCTCGTAGGAATTTTATAGAAATCGGTTCAGTGGTTTCGTTTTTAAACCAAAATTACGGATAAAAATAACATTATTCAAAATTACGTCGTTTGTTTACAGGCCTTTTCCCAACTATATTAGTATCAGCGTTCATTCTGACCGGATGCAGCTGCACAGTGCAAGGCTAGAGTGAATAGGCTCTTAATAAACTAGCGCGCTTTACCATCAACGATCGCGTCACTGCTTACCATCAGGCGGGATTGCGGTCAAGCGCTAGTTTATAATTTATATAAAAAAAAAAAAAAAAAAAAAACAGTACTTTTCATAACACAAAAGTGTAAAAAAAACAACCGTCTTCCAGAAAACACTACAACGTAAAAAATAACTAATTTTCGAAGTCGGGTATGTCTTTGGTATTAGTATATTCGTTTTTAGAAACAAAAAAAAAATGTGTGCGTGTACTAGTGTACACACGTAAGAAGTGAAATTTCTTAGAAAAAGATGGCGAAGAAGTTTTACTTCAATATAATAACATTAATAAAGGTTAAAACTTAGCGTCCCCAATAGGGGGACGGTCCACGACTAAATACAACACCAAATTTAAAACTAAACTAACCTAAAGATACAGCTTGTATGTCCCAACAATTGCACGCGCCAGCACCAGGTGAGTCAGTGTGGAATGCGAAATGCGGGATGTGGGATGCGGAATCCCCCGGGGTCAGAATGTTGGGCACTTCCTCCCGATTCCCAAGAGCCCAAACTCGGGTAGTCTAGGACCTCCGGATCCCGAGATAGGCCGCGGGGGGGTGAGGTGGCCTGGAGAGCAAGTGGGGAGGGGAGGTAAGGAGTGTAGAGGAGAGGGGTGGGGAGGCTAGGTTGAGTCTAGGGTGAGGGGGGGGGTTGTCTAAGTGTTGGGAGGATCCTGTCCACCTGGGGTCACAACATGAGGGGAGAGAGGGAGGGGACAGGACACTGGAATCTCGGAATGTATGTGCTATATGGGTATTGGGGGGTCAGGTACTATGGGGTCAAAATGGGGGAGGTTCCGGCTGCGGGGGGGGCTAGTAAGGGGGGGGGGGGGGGATTTTGTCAGAATTTTTAAATTCCCAGCCGTTTCCGAGATATCCGGGATTTTAGGTAGGGATATGGGGAAGGACTTCGAGGTGGGTAAATATAGTACGGGATGCGGAATCCTCCGGGGCCAGAATGTTGGGCTCTTCCTCCCGATTCCGAAGAGCCCAAACTCGGCTAGTCTAGGACCTCCGGATCCCGAGATAGGCCGCGGGGGGGTGAGGTGGCCTGAGGAGCAAGTGGGGGGGGGGGGTAAGTGAGTGTAGAGGAGAGGGGTGGGAGGCTAGGTTGAGTCTAGGGGGAGGGGGGAGGGGTAGGTGAGGGGGGGTGTTGTCTAAGTGTTGGGAGGATCCTGTCCACCTGGGGTCACAACATGAGGGGAGAGTGGGAGGGGACAGGACACTGGAATCTCGGATTGTATGTGCTATATGGGTATTGGAATTAAGTCCAAAAACAAAGTAGCTACTGTAAACCTTGAGGAGTTTCTGGAACTGGCCTTTGTTTTCATCATCAGAGCCTTAATGACAGTCACAACTCATCTTGGTGTAAAGTACTAATTAATACAAATTAATCAAGCACAAACTCAAGGTAACTGCTATCAATCGTTGAGGACTTCCTTCGACTGTCTCCCGGCTCCATCATCAGCTACATCAGACCTTTATCAAATTATAGTTCTTTGAAATACTTAATGAAGATACTTAGAAATGCACTAGTCGCCCCTACGATTTTTGGAAGTTCCTCTTGATTTCTCTAGTCTTTCATCATCAGATCTTGATCTAAGGGACCATTTAGAAAGTTTACCTTTTCAAACAAAAAAAGAATTTAGCAAATCAGTCCAGGTGTCTGAGATTAATATCTAAGATTAATAAAGTGAACATACATAAAAAACAAAACGGCTGCTTAACCAATCGCTTCGCGCCCTTGGCAAATGCTGCGCCCTGATTGGCCCATTTGAATTGGATCAACAACTGCCCAGACGCCAAAAAGGTGGATTTGTATAAAACAGCCCTTAATTATTGTTATTGGCTATTATTATTCAACGTGACACATGTGGCTCCGAACGGAGCAACATATTTATGGACAAATGGCATCGGATCAACAAAAGGCCCCCGGATCAACAAGTGAAAATGGATCAACAAATTACTACCTATACGGCACGTCTGAGCCACAAAGTGCCCAAAGGGATATCTATATATATATATATATATATATATATATATATATATATATATATATATATATATATATATATATATATATATATATAAGTGTATTTGAAGACCAAATGTTTTCACATTCAAGCGTCATACCATCGATACCGTTACGACTTCGTTCGTCCAATGCCAAATACCTCCGTTCGAGTTCACACAGAATTCAGAGTAGGTAGTTAAAGCTCACACTGCTTACTTACAAATCAAGTTTACCAACATGAACTAATAAATATCTACTAATCTTTAACATGAACTCGGGTTAAATACTATTGGTTTGGATCCACTAGGACAAATTAATAGTAATTGAGTATCTACTGCTATGTCTGTTCCGTGAATGCAATGTATAATGTCAACAAGACAAGATTGTAAGAACCTTGACGGGCGTGTGTAGCATGGCACGATTGAAATGACGCCGTGTCTTGCTCATCCACAATATAGAGGATGCATTATGCGTACCTAGACTGCGGCCGCCATCGCCAGGTAAGTAAAACGATCACGTTTCAGAGCGGCTGCGCCCGCGCCGGCATAAACGCAGTCCCAATACAGCTTGAGTGGTACGCAGTGCTGCCAATATCTAAAACTTTGCATTAAACCTTATTAATCTTAGAATAAAATAGAATTGACGGCAAAAGATTCGTGTATATACACAGAGAAAGGTTAAATATACAAAAGAGTATATAGATTCAGTTTAATTTAGGTTAGACCCAGATTAAATGTTCGCAATTTTAAACTAACATTGGTTTCGCTAAGTTTCACAAAATGCTAACGAAGTAATAATTTTATGGAAGTAGAGAATAAAGTTGGGTAGTAATGGGAGTAACGTGGTAAGCGATAACACGAAATTAGCTTTTTATGAACTCATTTTCAAAATTGACATTGCGAAATATTTTGGTAATGTAAACAGTCATGTTTTCGCTCTAAACCAAAGGAAAAGAAAGTTACAACCTACATCTCAATTCGATTTATACCGTTGGTAGCACTGTTTATAAGTAGAAGCGATGTTGCATGGCTACATTCACGTGCGAAAGAGACCAAGTTATTCTTGATAGAGGGAGAGAAAGGGACAGCTGAACTGGCTGAGCAGGTAAAACGGCGCGGGCGCCGCCCTGCGCGTACCGAAATCACGAAGCCAGATGCAACCGTCTGTTCACCACTCAGGTAGATACACTTTATAATACGATCGTAGTTATCTACAGCGAACCTACTCAACTTTAAAACACGTTGCGTGGGCCGTGTGGCCTTAAAACAGTTCCATCATTGCTCGCAAAATTCCTCTACAAAACTAGAATGTTGACGCAGAAAGACAATTTGTGTTCAAGTATTCAAAAATGAAACTAAAATATTAACAGCGTAGTAACGTTTACGCGTACACGTAAACAGAATCATTAGTTGAGCTACGATTACTGACAAATGCTTTTGCTGACTGGCCAAGTAAACTCAATCTGTGCTTTCCGTAAAAACCATTTCAGACACCTATCCAATGTGAAGACACTTTACATGATCTGACCAAAATTATGTGTAGATTTTAAAAGAGACTGGCCTTTGAAGTTGCTTCGACCAGAGAAATCAGACAGGAAAGGAAGACCTCACTTAGTTTTTTTTTTTTATTTCTGTAAGTAGTTTAATCATTAAATGTAAATGATAAATGATTTTACTTCTGTAAGTTTGTACATATTTGTACAAACTTACTTAGGTACAGAAATAAAATCATTAATCATTTAATTGGTTATAGAATAAAAAAACATTGTCAATGGTTTTATTGACAATGTGTCACAGACAAATATTTGTCACCAAACAAAGTCTACTTTCCACATTAAAACGGAATATCTGTTCTATTTTAGCAATTTATCGTTGTATAGCTGTTATTATTCCACTCAACTCAGTTTTATTAAAGTTTTAATCAAAAATCTCAGGCCGTGGGTTAAGCAAGAAAGGCGGAGCAATTCAATTGGTCGGTGCCGCAGCGCTTAGGCACACGGCGAGGGAGGTTAACCTCCCTTGTTTGTTACCTACTATAGGTTTTATGCGGCCTCATTACAACTCGAAATGAAACTCGTTTACACAAGAACGTGCTAATGATGTGTAACATTTCGCTCTTCAATTCGTCCTAATTTAATTAACTCTCATGCCTAGTTATCACTTGCATATCGCCAATAAAATTTTGAAATCGAGAATCCGAAGTTAAGGCTGTTTTAATGACTGGAGCTGTACATTTTAACGCGCGGCGTAGCCGTGTGTAATATTTAGTTCCCTCGTTGACAAATTTCCTCGTTGGCGGTTTCATTCCACTTCATATAACAAATTAATTGCTGTTCATATTCATATTTTAAAACTATGAATCTTGAGACTATCATTTATAACGGTTTCGTTTAAGATAAAATATGTCAATATGAGATGAGACCCGAGGTCTGCAAATAAGAAACATTTTAATGAACATGAACGACAAACGACAGACTCAAACGAAATAGCCAATCAAATACAGATTTATCTGGATTAAAAGATTTGATACTGGAGGAAAAGTAATAAAACAATACGGACGTTTACTGCAGAATTGCGATGGAAAAAAGTCTTCAGCCTTGTACACCAGGCACTCCATGCCGAAATTTAAAATGCGCCTTCGTCCCGAATCCCGATGACCGAAAACGACTAAATACGAAGAGGTTCGACCGAAATTTCGGATTAAAGATCCTTGAGCTGGCTCCTCGCCTTTAGAACCCTAATTACCAGCTTATGTTTAACCATCCGGCCCTTGTCTGTTTACACAACAAACATTATTTCAAATATAATTATGGCAAGGCAAAGCGATATTCTATAATATTGCGATGAAGCTGTATAGAAGACGATTCACGATAGCATGAATAAGGTAAATGTCATGTAACAAAATTAAATGAATCTATACATTTACTTTAAAATTCTTTTTTTGTGCACCATTCAAAGAGGCATCACTTATATAGTTCAAACTTCAACGTTTAACATCAAATAAGGAGTTTACGTTCCAAGAGCCTGGAGACTATCCGACTTTGGTCATCGCATACATCGAACGTGCAATCAATCAGATTATGTCAGTCATAGCAATACACGATCATAGAAAAAGCTAGCTAAAACAACCAGAAACTCAAACTAAAACCTGGATGTTTTTCCGCTTCGCCATTAGATCCAATTCCACGAGTACCTAATCTCTTTTATTCCATAGTCTTGTTGTATTACGTATTTTTTGTTCCGATTAGTCTATTATATCAGGCTTATTGACAATAAAATAAATGGGCTATTTCTCTTCTAATTCAACCTCTGTAGTTAAAAACGTATTCCGTACATTCCTTTTGCTTTCTTTCTTCCCTTTCCAGATTTCACTTTATTGTTAAGATGTTCAAACACCTCCTCAGAGCTCTAATTTTGTTCTTGTTGTAACATTCGCCTTTATTTTAGTATTGATCAAAATACCTACCTATGTACGTGTCGATGCTATCTAGAAAATCATAATGGTAATCGATTCATCTGAGTGAGAATAAATCATTTTTCCATTTGCATGGATTAACATAAAAGCCACATTCACAAACAATATAGCTAGTTAGGTAGCTTCAGTAATTCCACGACTTAATTAAAATAAAAAGTTGACCCAATCTTTTCATTTCATCTGCTAATGGATCACTCACTTTATTAATAAATGAAAATAGAAAAGTGAGGATCACATTTTTGTATTACATCATTAAGACACCGAACCCGGCACTACAAAAACCGGTATCTTTTTTCCAGCACACGTTGGCCATGCTCACACGTGCCTGTTCGTAGGACAAATACCACGACCTTAGAAGCCTCTGTTGCTGGTACCCGCGCACCGCGACGAATACGTAATGCTCTCCTCGTATCTTCAGTGCGAGGCAGTTTCGTTAACGGACGCTTCACACGTGACATGGAACGCAATGTACACAAGGCCCCATGTTTCAAAGTTTGATCTAGGGTCAGAAGCGAAACTCTTAAGATAATCACAATAATCTTTCATATTTTTTTCACATTCCCAACAGACTGCCCGCATTCCCAGTCCCATCCGTCATCTTACAGGCGTCATTAGCTTTTATGTAAGTACTTATAACTTTGGTTTTCTCTGCCGTCTACAGACAAAATATTACTAGAATGTTGGAGTAGCATTTTCTGGAATATTCTGACTTCAAAACCTGTATGCAGAACACCATTATATTTCAGGGACCACATGTTGGAGTGGAATAGCATTTTCTGGAATATTGTGACCTCAAAATCTCTGTGCAGAACACGATCTTGTTTCTTCGTCAGTATATACTTTTCTCGCAACTTTCTATAGCCATAGTCCTTCCTTCTAAGTGTTTCTTAATTGTGTTCAAGTTCGTCTCTAAAACAATTCCCGAAAGGGACATTCCGCAACTTTCAGCTGGAATAAACTTGAAGTTATTCCACTTAAGAAATTTTGTAGATAACTTCACCAATCGCTTTTTAAATAAATGTTTGAAACCGTCGAGTTTGTCCATTGTTTTCACCGCAATCAAATTACATGAAAAGTACTATACCTATTGAGCCATTGAACTCGTTTTGGTTGTTACTATGTCTTTAATGCATGGACATTTCTATTTTTTATTATTATCTGAGCAGTAAACAACTCAAGTTGTTTCTGATGAACAATGAATGGTAAAGTAAGTTTAAAGACATTTTCTTACGCACATTGACCTTATTCCGTTACAGAAAGAAAAAAAAAGTGTAATGAGAAAAATTTGTGCGAATGGGATAGTGGGAACGTAGAGATAAGACACAAACACCCATTGTATCAGGTCGAACACTGGCGTGCAAATAACCGCGCGACTATTGTTTAGCAAACAACGAACAATACACACGTAGAAGTACCCACTTACATATGTAACGTCGATGCAGACACTAGAAAATTGTATGAAATAATATGGATCACAAGTTGAGTTTATGTACAAGAACACCCATCGCGATTAATAGATTCAACATTCCATGTCTTCAAATAGTAGGCAAAGAGGGTTCCAAATTAACTTGCTTATTTGAATAGACTAAACGATTGCGGGCGTTTCGCGTAATCAACAGGTAACAAAATGCCTAAGTAATCGATTCTATAATAGTGGTTATTCCATGACTTGGAACGGTTACAAAATAAGTTATCGTGCGGCATGCAATGGAAACATAACTCAATTTAAATGAATTCACCGCATAAGCCAAGTCGTCAAATATCGTCTGCTATAAATCTTCACCAAGAACCTATTGTACACCGTGTTTTAAAAATATAAGCCTACCTCATTTACCCGAACAAACATTTTTCCTTTAGAAACCCTTTCCCGAGAAAGAAAATGTCGATGGAAAAGTTAGGAAGGGGCACGATGTACCAAAGATTTTTGTTATATTGTGAAACAAAATCAACGAAAACGATTTTGCTGTGAAGAAAATAGTATAATAGACATCATTTTTAACTTTCTTCTACAATCTGCGTCGTCCATTACTGCGACAAAAAATTATTTAATGCAAAACAAAGCTTTAATAAAGATTTCTCAGTTATTCATACTTTTTTACATAAATACTATACTATTCCATTCGATGGCCGTATTGCTTTTTTTCTGGTTTTTGTAACAACTGCAAGATATACGATTAGGGAAAGATATTTATAACGCTAACTTCACATTTTTCTATACCATGTGAAAGTATGAACCAATGAAATCTTTATAAAGGTAGGCCAACACTATATTCGGTCGAGATGCGGATTTATTTAGCTTGTATTGAATTTATTTATTCAACGCCTAGCTAGAAGATTGAAATACGTACCAGTCACTAGACAATGAAGGAGTTATTGAATGTATTGTGGAAAAATTAAAATTCGTTTCAGATTTCTTTTTAATGAATGAATGATATCCAATGATAAAAGTTAATAGAGACTATATATTAATACATGTAAAGAGTCAATTTTAATTTTCTTCTAAAAAATCAACTCGTTTGTTGCGACTGTTGCGAAATTTAGACATCTTCCTACCGTGTTTGTTTACTAAACAAGACTTGAGACAAAAAAAATCACTGCGAACATTTGTCTCTCTTCAATTGAATGTGTGTGAAGTTTGAACAAAAATCCAATGTTGGTCTTCAATGATCACGTTTACAATCCAATCTTGAAGAGAACTGCCTCGGAGCATATTTCTAGCTGTTTACTTAGATCTTGGGTTGGGGAGCCATTTAGAGTTGAAACTGTAAGTCGGTGGGGTTCAAGTGCTCACAGAGTTTACCGCGATATCGTCAAGCGGTTGGTCGAATCTTTGGGTGACCAGAGGACTGAGCTCTTTTCTGGGTCAAGGAATCAGCATTACCATACAACTTAACCACACGGTAGTGTTGCTATGTTGGATGGCCAAAGAAAAGGTAAAACGGCTAGAAATGAAATGAAATCGCTTAGCTAGCAAACCTGTATGTCAATTTTCCTACTGAACAAATGTTTAAATGCCCGCCAGTTCCCGTTTTTCCTTTATACTATACCTACTTATATATTATAACATACCTATATAAATTGTATTATATTTATATTGTAATAAGTAAGATTTCTTAATAAGTGTGTAAACAAATATTAAGCTAGTCCTACTTACTTATTATAACAGGGCGAATATGTTTTAGTGGTTAAGTACAATAAAAATATTTGAGAAAAACTTTCTATTAAAGAATAAAACCTGGTGACGTAGCTAGGAAATTTCAAGATTCTTAAGGGAGCATAAAGCGCTTCACTTCGTAAGCTTGTATTGATTGATTAAACACATATTCTGAGAGCGCATATTTTATTTTTATAAGGAAATCAGGCTGGGAAAATATGGGTCGGTGCGCCCTGGAATGAGGGAGTAAGGCAAGCAAGAGAAAAGAGCTTGAAAAATATATCTCACAAGGTTGTCTCAAAAGGTGTTTTAGCTTTTTATAGTATTGTTACTGGATTTAATGATATTATAATAGTAATAAATGGATTTTGTTTTAACTATTAAAATAGAATGAAATATGTAAATGGAGGTCATTAAATTATTCTGGGTATACGTGCTACCGAATACTGCCAGCATCGCAGGATTAATACTACTTAAATAAATAAATAAATATATACGCACAAATCACACAGATTGAGCTAGCCCGAAAGTAAGTCCGAAACTTGTGTTATGGGATACTAACTCAACGATACTATATTTATAATAGATAAATATATAAATAAACATCCAAGACCCAGGGCAATCAGGAAAAGAACGTTTTCCATCATGACCTGGCCGGGGATCGAACCCGGGGCCTCCATGTCGCAGGCAGGCGTGTTGACCGCTGCGCCACGGAGGACGACAAAACATAGTCTATGTCCCTTGTCTTTGCAATGCTAGCTGTCTACTGGCTCGCTAACTGGCTACTAGCGACCCACCCCGGCTGCAATGCTGGTACTAAATACACTACAGAGAAACTGTGAACGTATAAAAAGCATAGCAGCCCGCAGCCGCTCCTGCTAGCCCGGCTGGCCAGCCGCAAAATTGCCGGCAGGAGCGGCCGCTCCTGCCGGCAATTTTTAAATCCTTACTAAAATTATAAATGGGATAGTGAGTTTGTTTGTTTGTCTGTTCTGCTTTCACGCCGTAACTACTGAATCGATTGTTTTGATTTTTTTCCAAATGTAAAGTTAATAGTCCGGATTAAATAACAGGGTACTTTTTATCCCGGAAAAAAATTATATTCCCGAGAGAAATCGCGAGCGAAGCCGCGGGCGGAAAGCTAGTCTGTAATATCTTGGAAAATATTCATTTATTTCCTATACTGTAAAGGGCAATATAGATCTATATTAAATCAACAATTTATTTAAGGTATTAAATTTGATAAAGATTAATGCTGTATTGGTTAAAATCGCTTCAAAAATTAGCCGGTTACTGTGGGATATCCATAAGAGATAGACATGGCGGATTTTTTTATAGACCTTTTCAATGTGTACAATATTTAGTACATTATTTTAATAAATCTCGTAGGGTTCAGCCTGCGTTTCACTGCAAACGCGGAAAAAAATTAATTATTTACGACATCCTCAAAAATAATAGTATTTCTCCACAATTGAATGGTATTATACATAATATAAACCTTCCTCTTTAATCTCTCTATCTATTTTAAAAAACCGCATCAAAATACGTTGCGTAGTTTTAAAGATTTAATTATACAAAGGGACATAAGGAAAAAGAAATGTTTTATAATATCTAGTAATGCACTTCTGACAACTTAACTAGGTATATCCGACTGTGCATTTCAGTGTAAATATGCTATGTGCCTGGGCTCTTAGTATATTTACACTGAGCTGAGCGGGGAGGACTTCTAAGCGGTATGAACTTGAAGAAGATCCATCTCCATACTAGGAGGCCTTTATTCATGCCAAACCCTTGGAATTATAGCAGTAATATATGACGAGAACTAAGTAAACATACTCGTAACATAGGAGATCAGGGGACCTTGTTTAGAACGCTCTTTAGTACTTATTTAAAGTGTTGAATAAATAGTCTCAACCGCTACTATTAATTGTAGATCTAAAATTCAACCTGTTTTTCGTTCAATCTTCACATTCTGGATAAATTCTTTTTTATTCCCGTTTAGTTCAATTCCCTCCCTTGTGTCAGTGTATGCTTAACTTTATAAGGACGAAAATAATAAGGGCTGTAATTTATACGGCTTCTTATCCCATAGATAAACAATACGATTGACAAACTTTCGTATAGGTAATTTGTTGGCCTCGCATAATGTGCTGGAAAACATTAGATTTAAAGTAGGCGTAACACAGGAAGAAAATAGAACAAGATAAAAATTTTAAGAAATGCAAAGTATCATGTAGTTAAGTATCGTGATACGCATACGTACTGACAGTCTTAGTAATCCTGAAGATATTCTTGAAAAGGCGAACTTTGAAGTTCTGGATGTTTATTGTGGTATCCACTAAATCATGACATCAGCGTTGCTTAACGTTTTTGGATGACAGATTAGCAGAGCCGAAGGTATTTTCGTGTCTCGGATTATCATAATAGGCTCCCATTATCCTGGAAAACCGTGGTAACTGATGAAAAATATGCGAACGAAGCCACGAGAGACCGTTTCTAGGTCACTACATAACAAAATATACAAATCGCTGTGTTAAATAGATGAAACATCGCGATAATATAAAAATGTAAATGAAATTTTTTACGTTCTTTTAATAAAACCATTGACTTTATTGAAGTAGGTAGAAGTCCAGATCAGATAAATACTAACTGATGTACAATACAATATATAAAGAGCGCGCCATTTTCCAATTTCTGGGAACTACACAAATATCAATGTCCTCAGGATTTTAAAATAGTCAACAACTAGCATGGTAACCAAAAACATACAAGTAGAAATAAATGAAAATCAGCATTTTATTTCGGAGAACTAATATTTAATTATGTAGGTGCGCCAAATTAAAATATCGGCTCAAGGTGTTATAAAAAAGTTTAAGAGCGTAAGAAAGGCTTGCGCATACGCGCACATAGTAATGTCATCGAGCACCCTTTTTTCGTAGGAACAGTCTTAAGGCCCGTATTCCAGAAGGAAACTCAAGCATTCATCTCTGTTTAAACATTACTTAAAACTAGGTTCAACCAATCAAATGGCTTCAAACGAGACTTAAGTAGAGCTTGAGTTTTGAGTGACGTTCTGTAATACGGATCTTAATTTGCTGAATGTTGATGAGTTTTCAACTTCCTTTATGTTTTGAGCTCTAATACACTTATTTCTCAAAACAGAATACAATCATTCACTTACAATGAGTAACACTGGTTGCAATGGTGAACGTACCCTTGAAACAAGAATCGGAACGGTATATTTTAAAGTTTAGCAAGTACACAGAGCATTGTTAGTTTGACATTATTATGTTAGTAAAATAAGGTATAAAGTTATGCTAAAAGAGATTGAAAAGTTTAGAGTCGAGAGTTTAGAAAAGGGGTCGTTTAAGTATTACGTAAGCACTATTGGGGGGCGGAGGGCAGGCGCGTGCGCTCCTTACAAGCAGAAAAGCTCTGCATACCCTAATAGTCTTCTAAAATTATAATATACTGTAAAATAATTTATATACTACAAAGTTAAAACTAAAAGACTTTGTTAATCAGTTATTGATAACACTGCCATCTATTGGGCCTAGTGCTAACGAGACACATTAGTTGCCTTAGGCGCGACACCCACGCCTCTTACGGCGTAAGCATAAACAAAATGTGCCTCTTCCGTATCTGTCTGTGTATAAAATTATTTGCTTGTGTGCCTAAACTGTTGTGTACGTGTGCGTGAAATTTCTTTGGGTTTAAAGCCCATGATAAGCACAGCTTCTAATAATGCGACGAATTTAAGAAGTTCAGAAATATAGCATGATTGTTGTTCGTTCAAATACCTTTTTATTTTAGCAGCTTATGTTGTTTCATTATTGGTGTTTTTGGGTTAAATATGTATTGATTGTTTTAAGCGGAATTGAATATTCATTTATTTTAGAGTTTTTGGTTTAACACAAAAGAAAGGTTGTCTTTATAAAAAGTATTATGATAATTATATGTGGTTAGCAGGTTGTGTAGTGTGTACAAATAAATTGTTTTGTTTCTCGTATAGGTATTTAGGTATATTATTTTAAAACACGGCTTTGACAGTTCGACGTTATAAAAACTTAAAAGACCTTAAGTTTTTCAACCTACTTGCTTTTGAATTTCAATACTATACTTTATGTTGTAATAATTTTCCTGAAGTTTACAAATTAGCAAAATTTAATAGTTATGATTCCAATGAGTAGTGCATTACGCATATTTATGAAAAGCCAAAGCAGACTCATAGATTTGTCTATCTGTCCATTTTAAAAGAACTTTTAGCGATTTCAAAACGATCTTATATATATTTGATTTTTACAGAGTTATTTAAAAATAGATAGGCGCGTTGATTTAATTTATAGATAGTGAAATATTTTTTTTTAGTTTTTTGAGAAATAAATTATTACTTATTTACAGTTGAGTTAGTAATACCATTTCATTGTATTTTGACAGCCTACATGGCGTAGCGGTAGCGAACGCGGCCGCTGCGTAAGGAGGCGCGGGTTCGATCCTCGTGCAGTGTAAGTATTTGTATGCATGAATATGAATATTTGCACTGGTCTGGTCGTATCTCGGAAAGCACGTTAAGCCGTTGGTTTCGGTTGCCATGCGAACATCTAGTGGCAGTCGTTACGGGTTGTTGGAGCCCACAAAAGTCCAACAATTGGTCTAACTTCAATGCTTCGATATTGCCTTCGCGTTGTGGAGGTCAGACGGCAGTCGCTTCACGGAAATTGTCGAAATTTCGCCAAAATCAGCAATTAGACTGGAAAAGCGGACCCCAGATTCCAAAGCTTTGGATGCGACTGGTATTAACCCTGAGATGATGATGATTTCATTGTATTCATTTGGGCAAATAAAAAATACCTAATACCCCACGTATATCATTTATTTGACTTGTTCTTATCATCAATCACATACTTAGATGTTCATTGTAGCCACGCACAAACATCAATTCAATGTTGACATGCGAAAAAGTACGCGACTATGTTAAATTGAAACTACGTCTAAGTTACGTTTTTTAAGTTTTACCATATATAAGCACAGAGATTTGGATAGTAGGTATATTTATGCATACCCCCAATAAAATCTTTGTGCACGCCCCTGGCGGAGGGGTCTTTGTTTTGTTTATTTTGGATGACATGGGGGGTAGGGGAGTCTAGATGATGATTACGTCATCCGTAGTTATTTACTTTTTTACTCGAAGTGCAACCCTCACATTATCTATGCATGAAAATGTTTTGTTTATAAGATTATAACCTTTTTATACACATTGACATTGGCACAAAGATACTAAACTAAAGTCCCTAGGACATTAAAAAAAAAATCCCTTACTCTATGTTTTATACTGTATAAGTAAAATCTAATATCTATCTTAAATCTATTTTCTTATTTTTAAAATTATAAATATTATAGAACATTATAATTATAAAACAAATAGATACATTTATAATTGAAAAATGTTTACGTAAGCATGGGGAAGGGGGTAAGATTTTTGCTTACTTTTGCTGACATGGGGGATGGGGGGTAAATAATTGTAATAAATCTGCTTACGTAATATTTGAACGGCCCCAAATATGTATGCAATAATATATATGCATATGTATATATTATTGGATGTGGATAACCTGTAATAATAACATTATGAGTCCATTTTGAGTATCGAAACTGACACTGCCCTTCTGAACTATTAGAGGCTGTGAAAAATAACCCAAAACTGTTTCCCAAATACTAATCCCTAATATGAAGACAATTAAGATCACATACAAGAATCAATAAAAATCTATCATCAACAAAAATTTATCTAGCAAAAAAAAGGGGGACGTGTAAGTTCTAAGTATTGATGTTGCAATTTTAAATGACTTTATGATCGACTTCTTGGTACTTCTTGCCGTCAGTTTATTATTCCTGACAAACAGTTTGCAATAATAATTTAAAAACGTTATTTGGACTAATTTATATTTTCTAAAATTTATTTTCTTATTTATACTAAGATAAATTGACTTTGTATCTATTGATGCTGATTGATTGATTTTTTTACATATATTTAAGTGACATTTGAACAGGAGTTTTGACGGGAAAGCTATGATGGGTGTCACGCACATTTTTCATTGGACTTTTAAAATTATTTATAGTGTCGTTAAATAAAAACGCGTGATTTGTAGTAAAAAGTGCTTTCAGTAAATAATTCATAAAGGACATTGAAATATTGCAGCACAGTGGCCACATTATGACTTTGCCTCAAACCTCCCTCATAGACGGTTCACGCGGCCGTCTTTTTCAACTAGCATTGGCGATATCCGCCATTATTATGAAATAAAATTTTCAAAGAATTTCTATAATTTGTTACACGTGTTATTGGCAAAATTGTGGAATATATTCCACAGAGGCCATTGATCAAGAGTAGAGGTTGAATCTCACCTTGAATAAATATAGTTTAAAAAACTAAAAAAACATGCTTTTAAAGAATATCAAACTAAAAAGTTAAAAATAATTTTTAAAAAAGCGTGAGGCGCTTTGTGCCTTCATTTTTATTAATAAGCGCCTTGTATTTTTAAAAAATGATACGAACGAACGTATTGAAAACGGTGGGACATTTTACAGTAATGAGCTGCTCACTCGTAGTCCAAAGAGTTAGAGACGGACAAAAAAACAAACAAACAAACAAGCAAACATACAAGTGAAGTTAATAAAAAGCATATAAAAAAGGTAAAAATGATTCGACATTAATTTAAAAATTTAAATAATATTTCCATTTGTTATTTAAAATTATATATATAATTATATAGATAATTATATAATCATTAGTTATGTTTTGCATGCGACGCCAGTACAGGAAGAACTAACTTCTATGTGAAATCATCTATGTATCAATTTGAATACTCGGTCCCGGGTTCGATCCCCGCACGGAACAAATGTTTGTACAACAAAATTAAAAGTCATTCGTCCGCAATCTCGCCTGATGATGGTAAACAGTGATACAAGCATTGATGGTAAAGCGCGCTAGTTTATTAAGAGCTTATTCACTATAGCCTTGATGACACTTAAACTGTAGTCAGACGGAAACACCGTCGCTAGCAAATTATTCCAGTCCAGTTATAAAACACGAGGCGAAACGCTTTGTCTGGATCGTAGTGGTGTCAACAACGTAACGGTGGATACTCGCCGTACGACGGGTCGTCTGATGATGTAATGCAGATGGGGGAATTAAGTCATACAATTCCCGGGCACTCTCCAAAATGCATCCTATAGAACACCAACAGGTTGGTTAGTCTTCGCCTGTGCTCCTGGCTTTAGAGACCATTTTGAACCAAATCTAAGTCGCCAATTAGCCTCTTCGCACGCCTCCTTCGAATCCAAAGTTGCCAGCTGGCCTTTTGCAGCACCAGCCCAAATGTGACTGCAGTACTCCACACCCGAACGGACCTGTGCTTTGCAGCTTTGTATAACATTAGAAGACGACCTGGTGAGAAATACCGCCGTACCTTTGCAAATAACGCCAAGTTTCCTGGCAGCCACCTTGGCTTTGGACTCAATGAACCGCTTAAAGTTTAGGATAGGTATCAATCATGTTTAATAAAAACGTCACGAATCACGATTATGTTGTCGGGCAGTTATTTTAATGTGAAACACATCTTTAACATGTTGAAGGAATAGTCACAATAACATCCACAGTGTCGGTAATAATTTTGGAAGAAATATTCGATGTATTATTTATCACATTTTTTGCAAAGAAATAAACACAATTTATCACTTCGAAGAGTGAAGGAAAATAAATATGGCGACGATACTCACAGTATCCTTAAGAATGGGCTGGTGAAAAGCGTTACCTGTCACAACGCATGAATTACTGGCACAATATACATTATATATACATAGATAGAAAAGTTAAGTGTCAAGTATTCACTACGATACGATGATTGACGCTCTTTTGAGTTAAACCATACATTTACTCCATTTTTCTTCGTTCCTACACACCCATTACCCGCGAACAACAATCAACTCGATAAAATAAAGTATGACTTTTATAGAGTATTACGTTATTGTTTCAGAAGATCAAACATTATAAGTATGTACTCGGATTGAACACCACAGGAAATTAATTTTCTATCAGATACCTGCATTATGTTTGACAAGCACATGAAACTTTCATAATATTTCGATGGAATAATTCAGTCTATTGGTCGAACGCAGATACAGCTTGTCAAGTAGACAAGCGGACACCCAGGTGACATCTAGAAAAATAATTAATGATGATGTTTGAATTCATATCCGGAATAGTGGCAAGAAACTCATGAAAACAAGGTTGTAGGAGAATTAAAAGAGGAGCAACTAGAGAAACATTCGTATACCTATATAGCTATTACCTCACTTCCGTCTTCTCATTTTCCTTGTATTTTGTACGACATGTTCCAGATTGGTGTAAAGGGAGTGTCCGTTACTATGAACGCAAGAGGGAACAAATTCTTATAAAATACAGGTATGCGTATGTAAAAAGTAAGCAAGCCAAGCAAACAAAAACTTCTTAGAAAATTCATTCACGTAATTTAGAATAGAAAATATAACTAAATAAATAACGGTAAGAAATTAATGTCGAACCACAAGTTACTTAATGTTGTTTTATTACTATGTCAATTTAACATTGGAAACAGTTTTCCTGTTTCTTGAAGACGGCCATTAACATGGTAAGTAATTATCCAAAAATTCTTACTCATTACGAAAATTTTACCTGTACTTACATTATCATTAGAATACCAAATAATTGTTACTCTAGATCAACAATCATTTAGTTTTCTGCTTATGTACTTCGTCTTTATATACCTACGTATACGGTAAGAACGCACAAAAATAATTACAACGAAGTGATGCGGCAGTAATCCCTCACTGTAAGAACGGAAATTGAACAAGTTATGAAGGCTCTCTTGAAAACCGTCTTTGTTCCGTTACAAAATCCTTCCTGACCATTAGTATAGTTGACAGGCAGCCTCCTGCTTCACAACCCAACGACTTATCAAGCTCTTCTCAAACTACCCACACAAATGAAGGTAATGGTATTATAGTCCCAGGATCCTATCTTGCGTACATAATATGTTTAGCCCCGTACCGACTTGCCGTGGCAGCGTTGGCGTGATAAAATATAATTACATGATATGGGCTAGTAAATTTAGGAAAATAATCGTTATAACCGGTTTCGTAGATCTAGATTGAAGTAGCGCGGTTTTAAACGGGCCTACAAATTTACTAAGTAAATAGTTATTTGGGACAAATACATTCTTGATATGCAAGCGCTTAATACTATAGTGTTATATTATTTTTTGTTTAGCTGTTACCGTTTCATTAAAGTTATTATGATAATTACACACACTCGCTATAATAATCATTGTTGAACATAAAAAAATATTATAAAAATAAATCCAGTCATGTCAATATAATTACGGCTACATAATCCATAAACAAAACACATACATGTAGGTATATACTATTTTAATATGCCATAAATTCAATCAATCTCTCCAGACAATTAGGCATTTTCCGCATCTTATAAATCTCTTGGGTTTAGTTCAATATGCTTATGATTCCACGCATAGCACTTAGATCAACGTTTTGAATTAATTATATGATATAATGAGAACCACCACCTATTAATTATCTTATTGAATTAGACATCGTGCACAACCCGTACCTGTGACACGAGTGTGTCAAATAGTCAATAACTGAGTTAATTATTATCAATCTCGCTCACCTACCCTAAACGACTTAGTTATATATTAATTATTCTTGAACTGAGGTGGAACAGTTTATAGTCACAGTCGTAATCGGGGTTACCATGTTATTTCGTAATCATCAAGATAATAAATCCATCCAGTGAGCTCGGTAGTCTCAAAAGCAAATGGTACGTTCTAAACTAAAAATGCAATATCGATGTTGCTTTGTTAAAAATTTTAATATACTTATTCAAAACTTTCATGTTACGATTCATACGCACGCCTTTTGCTCATCGCTGCACATCACATCTGCAAATATATTTGGGCCAACTTCAATAAAGAATAGAGGCAAACAAACCGTTGCTAGGCAACTACTTGTTTACACGTTAAAGGTAGATGTTAACAACCCTTTCTAGACAGATGATCTTCATACATGTAATAATCCTACTTCCTACTAATGTAAACAGTTTATTTGTGTTTTATTTATCACTTGCATAGAACGTTTAACCGATTTGAATGAAATATGACACACATGTAATCTAATTTCCTAATACGTTACATTTTTGATACACATATTATACGTAATCCATACTTAAACGTACATATTATAATGCATGTGTTATGTAGTTGATTTGAAAAATAGTTAAAATACGCAAAATTGTATTGACAAATGCCTCAACTATATGTATTGGTTCAATGAAACAAAATATGTTTAATACCTTTCATCCATGTTTCTTTTTTATCTAGCACGAAAAATGAATGTCGACTGGTTAATGGTTTTTCGAAATAGCAAGTTAATATTAGTGATTCTATTGAAATATGCTGCAATAGAAATTGTTAATAAATAGTTAGCATATAAAAATCGATAATCATGTAAATTGTAGAAGATTTGTAAAACGTAAGTTAACCCTAAATTGGTTTGTTTACCTCTATTCTTTATTGAGCTTAGCACAAGTATAGGTAAGGTATTTTTGTCCGCAGAAGTGTCACGCGTTTTGCTTGTGGTAGCCAGTTGTATAAACACGCTGTGAATGTTTGCGTGAAGACGAACAGCATCAACACATAACAGAATCAGACACAAGCGCACACACATCTAACTTATCCATTATTGTCTTGCATAGAACCGAGAGTTCCTGCGGTTACATACACATTCACAGCATGCTAGTACACTTGGTAACCATAAGCAAAGCACGCGTCGCTTTTGTGTGATGAAAATACTATTTATACGATCATTTGTTTAAAACAGCGAGCCGCATAGTGAACTAAACATGGTTCCCTTATTCATAAACGCTACTTAAAGTTAACTAGTGATTGTGTAAACATACATTTTAGACGTTTGCACGACACTTAACTTTAATCATCGTTTATGAATAAACCCTTTAAACATTGTGGTGTTTATTCATAAAGGATGATTCAAGTTAAGTGACGTTAAAAAGTCAAAAATAGATGGTTAAAGAATCGCTAATCACTAGTTAACTTTAAGAAGCGTTTATGAATAAGGGGGGTATGTATAACTTATTGCCTTAAACATATATAACATATTGGCTTATTTGACATCTAAAATAACAGTATTTATGTACAGAAGATAGCATATCAAGCTACTACAATCTGTTAGACTTTTTTTTTACATTTTCAACTTTATCTATAAAACATTAAGGCTCAAGGTTGATTGGGAATTTTTGTAAGTTGACTGCTGTCATCCCTACATATTTTTGAGGTAAATATATCATATTAATACTTTTCAACTTGGGTTTTTATAATTTATAAAACTTAACATTGTACAGTAAGCTAATTATTATTCAGCACTGTACCTACTTTAGTTTATATTGCCTTAATGTGTTATTTGTTACTTCTACATGTTATTAATAATCTTCTAGTTTAATGATATTAATAATACATACATCCCACACTATTGCAATTGTGCTAAACATCGTTACAAGTTTTAATGAACAATCAAGAAGTTTTATTCCTGTCATAGAACGCCTAAAACTAGTTGGAAATTATTGATACTTTGGAAACTGAGGAAAACTATTTCATTGTTTTCATAACTAGTGAATAACGATTCTTTAACTATACATTCTGACGTTTTAACGTCACTTAACTTTAATCAAGGTTTATGAATAAACACCACAGTGGTTAAGGCGTTTATTCTGAATAAATGATGATTAAGGTTAAGCGATGTGCAAAAGTTTAAATTGTATGGTGAAACAATCGCTAATTTAGCTAGTTAACTTTAAGCAACGTTTATGAATTTGGGATAGTAGATACATAAGTTAGACGTTAAACTTTCGATGTTGTATTTTTAGTTTGTATTATACAATCATCATAGTTACCACTGTTGAGACACAGGCCTCCTATCGGTGAGAGGGAATGGGCCGTAATCTACTACACTGGCCCATGCCGGTTGGTAGGTATTACAAGTCTTGGATATTTTTTTATGGCTCTAGGACATTTCGGATGGTTCCTCACGATATTTTCCTTCACCGTTTTAAGAGCAGTGGTGATGAAATAATTTACACAAAGTAAAGCGCCTGATGGGGTTCGAACCTGCGACCTACAACTTATAAGTCATGGCCGATACCACTAGGCCACCGCTGCTCTCTCTCCCGCTCTCTCTTATTTAATGAAATATTATTTTAATCAACCTACATAGAGTTTAAATTGCTTATTTTAGTTATAGTAGTAAAATTTATAGTAAATACATACATAAGAAAATTTTAACTAAATGGTCATCTAAAATCAGTGGAAAAGGAAACAAAAATCGTTGATTAATATGTATACCTTTTGAACCCGTCTTGCCTAATCGACACTATGCACCTGTCATTAAGACAGGTTCAAAAGGTATAATACACAATATGTAAAGAAAACCCCGTGAAGGTGTCGATTGTTAGGTATCGATAACTAATTCTATTAATTCCTACAAAGCCGGACTGAACTTAAAAAAAAATACCCCTAAAAAATAAATATTATTTCGCAAAAGGAGGTACTTAACTTAATACATACGCGGTAGGCAATACATGCACGGGCGAAGGGGGCAGAGCACGTGGTCGCATCGCTCATAATAATACCGTCGAAAATGGTGTAACTGTATTTTTTTTTAAATACCAAATTATGAGGAAGTTGCGAAAATCTTTTAAACACGAAATTAAACATTCGAGCGCTTTATTACCTTAGGCTAACCGGGTGTCCTAAACGCAAAACAATGGCAAAACTTTTCCAAAGCTGGAAAGTTGTTTTTCAGGGCAAAAGATAAGCCACTGGCTATGTTTTCGTTTAGTTTCCTTAAGGACATGAGAACGTAGAACGAGATTAAATTCGACTTAACTTACTTGCGATAAGATGAACAAATTGTGTCGGTATTCGCTTCGTCAGCAGACCCGAGGGCTCAAATTATACTTTCGAAATATTTGATCAATTGATTAACGAAATAACATTTATAAGGAAACCCATTTGGATCGGCGTTAATATTACGTGTCGTATCGTGTGTTATAAATAAATTGAAAGAGTAAGAAAAGTGTGGAGGTAAGAAAAAATCATAAGTAGACAGTGCAAGCCATTAGACCGCAGGGCTTGTACCGCTCTGGGGGCTGCAATATTATATGAACTAGTTTCCTCATCAAATAATAGCAGTTCATTCGTAAGACATTGCGTTTTATTATCAGTTTTCTCGGTTTATTGTATGATGCAAGAAGATTAAGAAAGATAAAAAATACATTTATTTAGCCCAGACTAAAAGACACAATATACCTTAGGTATGCATTAATATAAAGAAAAAAATGTAAAAGTCGTTTCTGTTCCGTTAAGCGATGATAAATTAAAAGAATGACATTGACACATACAAATATAAAGAGCAATGTAAGAAAGTGTCACGTAAGGAAGACAGATACAAATGAATCCAGAAACGATTCTCACTGATAAACGATCGATCTCTTCGCAACATACTGAACCTAATCATTTTCGAAGGGTATACAAGTTAGATAATCCTATATTGGGTAGGTGTATGTGCTACTAATTACAAATCTTAACGTCTGCTGCAGTGTCTGCGTGACCAAAGTTCACGGATCAGCAATTTTTGTATTATTATGAGTACCCGACGAGTAAATTCCACTCAGAGTAGTTTAGTATAATATGATACTACTATCTATTACTGTAGATTCAGTATATTCTGAATCTACAGTAATAGATTCGCGTCGATGTCCTTGTCATACTGTATTTACCAAAGCAAACACAAAATATACAAGCAAGAACAACCCACATGTACCTAAATAATTCCTTTGAATTAGAAAGAGAATTCGTGATATTGGAAGCAGAAAGAAAGCTTTATTTAATATTTTTCTTCCATGCTGGATTTCAATAGTCCTCCGGAACAAATTATCCAAACATAATCCATCGGCTTCCCGCGACCTTCACCAGGTCATCGGTCCACCTTGTTGGGGGCCTCCCTACGCTGCGTCTTCCAGTACGTGGCCGCCACTCCAGAACCTAACTGCCCCATCGGCCATCGGTTCTACGAGCAATGTGCCCTGCCCACTGCCACTTAAATTTAGCGACTCGAGGAGCTATGTCGCTGACTTTGGTTCTTCTGCTGATCTCCTCATTTCTGATTCGATCATCTCCGTTTTGCAGATGATATCATGATCATGGCAGTGACCCTGGAAGACTTGAGCAAAATGCTCAATGACCACAGCAGAGCTTCCCAACAAGTGGGTCTAAGGATGAACATGGATAAGACAAAGATCATGTCGAACTCTCATGTCGCACCCACTCCAATTCTAGTTGGTTGCTTGGCACTCGAAGTTGTTGACGCGTATATTTCCTTTTTACCTTCATTATATCTAAGAGGACAGTTTCACGAGTACCTAACTACGATACACTATCATAGTTAAGTACTCTCTATCTAATAGTATTAGTATCTCTCTACTAGTTTACCTAATTATCATGTATGTAATACTCCAATTTAGAGAACTCCGGGTAAAAATAATTATTTTTAACAATATAGTGTTTTTGATACATGTGTTTCAAATAAGAAATATTGTATAAATTATAATTTTCGATCAACGCAAATTTTTGTGTTTTTCGTGTAAGTTTATAAGGTAAATACATATATAATGACAGCAACAGGAACGGGTTATTTTATACGGAGCGGTTATTTCACGCATGAAGAGTGCCATGACAGGGTCACTCAATAGCGAATAAGGACCGGTAGACAATCAGTCCCAAGCAAACGGAAGGCCCCGCTCGCCTGCGAGCCTCTAATAAAGGAAAACGAGCTTCTTGTGAACTGAACCACGACGGCCAAACGAACCGCTGGGAATGAAATACATATTGTTGTGGCATTAAAATTTCATTGTAAAACCGTTAATTTGCTAGGTGTTCTTTTGCCTACAACCTTATCGACTCATACCTATTAGGTATGAGTCGATAAGGTTGTTGCTCAATGTATCTATTCAACTTATTAGAGAAATCCTGTTATCAATAAGTGGAAAAAGAACATTGGAAAATACAGGACTACTATTTGCAGCTTCGAGAAACATTATTCCATTAGCGTTCTAGTTGACTAGTCATATTGTTCCTTTTAAAACCTTCACCAGCTAGCAGAGAAATACTAATTTAACAGTAAACAGTTTACTGTTTACTCAATACCTGGAAGTGTGAAACTTAGTTCCAATGTAGACGGGACAGTTTTGTAAGTAACCAAGCTGCTAAGAATGGAGACAAAAAGGATACTAAGATTACATTAAGAGTACAAAAATAGAATGTAATACGCACCAAGCGTCTCAAGTCCAGTAACTTTCTGTAAACCTGCTACCAAGTTATTTATGCAGAATGAAATTGGACGTCAAATTTTAGCATCAAATCCCAGAAGAAAAATAGGAAAATATCTTCGTTATTTTGATTTTTAGTTCATTAAAATCCAGGGTAGTTAAGAAGTTTTGAAACGAACTGTTACTGCGATTGCTGAGAGGGAAAGTTTAGCTATAAAAGTTATTTGTTTTGCATGTAAGTAGCTACTATCATAATCTGAGAAGTAAGTTGGTAGTATTTTTGCGAAGCCAGTAAATTGTTTGGCAATGTTTTTGCGACAATTTGAAAAGTTTCATGACATGTCTCGCGCTGCTCGCCTTCTCTTGCTTATGTTCCTGTAAGTCTGAACGAATCTCCTTTCACGCCACAATGCTTTACAGAGATTCCACAAGGTTTCCAAATATTGGTATTTTTATCTGCTGATATGAGGCAGATTCCAGATCAAATCAGTTTTGATATAATATTTAGTAAGTCCGTAACGTTTCTGTGATGAGTAGTATCAATGACTATCATGATATCCATCTCTATCTTAAAATACAAGTATAATTAGCGATGTTTTTAATTCAACATTTATATGTGAAATGCAATCAAGATTCAGGGGTGCCTGCAGAACATCCCAGACATTTTCAAATGAATCCAGCCCGGGTCTCATTTGTATTAGGTACGTCGAAATACTTATGTTGGTATTATTTTTGTATTAATTTTATAAATTATTGGTTTACCGTGACCTTGCCTGATGGTAAGCAGTGATGCAACCGTTGATGGTAAAGACTTTAATATATGCTAGTTTATTATAAGCTTATTCATTCCAGCCATTGATGACAATAATGAAACAAAATTATGGAAACGGTTTTTGAAATATCGTCAAACTTGTCTGTTATATCGGTACCCTATTATATGTATAAACAACCAAGGTAGAGCTTGTTGAATAAAGTTATTAACTAATGAAAACCGATAAATCCACATCAATATTATGAATTCAAAAGTAAATATCTCTGTTAGTTACCTTTTCACGTCTAAACCACTACTTAAACGGATCACGATAAAAGTTGGCAAAAAGATAGATGGCTGCCTCGGGTAGAACATAGGTTCCATTTTGTCCCGGTATATTGTGTTCCCGTGGGGTTATTACCTGCTGGCATAGCCTCAGTAAGAAGCGAGAATTGTGTTCAAATGATTACAAAAGACAAAAAGACAAAAAAACTACTGCCGTTGTACCTCAGGGTGGCGTTTTTAACCCATGTACTTTTCGCAATAATAAACACCATTACCAAAAAACTTTATTCATTTAAACCTTTAAGTAGACGATTTATAAACTAGCTGGCCCCTAAGATTTGACTGATGCCGTTATCAAGAAATATTTGGTCTCAATCTGTGAGTGGAGTGAGGCGCATGGTTTGCAGGTTAACCCATCGAAGACTCAGGTCATTGTTGTTGGCAGCTTAAGGATATAGATAAATTGATCGCAACTTCCCCAAATTTAATTTAACAGGACTGCTATTCCAGTCAGCAAAAAGGTTATGAACTTTAAGGTTCATAACCTTTTTGCTGAATAGCAATTCTATTAAACTGAAACTCCAAAGTTTGGATCAACAAACATCTTTCCTGGGGTCCTTAGCTACAGGATGTAAGATGAATATTTTTTTGCATCTGGTAAGTCAGTGAGACGGTTACGGAAATTTCTTCTAAAAAAACTACACTTGTACAATCTCTCATACTTTCCATCTTTGACTACGCTGAAGTCAGTTATCCAGATCTTACGGAGGCACCACTAGATAAACTGAACGACTTCAATAGTTTTGCATAAGATTTATATTTGGCCTGCGCAAATATGATCACATATCTGAATTTCATATAAAGCTCAAGTGGCTTCCTATATGACTTCGCCGGAATTCTCATATCTTATTTTCAGCTCTGCAGTATGCCATTTAGTCCTAACCCCCCGTTATCATAAAAGACGTTTCAAGTTTCTTCATGACACACATAACAGATACCTAAGGTCATCGGAAAACCTGAGACTAGAGATACTTTCCAGCAAATTCTGTGACAAATCCTATAATGTTTAAGCATTACTGCGTGCCGAATGTTTGAACACTTTTAAAACTATGATAAAAAAAGCACTTTCTCTCTCTTTGAACGTTATTAGTATATATATTATTTGCTCTTGGTTTATGTTAATTAATAGATGTATATATTTAGAATAAAATAGAATACTATGTATTATGTAGACCAAATAAATTACAGAACATAAACAGGTATGAATATTTTATTAAGGGTGACACAATGGGCGGCCATATCGCTAAGAGAAATCTTTTACAGACAACCTTATAATTAGTGTGTTAAACTTAATGTATACATATTTATAGTATAATCTAAATAGTACATCGTAGAAAACCTACTCTATTTGTCTCTCCTTCTACACTTTCTTGATATTCCATGCAAAGGTAAGAAAGAACGCCCTAACGATAAGATCGTCCATTGTGTCACCCTATGTAAAATCTTCTTCATATGTATTTTCTATAATTTAAGTATATGGTGTATGTGTACATAATAAAAAATATTTTTATTCTACACGCCAAATACATTCAAATGAAAGCCGGTAATCCCACGCCAATGTGTAGGTACAGGCGCTAGCAGGTTAAGCTACCTAATATTACCAAATTTTCGCAATTATTTTTATACAGTTATGTTTGGCGAATTAAAAATCAAAGAATATTTTTCTCCTAAATATTTTACCAATTGTTAATGTTTTGATGCTTACTCTAACCATTACAATTATTTATAGAAGACATTTGCACTACCCAAACAGCTTACCAAAATAAGTACCTTTAAACTGGTATCTAGAAGAACTGCATGCTTTTTTTAGTCAAAAATGGAATAATATCTGCGTATAGCTCGCTATAAGAGTAATATAAAAGATCTACTAAAATAACTTGGTTAGACCACTAGTGGACCTACTCTGCCTCGAGCGCGCACACCTGCATCAAAACCGGTTTCTTAAAACATGATTTCACTCTCTCAGCACCGCTGGCGTTGCCTAATTTACGCATTGAAGCTTGGTTCGACAAGAATATTTTCTTTCTCTATATCGTGCAGAAAATTGTGGTAATTTAAAATGATAATAATTTCAATTCAACCCCTGTTTCGGTAGGAAAAGACGATAAAACAGTTATCGTTGGCAAACATTTTAACATACAGTTGGTTCAAAAACACTTCAGTCTCTATTTTGAAATGACATCATAATTATTGTTTTACTCGTAATTATTAGTCTAAGTCTACCCCTTCATTCATAAAAGTTGACCATACATGATGTTTAATAATAACTTTACTCATTTTTATAAATAAATCCTCCCGATATTATGCCTTATTCATAAACGCTGCGTAAAGTTAACTAGTGATTAGCGATTCTTTCACCATACATTTTTGACCTTTTAACGTCACTTAACTTAAATCATCCTTTATTAATAAACACCATAGTGTTTAAGGGGTTTATCCATAAGCGATGATTAAAGTTAAATAACGTTAAAAGGTCAAAAATGTGTGTTTAAAGAATAGCTAATCACTAGTTAACTTTAAGCAGCTTTTATGAATAAGGGGGATTAAGTAATAAACGCGTTTTTTTTTTTTTGTCTTCGTTATCACCCATTCTTGTGACACCACTAATTTGTGGCGATTACAGGTACTAATTGAGAATTGAGCAATACAGTAACTAACAAGTCGTTAGCTAATTTTGCCATTAATAAGTTACACAAAACGGAGTTTGGGGAAGTTACTTTAGTGTAGAGATTACCTGGGAACCACTAGAGATTGATTCTTTGTTAAGTTTTTTTTTAAAAGTACTGCTGATTTGAGCAATAACGCTTGGGAAAATTAAAATATTTCTAATCATAAACTGTTTTGAAATTGATATTTCATAATACGATTTTTTACGACTTTCTACAGTGACGGTGAGACGAAGGACAAACCATTTTTTCATGAAATCATAACCCTAATATTAGTGTATAAAAATGCCGTTTTCTTGTTTCCTTCCCAAATTCATTTTAAATGTGGACAAACTTGTATGTACATCATAGGTACTAAGATTTCCACGTTAACGGAAGTATACCGCATTGCGCGTACTGTTTTATTACAACATTTAAGCTTTGGAAAGTTACAGTCGACGTCCGTCATAGTCCAGTACATTATATTGAATTATCATAATAGCTATATTAAAGTAGGTTTTAGGTTTAACAGTATCGTACTAGCAAAAAAAAACTTAGCTCCTAAAACATAAATCTAAGCAGGAGCTACGGTCTAGCTGTGCTTGTAGCGCGTACAATGGCTTATCATACCCTATTCACATAGCCAGAATAACCTTCCTTGCATACGGTTAAAGTCAACACACGCACACATCGGTGATTGTATTGCTTATAGTTACACCTCAGAACACGGCACACAAGCAGGCTGCGGCTCGCTTGTTGATACAGCGACGCAACGTCGTGCAGAGCTAGGGTGACTCAGAAAGTGAGTCGGTAACACCGCTTACCTGCACAAATCAGCAGCAAAGTAAATGGTGAAAGCAGCCGATTGGTCCCCATGTTGGTAGTCCGATACTTTCTATCAATTTCGCACCGGGAACAAATCTTATGCGCCCATCTTACACAATTTTAGAAGTGCTTAACACCAACTTAACTGTTATGCATCGCACACATAAAGCAAACGTTTACACTTCAGGTAGCCGATGATACACTTTTTTTCAGTCTAATTGACTAGAACAGGCAGTTTTCACACATTCGAACTTGATGCACTTCAAAACTTAATCTCATTTTCCAATCCTCAATGTAAACTTTGGCGCGAAATATCCGTTACAAGCGAACATGGACACGTTGTACACGGGCGACGGTTAGCCCAAGGCTGAATAAATTTCAAATCACAAGTCGGCGCGCGAGAAAGAGACAGCACCATAAACTGAGTGAAACAGACAGATAATAAAGTTGCCTTGTCTTGTCCAGGAATGAAGTGGCAACAGCGCGTCGTTGTAACGCTGTCTTGCGAGTTTTCCACTAGATGGCAGTACTGCCTTCTTAGTATAAGTATATATAGTTAATAACGAATTCCTAAAACGAAATAATATTTCTGTGTGTTCGCGATAGTATTAGTGCAGCTGCAGCGTAAGCATTACTCGTAAATAGTTATATGTAGCATAGCGAACACGTAAACGATATGTCAACGTTATGCACAGGCGCTGCTTAGAAAAAATTTAGTTTGTGCTAAGTTAGAGTAACCTTCCATGCGGCGTAGGCAATGTGCAGCTGCGATGTAGGCTCTGTGTAGCAGTGGCGCAGGTTTTTCGATGAAGCATCATAGGCTTGCTTAGCATCAGTGTAGATCTCGGGAAGCAGCAGCGTAGGGCCTGCGTAGCGCTGGCGGCAAGCAAAGACTACGTACCATTAGCATTAGCTGTGCATAACACTGACGTAGTATATGCGTAGCAGCGGCGTAGGCCGCTTGCAACTTTTTTTGCAAATTTCGTTTCGAAATAATAATATTATATTACCTTCCCATTACTATCACATATTAACGTTCTCTATGTTAATTTTTGACAGTAAAATTGTGAATAGTTAACAATAAAATACGACGTCGTTAAAAATGCATTATTTTGGTGGTTTTGGTTGGTAGGTAGATACCAAACGATATTTCCCCGGCTTATAAAATTATACCAATTATGTTCGATATTTTTTGGCAAACACGGTTAGGAAATGTTTGCAAACCGTAAAAAATACTTTACTACATTCCATACATAATCATAATTCAAGTAAAATTATAAATGGATTTCTAAAATAATAAAAAAATAAACAAAAAAGAAGGAGGAAGTAGGACAAGGACGATATTTTGTGGAATTCTTCACACCGAGCCGGTTCAAGATTCTCATGTAAACATTCAGAGCTCCTCGGCTTTTCTTCTTTCATAATAAACACTTACAAAATCCATTCTTCCCGCCATTCCAAACACCTTTGATCTTAGCAGCAGCTTCATATTTTGATGTATATTTCTCGATGAAATTCAGCACTGTTAAGACTTTTGTCTTAATACTACTGAATTTCATAGTACCACTTGTTACGATCGCAAATACCTATATGCTTTGCACAAAAACAACGAGATTATCGCTGCCAACAGGCAATCAAGGGAACTCTCGACGCGGACATTTCAAATGCTGCTGCATAGATGTCGTATCGTTGCTAAATCGCTATTGTCTAGTGCATGCAAAGACAATTAATTATCTCTGGGTGTATGCTTCATTCACCATGGATGCGATCGCCAATCAGCAATAGGGTAGTTGACTAAAAAAAACAAATTACTTAGTCCGTCAGTCAGATTTCCAAAAAATACTAGACACGTATTTTTTCTTTTTTCATATAAACCAAAAATGAAGACGACACAGTGCGTTGAAAACTCATGTGACGTCATGCACCCTACACTTTTTAGAGAGCAGTGACGTCACCAGCATCAAAGATCAGGAGTGGTGACTCCTGATATTTGATGCCGTTTATATTTGTCAATTTTTATTGATTTAATAAAACAAAATATACGTATCCAATATTTTTCTATAATCTGAATGACGGACTAAATAGAATTATTTTTTTTACCCAGGAAAGAAATAACTCTGAAATTAGTCTCTAAAACCTGATAAACACTGGCAATGGTAGACCCAGGATTGACGTTTGGGAGGAGCTTGACCCCGCTAAGGGTAAGTAGATTGTAGCAAAGTAATCACTAAAAATGTGCGCGGATTGAAAAGTCGTTACGTTAACAAATCACAACACTACAACATAGTATAGAAATTTAAAACTTGAAATCAATATACAAATTGTAACTTAGATAGGTATATCTCTAAATATGCATTTACACACAAATTCTATACGTACGGGCCATTTTTATACAATAGATTAAATAGAGTATTAAGTATTTACCTATAATTTGAATTAATTTAGCTGTAAGAATGTTGTTTCTAATTATCTACAAGGTTTGGCATATGAGCAGACTAAAGACCTACATACTTACAGTATGTAAATAAATTTAGAAATAGGTAACAGACTAATAAGACTATGTAAGCAATAGGATACTAATAATTACACTGTATAATTCCGTTGTGTCGTAGATTTTTACGTACTAACTTTATTGTTAATTTATTGCAAAATAAAAATTTATAAAAAACACTTTTACGCCTGAAGCACAGGTTCTACCTAAGGTACCTGCGCCTTGTAAGGCCCATTTTTTGTAATATTGAAATAAATCAAAATATTTAAGTTATTAATATAAATAAACATTCTCAAATTATTAATAATTTATTTGCGAATAAAATCAACATATAAATTAACATGTTTTATAAAATTTCTTTAACAAAAAAAATGTTTTTAAAAACCTCGAAAGTGGGCCTTTTTAAGAACATGGGTACTTATCATGGCCCAACATTCATCACATAATTTATAAACTCTATCAAAACAAAAAATATACAGTATGTTACGAAAACCCTGTCCGACCCATAAGGATAATAAAGGTTAGGTAAACACATGACCAAATATAATATAAAATTTTACGTAATCATCATAGTACCAATACAAATGAATTTTGAAATAATCTTTTTTTCCCGCGAATTAATTCCAACTTCCCCGAAATTTGGTAATTTTTAAAAAGTGACAACACCGGTATTATTATGAGCGAATAGCGATGCGACCACGTGCCGCGTACCCTGCCGCCCGCCGCCCCGCCACCAAGCACGGAAGGGTGGATAACGCAGATTTATTAAGTTACCTCTTTTTGCGAAATAATATTTATTTTTTTAGGTGGTTTTTTTTTTTTAATTTAGCCCGGTTTTGTATGCATTAGTAGAATCAGTTATCGATACCTAACAACACCTTCACGGGTCGGACAGGGTTTTCGTAACATACTGTATAAATACGTTAAACTTAACCTAACATAAAAGATTCTTAAGTAATCAGTCTGTTACAATAGTTTTCGTGGTCATTAATGAGCAGTGGGCCATGTTAGGCTTAACGAAATTTAATCTATCTACAAAACAAAAATCTTTCAATAAATTCAACATAAAACAATTTCGTCACGATCTCCTGATAATTATATTTCTTAAAAATAAAAAATGTATTAGAATATTGATAAAAAAAATTGTAAACAACTTTGATGGGCCTTATTAGGACAATAAAAAAAAAACAATTAAATATGAATGGAAAAAACCAAAAGCTTTGAAGATTTATAGTCACATTGGACATAAGAAATTTTCTCGGTCGTTCTTATTCTAGTTAAGCCAACACACTCTTCGTGGCAATTAATACATTGTAACATATTTGCAATGCGTTCTGCTTTACAAGCTTGGCAATACCAGGTTTCAATCTGATTATCACAATCTTGCTGTACATCACACTCGTCTCCACAGAGTAGGCAACTCGTTCATGGGTCAATGTATACACTTTTACAACAAGCTTCCCATGGACATTCGAAACTTACCCATTAAACGATATAAAACCTATATAAAGGCCAAACTTTGCAAAAAGGGGTATTATAAAATCTCAGATTATTTAGAGGATAGAGAGGCTTGGGACTGAGCTGCTCGCTCTGTTAAGCATTGTTATTAAGCAATATGCGTAATTATAACGTAAATTATTGTAAACATTTTCATTTTTAATGTCTGGACTTTAAAAAAGACGATGATCCCTGAGTTTGTTTCGGCTATTTCTTCTCAGAGGTAGTCAGTTAGGAAATGCCGGCTTCATCTAGTTTAAAAAAAAAAAAAAAAAGACATGTGGCACTCGGGGACTGCCGCGGTAAAGCTATTGCATAGCATTTTGTATCAATTTATGCAATTATAATTATTTATTTATTTTATTTATGCAGTATTTCTTTTTCTTTGATATTAATTCAAGTTACACTTTTTGAGCGTGGTGACCGATAAGAAAACAAATTTTTCTTTTATTAAATAAATAAAAAATTAATATTATTTAAAATATTTTTATTATTTTACAATTCATGTGGGTTTTATTACCTTACAGTAGCTGTTGGTTATTCAGGAATATTTATCATTGAAACTATAGGTTTATGATAACTGAAATAAGAAACATAAGTTTGCGACTTAATATCCTCTAAATACCTAGAAAATACCGCGTCAATGGTGGTCCCATATTTTGTTGTGGACTCTTGTGGATCATTATTCATTTTCAAATTCAATGTTTTTGAAAGAAAAGTTGTCAACCGCTCTGATTTTTTATCAGCGAAGTTAATGTTGAAATCGCCAGCCAAGATAAGTGGAAATTTATTACCATTTGTACCAAGTATTTTCGAGCCTTCTTCAGTGTACTCCAGTAAAGTGCGATGAATAAAATGCTCTACCTCGTCCAATTTTGGATTCGGAGAAATGTAAATTGCTACCATAACTATTTGTAGGCCATTTCTAAGTTTGCATAAGCACGCACAAATATCTCCAACAACTGAGCGCCTAACATTAACATCGCTAACGTGTGCAATATTTATTTCAATATTCGGAGTCATAATATTAGTAATATCATTTTTATTTTGGTAAATAGCTACCCCACCTTTTGAAACAGTATCTCGTTTGAACTGAACAATACAATTAAAATTAGGTATTTCAATTGGATTATCATGCGTCATGCAAGTTTCGGTAAGAAGTAACACATTTGTTTGTCTCGTAACTGAATCTTGTAAATCGTATTTATGACTATTTAGACTTTGGCAGTTGAAAGTCATTATTGAAATGCCATTTCTATTACTAATGAAATCTAATACACTTTGAGCAATCGTCTGAACACTATTTAAAGACAGTCTTTTGAATTCTTGCAACAATTGAAAAAACGGCCGCGTGTGCACTTTTTACTCTATAAAATCACGCGCTTTTATTTAGTAAACAACACTATAAATAATTTAAAAGTCCAATGAAAAATTAGCGTGACATTCATCTTAGCTTTTCCGTTAAAAAAAAAGCTATTTTATAAAAACACTACTAAATTAATTTGAATAAAAGTACTTAATTATATGAAAAGTTTTTAAGGTAGCCATGACAACGTCGATGACGTCTATGACATATCTCTATAGAAGACCTATTTCAGAGAGAAAATTAATCGCAAGTTTAGCACATCGCGACTATCAGTAACATGGCAAGTGTGTAGAACTGAGTTCGCGCCCTGCAATATGCATGCTCTTTTGAAAATCTATAAATTGTTTTCAAAAGATGTAGTCGCACGCCCACAAACATACCGTGCCGAAGACTGCCGAACTGAAACGACGTTAGACGATGGGGAGCGTGAGGTTTTTTCGTTACGGAATTTCTGGATTCGGTCCCCGCGCTCAAGGCCCGCGATAGAAGCTATGCAATAGCTTAAAAACATGACGTGTAAAAGTGATCGGTGATCCTACTTGCTTAATAAACGATTTCATTTCATTTCATTTCATTTCATTTCATTTCATTTCATTATCTTTTGTGTTTTTTACTTTGGTTTTGAAATTTACCCTTTTTTCGTTTAGGTTTCTGTTCGCCGATGTTATCTCCCATTTATCATTTTTATTCTTTTGCTATTTCTTTGATTTTCTGTGTTTTTTTGGTTCAGTTTAGATATTTTTGACTCCTTTTCTTCAAACTGTTGCGCTTTTTGGTTGTTACCATTTTGTAAAATCTGAAAATAAATTAAACTTAAAAAGTTTAGTTAAGACACTGAATGAGGTTAGAATTTATAAATTCTTTAAGTACCTAGGTATCTACGTTTAAAATAGGTTCCAATGTTTTGCTCCGATAGAATACAAATATTATTTTATAAAAAGTAATACAAATACTAATATTATCATATAATAAACAAAAAAGTAAGATATACAATAGTCCTGATAAGGCCCGGGCCATCTTCGTAACCCTTGTGGTGGGCCTTAAAAGGGACTTTACCCGGCAATAGAATCAACTTCTTTTAAATTAAAAATACCAAACAATACAAGCAATACTTACCTTCTCCGAACTGCCAATTAAACTAGGTAACGTTTAACTTTTAAAAAACGTTGATATTATTTGATTTATCTAAGTGATAGTTTAAGCATATGGGATTACAAAACGCTAGTCCTTTGCAATGTCAGTGACAAACTTGCAACTACTGCGAAAATGGCGGAACCATTCTTATAACATGAAGTTGCAGTTTTGTTTATGGAACAAACCAAACGTAAGCACGTAATTTTAGCACAGTCGAACTTCAATTAATATGAATTTACGAAAGCGGGCCATCTTAGGAACAGGGCCATCTTTGGCGCAGGTACCTTAGTTCAGCCAAATTATTCATTAGTGCTATTTAGAATTAAGAAAATTATTATAAAAATTATGTACAAAGCTGAGAAACAAACAATTTATTTATTTATTTTACTTTACGATTTATTATGAAATAACTCAGTAGGTACCTAAGTAAACAACTGAGTATCTGATATTAAACGTTATACAGTATGTTAAGAAAACCCTGTCCGACCCGTGAAGGTGTTGTTAGGTATCGATAACTGATTCTACTAATGCGTACAAAACCGGGCTAAACTTAAAAAAAAAAATCCCCCTAAAAAAAAAAAAAATATTTCGCAAAAGGAGGTAACTTAATAAATGTGCGTTGACCACCCTTCGCCTGCCGCACGCGGGGGGCGGGCGGCAGGACACGCGGCACGTGGTCGCATCGCTATTCGCTCATAATAATACCAGTGTTGTCACTTTTTAAAAATTACCAAATTTCGGGGAAATTGGAATTAATTCGTTATTTCAAAATTCATTTGTATTGGTACTATGATGATTACGTAAAATTTTATATTATATTTGGTCATGTGTTTAACTAACCTTTATTATCCTTATGGGTCGGACAGGGTTTTCTTAACATACTGTATAATGGCGCCGCTTCCCTTTTCAACCAACTTAAGTATTTTTTAAGTGCAGTGCTTCTTTTTCTATTTCATCAAGAAAAGAATACAAGATAAATGTTTTATCCTGTCAAATTAAGATATCACATAGACAGTTAGATCATCATCATCTCAGCGTTAATCCCAGTCCCATCCGTAGCTTTTCGTTGGTGAAACGACGCGGCGCAGCTAGTTTTTTTTTTTTAATATAATTTGAAGCTTCTTAACTTAAGCGTAAAAAGCTTTTTGTACTTTAAGCTTGAGAATTGATTTTTAGGTATGCAAATTATTGTAAGAACATAAATAAGTAGGTAACCGTATGATACATCATTAACATCTCAGCGTTAATCCCAGTCCCATCCGTAGCTTTCAGCTTTGGAGTCTGGGGTCCGCTTTTCCAGTCTAACTGCTGATTTTGGCTAAACTTCGATATTTTTCCGCAAAGCGACTGCCGTCTGACCTCCACAACCCGAAGGCGATATCGAAGCATTGCAGGTAAACGAATTGTTAGACTTTTGAGGGCTCCAACAACCCGTAACGACTGTCACTAGATGTTCTTATGGCAACCGGGACCAACGGCTTAACGTTCCGAGGCATGACCAGACCAGTGCAAATATTCATATTCATGCATACAATTATTTGCACTGTGCGGGGATCGAACCCGCGCCTCCATGCGCAGCGGCCGCGTACGCTACCGCTACGCCACGGAGACTGTCTTTTTCTATTTCATCAAGGAAAGAATACAAGATAAAAGTTTTATCCTGTCAAATTAGGATATCCCAAAGACAGTTATATAGCGTCTAAAAATACGTGGATTTACGCTCGAAATAGTCCGCGTCTGAACGCGGACTATTTCTTAATGTAATAGAAAGAAAAAGGTGCACTAAAACTAAGTTTCATCATCATCAACCTTTTTATCGTCCCACTGCTGGGCACAGGTCTCCTCTCATACAGAGAAGGATAAGTCGTGGTGGCCTAGTGGTTAAAACACCAGCCTCAAAAGTATGAGTGCGCGGGTTCGATTCCAGGTGAAATGAAATGAAATGAAATGAAATGAAATGAAATATATGAAATAAATATAAGTCTGAAATCGCCAACCCGCATTGAGCAAGCGTGGTGAAATTAAGTTTAGTTCGTAAATTTAATATCTGGGCCAATATCTATACGTATTGTATGCTAAATCTCAACCATTCAAAATAATAATTAATAGTAAAACAGCCCTAAATACGGCTTAAATATTTCTACAAACAAATATTTGCGGAAATCTGCCACCATCAGAAGCTTTGCCGACAAACCGATACTCTAATATTTAGTTAATAAACTTTATGTGGTTTATATTATGATAATACCCGCCCGACAGCCTCCGTGGCGTTGCGGTAGCGATCGCGGCCGCTGCGCAAAGAGGCGCGGGTTCTATCCCCGCGCAGTGCAAATATTTGTATGCATGAATATGAATATTTGCACTGGTCTGGTCGTGCCTCGGAAAGCACGTTAAACCGTTGGTCCCGATTGCCTTACGAACATCTAACGGCAGAATTTACGGGTGGTTGGAGCCCTCAAAAGTCCAACAATTAGTCTAACTGCGATGCTTCGATGTCGCCTTCGGGTTGTGGAGGTCAGACGGCAGTCGCTTCACGGAAAATATCGAAGTTTAGCCAAAATCAGCAGTTAGACGGGAAAAGCGGACCCCAACCCAAAAGCTGAAAAAAGCTTCGAATGAGATTGGGATTAACGCTGAGATGTTAATGATGATGACCTGCTCTAGCCGTAACATACGGTTACCTACTTATTTATGTTCTTACAATAACTTGCATACCTAAAAATCAATTCTCAAGTTTAAAGTACAAAAAGCTTTTTACGTTTAAGTTAAGAAGCTTCAAATTATATTAAAAAAAAAAAACTAGCTGCGCCGCGTCGTTTCACCCGCGTAGGTTTCGATATGACTATTTTTTTATATGCTTCACCCCTATTGGTCACAGCGTGATGTTATACAGTATGTTAAGGAAACCCTGTCCGACCCATAAGGATAATAAAGGTTAGGTAAACACATAACCAAATATAATATAAAATTTTACGTAATCATCATAGAAACAATACAAATGAATTTTAAAATAATCTTTTTTTCCCGCGAATTAATTCCAACTTCCCCGAAATTCGGTAATTTAAAAAAAGTGACAACACCGTTATTATTATGAGCGAATTGCGATGCGACCACGTGCTGCGTGCCCTGCCGCCCGGCCCCCGCGGTACTGTGCATAACGCACGTTTATTAAGTTACCTCTTTTTGCGAAATAATATTTATTTTTTTAGGGGGATTTTTTTTTTAAGTTTAGCCCGGTTTTGTATGCATTAATAGAATCAGTTATCGATACCTAACAACACCTTCACGGGTCGGACAGGGTTTTCTTAACATACTGTATAGCCTAAAGCCTTCCTGAATTAATAGGCTATACAAAGCAAAAAAAAAAATATATTTTTCAAATCGGACCAGCAGTTCCTGTGATTAGCGCGTTCAAACAAACAAACAAACACACTCTTCAGCTTCATATATTAGTACAGATAAAATAATTTTGGTCATCAATTTCAATAATCAAAAATAATTTTGAATACAAAAATTATTACTTTAGGTATCCAGTAACAGATCTATTTATTAGAACAACTGCTGCTGTGATGGCATTTTGAGTTAATAATTTTTTTTTTTACACACTGTACCTAAACTGATTTCATGAATACAGTGCGCGTCACGGGTTTGTTTCCGGCCCCGCACCGCAGCGCATCACGTAAAATTTCACCTATTAATCACATTTCCCGATCATCATGTAGCCATATTCATAAAGCCCGGGCAATGTGATAAATAGGCGAGTTTAGATTACAATTAATCACTTCGCCCGAAATGGCTGGGCATTATTCGTACTGCCCGGGCATTATGAATACTGCCCGTACTAATCACTAGCCCCATAACATATACAGAGTGGTGCTGACAATACGACAATAAATGAAAAAAAGAACAAACAAGGTTCATAGGAATAATCCTAAACCATAGAAAAAAAAACCTACCTAAACTAAATCGCATAAAATTGCAAACGGAATAGAACATCCTTTAAAAATATTGGTTCACTGACCTCCGATCGGCGACAGCGCGATCCTGTATCGACTTGCTTTTTCCGCGCCATTATTGATTATTATTAAAGTTTGGTACCGCAGGATGCGGCGTTCATTAACCTGTAAGCGCTTCCTTCTCAACATGTACATTATGTAGAAAATGTGAAAAATGAAAAATAATTTCCTGTGACTAAACTAATGGACATATTTATATGATTTTTATGGGTAGACTGAGAATGTGTTGAGGTACACGATGTTTAATTAATTTTCGTATTATCAATAGCACTCTGTATAAAAACATAGCGGCCCATCTCTCCCGCCGCTCCGGCAGGTCCCTACGCCCCGCAATTTTTAAATCTGTAATTCTCTTAAAAAACATCTTCTCTTAAAAATCTTCGGAAATATGTATTCCTATAAATTTTACGCTGTAAAACGCGATATAGATCTATATTAAACCAACAATATATAAATTGGATCAGGATTAATGACATGTTGGTTAAATTCGCTTCGAAAATCAGCCAGTGTTTGTCGCAAAAAGTAAATGACAAAAACGTTATTGTGGGATATCCATAAGAGATAGACATATACCATCGTGGACTTTTCTGTAGACCTTTCCAACGTGTACATGGTACATTATTTTGATAAATCTCGTAGCGTTCAGCCTGCGTTTCACTGCAAACGCGGAAAAAATGTAATTATTTACGACATCACATTATAAACCTCAAAAAAAAGAGTATTTTTCCACTATTTAATGGATTTTATTATACATATAAACCTTCCTATTTAATCAATCTATCTTTTTAAAAAACCGAATCAAAATCCGTTGCGCAGTTTTAAAGATTTAATCATACAAAGGGACATAGGGAAAGAGAAGGCGATTTGTTTTATACTATGCAGTGATGAGACGGTAACAACAGGTCCTTTTTCTTTACTTCGTTGCATAAATTTCACAAATATATTAATTTCGTGCGAGTCGCTTACCTATAGATAAAAACCTTCCTGGGTTTTTGTATATTGTACATCCGAAATTAGTCATTTTTCACTTTGTAGTGTTTTTTGGAAGTCGGATTTTTTTAATTTTTTTTTTTTATGGAAGTCGGTTGTTTTTTTAAACCCTTTTTATTTACACTTTTTAATTTTAAAAAGAATAGTGCTGTCCAACATAGGAAAAGGCTGGCAAGCATACAACTTATTTTTTTTTTACTTGTAGGTATATTTACTTGCACTTTTTTTTTGGTTTAAGAATCAAACTACTGAAACGATTTTCATAAAGTTCCTATGGGACTAAACTGAAAGTACGAGCATTGTTAGAAATGACGCGATTACACAAATTCAGTCTCTTGATTTTAATTGATTCATTACCTTGATTGTGATCGATTGATTGGTAGTGGTTGTCCTATGTTAAACTCTACTGCTGTAATTTGTTGAGTTGATGGAAGTCCTCAACTATCTATGGTACCCATCATCTCCGGATCTAATATCTACTGCAGACCTTTATTATAACCCATATGGGTGCAAAGTTCCCATCAATATAAATGAATTAAGTCCAAACACAAGAAAGCTATTGTAAACTGTCGAGGAGTACCCTGAACTATCCTTTGTTTTCATCATCAGACCCTGAATGACAGTCACAACTTATCTAGGTGTACAGTTCTTATCATTCATCACAAACTTGTTAATACACATTTAACATACACCCAAGATTGAAAAAAAAAGTTCCGAAAGTTCTAAAAGTTTTAACAAAAATTGTGTTCTGTTACAGACTGAATTTAATTATGAAATATGTTTATTATTGAGAAAAAATACGTTTTTGAATTTTGCGTAAATATATAATATTTAGGTATGCTAGCCTCCGTGGAGTAGCGGTAGCGAACGCGGCCGCTGCGCAAGGAGGCGCGGGTTCGATCTCCGCGCAGTACAAATATTTGCAGTATGCATGAATATGGATATTTGCACTGGTCTGGTCGTGCCTCGGAAAGCACATTAAGCCGTTGGTCCCGGTTGCCATACGAACATCTAATGGCAGTAGTTACGGGTTGTTGGAGCCCTCAAAAATCCAACAATTAGTCTAACTGCAATGCTTCGATATCGCGTTCTGGTTGTGGAGGTCACACGGCAGTTGCTTCACGGATAATATCGAAGTTCAGCCAAAATCAGCAGTAGGCTGGTAAAGCGGACCCCAGACTCCAAAGCTGAAAAAGCTTCGAATGCGACTGGTATTAACGCTGGCATGATGAAAAGGTATGCTTGTGACAGTACTATAAGTCATTCTCGTCTTAGACTTTTCGTATCAAATCGGGTGTAGCTGAATAAGTAGCTGCATTTGGATATCATCATCATCAATAAACTTTTTATCGTCCCACTGCTGGGCACAGGCCTCCTCTCATACAGAGAAGGATTGAACGTAATCACCACGCTTGCTCAATGCGGGTTGGCGATTTCAGACCTAAAGTCCAGGTTTCCTTATTTCTCAAGATGTTGACCTTCACCTTGTAGTCAGTCAGTGGTGTCCAAGATATACTTAGAAGGTATACATATACAGTATGTTAAGAAAACCCTGTCCGACCCGTGAAGGTGTTGTTAGGTATCGATAACTGATTCTACTAATGCATACAAAACCGGGCTAAACTTAAAAAAAAAATCCCCCTAAAAAAATAAATATTATTTCGCAAAAAGAGGTAACTTAATAAATGCGCGATAACCACCTTTCGCCTGCCGCCCGCGGGGGGCGGGCGGCAGGGCACGCGGCACGTGGTCGCATCGCTATTCGCTCATAATAATACCGGTGTTGTCACTTTTTAAAAATTACCAAATTTCGGGGAAATTGGAATTAATTCGCGGGAAAAAAAGATTATTTCAAAATTCATTTGTATTGGTACTATGATGATTACGTAAAATTTTATATTATATTTGGTCATGTGTTTACCTAACCTTTATTATCCTTATGGGTCGGACAGGGTTTTCTTAACATACTGTATAACTTAGAAAAGTTACATTGGTACTTGCCTGACCTGGAATAGAACCGGATTTGTGTATACATATATTATATACAATGCTTTTTATTTCCCCATGTGGTACCGGGCATAGAATAGTACCAACCCACATCTTCCCGTGGGTGTCGTAACAGACGACTAAGGGAACTCTCACCAGGGATGCGGGCAGCAGTGTTTCTCCAGTGGAATTACCAATTACTGCGATCCCCAACCCGACTGCCAAGCGTGGGGATTATGGCAATGCCCCCTAAGGGGCCATCCATAAAGTACGTCACACGAATTTTATGATTTTTGAGCCCCCCCTCCGTCCTTGTCACAGGTTATCACATTTCTGAGACCCCCCCCCATAGTGTGACGTCACATGTTTTGCAATTTCACATCAAAAAATTATTAAATTAAAACAGCAGTTCCGAATTTAGTTTTATTTCCATTTAAATAAAGTACTTTTTTTATGAAATCAACATTATATCAAATATTTGAAACAATAACAAAGCAATAAACTATTGAATATAAAGAAAAGAAAAAACAGAAACTCAAAGGGCTCTTAGGCGATCGGCGCGTGTCACTAGAGCGGGTATGAACTCGTAAAGAAAACAATTTAAACCGTATTGTCCCACAGATAGAGTTGGAAATATTTTTTAGTTTATAATTAATATTTCAAATAACGCGATTACTACCTCTAGATATACGAGTATTAGATTTTGAAATGTGATGTCACGAAACTTAGTACCCCACCCACCCCTTGTCACACCATGTCACACTTTGTCGACCCCCTCCTCCCCCTTTATGTGTGACGTACTTTATGGATGACCCCTAATGGAGTGAAGGCCATGAGAAGCCATTGTCCAGCAGTGGACCTCTATAGGCTGAGAATAAAATAAGTCAATCAAAAAAAAAAAATGCTTATTTCCTTTGAATAATGGCATTTTAATAGATAAGTGATTGATTAATAATGCTAATCTGTTCGTATTGTTTTAACTTTGAACAGGAATTACCAACCACAAAATTACAAAATACTAAATAAACACACTAAATAAGTTGATAGGTTGTATATATATATTTTTTATATTTTTTTTTATTTTGTGAGATTTGTCTGGAAGAACTACCTGTTTTTGACACACCAAATTAATACCGACCGATGCTATGTATGAACCTATCTAATAATGTTGTTAGACGAAGGAGACTAGTCTCCACGACACAGGGAATCCTAGTGTGGAGGCTAGTGCTATTTAAATATTGTAATGATTTTCTGAACAATAAAGTTTTATTATTATTATTATTTTTTTTTTTTATTTCACTGTATATACATATAAATTACATTTTTAAATATTTCTATATAAACAACACATAAAAAACATTTAAAAATATAAAAAATAGTAGCCCACCGGCATCGGGAACAGGGTCCAAGCTACCGGCGGTCAGGGCTCCAGAGAGAGGAACTTCCTGACAATGCGAGCCGTGTCTAGAAGTACAGCTTTCTGAATCAAGCCTTTGATCCAGCTGCCTAACGAGAGCCTCTTGAGGTGTTGGTCGAGGCTCTTGGCTATTAAGCCATTGGCTGTCACGACTATCGGTACAATGATTGCTGAATCCACCTCCCACATGTCGACAACCTCGTGAGCCAAGTCAAGATACTTGATTTGTTTATCTTTCTCGGCTTTCACGAGGTTCTCATCATGCGGGATGGTTATGTCAACAATCATTGCACGCCGCTCTGATCGATCCACCATCACTATATCAGGCTTATTGGCAACAATAGTCCTGTCAGTGATGATGGATCGATCCCAGTACAATGTGATATGGCCATTTTCGAGAACTGGGTCGGGCATATACCTGTAGTACGGCACCTCCGATTCCACAAGGTTGTATTTGAGAGCAAGTTGCTGATGAATTATCCTGGCTACAAGGTTATGTCTATGCAAGTACTCTCCGTTAGCTAGACGAGAACACCCAGAGATTATATGCCTTATTGATTCCCCCGGCCGGTGACATGCCCGACAGATGTCAACTGTGCCGTCTTTCACAATAAATCTCCGGTAATTGTTCGTCATCATAACTTCGTCCATAATTGCACATACAAAACCTTCGGTTTCCCCAAAGAGGTCACCGAATCGTAGCCAGGCCACGGACGCTTGTAAATCTACATCAGGCCCGTGTAGGGCTCTGAAAAAGCGTCCGTGAAGCTCCTTGTTCTTCCATACCTCCATGCGATCATTGGTGTCAAGCACTACTGGTTTACGCCAGTTCTCTTTAGCCAAGGAGAGCGGAGTGAGGCCCTTGTCAACCGCGACCACATCTCGATGCATCCCCACGTCGGTTTCTAGAAAATATTCCCTGAGACTGCATACCTCGCGATTGTGGAGGGTCTTAGCGTTTAAAAAGCCACGACCTCCACATTTTCGCGGGATATACAGCCTCATAACCGATGATCGTGGGTGATGCAATCGATTTGCAGTCAGCAGCGTGCGGACCCTCTGATCCAGGGCGTCAAGTTCGGTTTGAGTCCATTTGAGTATGCCGAAAGAGTACATCAATACCGGCATGACCCAACCGTTGAAAGCGCGCACCTTGTTTCCGCCTGATAGAAGACTATTAAGTACTTTTTTCAGGCGGCCAAAGAAGCGTTCCTTCAACGATTGCTTCATGTCAGTAACATTGATGCCCAACGCTTCCGACATACCCAAATACTTATAGGTTTCGGATGCGGAGAGGGCTCTAAGGTTTATGGAACTCGTGAGTTGGGTTCCCACGGATTCCATAATCTCTCCTCGCTTTACATGCATGACCGCACATTTGTCCACACCAAATTCCATCCTAATGGAGCTACTGAAAGTTTCAGTAATTTTCAGTAGCTCCTTCAGTTGTGAATTGTTGGGAGCAAAAAGTTTCAGGTCATCCATGTAAAGGAGGTGCGATATAACCTGACCACCTCTCCTCAACCGGTAGCCTAGACCTGAATCCTCCAATAGTGTGCTTAGAGGATTCAATGCTAAGCAAAACCAAAGCGGACTCAAACTGTCGCCCTGAAATATACCTCGCTCGATCCTTATCGGTTCGCTATTCCTCTGAATATTTCGACATCCTGGATAGCGAAGGACTGTCCTCCATTGCCCCATACACGTCATCAGGAAGGTGCGTAGAGTTGTATCCACTTTATACAACTCCAGCACCCGCATGAGCCATGTATGTGGCACTGAGTCATAGGCCTTCTTATAATCTATCCAACATGTCGAAAGATCCTTTCGGGAACGACGAACTTGTTGGCTAATGGCCACATCAATGAGGAGTAGCTCCTTAGTACCACGGGACCCGCTCCTACATCCATTTTGAGAGGCAGACATGATGGCGTTGCTGTCAATATGTTTATTAATTTTAGTTTTCAAAATGGATGTAAGAACTTTATAGACCGTCGGTAAACAGGTGATCGGCCTATAATTTTTGGGTTCCGCGGTGCTACCTGATTTATGGAGCAGGTGGGTTATTCCAGTAGTTAGGAACTGAGGTAACGAACCAGACACTAAAGCAGTCTGGAATTGAGATGCCAAGCGAGCGTGCGACCTTGGAAACCATTTTATCCAAAAGTTATGCAGTCCGTCCGGTCCTGGAGATTTCCAGTTAGGTAACGGACGGACTGCATGAGCTACATCTTGGGGGCAGATGGTAATAGCCCCCATTTCAGGTATTGGATCGCAGGCTCGCTCGACATCCCGAGCCCAGTCACCTTCAGTGTGACTGACAGGCACCGACCAGATACTGCGCCAGAATGAACACATGGCATCATCATCCGGTAGGCACGTGTCAGCCACACCTTGTTCTGGTCGTTCCCAGTCCCTATAAACCCACCTTTGATTGCTCTGGAAGGTGCGATTCTGGGTGTATCGTTCTACTCGTCGTTTATATCGACGAATACGGTTCGCCCATGCATACACTTTCTGCTTCAGGAAGTCGATGCGCTCCGTGACACGGGCCATATAATTCTCAGGGCTGGTATTTGTACCCGAGAATGCCCGCCTCACAAAGCGCATCACTCTAGGACGAGTATTACCCTCCCTGAAGCAGATTAGTTTACCGATGAGTGCTCTGGCCCCACCAATACGACGTTCAATCCTGTACTGCCAAGCTGGTACTACTGGTTTCGGTCGTGTAGCTCTGGAGTCATTGTGAAATTTGACATGAGCTACACGACAAGCTGCTACAGCTGCGCAGTACAGGATTGAATGAGTATCAGTGAGGTCCTCACAGGTATCAAAATAATTTGATAACTGCGCATCCAGAGCAGCCATCAGCGCCCTATTTCTGTTATGCATGGGCAAACGTGGCAGGCGTGGTCTAACTTCTGCCGACATGTAACGGTATTCCCGAATCGCAACCTCCAAAGCATTCCTTAATTCCTCATTGCACTGGGTACTTACATTTGTAGCCCTATCATTACTCCCCTCGTCAGTATAGTTTGTTGACTGCGGTGGTATCTCCGCAGTCTGCGACTGGTGAGCGATGACACGGCTACTCTGCATTTCAGTTCGCAGGCGATCAAGCACAGTATCATCCAACATATGATTACGCTGGATAACCCGTACCTGATCCGACAGTCGTTGTGCCGAAACGTTGACAGCTGGTTCAAGCACCTGAAACAGAGAGAGCATTCGAACACGGTACGCGGTCAGGTTGTTTCCTCCCTCTGTAGCCCCATAGTATGAGCGCATGACATTTTCGTTGATGGATTGTGTCCATCTCATGCGCTGCACACTTCCGCCGGGAGCTGGGACCCTGTCAGAAGCCGATGGGCCTCGAGGTCCTAAGCGATCCGGCGGCCGGCGTCCTCCCCGTCGGCGAACAGGTGGTGGCGTCGTCGGCGGAGAGAAGTACTCGTCGCTCGAGCTCGACGCAACTGCCGCGGCCGGGGTCATCACAGCACTTACAGTGGGGCTGGAGACCGGCGGCGGCGAGGCGGAGCTGAGCAACGAGTCCGGAGATGGTGGGCGTGCACGTTGTCTCGCGGCAGATCTTGTCAACATTGCATATCCATTATTCATATAAAATCCATATTAAATATTTTTCTTTTCTCGTTTTTGTCCACGGTGACATGACAAATGTCAGCTCCAACGGTACGGTTTTGTTCCACTAGAAAACTTCTCCATTGTGTACAGAGACTTTTTTAAATAAATTTTAAATTATTTTAGATATGGGCTTGGGTTTTCTGTTAAATTATTATTATTATTATTATTATTCCTTTATTTCGCTGTATATACATATAAATTACATTTTTAAATATTTCTATATAAACAATACATAAAAAACATTTAAAAATATAAAAAATAGTAGCCCACCGGCATCGGGAACAGGGTCCAAGCTACCGGCGGTCAGGGCTCCAGAGAAAGGAACTTCCTGACAATGCGAGCCGTGTCCAGAAGTACAGCTTTCTGAATCAAGCCCTTGATCCAGCTGCCTAACGAGAGCCTCTTGAGGTGTTGGTCGAGGCTCTTGGCTATTAAGCCATTGGCTGTCACGACTATCGGTACAATGATTGCTGAATCCACCTCCCACATGTCGACAACCTCGTGAGCCAAGTCAAGATACTTGATTTGTTTATCTTTCTCGGCTTTCACGAGGTTCTCATCATGCGGGATGGTTATGTCAACGATCATTGCACGCCGCTCTGATCGATCCACCATCACTATATCAGGCTTATTGGCAACAATAGTCCTGTCAGTGATGATGGATCGATCCCAGTACAATGTGATATGACCATTTTCGAGAACTGGGTCGGGCATATACCTGTAGTACGGCACCTCCGATTCCACAAGGTTGTATTTGAGAGCAAGTTGCTGATGAATTATCCTGGCTACAAGGTTGTGTTTATTATTATTATTATTATTATCCTTTATTTCGTTGTATACACATATAAATTACATGTTTAAATATTTCTATATAAATAATACATAAAAAACATTTAAAAATATAAAAAATAGTAGCCCACCGGCATCGGGAACAGGGTCCAAGCTACCGGCGGTCAGGGCTCCAGAGAGAGGAACTTCCTGACAATGCGAGCCGTGTCCAGAAGTACAGCTTTCTGAATCAAGCCTTTGATCCAGCTGCCTAACGAGAGCCTCCTGAGGTGTTGGTCGAGGCTCTTGGCTATTAAGCCATTGGCTGTCACGACTATCGGCACAATGACTGCTGAATCCACCTCCCACATGTCGACAACCTCGTGAACCAAGTCAAGATACTTAATTTGTTTATCTTTCTCGGCTTTCACGAGGTTCTCATCATGCGGGATGGTTATGTCAACAATCATTGCACGCCGCTCTGATCGATCCACCATCACTATATCAGGCTTATTGGCAACAATAGTCCTGTCAGTGATGATGGATCGATCCCAGTACAATGTGATATGGCCATTTTCGAGAACTGGGTCGGGCATATACCTGTAGTACGGCACCTCCGATTCCACAAGGTTGTATTTGAGAGCAAGTTGCTGATGAATTATCCTGGCTACAAGGTTGTGTCTATGCAAGTACTCTCCGTTAGCTAGACGAGAACACCCGGAGATAATATGCCTTATTGATTCCCCCGGCCGGTGACATGCCCGACAGATGTCAACTGTGCCGTCTTTCACAATAAATCTCCGGTAATTGTTCGTCATCATAACTTCGTCCATAATTGCACATACAAAACCTTCGGTTTCCCCAAAAAGGTCACCGAATCGTAGCCAGGCTACGGACGCTTGTAAATCTACATCAGGCCCGTGTAGGGCTCTGAAAAAGCGTCCGTGAAGCTCTTTACTCTTCCATACCTCCATGCGGTCATTGGTGTCAAGCACTACTGGTTTGCGCCAGTTCTCTTTAGCCAAGGAGAGCGGAGTGAGGCCCTTGTCAACCGCGACCACATCTCGATGCATCCCCACGTCGGTTTCTAGAAAATATTCCCTGAGACTGCATATCTCGCGATTGTGGAGGGTCTTAGCGTTTAAAAAGCCACGACCTCCACATTTTCGCGGGATATACAGCCTCATAACCGATGATCGTGGGTGATGCAATCGATTTGCAGTCAGCAGCGTACGGACCCTCTGATCCAGGGCGTCAAGTTCGGTTTGAGTCCATTTGAGTATGCCGAAAGAGTACATCAATACCGGCATGACCCAACCGTTGAAAGCGCGCACCTTGTTTCCGCCTGATAGAAGACTATTAAGTACTTTTTTCAGGCGGCCAAAGAAGCGTTCCTTCAACGATTGCTTCATGTCAGTAACATTGATACCCAACGCTTCCGCCATACCCAAATACTTATAGGTTTCGGATGCGGAGAGGGCTCTAAGGTTTATGGAACTCGTGAGTTGGGTTCCCACGGGTTCCACAATCTCTCCTCGCTTTACATGCATGACTGCACATTTGTCCACACCAAATTCCATCCTGATGGAGCTACTGAAAGTTTCAGTAATTTTCAGTAGCTCCTTCAGTTGTGAATTGTTGGGAGCAAAAAGTTTCAGGTCATCCATGTAAAGGAGGTGCGATATAACCTGACCACCTCTCCTCAACCGATAGCCTAGACCTGAATCCTCCAATAGTGTGCTTAGAGGATTCAATGCTAAGCAAAACCAAAGCGGACTCAAACTATCGCCCTGAAATATTCCTCGCTCGATCCTTATCGGTTCGCTATTCCTCAGAATATTTCGACATCCTGGATAGCGAAGGACTGTCCTCCATTGCCTCATACACGTCATCAGGAAGGTGCGTAGAGTTGTATCCACTTTATACAACTCCAGCACCCGCATGAGCCATGTATGTGGCACTGAGTCATAGGCTTTCTTATAATCTATCCAACATGTCGAAAGATCCTTTCGGGAACGACGAACTTGTTGGCTAATGGCCACATCAATGAGGAGTAGCTCCTTAGTACCGCGGGACCCGCTCCTACATCCATTTTGAGAGGCAGACATGATGGCGTTGCTGTCAATATGTTTGATAATTTTAGTTTTCAAAATGGATGTAAGAACTTTATAGACCGTCGGTAAACAGGTGATCGGTTTATAATTTTTGGGTTCCGCGGCGCTACCTGATTTATGGAGCAGGTGGGTTATTCCAGTAGTTAGGAACTGAGGTAACGAACCAGACACTAAAGCAGTCTGGAATTGAGATGCCAAGCGAGCGTGCGACCTTGGAAACCATTTTATCCAAAAGTTATGCAGCCCGTCCGGTCCTGGAGATTTCCAGTTAGGTAACGGACGGACTGCACGAGCTACATCTTGGGGGCAGATGGTAATAGCCCCCATTTCAGGTATTGGATCGCAGGCTCGCTCGACATCCCGAGCCCAGTCACCTTCAGTGTGACTGACAGGCACCGACCAGATACTGCGCCAGAATGAACACATGGCATCATCATCTGGTAGGCACGTGTCAGCCACACCTTGTTCTGGTCGTTCCCAGTCCCTATAAACCCACCTTTGATTGCTTTGGAAGGTGCGATTCTGAGTGTAACGTTCTACTCGTCGTTTATATCGACGAATACGGTTCGCCCATGCATACACTTTCTGCTTCAGGAAGTCGATGCGCTCCGTGACACGGGCCATATAATTGTCAGGGCTGGTATTAGTACCTGAGAATGCCCGCCTCACAAAGCGCATCACTCTAGGACGAGTATTACCCTCCCTGAAGCAGATTAGTTTACCGATGAGTGCTCTGGCCCCACCAATACGACGTTCAATCCTGTGCTGCCAAGCTGGTACTACTGGTTTCGGTCGTGTAGCTCTGGAGTCACTGTGAAATTTGACATGAGCTACACGACAAGCTGCTACAGCTGCGCAGTACAGGATTGAATGAGTATCAGTGAGGTCCTCGCAGGTATCAAAATAATTTGATAACTGCGCATCCAGAGCAGCCATCAGTGCCCTATTTCTGTTATGCATGGGCAAACGTGGCAGGCGTGGTCTAATTTCTGCCGACATGTAACGGTATTCCTGAATCGCAGCCTCCAAAGCATTCCTTAATTCCTCATTGCACTGGGTACTTACATTTGTAGCCCTATCATTACTCCCCTCGTCAGCATAGTTTGTTGACTGCGGTGGTACCTCCGCAGTCTGCGACTGGTGAGTGATGACACGGCTACTCTGCATTTCTTTTCGCAGGCGATCAAGCACAGTATCATCCAACATATGATTACGCTGGATAACCCGTACCTGATCCGACAGTCGTTGTGCCGAAACGTTGACAGCTGGTTCAAGCACCTGAAACAGAGAGAGCATTCGAACACGGTACGCGGTCAGGTTGTTTCCTCCCTCTGTAGCCCCATAGTATGAGCGCATGACATTTTCGTTGATGGATTGTGTCCATCTCATGCGCTGCACACTTCCGCCGGGAGCTGGGACCCTGTCAGAAGCCGATGGGCCTCGAGGTCCTAAGCGGTCCGGCGGCCGGCGTCCTCCCCGTCGGCGAACAGGTGGTGGCGTCGTCGGCGGAGAGAAGTACTCGTCGCTCGAGCTCGACGCAACTGCCGCGGCCGGGGTCGTCACAGCGCTTACAGTGGGGCTGGAGACCGGCGGCGGCGGCGAGGCGGAGCTGAGCAACGAGTCCGGAGATGTTGGGCGTGCACGTTGTCTTGCGGCAGATCTTGTCAACATATTTTCACATTTTTAAATTTCCAAATTTCTATTTCTTGTTGTTAGGTGACATGTTCTGTCATCCTGTCTTGACTGTTTTGAATTTTCTAGTTTGTCCATTGTATTTATTTTCGCAATTATTTTTATCGTATGTATATTATTTGTTACTGTTTGAGATTCACAGTGGGTATATATATATGTGCACAAAGAACTATTAATTAATTTATTAAATATTATATTGGTAAATTATTTGAATGTGTTCCGTTGACGTTGTCTGTGTTGCCATTTATTATTATTATTATTATTAACTTTCTTTGTTATCTGGATTGCATTGTTATAAATGCGTATCGTACAATGATTCATCTAAACTAATGATATACTAGCTTCTGTCCGCGACTTTGTCTGCGTGTGTTATCTTCTTGAAAGCTCTAGGAAGTGATGTTTTGAACGGCTGTTTAATGTGTGTAATGTTATGTTGACGTTTGAAAGTGCCGATCTTCAACCTATTTATTAATATACTTGTTTTTTTTTTAAGTATAAACTAGTGCTTGACCGAAATCCCGGCTGGTAGTAAACAGTGATGCAATCATTGAAAGTATAGTGCGCTAGTTATTCAGGATGTAATTAATCACTTGAGCCTTGAAGACACTTAAATTGTTGTCAGGCGAAAAGACCGCCGCTGACGAATTGGTCCAATCCCTCGATGTGCGCGGATCGTAGTGGCATCAAGAATGTAAAGGTTACTCGCCGTATCGGGGCCATCCGATGATGGAACGGAGATGGAGGAATTAATTAATGCAATTCCCGCGCACACTCTTCATAGTGCATCCTATAGAACATCGACAAGTTGTCTACTCTACGTCTGTTCCGTGTGACTCTTGGTGGAATTGATTTCTTGCCCCCACTCTACACTGTTGCATCGCTAGCTCGCGCAATTACTTCTTAACTTATATTTTTTTTTTTTTTTGCACACGCAGACAAAGTCAGACAGAAGCTAGTATATCATTAGTTTTGATGAATCATTGTACGAAACGCACTTATAACAATGCAATCCGGATAACAAAGAAAGTTGGTAATTCCTGTTCAATGTTAAAACAATACGAACAGATTAGCATTATTAAAATGCCTTTCATTATCAACCTTTTATCGTCCCACTGTTGGGCACAGGTCTCCTCTCATATAGAGAAGGATTGAGCGTAATCACCACGCTTGCTCAATGCGGGTTGGCGATTTCAGACTTAAAGTCCAGGTTTCCTCAAGATGTTTTTCCTTCACCTTCAGTCATTAGTGTCCAAGATATACTTAGAAAGTACATATAACTTAATTAATTAATGATAAATTTAAAATGCCTTTATTCAATGGAAATAAGCATATTTTCTTTGATTGACTCATTTTACTTATCAAACTTATTAACTTTTTAGTTTGATATTCTTTAAAAGCATGTTTTTTTGGTTTTTTAAACTTTATTTATTGAGGATAGAATCATGCCAAATGAGAGGACCTGTCCAGTCAGTGCAAGCATTTGTCAGAAATCGGGCAGATAAACTCAAAACTTAAGGAGCTCAACATACCAAAGAAAGGAAATTAGGGTAGGCGACATAAACAAGTCAAACTGTCCGACTTAACGAAACTAAAAAGATAGAGAAAAATAAAATTAAAATGACTCTTTGCATTTGTAATAATAAAAATTATATGATAAAATAAACAAAACAAGCCAAACAAAAAAAGAAAAAATATCCATATGTAAAATTTAAAAAAATTTGGAAGCAGTTCAATGCCAAGCCTGTTTGTCCCCGATGCCGTTAAAGATTATAACGGTATAAAAGGCTTTCTATCACAACCTACGTTTAATGAATGATTTAAATTGATTAAATCTCAGATTATGAACAAAATTGAAAGTGTATTGTAAAAGCGTAGCACCGACATAGCTCTTCGAGTAGCTCAAATTAAGTGGCAGTGGACGGGGCACAATGCTCGTAGAACCGATGGCCGATGGGGCAGTAAGTTTCTGGAGTGGCGACCACGTACCGGAAGACGCGGGAAGCCAATGGATGCATGATGACCGGCTGTCATCATGGAAAGCCTTGGGGGTGGGGGTTGTCCAGCAGTGGATCTCTATAAGCTGAGAAGAAAAAGAGGAGATGAAGTTACTTCTTATATCATCAGCTATCCGCTAATTAAAGTCTGATCAGAGATTAGGCGAAACACACAAAAAAAATGGTTGCCTGTAAAGTCGGTTTTACGGGCGAAGATTTTACGTGACAACGTCTTTTTCTCGGTAGAATATTTATTGATATGAATATAATTAAATTGCACAATAGGAACAAGGAATTGAATGAAAATAAGAATTGCACAAATTTTAACTATAGAAATATATTTTGTTTACTAAAACATCGGTGACTCATCGTAACGTTACCGAGCGTTACACTTTTTCATAAGTGACTCCCAGCCGCAACCTAATTTAAGACGTTGTCACGTCAAAAAAAACGAGTGTGCTTATGACCACCCGACTGAAGTGAAACTTCTTTCGCTCCATCTGTATCATGTATGTATATATATATATATGTGTGTACAATATTGTTACGAATGCACCTTATGTCGAGGGCATAAGGTTCAATATCGCGTGACATGCAGTGCGTAACTTTTAAGCCCTTTAACTCTAGATCTAGACATCGTATAGGTGCAATATAAAAACGCATTTCTAGATTTAAGGTGGCCTATCGAATGGTACAGGTTTCATCAATTTTGTCAACTAAGTGACGACATCGAAATTTCTAGAAGCCCGTTTCCGGGAATTACCGTAGGTACTTACCGAATGTACTCGAAGTTATGCGCTATTATTATTACGTCTAGACGACTCTGGAATGTTCGATCAGCTGGACTATATATAGCGCCGTGACGCCGGCGCCGAGTCAGTCTGCATTTGACTACCGAGACGAAAATAAGCGATACTGAAGAAGCGATCTTTGGGAATACCTACTGCGACAACTGTAACGAGAACTGTGAGTACTACGTGAAGTAACATTTGTAGTGTTATTGTGTGTTTACGACACGGACTTCGTGGACGTAAGGGAAGACTTCGGTGCAACATCAGCAACATTCTACTTGTCATTGCCTACAATCGACTGTACCTTCGTTGCCAATAAATTTCGAAACCCTTAACCGGCGTTTTAGTACCCCTAGCCCGTAACAATTGGTGTCAGAAGTGGGATGCCGGTCACGCCAAGCAGCGATGGATTTGGCGCGTCAAGAGGAAGAAGCGCTTAGTGTCCCTGCACCCATAGAAGATGCGACCGTCGTAACACCGACGAATGTGAGTGCGCCTAGTACCACCACTATTCCCGGAACCAGCGGATGCGATTTATCGGCATTAATGGCTCACTTGACGGCGCAAATAAGGCTGAGCATAGCAGAATCCCAGGCAGAAACCCAGGCGCAAATAAGGCTGAGCATAGCAGAATCCCAGGCAGAAACCCAGGTGCAAATAAAAGGTATAGCAGAATCCCAGGCAGAAATAAAACAATCCCAGGCAGAAACCCAGGCACAAATCATTACAAGTATAGCAGAATCTCAGGTAAAATCCCAGCAATTAGTATTAGAACTTAATGAAAAGTGGAAAGAAACCAAAGAAGAGGTTAATGAGCTTAAAATAAAAACAGCGCAACAGGATGCCCGTATGGACCAGCAAGACATGCGTATAGACAAACAAGATGCACGGATGGAGAAACTAGACAGTACCATCATGGAGTTTGGGAAAGAAATAGAACTGCTTCAGGAAAGAATTCAGAAAGGAGGTATCAAAGGTGTGATACCTGTTCCCAGTGCTTTGCCGACTTTCAAGGTACCTCATTTTGACGGAACAACGTCATGGGTGGCCTTCCGCCTTCAATTCGAAAAGGTCGCAAAAGGCAACAACTGGGACGACGATCAAGCTCTAACGGCTCTTATGCTTGCTTTGCGTGGCGATGCCGTACGAATCCTCGAGAATGTTTCCGGCGATTGCAATACCCTAGCCTGTCTGTTAGAAGCATTGGAGACTAGATATGGAGAGAAACACCTCGAACATGTCTACAGGGCTCAACTCTGCGACCGCACACAGAAGAGCAATGAGGGTTTGCAACAATGGGCTACGGAAATAGAACGCATTGTTCGAAGGGCGTATGCATCAACACCAGCATTAATTGACGCTACTACTGTGCAAGCCTTTACTGATGGGATTCGAGATGCAGAAGTCAGAGCTGCAGTACGTCTGGGTCACCATCAGACCCTGAAAGCAGCCTTGACGCACGCTCTGGAGGTGGAAGCAGTACGCCATGATGTCCAACAACACGACCGTATTCGTGAAGTAACCGTACAAATAAAAGCCCGACGAGGACCAACTTGTTATGAGTGCGGCGAAGAGGGGCACATTCGAATCGGTTGTCCCAGGAAGGCTAAGGGAAGAAGTACTTCTTGGGCACGTAAAGACGCAGAGGTGTTGCTATGGCGCAAGCGCGACGCCAAGGGCGACGCCAAGGTTAAGCCCGAACGCCCGAGCGAGCGCGTCGAGTGGCGCGAGCGGAGCGATCGGAGTGGGCGTCGCGAGCGACCCGCTGAACGAGAGCGGGAACGTGTCAAGGACCGGGAACGCGAACTTTCCGGCAAGCAAGAACAAGAGCGCGAGCGGTCGCGCGGAAGGCCGTGGACTGAAGCAGATGCAAGACGGGACAAGGAAGTCGAGGACGAGCTACGGAAGAAGAAGCGCCTCGAGAAAAAGGCAAGACAAAAGGACCGCCGCCGCCAGGTTACTTCAATTAGTAAGGACCGATGTGAAGAACGTATTCAGGAAAAGAACGAGAACGTAAGGATTATCCAGGTGAACGCTTTGGATGAAGACTGGGATAATCAATCATGGAAAGATGCACAAAAGAAAGATAGTGACTTGAAGACAGTAATCGAATGGAAGAAACGTGGCCAGAGGCCCGCTTGGAGTGAAATATCAGCGCTTAGCCCAACAGCAAAAAGTTACTGGGCTCAATGGGACAGCCTGATAATTGATAATGGAGTTCTGAAGAGGAAATGGGAATCACCTAGTGGAAAGGAGGTCGCCTTACAGATAGTTGTCCCGTGTGATAAGGTCGCGTCGGTGCTAAGACAGGTGCACGACGAAGTATCTGGAGGACATCTAGGAGTAAAGAAAACTCTGGAGAAGGTGAGAAAAAGATTCTATTGGGTGCATTGTCGCGAAGACGTAGAGGACTGGTGTAGGAAATGTGTAGCCTGCTCCTCAGTAAAGGGACCGCAAACGAGAGCCAGAGGTCGGCTGAAAGTGTACAATGTTGGTGCACCATGGGAAAGAGTTGCTGTCGATATAGCTGGGCCATTCCCTATTACTGAAGAAGGGAATAGGTATATCATCGTAATGCAAGACTATTTCAGCAAATGGCCAGAAGCTTTTGCAGTACCCAACCAAGAAGCTCATACCGTTGCCAAAAAGCTAGTTCACGAGGTGTTCTGTCGATTTGGCGTCCCCTTGGAGTTGCACTCTGACCAGGGTAGAAACTTCGAGTCTTCGCTATTTCAAGAGGTTGCCAACTACTCGGGATACATAAGACTCGTACAACACCATATCACCCTCAGTCAGATGGAATGGTCGAAAGATTCAACCAGACGCTAGAGAATCATTTGGCCAAAGTAGTGGAAGAACACCAGAGGGATTGGGACCAATATATTCCACTCTTCTTAATGTCATACCGCTCTGCAACACATGATAGCACAAATTGTACACCGGCGAAAGTCAACTTCGGCCGAGAAATTAGACTACCCATAGATGCACTAACCGGAACACCCCCCGATACCCCTATCCTAGCCGTCGACTATGTGGCTGACCTACGACGAAAACTAGATGGAATACATGAGCTAGTGAGAGAGAATGGTCTGAAAACCAGCGAGAAAATGAAGATCCGATACGACCGCAACGTGCCCGGATTTGAAGAGGGAACTTTGGTATGGTTACATAATCCCATTAGGAGAAAAGGAAAGAGTCCGAAATTTCAAGCCAAATGGGAGGGTCCGTACACGATAGTAACCAGGATAAACGATGTCACCTACCGCATAAAGAAAGGACCTAGAGGGAAGCTGAAGATCGTACACGTAGACCGCCTGGCTCGCTATCACGGATCAAATCATGCTCGGGACGAGCACGACTAAGAAGGGGGCAATGTTACGAATGCACCTTATGTCGAGGGCATAAGGTTCAATATCGCGTGACATGCAGTGCGTAACTTTTAAGCCCTTTAACTCTAGATCTAGACATCGTATAGGTGCAATATAAAAACGCATTTCTAGATTTAAGGTGGCCTATCGAATGGTACAGGTTTCATCAATTTTGTCAACTAAGTGACGACATCGAAATTTCTAGAAGCCCGTTTCCGGGAATTACCGTAGGTACTTACCGAATGTACTCGAAGTTATGCGCTATTATTATTACGTCTAGACGACTCTGGAATGTTCGATCAGCTGGACTATATATAGCGCCGTGACGCCGGCGCCGAGTCAGTCTGCATTTGACTACCGAGACGAAAATAAGCGATACTGAAGAAGCGATCTTTGGGAATACCTACTGCGACAACTGTAACGAGAACTGTGAGTACTACGTGAAGTAACATTTGTAGTGTTATTGTGTGTTTACGACACGGACTTCGTGGACGTAAGGGAAGACTTCGGTGCAACATCAGCAACATTCTACTTGTCATTGCCTACAATCGACTGTACCTTCGTTGCCAATAAATTTCGAAACCCTTAACCGGCGTTTTAGTACCCCTAGCCCGTAACAATATATACATGTATACACATATACATATATTAATTTTCTATAAATATTTAAATTTATTTCATGGTTTCATTGGTAAATTGATATTTTTTTATAGATCTTCTATTTTTATTGAAAAAAAAAAAAAAAAAAAAAAAAAAACTCGTTGTAGACCTTGTAGTACCAAGCTCGCGTCACGGGCGCCTTTGTGCTTATATCCCCCACTTAACTTCCGTTCGCCTTGCCCGATCACTTTTCGTAACGCTTACGTCACGCGTTCGCCAGCTTACTCCCCAAGTCAAGCGTGCGTAAAGAAGTTTCACTTCAAAAATATGTATTTTTGTTATTGGTAGTGTAGACCGGGTACAATAGTAACACGGGGCAATAGTACCATCATCGATATTTCTTTTACTAGGCTAAATTTTGCATGAGTGAGTACACCAGCTTATGCACTACTTGAGTCCCAAAGCGCCTCTAAATCGCCGGCGCGCGTGCTGTGAAACGAACGTGTTAGTGGAGAATTTTTGATTTTCGGCAAGCCGCAAAATATTATTGGCAGTAGGTTAGCTACTAGAGCCTTTTAGACAAGTAATTGTTATTACCGGGTTTAATGGTTATTAAAGTTTTGATTTGTAATAAATATGGAACCTCTAAGTTTAGAAATATGTGACTACCAGATGGTTTTCAAAAATTCGTTACTTTGGTGCAATTGTAAGTGACGTGTGACGTTTGACCAGTGACGGCTCTCGACCCGCTCCTTCCTACAATTTCCCATGTTATTAACTTCTCCCTATTTACTGGTGACTTCCCTTCGGTATGGAGGAAAGCTCATTTTTGTCCTCTACCTAAAGTTTCCAATCCCACCCTTCTTAGCCACTTCCGTCCTATCTCTATCCTCCCCTTTTTATCTAAAGTGCTTGAGGCCTGTGTCCACAAGCAATTCTCCCACTTCATTCAGATAAACTCCCTCATTAGTCCTTTCCAATCTGGGTTCAGGCCCGGTCACAGCACAGTTTCTGCTTTGCTTAAAGTGACTGACGATATAAGGCGGGGAATGGAAGACACCAAAGTCTCCGTTTTGGTTTTGATCGATTTTTGGAACGCTTTCAATACCGTCAATCACGAAGTCCTTTTATCCGTCCTTTCCCATGTTATGGTCTCTTCCGAGGTTCTGGATTGGTTCTCCTCGTATCTTCGGGGGCGTCAGCAAGCAGTTCTGGCCAGGGATTCATCTTCTAACTGGTGTGAGCTTGTTTCTGGCGTCCCTCAAGGCGGTATATTATCCCCACTTTTGTTCTCAATATTTATTGATCTCATTACTACTGAACTTCAGTGTGTGTATCATCTTTACGCTGATGACCTGCAGCTCTACACTCAGGCAAGTGTTGACATCTTATCGTATGCGATTGGGGAGCTGAACCGGAATTTGGAAGTGGTGAGGGATTGGTCTAGTCGTTTCGGGGTAGCGGTTAACCCTACTAAATGCCAGGCCATCATTATAGGGAGTACCTTTAATTAACGTAGGCTGAGTGGCTTAGTGGTGCCACCGGTTATCTTTGATGACAAAGTCATTCCGTTCAGCTCCGACGTCAAGGATTTGGGTTTGCATGTTGACACTTGCCTGGACTGGCGTAAGCAGGTTGCAAGTGTGAGCAAGAAAGTCACCGGGACGTTGCGGTCGCTTTATACGCTCAAAAATGTTCTTCCATCACATATAAAGGCAATGCTTGTCCAATCCCTTATCTTCCCCATTATTGATTATGGTGATGTGTGTTATTACGACCTGAATGCAGATCTACTCAATAAACTTGACCGACTTCTAAATAACTGCATTCGATTCGTATTTAATCTTCGTAAGTACGATCATGTATCTCACCGATCCGTCTTGAAATGGCTACCAATCAGGCAGCGCAGAGCTCTAAGAGCCTTGACGACCTTGTTTTCACTCCTACATAAACCCTGCTCCCCTTCTTATCTTACTTCTCATTAACAATATTTATTCTCTGCGCATAATAAGAATCTGCGCTCTTCCAATAATTGTCTTCTACGATGTCCTTCTCACCGCACTGGTTTTCTAAGTCTTCATTTCTGTTCAGGCGGTTTTCCTTTGGAATGATCTTCCTCAGAATATCAGGACGTTGACAAGTCGGTGCACATTTAAAGTGAAAGCTCGGGAATACCTACGCAAGAAATTGGCAGATTCATCACATATATAATTTATTCTTTTTCTCTACCTATGATTTTTTTTATCTCTCTCTTCTGTTTATATTTTGTATGTATGTATTTATTATATTTTTTTTTCTCTCTTTTAACTTTAACTTGTTTGTACCTACCATGTTTTGTCTCTGCATCACCTCAAGGTAGACTGGTAGAAAATGCCTAAGGCATTAAGTCCGCCATTGTGCAATGTTTGTGCAAAAAGTTTAAATAAATAAAAAAAAAAAAATTGTACCAACTTTGCCGGGGTCAATAGTACTGGTACAATAGACGCCGTGGTAGAAATAACCCCGTAGTAATAATAAAAAATCAATAATTATAATATGCAATAATTTATCATATATGTTCTTGTTTTAGATGTCACGAAATAGAATAAAAAAGACGGACGATTAGGGATTATGGGCACACGAGGAATGTCAGGAAAGTTACTTCAGAAGTCAATTTATGTTTGTCACAATTGCAAATTTGATTAATATTTTTTATGAGTAACTTATATTTTATAAGGGTCAATTGTACCAGGGGTCAATCGTACCTCCATACTAATATATTTTTGTTTGTTATTTCTGATTTTTAATTCTTATAAAACTAGATAATAGCAAATTTGCAATGTGTGAACCAAAATTGAATGATTATATGTTTATAAAACTTAATTTTCTTCTAAGTTATCATAATCATCTCAGCGTTAATCCCAGTCGCATCCGAAGCTTTGGAGTCTGGGGTCCGCTTTACCAGTCTAATTGCTGATTTTGGCGAAACTTCGACATTTTCCGTGAAGCGACTGCCGTTTGACCTCCACAACCCGAAGGCGATATCGAAGCATTGCAGTTAGACCAATTGTTGGACTTTTGAGGGCTCCAACAACCCGTAACGACTGCCACTAGATATTCGTATGGCAACCGCGACCAACGGCTTAACGTGCTTTCCGAGGCACGACCAGACCAGTGCAAATATTCATATTCATGCATACAAATATTTGCACTGCGCGGGGATCGAACCCGCGCCTCCTTGCGCAGCAGCCGCGTTCGCTACCGCTACGCCACGGAGGCTGTAATCTGGGGTCCGCTTTACCAGTCTAACTGCTGATTTTGGCGAAACTTCGACATTTTCCGTGAAGCGACTGCCGTCTGACCTCCACAATTTTCTTCTAAGTGTATATGTTAAATTGCTAATGTTATTACTTTACATTTGTATTGATTTAAAACACCGAACTCACCATTTTTTGTTCCTAATTTTTAAGAAGGATTATAATCCCTTTGGACTACAAATAAATGACTGAGTAAATGTGAATAATATCTTTTTTACCCATTTCATTACCCTATGCAGTTTTGGTACAATTAACCCTTAAAGGGGGTCATTTGTAGCACTACCCACCATTTCAATCAAAGTCATTTTTGACCAAGTTTGGTTTAACCTAGGCCAATTTTAGATATATTCTTTACTAGGTATTAAACTAAGGCTGTAAAATAATAATATTTAAATCAAAAAGCGACTGTCAAATTTGTGTAATCGACCGATGATTCGAAAATGGTACTATTGTCCCCGGTCTCCCCTACTGTATGCATTTTGTAAAAAGCCGTTATTTTACCATGAAGTACAAACAGACACTTGAATTTTATTTATTCGTATAATAGTTCTACTTATAAATGACAAAGACAAATTTTATTTTAATTTTTAATATAATAATAATAATAATAAGTACTTTATTTGCATGAATGTAGGTTTACAAAAATAGTATGCTCTTCATAAAAATAAAAGTGGGCCAATTTACATTCTACCAATAGATGTGGTGTGCATATTTAAATTTACATAATTACAGTCTTAAACGCATTACATTATATATTAGTCATTAATATCAATTTATAAAATGTCAGATTGTATATTATATCAATTGTAATATTTGTATATGTATAGAGTCGGGATGTAAAGGAGGTAGTTATATCGGAACCGGAAGCGGAGTCGGATTTTTTAAATTTGATTTATCGGAGTCGGAACCTGAGTCCGAATCGAAAGCAGGGTCAGAAGTGGTGGTAGGAGAGATTTTTTTTATTTCATCACAAAAAACATTATTCAGTCAATTTTGTCATTTAAAATTTTTATTGTAAAATTAAACACGAACTGTGAAAAGAAAATTGGCATATTTCTAAATGAACAAGAAATTAAATGAAATTAATTAAAACCCAAAGTAGCAAATTATATGACACTAAATGAACAAAAGCTTTGAAACAAATCAAATCAAATGTGTTGACTCCAAAACTAGCGAAAAATGCACGACAGAGTGCACGTAGCAGGAGTCAGGGAATTCCCCGCGTGATATGTATGAACCTACACCCCAATCGCGTAACGCACTATTACTATCCATTGGAATCATTTTGAAGCATATTGCTAGTTCACTGCTCCATATGTTCGATAAAGGTGTCTGCTCAACAACGTAAATAACGCAATGAATGTTGTTGAACTGTCAAAATGAAACCCATTGATACTGATAGTGTTTTACGTAATTATCCTGCTTTTCATAACACTAGGGCTAGGGAGGTCACCGCCGCTATGTTATGCTTTAGTAGCCTGCGATTAAAACCTCCGATTTAAAAGTATCAGAACCGAAGGTATGATAATAATCGGAAGTTCCGACTTAACGGAGTCGGAGTCGAAGCTCCGTAACATCCCTGGTATAGAGTATAGATTATTCACTCGATCGTGTATGTCATTACATGATAATGTTCAATTTATATATCAAAGCTTTCTCCGTTTAAAGGTAATGTTACAATCATTCTCATTTCAGCCGAAAGACGTAAACTGCTGGACATAGGCCTCCCCCAAGGTTCTCCACGACGACCGGTCCTGCGCCTCCCGCATCCAGAGGTTTCCAGCGACCTTCACCAGGTCGTCGGTCCACCTTGTCGGGGGCCTACCCATGCTACATCTTCCGGTGCGTGGTCGCCACTCGAGAACCTGTCGGCCCCATCGGGCATCGGTCCTACGGGCAATGTGTCCAGCCCACTGCCAGTTTAGTGTTGCAATTCTTCGAGCTATGTCGGTTACTCTCGTTCTTCTGCGGATCTCCTCATTCCTGATTCGATCACGCAGTGAAACCCCAAGCATAGCCCTCTCCATTGCCCTTTGAGTGACTTTGAGCCTTCTTATAAGGCTCATTGTTAGCGACCACGTCTCAATTCCATAAGTCATCACTGGCAACACACACAATGTTACTATATTAACATTAATTGGGGGACAGATCGGTAATCTCAGATTAATTTTACTTTCGCATGTTCCTCATTGACTTGCATGCTTAGCACTTAGCACGCACCAAAATAGCACGGTACACGTATTACCTGTTTTCCATAGGTAGCAGGAACAAAAGGAGATCGGTTACAAAGGGCAATTTGTTTGAGGCTCGATATCGCCAAAAAATTTACACCGACATGCGCAGATGTAATATAATATTATAAATAAGTATACTGTTCCATACGTACATTGACAAATCTTAACGAATCATTGATCAACGCACTCATTGAAGGAAGCGCTTCTATTGGCACTATCAACTCTTTTATTCTAAGACGCCTGGACCGATTTGCAAATTTTGTCGTGGGAACTCCTCAACGAATCATAGCAGCTACCTTGTGTTTATGCTTGATTAATTTGTATTGATAAGAGCTTTACACTTAGATGGGTTGTGATTGCCATTAGGGGTCTTATGATGAAGAAGATGGACAGTTCAGGGAACTCCTCAACGGTTTGCAGAAGCTAAGTACTTTGTGTTTGAACTTAATCATTTACTTTGCACCCATATAGGTTAAAGTGGTCTGCAGTAGATATGATGATGATGATAATATGATGATTTGTGGTTCAGGAGAATCTGTCCATTCTTTGGTTGCCTGGAAGAAATCGCATTAGCGATAAGGCCGCCCGTTGTATGTTTTGTGTTCAATGTATTTTGTTCGATGTTTGATTGGTGTACAATAAACAATAAATAAATAAGACCATACATAGAAAGTTGAGGGAATCCCTCAATAATTTACAGCAATGGAGTTTAACACAATATAAGACAACCACCACCTAATCATCATGTTTATGCAACAATCAATTAAAATGAAGAGACTAAATTTAAGTTGCGTATGCGTAATCACATCTCTAGCAACGCTCATACTTTCATTTTGGTCACATAGTAATTTTATAGAAAAATAAACAAAATTACGTCGTTTGCTTGCAGGCTTTTTCCCAACTATGTTAGCGTCAACATCCCGTCTTACAGGATACAGCTGAATAATACGTTTCACAACCAAAAAGTGTAAAATAACAACCTTTTACAAAAAAAAAAAAAAACAACCGACTTCCAGAAAACACTACATAATGACAAATAACTAATTTCGGAAGTCGGTGTCATAAACGTATTTTTTGTTTTTTTAATAATTATAAACTAGCACTTGACCGCAATCCCGCCTGATGGTAAGCAGTAATGCGATCGTTGGTGGTAAAGCGCGGTAGTTTATTAAAACTCAGAAAAACTGAGCGAATAAGATGGAAGACGGCAGTTGAGCGAGGTGATGCAATGTTAAACCCAACAACACGACCAACGATGCTGCGCCAAAGGGAGATTGATCTGAAGACCTTCCATGACCAAACTCCCGACACAGTAACATTTGGCGCATCGTACCCGGCACACATCGCAACACAACTGCTTAGACCCGTCCTCCGTGCGGCTTCACCAGACATCATGCCGGAACACGACAAATCGCTTGGCGGCAAGACTTTGTCTGGTGGGTGGTAACTTCTGCCGGCGGCCGATGTAGTGGCCTACCACCGAGAATACACAAAAACCAAAGACACCGACTTCCGAAATTACTTATCAAGTATGTGAAAATCGTAATCTATGCACAGTAACATCGTGCGAGCTTTTTTTTTTCAAATGAAATTGGCACAGACTCCATCGCATCTATACGAACGAACTTATGTAAACCCATCGAACATTTTTAATTAAGAGGCGAAAAATCGTGTAAATTCATCGATGTTTGTACGGACGACAGCAGGGCAAGTTACCCGAAACTGTCAGATATTCCCAATCAACCCTGAGCCTTAATGCTTTAGCCATAAAGTTGAAGATCTAATAAAGAAATCCAACAGACTATAGTAGCTGGAAGTGCTGTCGTTTGTACAGACACAAAGCTCGGCGGCGCTTCTGCTTTCGCTTCTTCTAAAAACATAACACTATACACACAGACCCCAGTGCGCTGCAGGAAATAGTGTTCCAATGAGTATCCCGGCTAGTTAAGTATGACGCAGAGAGAGATTTGAGTGCAGACCTCGAATATTACAGAGATGCACTCGAAACGAGAGGAAGAGCACAATTTAAAAAAAACTGAGTCTGTAGCAAGTAAGACGGTAGATGAGGTGATGCAATGTTAAACGCAACAATACGACCAGCGATGCTGCACCAGAGGGGTTGACCGCACCGAGTATATCTGTTGATATACTACTTAACTATGATTATGGCTTGTTTCATGAATGAGCTAAGAGCGACTATTTCAGGCACTAAACATTATACCTACCTATACCTAGTCATAATAAACTGGGACAAACACCGATCAAACAAAATTCGATATGGACTACACATACCTAATCTTTTCCACGAGTTATTTCCGAGTTTCCCTATTTTGTGAATTTTTAGCACCACAATTTCATTCTTTCTTTCTTTTATGGCTTCGCACGGTTTGTGCATTTAACCAATCACGTAATGAATTGTTCATGTCGAAAAAGATGGCGTGATACGTCTTACGATGGAGGTTTGAGACAAAGTCATGATGTGGCCACTATGCTGCGATATTTCACTGTTCTTTATGAATTATTTACTGAATGCACTTTTTACTACATAAATCACGCACTTTTATTTAGTAAACAACGCTATAAATAATTTTGAAAGTCCGATGAAAAATGAGCGTGACACTCAGCTTGACTTTCCCGCCAAAACTCCTAGCACCACAATTACACTTCACAATATTAAATATTTTTCTTTGTTCTTTGGATATTAATTAATTAAATTTTGTCCACAGATAAACAAGACTTGCGAAGGCTTTTCTTTGGAAAACTGATTCCGATAATATAATAATAATTACATACGTTATATATTACTTAGGTTACCTACGTTATATTTTATGTTATTCTCATCTCAATATAAGTATAATATTAAAATAATTGGAGAACGCGATAATCTCTCAAAATATCAATCGGATTAAAAAAAAAAATTACACTTGATGACCCAATAATCGAAGAAGGCTGTAAGCCAGCGTTTTCTATTTGGTGAGTGGCCAGGTACTGGGACTATAAAATATAATAACGGGTGGGTTGCAGCATTCTCGCTTTGATTTAAAATAACACTATCGTTCGACGCATCGACTCCTCAATTGAACTATTACATATGTGACAGCACTCGAAGATAGATCCAAGACAAGGCTATTTTTTTAGGGCTCCATAGTCAACTAGGATTAGGAATCTTTAGTTTCGCCAAGTATGTCTATCTGTCTGTCCATCCGCGGTAATCTCAGTGACCGTTCGGACTAAAGATCTGAAATTTGGTCCCAATACGTATATGAACCACAAAGTGCTAGAATAAAAAGTGGCAACGGATGTTTTGTTAGGGTTTTTATTAGGTCACTTATTATATTATATTTTGACGAACGGGAAACTACGGAACCCTACATTGAGCATGGCCCGATAAGCTCTTGGCCGGTTTTTTAAACATGGAGTGGACGCTTAAAGAAGGCCGTTATTCATTTATTGCGTTGCATCGTAGTGGTTACGCAACAATATAATTTTTTGATATATTGAAATATTTGATAAAACCAAAAGATTCGTTTATCATACCATCAAACGATACAGTGATGACTCTAGTGTAGATGACAAGTCAAGAAGTGGTCGCCCTCGCTCTGTTAAGACTCCAGATGACAAACGGCATACAAATTTTAATATTATTGGAAATAGGCATATGCATGTTAAAATTAAATTTAGTTGAAATTTAAATAACAAGATAACATATAACTAATGAAACTTAAGGACTTTATTATAATATAAAATGTATAATAAACTTTATTATCATAAGAATCTAAGTTTTTCTAAGTTCATTTTGGTATATAAACGGTTACACAATTAAGAGACTTGTCTCAATTATTTCATATTGAAAATGTGACAGAATTTATGACCTAACTCGGTAAATACATATCAACTTTTAATTACAATAAATGTCTATTATTTTATTTAATATAATCAGAGAATGGGGAATTAAATTGACAGATGACAGCCTCCGTGGCGTAGCGGTAGCGAACGCGGCCGTTGCGCAAGGAGGCGCGGGTTCCATCCCCCCACAGTGCAAATATTTGTATGCATGAATATGAATATTTTACTGGTGCCTGTTATAAAGATACAAGGTGTCTGTTTTTACGCCGGTTACGGTAATATTACGCTGTCACTAGTTTGTTTTAAGCAGACTAATTAAACAATTAAATTAGGGCATATTAATGTATCGTGTTTGGAGTTTTTAATCTCGTATTTATCTTCTTCAGCAACACCACGGGCTGTTGAGTTTGTTATCGATTCCCTCATAGTAGGAAACATTACACTAAATTATATAGAAACACTTATCCCAGTCCCGTTTTGTCATTTTGGATAAGATTATGGCGTTATTTCCCCCTGGAGAGTGGTTTGTTAGTGGCCACTTTGGGGGACAAGAGCCTAATAATTTTGTCTACATGTACCACTGTTGTGATAATAATCTCTTTTGTTTATAAGTATTTATGTTTGTGCTTCAAGCCTAAAATAGACGTTTTTATCATATAATTTACTAGCATTGGTACATTAATATACGTGTTACTAAAGCAGGCCATTATTGCACGGCGTGAATTTAACTGTGTATATTAGTAGTCTCTCCGTGTCCAATACTATTTCGTAGCTCGTCAACCAAACTCGAGAAGTACATAAATCCGCACTTCTCTGTGTTAAAATGGACCGCCTAAGTTACAGAAAAGCGACTTAAGTATGGATTAAGTTCACACAGTTGCTATAAAACCAATAAACAAGTTGATATGAACTCTACAACAACCCGTAAAAATATGATTCGCCATCAGATCATTGAATCTCTATACTTACTGATAATAAAAGAACCTCGATAAAATATCATTCGCTCCGTATTTTAGTAATCTTTTACACGTGACAACTCATCTACCTACCCCGGACAAATCCATTTCGGATTTGGAATTGATTTGTCCGGGGTAGGTGGATGATTTTTCATGATATTTCCTTGTTTGTTTTCCTCGGCGTGTACCAACAATATTTTATTTATAATATTGATCTTTTTACTGCTGGAGTGCAAACTGTAATAAGAACTCCCAGAACTTCACTACATATGTATGTAGTATAAAACAAAGTCGCTTTCTTTGTTCCTATATCCCAATGTATACTTAAATCTTGAAAACTGCAACGGATTTTGATGCGGTTTTCTTAATCGATAGAATGACTGAAGAGGAAGGTTTACACATCCACTAAATAGTGGGTTTCTAATGTGATGTCGTAAATATTTTTAATACAACACAGGCTGAATCCTACGAGATTTATCAAAATAATGTACAAAGCATTGTACACATTGAGGTCTACAGAAAACTCCGCGATGGTAAATATCCCACAATAATTTTTTTTGTCATTTACTTTTATAACAAATAATGGCTAATTTTCGAAGCGATTGTAACCAATCCAGCATTAATATTTACCCAATTAAATACCTCAAATGCATTGTTGATTTATTACAGATCTTGAAAGAAAAAGAAATTGCGGCGGTACCGACCGGCCGGGGCGGCGCGCCGCCTTTTTTTATATACAACGTTCACAGTTTTTCTGTTGTGTAATTAGTATCAGCATTGCACCCGTGCGAAGCCTCGGGGGTTTGGTAGTTATCAATAAAATAAACACAAGAACTACCTACCAAATACCACATGTAACTTTCCACGCTCTGATGAGAGCCCAAAGAAATAGCTCCGGTTGTCATACCAGCTGTTCCATTGTGCGAGATGTGGGCTATTTGTCATTTCACACGAATACGCGATCACCTAACAAACTGCCTTTACTTACAAATGCAAAACATAAATCCAACATGTTACTGTTGTATGGTTTCATACAACTCTGACCAACCTTACGGTCAAACAGATTACAAGTTTCTCTTTTCAGGGAAAACGACAGATAATGTGAAAATAAATACAACTGTTCTTGGATATGTAGATCTCGTAAACGTTCGTTTTGCGTCGAACCGGGCACGGCTGTCTTTGCGGATTACGCCATAAGCCTTATTGAAGTTCCAAGTAGACGCAGATTTAATTTATAGACCGTCAATGGCCTCCTGAACTGAGTAAATTAATTAGAATTTTGACGTAGGCCGCTGTCAGGCGCTCCGTTAGTGTACCGCACCTTCGCTCAGGAATACTAAATCCCGACCATTCCAAGCAAACGGTTCTGACTTAATTAAATTAATTATGTCCGACGTGGTCTTAACATTTAATTTAGATATTCAAGAAGCATCTAAACTTTTTACAACCACACATCATCCGCAAGGGATTTTCGTAAAGTAAGTTTGTTCTGGGGTCATGGAAATACAGATTATTATAATATTTACGTAGGTGTGTGAATGAATACAACTTTTATCAAAAGCTTGTAGCCCGTGTACGCACACACGCCACAGCTTTGTGCGGTTTATTTGATGAACTTTACAGAAAATACTAATCTTCAAACTTCACTAAAGTTGTTTTTATAAAAGGCCGTTAATCGGAACGGTTATCTATTATGACATGACTGACATAACTAACCAGAAGTCCATAATAAAAACCTCATCGAGATTCAGTACCGTTTGTAACTGTTAACTTTGTTCAATTTCACTTTTTTGTGGGCTGGGTTGCGTAAGCAAGTTAGAAGATTTGAGATAGTCAGATATTTATTTAAAATCTTTGATTTAAAGCCAATTAACTCCGTAGTTTTCATGAACATGTGTTTTTTATTTTGGAACTTGAAACAATACACATATTCCGTATACAATTTACGATTATATTGCTTCTAATAAAAAGCCTTAACCGTTCCAGTTGGCAATTGGTCATTCAAAGTTGTTTCAAATTTTGTTATTCATAAATAATGTTTCAGTCAGTTTGGTGTACGGAAGCTCGTTTAATCTGCGAGGTTAATCCGGTATTATCGGATCGTATTATTATTATCTGTACCTTACAACTCGCAGGAACATCTCCACTTCTTTGTTACCTAACAGTTGTTTAAAGTGACGTGGAAAACCGAAATTCTATAAAGTGGATTCATCTAGTGAGTTTTTGATATCGGAGTTTAGTTTCCATCTGAAAGGAGCTAACCTATTAGCTCCTTTTTTATTAGCAGCGTGCTTCTACACGCTGCAAGCAAAACCAAATTCGTCTTAACTACAAGAAAAGGCTTAATTAATCTGTACCCATTCCCATTCCATCTTCTAGCAGAAATGGACCTACCTACCAACAGTAGTACCTACCTACCTAATAGAAAGTATGACCACAACTCATCAAAGATCATTGATATTAAAGATCACGAGTTACGTATCATGAGTTTGTAGCAAAATCAAAAGTCATTTATTCAAATTAGGCTGAGAATCAGCACTATTTGAACGTCAATATTACATAAGACAATCTCCCAAAACGCCTACCCACCGACACTTCCTAGTGCTTTCGCTAGGAAGAAGAAGTGGCGGAACAAACACCCTAGCAGGCAGCAGCACAGATGTCTGTTCATTTAAAAAAACGCGTGACTTTATACAATACTATGTATAGTAATGAACACAAGAAACTACAACAACAATTAAATTATTTACCATATCGCAGCTAGTCACGCCAAAATACCAACAAAGCAAAAGAATAAAATAAAATATCATTAAAATGGAAATGTAAATGAGTTAAAACTTATTACCTAAATAAAAGCCCCAGGTATAAAGGGCGTGGCGGCTCACATATTTATGCATTGTAAAAAATTAAATTATAATATATGAACTCATATAACGTGTCAGTAAGCTAATTCCGGAGAAAGAACACAAACATTGCCTTGAGTTAATCAGAGCGACCCATTTTTATCATTAAAATAATCATTTACGAAATAATATGCCTCTAAGCAAAGCTTGAATTTGATTTGTGCTTTATATGCATTGTAAGGTAAGTCTAGTAAAACAGAGGGTATCTTATTATGAAATTTAGACACCCTCTGCTTTGCTAGACTTACCTCAGCAGTATCTACAACCGCCATATGTGAACAACGCGTCATATTGACGTCACACTAATTCTACCTCTTACAAGCAGAGTTAATCGTGCAACTTGCATACATAGATCTTCCCAAAATCAACCATTGGGCAAGTGCTCGCAAAACATAACACCCGTCTGGTCGGAGGATCCTCCCTTTTCTATGGAGGATGAGTGAACTTCGCTCTTTTGTTCTTTATGCCTTCACAAGTTGTTGTAACTGTAGTATTATTTAACACAAAGATCCGGTTTTGTAAGAACATAAATGGACTATATCCATAACTTTCTATTCAGTAAAAGGATTCACCCTTAAACCAAACCAAATTTTAAAAAAAATATTTAGTAGTGCAATCGGGTTCCTCCGACCGCGTCTCAAGAAAAATTATATTACGGTGCGTGGCGTTTTAATTGGCAATAAACCATTTAAATTATGAAAATAGCATAATAATTTGATTATAAGGGGGACTTTGGTGCCCAACAAAACAAATCACTCTATGTCAAACAAAAAAATTAGGTACAAGTATAATATTGTATAGCTCTATTAAATTAACCTGTCCACTAATAGGTTAATTTTCATATATATCTCTCATCAGTCATCGACTCAAAGCGATCCCTAGTAATTAGATTTACAAATTAATTAGCAGCGTATTATTCTGGAACAGCAGTTTAACAATAATCACTGTTAGATTGTTGTTGTTGTTGCAAATTGTCAATGGTAACTAAATCCAGTACCTAATATGTAATGGTATCATTAGAACGATATTAGAGTGATAGTGTCACCTATAATTATGTAATTAGTAACCTCTTTCCTGATAACAAGGTAACTTGTTTTGGGGATGTTTCTTTAGGAAACATTTTTCGGCCCCCGTAATCTTCATTTATCTATTTTTGTTACAATTATTTTACCTTGGCAGAAATAATAATACCCCTGAATAATACCCCGGAGGCTTGATCCTATCAAATCTGTGATCATAGGACAATAAGAAAATCCGTACAACGTACTACCGCTACCTTATTTTTTTAACCTAATAAAAAAAAACTGTGCAATTTATTTTGTATTTGTTTTGTCCTAAGTTTCGCCGTGGATTACAGTATAAGACAAACCGGCCAAGAGCATATCGAGTCACGCTCAGTGAAGGGTTCCGTAGTTTCCCGTCCATCACAATAAGTGTCCGAACTTAGAAGTTAAAAAATGGGCTATTTGTAACATTGAGTTGAGATACCTACTATGTAGGGAAATCTAAAAACGGGCCCACGAAGGACGGTAAGTAATAACTAAAGAGTTATAGATTTTAACTACACATGGAAAGTTTGTAAAATAATTTTGTTGAAACATACTCCATGTTTCAACAAAATTATTTTCAATCAAATTTATCAACTCCATATTTCTACGGCAAAATAAATGTTGCAAGTGCGCATTGTCTGCGGATCGGTTAGTTATATCCTACAAGTGTTTACGTAGATATTTTACGTTCCACAACGTAAAATATCTACGTAAAAACGGTGAAACTAAAGAAAGACTTAGGATAGCCAGCCTTTCGGTCTTCTATAGGATGCATTTTAGGGAGTGTGCGAAGGAATTGCATGATTTAATTCCCCCATCTCCGTTCCACCATCGGACGACCCGTCGTACGGCGAGTTTCCACCCTTACGTTGTTAACACCATTACGATCCGGACGAATCGTTTCGCCTCCTCCTTTATACCGCGTACATCGAGGAACTGAAACAGTTTGCCAGCGGCGGTGTTTCCGTCGGACTACAATTTGAGTGTCTTCAAGGCTAGAGTGAATAGACTCTTAATAAACTAGTGCGCTTTACCATCAACGACTGCGTCACTGCTTACCATCAAGCGGGATTGCGGTCAAGCGCTAGTTTATAAATTAAAAAAAAAAGAGTTATAGATTTCAACACACATAGAAATTTCTAAAAAATGTTGTAATTTGAGTCCCACGATGAGTAGTGGGAAGGGGTTATAACATGGAGTGATAACTAGATTAGGGAACACCAAGTTTCTACTGGTCAATAAAAGTCGCATGCGCACGTTGTCTGCAGGTCAGTTACTATATCATGCTGAAGTACTTACGTAGATATTGTACGGAAAATGAAAAAATTTCAATGACAACAATGACGGCGAGAGACCAACCAAACAATTCGACAATTTAATAGCTCATACCTAACCCATGGGGTCGTGACGGGTATGGAACAGCGCGAATTAACGCAAACTAGCTACAACGCAATCTCTCGGGAAATGGGTTACTAATTTATACAAACTTATACGTAATAAGTAACTTTGGATTGCGTACACTGATTTTAATATTTTATATTATAATTTGAAAGAAAATACGTTCAGATAATAAAATATGTAAACTAATATAAAAAATGCTTAAATTAAAATACGGTTAAATTACAAACTTAGTTCAGAAATTATTTTGTACAATTTTTCAAAAACTATTCAATCTATCATGTTCAACATAATTTTCTGAAAAAGTGTTGGTACAGTTCTACTTTTGAGGTTTTTTATATTGTTAAGGTTATGGTTCAAAAGATAGAGGGGACGCGTTTTTTTTTTCACTTTTGGAGCGATTATTTCCAAAAAATATTAAAATTATCAAAAAATTATTTCGATAAACCAGTATTCATTTTTAAATACCTATTCAAAAATGTATCACATGTTAGGATTCAAAAGAAAAAAGCCTCCCCACAATACGTGTACAATGGAACTGCGTCTACTAAAACATTTTTTTTTACAGTTTTTAAGTACTAAATTTCAGCTTTCTAGTGCGAACAGTTACTGAAATTATTCGCGGACGGACATATAGACAGGCAGACAGACTGACTTGGCGAAACTATACAGGGTTCTTAGTTCACTAAGAATATATTATAACCAAACCAGCCCCCTAATCGGCAAACACATTTTTGTCAAATGATTGCGACTAGTTAGGATCAGTTGGTATCGCTCGGACCGCCCATTGGTCCGTTCGATCCAAACGATCCCAACTAGTCGCAATCATTTGACAAAAATGTGTTCGCCGATTAGGGGGCAGATTAGAAAAGCTTAAGAATATCCGCTTTCGAGAATCCTCGGTGTTCTAAACCAATATGTAATATATTATTTTTACTTAAATAGGAATAACCATCAAGCAAAAAATATAAATCGTAGAAAAATAAAAGCTAATTGGCAGTCAGTAACTTTTTATAAATCTAATGATGACCCCAAGTCAAATAAAAGCTATTTTCCAAGTTCAAAATAAGTCCAGAACAATTTGGAAAGACACTAGCTAGATACAGGTTAAGCCACATAATGAATCCTGGCACTAAGCCGGATTTTTTCCTGAGTTGGAGAAAAACAACTATTCTCGAAAAATGTAATTAAGTATCAATTAATGGCACAAGAAATCTTTTAACTACGTCAGCTTAGCGCGGAGCATAAATTCCTTGCACCAAGTGTACTAAATGATTCAGGGAATTTAGATTAAGATGGGCGGTTAAGTGGTATACTCCTAATATTATTTATAAGATATGGGCTACTAAGTGCGTTCCCACACTTAAAGCGAGAGCAGGCTGAAGTCTGAAAGGTTCATTAAATAATGTTGACAGAATGAATGGTACACGTGAGTCATTTCATTACACCATTTACATACGACATAAGACTTTTGACATCTTTTGGACAAAAGTATTTTCAGTAAAAATAAATTGTTAATTTTATCCATAAAGTTACACTTTGCCTAGGGTATCAATAGAGCTTTTTTATAATTATTATAAACTAGTGTTTGACCTCAATCCCGCCTAATAGTAAGCAGTGATGCAATCGTTGATGGTAAAGCGCGCTAGTTTATTAAAAGACACTCAAAAAAAAATCTGAGTAAATAGGAAAGAAGACGGCAATTGATCTAGATGACGCAATGTTAAACCTAACAATTTGACCAACGATTTTGCGCCAGAGGGAGATTGATCTGTAGACCCTCCACGACCAAACTCCTGTCACAACAACATTTGGCGCATAGCTCCTATGAATATTTGCACTGGTCTGGTCGTGCCTCGGAAAGCACGTTAAGCCGTTGATCCCGGTTGCCATACGAACATCTAGTGGCAATCGTTACGGGTTGTTGGAGCCCTCAAAAGTCCAACAATTGGTCTAACTGCAAATCTTCGATATCGCTTTCGGTTTGTGGAGGTCAGATGGCAGTCGATTCACGGAAAGTATCGAAGTTTAGCCAAAACCAGCAGTTAGACTGGTGAAGCGGACCCCTGACTCCAAAGCTGAAAAGCTTCGGGTGGGACCGGGATTAACGCTGAGATGCTGATGATTATATTATGCGGCATCAAGCTCTTCATGATAACAATAGGAGAATAGTTTTCGTTTACAGAACTTTGCACTCGTAGTTGTCAAAAAGATTGAAATTGACTAACAAAGTCAATTACAACTGCAACAAACATTTAGATTGTAGATAACCACTCTATCTAAGATAAAGACACTCTACACAATTGTAGAATCATAAACACTATCCAAGTACAATCTCGGGAATTTTGCGTATCTATTCAACAAAGTTAAAGGACAAAACATTTCATTGTGATCAACTCAATGTCGCAAATAATTCCGAATAAATTTTATCACTTCACTTTCTTCCTTAGAATCGTGCTTTTGTTGCAATACGTGAAGCAAATAAATCACGTTGTGTATTGTCGTTCCCACAATTCCTATCGTTTTTCTATAGAAATTATAATAATAATTCTTTCATACTCCATTACACGCGAAACTTTAGGCACTGAGAGGCGTAGGCAGTTTTCTGTTACCTTGTACCTACATGCTTGTATTTTTTCAGATCGGCAGAAAAGTATATGTAAGGAAAATACAAAAGTTTCCGAAAAGAGACAAATTTATTATTTGAATATTTTGTCTGAGTTGGATAAACAAGTTTCGTTATAAGCAGAAACTTGTGATGATGTATCAGAGGTTCAGAGTCGGGTACATATTTTATACAACACTGTCACTGTATATAGAGCAAAACGACTAGTCACCGTTCCATTTATCCTTCCTTACTAATATTATAAATCGGAAAGTGCATCTTTGCAAATTTTGCAGACGTAAAGTTAGAAGTCCGGATTAAATAATAGGGTACTTTTTATCGCAGAAAAAATTGATATTACCGAAGGAAAACAAAAAATATTGTTAGCTTCATACCAGTTCGGTGATAGATGGCGCTGTGTGTCGTTTGAAACAAGGTAATATATTGCAAACGAATATGCACATGTAAACTTAGAAGCTAAATGATACGATAATTAAACCCCGAAAATAAGGAATCTAACAAGCGCGATATAACCAAATTCCACGCGGGCGAAGCTTCGGGCGGAAAGCTAGTAGGTAATAAAGCTACAAATATTATATCACAGAGAATGGACGTGTGATGACCGAGGATAGTATTTTTAATTGCTTTCAAGTTGGAACTTCAACGATGTATAGCATTTGCCACATCCGGAAAACATGAGGAGATTTAATTATCTAAAGTTGCACGACAGTTTGTTGATGGATACAGGGTTAGCATTAAAGTCTTTGTGCATTCCATTTCTGGCCCTTTCTAGTTTCCTTCGTAATTATTTAAGTTTTGATTATATCTAATGGGTTTTATTAATTTTGTCTGTATGTTGCAGACTTTTCTCTTTTCACACGACATCATGGGGTTTGAGCCTCCATTCACTGTTTAAGACAAGATTCTCAACCTTATTTTGGCTACCGCCCACTTTAATACTATATTTTTTCCTAGAGCTCTAAATTTTGTTATCTATCACAAATCCACCATTTTCTAAAATAATTCTGCAAGTCTCATACGCCTACGAGAGGGCGTTATCGCCCTCGTTACGAACCTATGGTTAGGATGAAATTGAGATATAACAAGATGAAGTAGAGGTAATTGTGGTCAGTACCTTCGCGCCTTCCATTGTTACTACTGATATATATATATTGTCTATACCCTCGCCCAAACCGTGAACAAGCCGAATATACTGCTAATACATGTAAATAGTTACGGGCGCCATTTTTTGATATTATATTCCGCATAAACAGCCTATCGGCTACTTTGCATACAAATTGTACATTCTTCTCAGCTGTAGAGCGCAGACCTGTATAAATTACCGTCACATTGTTCCAAACGTTTAGCTTGATATTTCAATTTCGACTCACGAACTTGCAAGTGTTTAGAGACGACGCTATGTAAATAATTTTAAACTTTAGTCTAGGCTGCTTTTCTTACTTTAATGACAATGCAGTGAGTGGGTGGTAATTTCGGAAACTCCGGGTCCCGTTGTACGCGTTACTATTTTTATCTTTTCTATGTGTGCATCTGGGAATCCAGTCAGGATCCTAAACGTAATTATTTTTCAAGCTTTGCAAGGGTCGAGAACAATTACTGTTCGTCTTTGTAAAATTTATTACAATATACTAGCATACATCTGCTGTTCCCATACAGAAAAAAAGAAAAACACTTTAGCTTCAATATCACGATATTTTCATCTTTTGTCATAAGACTTTCGAGGTAGGTGTGAGCGTATAAGACATTGATAGTATATATTGCGAGTAAGAATCGGCCTCTTTACATACAATAACGATATTTGCGCTAGGAACAGAGGCAAAAATAGAGTCCCAAGCGACTCCCTTCACGGGTTATGCTGATTAATTCTTTAAGATACATATCAAAACAGAAAAGGTCTTAAAATGTGGCATTAGGGAAAATACACGTAGGTATTTTTTTCTAGCGTTGCTGTCGGCTTCGCGGAAACTATAATGTACGAAGTAAGGTATCTATGTTACAGCCGCATTTACAACTAACATTAAAATTTCATACGCAGAAAGGTGGTTCTCGACATCTCCTCCACATTTTATAAGTTTTTTTTTTTAATAATTACAAACTAGTGCTTGACTGCAATCCCGCCTGATGGTAAGCAGTGATGCAATCGTTGATGGTAAAGCGCGCCAGTTTATTAAGCCTATTTACTTAAAATACTTAGTGAATAGGAAGGAGACGGCAGTTGAACGAGATGATGCAATGTTAAACCCAACATGACCAACGATGCTGCGCCAGAGGGAGATTGATCTGGGGACTATCCACGACCAAACTCCCGACACAACAACATTTGGCGCATCGAACCCGGCACACATCGCAACACAACTGCTCAGACCCGTCCTCCGTACGGCTTCACCAGACATCAGACAGAACACGACGAATCGTTTGGCGGCAAGACTTTGTCTGGTGGGTGGTAACTTCTGCCGGCAGCCGATGTTATGGCCTACCACCGAGAGAAGAATTCGTTTCTTTTGTTTATAATCGACTTCATTAGTTTCAAGATATAATTTACGCAGTTGTCATTTCTCTTATAAGCATGATTTTTGTATGGATAAAATGCCAAAGAGCATTATTTTATTCAGATTCCCAGCTTACTGCTAACAGCCGCCAGTTTTCTGCGATTTTCTTTTTAAACGTTATTGGGTGCTCAATTAAGTAGTTACAATTACAACGTCTTAACTGTTTAACAGTACCTACGTCTAACTAATACAATTTCCCACCTGCTTGACAAAGTTCATTGTAGCAATTACGGCACTACCGTAATATGTAACTTAGGTTATTAGTGAATTACCTCTATAACGGTACAGTGCGTTTCGGGTTCCATACGATAATGTTATGTTAGGCTAGCGTGTCACGCATGTTACACGTTTGCCATCAATTATAACCGCAAGCTGTTCGAGTCAATGCTCTTGGTAATTTAGGATTTAATATGATGTGGTTAGCCTATTAGTTACAAAGGTAACGTTCAGCATAATTATATTGAATGCCCTCGAACGCTCCACAATTACTGATAAGAGTATGGAAGAAAAATACTTATAGTGATGTCTCCAAGTAACATGGGACCAGCAATGTAATGCCGTAACATAGTAATCGTAACAGTGGTTTTAATTTTTTTTCTGAGCAGAACATTCTTTACTTAGTAGTAGTAGTTTACTTAGTTCTTTCCTAGTTATTCCTATGCGTTTAAATATTTGTTCCGTGTGGGAATCGAACCCGCGAAAGGAAACTATGAAGCATTAGATTAGCTATATATTTGAAAAGTATTGTTAATCGTTTTTTTTTTTCAGATTATACAATTTTTTGACAGGAATTTACTACGCACACATAATTAAATGAAAGTCATCACTATTAACTCGGACCAATAATTACATATGAAGACATTTAAGAGACAATGTGCCCGATGTTAGTTAACCTATACATAAACCTCACATTGGTTAGTATAACTTGTTAAGTATCAGCAAAATTAACACATAATTTACATACCTACCTACATATGCCCGGTACAGATTGGTGATATGTAACTTGAAATGTAACACAAATGAGCCTTGGACGGCTGACTTAACCAAGCGAAATGTAAGACAATGTTCTTCTAAACTAACTGTGGGCGCTTCACATAACATAACGGCAAGGGACAATCTGGATCGGATTATTTGGAGGCCTTTACTTGATTATAACGGAAACGCTATATGTGAGTCTCTCTTCTCAGTATGGACACTTTTTTGGATGACTAAGTGCAATGAGGGCAAATCCAGGGATTCAAATCTTCGAGCTGAGTGGTTTGACTTTACTGTATCAAAAACGCTGTCTAGGAACAACACTTAATTACTTTCAGTGATTACGTTTATACAAATTTTACGTTATAGAAATTTACAAATATAAATACAAGTTCTACTTTATTGCACACCACAAATATACATGACATTATAAAATACCACACATAATCTACGGACGCTATGTTAGCGGCGTTCTTTATAGAAACCTTAGCTTAATATTCCTCTACCACTTACTACTTACTACAGTAACAGGGATCGTGCCTAAAAAGCTGAAACTGATTTCAGTATTTATGTAGACAGTACATTATCTTTTGAAAAGTCATATTTTGAGCACGGTATCTATAATATGTCAGAACGTTTTGGAATATGATAAGCACGATATTTGCTGTCAAAACTCATCTGTTGAGACGAGCATGTTGGACATTAAACATAAAGCACGAAAAAAAAATCTTTTTTTTTTTCTAAAACAATGAATCCTAAATGGTACTCTACGCGAGATGAACGCTGAAAAATGCTGAAATATTGTACGCGAAACGTTTTAACAGTTTTATCTATTTTATTTTGTATTCAAGCGCATGCAGTTTTAATATTTAATTGCTCCTTTCTCTGCCATACCTCCAAGCGATCCTTCTGGCCTTCACCAGTTCTCTCTGCCTGGTTTTTAGGAAATACTCCCTAAGACTGCATATCTCGCGACTGTGGAGGTTCTTAGTGTTTAAAAAGCCTCATCCTCCACATTTTCGCGGGATGTACAGCCTCATTACCGATGACAGTGGATGATTTATAGCCAGCAGCGTATGGACCCTCTCATTCAAGGTTTCGAATACAGTTTGAGTCCATTTGAGATGCCGAAAGAAGAGTACATAGCTAAAGCGGTATGACCCTACCATTAAACGCGCGCGCACCTTGTTTCCGCCAGATGAAAGACTATTAAGTACTTACTTATTTAGGCCGCAAAAGAAGCAGTTCTTCAACAATTGCTTCATGTCGGTAACATTGATACCCAACGGTTCCAACATACCCAAATATTTATAGGTTTCCACAATCCTTCACTTTACATATGACTGCAAATTCATTCACACTAAATTTCATCCTGTAGGCCTAGTATGAGTTTTCAATACGAAACTCGATCGTCGATATAGAGCGCGTTTTGCGCTCTCATTGGTTGAGAGTTCTTACGACCTTGAAGCGGGCCAATCGCTGAGTCAAACGCGCTCTATATCGACGATCGAGTTTCGTATTGAAAATTCATACTAGGCCTACTGATGGCACTGCTGAAAGTTTCAGTAGTTTCAACAGTTGCAAATTGTTGAGAGCAAATAGTTTTAGGTCATCAATGTAGAGGAGGTGAGACCTAACCACCTTTGTCTGGTCGCGTTGAAACACTGCGTAAATTAATTAAGCTATACTGCGGCCAACGACAAAGAAAGTGTAATATGGCTATTCCATGGTTCAAGGCTTAATCAATCAAGCTCAACGTCATACAGCATATTTTTAAGTTGGATGACCCACATCTGACCTGTTGACAGCTGGCTCTAGTACCTGAAAGACAGAGGATCCGACCACGGTACACAGTTAAGTTACTTCCCCCCTCTGTAGCGCCAAAGTATGCGTGCATTACTTTTTCATTAACAGTTTTTGTCCTTCTCATACGGTGCACACATTCACCCTACTATACGAGGCCGATGGGCCTCGATGTCCTAAACCGGCTGGCGTCCTCTCCGTCGACGAACATTTGGTGACATCGTGAGCGGTGAGAAATGCTCGTCGCTCGACGCAGCTGCAGCGGTCGGTGTCGTCACAGCGGCGCTCACAGTGGCTGGATACCGGCGGCGGCGAATCGAAGCTGAACGACGATTCCGAGGGTGGTGAGAGTGCACGTCCTGTGGCTGATCTTGTAAAAATTTCATAATTATATTATTTAGTTTTGGTACTGGATTGACCCAGGGTACATGACAGATGACCTCCGGTTCGGCAATTTTGTAGTACTTAAGTATACAGTATGTATGTACATTTTTATATCAATTTTAAATGAAAGGGCCCAAACCCTTTCATTTTGCCTAGATGATTCGCAATATATATACTGAAGAAAAACTGACTTTAAATATTAATCTGGTGTACTACTATGATGTGTTAACACCATCAATAAATCGTTTTAAAAAAGGGATAGCGCCATTGATTCTGTATAGCCCCGTCTTTGTCTGACACTGGAACCATGATGGTAAAACATCATCATAGTAACCCCCCTGAAAATGATTGAAATATGACGTCTTGACGTAGACTGTGTTGCTAGTTTTTTTTTTTAATTATCTTTATTAATCTTGTAACCCATTGAAACATTGGGAGCCACTGAACTAATATGAGACAGACAACTGACATCCTTTTACCCCTGATTTTCCGTGACATCATAGACACGGCCATAACCCACAGACAATCAACTAAATATTGTGCTTCATAAATGTGGGGTCGAACTAACACAAAAACTGCGTCTCCATATGAATATATTCCCCTCAGATCCACGATGAATGATATATTACGTAAATTATTTATCTTTCTGTAGACGACTTCCGTTTCCTATCGTTAGCTGACAAAAGGATCAACTCGTCATGTGTCTGCAATATTTTCTCATGAAAATCATATTATATCCTAAAGTTTCATCTGTAACGTAGCGTCAAGGAAATAAATACATACCAACATCATGTCATTGGAAAATTGTCTTTTTGTAAATGAAAATATCTAGTTATACGAGGGTTAAACTGAAAGTTCTTAGAAAATCAAAAACTGATAACATTAGCCAGTTATTAGTTTTATTATATCTTTTCAAAATATTGTCCATTCACGTCAATGCGTGCGGCATGCGATGGAACCACTGGGAAAAGCACTTTGCCCACTCGTCCTCGCTTCTTCAGCATTCATAAACCGCTTTCCTTTAAGTTTTTCTTTAATTTTTGGAAATAAATAAAAATCACAAGGCGCGAGGTCGGGACTATACGGCGGGTGACCCAGTAATTCAACGTTTGATGTCGCCAAATAGTCGATCGTTCGCTTGACGGTGTGCGACGAGGCGTTGTCGTGGTGAAGGAGGATCCTACTGCGAGGTCGTTTCTCTCGAACTTTTTCCAAGACAAGTGGCAAACAATTGGTAGTGTACCATTCTGCAGAACTGTTTTTTTGATCCTCTAACACAATTGTTGCGAAATGACCTATCCTTCCAAAGAACGAGGCCACCATTTTTTTTCCCGCACTTCGATCTCTCTTCACTTTAGTTGGCAACTCCTCGAAAGGAAACACCCACTGAGCAGATTGTCTTTTGGTTTCAGGATCATAACAGTAAATCCAGCTTTCGTCACCTGTTAGTATGTCGAACACAGCATTTGAGTCACCTCCGTTAAATCTTTCAATCATTTTACGGCACCAATCCACACGATGGAGTTTTTGAACCTCAGTCAAATTATGAGGTATCCACCGGGCGCAAAGCTTCCTGACCGCTAAATGTTCGTGGAGGATTTTGTGCACTTGACTCATACCGATGCCTAAGCTTGTCCGAATCTGCTGATAGGTCACTCTTTTGTCAGTCTCTATCATACGCCGCACAACACAGATGTTATCTTCAGTCGTCGCCGTAGAAGGCCGTCCCTCACATAAATCATCAATGAGATTAGTGCGACCACGTTTAAACTCATTAAACCAGTTGTAAACAGTCGCACGAGATGGGGCTTCATCGTGAAAGGCCAATCGTAGTCTATCATAAGTTTCTTGTTGACTTAAATGACATCGAAAGTCATAAAAAATCATTGCACGAAAATTTTCTCGTGTTAAATTCATGTTGACGTGACACAGACAATTTTCAATTTGCCGCCAAATCGTATAACTAATGACAAATTAATGAAATATATACTCAGTAATATTGCCAAAGAGTTCTATTTTCAAATTTTAGAATTATTTTTTTATTATATTGTTTATAAGTGGCCAGTTCTAAGAACTTTCAGTTTGACCCTCGTAAATTGACTCTCCGACAAGATGATTTTTTAATGACTTGTTGCCAGGATAACTTTGAACTCACTAATGGTTTTCTAAAACAAATTAGTTACACAATTGAACAGTACTCGCCCAGTAGTAAGGGATTCGACTTACGAGTCGTATAGGTCATGGGTTCAAACCCAAGTAATTGCAATGTATAATTAATTAATTTACAACTGCTCTTTGAAGGAAAACATCGTGAAGAATCCGACATGTGCAAGGACAAAAATCGAAGACTGTTCTACTAAGTCACACTGGGCCCGCTCAGTAGTTTACAGCCCACTCCCAAGAGCTGCCCGTGTCTTAATAGTGTAAATATTGTAAATTACATAACCACACAATACATAGACAGTCTCCGTGGCGTAGCGGTAGCGAACGCGGCCGCTGCGCAAGGAGGCACGAATTCGATCCCCGCGCTGTTCAAATATTTGTATGCATGAATATTTGCACTGGTCTGGTCATGCTTCGTAAAGCACGTTAAGCCGGTTGCCATACGAATATCTAATGGCAATTGTTACGGGTTGTTGGAGCCCTCAAAAGTCCAACAATTGGTCTAACTGCAATACTTCGATATCCCTTTCGGGTTATGGAGGCCAGACGGCAGTCGCTTCACGGAAAATCGAAGTTTAGCCAAAAAATCAGCGTAAAGCAGACCCCAGAATCCAAAGCTGAAAAAGCTTCGGATGTGATTAACACTGAAATGATGATGATGATGATGACATAAGTACACAATAAAGCATATTTTGTTATTCGGTCTACTAAAGATATAAATACAATGCCAACTAATAATTAAGTACAAGTTATATAAATCCAAGTAAATTAATAAAGAAGAATGCATAACCATTAGGTACAATAGAGTAAACTGAAATAAACAATATCGACTGCTAAAACTAGTTCTGAGGAAACAATAAAATATTTTAAATATTGGAACAATATTTATCATGCAGTTCAACTCAATAATCGATATAATTATGTTTCCAATAAAACTGTTGGAGGTGAAACAGCTACAGGCATCTTTGTATATTTCAAAGTGGCGTAGCAAGTCCCAGCACACCTAACTGGGAATTCTTTGTTGATGAAATATGCTTTCATTTGATTTATCAAACTTCTTTGTACGCTTGACTGTCAATTATTGAACAACGTTGTCAATTAACGAACAATTGATCAACGTGTAAGAATTTAGACCAATTTATACCTATATTCTCGCCAAGCTCCATAAAGAATAGAGGTAAATAAATCAATTTAGAGTTATCACAACTTACGTTTTACAAATCTCTTGTTATTTACATGATTTTCGACTTTTACATGCTAACTATTTATTTACAATTCTTACTGCAGCATATTTCAATAGAATCACTAAAGTAACATGCATAATAACTTGATATTTTAAAAAGTCGACATTAATCTTACGCGATAGCCCTATAGGAAAAGAAAGATGGATGAAATCCAAGTTTTAAACACATTTTGTGGAATTCAAACAATGAATAAAGTTGAGGCATTTGTCAATACAATTTTGCGTATTTTATTTACTTTCAAATCAACTGCATAACACATGCGTTGTAATAATTTCAAGTATGGACTAAGTAAATATATATGTATCAAAAAATTTAACCTATTAGGAAATTAGCTTATATATGTGTCATATTTCATTAAAATCGGTTAAGCGTTCTGTGCAAATCATAAATATCTAAACAAGTAAACTGTTTACATTAGTAGGAAGTAGAATTATTACTTTTATGAAATTCATCTATCTAAAAAAGGTTGTTAACATCTGTCTTTTAGGCGTAAACTACTCGTTGCCTAGCAACGGTTTGCTTACCTCTATTCTTTATCGAATTTGGCCGGCATATAGTTTGTATATAAGTACACGATTTATAATCTTTATAAGTGTTCCTTTCCATGTTTATTGACGATTTAATGACAAAGACAAAGATATCTATTCGTCGGATATGGTAAATACTTACATAATTTGTTACTGGAAATACTTAGTTATATTCAGGGCGCATCCGCCGCTAAAAACGGCGTGCGTATATTCACAACCATCTGTGCCCCGCGGATTCATCTCGTAAGTTTTGATTCCGTGGAAATATAGGGATAAAATTATCCTATCTGTTATTCATGATTATAAACTACTAGCGGCCGCCAGCGACATCGTTCGCGTGGAGTTAGTTATGCTCCGCTCCTATTGGTCGCCGCGTGATATTATATAGCCTAAAGCCTTCCTGGATTAATGAGCTATCTAACGCAAAAAGAATTTGTCAAATCGGACCAGTAGTTCCTGAGATTAGCGCGTTCAAACAAACAAACTCTTCAGCGTTATATGTTAGTATAGATGTCCAAATCACCTAGAGGTGAAAGTACTCGCGTCATTGTACCGATGGCGCGAGGAAGAGCGGACACGGGGCTCCAGTCCGGTGCAGCGGCAGATCGAGCTGCGCCGAGAGGAGCTCCGTCAGGTCCTGGTGGCGAACTGGCGGCAGAGGCTTATGCGCCCTACCGCCGGCCTCGCTACCGTCGAGGCGATCCGGCCAGTACTCGACGACTGGCTCGGGAGGAGGCACGGCTCCCTGTCGTTCAGGGTGACGCAGGTACTGTCGGGGCACGGCTGCTTCGGCAAGTACCTGCGTCGCTTAGGCAGGGAGCCGGACGCTCGGTGCCACCACTGCGTCTAATGCGGGGAGGACACGGCGCAGCACACTCTCTCCTATTGTGTAGCTTGGGAGGAGCAGCGCCGTGTCCTCACAAATGAAGTAGGAGGCGACCTGACGCTGCCGGCAGTAGTGCGGAGGATGGTCGGCAGCTCAGAGTCGTGGGACGCGGTGGTGTCCTTCTGCGAGGACGTGATGTCGCGAAGGAAGCTGCGCAACGGGAGAGGGAGATATCAACTCCCTTCCCGGGCCGCAGAAGACGCACCGGGCGCCGAGGAAGGGCGGATAACGCCCTCTTCCGCCCCTCATGAATGGGTCCAGGGGCGAGGGACATGGGGAAGTCCCCGCCCCCCCTATTGATGGACCCCGAGGCGGAGGCGCGCGCGAGTGTCGGCGCGCGCCTTTGAGGCGATGCACGGGGTAGTTTAACACCCCACTACACCGTGCAAGAGACGAGGCCCGGACAGACCGGGCCAGCACGAGGGTGTGGGGCCGTGGAAGAATTTAGTCTCACGCGCGCTCGTGATAGAAGACACACCGGGGTGGTTTTAGTCAGTAAAAGTCTGACATACCCCGTCGCCCACCCCAGGGCGGCGGGCATCCTATGAGGATTTCCACCCCGGAAGAAAAAAAAAAAGATGTCCAAATCATATCTAAGTCCGTTTAGTAGTTTTTAAGCTATTGCATAGCTTCTATCGCGGGCCTTGAGCGCGGGGACCGAATCCAGAAATTCCGTAACGAAAAAACCTCACGCTCCCCATCGTCTAACGTCGTTTCAGTTCGGCAGTCTTCGGCACGGTATGTTTGTGTGCGTGCGACTACATCTTTTGAAAACAATTTATAGATTTTCAAAAAGAGCATGCATATTGCAGGGCTCGAACTCAGTTCTACACACTTGCCATGTTACTGATAGTCGCGATGTGCTAAACTTGCGATTAATTTTCTCTCTGAAATAGGTCTTGTTGTAGTTTCCTCAAAATACAACTATCAGCGCCATCTGTCAACACTTATGTACAACAATGTGTTCTGCTTTATCTGTATATAGCTGTTACAATAAAATCTAGTTCGTTCACTTTTGTTAGAAGAAGAGCACGGAGTTTTATTTCAAACATCATTAATAATAAATTATTAATAGGTTATGGGCCCAGAACGTATCTGGCATAATCTAACTAGTTTCTCGCGACAGTGTATTGTGTTTTTATATATAATAGTTGCAGTATAGGAACAGTATAGTTGTGAAATAAGTGCTCGGTAGTAAAGTAGAAAATGGCGTCGCACTCAAATTATTTAATAAACGTTCCCAAGCTCAAAGGACGCGAAAATTACACAGAATGGTGTTTCGCGGCAGAAAATTTTCTTGTGTTGGAAGGCACGCTTGGAATTATCAAACCAGAAGCAGGTCAAGAAGCGATTTCTGCAGCCGAAGATGCTAAAACACGTGCTAAATTAATTTTAACAATAGATCCCTCTATTTATGTACACATCAAAGGAGTTACATCTACAAAGGAATTATGGGATAAACTTAAATCCTTATATGACGATTCAGGATTTACTAGAAGAATAAGTCTACTGAGAAGTCTCATATCAATTCGTCTGGAAAATTCTACTTCAATGAATTCCTACGTTACTCAATTAGTGGAAACGGGACAAAAATTGGCGGGAACAGGATTTAACATCAGCGACGAATGGATAGGATCATTATTGTTGGCTGGATTAACCGAAAAATTCAGCCCAATGATAATGGCAATCGAACATTCGGGGATGAATATTACAACAGACGCCATTAAATCAAAACTACTAGACATGGAAACAGAAGTGAATGAAAGCGATAGTGCTGCCTTTGGAAGTTTTAAAAGCAGGTCGTACCAACATAAGAAACCGATAGCAAATAATAAAAGTCCAAGCCAAAGTAAAAATGGCGGGCAGATGTCAAAGCCCAAAGTTGTTAAATGTTTCAAGTGCAAACAGTTGGGACACTATCGAAATCAGTGCACAAATACTGTAAAAGAAATGGAAAATAAACAAACAAACGCATTTAGTGCAGTTTTCCTTAATGGTTTTTATAGAAAGACTGACTGGTATATTGACTCGGGAGCGAGCGTGCATTTAACAACAAATGAACATTGGATTCAAAATGCACGTTATGATCATAGTATGAAAGAAATTGTAGTTGCGAACGACAGCAAAGTGCAAGTTACATGTTTTGGCGACGTGAAAATTACTACATGCGCAAATAATTGTAATTATAATGTGACAGTTGAAGAGGTTATGTGCGTTCCGAGTCTGACAACAAATCTACTTTCTGTGAGTCAATTAATAAACAAAGGTAATAAAGTATCCTTCAGAGAGAGTGGTTGTGATATCCACAACAGAATGGGAAACTTAGTGGCCACAGGCACCTTAATCAATGGGGTGTACAAGCTGAATATACCAGTGCACCTGTCAGCTGCGGCGGTGGTATCTAATGAGATGTGGCATCGAAGACTGGGTCATGTAAATAATACTTACCTGAATAAAATGCAGCATGCTGTTGAAGGCTTATCCATTAAAGAGAAGGCAGATATAAGCAAAAGTTCCTGTGTAACCTGTTGTAAAGGGAAGCAGAGTCGCTTGCCCTTTCCCAGCAATGGCAACAGATGCACTCAGTTACTCAATGTGGTGCATACGGATGTGTGCGGACCAATGGAGAATGTCTCCATAGGAGGATCAAGGTACTTTATAATATTCATTGATGATTATAGTCGAATGACTTATATTTACTTCATGAAAAATAAACATGAAGCTTTTCAATGTTTTAAAAACTATGCAGCCAAGGTAGAGAATTTACTTGATCGTAAAATTAAGGTGTTACGAAGTGACAATGGCCTTGAATTTTGCAGCAATGAATTTAAAAATTTTATAAAGCAAAAAGGCATAGTTCATCAAAAGTCTAATCCCTACACCCCACAGCAAAATGGATTAAGTGAAAGAATGAACCGCACTATTATAGAAAAAGCTAGATGTTTACTGTTTGATGCAAAAATGAAGAAAGAGTTCTGGGCTGAGGCAACTAACACTGCTGTTTATTTACAGAATCGGACAGTATCAGCCACTTTAAATAACAAAACTCCTTATGAATTGTGGACTAATATAAAACCTGATATTAGTCACATCCGAGTGTTTGGGAGTACAGTAATGAAGCATGTGCCCAAAGAAAAGAGGCTAAAATGGGATGAGAAATCTGAAGAGTGTATCCTGGTGGGTTATGCTGAAGATACGAAGGGATATAGAATATATAACCCTCAAACCAAGGTAATTACAACAAGCCGAGATGTTGTTATTATCGAGAAGGAGATGAGCAACGTAACAGTAAATGAGAAGAATTTGGAAACTAATTTTAAAGAGCAGAAGAGTTCAGATTCAGTGGGGGACAATAGTCTGTCAGATGAGTCATTCACCTCTGCAGATAATGCTGATGATTCTACATTTGTGCTAGATGAAAGTGAAAACTCAGACAGTTCTGTTGCAAGTACTAGCAATGAGGTAAAGAGATTACCTGCTAGAGAAAGAAATCCACCAAAGAGGTATGGTTTTACATACATAAGTACAGCTAGTACCACTGTTAATGACAGTGAGTTATCTTTGGAGGAAGCTCTAAATGGTCCAGAGAAGGAGCATTGGTTGCGTGCTGTCCAGGAGGAACTACAGTGCTTCGAAGATAATAAAGCATGGGAGCTTGCGGACGCCCCATTAGATGGGACAATTGTGAAGTGTAAGTGGGTTCTAAAAAGAAAGTGTGACAGTGAAAATAACATTTGTTATCGTGCTAGACTAGTTGCTAAAGGTTATAATCAGAAAAGTGGTATTGACTACAAAGAGACATTTTCCCCTGTGGTTAGGCATACTACTTTGCGATTGTTGTTTGCTTTAGCTGTACAATTAGATTTAAACACCAGCCATCTAGACGTTAAGACTGCGTTTCTTAATGGAGAATTGGAAGAAATCATATATATGCAAAAGCCAGACTGTTTTGAATGTTCTAATGATGAAAAATGTAAAGTTCTAAAGTTGAACAGGGCTATATATGGTCTCAAACAATCCTCCAGAGCATGGCATAGGAAAGTAGATAATGTTATGTTAACTAGTGGTTATAAAAAATCCAAATTAGAACCATGTTTGTATACAAAAATAGTAAATGGTCTCAGGACAATAGTTACTTTGTATGTAGATGATTTTTTTATATTTTCTAATGATGCTGAAGAAACTAAATCATTAAAAGAGATTTTGAGTAACCAGTTTAAAATTAAAGATTTAGGCCAGATAAAACAATGTCTTGGTATAAATGTTAATATTGATAAAGAAAATAATTTCATAACTTTGAGTCAAGAAAATTATATTGATCAGTTATTATTTAAATTTAATATGTGTGAGAGTAAAACAGTAGATACTCCATTAGAAGTAAAACTAAATGTTGAGAAATTTCAAGGTACAAATAGTAATTATCCTTACCAGCAGCTCATTGGGAGCCTGATGTACTTAGCAGTGCTTACAAGGCCAGATATTGCCTATGCAGTAGGATACTTAAGTCAATTTAATAAATGTCATAGTAATGAACATTGGATGTATGCCAAACGAATATTAAAGTATTTAAAGAAAACTAGAAATTTAGGTTTAAAGTATTGTAAAACAGGTAATGTTGATATTCAGGGTTATGTTGATGCCGACTGGGCAAATGATCCTACAGACAGAAAATCATATACTGGTTTCTGCTTTATGTTGTCAGGTTCAGTTATATCATGGGGCTGTAAAAAACAAAGAACTGTAGCGCTCTCGAGCACAGAAGCCGAGTACATGGCTATTACGGAAGGTTGTAGAGAAGCTGTGTATCTCTTAAATTTGCAATGTGAGATTACTGAACAGATGTATACCATTAAGTTGTATAATGATAATCAAAGCTCACAAAAATTGTCTGAGAATCCTATATTTCATAATAGAACCAAGCATATAGATGTTCGCTATCATTATTGTAGAGAAGTAATTTCTAAAAAGCTTGTTAAAGTTGATTATTTGCCCACCTGCAATATGCCAGCTGATATGTTGACAAAAAGTTTGTGTTCAACTAAACATCATAAATTTGTAAAAATGTTAGGCATTGTAAATGTATTAGAATAATACAGTATTTTGAGAGTGGGGGTGTTGTAGTTTCCTCAAAATACAACTATCAGCGCCATCTGTCAACACTTATGTACAACAATGTGTTCTGCTTTATCTGTATATAGCTGTTACAATAAAATCTAGTTCGTTCACTTTTGTTAGAAGAAGAGCACGGAGTTTTATTTCAAACATCATTAATAATAAATTATTAATAGGTCTTCTATAGAGATATGTCATAGACGTCATCGACGTTGTCATGGCTACCTTAAAAACTTTTCATATAATTAATTATTAAGTACTTTTATTCAAATTAATTTAGTAGTGTTTTTATAAAATAACTTTTTTTTAACGGAAAAGCTAAGATGAATGTCACGCTAATTTTTCATTGGACTTTTAAATTATTTATAGTGTTGTTTACTAAATAAAAGCGCGTGATTTTATAGAGTAAAAAGTGCTCACGCGGCCGTTTTTTCAATTGTTGCAAGAATTCAAAAGACTGTCTTTAAATAGTGTTCAGACGATTGCTCAAAGTGTATCAGATTTCATTAGTAATAGAAATGGCATTTCAGTAATGACTTTCAACTGCCAAAGTCTAAATAGTCATAAATACGATTTACAAGATTCAGTTACGAGACAAACAAATGTGTTACTTCTTACCAAAGAGATTTAAGATATTGCATGACGCATGATAATCCAATTGAAATACCTAATTTTAATTGTATTGTTCAGTTCAAACGAGATACTGTTTCAAAAGGTGGGGTAGCTATTTACCAAAATAAAAATGATATTACTAATATTATGACTCCGAATATTGAAATAAATATTGCACACGTTAGCGATGTTAATGTTAGGCGCTCAGTTGTTGGAGATATTTGTGCGTGCTTATGCAAACTTAGAAATGGCCTACAAATAGTTATGGTAGCAATTTACATTTCTCCGAATCCAAAATTGGACGAGGTAGAGCATTTTATTCATCGCACTTTACTGGAGTACACTGAAGAAGGCTCGAAAATACTTGGTACAAATGGTAATAAATTTCCACTTATCTTGGCTGGCGATTTCAACATTAACTTCGCTGATAAAAAATCAGAGCGGTTGACAACTTTTCTATCAAAACATTGAATTTGAAAATGAATAATGATCCACAAGAGTCCACAACAAAATATGGGACCACCATTGACGCGGTATTTTCTAGGTATTTAGAGGATATAAAGTCGCAAACTTATGTTTCTTATTTCAGTTATCATAAACCTATAGTTTCAATGATAAATATTCCTGAATAACCAACAGCTACTGTAAGGTAATAAAACCCACATGTATTGTAAAATAATAAAAATATTTTAAATAATATTAATTTTTTATTTATTTAATAAAAGAAAAATTTGTTTTCTTATCGGTCACCACGCTCAAAAAGTGTAACTTGAATTAATATCAAAGAAAAAGAAATACTGCATAAATAAAATAAATAAATAATTATAATTGCATAAATTGATACAAAATGCTATGCAATAGCTTTACCGCGGCAGTCCCCGAGTGCCACATGTCTTTTTACGTGATATAGTAACAATCATCCATTCATACATTCATACATACCTACATCGAAAGTAGGATATTACAAGTGGGCAAAACACAGAATGTATCATGTATGATCTACGACAGCACATCAAGCTACTACAATCTATCAAATTTCTTTATTACATTTCCAACTTTATGGCTAAAGCATTAAAGCTCAAGGTTAAGTGGGAATATTTGACTGTTTCGGGTAGCTTGATCTGCTGCCGTCCGTACCTAATACTGATTTGCTGATGCTTTTAAAAGCATCATGACCAGATAGTCAAAGGATCGTTATGTTCCCTCACAGAATAAATATTTGTATGACCTACAAGTAGTTGTTCCGGGTCTGGCTGATTGTGTGTGTTATAATACACACACACAATCAGCCAGACCCGACAGAATACAAAAAAAAAACTTTTTTTTAAAATCAGCTTATAATGTTCCCAGTGCTGGTACAGAGACCTCCTTTCTTCGACAGCAATCGGGCTGTAATCTATCACGTGGGCCTTTTATTATGTAATACTAGGGGCCCGATACGTGCTTCGCTACGTATAAAGTGAAATAATAAAAACAAATTTATTGGATCATCAAAATTATTTATTCAAATATATATATTTTTTTAATTGCTAGCAATTTTATAACTTAATCCAAAACATTTAGATTGTTAAACAAACGACTGTGGGGGTACCGACTCTCGAACAGGCAACATAAAGTTGGCCATTTGAAAAACATGATTCCTCCAAATTCAGACCACAAACGTAATTGCCCTTGGGCTTTGTTGATGGACATAGCAAATGATAACCGCACAGGATATTGTAATCGTTTGAACTCAAACGGCATATCAGTTGGGATCATAGGGATACGGGGTATCAAACAATCTTCTCCTTTTGATTTACCAGTTAAGATCATAACTTCAACTAATTTGGCAATAAGTTTTACACTGCCAATCTGGTGCCATTACACAGTTTTGGTGGATCATAAAATTACAAAGAAAGTGGCATTGATTTTTATATATATAGATGAGATGAATGTCCACTGTTCGTTGAATTCATTTGTTACAAAAAATGTGATAAATGAAGAAACACTGGACCGATTCTGTTCAAACTTCACATAAATCATCTACTAAATAGTCAAAACCAAGCCTGAATATTTGGTTTGGATAGGTGAGTCCGTTTTTGAGTTATAAAATTACAAAGAAAGTGGCATTGATTTCTGACCCGGCGAACTTTGTTCCGCCTTAAAGGCAATATCACATGATCTTATTTTTTGCTTTTTAAATTAGGATAATTAAGGTTGCACAAAAATGTAGGAAGCTCATCATCATCATCATCAACCTGTTTTATCGTTCCCCTGCTGGGCATAGCTGTCTTCTCATAAGGAGAAGGATTGAGCGTAATCACCACGCTTGCTCAATGCGGGTTGGCGATTTCAGACTTAAAGTCCAGGTTTCCTTAAGATTTTTTCCTTCACTTTGTTATCGGCTTGTAACATTTCATCATTAAATCACAATAATATATAGAAGAAATTTCATTTTCTCTACTTTGTTTAGGTGCAAGGTACCAGGGTCGCACAAAAGTGTGGGAGAAGATGAAACAATGAAGCTCATTCATCATCAAACCATAATAATTACATGGAAGGACTTTTAGTGTGCGGTAGCACAAAACTGTAGGAGAAGTCGAAACATCGTTTCCGAGATCACACGCTTTTTCAAGCAATCAGCGCCGGGCTGATTTGTGAATCTAAACCATCCAAGGCGTGAAAAAATGTGATAAATGACGAACCACTCGGTCGAATTTATCCAAACTTAACATAAACCATCTACTAAATAGTCCGAACAATGCCTAAACGTTTGGTTTGGATAGGTGATTAAATTCTTGAGTTATAAAAACACAAAGAAAGTGGCATTGATTATTATATATTAGATGTAAAGAAAACCCTGTCCGACCCGTGAAGGTGTTGTTAGGTATACTAATGCATACAAAACCTGGCTAAACTTAAAAAAAAGTTACCCCCTAAAAAATAAATATTATTTCGCAAAAGGTACACGTATATGGCAATACAGAGCGCGGGTGATGAAACAGGTCACACGGTCACGCGCTTATCCGTAGCGGTATTAAAGGTCGTAAACTCGCTTGACCTCACGCATGACCTTCCACACTTGCATATGGTTAGTGCCCAGCTCTTGTGCCCCAGAACGAGTACTCAGAGTGAGGTGTTCGTTGAATAATACCCACACTCACACGGCACCGGGATACAAAACGGATCTCGTAGTCTCTACGAGCTTCTGCATATATGCATTCACTCCTCACACCCTGACACATGCTAGAATACGTCTGCACGGACGCAATGTCTACGCGAAACTAATAAATTTAAAATAAAAATGATTTTTATTTCATAAAAATAGCTACTCTAGCTGCACGGCGGTACCCTTTGACTAGAGGTGTGAAAGTATTCAAAATATTGATGGAACGATCGATACGATTTACTCGTAAGGATTTAGTATTGCTGAATCTCACGCATCGATTCATCATCGCATGGCATACTTTAGATTTTAGAACTTTCACATAATTTAAATTAGGTAAACTTAAATGCCTTACATTGTTTATAATACTTTACTAAAATCGTATTTCATAAGACCTTTCTAGTTTCTGTTTACTAATACCTGTGATGTAACAATGTTATCAGTAATTAATCGATAATCAAACGAAAGCACTTTTACCATTCGGTAATCTGTCTTTTTACAACAAATCGTTGAATCAGGTACAAGTTTCGAATAATAGCGATAAAAAAAAATGTTATTACGCAAAAAATTGTGCATCTCCAGTCATTCTTATGATTTTCGTCGCCGAAAATGCTCACTGGCCAACTCTGATTGGTCATCGGCTAGACAAACTGACGCCGCCAAAGAATGAAAGGAAAGCCGACAGTTATACCGTCTAAAATAGTTTTGTCACTTCTTAAAAATTTACCAGATTTTGGGGAAGTTAGAGTAAATACGCGGAGAAAAAAGATTGTTTCAAAATTGATTAGTGTTGTTATTATGGTGATTAGGCAAAATATCAAATTTTATTTGGTCATGTGATTATCTAACCTTTATTATCCTTATAGGTCGGACGGCGTTTTCTTTACATATCTATACTAATATATAAAGCTGAAGAGTTTGTTTGTTTGTTTGTTTGAACGCGCTAATTTCAGGAACTACTGGTCCGATTTGGAAAATTCTTTTTGCATTGGATAGCCCATTAATCCAGGAAGGCTTTAGGCTATATAACACCACGCTGTGACCAATAGGAGCGGAGCATAACCAACTTCACGCGAACGAAGTCGCTGGCGGCTGCTAGTTGTATATATAGATGAGATGATGATCCACCGTTCATTGAATTAATTTGTTACAAAAAATGTGATAAATCAAGAACCGCTTGACCGATTCTGTTCAAACTTCACATAAACCGTCTACTATTTAGTCAAAACAAAGCCTAAACATTTGGTTTGACTAGGTGAGTCCTTTCTTGAGTTATAAAATTACAAAGAAAGTGTTATAGATTTTTATATGTATAGATGAGATGATGATCCACCGTTCATTGAAATCATTTGTTTCAAAAAATGTGATAAATGAAGAACCGCTGGATATTTGGTTTGGATAGTTGAGTCCGTTCACGAGTTATAAAATTACAAACGAAATGGCATTGATTTTTATATATATATAGATAAAACACAATATTTTTATTATGAAACTAAATAACTCTTATAAAAAAAACTCTTACTGTATATTATTTTTCTTTTTGCTCGTCCAAGAACATCGGGATTGTCGCATGTGGCGTCCTTTATAAATCTTAATCATAAAGGTAAAGAAATTGATAATGATAAAGTTAAATGGATTTTAAGTGTGTTTATTTTTATAGATATCTAGTTGGATTTGTGGAGTAAGCGGAGTTTCATGCCGGCTTTTGTCCATATGTAACGAATAATAAGAATTAGAACCGTGTAATTAGTAATTGGTATTATACCTGTAGTAATATTATTTGTGTGCCAAATTGTATCCAATGTTTGACCGACTCGCCCCTGTAAAGGCCAGTCGCTGTGATCTTTTCCGATATCTGCAACATTCATCGTCATATTTCATCCAATTTATATAAAACGTTCATAAATTATACATCTCAACCTTCCTCGTGAATCAAACCGTACATCGGTAAAAACCGTATGAAAATCAGTTCGGTGGGGTTTGAGTTCATCGCGTTTAGACAGTCACCACGATGATCTCGTAATGAAACGATTGCCAGATAGAACATTTATTCGAGTTCAATGTGTTTGATTGTGCGTTCGTACGAGTATATGAATTCTCGCGATCCTGCGATGATCGCGCATTCGCGTTCTGTTAGAACGATGCCTTAGGGCTTAGACTAATATTTTTCACATAATATAAAAGATTAACATTGGACAGCATCGATTTAGCTGAAAGATGTCTTACCGGATATCGAGTTCCGCCCAAGAATAGCCGCAATCCAGCAGATTTCCTCTACTCGAGTTTATTGTATAGTGTGGTTAACCTTCATCAAATCTTGGTAATTGGATCAAAATTACCATCAGTCATTAAGATACAAGGAGGAGCCGATAATAAGTTATGCGAGTTATAAATTCTTTCGAGAAGAAGTAACTTGTAACTCGTGCGTTTCATCGTTTGTTTAATGTATATCTTTGAACTCAAAACAAACAACCCTTCGTTTGAAACAACATTCTCGTGCACCCTTCTTGTAATGTAAGCCACAATTAAGAAACAATTTTTGAGATTCAACTCCAAAGGGGCGAATAAGTGAAATGCGTTTTGGCGACAGGCCCGATGCCGCATGCCGCGGGCAAGCACTGGTCGACATAAAATGCAACTTATCTATAATTCGGATATCTCGCTCGATTTCCCCTTTCTGTCTCAGATGTATGAAGATTGCCATGTACCTACAAATATGTATGATTCCGTTTTATTTTTATTCTATTTCCTACTAGGTTTTCGCTGAGATATCACCAAGCAGTTGATCGACTTTTCACCTGACTTTTGAGTACTTTTCTCGCTGACAGCGACGGGCAAAAAATTTATCCGCATCGCTTTCAGCTGGAAAAGTGGATTCGCATGGGTGTAATGCTGATACTAAATACACTACAGAAAAACTGTGAACGTTGTATAAAAAACCGCCACGAACACCGCGGCATGTACCGCCGCAAATGCGACACCCCACAATTTTTAAATCTGTAATATATTCGAAATATATTCTATTATATATCGTAATATATTCTATTTATTGATTTAATATAGATCTATATAGATCTATATTAAATCAATAATGTATTTAAGATGTTAAATTGGATAAGGATTAATGCTGTATTGGTTAAAATCGCTTCGAAAATTAGCCGGTATTTATCGCAAAAAGTGAATGACAAAAATATGATATTTTGGGATATCCATAAGAGATAGACATATACTTTCGCGGACTTTTTTATAGAACTTTCCAATGTGTACAATATTTAGTACATTATTTTGATAAATCTCGCAGGGTTCAGCCTGCGTTTCACTGCAAACGCTGAAAAAATGTAATTATTTAAGACATCACATTAGAAAACTCTAAAGTAATTGTATTTCTCCACAATTTAGTGGATGTTATTATACATATAAACCTTCCTCTTTAATCAATCTATCCATTAAAAAATGGCATCAAAATCAGTTGCGTAGTTTTAAAGATTTAATCATATAAAAGGATATAGGGAAAGAGAAAGTAACTTTGTTTTATAACATGATGTAGTGATGTATTATGTAACGTCACAACAGATTTAAAATAATAAATTGATTACTACATTATCGCAAATAATACCTATACATATACCTTTTTATGAGGTATATATACTTTGCACAGATATTATTTTAAATCTAAGCCTAGAGAGTAACAAGTATAAAACATGCCCTGATGGCGGATTATTTGGATAATTTTAATAAATGTTTTGGCAACTCGCTTTTACTGTCTGTACTGCAGATGGTTTTATGTTTTAAACATTTAAAGTCACTATATAATTACTGTCTGAGAGGTCAAGGAAACCGTAGACGTACATCTTGCAGCCATGTGTGGTAGAAATGAGTTAGAACCATCACGAAAAATAGGTTGGCAACGAACACCGCAATAACCGAATTCCTTCGGCCGAATCTAACGGCTTACACGGAGAGATAAGCATTAAACTTTCACGATTTACTAAAATGTTATTCAATTGTTACGAAATATAATATTATTTCGGTTTACTTTGTACTACAGCGGCTACAATTATTTTAGAAGTTGTAATGCTATTTACAGACTGGAACGGGGGAGTATTCCTGGTTGTTATATAAATCCCTGTCAGCATCGTGAACCGCCAGGATGCTATAGATAGAGCAATATTGAAGAGGAAACGGTTATTGTCTACCCGGACTAAAGGGTCTCGCCGGACTCCTATTATCCCTAATAACATTTCCCTTTACCTACTAGTCTGGCGTATATGAAAATAAACCGGTTTGTTTGTGCGTCAAAATGCCTTCTGATGAATATACAATGAAATTTATTAGAACGAGCGATAACAGTTTCAAAAGCCCTTTCTTTTGTGTTAGGAATATTTCTGAAACGCTATCAGTTTTTTTTATATATATTTAATTCCCTAATTAGTTCTTCTAGTGAGACTGGGAGGAAATTATAGGCACGCTAAATAGAAATGTATAATTTGATTTGCATGGAAAAGTTGCAAATAATGTTAATAAAATGTAAGCGAAATATATGAAAATTTATATTAAAAATAAAATAAATAGGGCACTCAGTTTTAATGAGTCGAGCTCTTGCCACGCCAAACAGAAGAGGCGGAGATCTCAGCGAAAAATAAAAACCGGTTAAGAGTGAGTTTAACCAACGAATTTTTACCAAAGCCAAAAATATAAGAATAACTGTGCGTTCTTGGCGTTTTGTCATTGAATTTCTATATAAAATATCTTAAAGAAAATACGCGACAAAGATAGGTACTGTTAAAATTGAGTAGATAATCCGAAAAAATATCAGCACACTAATTAGTAATTAAGTAACACACTATTAATATCAGTTGGAATCATCAAAGCATATTACTAATCCATTGCTCCGTGTGTTCGAAAAGTGTGTCTGCTCAACAACGTGAGGAACTCAATGAATATTGTTGGACTGTCAAAATGAAAGTGTGTTACGCAATCACCCTGCTGCATCATAAAAGTTTCACTGTTCCCAAAAAATCGTGCAAATATTGCTTAACCTGTGTCATAAACTATCGCGATATGACGTCATATAGTCGTGTGTAGCGACAGTTATATTCTTTAATAATAATAATGAGTTAGGTTAGGTGGTAGGCCATAACATCGGCTGCCAGCAGAAGTTATCACCCACCAGACAAGTACTTGCCGCCAAGCAATTCGTCGTGTTCCGGCATGATGTCTGGTGAAGCCGTACGGAGGACGGGTCTGAGCAATTGTGTTGCGATGTGTGCCGGGTACGATGCGTCAAATGTTGTTGTGTCGGGAGTTTGGTCGTGGAGAGTCTCCAGATCAATCTCCCTCTGGCGCAGTATCGTTGGTCGTGTTGGTCTTGGGTTTAACATGACATCACCTTGCTCAACTGCCGTCATCCTTCCTATCCTATTCCTAAGTTTTTTAAGTGAATACGATTAATAAACTACTGCGTGCGCACTAGTTTACAATTATAAAAAAAAAAATTGGTTTAAATTATATGTCAAGGAGTCTCCATTTAGGCATAGCAATGCCTGTAGTTGAAGATTGCGCTCTTCCCGTAATACATAACAAAATGCGATTAATTGTATGAGTGCGTGTGTCGGTGAGGTGTGCGTGCATGTTGGTGTATGTATGTGTGTGTGCGTGTGTGTATGTCTGTGTGGGTGTTTTTATGGGTGTGGATAAATAAACGAAATATTATTTGTTCAGTTTAATAACACTCCATTAGGTCACTCGTCACTTTGCAAGTCGAACAAGGTCCTTTGAGTCCTGTTATCATACACATATGTAGATAGAATTATAGAACGGAATCAAACCCCAGGCCAACTAATTTACATGGAAATTTGTCACTAAAAACTTACGCGTGAAGTCGTTGATGGGTTCCGTAGGCAACCTGATTAATTTAACAAGGTCAGCAACGCGATGCTGTTCCCTCGGGGAGCGTTATTCGCGCCTTTCGCCAGTTGGCTTTGGTAGCCAGTAGCAGTAACCCATTTGCTTTCATTCAAATTGGTGTTTCTCATGCATAATAAATTAAGCCGTGCATACTTATAAAGCATAAGCGTTATTGGATAATAACGTGTCATTTGTTATAAGCGTCCATTTTTTTTTTTTTTTAAGTGTTTTAATATTCATCCGAGTTCTTGCAAAATGTTATTTAAAAAGTTTGGACTTACTTTTACAATTAAGCAGTTGAGTAAACTACTTAAAGCAGACAAAGTCGCCGGAAAATGCTGCTTTTTCTGTCGGGAAAGTTAAAGCAGAAGTTTTAAAACAGTTTGTAAGTTTTAATTTCAGTTGGCGATGCGGCTTCCAGAGATCCAATAGACAGTATTAAAACAACAGATTTTAGAAACTATTCCACGTAACGGTTATAGTAATAATTAAGCTAAAACTTTAGATCTAAAAGCTTACATTCAAATCTACGTTTTAGTTGGAGTTCCAAAACCAATTTCAAAACGACATAATTTATGACTCTAAGTTCAATAATAAAACTAATTGGGTTCCGTGGTAATAACAACAAGGTTTTTTTTAAAAAAAAAAAACAAAAAGCCTTTGACCTTTCAACCAAACATAACCAGTAAGGCAATTCCTGCAGACTTGGAAATAACTTATTTTGAGGGTCGTAATTAAATTATGAGTATCCCTTTGGTCGGCTCGTGAGCTTAATAAAAGCGTAATAGTTATATTTCGAGGGAGCGTGGCTGCTTCGTTGCGCAATTACGGCGATTACAGGGGACGTTATTTGCCCAACTGCGGCATACTGTAATAGAAAAGGATTGTGGTAAGTTTGGCCTTTCGGATATTAGATATCGAAGAGAGTACGTACAAAAAGGTTTTTATTCTATTTTAATTTTAAACTAGTGCCAGGATTGCGGTCAACGCAATAGGGTATTTGACTAAAAAAAACTAATTAGTCCGTCAGTCAGATTTCCAAAAAATACTAGACACGTATTTTTTGTTTTATCAAAACAATAAAAATTTACAAATATAAAAGGCATCAAAGATTAGGAGTGGTGGCTGTTGACGTCACTGGTCGCTAAAAAGTGTAGCGTCTAGTGACGTCACACAAGTTTTCAACGCACTGTGTCGTCTTCATTTTTTGTATATATGAAAAAAGAAAAAAATACGTGTCTAGTATTTTTTGGAAATCTGACTGACGGACTAATTAGTTTTTTTTAGTCAAATACCCTATTCCGGCTGTTGGTAAGCAGTGATGCTATCGTTGATGGTAAAGCGCGCTAGCTTATTAAGAGCCTATTCTCTCTAAAATACTGAGTGAATAAGAAGGAAGACGGCAACAACATGACCAACGATGCTGAGCCAGAGGGAGTTTGATCTGGAGACCCTACACGACCAACCTCCCGACACAACAATATTTGGCGCATCGTTCCCGGCACACTTCGCAACACAAAGACGGGTTCTCCGTACGGCTTCATTCGACATCATGCCGGAACACAACGAATCACTTGGCGGCAAGACTTTGTCTGGTGGGTGGTAACTTCTGCCGGCAGTCGATGTTATGGTCTAAGACAGATATTGTGACAAGTCCTTTAATGCTGCTAATATTATAAATGCGAAATTTGTGAGGATGTATGAATGTATGGATAGATGTTCGTACTCTTTCTCGCAAAAACTATTGAACGAAATGTTTTGCACATAAATTGTTTATAACCAAAAACATAGCATAGGATACTTTTATCCCTATAATTACGATCGAAACTTAATCGGGTGAAAACACGAGGGCCAACCAGCAACAAATGAAATCTGTTTAAAAACAGCTGATTCGTTTAATAACAAGTTTTGTTTGGTCGACAACAATATTATTGAACACTCACAAGTTCGTCACTCAAAAGTTCAATGAATGGAAATGCATTGCAAATGAGTTGCGGATATGATCGGGACTAGCATCCTGTGGATCCATCATTGTCAAATCAGCCACATGCTGATGCGATAACTACGTATTTCCATATTCATTCGTGATTTGACCGCTGCACGGTGTATTTTATGAGTAATATTGTATGCCCATATCTTAATATAATGATATTCTTGACTCTTAAGTTACTTTGATACATGAGTATCGTGTTACTGTGATATGGTCTGGAAATTAAACAAAACCTTGGACAGGGCTGATAATTGGAACGAGTAGCAATCTGTCACAATGTCGGCCTTTGTGCCCGATACACCATTGATGTACAGACCTATACAATGTTCGGCGACAATCGATACGGGTTCCGGTTCCGTTTTGTAATTTTTTGGGGTTCTGTGGTGACTTGAAACATATCATGTCTGGTTCTGTCATTAAAATAGACTAATAGCATATGCATATTTCCGTTTTTATTTCCATATAACTTTCTGCGGAACCCTACTCTATGAGAGGTTTTTATACGCACAGGTGCGTATGGAACATCGCATCCTATGCCTACTAATATTATTATTGAGAAAGTTTGTGAGTATATATGTGTAAATCTATGTACCTTCTTATGCATTTAGGGATGTTTGTTACTCCTTAACGCAAAACTAGGGTTTTTTTGGCGGGAAAGTCAAGCTGAGTGTTACGCTCGTTTTTCATTGGACTTTTAAAATTATTTATAGTGTTGTTTACTAAATAAAAGTGTGTGATTTATGTAGGAAAAAGTTCATTTAGTAAATAGTTCATAAAGAACAGTGAAATATCGCAACATAGTAGGCACATCATGACTTTGCCCCAAACCTCCCTCGTAAGACGGGTCACGCGGCAGTCTTTTTCGACATGAATAATTCATAATTACGTGACATTGGCTAAATGAGCAAACCGTGCGATGCCAAAAAATAAATAAAGAAAGAAGAAACGCAAAAACTATTGAACGGATTTGGCTGAAATTAGGCACAAAGATAATTTATAATCAGGAATATGACATAGAATTTACTTTTTATCCCGATAGTCCCACGGGTCGAAACTAACGCGGGTGAAGCCGCGGTGTGCGGATAGTGTTTAAATAACTGTAACTCTTATCTACTCTCACATAAAACTCTAAACATAGTAGATTCAAGAACGAACATAAGAAGACAGAACAAATCAATCTAAATAAACGATTTTCCGAACAGCATTACCGTAATGTGCTACAAATGTGAAAGATTGGCATAAAAGCTAGTTCACTATTTACCAACTATTATACAAGAGTTCCATCTCCGCCGCTCGCATACAGGACAAGGTTTGCGCCCTTCTTAAAATACATACTTTATGCAAAGATCTGCTATTCCGCTATCCGACTACGTAATATGATGAGACTAATGAGGCCCGTTACAGCTTTCAATAGCTTGTTGATTGGTATGGCTGGTACACAATGATAGGTCAAGTGGTCTGGAATCAGCTCGAAACGAGCTTGTAGTGCGGAAACACTACAATTCCTCTTGTACGGCCTTTTCAGCCTCATAACTGCGTCTGGTGGAGGGTACTTCCGCTGGAGTTTATTTGGCCTTTTTGCTTTGCAATTTCTGTAGAGTATGAAATTGTTCCTGGTAAATAGAGGAGAGATTGCCTGTGCGTTCGTCCAACATACTTTTTTTTTGTAATAATTATAAACTAGCGCTTGACCGCAATCCCGCCTGATGGTAAGCAGTGATGCGATCGTTGATGGTAAAGCGTGCTAGTTTATTAAGAGCCTATTCACTCAGAAAAACTGAGCGAATAGGAAAGAAGACGGCAGTTGAGCGAGGTGATGCTATGTTAAACCCAACAACACGACCAACGATGCTGCGCCAAAGGGAGATTGATCTGAAGACCCTCCACGACCAAACTTCCAACACAACAACATTAGGCGCATCGTACCCAGCACACATCGCAACACAATTGCTCAGACCTGTCCTCCGTACGGCTTCACCAGACATCATGCCGATAACAACAGCGGGAACACTACAAATCGCTTGGCGGCAAGGCTTTGTCTGGTGGGTGGTAACTTCTGCCGGCGGCCGATGTTATGGCCTACCACCGAAAACCGAATACTTCAAGCTATCTTTTTGAGCAATAGCTATAATTTGCGTTATGCTAATAATAGCATAACGCATAGTTAATTACGCTAATGATAACATTAGCGTAATTAACTAAAGCATTGGGGAAGAAGTAGATGCCAACTCTTCAGGTTTGATTTCCTGCGGCTTATAGTAAGTATTTTTTAATAAATGACGCGTTGACTATAATCGAATCGTCAAAAACGCTGCTACTAATGTTTTGGGTGTTCAGGAATAATTCTGAAAATACCTAACTCCGGAATTATGGCTCGCTCCCAGTGGCAATAAAACTAAACGCGGAATTCCGGATGTAAGTACAACAGCCCATCTATATAGGTATAGTGCGTTTCATCTAATAGTTCCTTTGCGGTACGGAATCACTTTTAACATATAGGTACAATATAATAAATATCCACCCTTTATGTCTAATCCACCCTTTATTTTTTTTTTAATTTTCACACATACAAACATACATTCATTACACCATTATTCACTACACCACAAACACTTCCTAAACATAATCATCAAACACTCACACTTACTCCATACAATTACACTCTTCACCGTCTCTCTCTCATATTTTTAAAATTTATATTCTTAAAGTTACAAGGTCAAAATTCAAGAATTTGCTAGTCCATTGGCGCATCTGCCTAAAATTGCATTATATGTATACCCTGTAGCCGGACACTGCCCCCTAAGATACAGGCCTAGCCTAGTTTAGGGGACAGGGATAAACCTATTGTACCTATCGTATCGTAATGCAGTATTAATGTATACAAAAAATGAAAAAAATGTATTTTTTTGTGCCAATAAATATTTGTATTTGTATTTGCCGTCATGTTGGCACTAATGCAACTTAGTATGAGAGAGAGAGACGCAGAGTGCGTCTACCTTGTTTACGATAGTGACAAAAAATGAATGCCAACATGACGGCAAAGGAACTATTACATGAAACGCACTATATATTATATGTTTACAAGCGTGACGGTTATACAATGACAGGTCAATAAGGCAAGGCGTGACGTGTGACTCAATAATGGTCGGTTTGTAGTGCGGAACCACTATGATTTCGCTCATGTTTCCTTTTCCTAATCGAGTACCCCACTCGGATGTCACCCGGAAGACAATGATCATGTCCAGACAACAAGCTTGTACAGACGACTGCACATCAAGCTACTACAATTTGTCAGATTTCTTTATTAGATTTTCAACTTTATCTCTAAATTATTAAGGCTCAAGGTTGATTGGGAATATTTGACAGCTTGTTGTCCGTACCTATTCACTAGTGTTGTGATCGAGACCTTGTACCCATGGATGGAATAATAAATGGTTTCGCTCGTGACTTCACTTAAGTTTCACGGATAAGCCAATGTACCTAAATAAATAAAAAATAATAAAAATTTAATATCCGTAAAATGATTTGAATTGTTCTTCCAATCTACCAAATTAATCCAGATTTCGTTTCCATTCCGGACAAAAGTTTCAAAAAATAATACTTCGTGATATTTTTTATTCCGGGACTTACGTAGCTATACAACTTTTTATTATATTAAAGTGATCAATACCAATACGACAGTACCTAGCTGTATTTTGAACAGGAATATTGCAACATGTCAACACACTCAATACATTTTTTGAATACATTCTCGTTTCATTTCAAACTTGTCTGGCAGTGTCAATTGAACGCGCCGACCCGTTGTTCTCGGGTCCAATTAGCGTTTTCAATAAATTGCTCTCTGTTGCATATAGTCTTAAAACTTTTCAAATGAACCAAGCGCCGGATTTTCGAGCCCTCCACTCTCGTCACCTACCAGTTCGTGTCAAATTAACTAAATTTATGCAACTGCTGTTCTTCAATCCGACCCTTCCTACACATTAAATGTCATAATTGAGAGGGGATTGCATCTGAATTCCGAATAATGTATTTGTGCGCATAAAGCAAACTTAGAAGTCGCAGTAACTGTCATCATTTAGGGCAGTAAGATACCACTCGGATTATGGACCCCTTCCTAGTGCGAACGCAACATTGACTTTGATTAAGGGCGTGATTAATTATCAAAATAAGAAGACGACGGGAAGGAATTTTCAATTTTCTCTTTATAAATTAGGTATAGAATATTTTACACATCATTGACTCCTAACCACGTAGCAAAAAATACTACCATAGGAAGTACAAAATAGCTGTACAAATAACATTGAATAATATTCAGGAATAAAATAATAAAACGAAGTATTATTGTAAAAGACGAGTTTTCGGCTTGTTATGAACATCAGATAGCTGGTTTTCAGAATCTTTATTATTATTATTGACAATAATATAATTCTGTTTCACACCCTGTGAAGAGGGAAGCATATTAGGGCGGGATACCTAATAATAGTAATGGACTTTTATGACACATTTTCATAAGTGCGTGCACATCTTGACACCCCTTTTGTGAAACCGTTAAAAGTAGGGTTGTAACGGAGGCCTTGTTAGCGGAGGCAGAGGCGGATGCGGTAGCGACGAGTCTCACTTCCGCGGAGGCGGAGGTTAACGGAGGCGGAGGTAAAAGTAGATATAGAAAAAAATTAAATTTATGGTTAATTGAAACAAAATTTTACCTTCTAGTAATAAAAATTAAGGAGAAACATATTGTATTTGCCGCATTCCCGTCTCACACTAGTTGATTCTTGACCATTTCGCACTCAAACGCGGCCGGACGGTTGTCGAGCATCGCAGCTTGCGCGTTATTTATTTTATAAATACGTAAAAAAAACTTTTTACTAAAAAATAGAAACCGATTTCAAAAAACACTTAAAAGGGAAAAACAATTTTACTTCAAGAGCCATGACGGCTCTAGAATTCGGTGGCGAGCTAAACAACAGAAACCTCGAGTCACCGACTTCTAGAGCCATGACAAAAGTAAAATTATTTTTAATTACTTTTCACCTCTTAACAATAGTGGCAGCCATAATCCAGGTTAGAATAAGTTCTCATCAATACGAAAAAAATCCCTATCTCAAAAACTATTGAACCGATTTTGATGAACCTTATAGTATTCCCTAAGTTGAACAATACATAGTACAACAGAAAAAGATTTACTTAAATCGGACTTATAGTTCCGGAAATATGCGCGCACAAACTGAAAAACATACATACACACAAACACTTGAAATTTGGGTTACACAAATACGGGTCGAATTGATAACCTCCTTTTTTTATATGCTTTTTACTAGCTTCAGTATGTTTGCTTGCTTGCTTGTTTGTCCGTCTCTAATTCAAAATTTTTTCAACCTTACCTTACATTAATTTGTCCAGGCAAAGTATTTTTTAGTTTAGATTTAGTTACTTAGGTAACGCGTCATTACGAATTTTAGCATATGCTATTCTGTCTGTTGGAGATCAAGAAAAGTTTGGTAAAAAGAAATGAGCACCACTTAAGCGTTCGTGTTATCCGTATATTATTTTAAAAAAGAATATAGAACTAAAAAGTAAAAAATAAATATAGTTTACAAAACTAAAAAAACTTGCTTGTAAAGAATATCAAACTAAAAGGTTAAAAATAATTTTAGAAAAGAGCGTGAGGCGCTTAATATCCTACAAAACTTATGACACAAAGCGCCTCACACTTTTTCTCGTTTATACTAGGTAGTATTGTTTATATACGAGTACTATTGTCATAAATTAAATTTTAAAATTATTTTTAACTTTTTAGTTTAATATTCTTTAAAAGCATGTTTTTATAGTTTTTTAAACTATATTTATTTTTTGAAGTCGGTTAATAAACCTCGGAGGCGGAAGCGAAGATACGATTTCATGCGGAACTTCCGCAGTAACGGAAGCGGAAGCGAAGCTCCGTTACAACCATAGTTAAAAGTACCAAATCTGTAGCCATTTCTAACCGACTTCAAAATAAAGAAGTTCTGTAGGTATTCTACCAGTATCTATGTCTGCAATTTTCTCAAAAACTACTGATCCGATTTCAATGAGGTTTTCTTTTATTAATATAAGTATATGTATATTTATAGGGACGATTTCGAAGCAACGAAGCAAGCTACGAAGAATCATCTCGTCCGAAATACCGCAGTGTCTCAAGACAAAAGTCTTCGACCAGTGTGTGTTGCCAGTGATAACTTATGGAATTGAGACGTGGTCGCTAACAATGGGCCTTATGAGAAGGCTCAAAGTCACTCAAAGGGCAATGGAGAGGGCTAGGCTTGGGGTTTCACTGCGCGATCGAATCAGGAATGAGGAGATCCGCAGAAGAACGAGAGTAACCGACATAGCCCGAAGAATTGCAACACTAAAGTGGCAGTGGGCTGGACACATTGCCCGTAGGACCGATGCCCGATGGGGCCAAAGGGTTCTTGAGTGGCGACCACGCACCGGAAGACGCAGCGTGGGTAGGCCCCCGACAAGGTGGACCGATGACCTGGTGAAGGTCGCGGGAAACCGCTGGATGCGGGAGGCGCAGATCCGATCGTCGTGGAGAACCTTGGGGGAGGCCTATGTCCAGCAGTGGACGTCTTTCGGCTGAAATGATGATAATGATGATGATGAGGGACGATTAATCAAGGTTGGCGCCGACTTTAACAACAAATATATAAAAGATTTTCTTTAATATTTTGTATTCTGTTTAGTTTAAATAAATCAGTATTTATCAGTCGCTTTCTTTTTGTTCATTTCCATTTTGTTCGATATTGTTAAAAATGAATGAATCTTGGCAACAGTTAAATGAAATCTTTCAGGTGACTGAATCTCAAAAGAGGTTACTAGTTCTAATACTCTTTGTAAGCCAGAGACAAAGACTTTCAATTACCTTCTGTCTTCAGATAGAACATTATTTTGTTGATTGAAACAATAGTGAAGATTTTCTCTAAGAATAGGTAAGAACAGCGTGTCAAACACAATCTTCTTAGAAGTCAAGAATGGTAGTATAAGTTTAATTACTTTCAATTACTTTTCTTATTTAAGGGTAATCTTCATTTAAATATTTTCCTTAAATTCGAAAATGGAATACATGCCAGCATTCTTTCTACTCAGTCAGCTTTATGAAACATACGCGAGAAAATTACCAACTGAAATAAATATAATTTCTGTTATACTTTCATACTCAGATAAGCGCGAAACAAGTCAATACAAGTAGCACTAAGTATGTACATTGTTGTGTTATTCCAAAGAATATTCGCAAGAATAAAATACCAGTCAAAAGCTATTCATACTAACGTAGGTAGTTTTCCATACATTCAACTATAGATATATTATATATTTTTATATACAATATGTAGGTAAAGAATACCCCGTCCGACCCATAAGGATAATAAATGTAAGGCAAACACATGACCAATTAAAATATGAAATTTTACATAATCATCACAGTAATAATACTAATGATTTTTTAAATAATCTATTTATCCGCGAATTAAAAAGTGACAACACCATTTTCGACGGTATTATTATGAGCGATACGACCGCGTGCCACGTGCCCTGCCCCCCGTCTCCCGCGCATTGGTTGCCATGTAAGTTACCGCCTTTTGCAAAATAATGTCTATTTTTTTAAGGGGTATTTTTTTTTAAGTTTAGCCCGGATTTGAAGGCATTAGTAGAATCAGTTACCGAAACCTAACTATACCTTCACGGATCGGACGGTTTTCTTTACATATTGTATATAACGGGAAATAAGATTTTAAATTACCTACTACTCAGGGTTAAATTTATTTTGCTGGCGAAACTCTATGGGCCTGTTGGGTATCAATAACAGAACACTATAAAATAAAAAATGAAGTTATTTTTTGGGGGATCAACAACCCCAGGCAGTGTTATTACTTGAACCTTGAGTTGAGAAAATGTATTTTCTTTGGTTTTGTTCGTATAACTTTCGGTCCCGTTGAAATATACGGGATAAAAAAGTATCCTGCCATGTTTTAATTCTGGTCATAAATTATCTATCCTGCACAAATATGCATAAGCTATGTATACTCTGTGCCAATTACTTTTCCAAATTCGTTAAGTAGGTTTGATGTGAAAGGTTAACTACAAGTATTCCATCTATCCACCCATCCATAGAAACTTCCACTCTTATACCTAATATTAGTAGAAAAAATACACTAGGCTGCAAAAATTCCGGGTCGCTTATAAAAAGTGTGATAGTTTCTTAAATCCAAAGCTTTTCAGCTTTTGAGTCTGGAGTCCGCTTTACCAGTCTAACTGCTGATTTTGACTAAACTTCGATATTTTCCGTGACTGCCGTTTGACCTACACGACCCGAAGGCGATTTCGAAGCATTACAATTAGACCATCTGTTGAACTTTTGAGGGCTCCAACAACCCGTAACGATGCTGCCACTAGATGTTCGTATGGCAACCGGTACCAACGGCTTCACGTGCTTTCCGAGGCACGACCAGGCCAGTACAAATATTCATATTCATGCATACAAATATTGGCACTGCACGTGGATTGAACCCGCGCCTCCTTGCGCAGCGGCCGCGTTCGCTACCGCTACGCTACGGAGGCCGTCAATATAGATAGTTTCTTAAATACACAACACTAGTCCGTGAAACTGTAGTATGTTATAGATTACTGACTTATACATACAATAAAATACATAACATATTTGTAAACTCAATAATTTTGATTGAATACAAAGAAAATACAATACAAAGAATACAAAATATAAAGAAACCACTCCTAACTTTTGTAAACAAAAATAAACAACTGTGTTCTCAAAATAAAAGCTTTTCTGACATTTTAATGGATTATATTTTCCTCCACGAGCTTGTATTACTTCATTAAGATGATGTGGCATACTGCAAACCAAATTTATAATACGGTTTTGGTCTATGTTTGACCACTCTTCCACTAGCGCTGCAGCTGGAGAGCGTTATATAACGCATCTCCCGAGCTCGTCCCATATTTATGGGAGCATTTGCTCTATGGGATTTAAGTCCGGGATACGAGCTGGTCATTCCATGCGGGTGATACCGACGTCTTGAATATACACGTTTACCAAATGTGCACTATGTGGTCGCTGATTATTGTGCATAAAAATGGAATTTGCGCCCTTAATCACCAGGAAAGGGCCAATATGCTCAGTTAAAATCTCCTCTACGTATCTGGGAGCTATCAAAGAACCGTTTTCTATAATCACTAAGTTCGTACAACTCTCTGAAGATATCTAAGCCCATAGCGTTATTGACCCTCCACCAAATGGCACCGTTTCTTCAAAATACGCTTGACGATAACGTTCAGCTGATCGCCTATATACTCCTCGTCGTCCATCGAGTGTGAATAAACAAAATCTAGACTCATCGGAAAACATAAGTCTGGACCAATCTTCATCTATCCATCGGATGTGTTCTCGGGCAAATCGCAACCTGTCAATTCGATGTTCTCTTAGCAGCTTAAGGTCATTTGCTGGCCTACAAGTCTTTATATCAGCTTCACGAAGTCGCCGCAGTATCGTGTCAGAATTCACATTGTTGTGCTGTACTTCTTGAAGGCTATTTCGGACCTGAACAGCCGTGAGATGTCGATTTCTTAACATAGTGCTTACGATGAATCGGTCTTCTCGTACAGTAGTGTACCTTGGCCTGCTATTCCCTGCTCTTCTGATGGTCATGCCGGTCTTTTGAATTTGCTGGAGTACTCATTGGACGATGGATAAAGATACACCTACAGTTATAGCAGTACTCCGCTGAAACCTGCATTCTTTTCTTTAAGCTAAAGCTTGTTCAAATTAAAGCTTTTTGAAATGAGCGCCACTTATACCTATAACATATTATTTATACATGTATTTATGGATCTATGTACATAACTTTAGGAATTATCGCGGTTTTTCTAAGTAACCAGTTATTTTTACGGCCCAGTATATACACAATATATAAAGAAAACCCTATCCGATCCGTGAAGGTATTGGCCTACAAATTGTGAACTGACATTTCTACGGACTACACTTACTGTCAAAATAAAATTAATTAAATGGTTACACTTTTATATGGGTATCATTGTGTAAACATTTAATTAATTTTATTTTCGATTAAGGAGTTTCACAAGCTAATTTAGTGTGATATCTACTACTTTTCTCACATTCACAAATAAGTCCAAATTTATTGAGATTGTGTCGGAGAGACAAAAAGATGAAATGACATTGATGATTCCACTTTGCCAATTTTAAGAATCAATAGCATTTAAAATAAAATTTCTTTTTTGTAACCACCAGATAGACCCTAAAACAATATCGGCATACATAATGTTTACGTAAGTGTATTGTTTGCCAGAAAGGGGATGAAATAAAATTTTGGCTGCTCATCTTGTTCGTGCACGCGCCGGCTTGGGGTCCCCCCGTTTTCACCCTAATGATTTGCTGTGGGGTCCTTTTGAACCCATTGTTTATTTTGGAACGATCTCTGAAATTGTTTTTTTTTTTACACTTGATGTCATTGCGTATATTTATTTATACACATGTTTATATTTGTAATATTTTCTAATATGCCGATGGCCGTTGCCTACGTATTAGTCTAGACCATATTGACGAGTTTACCTATATTACAGTATAATATACACACCTAAAATAATCCTCTCTCATAAATATTACTTTAAGAATAGGCTATTTAACTGATTTATAATTTCTATCTTGAATTACTTGGTTGCGGTTAAGAAGTTCACCAAAAGTTTCTTTTTTATTTTAAATACGTATTTCGTAAGAAAAATGCAAATAAAAATTCAAATAAGCCGCCGAAACGCTTTATTCAGCAATATGGCGTCGCGCTTTGTAAGTGACGTCACAAACTTATAAACGATTTTCCGCTCCGCAGTGGTGTTCGTGTTTACCTGTTATTTGTCAGTCAGAAAACAAAAAAATACCACTAATCGCTCCAAATATCGTTAAAAATCTTTTAAAAACGTTAAAACACCTGAGAACACATAGAACGACAACAAGTGTTTATGAGCGTATGACGTCATCGTGACATTAGCCAATCCGGATCGTTTCACAATATGTGGCGCGAGAAACAAAATGCCAAACATATTTTTGTGTTTTTTTATATATTAATTGTTACTATTTTCATTAAAACTCATGTAAATGACATAAAGCAAATAATCACAAAATATTCATACTGTCAAATAGCCTATTTTATCCTCTTAAACGATCTGCGCTACAATCAATAAATGTCTACAAGATATGCTTGCCTGGTTGATAATAATGGTAATAAATAGTCAAGTCATCATCATCATCATCATCAAACCTTTTTATCGTCCCACTACTGGGCACAGGTCTCCTCTCATACAGAAAAGGATTAAGCGTAATCACCACCCTTTCTCAATGCGGGTTGGCGATTTCAGACTTATAAAGTCCAGGTTTCCTCAAGATGTTTTTCCTTCACCTTCAGTCAATGGTGTCCATGATATACTTAGAAAATACATATAACTTTAGAAAAGCTACATTGGAAAAGTTACTTGCCTGACCTAGAATCGAACCCGCGCACTCATACTTGAGAGGCTGGTGTTTTAACCACTAGGCCACCACGACTTGTATATAGTCAAGTGATCCCTTTAAACACCATATCATTACAACAGCCATATAGTACCAGACAATAGACAGTACCGTACCTACCTACACACATTCCAATCTTTTGTCATCTCCATGATTGCTGTAGCTCATCTTCATCTGGTTTAATCCCATACCTTTTCAACACTAAATGAGATTCTACAGGGACCACATTCTCCCCTAGCAATCCTTAAATAATAATCCTTTAATCGCTTCTTACGGAACCCACGTGAAGGGAGCCACAATCACGGTCCTTTGGGAGACTTGGGAACCAAGACTATGTAAACGCCATGACATTTGCTCTTTAGCGAACTAATATCCTGCAGGGCGCGTAAGTAAAGGCCACCTACAATGTCTATGTTTAAGGATAAAACTAATATAAAAGTGAGTTTCTAGAATTGACTAAGTTCTGTAGTTATATAGGTTTGAGTAATAAGTGCCTACGACTTTACTTCTCGGCATCATGATGAAAGCGTGAAACATATTCAACAATTATAATCACACAAGCTGTCAACTTTCATATCTTTCATTCGGCGTTATTCATAAACTCACAAACTTTCCACTCCGCGGCAGATTCTACGAAATTTATTTTCCTTGTCGTTAAAAATTCCTTCCTAGCAATATAGCTAATAGAGATATTTATAAATATCTACATTATGTAGATTTCTTTACTTATAAATTTATCTTTGAAAGGAGGTTATCTTCGAAAGGAGAGGGAGTAGGAAAATATGGTAAGGAATACACACGATAATCGTAAATTCTAAAGGTGTGTAATGCCCTGGGAACAGCGATAGATAGCAGTGGTCCCAGTTGGGCTACAACTACCGACACCAGGTAAATACATGAGCGCCTGCGAACGATATTATCTGACGTTTGACTGGCTTAACTTACCAACCTACCCACCTCACGAATCATATTTTTTATCCTTACGATTTTCCTGCCTCCATTGTTCGTTTTATAGTAAGAAACTGGCCATTTTATGTATTCTTCTCGGTCATTTGCTCATTACAGATGGTTTATTATTAGATCCTTCTAAAAACTTCGCATATTCTCAATATGCGAAGTTTTTTTTTAAATATATTAATGGAAACTCCATCCTCGGGATAAACGTGCTGTCCACATTACATTATCAATAGCGTAGTCCACGGCCATCAATTAACCCACTAATCAATATTTTTAGAACACACAGCGACATAACACGTATATAAATAAATTCCTTACTATCTAACTACTGCACTTTATATCTAGTAATGATCGATATCAAGCGGCTATTTGTTGTGAAATCAATAAAGCAAATAAATACATCGCCCCTGGTTCCCACAGAGCGTGGGCAATAGAATCACCTCGCTGCTGTCCCTAGAGTTAGGGATCTGTTCTTTACAAAAACACCGCAACGTCTAAATTGCCTCTGGCGACGCGTAAAAAGCAATGAAAGCATTTTCACATGACCAGTTTTCATTTCACCGACGCCCCTCTGATCCCTGAGGAATTTCAAATAGTATCTGCAGTAACTAATAATGCAAAGGGTGAGAGGGGACGAGTCCAACCCCGCTATGCATCCTCGTAAAATGTATTGTTATTAGAAGCTCAAAGAATATAATATTTTATTATATACCCATTTGAATTTTATTGAAAGGAAATGAAAGTATAGATATACCGGAATTTTCATATTTCTTATTTTAATTATAAAAATTCCAATAGTAGAAGGTCTGCTCTAAACATGCCAGACATGTAGGACATGCGAAAATAAAAAAACTATTTACAAAATGTTCCTGGAAAATCATAAGATACTTTTCATCCACTTTTTTTCTAGTTTACTCACACTGTAATAAGTTCAAAGGATATTTTTCCATCTTTCCTCGTATCGAGTCGCGTGAAAAAGATGAAAAATTAATGAGGTTAAAGTAGGACGTCTTGCGACTTGGGAGCCAAACAACGGATATAAACTCGGAACTGGAAGTACCGACCGGATAGTGCACAGGCTCGAGTCGCCGATAGATGACCAGACTTGAAGGGTTTACTTAGTATAAAGGGGGTATCTGACATCGACGCACAAACGATTACCATGGATCTAGTATATGATTCTGAATCCCCCAGTGGTGGAATTTTCCGTCGGCTTTTTCATGATTAAAAAAATATATATATGTCGTTTTTTTTTACTTTAGACCGTTCATAATTCCTATACTTTCATAACCCAATAAGATTTTAAATTAAAAATTAATTAATTCGCTAATTACACAAAAAAGCGTAATGAAAACAAAACTCGAAAAACCGTCTTATCAGCTGATTTAATAGAGTTCGCATCAGGGTTCAACGTCATACCTACAAACCCGCACGACGGCACGCTTGCAATGTTCAAATGCCGAGCCGACACTTTATTTTAGACACTTTGAATTCTGTAACCGTTCATTAACGACATAAATGACTATCATAATTTTATTAGTGGCATGTGGTCTAGCCTTTTCGTGAAGTTTGCGTTACGATGTCAGATACATCCTGTATGTGCATCCTAATGTACAGACGACAGCATGTCAAGCTACTAAAATCTATGTTTTTTTTATTAGATTTTCAACTTTATCGCTAAAGAATTAAAACTCAAGATTGATTGGGAATATTTCACAGATTCGGATAGCTTAAACTGCTTTCGTCCGTACATTGCAGTCCGTGCATTTATGTGGACTCCATAACTTCGGGCTGGAGTCCATAACTTTAGAGTATTTTGCGTACGGAAGGAACGTGTTTGTATGTAGTATACATACATGACATGACATGAGTGTTATTAATAGGTATTTATTTACCTTAAATTTGATTTTTCTACTTATTAAGTAATTTATTAAATACTGCTCATGATTTTATAACAAACAGTCGGAAAGTGGAAATAAATCTTTATTATTACAATATTCTGTATTTATAAAAGATAGAAAGAAAATTTTCATACCCTTTAATCGAGGTTGCAATACAACTTGGAGAAGAATGCTGAATTACTTATTTCTAAATAGCCTGTATATCCTTACATATGCATCTCGGCCCCAATGTCCCTGGTGCTCTTACGTATTTATTGGTACACTTGACAAAAACGTTGGTAATCCAGTAAGGAAAGCAAAGACAGCTTTATGAGACCAGCCTCTTCCAATACTTTTATACTCAAAGAATGGAACGCCTTGCTGAAAACCAGAAAATAGTTACGATTTTGGTGTAATTTATTAACGTTAAAGAGAAGTACTTAAAAAGGGATTTGATGCTTACTACTCATTTGCAACGTTTAGTATGAGTATGGCAAGTCTAAAACTATAATGACTCTTCCCGAAATTTTACTTCTGAGCACAAAAGACCCTCTTGGCGGTCCCGAGGGTGGAATCAGCTACATTGAAGGGTGGCTCTCGGCATTACGTGGTCGCCGCCCCATACATAATATATGCATTATCTTAGCTACACAAATTGCTGTGACGTGACGAAACGTGTTTTATTGCTCATTTACTAACTGCAAGGCGTGTTTTATTACCATCAGCCAAAAACCCGAGCGCTGCTTTGATAAACGATTTCAGAATTGATAAATTTGCTAAGATTTTAACTATTATAAAACAAAGAGGAAATTAGAATTTAGAATATATAATCGAAGAAAATTACATGTTGATTGTTACTATATTACATTAACTTATTGATGAAGGAAAACATCGTGAAATCGCCAACCAGTCTTTAGCGAGCAAGCGAAGGGCTCTTTACCTTGCACTGGGACATATATATCATCTACAAGTATACGGAAGCTTAAATATTAAAAAAGGTTTTACCTTTCAGTCAACCTGACTGTTACCGCATCACGTACCTATAAAATACTTATTATATTTAGGTACATGAAACTTGGTACAGTGATAGCTCATATTCAACACAAAATTTCAGAATATGTACCTACTCTTGACGTGTACAAAGTTTCACTGGCCATATCTCTATATTTTCGTTTATTTTATTATTTTAAATATAAATTTAATAAAATTCATTGATTATAAAGTTAATTTAAATATTTAATCGTTTCGTACTAAAATATCCAATTTTCTTATTCATTTATGATTTAATAAGTTTTATAAAAAACTAAGATTGAGGATAGTAGGACGATACCTTCACTGCTAAAGCATATTGGCGCTGATTGCATCTTTTTCTGTCTAATTCATTATGAAAAGGAGAGAAGACAAAATATTAGTCAAGTCCTGTCAAATTAGTAAACACCTGACGTAATTTGATGTATTTTTATTCGTTATGTTGTTAATCACGTCTAAGGTGGAATAGGAGTTTTGGGGGAAAGCTGAGTACCACGCTTATTTTTCATTGGACTTTTAAATTATTTATAGTGTCGTTTACTAAATAAAAATGCGTGATTTAAGTAGCAAAAAGTGCATTCAGTGAATAATTCATAAAGAACATTGAAATATTGTAGCATAGTGGCCACATCATGACTTTGTCCCAAATCTTTCTCCGAGTCGGTTCACGCGGGAAACGAAAGAAGATAGGTTTAGGTTAGGTTAAGTTAGATTAGATAGGATAGTTGAAAATTAATTACTGAAGACATGGCAGTATGGTCCCTGACCTTAGCCGGTTCCAAATGGAACAAACACAACCAAAAAAAAAAACAATGTCTATGGAATAGGAGTTTGGCGGGAAAGCCAAGATGAATGCCACGCTCATTTTTCATTGGACTTTAAAATTATTTATAGTGTCGTTTACTAAATAAAAACGCGTGATTTATGTAGTAAAAAGTGCATTCAGTGAATAATTCATAAAGAACAGTGTAATATTGTAGCATACTGGCCACATCATGTCTTTACGCTAAACCCTTCCTAATCGGCCTCACGCGGGAATCGAAAGGATTTAGGTTAGATTAAGTTAAGTTAGGATAAGTTTAGGGTCGGGAGGAGGCACGGCTCCCTGTCGTTCAGGGTGACGCAGGTACTGTCGGGGCACGGCTGCTTCGGCAAGTACCTGCGTCGCTTAGGCAGAGAGCCGGACGCTCGGTGCCACCACTGCGTCCAATGCGGGGAGGACACGGCGCAGCACACGCTCTCCGAGTGTGTAGCTTGGGAGGAGCAGCGCCGTGTCCTCACAAATGAAGTAGGAGGCGACCTGACGCTGCCGGCAGTAGTGCGGAGGATGGTCGGCAGCTCAGAGTCGTGGGACGCGGTGGTGTCCTTCTGCGAGGACGTGATGTCGCAGAAGGAAGCTGCGGAACGGGAGAGGGAGATATCAACTCCCTTCCCGGGCCGCAGAAGACGCACCGGGCGCCGAGGAAGGGCGGATAACGCCCTCTTCCGCCCCCCATGAATGGGTCCAGGGGCGAGGGACATGGGGAAGTCCCCGCCCCCCTATTGATGGACCCCGAGGCGGAGGCGCGCGCGAGTGTCGGCGCGCGCCTTTGAGGTGATGCACGGGGTAGTTTAACACCCCACTACCCCGTGCAGGAGAGGAGGCCCGGACAGACCGGGCCAGCACGAGGGTGGGGCCGTGGAAGAATTTAGACTCCCGCGGCCCCACGCGCGCTCGTGATAGAAGACACACCGGGGTGGTTTTAGTCAGTAAAAGTCTGACATACCCCGTCGCCCTCCCCAGGGCGGCGGGCATCCTATGAGGATTTCCACCCCGGCAAAAAAAAAAAAAAAAAAAAAAAGGATAAGTTTAGGGTTCCGTGTGCAGTTTCTGGCCTGCCATCGGACGCGTCCCCAGGTGGCGGATAGGGGAACGGCCCCCAGATATGGGGGTTACCGGTTTACCGGCGCGGACCAAAACCAGAAGTGGGGACCGCTTCGGCGGTCACACGCGCGGCGGGTCGGCCACCACTCCAGGTGGCTGACGTGACCCGAAGTCCGGGTCACCGTCGGGCAACCGGGTCTCCTCACTGAGAGGAGCTCGGGGCCCCGTTTGCTTCCGGGCAAACGAGTGGGGCTAAGAGGAAGGACACCTCGCTAAAAAACCCTTGGCTGCTGCGTCTTCTCGCACACGAAGACGTACCCAGCCGGGCCCCTCCCTATGGAGGGCCCACTGTGGGCCTGCCTTCGGGCGGGAATCGCCGGCGGGAGATTGGTCGGCAGGCATGCTATTTCCCATGACCCCGCCACTAAGGCGATGTCGGTGTGCCGCTGTTCGGTTTTAGTGGGTATTCCCGGCTTCGGCTGGGCGAGTCCCACACACGCCCTTCGGGGTATGGTGCGTAAATGTCATTTCCACAGCGTCAAAAAAAAAAAAAAAAAAGGATAAGTTTAGGGTAAATTAGGATAAGTTAGGATATAAACTTACTGAAGAAAATAGTTACTGAAGTCTAGGCTGTATGGCGTACTATGTCTTTGCCTTTTCCGTTCAAAAGTACGGAAAGAAATCAACCAACAAAAAAAAATTTCTATGGAATATCTTAATATGACAGGACCAAACTAACATTATTTAATCCTTTTCATAATGAAGTAGATAGAAAAGATGGTCGGTACATAAATTTAGTTTAGTTTATGAACAAGGGTATCGGCTCCATTATAGATTTTCCCCCTTATTCATAAAAGTTGCTTAAAGTTAACTGGTGATTAGCGATTCTTTAACCATTAATTTTAGACGTTTGCACATCAATTAACTTTAAAAATCGTTTATGAATAAGCCCCTTAATCGTTGTGGTGTTTATTCATAAACGATGATTAAAGTTATGTGACGTTAAACGGTCAAAAATGTATGGTTAAAAAATCGCTAATCACTAGTTAACTTTAAGCAGCGTTTATGAATAAGGGGGTTTAATTAAAGCACCATAACTTCCCTCTAGTTACACGCAGAAGAGCTGTAACTGGATTACAAATGTTAAAACTTACACTGAACCAATTTCAAAAAAGGAGGAGGTTCGACCATATATATATGCTTTTTAAATTTTTGTTCGGGGATAACTTCTTTGTTTATGAACCGATTTTGATCACTCTTTTTGATGTGAAACATCTATAGGCGCACGTGAGACCGATTTCTGGCGTGGCGACGCGTCGACTGTGCGTTTCTCTCTCACTCGATCCGGCGTAAAGCCATCTCTTTCGCTCCACTGAGCTCGGAATCGACTGTGCGTTTCTCTCTCACTCGATCCGGCGTTAAGCCATCTCTTTCGCTCCACTGAGCTCGGATACCTATAGTGTATACTCTGTTTATTACAGTACTCATAACCTGTGTTTTTCTGGTAAATAAATCATTTTTCTGTTCTGATAATAAAATGTCTGACCGTGATAATTTAGAGAGTGGAAGTGATCAGCCTCCTGCAAAGAAAGCAAAATCACACTATGACACATTATCAAGTCATCAGTAAGTTAATTATATTTTTATAATTAAAGTATGCATTTATCTGTGCATTTAGCACGCGTATATTTGGTGTGTATTGAGCGCCAGTAAATGTAAAATCTACTCTCTAGGTAGATTAAAATTCACATAAATTTCATTGCATATCATGTTTTTAAATTAATTATTAATTTTAATTTCATTCTCATTTTTATTTTATTTTATTGACATTTTTAGTTCCTACCACAATCTGTTCTTTTCTGCATACTACTTTTACGAAATAACGTCGATGTTTCACATCTACCAGGCGTCCCGTGACGGCTCCATTTTTTTTTTTTTTTTTATTAATAAGAAGATATTACCAAGGGGGTCCCATGATAGGTACATCAGGGTTTGGTCATGTAAGACTAGAGAAATAAGGGGAAACTTTCAAAAATCGTAGAGGCCACTAGTGCATTTTGTAAGTTTTTTCATTAAACATTTTAAAGCGCTACAATTTAATCTGGAGTAGATCTGATGATGGAGCCGGGAGACAGGTGAGGAAACTTTTCAACGCTTTATAAAGCTACCTTGTGTTTGCGATGGATTAATTTGTATTGAGAAGAAGCTTACACCTAGATGGGTTGTGACTGTATTTAGGGTTCTGATGATGAAGAAAACGGTCGCATCCATATGTGTCAGATCTGATGATGGAGCAGAGCTGTCTCTCTGCGAGAGAACTCCTCAACGTTTCACAGCAGAAAAACGAAAATACAAAAACCAAAGACACCATGATCATGTCATGTATGTTCAATTTTCCAACCGGCCAAAAGGTTTTCCGAAATTAGTTATTTTTCACTTTGTATTATTTTTTCGTAAGTCGATTGTTTTTTTATTACTTTTTTTTTTGCAGTTTTTTCTCACAAATTCATTTGCCTTCGTTTCTTATTACAAAGGCCTACCGAATTCAATTACTTCACTAACATATATTTTTCTCTGTACAAGTAGTGTCGAGTGTTATTATAATAATACACTTATGCTTTCAATTCTCAATTCATGTATACATCAAAACGAACGTACTCTACCATATTCAAATTAAGTTGTCAGATTTCGTGCCGCTTTTCCAGCAAAATCTTTTTGTATAACTCTTACATATTAACTTATTTATTGTGAAACAAATTAGAAGAAATACATGGCCCATTTTAGTTAATCCTTAAGTCCATAAGCAGATTAGTAAACACGCTACATATGGAAAGCTTGTTTGATGAAGAGTTTAAGCTTGGAGGTTAAACAGTGCTACTTATTTTTTGACTACTACTTATATATGTTTTGCAAGCAATTTGATTAGCTAAGGTTGCCGGTGCTAGGCCACAGACTTATTTGTGAGTGGGAATGGGACGCCATCTAGCAGTGCGGGTTGATAGAAATCATATCATTGAACTTTTGGTTATAAGACATGCAAATCTTAACCGCAAATTTTGGCTGTTTGCTTACTGATTGGCACGGGAAAAGGTAAACTCTTATATCTGTTTCATTTTTTATTGGTTCGTTTAATACAGGTCAAAACCTTTCACTCATAGCGAGTTTCAGTTGAAATCCAGCGTCAGGCAACTGCTACGTAGTTGTCTGACATTTATGCTGATTGCTATTTGGCGCAACCGTTGGACTCACATTTGTTGATTGTCTTTTTTATCTGTTTCTCTATTTTTTTTTTTTGTTATGTTTTCTATGTTTAAAACTATTATTAGTCTACCACTACTGTCACTACATATACTGTATGTATTTATAAGGGTGTGCGCCAAATAAATGGTTTCTTTTCTTTTCTTTTTTTCATACAAACAGCTTTTCCACGAAAAATCTACATGCCTTCCAATTTACGCGATATAGGAAAACATTCTGCTAACACGCATATTTACACCGTTTATTGTACTTAAGTCGTGCTACAGATTACCGTAAAACGACTCGGTCTAAATGAAGACGGATTATGATAATACATAGTTCGGAATATGCTTTGGTGACATAAAGTTCATGCAAACGTTACGTAAGTTAATCACGTATTAGTTTCTAGGAGGTCTGAGTCAGGATTTAATTTGAGTATATCTATAATAAGCAAGGAAACCCGCCCGTGGTTCTTTCTACCCACATGCGGAATCTCGGGGACTATGGAAACTTATTAATGAAGAAATTTCTTACACGTGGTAAAGATATACATAAACATATCTACGACCTCTGCGCGTTCTCGACGTCAATAAGTTATAGAATAAAGTAGGTACACGTGGATAGTTCAATAATTAAAAGATTTTCGTAAACATCTTTTCAACTGTATTGGGGTCGTTTTCTAACCGGCAGCAGTTAAATGCCAATATATAACATGTAGGGACTGCCTATCTCATCTCCATAGCCCAGTTACTGGGGAGAATTCCCCAGTCCAACTGGCACAAAGTGGAACAAAGGAAGTGGAAAGGCAGTGAACAGAGTATTTAATTTGCCGCAGCCGGGTGTGACGTCACTAATGGGAAGGAACAAAACACAGGACGTGCTGTCAACAATTTTTTGTGGTTTACAATATGCAGGTTAGGCACTAGATATGCTTAATTATTTATTTTATTTCACTCAGTCACATGAAGTCCACTGTTGGACATAGGCCTCCCCCAAGGATTTCCAAATAAAAAACGGTTGGACGCGGCCTGCCTCCAGCGCTTCCCTGCGCTGGCGGAGCGAAATATAAAATCTATGTCTATACTAATATATAAAACTGAAGAGTTTGTTTGTTTGTTTGAATGCGCTAATCTCAGGAACTCCTGATCCAATTAGGAAAAATCTTTTTGCGTTGGATACCCATTAATCCAGGAAGGCTTTGGGCTACATCACGCTCCGACCAATAGGAGCGGAGCATATAAAAAAACATATCGAAACTTTCGCGGATGAAACCGCAAGGCGCAGCTAGTAATTTATAAATGGCCTCAAGCTTAAAACGCTTTCAACGGGCAGCAGCGTTAGAAGTTCATTAAGCCAAATTAAACTGCGCTCGCCAACCCGCCTGCCAAGCTTGGCGAGTATGGCATTTACCCTCCAAATTCCAATGGATCAGTTCTACATGATTGAGAGTATCTAACAAAAATAATTGTATGTATTGACCTTTTTATGTACTTGTAATTATATTTTAGTTGTGTATACTTTTTTAAACTTATAATTGTAGATATAAATCACAATTCTCAAATAAAAAAACTTGACATGTATTTTAGTTTCTGTGATTCGTTTCTACCATAGGAGTATGCAACAAATGCACACATTGCGCAGAACGGTTTAAGAGGGAACTCTAGTGCCGAGGAATTTGGAAAATAGGTTTTTGAAGAAACTATTGCCCTAGCGCCGCTTCTAACCTCTTCCCGTAAAGTGGGAAAGGGACAGTTGCAGCTCAGGCTGATTTTACCAACAAAAAAGTTGACCAAACGACGTTTCGTATTCCGCTGTTTTCTTTTTCAAAACACGACTGATCTCAATAATTTTTATACCAAAATTTAGAGGAAAAGTATACCTATGCTCATGCTATGCTATGTCAAAAACTTATCACATTTGGATAATAGTCGTCTGAACGTCGCGATAAAAAAAGGCTATTTTTCGGGATTTTGGAATATCATATTTCTTTTATTAATTAAGCTTTCGAAAAAATTAATTGATAGGGGCATGTATAATCATGCATGATTAAAATTGTAGAAAAAAGAATAATTGCTCTAAAAGCGTTATCCACGAAGAAAACAACGGAATACGCCAACTAGAGTCCCCTCTTAAGGGACCCGCACTCCGCAGTCATCTGTCATGTAGTCAGCATATAAAAGTATTTTCGAATGAAGAAAGCAAGAATTAATGTCGTTGACGAATAAATTGACTTTCAGCGGCCCTAATCTTTAGCGGCTTTAATCCCTGAGGAACTCCAGATGATGTACTCATAGATCTTGGTGAATACCTACCTATTTAGCACAACAGTTTGACACCTGTCCTTTTGAGACTTAAACCAACGGAATATTATATTACCCCTAAACGGAATATTATATTAACTCCATGGCGATCCATAGTGCGAAGATAGGATCCATGGTTCCGTACCCTGGACGAAACCCATATTGACACTCCAAGACAGCACACTCCTGCCGGTTCCGGGAGTCTATAATCCTCTCAAAGATCTTCATGGTGTGGGACATGACCTTTATACCGCGATAGTTGGAACACTCCTGTACCAAACCCTTGCCTTTGAAGACTGGAGTAATAATACTCAGTCTCCATTGGCTCGGGATTTTGCCGAGTCGAGGTCTTCGCATAGTAGGTTGCCAACAGGGTCTTTTACACAGCGGCACTTGGATATCTCTCCTCAGACGTTTCCAACTTCTCGTAAAGCCGTTGCAAGTGGTCTCGTCTGGCTCTGGCTACAGCTTTTTTAGTGGCACGTTTGGCAATCTTGTATGCGTCGCGATCTTTAGGGGATCCGATCGCTTGCCACGTTTTAAAGAGGGCTTTCTTCACCTTAGTCTCACTCTGGACTATGTCGTCCCATCATCAAGTCTCCTTGTCACGTTTGCGGCCGCCGCACCACCCCCGCTGCCCCAGTAATAGCTGCCTGGATCGTGTCCCAGTGTTCTTGAACAGGTTCCCCATCGGTACCGGCGCACTTGTCGCCAATAACCGACGCAAAATCCTGTGACCTGTTTTCATCTAGCAGCCACCACCGGATCTGGCGCGGGCAGTGCTCTACACGTCTGTGTTGGGCCTTTACGCAGAGATCCATGACAAGGAGACGGTATTGTGCAATGACACTCTCACCGGGTATGACTTTGCAGTTGGCTACTTTGCCGATGTGGTGCCTCCTAGTTAGTAGAAAGTCGATCTGGGTAGCACTTCGTCCGCTCCGGTAGGTGACAAGGTGCTCCGGCTTCTTTTTGAAGTAGGTGTTCACAATTGCAAGGTCAGCGGCCACACACGTTCGGAGAATGTTGTTCCCTTCCGCGTTGCGGCTACCGTACCCAAAGCCACCGTGAACACGCTCAAACCCGTCACACTTCTCACCCACATGACCGACCCAGAATGACTCCCTAGGAGAGTGGGATCCCGCGAAGCAATCCTTCGAGCTGGGTTTAGAACAACGTCCTTTCGGCGTCACCGCACCCGGCCTGCGGAGCGTAGGCACTTATTAAGTGGGTTATAACCCCATTGACAAGCACCCGCAACGATATCAGCCGATCACTGATGCGATTCACCTCCAAGATGTCATCCTGGAGCTCGCCAGACAACACCACGGCGACCCCATTTCTCCCACTAGGTGCACCCGTGTAGATCAGCTTGTAGCCATTCCCAATAAGCCGGGATCTGCTGCCTTTCCACCGAGTCTCCTGCAGGAACGCCACAGCCACCCTCCGCCTGTGGAGAGTCTCGGCCAGTTCTCTCGCGTGTCCAGTTAGCGTATTATTATATTCCTGTCCATTGTTGTTGATTGGCTTGTTTGGCTAATTACAAGTGCGACTGCCGTCTGACCACTCAACCCCGAAGGGGATGCCGGCGTCAGCGCCCCGTTCGTTAGTCAGCAGGTGCACTGTCTGGCAGGTGGGTTTGACTTGGGTCCCAAAGATGGTGGTGGGACCCCAGAGCACCCACTTATACTCACTTACTTCAAACATATCTCTCTAGGTTTTTAGTTCACAGCAAAAGTTTTACTACCTCGAAATACAACAAAATTTCAAATTTTGTTAAAAAACATAATTCACAATGTTTGACACCGATATTCTTCAATATTTTTCTGTGAAATTGACTCTGAATGGTATTTGTTTTTATAAATTACTAACTGCGTCGCGCGATTGCAACCACGTAGGTTTCGATATGTTTTTTTTTTATATGCTCCGCTCCTATTGGTCGCAGTGTGTTATATAGTCTAAAGCCTGCCTGGATTAATGGGCTATCTAAAGCAAAAAGAATTTTTCAAATCGGACCAGTAGTTCCTGAGATTCGCGCGTTCAAATAAACATACAAACAAACAAACTCTTCATTTTTATATATTAGTACAGATAAACTAGCGCTTGACCGCAATCCCGCCTGGTGGTAAACAGTGATGCAATCGTTGAAGGTAAAGCGCACTAGTTTATTAAGAGCCTATTCACTCTAGCCTTGAAGACACTCAAATTGTAGTCCGACGAAAACACCGCCGCTGGCAAATTGTTCCAGTCCCTCAATGTATGCGGTATAAAAGAGAACACCGAAAGGCTGGCTACTCTACGCCTGTGCTCTTTGGAGGCTTTGGAGGCTTCGGCTTTGGAGACCGTTTTGAGTTAAGTTAGGGTCGCCAATCAAACTCTTCGCAGGCCTCTTCACTGAATCCAAAGTGGCCAGGTGACACTTTGCAGCACCAGCCCAAATGTGGCTGTAGTACTCCACACACGGACGGACATGCGCTTTGTACAACATTAAAAGCTGCCTTGGTCTGAAATACCGCCGGACCTTTGCGATAACGCCAAGTTTCCTGGCACCCACCTTGGCTTTGGACCCGCCCAAAGTTTAGTTAAGGTCGGTACACTCCAAGGATACATTCCGAATAGTAGGAGCCAAGGTGAACGGGCTCTTTTTGGCGGTGAAAACACAGGCGTGTCCAGTGTTTTGCCGGCATTGAATGCTACAAGATTTACATTGCCCCATTCGGAGACTGCCTGTAGTGCAACATTCGTACGCTCTACCATAGCCTCTCTTTCGGACCGGATTGATTCCCTACTAGCCCGAGCATCCGGCAGGTGTCTCTCCACAACTGTGCTGTCATCTGCATACCAATAGATACCGGGCATCAGCAGATCGTTAATATGCAGTAGAAACAGAGTTGCAGAGAGAACAGACCCCTGAGGAATACCGGTATTTTCTACTACCAACCGATAAAAAAATATAATTGATCAAAACCTTTACTTCGCCAGTTCCAAATAACCCCGTGCTTCCCAAAAACCCAAATTTACCGGTACCTACCTACCTACATACATATGGTTCATTATATCAAGTAATATTATGATTATTTAGGTTTATAGCCTCAACAGAGAAAAAATTGATAAAGGGAACACAGTATCAAATTAAGTTAGCTCGCGAAACTCAGCAGACGGATAGGCATCGATATCTAAACATGATAAAAGAAAAATAATAATTTGATGATAATTTATTTTGGGCTCAACGTCCGCTAGTAGTTTTTGTTTTCTTTTTTCTTTAAATGAAACGTTGCCCAACTAGGAATTTCTCCTGTATCGTGGATGCGTTTACAAACATATAAACTCACATACACAGTCAGACCCGGAACAGCTACTTGTAGGGCATACAAATATTTGTTCCGTGCGGGAATCGAACTGACGACACGCAGTTGCGCTAACCGTGCAGTCTTATTCAGTAGTGTTGTTACATTAAGTATCCAGGAGTTGCGTTGGGATAATAAGTTCTTGTGTTTCGATACCCATCGCTTCTGTGAAGTGTGCAGAAACAAAAACAGATTTTTGAACTAATATTTCAAGCAACACTGCTTACGGTTTTTGACCGCATAATAAATTATCATCTATATAATATTTTTTTCTTTTAGTTTTATCATGCTTACACATCCATTTCCATCACGTCTACCGATTTTATGTATTCATCAGTGTATCTATTCATTAGACAGACATTCGCAAACAAGATCAAAGATAGTTTCTGATTTGTTCTTGTGGTAGAAATCTAAGAAAGGTGAACATTCAGCCAAAAAAGTATCGGGAATGGATGATTTGTTTATGGTTCCAAATTCAAATTTTTGTTTTTTTTTTATCTTGTTGTTAGATTGGCACAGCTGTTTTCCATTTTGGCGGAGTTTGAGTTGCATCTGTTATTTATATTAAATACAGTGCTGTTTTAGTTACATCATATCTAGTATAAATTGGGACACAATGGACAAAAACATCGAACAAGGAGTTTGTCATAAATTTTGCATCGCCAATGGAATTTCGTGTTCAGAGTCACTGAGAATGTTACAGAAGGCTTACGGTGAATCGGCTTTATTAAAAACATGTGCTTATGAGTGGTACAAAGCATTCAAAAGCAGTCGAGATGTGATGGAAGATTTGCCTCTCTGTGGCAGGCCATCAACCTCTGCATCTGAAATTAACATCGCAAAAGTGAAGGAAATAGTGACTGAAAATCTTCATTCAAGTTTGAGAAAGATAGCCGCTGAACTTTCTGAATCTCACGAGTCAATCCGTACCATTTTAACTAATCATTTGGGTATGAAGCATGTTGCCGCTCGGCTAGACCCAAAAGACCTGAATTTTCTCCATAAACTCAATCCCATGAGATGAGAATCACTGAGGACATGCCAGAACGAGTCAATTCCGACCCAACATTCATAAAACGCATTGTTACTGGCGACGACACGTGGGTTTATGAGTTTGACATGCAAACAAGACAACAAGCTTCGGAGTTGCGCCTTGCAGCTAAAGCAAAACAGAAAAAACGACGCCAAAGATGATTAAAAATCAAAGTCATTTTGACTGTTTTCTTTGACTATCGCGGTGTTGTGCACTCGGAATTCTTACCGGAAGGTAAGGCGGTTAATAAATAATATTATTTGAGCGTTATGCGGCATTTAAGAGAGCAAATTCGTCCAAAAATGCCAGATTTGTCGGAAGAAAATTCTTGGATTTTGCACCACGATATTGCACCTTCGAACAAGGCCATCATTGTGAACAAATTTTTGACCAAACACTTAACAAATACCATCGAGCAACCACCATAGTAGCCAGATATGGCTCAGCCCACTTCTTTCTTTTTCCCATAATCAAATTACCATTTTGTGGCACCCGTTTTCAATCTGTAGAAGACATAATGAAGAATTCACGGCGAGAACTGAACTCAATTTCGGAAACAACGTTTAAAAATTTTTTTGAGCATTGGATTATTCGTTGCCGTAAGTGTATCGTTTCTAAATGGACATACTTTGAAGGTGATAAAATAAATTTGGATGAATAACAAAAATTTTATGTAGGTAATGGTTCTAAAGGTGTATTAACTAAGAAAGGTGTTTTGAATATCGCTCTTAGATCTAAGACTGCCCATTGTGTCACCCTCTGTAAATTCTTCATATTTATGTTCTGTAATTTGTATAGTGTACATAATAAAATATATTCTATTCTATTCACTGACCTAAAAATTGAAAAAATTGTACGGAACATTGAATTTCTCGAATACTTCGGTGGCAGTAAAAAAATGGGAAAAATTCTGGCTGTATTTTTATTATGTGTGGGAAGGTTTTTTTCTTAACTAGCTCCATTTTTCGTTTCTATGGCTTGTTTACCACATATATAACATTTTTTTTACTTATATAAATCATAAACTAGCGCTTGACCGCAATCCCGCCTGATGGTAAGCTGTGACGCAATCGTTGATGGTAAAGCGCACTAGTTTATTAAGAGCCTATTCACTCTAGCCTTGAAGACACTCAAATTGTAGTCCGACGGAAACACCGCCGCTGGCAAATTATTCCAGTCGCTCGATGTACGCGTTATGAAGGAGGAGGTAACGCTTCGTCCGGATCGTAGTGGTGTTAACAAATGATAAATATATTATGTTTCTTTCACCCATCTCTTATCATATTTCACGAAACAATATTGTATGTTATTAATACTTAGGATAACATCGTTCCCAAAGTTTTTACTGAAACTCCTCCAAAGTAAATTAACTCACGTTAGCGAGAGTTATTGTGTCTATGAAGCCGAAGAATTTCTGTTCGCTTTAGAACTTTTAGAAAACAATATGCCAAAATGAATGCTGCATATATTTTACTAAAGAATTTTGGATCCCCCTCAGCAAAAGTTCAAGAAGGGCAAGAGTTTTTTTGAAATTGTTTGAAGTCACGTGCACCATTGTCATGCAAATGAGGTAATAATGTACTTCATAAATCTTGGATAACTGTGAGATTGGATACTTTGCGATGAAATGCAGGAAGACCCCAATAAATAGGTGGTGCGGCTTTCTCATGAAAAAACAGCGTTGAATCAGTCCGGAAGACAGCCTCATACTATTTGGTCGTTTATATGTTAAAGATTATCATTTGAAAAGTTAGTCCATAGTGTGCAAAAACTTAGGTAGACTTTTGTAAAAGAAAATACCAAGTGTGAAGTGGTAATCGTTAAGCCTTCTTGGAATACTCCTATTCTAAAATATCTACACCCATCTCCATAACTAAAGTCTGCTATTTTGCAATCAACTTTTTTTTTTAATTGCTTTCACACTAATAGTAAGAGAATAATGCTTCAATTGAAGTTATTTAGAAATTCCTGTTCCAAATGACCTTCCTTTCCTTTTATTATTCGGTCTTCGTAGACCCCATCACGATGTAATGACATCTTTTAGAGGCGCGCGTGAAACACATCACGCCGTCGCCCCGGGCCTGGCCATTACCGTGCGGCGAGCTGCCCACTACTCTCCGTCCGCAAGCCCGCGCCTACGGTGGCCGGGAGTTCGATGTTGTCTCCCGACCAGCAGTCTCCTGGATTGGCTAGATGTGTGAGGGCGCTGGGAATCGCCCCAAAAAATAAAAAAAGTAGGTGATGGCTTGCCACGCACTATCACGCCGGTTTGGACCAGGGCCGGACGCGAGAGATCGCCGCTGATCGCCACCGCGACGACCCGGCAGTGCTCTACCGAAGCCGGGCAGACCTCCACTGTACGCTCCACCGTATCCTCAAGGCGATCCCCACAATGGTGACACCTTGGTATTTCCTCCCGTCTTATTCGGAACAGAAACCTCCCGAAACAACAGTGTCCGGTGAGGACCTGCGTTAGGCGGAAGGTGAGGGTGCCGTGACACCTCTCTAATCACTCCTCATAGAGGGGACTTACCGCCGCTATTGTGGCGTGCCCAGCACTGGGTTGCGACAATCGCACTCTCCATGTCGCCATGATATCCTGCCGAAGCTCTGTCCGCCGTACCGCGATTTACTGGTACAATGCGTCAAATGTTGTTGTGTCGGGAGTTTGGTCATGGAGGGTCTCCAGATCAATCTCCCTCTAGCGCAGCATCGTTGATCGTGTTGTTAGGTTTAACATAGCATCACCTCGCTCAACTGCCGTCTTCCTTCCTATTCATTCAGTTTTTTTGAGTGAACAGGCTCTTCATAAACTGGCGCGCTTTGCCATCAACGGTTGCATCACTGCTTACCATCAGGCGGAATTGGCTTGTATCCTAAAAAATAATTTAATGTCCGTCAGATAGCTTTATAAAAAATATTGAACACGTATTTTTTATTTTTTCTTTTATTCAAATTCTTAGGAAGGTATATTGATTTGAAATGTCGCATGACGTCACGCCATGGTGCAAAATATAGAACGGCGTGACGTAATTAGCCCCCACTCTGTAACTTTAATACGCTATATCTCAGTAATTTTTGGTAATTAAGACAAAATAAAAAATACGGGTCTTAATTTTTTTTATTATCTGTAAGACGGACTAATTATTTTTTTGATTTTGATACCTTGGATACATCCCTATTGCAGTCAAGCACTAGTTGGTATTTGGTAACGATAAAAAAAAGACGTGTGGCACTCGGGGACTGCCGCGGTAAAGCTATTGCATAGCATTTTGTATCAATTTATGCAATTATAATTATTTATTTATTTTATTTATGCAGTATTTCTTTTTCTTTGATATTAATTCAAGTTACACTTTTTGAGCGTGGTGACCGATAAGAAAACAAATTTTTCTTTTATTAAATAAATAAAAAGTTAATATTATTTAAAATATTTTTATTATTTTACAATACATGTGGGTTTTATTACCTTACAGTAGCTGTTGGTTATTCAGGAATATTTATCATTGAAACTATAGGTTTATGATAACTGAAATAAGAAACATAAGTTTGCGACTTAATATCCTCTAAATACCTAGAAAATACCGCGTCAATGGTGGTCCCATATTTTGTTGTGGACTCTTGTGGATCATTATTCATTTTCAAATTCAATGTTTTTGATAGAAAAGTTGTCAACCGCTCTGATTTTTTATCAGCGAAGTTAATGTTGAAATCGCCAGCCAAGATAAGTGGAAATTTATTACCATTTGTACCAAGTATTTTCGAGCCTTCTTCAGTGTACTCCAGTAAAGTGCGATGAATAAAATGCTCTACCTCGTCCAATTTTGGATTCGGAGAAATGTAAATTGCTACCATAACTATTTGTAGGCCATTTCTAAGTTTGCATAAGCACGCACAAATATCTCCAACAACTGAGCGCCTAACATTAACATCGCTAACGTGTGCAATATTTATTTCAATATTCGGAGTCATAATATTAGTAATATCATTTTTATTTTGGTAAATAGCTACCCCACCTTTTGAAACAGTATCTCGTTTGAACTGAACAATACAATTAAAATTAGGTATTTCAATTGGATTATCATGCGTCATGCAAGTTTCGGTAAGAAGTAACACATTTGTTTGTCTCGTAACTGAATCTTGTAAATCGTATTTATGACTATTTAGACTTTGGCAGTTGAAAGTCATTATTGAAATGCCATTTCTATTACTAATGAAATCTAATACACTTTGAGCAATCGTCTGAACACTATTTAAAGACAGTCTTTTGAATTCTTGCAACAATTGAAAAAACGGCCGCGTGAGCACTTTTTACTCTATAAAATCACGCGCTTTTATTTAGTAAACAACACTATAAATAATTTAAAAGTCCAATGAAAAATTAGCGTGACATTCATCTTAGCTTTTCCGTTAAAAAAAAAGCTATTTTATAAAAACACTACTAAATTAATTTGAATAAAAGTACTTAATTATATGAAAAGTTTTTAAGGTAGCCATGACAACGTCGATGACGTCTATGACATATCTCTATAGAAGACCTATTTCAGAGAGAAAATTAATCGCAAGTTTAGCACATCGCGACTATCAGTAACATGGCAAGTGTGTAGAACTGAGTTCGCGCCCTGCAATATGCATGCTCTTTTTGAAAATCTATAAATTGTTTTCAAAAGATGTAGTCGCACGCACACAAACATACCGTGCCGAAGACTGCCGAACTGAAACGACGTTAGACGATGGGGAGCGTGAGGTTTTTTCGTTACGGAATTTCTGGATTCGGTCCCCGCGCTCAAGGCCCGCGATAGAAGCTATGCAATAGCTTAAAAATTTATCTGCTCGTGTGTCTGCGCACTCACCTGTGCATTATAATATATCATGCGACGAAGAATGGTTTCCGAAGAGATTGGTTGCCATGTTCGTAATTTAGTCTAGAGGACTTTATGACATTTTATCAAAGACATTAAATTTTATAGACATTCTGATGACTACCTGAATTGGTAATTCAAAAAAGGTGAAAGAAAGGTTTATTTGAAAGAATTTCTGGCATTCAATCCTCCGTCTCTCTAGTCTTGCATTGTGACCATCAAGAAAAGAACTGTCATCCTTTGTGACTAATATCCTCACCTTATCTTACTTTCTTACTTATCAACGTATTTCTTTCTTCCTAATACATATGTATTATACTTTTACGATCCGGTCATAGTATTCGGTAGAAAAAATTCTACGTGATCTTTATTCTGATTTATATTTTGCTTCAATTTTGTCTCGATTAGAATTGAAAATTGAATTGTTTTAAGTCTTCCATGCGAATGGGCGGTTTGTCCTCAAAGAAATAAAACGAAACACGTGCCTACTATATATACCTAGATAGTTTCTGTCTAAAGTTTGATCACAGTAGAAATTTGAGTACCTATTAAATAAATAATAAATTTTACGGAAAAATCACACAGATTGAGCTAGCCCCAAAGTAAGTTCGAGACTTGTGTTATGGGATACTAACTCAACGATACTATATTTTATAATAGATACATATATAGATAAACATTCAAGACCCAGGCCAATCAGCAAAAGATCGTTTTCCATCATGACCTGGCCGGGATCGAACCCGGGGCCTCCACGTCGCAGGCAGGCGTGCTGACCGCTGCGCCACGGAGGACGACGAAAATAAAGTAATTAAAAACAGTGTGATTACTTTTTGTTAATATAATATACATACATTCCTACAGAACAAAAGACAAGAACATAGCTTCATTTATCGCAGAAACACGTGCCTAGAAAAATAGAATTAACTCAAGAAATAAAACCAAATTATTATCACCTACTTTTATTCATTTAATAATATCATTTTCGTCGACAGTTGCAATTTATGATTGCGTCAAGAAGGTTGACTTTCTTCCTTTCAGCATGATGCTGTCCTATAGAAGAACCCTTAAAGGATAAAACGATATACGGAAACCAATTCAGCAGCCTAGTGTAAAATAATATCCACTCCTCATGTACACTTCAACTATGTTTTTTTTTTTTCGTAAACATAACGTCACACGACATACGATGCCATAGAGTACTAAAAACAAAACGCCATCTTCACATTTCGGCTACCAGCCCCAAGGGAACGCGACGTCTGCTTTGAAAACTTCATCGGTAAGAATGTAATCAATGGTAATTATTTACTGTAATACTTTAAATCTTTGTCGTAATTATTTAAACTGCTGAGTGAGCTTGTTAGTTTAAGATGTTATGATGATGATTGAATATTTCTAGAATTAAAAATATGACATGGAGTTTTAGATTAGGATGGTGTGTTGTAAAGTTGAAATATCGAGAATGAACGTAATTTGGAATATTCCAAATTTTATGCACTTTCATGGGACCCTTAAAATCCTCCTATAATGAGGAAGTTAGTGTGTTTCTCAGAGAAACTAATAGATCCTTAACATCATATGATATTGTTGAGCTATTCGGAAAAGCCTACATCAAGTGCCAAATGAGAGAAATTGCTGCTAATGATTTCAGAGTTGGTGGCATATATCCGTTTAATCGAAATATATTTACTCAAGCTGATTACACAGGCGCTGCTGCAAATTACGCTGAGGATCAAAACTGTCAAGCTACTTCAACAACGCTCCCCTATGGCTACTTACTTGTTTGCGAATTGTGGGTTCACGGTGGTTGTGGTCGCGGCTCACGTCTTACGAAAACCGGCATGCTACGTGGGTAACAAATGTCTTGCCATGGGGCCTCCGTCGGGCCGGAACAACCGAGGCAGGCCAAAAAAGGCGTGTCAACAATCTCACACCACGGGATGCCAGAGATCGTGCGAAATGGAGGAGTACGAGGGTCAAACTGAAAGTTCTTAGAACTGGCCACTTATAAACAATATAATAAAAAAATAATTCTAAAATTTGAAAATAGAACTCTTTGGCAATATTACTGAGTATATATTTCATTTATTTGTCATTAGTTATACGATTTGGCGGAAAATTGAAAATTGTCTGTGTCACGTCAACATGAATTTAACACGAGAAAATTTTCGTGCAATGATTTTTTATGACTTTCGATGTCATTTAAGTCAACAAGAAACTTATGATAGACTACGATTGGCCTTTCACGATGAAGCCCCATCTCGTGCGACTGTTTACAACTGGTTTAATGAGTTTAAACGTGGTCGCACTAATCTCACTGATGATTTACGTGAGGGACGGCCTTCTACGGCGACGACTGAAGATAACATCTGTGTTGTGCGGCGTATGATAGAGACTGACAAAAGAGTGACCTATCAGCAGATTCGGACAAGCTTAGGCATCGGTATGAGTCAAGTGCACAAAATCCTCTACGAACATTTAGCGGTCAGGAAGCTTTGCGCCCGGTGGATACCTCATAATTTGACTGAGGCTCAAAAACTCCATCGTGTTTATTGGTGCCGTAAAATGATTGAAAGATTTAACGGAGGTGACTCAAATGCTGTGTTCGACTTACTAACAGGTGACGAAAGCTAGATTTACTGTTATGATCCTGAAACCAAAAGACAATCTGCTCAGTGGGTGTTTCCTTTCGCCAACTAAAGTGAAGAGAGATCGAAGTGCGGGAAAAAAAATGGTGGCCTCGTTCTTTGGAAGGATAGGTCATTTCGCAACAATTGTGTTAGAGGATCAAAAAACAGTTTCTGCAGTATGGTACACTACCAATTGTTTGCCACTTGTCTTGGAAAAAGTTCGCGAGAAACGACCTCGCAGTAGGATCCTCCTTCACCACGACAACGCCTCGTCGCACACCGCCAAGCGAACGATTGACTATTTGGCGACATCAAACGTTGAATTACTGGGTCACCCGCCGTATAGTCCCGACCTCGCGCCTTGTGATTTTTATTTATTTCCAAAAATTAAAGAAAAACTTAAAGAAAAGCGGTTTATGAATGCTGAAGAAGCGGTGGCTGCGTATCGCGAATTCGCGATGAAATTGAAGAGACCCCTAAGGACGAGTGGGCAAAGTGCTTTTCCCAGTGGTTCCATCGCATGCAACGGTGTATTGACGTGAATGGACAATATTTTGAAAAGATATAATAAAACTAATAACTGGCTAATGTTATCAGTTTTTGATTTTCTAATAACTTTCAGTTTAACCCTCGTAAGTGAAGAAAACGGACCCTAGGCTCCAACGCGGAAGCCACGGATGCAACCGGAATTATACGCTGAGATGATGATGATGATGATGATGGTGGTTGTGGTCGTTATAAATCCGCTGACTACATTTGTGATTACTGCAAGAATTAACTAAGAATACTAAACTAAACACTGATCTGTGATTATTGTGATTGATTACTTTATAATTATATGTAATTTTGTTTAAAAAAGATTTTATTTTTATTATTGTTATTATAGTTTGCAGGTATAACTCTGCGTAGATAAATATTTGTCCACCCAAAATATGTAAGTAGTTACCTATTTGACAAGAACTTCCAGTGTTTTTGACAGCTAACCGCTATTGATAAAATATTCGTAAAATTCTAGTACAATTCTCTAACTCTGTAAGCTCGTTAAATATACAATATTCGAAGTTTCCAAGCAGAAACAAGAATTTACGGGATTTTCCCAAACTGTTCAATTATCTGAGTAATAAGAAAAACGTACAGTGGGAATCTAAACGCTGAACTCATAATTTACTTACACGGTAGGTACAAGAAGCAATTTGTATTCTAGAATCATTCAGACGAAAAACTGAAGTTCGTTTTCTTTTCGCAGCCGTTTCTAAACGTGAAATTCAACCGAGTATTAACGCCATAACGGTTAATCCAATTGTTGAGAAATGAGGTGTCAAATCCTCCTAAATAGGTGCGCTAAGGAATGGAAGACACAAAAACGCTAACAACAAACTTTTCTGGAGCGTGGCGTTTAAAATAAATATTAAAACCTATAAAACTTAAAAATAATGCAAGTGTGGAAAATTAATTTTTTATAAACGAATAAATATACCTAACGCTTTTTCTATTTCTTTTTTTTTTTTTTTGAAGAACTTACCCACGCTAGGAATTATTCCTGTATCGTTGGTGCGTTTAGAACACTTAAAACTCACGTACGCAAACAGCCAGACACGGTACGGATGACAGCAGGTCAAGCTACCCGAAACTGACAAATATTCACAATCAACTTTGACCCTTAATGCTTTAGAGATAAAGTTGAAAATCTAATAAAGGAATCTGACAGATTGTAGTAGCGTGCTGTCGTCTGTACAACTGCAGGTCAAAATATATTTATTTGAACCCGAGACACACAGCAGAACAGTCGATAACTGAGTCTCTGTCAAAATCATAATCATAACTAAGTACCATGTCACTCTATATTAAATTAGGTATTCTAGTAACAGTAGAATTACATAAGAAATCATTTACCTTTGAAGAAAGCGTGTAAACGATTTTGCAAAACATACTTATTAATTCGGTGGTGGGCCATAACATCGGCCGCCGGCAGAAGTTACCACCCACCAGACAAAGACTTGCCGCCAAGCGATTCGTCGTGTTCCGGCATGATGTCTGGTGAAACCGTACAGAGGACGGGTCTGAGCAGTTGTGTTGCGATGCGTGCCGGGTACGCTGCGCCAAATGTTGTTGTGTTGGGAGTTTGATCGTGGAGGGTTTTCAGATCAATCTCCCTCTGGCGCAGCATCGTTGGTCGTGTTGTTGGGTTTAACATTGCATCACCTCGCTCAACTACCGTCTTCTTTCCTATTCGCTCAGTTTTTCTGAGTGAATAGGCTCTTAATAAACTAGCGCGCTTTACCATCAACGATTGCATCGCTGCTTACCATCAGGTGGAATTGCGGTCAAGCACTAGTTTATAATAATTAAAAAAAAAGACGTGTGGCACTCGGGGACTGCCGCGGTAAAGCTATTGCATAGCATTTTGTATCAATTTATGCAATTATAATTATTTATTTATTTTATTTATGCAGTATTTCTTTTTCTTTGATATTAATTCAAGTTACACTTTTTGAGCGTGGTGACCGATAAGAACTCACCCGAGTCAGTAAGCATGTAAAATGAGAAAACTAACATAGAACGATCCGTGTGAGAACTATACGATCACTATTACACAACAACACTGATACCTTTGAGAAAGCGGACTTCCTCTACAATAGGGCAATTCCTCCGTAAGGTCTGTCTATGCTATTACTTATAATCTCTGTCATTGTGTGCTGTTTCGGTGCAATCGCAAGACCGGCCGGGCACTGAGGGGCAGGCAAGAGAGCTATAGTATCCTTATGACTCCACCAACTGGTATTTCGTTGACTCGGAAACGGCGCACAGGGAGCACCACGAAATATACTCAAAGACTCCGAGGTTCTTTTTCAATATACCCCACTGTTTTGTCGTGGTGGCCTAGTGGTTAAAACACCAGCCTCTCAAGTATGAGTGCGCGGGTTCGATTCCAGGTCAGGCAAGTACCAATGTAACTTTTCTAAAGTTTCATGTACTTTCTAAGTATATCTTGGACACCAATGACTAAAGGCGAAGGAAAACATCTTGAGGAAACCTGGGCTTTATAAGTCTGAAATCGCCAACCCGCATTGAGCAAGCGTGGTGATTACGCTCAATCCTTCTCTGTATGAGAGGAGATCTGTGCCCAGCAGTGGGACGATAAAAAGGTTGTTGATGATGAACGGCATCGGTGTCGAATTATTTGTTATCAATTTAATATTTTCGAGGTGATCTTTAGTAACATAATCACTTCTGATTGCGTTAACATCTGACCGTAGAATTAATAAATCCTTCATCAACTTATTTACGTTCGTTCTATGTAGTCAAAGCAAACTGGTGGCAATTTGTGAAGGTCATATGCCACAAAAACTGGGATTGTTCGGGATCCGTGATTTTAAACACCGTAATCGTATATTTTAGGTCTTTCTGCTTTTTGTTCTTACGCCTCGATACATGTATTTGTCTTGTCTTCGTAGAAACAAACAATAACTTTTTTGCCTCATCAATGTCTTCCTCAGAAAAAGCCGACGAGCATATTTTTATTAAACTTTCGTTGTTTCGTTTCGGAGATAACAATATTACAACTCGTACACTTAAATGTACCTACTCGTATTAACATTGTTCACCGACATCTTTCTGTAATATTTTATTTAATAAAAACTTCAACTTCAACTCTTGATCTGGTCCCTGTGGATAGATACCACAATTTTGCCAATAACACGTGTAACAAATTATAGAAATTCTTTAAAAAAATATTTCACAATAATGGCGGATATCGCCAATAACAGTTGAAAAAACGGCCGCGTGAGCACTTTTTACTCTATAAAATCACGCGCTTTTATATAGTAAACAACACTATAAATAATTTAAAAGTCCAATGAAATAAAGTTCAAAAGTGGAGTACCACTTTTGACACTTATTGTAAATACGTATGGACGTTTGTTACTCTTTAACACAAAGATTATTGAAAGTATATGCATGAAAGGCACACATGTGGTTTATAACCAGGAATAATATATAGCATACTTTTTATCCCTCTATTCCCCGAAATCTAACCTACGCGGCTGAATTCTCCTCTTTATGTATGTTTTTGTAATGAAAATATAAGTATAACATTTTAGTTCTTTCGTTTATCTTACGTCTTTCTATTTGTGCTGTTTAGGTACCGGAAGACACAGCGTAGGGAGGCCCCCAACAAGGTGGACCTATGACTTGGCGAAGGTCGCGAGAAGCCGATGGATGCAGCCGGTCGGACTGCACAAGACCGGGCAGTATGGGAGAGGCCTTTATCCACCAATGGACCTCTATAGGCTGAAGAAGGAGAAGGTACCAGATTCCTTACTAACAAAGAATTCTTCATTGCGATTAATTAGTTTGGTGATCGCCGCTTTGCCTTAATGACCCATATTATTTACAGTATAGACCACGGAAATAGATCTTTTATCTGTTATGTGGTAGTGACAGTTCGAGTGGCTCATTGGTTGGGTGCCGCGATGCCAGTTTGGTTTTCATGACACGGAATTTATTTTTATATGTCCATGGCTTACACATATTGTTAGTGTATGATTGTTCGGTTGGTAAATATTAAAGACTTTAGATAATTAGACTGGTTTATTTCACTTGTATAATTATTACATTATAATCGACATCTTCCAGGTCAGATCCTAAGTTCCAATGACAAGACTATAGACTATATTCATAGACACTAATACATAGAGATGGTATTAGTTACTCGACTACAGAGTAGTGATGTATGATACAACATCCCCCCTGTTTAAGTTTAAATTAACCCTTGACAAACAATATTATAGAGACCTGACCCAGTTACAATTTAGACAATGACTTAAGCCTATGGTTAGGTCTTAATCTAGGATACAATGTTCTACTTAATCTATTTCATCAATTAGCCTTCTGGTTGGCTTTACAACTCTTCCAAAACGAGTTACATGTTGACTGACTGAGGATTGAGATGAGAGCTCTTGAGGTCTAGACTCCTGCCTGTTACCTTCCTCTCTCCCCTGCGACGAATTGGATAGCATAGGAGAATATTTGTGTCTTAAATGAACCCTATTCCTCCTATACCTAACTCCATTGACATCCTCAACGACATATGACCTATTATTAGCCAACCTTACCTTGACAATGGCTTGTTCCCAATCGCTATCAGGCTTTCTTTTAAAGTATACATGATCATTGGGATACAGTAATGACAATGACTTTGTATTTCTATTATAATATTTAGACTTATTTTTATTATTTTGCTTGACACATTCTTCATAATTTTTGAATGTAACCACTTTAGGTTTTAATTTCTTATAAGACATAGGAATATTATTTCTTAAATTCCTGGACATTAACAATTGAGCTGGAGATGGTAAATTATTCTTAGGTGTGTTTCTATACTGTAATAAAGCTATGTATGGATCAGATGAGTTTCTTTTACATTTTTTTAACATATTTTTGATAATTTTGACTGAACTCTCTGCTTGACCATTTGACTGTGGATGATATGGGCTAGTTACAATGTGTTCTATGTCCCATTCATGCATAAAATTCTTAAATTCTAATGACTGAAAAGGAGGACCACCATCAGACACTAAAGATAAAGGTATTCCATGACGAGCAAAAATGGACTTTAAATGTGTTACTACATTCTTTGCTGTACTGTTTTTATTTAACAAAGCTATTTCTATAAATTTAGAATAATAATCTGTGACAATTAAATAAGTATGGTTATCAAAATACATTAAATCAACACCTACTTGTTGCCATGGATATTTATTTATTTCAAAATTTTTTAGTGGTTCCTTTGGATTATTAGGTTTAAATTGTGCACATACATAACATTGTTCTACCAAGTTTTTAATATCAGCTGACATGCTTGGCCAGTACAAAGACTCTCTAGCCAGTTTTAAGCATTTATTTATACCTTGGTGACCTTCATGAATTTTACCTAACATCTCCTTATACATTGACTGTGGTACTATTAATTTTGACCCTTTGAACAACAAATCTTTGACTACATGAATTTCAGCTTGTATATTCCAAAATGGTTTTATTGACTGACTGACATTATTTTTATTTTTTGGCCAACCTTCATAATAATACTTTTTTAACAATTGCAAAGTATCATCTTTCATAGTGTTCTGTAACAATTTTGTACAGTACTCCTTTGTGACTGCTAGACTTGAATGCATTAAATTGACATGACAAGATATTTCTGACTCATTCTCAGGTATATAATGTTCTTTTAATGCTGCTCTAGACAGAGTGTCAGATATAAACATTTCTTTACCTGGAACATGTATAACTTCCAAATCATATTTTTGTAAAGTTAACATCATACGTTGCAATCTTGCTGGTACATCATGTAATGGCTTTTTAAAAAGATAGACTAAAGGTTTATGATCAGTATGAACAGTTACTTTATGACCGTACACATACTGGTGAAATTTTTCACAACCAAACTGAATGGCTAACAATTCTTTCTCAATTTGAGCATACCTTGACTGAGTTTGAGTTAATGTTTTTGAACTATAAGCAATAGGTTTATTATTCTGCATAATGACTGCTCCTAATGCTGACTGTGACGAATCGACTGACAAGACTAATGGTACATTGGGATTATAATGAGCTAAAACTGGTGAATTTGTAATTTCATCGATTAAACTCTTAAGACATTGACTATGATTTTCATCCCAAGTCCAGACTGAATCTTTCTTCAAAAGATTTCTTAAAATTTGAGTTTTTTGAGACAAATTGCTAATAAAGGGACCTAAATAATTGATCATACCTAATATTCTTTGCAATTCTTTGACATTTTTTGGTGTGGGCATATTGACAATTGCTTTTACTTTCTCTTCATCGACCCTGGCACCATCTTTACTAAAAACATACCCTAAAAAACAGACTTCTGAAACTAGAAATTTACATTTAGACTTATTGAACTTTAAATTGACTTCACGTGCTCGTTGCATGACTTTATGTACTCTCTCATTATGTACTGACTCGTTTGGTCCATATACCAAAATATCATCGATGAATATTAGAACTCCTTCTAAATCACCGAACAAATTCATCATGACTCTTTGAAAAATTTCAGACGATGCATTAATACTAAAAGGTAACCTTAAATATTTATATCTACCGAAAGGTGTTTGAAATGTACATAAATCAGAACTATATTCATCTAGTTTTAGCATCCAAAATCCTGAAAATGCATCTAAATGAGAAAAACAAACAGCTCCTGCTAGTTGAGATCTGATCTCATCTATTGACTTAAGTGGATAAATTTCCCTTATAATATTCTTATTCAAATTTCTAGGATCTAAACAAATTCGTAACTGACCCGTGCTTTTGACTGTTATGACTATACTGTTCACCCATTCTGTAGGTTTAATAACCTTTTCAATGACCTGCATTTTCTCCATGCGATCCAATTCATCGCGCAGTTTGTTCAGTAAAGCGAAGGGTACCCTTCTCGGAGCATCCACGCATGGCACTGCTTCAGGTTTGAGTTTCAGGCGACAGACTTGAGGTAGACATCCAAGACCCTGAAATACATCATTGTATTGTGTAAGAATTTGTTCACTAAAATTTTGTTGAGACACAGAGAAAACTCTTTGAATTATACCTAATTTTTCACAAGTTGGTAGACCTAAAACATTCGGACAAACTAAATCTGTGACTATAAACACTATATTTACACTAATAGTGCTATTATTTAAAGATAAACTACATTTTACATTGACTTTGCCCATAATGGGTATTGATATACCACCAAACCCACTAACGTTTATTTGACATTTCTCAAGTGACATTTGACTTTGACATTTCAAAGATTGAAAAGTTTTCTTTGACATAATATTGATCTCAGCCCCTGAATCAATAATGCAATTAATTTGTGTATGACCAACTAAAATGTTTATGTTCAATGACTGTTTAGAATAGTATTTGTTTTCTTTTGACTCGGGAGCAGGGACAGGAGCTGTTTGTTTTTCTTTTGACTCGACTGTATTGACCTGTTTACTATGTGTTGACTTTGCTGTAATAATTCTACAAGTGTTTGTTGTGTGAGATTCTTCAGACTTGTGTCTGTACTCATCATTAAGATATGAATCTCGGCTAAGACTTTTTGACTTTTTTGACTTGACTGTAAATCTCTCAGACTGTTTAGTGTTTTCATCATTGAGATATGACATATGACAAGAGTCTTCATTGGATCTCTCAGACCTATCAGTCACCAGCCTTTTTTCATCACTGAGGCATTTTTTATTAGACCTCTCAGATATGGCATTATCACCACTTTCATCACAGAAATATGACACAGGATATTTTTTATGACAAGATGAGTCTTCATGAGATCTCTTAGACATTGACTGCGACTGGCCTATGTGCGACCTGACCGTTGATTGTAACTTAGGATGTGATTGTGACTGTGTGTATGACAACCTGCTATTTCTGTAATGATTTCGATTGTGATGACTTTGTGACTCTAAATGACAATTATATTGACTAGACTTATGACTATGACTGAAATTATGACAATTTAAAATTCCAACAAAATTATCTTGACTACCAGTTGAACTAAAAGACTCTAAATGACTGACTTTTTTATTATTGGAGTAACAAAATTTTGCAAAATGACCATAAGAGTTACATGACCTGCATTTAGCTCCCTGCGCTGGACATTTGTAGCGGTGGTGTTGTCCACAGCGGCTACACGTCTTCGAGCGCTTCTCAGGACTGGGACTTGACTTTGACCTCCCTGCGCTGGATCCCTGCTGACTGACTGGTGAAGCTCGCCGTCGCTGACGCTCCGCTCGACCACGGCTCCTCCGACGCAGATGCATGACTTTTTCAGACTCTTGACTAGTGGACCTCTTGACAATTTGGTCTGCATCCTGCTGTGCGACGATGAGTGTCCTAGCTAGCTCTCGCATCCTCTGATATGTCAGATCAGGTTCCTGCAGCAGTCTCTGACGTACATGTGCTAAGTCCAAACTCAAGTTGGCGATAAAAATATCTCTGATAAGAGATTCTCTGAGCGTTCCAAATTCGCAATCTTGGCTCTTATTTTCGAGATCGGTTAAGAAATCCTCGATGCTTTCCGATTTCTGTTGACGTGTGGTAAAAAACATGTAACGATACATGGTAATATTTTTTCTGGGTTGAAAAAATTCGTCGAATTTGGCTTTGACGTCATGTAATGTGCTTTCTCCAATATTTATGTTGAATGTGTTGAAAATATTTAAGCATTTTTCACCAATGTGATGTAATAAAATGGCGATCTTGCGTTTCTCACCGGACTTGTTCAAACCCGTTGCCAACAAGTATAATTCGAACTGTTGCCACCAGCGCTTCCAGGTTTCGTAATTGTTGTTTGTTGCATCTGACGATATTTTAAGCGCCTTCAAGCCACTGTTCATTGCAGCTCCGGTGTCATGGCTGCCACCGACGCCATCCGACTTTTGCATTTTTTGAATTTTCTTTCTTCGTATTGGGTTTTTTCACTCTTCTGACACCATGTATGTGTTTTTCCACTTCTGACACCATGTATGATTGTTCGGTTGGTAAATATTAAAGACTTTAGATAATTAGACTGGTTTATTTCACTTGTATAATTATTACATTATAATCGACATCTTCCAGGTCAGATCCTAAGTTCCAATGACAAGACTATAGACTATATTCATAGACACTAATACATAGAGATGGTATTAGTTACTCGACTACAGAGTAGTGATGTATGATACAACAGTTAGGTAGGTGTCTAAGTCGTTTTTAGTATTAGTCCCGTAAACTCGCTAACAGTAAATGATAATTTATCTTCACCTATTGATGACAATCTTTACACATGGAGACACCTCAGTGCGTCTGAAAGTACTCAAATTCAAAATTCACATTCATTCTGTCGCTGAAAACCAGCGCTGGGCTCTGTTATGCATAGGGTCACAGGATAATGCTGAGCGACAGCCGTTTTTCGTGGATGTGACGCATCTTCCCTCAACCATTTCTTACTTTTTATTATTCGGAAATTTTTTCAGTGATATTTATTGCAAATAAATGTATTTTTCTTTTTTTTCTTATTTATTGTTTATCACAGGTGAAATTGCAGTTCTTATGAACATTGTAGAGGGTCTATGATACCACCGTAAGATGTACAATATTTAATTCTGGTTCTTGGAACTCGAACAGTCGTTGTAGGTCGGCAAAAGCCGTAATGCTTACTTAACAAGTAAGGACGACAGCAGGTCAAACTACCCCTAACTGTCAGATATTCCCAATCAACCTTGAGCCTTAATGCTTTAGACCTAAGTTTAAAATCTAATAAGGAAATCTGACAGATTGTAGCAGCTTGATGTGCTATCGTCTGTACTTGGTATCTTATTAACTGGGTTTCAGTGGAAGTGTGGTTATGTGGGTTTAGATAAGTAGTCGCTCAATGTAAAATATCGTAATTCAGCTGCACCTCATCAGATTGGAAGCCAATTGCAACATAAACTCATTTGCAAAAAAGACGGGCGCCTAAGCAATAAACCATTTCAAATGTTAATATTGCTTTGTTTGATAATTAATTATAGGTAAGTAGTTTTATCCTCACAATTTGGTAAATTAATAAGAAGCATTTCATAAAATTTTGATACAATTTAAGGGAAATAATGCTAAACCTCGCTGGTGGTGTATGTTCGCTAATAGTGTATTTATATGTTCATGAAGTTAAAATTAAAAAAGTTTTTTTGTTTGTTTTTCTTTAATAAAGTAAAACCAGATAAATGTTTAGTATCGAGTGTATCGAACAGAGATATCCTGGCTTCATCAGAGAACAAAACCCTATTCCAATTTTGTTGAGTCCAAGATTCACAATTTCTAGCGAACCTAAGCCTATGAACTCGGTGCTCACGGAGTAATTTGCAACGAGAAGCCTCATCCTGACCATCCATAGACTAATATGCACACTTCTTACTTCGTGGAGGTTGTTCTTAAGATCCACAAACGAAGATTTGCGATTTCTCAATGCGCGACTCACAAGAAAACAATCATCCCGTGGTTGGGTACATGGTTTTCTTCCAGAACCAGGCCTTCTCTCGACGGAACCAGTCTTCTGATATCGCTGCCAGGTCCTTTGGACCGTCGACCGACTAACATTTAGCCTCCTAGCCACGAATTTTGGTAGCTTTTACCACTTTAACTACCATTTTTGATACAGCCAAACAGCAATAAATAAACCTTTGACAGTCAAGGATATGAAATTAATCGATAAAAATTGAATAAAAGTTATGAAAGTCGATGTTAACTTCTGGAACTTCGCGCCAAAAATGAAGGATCAAAAGGGGTTTTCTGTAAAAATGATCATCAAATGAAAATTTGAATTTAGAACGTACTTTTTTAAATACCACGGCATTTTTAAAACCGGCCAGTAACGTGTACAAGCGATTGAAACCTTTTTGTATTGTATCTTTTTAAAGAAGAATGAAAATCAAACCGCCGTAGTTACGAAAGGTAGAGCATCATCACATGGCATAAATGTTGTTGTTAAATTGTAAACGTACACAGAACAATACAAAACCGAACCGCAGTCTCCTTATCCGGACTGCCGACCTAACAGAATAAAATAAAAATATACTAAAATAATAGCTGTTATTTTAGAACAACTGTAATGAGCTGTTTTCTAACAAAAATCTGATAGGTGAGTAACTACACTCTCGTTTTTTCTTTTGCTGTAGGCTTTTGTTTTAAAAAAATAATGCTCGTAGGTAAAGTTTGTTAAAAAAATATATGGGTTTATTTTGTACTTATTTATAACTAGCTGTACCCGCGACTTCGTTCGCGAGGACAACGAAACGTACAGCCTTGTCTTACACTTGACGCAGATCCTCACCGGGCGGACCGGCGGGAGGAAACGCCAGGCCGTCACCTCATGCGAGGCCGTGATGCTGGCAAAGGAGGAGAGGGAGCGTGTCAGGGAGCGGGAATCCCAATACCCTCATGCCTCTAGCTGCCTTAAGAGACGCCCTGATCGGGAGATAACACCGAACTTCCAGCCACCGTAGGCGTGGGCTTGTACCGGGCGGCGATCTGCCCACTGCTCGCCGCCCGGTAAGGACCAGGCCCAAGTCGCGACGGCGCGTTGTGTTTCACGCGCGACTCAATGAAATGTCAGCACATCGTAACGGGGTCCATGAAGACCGATGCCTCCGGAGTCAGGGTTGCAGGTTGCTTAAAAAAGAAACCGTGGCCCTGGTAAACAGGCAAGTGAAAGAACACATGAAGGTTTTAGTCAGTAAAAGTCTGACATGCCCTTCCGCTGCGCCCAGAGTGGAAGATGTCATTTGAAGATTTCGCATCCACACAAAATAAAGGCTATACAGACATGAAGTAGGTGCGCAGGTGGAGCGGCGCGGCGTAGGAGTGGTGCGCGGTGCGCACCAGTCTAAGGTCCGTATTACAGAACGTCACTCAAAACTCAAGCTCTACTTAAGTCTCGTTTCAAGCCATTTGATTGGTTGAAACTTTAGTTTTAAGTAATGTTTAAACAGAGATCAATGCTTGAGTTGCCTTCTGGAATACGGACGTAAGAGTCCCGCGCGTCAGCATTGACGTAGTGTTATGAATTTAGTTACTAACTTTATTTATTTATTTAAACTTTATGCACAAACATTGCACAATGGCGGACTTAATGCCTTAGGCATTTTCTACCAGTCTACCTTGAGGTGATGCAGAGACAAAACTAACTATATTAAAAAACTAAACTATATTAAACTTTACTATATTTATGTGATTTTAATCGGAGATTCATCTTCACTGAAATCAATTATGGAACACACATAATTTCCTTTATTATTAACGACCTTTTACCGACGTAAAGCAAAACCTGCAAAACCATCACTGGTATTTTTCTCAACACTACCTTGTCCTGTCAGTGGCATATTTATTTTTCTTTTTAACTTTTCATTGTACTTCATAACAACTTTCCTCCTATATCCACCAGTTTTCTTAAATATTTTGCAATTTTTGTAATTCGTTCCTACTATTAATTATAAAAATAAAATATAGTCAGCAACATGACTCTTTGGAACAAACGCTCTTATGTAGGTCTTGTATTTTGTATTGTAAATATGTTGATCCAAAATCAGTCTAATATCATGCTTCTCCAGTGCTATTGATCTTATATTAGTGTCAAATGAGATCAGAAATGCGTAGTCACAGAACTCTTATGATATGCTGATGTCGGTCATCTTACAATAGCATTTAGCAAGTCTAATATAAAATCAAACGAGCTTAGAAAATACCCATATAAGTGCAAATTTTTCTCAAGTTCAACTAATCTCAGTAAATGCTCTTATATACATATATGAGACTAGGTTATGAGACTGAGCGTTCTTGAGGCCATACCAGCTTGTCTAAAAGTAATATACTTGTATGTTTTATAACAGATTATGTATAAGAGCGCCTACCACTCTTTAAAAGCTTTCTATTGCTATTAATCGTCTCTGAACCGGCCACGACCGTCATAATATTACTTTTTAAAATTAACCCCCAATGAAACTAATTGATTATACCTAGGTTAGGCAAAGGTGAAGTGGCATGTGACATGCAATTGCGATATAATTCTTTTTAAACAGGAACCATTATAAGTTAATTCTTTTTCTATTTCTTGGATTCATAGAAGAATTGACGCCGCCGTTAAAATAGGCATATTTATTTATTACTGTGTATTTATACACTATGTAACAAACCCTCTTGTTCCTTTCAGGGACATATAATTTTACCTACAAGCACATCATTATTGAAGTCATAATTAGAAAACAGTAATCATTGTCTAGTCGAGGGGTCACAAGCAAATACCTATTAAAACCGACAAATTCGTTTTTTTTAAATATTTTTTTTTAGAATATGTGATTTTATAAGTTAAATAAATTGGCGGGAACGTTCTACTTATGTCTAGTTTCTTCATGTAAAATTGCAGAGCTAAGAAATCAGTTACAGATTATAAACATTAATATTAAACATTTATTTTAATTATTTTTGTTGAACAATTTTTATAAATTACTTGATTACCTGTACATCAGTACTTGATACTTAAAACGTAGGTTGAAGGAGCAACAGGGTTTTTGTTACATATTGTATATACTATAATGGCATAAGGTTCAATATTGTGTTATATGCCTTATGTAACTTTAAAGCCCTATATCTTGAGACGTATAGGTTTCATGAATATTGTCAACGAAGTGTCAACATCGAAATTAATAGAAACTCGTCTCCTGTGAAGTACCTGTAGGTACCTGTTGAAGATTTTGACGTGACAACGTCTTAAATTAGGTTGCGGCTGGGAGTCACTTATGAAAAAGTGTAACGCTCGGTAACGTTACGATGAGTCACCGATGTTTTAGTAAACAAAATATATTTCTATAGTTAAAATTTGTGCAATTCTTATTTTCATTCAATTCCTTGTTCCTATTGTGCAATTTAATTATATTCATATCAATAAATATTCTACCGAGAAAAAGACGTTGTCACGTAAAATCTTCGCCCGTAAAACCGACTTTACAGGCAACCATTTTTTTTTTTTTTTTTAGTAATTATAAACTAGCGCTTGACCGCAATCCCGCCTGATGGTAAGTTGTGATGCGATCATTGATGGTAAAGCGCGCTAGTTTATTAAGAGCCTATTCACTCAGAAAAACTGAGCGAATAGGAAGGAAGACGGCATCCGCTACGTTCTACTTGTCATTGCCTATTATCGACTGTACCATTTTTGACAATAAACTTCGCAACCCTTTTTTTTTTTTGTTCTGGATGGGAAATCATGAAATGAAAAAACAAATGACCTCTGCCGCTCTGGGCGGAGCGGAAGGGCATGTCAGACTTTTACTGACTAAAATCCACCCGTGTTTCTTCACTTGCCTGTGCGCCACGGTTTCTTTTTTAACCAACCCGCAACCCAGACTCAAGAGGCATTGATCTTTGTAGACCCCGTCATAACGTACTGACATCTCTTTGAGGCGTATCGTATTTTCAAGACGTCGGTATCACCCGCATGGAATGTCCAGCTCGTAGCCCGGAAATAAACCCCATAGAGCTTCTATGGAACGAGCTCGGGAGATGCGTTAAATAACGCTCTCCAGCTGCAGCTACTTTACGTGAGTTAAGGAGTACGCTAGTGGCATAATAGCTAATGTGTAATCAGATATAGACCAAAACTGTATTAGTAATTTGGTTTACAGCATGCCACATCGTCCTAATGAAGTGATACAGCCTCGTGGAGAAAATACAAACTATTAACATGTTAGAAAAGCTTTCTTTTTGCAGATTAACTGTGTTGTTTGCTTTTTATTTTCAAAAGTGTTGTTTTTTTATTTATTTTTTAATATTCAAATAAAATTATTGAGTTTACAAACATGTTCATCATCATTCCAACCGAAAAAAGACACTGCGGTCTCGGACGACAAGTTTCTACGTAGCTACCCGAAAGCAGCCCAGCCATGTTGGATTTGACGATTGACCTCTTTCTCGGAGTTGGACCTACTTAACTGGATAGTTTTTCCCAGGTATACGTAACTGTCAACAACTTCGAGAATAGAGTCTCCAATCTTCATAGTAGTCGATACAACATGGGCATTAGACATGAGTTTCGTCTTGTCCATGTTCATTTTAAGACCAACTCGGTCGGAGGCTCTACTGAGGTCTTCGAACATTGTATTCAGGTCCTCCGCGGTGACTACGATATCATCAGCAAACCGAAAATGTGTAATGTACCCGCCATTGATGTTGATACCTAGTCCTTTCCAGTCCAGAACCTTGAAGACATCCACCAATGCAGCGGTGAACAGTTTCGGGTAAATAACATCTCCCTGTCTGACACCACGCTGCAGAGGTATTGGTTTCGAGATCTGGTTCTGTATTCGGACTAACATGATGGGTTTTCGTACAAACCCTTCAGCACTTCAATATACCGATTGTCTACTTGGCACCGCTGGAGAGACTGCAGTACAGCACAGATCTCGATTGAATCAAAGGCTTTTTCGTAGTCCACCAACGCCAAGCAAAGGAGTAGGTTATACTCCTCGGTCTTCTGTATAACCTGCCGCAGCGTACCTATGTGTGTAGTCTACAGTGCTGAAGCCGTTTCGGAAAGCCTTTTTGCAAACCGGCTTGTTCGGGAGGCTGGAAGTCGTCAAACCTGCAATCAAGACGATTCGTGAGGACTCTCGAAAACAACTTATAAACATGACTCAGAAGTGAGATGGGTCTAGTTTTTCAAAAGGGTGTCGTCAGCTTTTTTCAAAAAGAGTTCCACCACACATCTGTGCCATGCCTGTGGCGTTTTCCCTTGACTATGACGGAATTAAATAACTTCTAAAGCGCCCTAAGGATCGGTTCACCACCCGCTCAGTCGTAATTCCGTCATCGCCCGGCGCCTTGTTACAAACATGTTATGTATTTTTTAATACAGTTGCTCAAAAAGTGGTGTATTACAGAGACGTATAGCGTTCGGAAAGTGGGCTATTACACATTCGTGCTTTTTCTTTACCTTTTCCGAACTAGTGCGTTCTCTTTCCCAACTGTCAAAATATTGTCTATTAAAAATAAAAAAAAAAACCAACCATGAAGTTTTTACTTTAAAAAAATCATAGAAGTTTTTATGATTCATGCAAATAATTCTAAAAAGAAGCTACTAATTTGTTTCAATATCAGATTTAATGATTTAATTCAATGAGTTAGGTTAGGTTTTATTTAATTTCATCTCATTTCATTTTCATTTCATATCAATAAAAAAATTCTACTGAAGACTTGGCTATATGGGCATAGTTCCCTTTGCCTAATCAAATGGGTGAAGAAAAAAAAAATCTCTGCTTATATTCTTTTACGGTTTGCGCCATTTTTCAAAATTTTCTTTGCGAGTTTAGTTGTTTGTTGCACAAAATGAGTAATTTCGACGATATTTTATTTGAATTAACACCACCGGAACTCAGTATAATTGCACAAAATGCTTCGGAGAACATTTTACCGGAAAAGTCAAAAAGTCGCTACATATCTATATACAACGAATTTATTGCGTGGAGAGAAGAGAAAAAGGCAAATAGTTTTTCAGAAAATGTTATGTTGGCATATTTCTCCGAACTGTCAGCAAAATTAAAACCTTCTACATTATGGTCGAGGTTTTCGATGATAAAAAGTATGCTGAAAATAAGAAACAACGTGGATATAAGTCAATACCCAAAACTAAATGCTTTCTTCAAACGACAATCAGACGGTTTTACAACTAAAAAGTCGAAAATATTAACATCGAATGAAGTGGAAAGGTTTTTAAACGAAGCTCCCGATGATCGTTATTTAGCCACAAAGGTAATTAATTAATAAGTACTTATATTTTTCTTTAGTATTCAGTTTACGAAATCGCAAAATACAGTCATTAAATTATTTAAAAAAATATTAATCAAATCCCTTTTTTTTGTAGGTTGCGCTGATTTTTGGCATTGTTGGTGCTTGCCGCAGAGAGAAGTTATCCAATATTACTTTAAAAGATATTGAAGCCCATGAAAAAATGCTACTAATCAAGATTCCGAATACAAAAATAAGATACCGAGAAGCTTTGTTGTTGAAGGAGATTTTCTTAGAATAGTGCAAAAATATATGAATCAGCGGTCCCAAAAAGGAAAATCCGACCGTTTTTTTCCAAAATTATCAAAAAGGAAAGTGTACATCTCAAGCAATCGGGATAAACAAATTTGGTAATATGCCAAAAGAAATAGCTACGTTTCTTGGTCTGCCGGATGCAGAGTATTATACTGGGCACAGCTTCAGGAGGACCTCTGCTACATTATTGGCAGATTCAGGAGTCAATTTGACGTCCTTAAAGCGACTAGGAGGTTGGAAGTCAGACAAAGTTGCAGAAGGCTATATTGCTGATTCATTACACAACAAACTAGAAACTGGGAAAAAAATCACACAATCCATTAATTTAAAGTCCAGTCCGTCACCTTCACATGACAATAGTGAAGAGAAAGTTCGTCCATTTACCTTCGTTGATAATGATAAGTCATTAGATCCAATTCCATCAACAAGCAAACGCCATTGTATAACACCTTTGACAAATATACATGAACAATCATACGAAATTAATAATAGTTTGTCTCAAACAGTAAATATGCAACCTAAAACTTCCCCAGTTAGTATAAAAAACTGTACCAATTTCAATGTATATGTGAATTATAACTTTTCTAAGAAATAAATTATTAGTTAGTTGAGTTTATTGTGTTTTTATTATTTTAATAAATTGCTTAATTTTTTCGCAACTGTATTAAAAATAGTTGTTCAGTACACGTACGGAACCGTCATTGCAACTTGTTCCGACTGTCAACCCTCACCTTCGGCTGCGCCTCGGCTCGGGTCGACATTTGTCGGAACTCGTTGTAATGACAGGCTTTCCGCACTTGTAATGAAATATACTATTATTTTTTTACAAGTCATTTATAATATATTACAGTTTCACAGATTAGTGTTGTGTGTTTAAGAAACTCGTGGTAGCCTAGTGGTTAAAACACCAGCCTCTCAAGTATGAGTGGGTTCGATTCCAAGTCAGGCAAGTAGCAATGTAACTTTTATAAGTTATATGTACATATAACTAGTACTTTCTAAGTATATCTTAGACACCAATGACTGATTAAAAGGTGAAGGAAAATATCTTGAGGAAACCTGAACTTTATGTCTGAAATCGCCAACCCGCATTGAGCAAGCGTGTTGATTACGCTCAATCCTTATTTGTATGAGAGGAGACCTCAGACCTGTGCCCAGCAGTGGGACGATAAAAAAGGTTGATGATGATGATTTAAGAAACTATCACACTTTTAAAAGTGTAGGTATATTAAAATTTTGATTTTCTAGTTCTTTTAGGTTAAAGATGAACCTAAACACCATTTCGTTTTGGCGCGGTATGTAATTACTTTTTAAGGTTTTTTTTTTTTAAGACTTTGACATATTTTATGTTTGGATTCATTTTAGGTATAGCAATAGGGATGTTTCCTGGGTAAAAAAATATTCTATTTAGTCCGTCATTCATATTATAGAAAAATATTGGATACGTATATTTTGTTTTACCAAATAAAAATTGACAAATATAAAAGGCATCAAAATCAGGAGTGGTGGCTGGTGACGTCACTGCTCGCTAAAAAGTGTAGCGTGCTGTGACGTCACACGAGTTTTCAACGCACTGTGTCGTCTTCATTTTTTGTTTATATGGAAAAAGAAAAAATACGTGTCTAGTATTTTTTGGAAATCTGACTAAGTTTTTTTAGTCATCTACCCTATTATTGAATGTCACACAACTACTTGAAATTAAAATTCGTTATAAAATGTGTCGTAAAATCGAGCAGAAACAACGTCCCCTAGGTTATAATAGAACTTTGGTATAACTTAAGTATTAATACATCATGATTGCAAGCTTAAGTTGTAGTTAGTTAATTAGTAGTTGAAGTAAAAAAAAAGCATGTAAGGCTTTTCATAGACATAAATACATTTTAATAATTGTTAAAGCTGCCACGAGAATAAAATGAGTTACTAAAGTCCAATCAACATAATAAACATTCGAACTTATATCGATAATAATAATGCCATTAATTGGTACGGTAAACAGACCCATTCTCGCCATATTTCACTAATGATCCTGATCCACAGTTGGATCGTAGCCTACGGAAAATTATAAATATTTCATGCTTAATTCATACAATTCTGCAACACCATATCATGTACGGAACTCACAACTTGATCGTTCAGATTATTCGAAAAAATGTGTATATTACGTAGGATAAAAACCATAGATATCAGAAAAACAGATGTGAGAAAAATTAAAGAAAGATCCCGGTGTGTACACCAGGCCCTTTTGTCGTATTCATTTGTTTGCGACATTGTTTTTTTAAGCATATTTTATGTTCAGTATTTTCGGTAAGTGTGCAAAGTCGGCACCTCGAGGGTCATGTCAACATAACACAATCATAATCTTACATTCTTAACTTAGATATCTATAAAGCTGACACGAACTGGATAAATGCCGAGATCTCACACCGTTCTTTTCGGTGTGGATGTAAATCATCAAATCGCCTCTCAAGCTCTGGGCGGAGCGGAAGGGCGTGTCAGACTTATACTGACTAAAACACACCCGTGTTCTTTCACTTGCCTATGCACCAGGGCCAGGGTTTCTCTTTTGACCAACCCGCAACCATGACCCAGGCATCTGTCTTCAGGTCAGGTTCACCGTATCCTCAAGGCGATCCCCTCAGTGGTGACACCCTGGCGTTTCCTCCCGCCTTAATCCGGAACAGGAACCTCCCGAAACAGCCGTGTCCTAAGGGCAGTGTCCCTAACGTCTCATATTTATAACTTTGGCTGCACCGTACATAACTAAATAGGAATATGCTGAATTCCGGCCTGGGAACGAAATAAATTTTATACATCTAGGCTAGATATTTTATAACTCTGATTGGATGGTTATTGATGATCAGGATCTGCATAATGAAATCTTCAAGCTATTTTTGCTAGACAGTTACTGTCATAATAAAACACCGCTTATTGGGTGTTCCAACTTGCCGTACTGTTGCACACTCTAAGTCACCTAATCCTCGAACATTAACTGCTGTTAACGCTCTCCTCTGAACTGAAACAGAGATCTTAATATGTTTGCAAATAAATTGAAGATGATACTTTCAGTGAACAAGCTTTGAGATACTTTCCCTAGTCCTATCCCTTTCTTCCATAATTTGACAACACCAATCGCCGCCAAACCTACGCACCGCTAGCGCCACCTATTGTGCAATAAAAAAAAACCCAGTTCGAAAGAAAGCGACAGCCGGCCGGCATCAATAATCACTGCGCGCGGTGCAAAAACTCAAATATTTTGTGAAATACGTCTGTTTACACGTCTGTTTGTTTTTCTGATACCCTGGTTCCCAGCATCCCGTGAGAACTTAACATTTCAATAGTTTTATCTCGTAGCCTGTTTCTAGTTAGACAGCTAAGAGACGCATCCCCGCTGGACACGAAACCCAATCAGTTAATTAAATGACTATGTTAAATAAATTACATATAGGTACATATATTATTAAACAATGTAATTGGTTTCGGCCGTTCTGTTTAAAATAAAATAAAATTAATAAATGGCGATTAGCGCCTCGCTCCAGAGCTCACGACGACGACGGTTGGAAACGGCGATGCCTGCTAATATTGTTAATCAAGATGCAAGCCTGTTACTGTGCGAGTGGTAGAGGTAGGTACAACGCAAATATTGATTATCAAACTAAGTATTTATTATGAAAAAAAAACAAACAAAACTGATGTGAATACAGCCAGAATTGTTTATTTTAGTTATTTTCATAGTCTTATGACTTATGGGATTCTTCTCTGGGGAACTTGTGTGGACATCAATACCATCTTTGTTTTACAGAAAAGGGCTGTTCGAGCCATCTACAACCTTGGTCCTAGAGATTCTCTTAGAGAAAAATTCAGAGAGGTGAACATTCTGACTGTAGCTTCGCAATATATATTTGAAAATCTTATGTATGTACATAAAAATATATCTAATTTTAAGAAAATAAGCGATGTTCATAATATAAATACCAGGAACAAACACAATCTTGCTGTACATCACACTCGTCTCCACAGAGTAGGCAACTCGTTCATGGGTCAATGTATACACTTTTACAACAAGCTTCCCATGGACATTCGAAACTTACCCATTAAACGATATAAAACCTATATAAAGTCCAAACTTTGCAAAAAGGGGTATTATAAAATCTCAGATTATTTAGAGGATAGAGAGGCTTGGGACTGAGCTGCTCGCTCTGTTAAACATTGTTATTAAGCAATATGCGTAATTATAACGTAAATTATTGTAAACATTTTCATTTTTAATGTCTGGACTTTAAAAAAGACGATGATCCCTGAGTTTGTTTCGGCTATTTCTTCTCAGAGGTAGTCAGTTAGGAAATGCCGGCTTCATCTAGTTTAAAAAAAAAAAAAAAAAAAAAAAAGAAAAAAAAAAACATATGACGTGTAAAAGTGATCGGTGATCCTACTTGCTTAATAAACGATTTCATTTCATTTCATTTCATTTCATTTCATTTCATTAAAATCCTGTTTTTTTTTAAAAAAAATCAAAAATCAACATTTTAGTTGGGTTTTAGCTAAATATTTACAGCCGCACGGGTCGTTCCGTGGATGGATTCCATTATACACTTCTGGACACATATATTGGCCCACCTTAGAGTTTAGGTTTCGTTGGCCCCACCGAAATATGATTGCTAGATTGAACAAAAACTATTGATGCAGTTTTAAACCTGATACATTTTACCATCTTTTTCGATCGTATTGTTTTAAATTTGAAATCAGAATACCATACGACATGGAGCTACGCCTAACAAGTCGGATATGCGCATTGTTAAGGGCAATTAATTTTTAAATAAAAAACATGTTTTATCAAATAAAGGTTTAATTTAATAACGCGTATTGCCTCCATGGGCATCTACCACAGCTCTCATACGATTAGGCATAGAGTTTATCAACCGCTCTATGAAGTTTTGAGGGATGATCTCCCATTCCTCTTCTATGGTAGTTTTCAACTCCTGCATCGTCTGGGCAACTGGCTGACGAGCCCTAACACGTCTTTTTAGCTCGTCCCACGTGTGCTCAATGGGGTTCATGTCTGGGCTTCTGGCTGGCCAGTCCATAACTGTGATGTTCACATCCCGAAGATATTCCCTGACGATGCCGGCCGTATGGGCTCTTGCATTATCATGCATAAAAAGGAAATTTGGGTCCACATAGTCCGTGTATGGTATCACGTGAGGTTCTAAGCACTCACGAATGTACCTTTCAGCATTTAATGTTGGCAGCCGTGGTCCTGTAACAACCTCAAGTTGAGTTTTGCCGCTCGCGGATATACCGCCCGAGACAGTCCATGAGCCACCACCATAAGCAACCCTCTCTTCAAAGCAGTATTGTGCGAAACGCTCTCCCTTACGTCGGTAGACCTTCTTCCTTCCATCGTTGCCATGTAACACAATTTTAGGCTCATCAGAAAAGAGTACACGGCTCCAATCTTGCTGTGTCCAATTTAAATAAGTGCGTGCGAAATGAAGGCGCGCTGTTCGGTAGGCTCGCGTTAGTTTGGACCCATTGGCTGACTTGTGTGGTACTATATCGCGTTCTTTTAACCTTCTCCGAACAGTTCGAGCGCTCACAGATACTCCGTGGAAGTCGCGAAGTTGGTTTTGTATCTCAATGGAGGTAAGGTGACGATTTCTCAAGCTGGTCGTCACGATGAATCGATCCTGCCTTTCAGTTGTGACCCGAGATCTGTGGCCGTCCTTGGCGACGAACAAAGCCGCCAGTCTCTAGGTACCTCCGATAAACATTTCGGACCGCAGATCGACTTAAATTAAGTTGAAAATGCAAGGTAGGCCAATAGATGTGTCTAGAAGTGTATATAGAAAACACCTCGTAAAGCACGTAAAATCGTTAGTGTGGCCGGTTTCACGTGCTTTCCGAGATGCAGATTGCCATTCGTAGATCATTGACGGTTGACAGTCGTTCATTCGTATAAGTCTGACAACCAGTTTTACCAAGTCGAGGGTGTCATTGCCGTAGTAGGCGTAATAACTTGGTGGAGGAGGCTGTTATATCTTACGTTTAGCACGGGGGGTTTAGAAATAAAACAGAGAAATCAATCACTTCGTGCGTGCGCGGCTTGTCCGTTCACTTGGCCTGCTTGTACGTTATCCCTCGCGGTCGGGTGTCGCAAGCAGGTAATTGTAATATACAATATGTAAAGAAAACCCTGTCCGACTCATAAGAATAATACAGGTTAGGTAAACACTTGACAAAATATATATATTTTTTTTTTTTTTTTGGAAAAAACCCGCCACACTTTTCCCACCCACTGCAACTCCTGAAAGCCAGAATCAACAGTGAAGACCGCCAGAAAAACGCCGAGCAATGAAGCTCGACGAGTCCCGGAGAAACGATTCAACTGTCTTGGGCCCCGCAACGAAATTAATCAGAAAAGAATAGCGGAAGAGTAAGAAAAAAGATATTTTTTCCACTTCCCTCCATAACAAGCAGGAGACAGAACAGAACTAGGCCAATCGGCACAAAGGGACATTATTGCAACTGGGAGAAGCCCAGATTGCCAAGCACCACGGAATAAAATTTGATTAAGTTAATGGGTCCTAAGTAGGTATTAGCTGTTACAATTGATTCCAATAATAGGTATGGCAAAAGCGCCTGAACGCACGGAAATTGGTTCTAGTTTCGACAAGGTCCGTATAATAAATGACACCGGATGTAACTTGTACACTATCCAACATAATATTGCGTTCATTCTGCCAAAGAACACACTCCCACAAGATGTGATGTGCGGACTGTTCAAATTCACAGTTCGATGTAGAACACTGACACAAAGGTGAAGGAACAAGTTTAAAAGAATACAGTTTACTTTTAAAGTTGCCATGACCTGTGAGAAATTGGGCAACGCAGTGGTCAACCTCCAGCCATGTCTTAGCCAGCCGATTGACCAAATATAATATAAAATATTACGTAATCATCATAGAAACAATACTAATGAATTTTGAAATAATCTTTTTTTTCCCGCGAATTAATTCCAACTTCCCCGAAATTTGGTAATTTTTAAAAATTGACAACACCGGTATTATTATGAGCGAATAGCGATGCGACCACGAGCCGCGTGCCCTGCCCCCCGCCGCCCGCGGAAGGGTTGCTTACCGCAAATATATTAAGTTACCTCTTTTTGCGAAATAATATTTATTTTTTTAGGGGGGATCTTTTTTTTTAAGTTTAGCCCGGCTTTGTATCCATTAGTAGAATCAGTTATCGATACCTAACAATACCTTCACGGATCGGACAGGGTTTTCTTTACATATTGTATATAACCCGCGCAGATAAAGAAAAGATCTGAAAATGGCGGCGGATACTTATGGTACCGTTGACAAAACAGTTTTCAATCACAAACCAAATGTCTACGTTACGTGGTAAATAACAATCAAACTCAACAAAAACAACAAAATAACAGAGACTGTAGCGGAACTAAATTAACGATACCTAACTCGGAGTGCGCCAAAGTAGCTTGGAAAGCGAATCCTGAATTCCTGACAGATTGATTGATTTGTTTTTTTTTTTTTTGCAGCGCTTACTCACTGTGTGGGTATAGAGAGTGAGCGAGAACGCATACGAGCGGACGCCATTTAAAGGATTTTTATCTACTCTCATATCAAAAAATTAAAAATATAAAACTAAAAAGGCGTTTATATTGACGTACTTTACCCATAGTATATCGAAAGGAAATTAAAAAATTAAATTATAACATTATTTCTCTAACAAAATAATGTTATAATAAAAATTTTTTTCATTACCGTACAGATTACAAACCATAGATAGCACTATTTCATTTTTTTATCTGTGGCTGCGCGCGCTTTGGCGCGTGCGCTTTGATGCAGGGTGCAGAATTTTGGCGCCAAATACGTTTCTTTGCATTGCGAGTCGTTGTTGTGTTTCGCTGGACACATGATTATTATTGTTTCTTAAAATGTATGAGATTAGATAAAGTAGTGTATGAAACTGTACATAATTAAGTATTACACACTCGTGTGATACTATGTGGACTTTTTTAATAGTATCACTCGTGCATAATAGCCCTCATTTTGTAACAGTTTCATAAAATACTATTTCTTTGTCTGCGCGGGTTAGGTATACATATCACAAAGGCCAGATAGGCAGTCGCTTTGTAAAAAAAAAAGAGTGTGCTTATGACCACACGACTGAAGTGAAACTTCTTTCGCTCCATCTGTATGTATATATATAATTATATATATGTGTACAATATATACATGTATACACATATAGGTACATATATTAATTTTCTATAAATATTTAAATTTATTTCATGGTTTCATTGGTAAATTAATATTTTTTCATAGATCTTCTATTTTTATTAAAAAAAAAAAAACTCGTTGTAGACCTTGTAGTACCAAGCTCGCGTCACGGGCGCCTTTGTGCTTATATCCCCCACTTAACTTCCGTTCGCCTTGCCCGATCACTTTTCGTAACGCTTACGTCACGCGTTCGCCAGCTTACTCCCCAAGTCAAGCGTGCGTAAAGAAGTTTCACTTCAAAAACCTTACATTTACACTTACATTCGGTTACACAGAAAGCCGACCTCAACATTGGACAGATGTTGAAATAAACCGAAAATCTAGATTGAAATAATACAATAAATGTTTCAATTAATTCACCAAGATTTAAACGTTCACAGCCAAAACACCACTGACCCTTATATTAAATTATATTTCCACTCCATTTGATTTATTAAAATTTATGAAAAGGAATTTCATAAATTTCCGCTCCCTTTATTTGCATATACTTTGCACCTGTTTATTAAAAACAGCGAATCATAAATTACGTTACATTGTTTTAAATAAAAAGCAATATTAATCCAAATATCACTTGGAAGTGGAAATGGTGAATATAACGTCTACGACATCATCCAAAGTGCTTATTAAAAATAAATTAGGTACCTAGGTATAACTAAGAATTAAATTATTATTAAATCAAAGAACCTGTACCCAAACATGGATGAACCATCACTAGGAATCATTTCGAAAAATATTGCTCGTCCATTGTTCCACGTGTTGGAATGTCTGCTCAACAACGTAAATAACGCAATGAATGTTGTTGAACTGTCAGAATGAAACCCTTTGCTACTGATAGTGGGTTACAGGTCTCCCAAAGTGATAATGCGCATAGAAATCTTCCTCACTGTTCGGCAACGGTCGTATTCTCGAGCGTTCGGAAGAAGATATGTATATAGAGTGGTTAAGTGCATAAAAAGTGGTTAAGTGCACCACTCTATATACATATCTTCTTCCGAACGCTCGGGGAATACGACCGTTGCCGAACAGTGACGAAGATTTCTATGCGCATTATCACTTTGGGAGACCTGTACATAATTAGGTACCCTGCAGGCCCCTGATTCACTATAACAACTCAATGATGGTTACTTTGACGTCCTAAAACCACGTCAATTCCTTGGCTAATTACGCCAACCTAGCGTTAATTTCTCGCGGTCTTCTTTATAATATCATAGATAATATCGCTCCAGACTAAGGTATGACACGGCAGGGTTATAGATAATCATGCCCGTACGAAATAATAAATGTATTAGGTATGAGATAACTTGTCTTTAGCCAAGATTCTCTTATTCAAAAACTAAACAAATTTTAAGTTAAGTGCGTCTTTTTCTTTCTATTTTATTAAGAAAATGACAGAACATAATATGTCAGTTTAGACCTGTCAAATTAGTCCGAGCCTGACGTAAATTATTGATGTATTTTTACTCGCCATGTTTATAAACGCGTCTAAACTATCTATGCAATATCCTTTTCTTACTAAAATAGACAGAAAGAGATGCAGTTAACTCAAAATTAGTTTAGTTTGTGAACAAGAGACACCGCCATTATCTCATTTCATTATCGACTGTAAGTACAACCTAGATATCTTTATCTTTACGTACAAAACATTGCATAATTGACAATGACTTTTAAAAACTCAAATAGTTTTTATGATACCATATGACCATGAATGATGAATCTGTAAATAGATCTCTTAGTTGAGATGACGTTTTTTTTAATACCAGTTGGGCTGGTATACGTATGTACATAACGGAATGACGGAAACCGGACTTTTCTAAAATCCAGTTTCCGTCGTCCTCTCTACTGGGAAATTGACGGATGTGTCAGAAGTTCCTTATGGAACTACTAATAGTGAAAATAATTTATCGAATCGTATCTAAACTCATCAACGATCGCATCACTGCTTACCATCAAGCGGGATTGCGGTCAAGCGCTGCTTTATAATTTATAAAAAAAAAAAAAAAACTAATATAAAGCTGAAGAGTTTCTTTGTTTTTTTGAACGCACTAATCTCAGGAACTACGCGTCCGATTTGAAAAATTATTTTTGCTTTCGATAGCCCATTAATCCAGGAAGGCTCTAGGTTATATAACATCACGCTGCGACCAATAGGGTCGGGGTATATAAAAAAAACGCGGGTGAAACTGCGTGGCGCAGCTGGTACTAAATAAGTAATTTACTTTATTCAAGTAAAAGAAACAATTAGCTAATTAGCAGAAATTCATTCTTAGGTACGTGATAGTAGATATGAATGGATTTCTGATATTGGCGCTAATTCTCATATTAAAAACTTCTTATACAAACTAAACTAATTTTAAGTTAAGTGCATCTCTTTCTTTTAAATTCGATAAGAAAAGGATAGAAGATAACATTTAAGTTTAATCCTGTCAAATTAAGATATTCCAGAGACAGTTTAGACGCGATTAAAAACATGGCGACCAAAAATATTAGGTCCTTACATATGAAATTGGCGTGTTGTATGGGAGGAATAAAGGAATAAAGGACCTGCGTCAGGCGGAAGGTGAGGGCGCCGTGGCGCCTCTCTAGCTGCTCCTCAAAGAGGGGACTTACCGCCGCTATTGTGGCGTGCCCAGAACTGGGTTGCGACAATCGAACTCTCCGACTGCAGGCCTTCATTTTAACCCATATGGGTGCAAAGTTATCCACAATATAAAATAATTAAGTCCAAACACAAGGTAACTACTGTAAACCTTTAAGGAGTTCCGGTAATTGGCCTTTGTCTTCATCATCAGAGCTTTAATAACAATCACAACTCATTTAGGTGTAAAGTTCTTATAAAAATTTATATATGTCGGAGACAGCGACGGCAGAGCGGTAAGGTCGACAGCATCTTGGTGTGGTGGTACAGGATCCATTTCGTAGGTGAGTTTTGAATTGAAGCACGACGTGTAGATATACCCTCCAATCTTCATAATAACAATTTGAATAGGCAAACCGACAGTTTCGGTTCGGAGAGGTGCCTTGGTCCGCGTCTCGATGCAAAGTGACCGTTCGACGAACCCCACTTTCCAAAGCGACTCTGTCCATGTGGCGCCATCACAAAATAACGTCACAAGCGTTCGCCCCTCTACTACGTAAATCAAATCAGGAACTTCTATTAAAATTATATCGACGATCTCCGACATATATATAAAAATTTAACAAGCACAAACACGAGGCAGCTGATATGAACCGTTACTAAATTGAAGTGCAAAACACTCAATGAAAAAACTTAGAAATGCACTAGGCGCCCCTACGATTTTTTAAATTTCTCCTTGATTTCCCTAGTCTTCCATTATCAGATCGTGATTTCTTTATCATGAGACTACCTTGAAGATATCTTCTTTCTAACAAAAAAAATCTGTGGCACTCGGGGTCTGCCGCGGTAAAGCTATTGCATAGCATTTTTTATCTACTTATGCAATTATAATTAAGATTTATATTTTATATGTTCGCAAGTACCAAATTTTGTATGGAAAAACGCATAGTACAATACACTGAATCTGTGCTCACGCGCAGGGCTGCAGATCTGCATGATAATGCAGATAAAAAACGCAATCCTGCGAGTGGCTGCGGGGTAAATCGTAAAGGTGCTGCAGAACTCGGTGTGCCACACACCGAGTTCTGCAGTATGTACCTAGTTAGTGGGATCTTTTTTATTAGTTATGAAATAGTTTTTTTATATTCTGCCAATTAACGTAAACATTTGTGTAAGTATTTTCTATTTTGTAATTTATTTATTTTTTACCAGTAACGTCATCGAAAGAGTGCGAAAATGGTGGGGATTTAGCGACTAAAACGTCATTTTCGTGATCAGCCCCCCAGAAAACTCCTGTCACGACACCCAAGTCACAATATCATGAAATTTGACGTCGGCCATCTTGGATTTCAAAACAGAGATCACTTTCGTGATCAGTAGCCGATCTCAGTTCAGTATGCCACAAGCTCTCGAAGGTGAAACCTGTGTCGTTTGTCAACGCGCGGTCCGCTCTCACAAGCTCTCGAAGGTGCCCGGGCAAGAGAAATGATGGCGAATAAGCTCTAAAATTAAATTATAAACTAGCGCTTGACCGCAATCCCGCCTGATGGTAAGCAGTGACGCAGTCGTTGATGGTAAAGCGCACTAGTTTATTAAGAGCCTATTCACTCTAACCTTGAAGACACTCAAATTGTAGTCCGACGGAAACACCGCCGCTGGCAAACTGTTCCAATAACATAACCTGCCGTACGACGGGTCGTCCGATGGTGGAACGGAGATGGGGGAATTAAATCATGCAATTCCCTCGTACACTCCCCAAAATGCATCCTACAAAATAAGGAGTAGCTCCTTAGTACCGCGGGACCCGTTCCCACATCCATTTTGAGAGGCAGACATGATGGAGTTGCTGTCAATATGCATGTTAATTTTAGCTTTCAAAATGGATGTAAGAACTTTATAGACCGTCGGTAAACACGTGATCGGCCTATAATTTTTGGGTTCCGCGGTGCTACCTGATTTATGGAGCAGGTGGGTTATTCCTGTTGTTAGGAACTCGGGTAGCGAACCAGACTCTAAAGCAGTCTGGAACTGAGATGCCAAGCGAGCATGCGACCTGGAAAACCATTTAATCCAAAAGTTATGCAGCCCATCCGGCCCTGGAGACTTCCAATTAGGCAACGGGTGGACTGCACGAGCTAAATCTTGGGGGCAGATGGTAATAGCCCCCATTTCTGGTATTGGATCGCAGGCTCGCTCAACATCCCGAGTCCAATCACCTTCGGTGTGACTGACAGGTACCGACCAGATATTGCGCCAGAATGAACACGTGGCATCATCATCCGGTAGGCACATGTCAGTGACACCTTGGTCTGATCGCTCCCAAGCTCTATAGACCCGCCTTTCATCGCTTTGGAATTTGCGATTCTGAGAATACCGCTCCATTCTTCGCTTGTACCGACGAATACGGTTTGCCCATGCATATATCTTCTGTTTAAGAAAGTCGATGCGCTCTGTGACGCGGAACAAATAGTCTCGGGTACTAATATCAGTCCCCGAGAACGCCCGCCTCACAAAGCGCATCACTCTAGGGCGTGTATTGCCCTCCCTAAAACTAATTAGCTTGCCAATTAGTGCTCTAGTCTCTCCGATACGACGTTCAATCCTGCACTGCCAAGCTGGTACAGCTGATTTTGGCCGTGTGGCTCTGTCACTGTCTGGGAATTTGACATGAGTCACACGACATATCGCAACAGCTCCACAGTACAAGATTGAATGTGTATCAGTCAGATCTTTGCTGTCTTTTAAATAATTAGACAGCTGAGAGTCTAGAGCACACACCAGCGCCTTGTTTTTTTATGCATGGGCAATCGAGGTAATCGTGGTCTAAGTTCAGGCGGAATAGAGCGGTACTCACGGAAAGCATCCTCCAAAGCGCTCCTCAATTTTTCATTGCACTGGGGACTCACGGATATAGCCCTATCATCATCCTCTTCATCAACGTGGTTGGGTCGTGGTTGGGTTGGGCGGTGAAACACTGTTAAGTTGTACCGCGACCAATGACGAAGCAGGTGTAACGTGTCTATTCTGTGACTCGAGGCGTAGGCGATCAAGCACCGCATCATCCATCATATGGTTACGCTGGATGACCCGCATATGATCCGACAGTCGTTGCGCCGACACGTTGACAGCTGGCTCAAGCACCTGAAACAGAGAGAGCATTCGAACACGGGACGCGGTCAGGTTGTTTCCTCCCTCTGTAGCCCCATAGTATGAGCGCATGACGTTCTCGTTGATTGATTGTGTCCATCTCATGCGCTGCACACTTCCGCCGGGAGCTGGGACCCTGTCTGAAGCCGATGGGCCTCGAGGTCCTAAGCGGTCCGGCGGCCGGCGTCCTCTCCGTCGGCGAACAGGTGGTGGCGTCGTCGGCGGAGAGAAGTACTCGTCGCTCGAGCTCGACGCAACTGCCGCGGCCGGGGTCGTCACAGCACTTACAGTGGCGCTGGAGACCGACGGCGGCGAGGCGGAGCTGAGCAACGAGTCCGGAGATGGTGGGCGTGCACGTTGTCTCGCGGCAGATCTTGTCAACATTATTATTTTATTTTCATTGCAGTTTTTGAACGGTGATACCTGTCATGTCACTTGCGGTTCGGCTGATTTTCTTCATTTAATTATTTATTGTTGATATTCGTTAGTTATTAAAGTACGCAATATTAAAGTACGTAAATTAAAACAACGATTAACACAGTGGAATAAAATGTAAGTATTTATAAGGATACATAATGATGAGTAACAAGAGAAGAAAATTAAAATTATGACATAACAAAGTCTGTTGCTAAGTTACTTAGCATAGAGTATGGAGAGACATCTTCACACCCGCCGGACTTTTAAGAATTTACTTCTAGACCAATTCTTTCACTTAGGTTTCTTAGACGTGGTCCGTATAGAGGCTTTGTGAACATGTCAGCAAGTTGTAACTCTGCACAAACTTGCTTTACTTCCAAGACCTTGTTCTGTACACATTCTCTTACGAAGAAATTTTTAAGCTGAATGTGCTTGGTCCTTCTATGGAATTCGTAGGCGGGGTTCTCTGCCATTTTTATGGCAGACTCATTATCTACGAAAATGGTAGGTATCTTTTCTATTTTTGTCAATTCTTCCAGCAATCCCTTCATCCATATTAATTCTCTGGCTGCTTCGGATAAAGAAACAAGTTCTGCCTCGGTAGACGAAAGGGCCACTGTTGATTGTTTGATACTTCTCCACATTACGGGACCAGAAAACATCAAAATCATTCCTGATGTAGAGTGTCCGGTTGTAGGGTCACCCCCTAGGTCAGCATCGCTGAAGCATATCAGCCTTTTTTCCCTGTTCTTTTTAAATGTAAGCCCGTAATTTGAAGTGCCTTTCAGGTATCTCAAAACACGTTTCACTCTTATAATATCGTGTTTTGTGGGAGAGTCAAGATGCCTTGAGGCAACGCTAACTGCGTAACTGATATCTGGCCTAGTAGCCACCATCAGGTACGCTAGAGCGCCCACAGCTTCTCTGTATGGAAAGTTGTCATCTTCTGAACTTTCTACTTGCTCTTGGCCTATTTTTAGAGCTGGAGTCGGAACTGGTTTGCAGTCACTCATGCCAAACCGTTCTAAAATTTTTTTAGTGTAACTCTTTTGAGTTAATTGAATACTGCCATCTTCTGCAGCTCTATTAATTTCTAAGCCTAGGAAATATGACGCTGGTTTGGTCGTAATCTTGAAAGATTTCTGCAGTTCTCTAATAAACTGTTTGCCTGCTTCTTTTGATGTAGTGGCAACCAAGCCGTCATCGACATAAAGGGCTAGCACGACTTGTTCCCGGATGTATAAGCATGGATCATATTCACTTTGTTTGAAGCCCTTTGATTGTAAAAACTCGGAAATGCAAACATTCCAGCAGAGTGGAGCTTGTTTTAATCCGTAAAGGCTCCTTTTTAGCCTGCATACTTTCTTCGATCCATCTTCATAACCCTCAGGTTGTGAGATATAAATCTCTTCCTTTACCTTACCATTTAGGAAGGCTGTTGAAACATCAAATTGTTGAAGAATCAAGTTTTCCTGTGCTGCCAAGCCCAGTACAGCTCGTATTGTATTTAGTCTTACAACTGGGCTGAACGTCTTGTCGTAGTCAATCCCTGGTTTTTGAGAAAAACCTTTGACTACCAAGCGTGCTTTGTACCGTTCAACGGTTCCGTCGGGGTTTCTTTTTATTTTAAATATCCATTTGCACGGTAAAGTCTTTCGGTTCTTCGGCAAATCCACTAAAGTCCAAGTTCCCATTTCATTAAGTGAATTTATTTCACTTTGCATGGCATCCAGCCATTTTAATTTATCTTTACACTCAATGGCTTCTTTGTATAATTTAGGTTCGAATTCCTCGCTCTGAAAAGCTTTTTCAATAGCCGCCATAAGGCAATCTTGGAATCGACTGGGTGGATTAATTCTCGATCTATCTCTCAAATCGTATCTGGATCCAGTTTCATGAACCTCCAGATTTTCTATAGAATTATCACCAATTTCATTTTCAATATCATTGACATTCTCATTGTGGGAATCATTTTCAATATCTTCATAGACAGAATCATTTAAATTGTTACCATCAACTAGGTTTTCCGTACTATCAATCATCGGATTTTGAACTGCATCATTATTTGGATTATTAACAATCACAGGATTATTCACGATTTGAATTTCATCGTCATCTCCACTGTCTGTGTCTAGTGCCGTTTCAGTATCCAAGTTGTCAATTGGTGTTATGTTATTACCATCATAGAACATCTTCTTTATAATCCGCACATCTTTGGTGATCACAATTTGTTTTTTCATTGGTACATACACACGGAAGGCTTTAGATGTTTCTGAGTAGCCAACAAATATACCAGTCATGGCTTTAGGAGAAAACTTATGTCCTTGTTTTCCTTTTATTAGAACAAATGCTTTAGCTCCAAAAACATATAAATGGTTTACACATGGCTTTCTGCCCACCCACTTCTCAAAAGGTGTTAAGTTGTGTATGCTTTGATTAATGCTTCTATTAGATAAATAGTTGGCAATAAAAATAGCTTCACCCCACAGGTATTTGGGTGCTTTTGATTCTATCATCATGCATCGAGCCTTTTCAATTAAGGTTCGATTTTTCCTCTCTGCGATACCATTTTGATGTGGAGTATAAGGTGCAGTTAATCTTCTGGATATACCACAGTCTTTGAGAAATTTGTCAAAGTTATGGTTACAATATTCTGTTCCATTATCACTTTGTAGGAATTTTATTTTATTTCCTGTAAAGTTCTCTACTAAGCTTTTGTATTCTTTGAATTTTTCCAGTACCTCTGACTTCTTTTTTATGAAATATACGTAACAATAACGACTGAAGTCATCGATAAACGTAACCATATATTTATTTCCATTTAATGTGGGAGTTTGTATAGGCCCACAAACGTCACTATGAACTATCTCTAGTTTTTGGCTAGTTCGAGTGTTTTCGCTTGGCTTGCTTGGAGATCTGGTCAACTTTCCTTTGATACAGGTCTCACATTCTCCTAACGATAGTCTGCTATCAAAATCTAGACCGATTAGGGAATTGTTTTTGAGTGCATATCTCATGTCTCTTTCACACATGTGACCCAGTTTCCTGTGCCAATTTTTTATCTCATCATTTGTATTTAACTTTTGATTTTTAGTCTCATTTGCGACATTAGCGAAGTTATTTTCTGTTTTCAGGTAATATAGACCATTTTTTGCTCTATGTGCTTCCATATATATTCCTTCACTTTTACTTTTTATTACCGCCTTATCTTGAGTGAATAAGACAGTTTTACCAGTGTCAGTAATCTTTCCAACTGAAAGCAGGTTTGCACACAAACTTGGTACATATAGGACGTTACCGAGATTTACATTCCCTTGTTTAACTCTGATTCGAGCAGATCCTGAACCCTTAATTTCAGCAGTCTTATCTTTTGAAGCTAGTTTTAAAGTATTTGTCTGTTTTTCCATATTATTCAACAGTTTTTCTGTGTATGTCATGTGAGACGTGCACCCACTGTCTAGAATCCATCCTTTTTCATGAGAATTATTGGTGAGAAGGCACGTGAAGTTATTAAATTCTTCAGAGTTTTTTGATTTATAATTCAAATTTTTCTTTTTATTTTTGTTTGTGCTTCCCGTTTTTTTATTTTTGTGCCAACATTTTTCTGTCTCATGGCCTTTCTTTTTGCATATTTTACAAAAAGTATAAAAAGCTTCAATATTTTCAGTACTAGTGCTTGGTTCGTTATTATTTCGACAGCGTGCATCAGTTTCCTCTATAATTTTTATCTTTAATTTTTCTGGAGTCAACAGATTTTCTTGAGTCTCTATAGCTATGCGAAAATTTTCATAATCAGCGGATAAACTATACAGCATCATTATGGATAATAGTTCAGCATTGATCGATATATCAAGATCTTTTAATTTGTCTACCGTCTCCATGAAACTATTAAGATGTTCGCGAATATCATCGCCATCTTTAAGTTTAGATAAAACAAGTTTCTTCAATAGTGTCGCCTTTCTGGCAGGTCCTTTACTCGCGTAAATAGAATTTAGGGTGACCCAGATATCTCTAGCATACTTGCAATTCTTTACCTGCCGTAGCTCTGAAGGTGAAATCAGCAGTAGCAATTCCGACCTTGCTAATTCGTCGTTTTCTAGATCTCCTGCCTCTGGTACACGGCATACATATTGCCAAAGTTTATTCTTTGTTAGATATGCTTTCGCATGAATGACCCAAGTGTCATAGTTTTCTTTACCAAGTGGTTGGATTTTTACTGCCGACATTTGTTTGCCTTTTATTTATTTTTCATCCAACTTACACAACATTTATCTATTCGTTATTTTTGCTCTGCTACCATATTAAAGTACGCAATATTAAAGTACGTAAATTAAAACAACGATTAACACAGTGGAATAAAATGTAAGTATTTATAAGGATACATAATGATGAGTAACAAGAGAAGAAAATTAAAATTATGACATAACAAAGTCTGTTGCTAAGTTACTTAGCATAGAGTATGGAGAGACATCTTCACATTAGTTAAAAAAGTATGAATATTCTATTGATTCCTTTGACTTTTATAAATATCTTGTGTATAATAACTATTGTAAAATATAATGAAATCCAAAAAAAATATTACTTGAATTAGTTGACGCGCGTGTTGCCGTTTTTATTATTATTATTTCCTTTATTTGTGTTTTTTTCTCATTTAGTTAAATTTTTAAATATAGGTATTGATTTATAAAATACATACAAATACATTTAAAATATATAAAAAAATAGTATTCCACTGATGACGGGAGCAGGGTCCAAGCTACCGGTGGTTAGGGCTCCAGAGACAAGAACCTCATCACGATGCGAGCCGTATCGAGGAGTACTGCCTTTTGAATCAGGCCTTTGATCCAACTGCCTAACGAGAGCCTCAATAGATGTTGGTCGAGGCTCTTGGCTATCAAACCATTGGCCGATACGACAATCGGTACAATGACAGCCGAGTTCACATTCCACATGTCAACAATCTCGTGCGCCAAGTCGAGGTACTTAATTTGTTTCTCTTTCTCAGCTTTCACGCGATTCCCGTCATGTGGAATGGTAACATCGACAATCATTGCGAGGCACGCTAATCGATCTATCACTACTATATCAGGCTTATTTGCAACAATGGTCCTGTCAGTAATGATAGACCGATCCCAGTATAACGTGACATGGCCATTTTCTAGAACTGGGTCGGGCACATACTTATAATACGGTACCTTAGAATCCACAAGTTTATATTTCAAAGCAAGTTGCTGGTGGATAATCCTAGCTACTTGGTTATGCCTGTGCAAATACTCGCCGTTAGCTAAACGAGAGCAATCAGTAGGCCTAGTATGAGTTTTCATTACGAAACTCTTTCGACGATATCGAGCGCGTTTGACTCAGCGATTGGCCCGCTTCAAGGTCGTAAGAACTCTCAACCAATGAGAGCGCCAAACGCGCTCGATACAAACGATCGAGTTTCGTATTGAAAACTCATACTAGGCCTACTGAGATAATGTGTCTGATGGACTCACCCGGATGGTGACATGCCCGACACACATCAATCGTCCCGTCCTTCATAATATATCTCCGGTAGTTATTCGTCAGTTAGTAATAATAGTTAATAGTTATTATTATTATTATTAACAGATCACTGAACTCACATCACACTTTTAACTATGAGATTTATACCATACATTCTTCTGATTTTTACAGAATCGATCGGCTATGGTGACAGTCGCGTCAGCTGGTGTTATTCCCATACGCATTCATTTATAGTTCATCAAAAAACCGTAGAAAACTGTTAGTTACTTTAGAGTTTAATAACCGCGTCACTAGAGATTAAGTTATAGTAGGTATAAATTATTAGATACTTATTAGGGCACCTGACGAGGCGGTGTCCTAAACTAAGGATCTCTTTACACGATGTCTAAAATTGTTATTCGAATTATTATTGCTCCCACCTGAATTCAGATATAATTAAGATTTTCATGCTACCAGCGGGGTGATTTCGTAAGACACTAAGAATGTACCAATGGTTTTCATGTTCACCTTTCAACAACATTAATTCTGTAAACTACTTTGTCGAGGAAAAAATCAAAAATATGTAGCAATTGATTAACAATGTCCTCCGAAATTATTAAGAATGTAATTTCTATTATGTTACGTAGGTAATTAGGCACTTAACTACTTTCATGATAAAATAAAAACTTATAAGATTCAGTGAAAAGCCACAGTTCATAGTTCAAGCTTTCGAATCTCACTTGTCCAGTATTTATTACCACACAGATATGTTTTTTTTAATAATTATAAGCTAGTGCTTGACCGCAATCCCGCCTCATGGTAAGCAGTGATGCAATGGTTGATGGTAAAGCACGCTAGTTTCTTTAGCTTATTCACTAATAAAACTTAGCGAATTAGAAGGAAGACGGCAGTGGAACGAAGTGATGCAATGTTAAACTCAACAACACGACCAACGATGCTGCGCCACAGGGAGATTGATCTGGAGATCCTCCACGACCAAATTCCCGACACAACAACATTTGGCGCATCATACTCGGCTCACATCGCAACACAACTGCTCAGACCCGTCCTCCGTACGGCTTCACCAGACATCATGCCGGAACACAACGAATCGCTTGGCGGCAAGACTTTGTCTGACGGGTACTCCTGCCGACAGCCAATGTTATGTTAAACAACATAGGTACTAAGTCTTAACGTAAGCAATCTCCCCCTCTGGCGCAACATCGTATTGGTGGTGTTGTTGGGTTTAACATTGCATCACCTCGTTCAACTGCCGTCTTCCTTCCTATTCGCTGAGTTTTTTTTTTATGAATAGCGCGCATTGCCATCAAACATCAGGCTGGATTGCGGTCAAGCACTAGTTAAAAGTAGTTACATTAAGAGTCAAATTTGCATTACCACTTTTGAACTTTATTGCACTAACAATAAGTGTCAAAAGTGGTACTCCGCTTTTGACCATTACTGTAGATATATCCAATATTCCTTATCCTAAACCGTGTATCATATCAATTAAAAGAATAGTTAGACATCATAATCCTGAAAACCGTTATATTGAGTACTAGATAAGGTAGATATAAAATATGTACCTATACCTACAATTGTGATTAAAGATAAAACTGATAACAGAAAATTACATCCCGGCTTTCATGACTGCCAGTCGTTTATTACATATACCTCACGTATCACTCTTAAAGTGTTATAATAAAGAACTCAGAGTGCTAAACACATCTAAAAATAACTAAACAGCAATGCACTGGCGATCGATATGTTGTTATTGTTGTGCGCCGCGCAGAGAGACTAAAATAATTAGCCTGTAAGTGCTTTTTTATGCAAACTTCATTTTTAACAATAGGATATTGGGATATTTAAAAATAAATACCGTAAATTGGGGCTATTTGGAAATCACGGGGTTATTTGGAACTGGCGAAATAAAAGTTTTGATCAATTATATTTTTTTTATCTTTTGCCATTTTTTATTTGTATGATTTATGAAGTACCTAAAATAGTCTACGAAATAATGTATATCCTGCGCTTTTCAGATCTTCTGTTTGCTCTTTTCTATCTCTTAAGGACATTTTCGATATCGTTTAGACATTATCTTTTAAATATATCTCAAAAATATATAAAAAAAAAAACAATGCAATATATTCAGATACCAAATAGGTAACCCCATTGTTGCCATAATCATAACGGAAATTTCAAAAAAATATATCTCTAGATCTAATAACAGGGGCCGTACCTATATTAAAAACAGATAATTATGAGAAATTTATAGAAGTACCAAAAAAATATTCAAACGTATCTACTAATTTACTAATTTGTATAATAAATATAACAGAAAAATGCGCAGTCTACTGAAAGGTTTTTATTGACAAGTAAGGAAGTGTCCAAAAATATAAAATTTGTACATGGTGTTCTTAGTGGCTAGTATTAATCTTTACTACAGAGTTTTAACACCCCCCCACAATAAGAACACCCTATATACAATATTATGGATAAGGTATATAGACATATCAAAGTTAACTGTACACTTAACACTAATACATACTTACAAAAAATAGACACATTGATATACACCGACCTATCACTATCTTTACACAACTACTATACACCTGCAGAATAATAACAACATACACCTAAACCTAAACTAAGCCTAACAACTGTACACATTTACAGTGCTTCAGTCTCGGCAAAGGTTTGGTCAAAATGTCTGCAATCATTTCTGTCGTGGGTTTGTATTGAAGACGTATGCAGTGTTGTGAAAGCGAGTCTCGTATGAAATGGTGTTTAATGTCTATGTGTTTTGTGCGTGAGTGATATGTATTGTTGTGTGCCAGTTTTAAAGAACTTTGTTTGTCTGTATGTATGGTGATGGGATGAGAGACGGCAAAGACTTCGTGTATGAGAGTTTTCAGGTAAATCGCCTCTTTGCAAGCTTCAGCTAGAGCCATGTACTCGGCCTCTGTGGTTGAAAGCGCGACTGTGCGCTGCTTGCGTGCTTCCCATGAGATTGGTGCACCACACATGAAAAAGGTAAATCCAGTAAATGAACGTCGATCAATAATGTTGTTCCCGTAATCGGCATCAACATATCCGACTGGGTATGACTGACCTTTTGAAGTGTACTGAAGCTTTAGATCTTTGGTAGCCTTCAGGTACCGTAGAACCCTCTTAGCGGCCCTCCAGTGTACCCCCCCGTAATGTGCATTGAATTGGGAAAGATACGACACTGAGTGTGAGATGTCAGGTCTTGTACATATAGCAATGTACATTAGCGAGCCGATAAGTTCCTGATAAGGAGCTTCAGTTTCTTCTTCCTTCGAGGGAAGAGTTAGTTTCAGACCAGGTTCTAAAGGAGTTGATATAGTTATTGCATCATTCAGCCCAAACTTTGTAATAAGTTTCTCTATGTACTTGGTCTGATCGAGAGTAGTGCAGCCTTTGCTCTGTATGACACGCATACCGAGACAGTCTCTAAGAGGACCAAAATCTTTAATTTTGAACATTTTTTTAAGTTCTTTTTTAAATGTCTCTCTCATGAGATCATTGCTGCTCAAAACAAGGAAATCGTCGACAAACACGGCAACGACTAGTATGTCATTACCATCTCTTTTAATGTAGAGACAGTGTTCGGATGGAACTTGAGTAAGCGACAAAGTGGCAAGTGCTTCGCACACTTTTTTATTCCATTGTCGTGGAGCTTGCTTCAAGCCATATAGTGCTTTTTTCAGTAAACACACTTTCCTTGGATCTTCAGAAAAACCTTCCGGTTGTTCCATATATATTTCCTCATCGAGATCTCCATTTAGAAAAGCAGTTTCTACATCTAGATGATGTACTTGTAGATTGTGATGAACTGCATATGCCAAAAGAAGTCTTACAGAAGAGAGTCTAGCAACTGGTGAAAAAGTTTCTCCGTAGTCTACTCCAGCCACTTGAGTGAAACCTTTTGCTACTAGTCTCGCTTTGTACTTTGTTATTTGTCCACTTGTATTTTTTTTAATTTTATAAACCCATTTGCATTTAGTTGTTTTCCGATCTGACGGTCGGTCGACTAGAACCCATGTTCCGTGATTCATTAAAGAATTGTATTCAGCATTCATTGCTTCTAACCATTTATCCTTTTGTGGATGTTGTGCAACTTCTTTGTAAGTCTCAGGCTCCATATCTGAAGTAAGGTAGATATTACAACCAGCTTCAAATCTATCAGGTTGACGTCTGTCTCGCTGAGGATATCTGCGCTCTGGCGATGGTGATTCTCTAGCTATAGCTTCATTTGGAGGAGGACTGGAAGAAGTTGAGGGTTCATCCAAAGATACTTCCTCTGATGGTGGTATCGTCACAGGCTGAATGTCTCGCTGTTGCTGAGATACAGATTGTGGAACAGGTCCGTCTTCAATTGGTTCAGGATCAAGGGGTACAAGAACTTCTACTGACTTTGGAGGATCTGTTGATTCTAAATCTGGTTTTCCAGATTTAGTGTTGGCATATATTTTATCCTCTATGAAGACAACATCTCTTGCAATTATAATCGTTCGAGGATTTTCAGGATTTATAAGGCGGTAACCTTTGCTTTCAGTTGTATAGCCAACAAAGATACAACTTTCTGTTTTGGAATCCAGTTTCTTCCGTTTTTCTTTCGGGATAAGGACATGAGCTTCACATCCGAAGACTCGCAGGTTAGAGAGGTTAACTTTCTTCCTGGTCCATAATTCTTCTGGAATTCTGTTATTTAGGGCTTGGGTGGGCATACGGTTTTTAAGGTAAATTGCCGTATTTACCGCTTCTCCCCAATATGCTAAAGGTAAATTCGAGTCTTTGAGCATGCATCTGGCTTTTTCAATTATAGTCCGATTAGCACGTTCACTAACTCCATTTTGCTGCGGTGTGTATGGTACGGTGGTCTGATGGATGATTCCATTCTCCTTTAAAAAATTAGACAAATCCGTATTTACATACTCGCGACCATTATCTGAACGTAAAACCTTAATTTTTTCGCCAGTTTGGTTTTCAACTAAATATTTAAACTCCACAAACTTACTAAAAACTTCGGCTTTTGATTTCAAAAGATACCCGTAAGTTTTTCGACTGTAGTCGTCGGTAAATGTGAGAAGATATAATGCTCCGCCCCAAGAATGCGTACTCATGGGTCCGCATAAGTCCGAATGGACTAATTCTAGGACTTTACTTGATTTACTTTGAGATTTTGAAAACTTTTTCTTTGACAGTTTGCCCTGTAAACATGGAACACAAGTTTCATTACAGTTCCCGCTAAAATTAACGCCAACTCGTTTATTTTTTAAAATATTCATACTCCTTGCATTGAGGTGACCAAGGCGTCTATGCCACAACATAGCAGTCTCTTTGGTGGTAGAGCAAAGAGCTTGAGAACTCTTTACATCAAGTTTAAACATGCCTCTGTAGTGTGAACCTGAAGCAATGACATTACCTGTCACTTGACAACTGCCACTCAAAGATATGGTAGCCCCTTGTGATGTAAATAAAACATCATACCCCTTATTTACTAATTTACTGACTGATAGTAAATTAGTTGCAAGGTTGGGAACGTATAAAACATCAGAAACTCTATTTACATTGTCAGATATATTAATATTTACAGTACCTCTGCCTTGACTCAGGAGTTGCTCTTTATTAGCAACAGTGATTGGAGTAATATGGGTGGACAAAGTCTCAAACCACTCTTTGTTATTACTCATATGTGTGGTTGCACCAGAGTCTAGGATCCAATCCTCTGAACCTGAAAAAGGGATGTTAGAAAAACAAGATGAAAGTGTAGAGTGGGATGTATAATTTGAATTACACTTTGCCGAAACTGAAATCTTATTTTTCTTTAACTTCCTACACTGTGATACGACATGCCCGGTTTTTTTACAAAATGTACAAAAGAGTTTCTTCTTCTGCTGCTCGTTAGTTTGCAATGCCGTCGTGCTAGGTTCTTTAACTCTGGTAGGTAAAGATTTCCTGGAGTCTTCCTTCAATAGGGCTGCTATAACATTTTCTGACGTTAGTTTGGTGTTCGTGTGTTCTAATGCCATTACTAGCGGTCGAAATTCTTCAAGTAGGCCTGCTAGTATGATAATAGCGAGAAACTCGTCTTCGACTGCCTTGCCAATTGCCTGTAGCTCTTGTTGAATGCTTGTTGCCGCGTTTGTGTAGCTCTGGATGCTACCAGTGTACTTATTGCTTAGCAACCTTTGCATAAGTGATAATCTTCTGGTTAAGCCGCTATCCGCATATGCTTTTCTCAGCCTGTTTAGTACGTCAAAAGCTGATGTGGCCGGTCGTATAACTGGATATACAGACTCGTCGCAAAGTAAGCATATTTTCGCTCGTGCCTTCTCATCTCGCCTTTTTTGTACTGGATCACTGAGGTTGGGCTGACTTGTAGTAATCTCCCAGAGGTCAAGGTCGACTAAATAGCATTGTATAGAAAACATCCAATTAGAAAAGTTACTGCTACCTCTCAGCTTGTTTATGAGCTGCGATTGTGCCGGTAGTTCTGCCGTTGACGTGGTCTTCGACCGATCACCCGATGGTATATTTTCCATAGCACTTGCTCATAAAATACTTGCAGAATACGTATTTCTTACTGTTTTAACTGTATTCGTTATTCTTAATGGCCCATAACCACTAATTTGTATAATAAATATAACAGAAAAATGCGCAGTCTACTGAAAGGTTTTTATTGACAAGTAAGGAAGTGTCCAAAAATATAAAATTTGTACATGGTGTTCTTAGTGGCTAGTATTAATCTTTACTACAGAGTTTTAACAAATTTCGTAAACATACATTCAAAAATAAAAGTGCTCCAATCGGTTCCAATCAGCCCCACTTTACGGTACCTATTTACCTACATTTATTTTTGGTCACTAACTAATCTTGTTTTAGGGTGGAGAATTTAAAATGGGAACTCAAGGCTAATTGTTTTCTTAATTAAAAGATTAAGAAAACATTACGAAACATGTTGGGAAATTAAAAAAAACCCCAAGATAGATATTGTTGCCGAGATAAGACTGCGACTAGCTTTTGAACATTTTGAATTAATTAAATTAATTAACTTCTCGTTAAACTCTTCTTTAGTACTCGTTATAAGCCTCCGAGCTTTGATGGTTTTCCTACTCTAATTGACAAGTTTCTAAATACAAATTTGCAGAATAGAGTAATTAAAGTAATAAAAAAAAACGAATATCATAATTTAGTATATAGCATATTTGTCAGCGGCGCTGTTTCCGTCGGACTACAATTTAAGTGTCTTCAAGGCCAGAGTGAATAGACTCTTAATAAACTAGCGCGCGTTACCATCAACGATTGCATCATTGCATGACTTTTATATATTAACTATTTATTAACAATTCTTATAGCAGCACATTTCAATAGAATCACTAAAATAACTTGCATATTAACTTGCTATTTCGAAAAACCATTAAAAAGTAGACATTAATTTTATGTGATAGAACTACAAAAAAAGAGTTGACATATAGATGGAATCCAGGCACTAAATACATTTTATGGAATTCCGCCTGTACAAAATTGTATGTGACGGAACCACGGCGCGATCTAATATTAATCCACAGTTGACTCATGTTCTCGATAGATGGCGTTGGCGTCGTTTTAGATCGCGCTATGGTTTCGTTACCGCTGTTATTATAAGTACCGCTGTTAGTTTAAGAATTAGTTTTTGTTTTTTAATTAATTTTTGTTGTGAATCGGTCTCATAGAATAAACGCTCAATTGTACTAGTAGTAAAAGGGTTGTGTTATTTCTCGCCTAACAGACCCCAGATTTTGTTCATGGTCCTTCGAACTGGATTTGGCTGGGCGTGTTTTTTTGGTAATCACCGGTGGTGGTAGTGATTACCACCCACTTCGTCGCTACTGGCAGTGAATCGCATTTATTTACATTATATTGTGGTATTTGTTTGAGAGTTTTAAGTCAATTACAGAGTTTGATAAAGAATTTACAATGGAAGCGTTCAACGATTTACAGGAGGATATTAGGTCAAGAATGCTAAAAGTTAGGACTAATGTTAAAAGGTCACCTAAAGATCGTTTAACTCTTCCATACATCGAAACAAGGCTGGATAACTTGGAACAACAGTGGACTTTATTTACAGCCACTCATACTAAAATTATTAGTCAAGTTAAGCGAAGTGATTTGTACAATTCCGATTATCATAAAAATTGTGTGTATGATGAGGTAGAAGAACTGTATGTACAATTTAAGTCTGACTTAAAGGGAATTTTATATAATTTAAAAACCCCAGAAACACAATTAAATTCAAGTAGTCAATGTGAAGGTTTAGCCAGCCGTTTTAAATTACCAGAAATTAAAATACCAACGTTTTCCGGGAAATACGCTGAGTGGCAGACGTTCAGAGATTTGTTTTTAGGGCTTGTGCATGAAAATAATTCTCTGGATGATGCTCAAAGGTTCTACTATCTCAGGGGTCATTTGACTGGTGAGGCAGAACAGTTATTGCGGAACATTAAACTGACATCTGATAGCTATAAGGTTGCATGGGAAAAATTGGATAGTATGTACAACAATAAGCGGTTTTTGGCTAATGACATTTTGAATCGGCTGTTTAATCAAAAGGGTTTGGTGTCTGAATCTGCCTCTGAAATTAAGAAGTTAATTAATAGCACATCAGAGTGTTTAGAATCTATCAGAAACCTAGATGTAGATATTTCATCTTGGGATATTTTAATTATTCATCTAATAAGCGCGAAATTAGACAAAGAAACACTAAAAGCATGGGAATTAAAGGTGTCTTCAGATCCATCTGACGACTTTCCTACATTTAAACAATTTTCAGATTTTTTGATAAGGCGTTTTAGAGGGCTAGAGAATTTTAATACGAAGCCCAACAAAGTAGAAAGCAAAAGTATCAAATCTTTTCACATTGTAAAACAGAATAGGATAACGTCGTGTGCGTATTGTACTGCTGATCATAAAATAACTGCTTGCAAAAAATTCGCAAAAGAATCTAATGACAAACGACGTGATATTGCAATGGAGAAAAATTTATGTTTTGTGTGTTTAAACCGCAACCACTCTGCCAAATTTTGCAAAAACATGGTCCGATGCCGCGTATGCAAACGCCGCCACCATTCTTTATTGCACCCTAGTGGTGATTCTGGTTCTGTTAGCGCAGAAATTGAGACGGTTCACGAGGTAGTTTCGTCTACAAGTAAAAGGTCGGTTAAAAAAAATGCTGAATGCGACAGCATTAAGCTTTCCGCGCAAGCGGAGGGGTCTAATGAGACACTTGTGTCTTGTCTTTCGACAGGGAACTGTTGTAAAACGGTTTTATTAACTACAGCTGTGGTGCAAGCTGAGTCGAAAGACGGGACATATCTTCCGGTTAGGGCATTATTAGACCAGGGGTCGCAGGGGTCTTTTATTACTGAAGCTACGGCTCAGTACTTGGGAATAAAAAAGATTGCGGCCAAACACACCATAGTAGGTGTAGGTGGTGACCAAAGTGTGACTTCAAAGTCCACGGTCAAAATTAATATAAGGTCTAGAGTAGACCCCCACTTTCTGGTTAAGGTTGATGCTTCTATCATGAAATCAGTTACGTCCCTTCTCCCAGTTACCAAAGTAACCAGGGAATGGGTAAATATGACTGTGGATGATTTGGCTGATCCGGCATACCACAGACCTAATAAGATCGATATCTTATTAGGTGCTGAGGTATACAGCCAAATCATTCAAGAAGGCATTAAAAGAAATCTCGGTGGTTCTCTCTTGGCGCAGGAAACCGCGTTTGGATGGATAATATCGGGCGTCTGTGAGTTAGATAATTCATCCAATATACATTCTCATCTCCATGTAATGCATTCAAGTTTTGATGCTGACAGTATGCTGAAAAAGTTCTCTGAACTGGAGGCTGAAACATCAAAAAAAAAACAGATGCTCACAGAGGATGAAATTAAGTGCGAGAAACAATTTATAGCGTCAACAATGAGAACTACCAAGGCGGGCCAGGGCAAGTGGGGCTACTAAGGCGGGTACCAGAACCCGGAACCATCACTAGGCGATGTGGTTTTAGTAAAGGAGGCCGATTTACCTCCTGGAAAAAGGTTGTTGGGTAAAGTGAAGCACAAACACCCTGGGCCACATAAAATTACACGGGTGGTGACGATCCGTAAATTTCCTAATTAAAAGACCTACATAATGGTTATCGATATTGCCCTTAGCAAAATAAGAATTTCTGTTTATTTTTATTACATTTACCTTAGGATTTTGGCATGGTGGGCGGTTTGATTGAAGGACATTCTGCATTATGTCCTTGGTGGGCGGTATGTACAAAATTGTATGTGACGGAACCACGGCGCGATCTAATATTAATCCACAGTTGACTCATGTTCTCGATAGATGGCGTTGGCGTCGTTTTAGATCGCGCTATGGTTTCGTTACCGCTGTTAGTTTAAGAATTAGTTTTTGTTTTTTAATTAATTTTTGTTGTGAATCGGTCTCATAGAATAAACGCTCAATTGTACTAGTAGTAAAAGGGTTGTGTTATTTCTCGCCTAACGGACCCCAGATTTTGTTCACCGCCAATGAATAAAGTTGAAACATTTGTTAATACAATTTTGCGTAAATATTTTAACTAAGTAGGTACCTACTTACTTATCAAATCAACTGCATAACAGCTGTATTATAATATTTTCAAGTATGGACTAGGTATGATAAATATAATATGTATCTTAAATTTAACTTATTAGGAAATTAGCTTACATGTGTGTCATATTTCGAATCGGTTAAGGCCATACCCTGGGCAAAGACCTTGAGCATTTGCTCCATCTTCACCGCGCCCCACCTCTACAATACTTCGTAAAATATTACTAGCTCCGTTTGGCGAACGAAGTACTCACAAATACAAGTTAAATTCATAGACCATAGAAGTAACAGACATGGCATATGGGTGCAAAGTTCTCATCAATATAAATGAATTAAGTCCAGCCACAAAGTAGCTACTGTAAACCTTTGAGGAGTTCCCTCAACTATCTTTCCTCTTCATCATCAGACTCCTAATGATCATTACAATCCATCTAGGTGTAAAGCTCTTATCAATACAAATTAATCAAGACATTACACAAGGTAGATGCTGTGAATCGTTGAGGAGTTCCCTTGAATGTGTCTCGGCTCCATCATCAGATCTACTGCAGACCTCCATTTGAACCCATATGGGTGGAAAGTTTTCATCAATACAGGGTGTATCTGACATCGTAACGCAAACTTCGCAAAAAGGCTAGACCGCATGCCACTAATAAAATTATGATAGTCATTTATGTCGTTAATGAACGGTTACAGAAATAACAATGTTAAAAAAAAGTGTCGGCTCGGCCTTTGAACGTTGCAAGCGTGCCGCCGTGCGGATTAGTAGGTTGTTGATCCCGATGTGAACTCTATTAAATCAGCTGATAAGATAGTTTTTCAAGTTTTGTTTTCATTGCGTTTTTTTGGGTAATTAGCGAATTAATTAATTTTTATTTTAAAATCTTATTGGGTTATAAAAGTATAGCAATTATGAACGGTCTAAAGTAAAAAAAAAATCATTTTTTTTTTAATCATGAAAAAGCCGATGAAAAATTCCACCACTGCGGGTTCAGAATCATGTACTCGTTTTTGCGTCGATCTATGGTACTCGTTTTTGCGTCGATATCAGATACACCCTTTATAAATGAATTAAGTCCAAACACAAGGTAACTACTGTAAACCTTTGAGGAGTTCCCTTAACTGGCCTTTGTCTTCATCATCAGAGCTTTAATGACAGTCACAACTCATTTAGGTGTAAAGTTCTTATCAATACAAATTTATTAAGCACAAACACGAGGCAGCTGATGTGAATCATTAAGGAGTTCCCACGGCTGTCTCCCGGCTCCATCGTTAGCTCCGAACCTTTACTAAATTGTAGTGCTTTAAAACACTTAATGAAAAAACTTAGAAATGCACTAGGCGCTCTTTGATTTTTTAAATTTCATCTTAGTCTTTCAGTATTTCCGGGATGACGGTACACTCTTACCCTTCTAGTGTCAGGCTTGTACCCAAATCGATAAATACTTAAATAAATAAAAAATCCTTTTATTTCATGCATAAAATAAAATTAACACTTATAAATTTATTTAAATTTCATAAAATATTATTGTTTGATTTTCATTTTTGTAATAGCAACCAAAAATGTATTATTTAACCTAAGAATATTATTAATTACTTACAATATATATTTTGTTTATAACAATATTATTAATTAGAATTTAGATCCAAATCGATACTCATCGCAAAATAAAATTTTATCTCATTGTTCCCGGGTTCAGTGCCGGTACCGGTAAAGTGTTCTCTACGGTCCACGCCATTCATTTCAACGAGCGCGATTGCCGTGACGTTACGGTGGGCACCTAATAGGCCGTCGTGCTCGTAGTCCATTGTGCCTAGTATGAGTTTTCATTACGAGAGTCGATCGTCGATATCGAATGCGTTTGGCGCTCTCATTGGTTGAGAGTTCTTACAACCTTGAAGCGGGCCAATTGGCGAGTCAAACGCGTTCGATATCGAGGATCGACTCTCGTAATGAAAACTCATACTAGGCCTACTCATCCATGCAGTCGATTTCGTAATTCGAGTTTGGCAGCTAACAATAACACCACTTGAATGTTGTAGCCTATCTCTTGGGCGGTTAACTCCGGCTGGCGTCTTGCAGTTAGATGTATTTATCGATCTTACCGTGTGGTTGTACACCTTCCTCGACCTGGGTGCAGCTCAGCAGGATCTCCCATATTGGTGTAACGCTGATGAAGGTAGCAAATAACGCTTCTGTCGACACCAAAGTGTAAACTAACATTTTATTTTCTGTCGTTTTCTTAATGAAATAGGAAAGAAAAGATACACTAATAGGGTATTTGAATAAAAAAAACTAATTAGTCCGTCAGTCAGATTTCCAAAAAATACTAGACACGTATTTTTTCTTTTTACTCGTACATATAAACAAAAAATAAAGACGACACAGTGCGTTGAAAACTCGTGTGACGTCACTGGACGCTACACTTTTTAGCGAGCAGTGACGTCACCAGCCACCACTCCTGATCTTTGATGCCTTTTATATTTGTAAATCTTTATTGATTTGATAAAACAAAATATACGTATCCAATATTTTTCTATAATCTGAATGACGGACTAATTAGTTTCTTTTAGAAATACCCTATTGTTTAAATTTCGTTTAGTTTGTGAATCGGGGCCACTATCCCCGATTTCTAATTTATTTCTGCTTGTTTACTCCCAGCTTTATTATAAGTAATTTGATATAATTCTGTTGTGTATAATTTTCATTTCAATATTAATTGTGTCTTCAATTAGGTACATTTATAATTTAATTTTGCTCCCTAAATTCTTCAATTTTATTTTAGTATCTAAATAAATTAAATATTTAATTTTATAATAAGAAATATTGGTTTTGATGCATAAAACTTGCTTAATTGGAAGAAATCACGAGCTCCTGGAATACAGGTATTCTGACCTAGCTATGGAGTCAGGATCTCTATATTTCTATAACCAGTTTTTAGTGTGCTTTCGCGCAGCGGAATGTTGTTTTGATATTTAACCGACTTCAAAAAGGAGGAGGTTACTCAATTCGACCGTATATATGCTTTTTTTATGTTGTTCGCGGATAACTTCGTCGTTTATGAACCGATTGTGATAATTCTTTTTTGTTGGAAAGATGATATTTCCAAGGTGGTCCCATGTAAAGGACATCAGGATCTGATGATGGAAGACCAGAGAAATCAACAGTAACTTTCAAAAATCGTAGGGGCGACTAGTGCATTTCTTAGTATTTTCATTAAGTATTTTAAAGCACTACAATTTGATAAAGGTCTGGAGTAGGTAGATCTGATGATGGAGTCGGGAGACAGCACCCATTGGGTTAAAATAATGGTCTGCAGTAAATCTGATGATGAAGACCATAGGCAGTCGAGGAAATTCTTCAAAATTACGGGTAAAAATTAAAGTAAACAAAAATTACGTCGTTTCCCAACTATATTAGCGTCAGCTTCCAGTATGACTGGATGCAACTGAATACATAGTACTTTTCATTACTAAAAAGTGTAAAATAAAAACTTTTTTACAAAAAAAAAAAAAAAAAAAAAAAAAAACAACCGACTTCCAAAGTGAAAAATAACTAACTTCGGAAGTCGACATTTTTGGACACATCTCTTGTCTTCCAAAGTCTGTGGATTAAGGGCCTTAGTCTCATTTAGTAGCGTAAAATGGTCACTTTAGGAAGCTAATTTCTAATTAACGGCTTGGTTTTGAGATTTGAAAAAAATATATCTTGTCTATTGATTCATGTACAACATTTACTAAAGATGATTTTTTCGTAGGATTTTGCCTTTTGCCTTAAAAAAATAGTTACCAAAACGCTATTTTTGGCTAATATTCGTTATTACTTCTAAACGGCATTGATGTGTGGAAATATTTTTACACTGAAAAATTCGCGGTTAGAAGTGCTACAAATTTGCAAGAGCGTATTTAAATCCATCAACATTTGCCAAGAAAATATCCTTATTTTGAAACATAGGTTTAGAGGTGCTCTGCGCGGGCGCGGGCGGCAGTCGTGCGTTAGCATTCAGACGGGAGGGTTGTGTCGCTTGCTGCTCTGCTCCGGCTATCGCCGACTACGCGTGGTTGTCTGTGTGAGTGCAAATATTTACGAGCGAATCGTGTCAGTGTACGTTCATAGATTAGCTCGCAAATGAGAATTGAAGATGCGTCTGGTGGCGTAAGTATCTATCTACCTATACTCTTGTATTTATACCTACATATTACTGTATTTTTCTTTATAATTACTATTAGCTTTTGTAACCATTTTTCTTTTACAATTGAAGTTAAACAATTACGAATTGTTCCAGGAAATCTAGAAAGAAATCTCTAGACTTGAAAGGCAATAATCCGACTAACTACATCCGCTGATAATATAGAAGACTCTATTCAGGTGAGTAAACACTCGCACTTAGATTATAATTTATAGGTTTGTAAGGAGATTTAAAAATAAAAATCTTATTAGAAATTTACGTAACTTGAAAATGTGATTTTTTGTTTATGGTGATATAAACCAAAAATTAGGACTCAATTAAAGGTTTTGGTGTAAAAACAGTTTTACAAAAAGTTTTGAGTTGATAGGACTTTTAGTTTTTGCGATATTAGCAAAAATGTGTAATAAAAACTCTTACTTGGATTATTTTAAATGATTCTTCCTGTAAATATTTCATTTCTATATGTAATTGTTTAAAGTAGCCGAAGCCGATGGACGCGGGCTGGCGGGCTTGGAATGTCACAGTTATCAGTAAATTTTTTGACGTCCTCCGTGGCGCAGCGGTCAACACGCCTGCCTGCGACGTGGAGGCCGCGGGTTCGATTTCCGGCCAGGTCATGATGGAAAACGATCTTTTCCTGATTGGCCTGGGTCTTGGATGTTTATCTATATATGTATCTATTATAAATATAGTATCGTTGAGTTAGTATCCCATAACACAAGTCTCGAACTTACTTTGGGGCTAGCTCAATCTGTGTGATTTGTCCGTATATATACAGTATGTTAAGAAAACCCTGTCCGACCCGTAAGGATAATAAAGGTTAAGTAAACACATGACCAAATATGATATAAAATTTTACGTAATCATCATAGTACCAATACAAATGAATTTTGAAATAACTTCCCCGAAATTTGCAAATTTTTAAAAAAGTGACAACACCGGTATTATTATGAGCGAATAGCGACAGCGATGCGACCACGTGCCGCGTGCCCTGCCGCCCGCCGCCCGCGGAAGGGTGCTTAACGCATATTTATTAAGTTACCTCTTTTTGCGAAATAATATTTATTTTTTTAGGGTGATTTTTTTTTAAGTTAGCCTGGTTTTGTATGCATTAGTAGAATCAGTTATCGATACCTAACAACACCTTCACGGGTCGGACAGGGTTTTCTTAACATACTGTAGGATATATATATATATATATTCTGTTTTTCACAAATAATATTGTAATAACATTTTTCGACTTACAGAAAAGAAGAGAAAGAAACCAATCGACAGAACTTAAAAGTTTAATTTGCTTTTTAGGTCGAACACTAACGCAGTTGATTCTAGGTCAGACATCCATACAGAATGTCGTCAAGAAAATGATAATATTATATATCTCTATGTGCACAAAAAAACGATGCAAGTTCCATCATCATCATTCAGGTAAAATTATGCCTGCATGTCCTACAACCTATATTTTTAGTTTACAAATACATATATCATATACCTGTAAAATTATTTTTTTGTTAATTCTTAATTAATTTTTCTTGATAAATTCTTAATTCCTTGACATAAATCTCTAACAGTGTTGCAAGGGTTAATTAAAATGTATGTTATATCTTTTTTTAACTCAAAATATCACCAAAACCTCAACAAATCTCAAGCTTGTTTCATCGAAGGGCGACGCATAATTAATATTGCTTACTTTTATTCAGAACTAAAGAAAATTGCCAAGCACGGAGAATTATAGACTGTGGTTTAGGATCTGTAGATATTGTTGGAGAACGACAAGTGGGACTACATTCCCTATTTATTTTTAAATGCCGTATGTGTATGGAAACATTTTGCACATCCTACAGAAATCAATATCAGCTGTGCAGTTGTAGGAACAATAGAAATAGACTGTGGCCATTCTCAACTGCAAGAAATTTCTGCAGCTTTAGATATGCCTATAATCTCGCATGTTATTTATTGGATCGAAGAATTAAAATTTACAGATTTTAAAATAACTCGTGTTTTATTTGAAACCTCATTACGACGAAGTACATTCAATCCGACGTCACTGACACAGTATAAATAGGGTACTATCTCTTTATGGAAAACGGCCGAAACTACGCGCTTTGTAATCTCAAGGCATCTATATAAAGCACGGTTAGCGCAGCGGTTAAGCTATTGACTGCTGCGCTGCTTGTCGCGGGTTCAATTCCCGCGCGGAACAAATATTCAGAACATGTCCTACAAGTAGTTGTTCCGGGTCTGGCTGTTTGTGTCTGTGAATTTATATGTTTAAAAATGCACCCACGATAAAAGTAATTTCTAGTGTGGTTCAACGTTTTTTTTTTTTTAATAAAAATATTACAAAGTGCCTAATGCGCGTTTGGTTTACGTTAACGCGATGAACTCGTTTATGTTATTCGCATTAGTAATTAATTCAAGGACACTGCAAAGACATGATACTCATATACTGAAAAGTAGTGAAAAAAAATTCAAATATGTTGAATCGGTAGATATTACCATCTACCATTATTTTTTATGTGAATGTTATGATATATTATTATGTGTGGGTACTTGTTTTCCAAATGTCTGTCAGTCTGCGATCGGCCATTAAACTGTGTAACGAGCACTCCTTGATTTTATTTAAACATTGATCAAGAATACTAAAAATATATTATAGTACGATATTACCATTTATTAATGCAAAATATACATTTATCGTCTTGCATCCATACCCCCGTCTGAAATCGTAGGCACAAATCGCGACCTACACGCGGCTTGTCTGCATCTCTGGATATTCTTTGATTGTCGTTTTAGTTTAGCGCGCCACCGCGCGCATTTTACGAATTCGGGAGTACGGCGTTTAGCTCCGCCCACATGCACAAGGTCATTGAGGCTACTATAACCGTTAAAAAAGTTCCGCCAGGACAACGTTCGCCCAGCGGAATCAGTTTTTGGTGAATTTCTCCACAATGGCTGCGTGCACAATATTTTTTTTACCATACAATTGTATATGGTAAAAAAAAAATTGACGTCATACACTAAATATCTGCATAATTAAAATCTTTAAATTCAACAACATTCCGCTGCGCGAACGCACACCACTTTTTATGCCAATAAAGAAATTTAGGTACATCAAACCATATTCGATAGACGACAAGGTTGATGCAGTTGCTAAGCGACCGTTTGCTGCGCTGAGTGTCGCGGGTTCGATCCCCGCACGGAACAAATATTTGAATGGCCTACAGGTAGTTTTCTCGCTGTTTGTGTATGTCTCTTTAAATTTTTGTAAACGCATCCACGTAATTCCTAGTGTGGACGTCTTTTTTTTTATAGAAATATTAACAAGCCCAGGTGATGAATAACACCCACTCGATCTGTTGAATTCGTATTATGAAACAAAATTCGGGATTCGACCCAAGCACACACCTCGACGCGTTGGCTCAAAAGTCAGAGTTCGACACGATGTTTTTTTAAACGATACCACCGTATCGGTTAAAAACAAGATACGAGCCGATGGAGGATTCAAAGTTCATTAGCAATTCTATCGATTTGATTGAGAATTCCAACAGTGACTAACTACACCTAACCTAGTGTTAATAAAAAGGTATGTAGGTACACAGAGTAAAATATGTATCTTATCAATGAATAATAATTCGATTATTGCTCACTAGTTATAAATAAAAGGATCGGTATGTGTCATATTGTCATTTTGACTTTTGATAAAATAAAAATAATTAATAACCTAATCTCGGTCATCATCATCATCATCATTTCAACAGAAAGACGTCCACTGCTGGACATAGGCCTCAACCAAAGTTCTCCACGACGATCGGTCCTGTGCCTCCCGCATCCAGCCGTTTCCCGCGACCTTCACCAGCCTACCCACGCTACGTCTTCCGGTGCGTGGTCGCCACTCGAGAACCCGTCGGTCCCATCGGGCATCGGTCCTACGGGCAATGTGTCCAGCCCACTGCCCCTTTAGTGTTGCAATTTTTCGGGCTATGTCGGTTACTCTCGTTCTTCTGCAGATCTCTTCATTCCTAATTCGATCGCGCAGTGAAACCCCAAGCATAGCCCTTTGAGTGACTTTGAGCCTTCTTATAAGGCCCATTGTTAACGACCACGTCTCATTTCCATAAATCATCACTAGCAACACAAACTGGTCGAAGACTTTTGTCTTGAGACACTGCGGTATTTCGGACGAGAAGATTCTACGTAGCTTCCCGAAAGCAGCCCAGCCGAGTTGGATTAGACGATTGACCTCTTTCTCAAAGTTGGACCTTCCTAACTGGTTAGTTTGTCCCAGGTACACGTAACTGTCAACAACTTCGAGAACAGAGTCTCCAATCTTTATAGGTGTCGGTACAACATGGGCATTAGACATGACTTTCGTCTTGCCCATGTTCATTTTAAGACCGACTCGTTTGGAGGACCTACTGAGGTCTTCGAGCATTGTACTCAGGACCTCCGCGGTCTCAGCCATGACTACGATATCATCAGCAAACCGGAGGTGTGTCATCTACTCGCCATTGATGTTGATGCCCAGTCCTTTCCAGTCCAGAACCTTGAAGACATCCTCTAATGCAGCGGTGAACAGTTTCGGGGAGATAACATCTCCCTATCTGACACCACGCTGCAGAGGTATTGGTTTCGAGGTCTGGTCCTGTATTCGGACTGACATAGTGGCGTTTTCGTAAAAACCCTTCAGCGCTTCAATATACCGATAGTCTACTTGGCACCGCTGGAGAGACTGCAGTACACTACGTATAATAATAATACGGTATTACGTTATTATTATTTATTATACGTAGGTAATTAAATTGCATCTGCTTGAATCAGTTTTCGCATCGGCGAAATAAAACTATACTTATCTACATATTTTGTATGATTGCTATTGAAATACTTTGAACAGACACGTGGTGCTTTGTTTCAATAGATACTTACCTGTACACCATTTTACGTTGAAAATAGCATTGAAATTAACTACAGTAATATTGTAACTGAAAACAGCCAAAGACTATCTAGATTCCAGACATGTTTACTTACGTATGTGCTACATTACAATCATTTAGATAACAAAGAAAACATAGCTTATATCGTGCCGATTCATGTATGAATTCTTATGACGCCAAACATTTCTAACTACGTCACTGACCGGCAATGTTCTGTCGGTCAACAGCACTGTCCATAGAAGCTGCCATATTAGGTATAAACAACCTTGATGACTACTTTTACGCCTCGTTGCCATGAGTACGAGTATAATTATCGTTCCCATGTTGAGGTTACTGTTGTTCATTTGAAAAGAATCTGAAAATAAAACTAATAAGTATTGATTTTCAGTTTCTTTTTTTTTATAATGGGACTGTCCTGTCTATTTTTTTTTTAATTTATCTTAAAGTGTTAATGTCGTCTACCTACTACTGGCAATGAAGCCCATTTATAATAGTAAGGTAACAACACTCTTACTGTACCAATCTGCCTTCTTATTTCAAGAGCATTCAAATAATATGAAATAATGCAACAGATTTCGTAATACCCTGTCCTTGTTACCAATTGTTCGTGTAGAATGTAGAATTACCTAATTATATACGTGTCGGAAACGTAGAGTACGCCTTTTATAGATGCATTTATGTACAGCACTAATTTTATTTATCTTGTCTCTATGCATCACATAGGGCCGCAGCCAAGGTTACTACTGTACCTACATACATGCTTGTTCTGGCATCCAACCAATAGACAGTTTCACGCGGTAAATTAAATTCACATAATGTACAAGTTTCATTTAGCCACAGCTTAGCGAATAATAATGACTAGTTTTCCAAAATAGCCATATCGACTATAAGTATTGTTGTTGTAATTTACAGAGTAAGTCGCGATATGCAGTTACCACTAGTCAAGACTGTGCAAGGAGAGTTAAAGGGAGTTGTTTGCAGTGGTGTCGAGAATTATTTCGCGTTCAAAGGCATTCCATATGCAAAGCCGCCTCTTGGAGAATTAAGATTCAAGGTGAGTAACAAATGAAGACATACCTACATACTTTGTAACGCTTTTTTCTTCACTTGAAACGAAAGCCTAAGCATGCACATTAGTATTCACTTGAGAGACTATAAGCATATTAGTAAGATGGTATTCGCAGGCAGACCCATCGAATGAAAATTTTACTTAGGTACAGCTGTACAAGTACTTTAAAGGCGACATATTATATTACCATATCAAGTACCCAGTTGCTTACCTTGGGTTGATTATGCATTATAAAGTTTAGGAGGTAAGTAGTAGGTACATAGATATAAAATTGTATACATTTTATTTGTGGTGCAAGTATTGTGATAGTTGAATCTAAGTTTAATACTTTGACTTCAAGCGCTTCTAACTCCACCAACCTCCCTAGTTTGTAATGGCATGTACGCCTCTTACGATTCGTACTGCTTGTTCAGCTCTCACGCATTAATAAGCTCCACCCTAACTTGGTTACTGCGATCATCATCATCATCATTATCAACCTTTTTATCGTCCCACTGCTGGGCACAGGTCTCCTCTCATACAGAGAAAGATTGAGCGTAATCACCACGCTTGCTCAATGCGGGTCGGAGATTTCAGACTTAAAGTCCAGGTTTCCTCAAGATGTTTTCCTTCACCTTCAGTCAATGGTGTCCAAGATGTACTTAGAAAGAACATATAACGTTAGAAAAGTTACATTGGTACTTGCCTGACCTGGAATCAAACCCGCGCACTCGTTCATGAGATACTGGTGTTCTAACCACTAGGCCACCACGACTATACTAGGCCACCACGACTATCAACGATCAACTGTTAGGAAAGGTCAAAAAGTTTAAGTCTTAAATATTTTAAATAAATTTGCTTTTCCCGTTTGCAATACATAGTTTCTGTCGATAGAACTGGTAGGCAGAGTAGTCTAATCATACTACTTACTATGTATTTAAAGGCATAAATTGTTTCTGCAGGTTTTTAAGCACCAAATTGGGTTTGTATTTTGTTCGAGTTTCAAATCCATAACTAGTTTTCGTTAGATAATTGTTAACTTGCCTAATTGCTCATAATGAGATTACATCCTCTCTCTAGTTACTAGACTTGGGACTAAGTAATTAAAGGTAAAAGAGCAGTTATGCTTTTTACTTGCTTCAAAAAGCAGCTTTTGTTAACTGCTTATAGAATAGAATAGAATACTTTATTTCCGACCAGAGTCCATAAGGTTAGTAACAATCTTACTTAACTTCTAGTGTTAGTAGGTTACAGACACAGATATACATACATAAAATCAACTTAAAACTTAGCGTGGAGCTGCAGCCACCTCTGCCACATGGGAGAATCCCACCGATCCGCGAACACACTGAGAATACTGTTGTTACTGCGGCGAACACGCGTCATCAGGGATGCGCATCTACTCCTAATAATGGCAGTAAAACAATTAATATTGTTATCCGCAAACATCCCTGACGCACTACAACGGCACGACAGCCCCAACAGCACCCTCAGCGCGTTATTATATTGTTAATGATTGCTGTTTGCTATTTTATTTATGCTTTTTTATTAAACACGAATATTGGTAACCGGCAATTTATACGAAAAAAACTTTTTTACAAAAATTACTTTCCGCGACTTTGTCAGAAAGTAACTTCTTTTAAAAAAGTTCCAATCTCGTTATTATTACGATTGCGAGACATTTTCTAAAAATCTAAATGAAATAATATTTTTACTAAGTATTTTACACTTAACCTAAAAATGCACGAAAAATTTTAATTAAACTCTACTCAATTAATACTTAGTCGTTCACAATTTAAAAACACACTATAGTCAGAAAACAATAACCAAACGCGTATCAACAATGACTGACCATTACCATTAAGCATCCAAATTACAAAAACATAATTCACTAATTCAATAAGTTGATCTGATTCGAAGAATGCGCCAAAGCAGAAAAGCAAAAGCAAGTAAATAATAAAGCATAATTGAAAGAAAAGTTATACGAAATTACGAAAATGTTGTTCCGCAAAAGTACTGTTCAACTTAATAAGTCATATATATGTATATGTAGGATTACCATCACAAAAAGTTTAATCTGCGTTTTTAAAAAAGCAAATTTTCTTTCTTTTATAAAAAAACATGCTTTTTTATTGCTTTATACTTTTTTATCATCTCTACTAGTTACCGAGGTTTACTTTTTCGTTCCAGGCACCAGAGCCCCCCGAACCATGGCAGGGTGTCCGCGATGCGTCACAACATGGCCCCGTCTGCCCGCAGTTCAACGAACGTATGAACCGCATAGAACCCGGCAGTGAAGACTGTCTCTACCTTAACGTGTACACCAAAACACTCATACCACCAAAACCTCTCCCTGTCTTGGTCTGGATCCACGGCGGCGGCTTTTACACAGGGTCAGGCGACTCAGACTTCTATGGACCCGAATTCTTCATGGAACAAGACGTAGTATTAGTAACAATTAACTACAGACTGGAAGTCTTGGGATTTCTGTGTTTAGACACCGAAGAATGTCCAGGTAATGCAGGCTTGAAAGACCAAGTTCTGGCTTTAAAATGGGTGAAGCAAAATATCACAGCTTTCGGGGGTGATCCCAACAATGTCACTATCTTCGGCTGCAGCGCAGGGTCAGCTTCAGTATCCTATCACTTAGTATCCAAGATGAGTACGGGATTATTTAATAAAGCTATATGTCAAAGTGGAGTCTGCCTAAATGAGTGGAGCTATAACATATATGCACGTCAACGGTCTTTTCAACTAGGAAAATTGCTTGGAAAGGAAACAGACGATCCAGCAGAACTTTTAGAGTTCTTGAAAAGCGTGCCAACGTCAGCCCTAGTTGGCATTCAGTTACCAATTTTAGAATTAAAATACAATGACTTAATGGACAGTATTCTATTTGGTCCCGTAGTCGAAAAAGTGGGGCCCAATGCAAACAAATTTTTATCAGAATCACCATTAGAATTAGTGAAAAATGGGAATATGGCTAAAGTGCCTCTAATATTAGGATACACTTCTGGGGACGGTATAGAAATAGCAAGAAAACTGCCTCTCATAGCTCCCTTTCTGTCCACCCCGGGCGCTGTAGTTCCGAGAGAATTGAAACTCAAATGGGAATCAGAAAGAATACAGAAAGTCGACGGAAGAATACGAAAGCAATATTTTAACGATCAACAAATATCGAAGGAACTGATACAAGAATATTCGGATTTTGAAACTGACAGAGTGTTTTTGTACAACATCCTTAGATACGCACGTTACCACTCGCAATACGGTACGGAACCAGTTTATTTTTACAAGTTTGCTGCAGAAACTGAAAGAAACTTGACAAAGAAGTCTTATAATATGGATTTCTTGAGAGGTGTATGTCATTCCGATGATTTGCCATATCTTTTCAACATCACATGCTTAGACGTGCCAATGACGGATGAATCTAGAGATATTATAAAAAATATTGTGCGACTTTGGGTAGATTTTGCTACAACTGGGTAAGCTTAACATATTTGAATCTATATTTACTATTAAAATAACAAAAAAAAGAAAACAGTTTCAAATAGACATCTTACATAACGTCGTCTTCATATAATTAATTTGTAGTAACAAGCCATATTTCTAATCTACCAGTTTGTCTTTTCCAGAAATCCTACATCGAGTGGAGCTGTAGAATGGAAACCATTCACGGAATCTGAACGAAATTATTATATCATAGGAAAAGAATTTGAATGCAAGCAGGACCCTAACAAAAATAACATGTCTTTCTGGGAAGATATTTATGAAGAGTCAAAATTAAACATAATTAAGAAAAAATAATATAGGTATATATCTGGCTGACTTGATATTTCTAAAATTATAGGCTTTAAAATGATTTATTTCAAGATCTGTTTTGTGTACAAACTTATTAATTCAATAGGTTTTGGTAAATAAAGAGCAAGATAAAGGAAAAATTAAACTTATATTTATTTTTCAAAGACCATATTTTCTTAAAGTACACTGTATGAGAACCGATATATGGGTACAGCAATATGCAGTCTTATAAGATGACAATAGAAACATGTCACACAGATGTTAAATTAAAAAATATGCTAATAAACAAAAAAAATACATTCTTAAACATTCTAAATACAGTCGTACCAACATCAAGAAGAATAATGGAAGCCAGGCCATTGTATGTAACTGTAGTATGTATTTATTTCATCATTAGTAAAATATCAAACAGGTGCTTTCATTAACATCTTTTTTTTTGTGTTCATCGTTTGAAATATTTCTATAGGTACAGCTAGCATGCACAGGCGACTTACTTTATTATTATAAAGCTATGAATGAATTAATCACACTACACAAAGGTATGATCAGACTATAAGTCACCTGTGTTCATACATTAAGAAATAACATGGAAATGAGATTTACGGGAATATTACACATTTACTAACTCACATCTACTAACTGGCAGACTGGCTAGAAAATAAGTCACCCCGTGTAGCAAGTGTCAGAACTCCTCAGAACTTGATAACGCCGATAACACATCGACGCAGCGGGCTGTGAGAACGTTGCAAGTATACCAAAATGTACGAAAAATGATTGATTTCATATCGCAGCGGTAAGCGTCGATGTCCTAACAACATAAGGTAAATAAAATGTATGGTATGCGATGTCAGTATGTCAACGCATGTTGTGGGTAGTACGACAGTCGCGTACCAGCCGTACACGTTTGTGTCACGGTCAATAGCGTCCGGAGCGCGAATTTCGTGGTGGGTCCCGGCGTCGGTTCTCGTTACCGCCAGCACCACCGCCACCGCCTCCGCCTCCGCCACCGCCGCCGCGGGAGCGGGAGCGGCGGCGACGGTCGCGGGATCTGCTGCGGGAACGACGCGAGCCCTTACGACGCGAGTACAAATATCTGAAATATATTATTGAGACATTAGCCTGGAAGAGGTACCGAGACTACCAATTCACTGCGGAAATTACCATTTTAATTTGTTAAAAATATTTTTCTTGATCTAAGAAAAACATTTTTTACAAGTTGAGGTGGTAATTTCCACAGTTGATTTGGTTTCCACACTTAGTCCTTCAGTTGAACTATTCTGCGTAGGCCATGGCGACCGTCTGCAGTTATTCCAAACAGTCCACCTCCTTCTAGAAGTTGACTGTCTTTTGGTTGTATTAAAAGATCTGTTTTGTGAGGATTTTTGTTCTAAACGAGGTAAAGCTTGTGCGTTCAAAGAGCAAAACCGCAACGGTTTCCTCAGCGTCCATGCATGCCATGCACTGAGGATTGTCCATTGTGTGCTTGACCGCAATCCCGCCTGATGGTAAGAAGTGATGCAATCGTTGATGGTAAAGCGCGCCAGTTAATTAATAGCCAATTCACTAGCCTTGAAGACACTTAAATTGTAGTCCTACGGAAACACCGCCGCTGATAAACTGCTCCAGTCCTTCGATGTACGCGCTATAGAAGACGAGGCGAAACGCTTCGTCCGGACCGTAGTAGTGTCAACAACGTAAGGGTGGATACTCGCCGTACGACGGGTCGTCTGATGATGAAACGGAGATGGGGGAATTAAATCATGCAATTCCGTCGCACACTCTCCAAAATGCATCCTATGGAACACAGACAGGCTAACTACTCTTCGCCTGTGCTCCAAGCTTTAGAGACCATTTTGATCAAAACTTGGTTCACCAATTAGCCTCTTCGCACGCCTCTCCACAGAATCCAAAATAGCCAGGTGGCATTTTGTAGCACCAGCCCAAATGTGGCTGCAGTACTCCACACACAAACAGACCTGTGATTTGTATAACATTAGAAGCTGTGCTGGTGTGAAGTACCGCCGACCTTTGCGATAATACCAAGTTTCCTGGCAGCCACCTTGGCTTTGGGCTGAATGAACCGCCCAAAGTTTAGATTCGAGGAAATGTCAACTCTCAACAGGAAAAGGTATCTTTTGGCGGTGAATAGATCCGCTTGTGTTTTGTCGGCAATGAATGCTACTAGATTGGCTTTGCCCCATTCGGAGACTGCCTGTTGTGCAACATTTCTATGCTCTCTTTCGCAGGTATCTCTCTACAACTATGCTGGATACATACCCATAGATGCCGGATGGCAGCCGATCGTTAATGTGCAGCAGAAAGAGAGTTGCAGAGAGAATAGACCCCTGAGGAACACCGGGATTAGTCGACATGGGCTCCGATGAGCATCCGTCAACAACTTGGTCCGTTCTGACAGTAAGTCTTTTACCCAGCCAGTCAGGCCAGGGGAAATGCCGTACAATGCAAGCTTACTCAAAAAGTCAACATGCCATACCCGATCGAAGGCCTTCGAGACATCTAGGGAGACGGCAATCACTTCCCCATTTTTCTCAAGGGCCTCGCCCCACAAGTGAGTGGCATACACTAATAGGTCCCCAGTTGACCAATTGCGGCGAAACGAGTACTGTCGGTCACTGAGGAGATCGTTACTTTCCACTAGATAGTATTCAGGTTTGCCAAGAGTCGCGAGATCAACACGCGCTCCATAATCTTGCAGAGTATGGAAGTTATCGAAATCGGCCGATAGTCGGTAGGATCGGCACGACTACCCTATTCCAGTCCTAAATGAGAAGCGATACAAGCGCGTCAATACAGAAGACAACCCGGGTGCACATGCCTTAAGAACAATCGCTGGCATATCATCTGGACCACTACCCTTATTCACGTCCAGACACAGTACTGTCAGAACCTCCTTGTTGTTAAATCAAACCTCCGGCATTATAGTGTCACAGTGAGGTAAATTCGGTGGACTCACACTGCTAGTATCAAGACGCGAATTGTTGGCAAAGAGGGATGCAAAAAGACCTGCTTTCTCTCTCGCCGTATGAGCCAGTGTTCTGTCAGGCTTAACCAGCGGGGGCTGTGTGGACCGACAGAAGTTCGCTTCGACAGATTTGGCAAGGGACCAAAAACATCTGCTACAGGGCGGCTGTGCAGAGAGCTTGTTGCGAATATGAGTAATGACGTCGAAGCGGCACTTCATAAGGGCTTTTTTATAGGAATTGGCAACATGGTTAAGGCTCGCTTCTTTGAGCTTAAATCTGGAGCTTTGCGATCATGAACGAGAACCCATGTGAGAAATGCCGTGTGCTTAGACTGTACAGCTTGAACACAGTTGGCGTTGAACCATGGGCAAGCCGAGCCACCCACGGGCACATACTTAAAACAGGGAGACTGCAGTTGAGCAAGGTGATGTAAAGTTAAACCCAACGATGCCCGCTAGGAGATTGGTCTGGAGACTGCGGGACCTGATAGACAATGTTAGACAGTCTCAATTAATTTCTCACCTTCTCAATTCTCTAGAAATAGGTTTCAAGTGCATGAAGTTGCAGAAACCACTGCGAGTGCACTCTCCCATCTCGTACTGCCGGCAACAAGCTTCGCGGAAATCCGTCACAGGGGATAGTTCAGCATACACTGGACGACCACCAAACCAACGGTTGTTAAGGTCATTAACCGCTTTCTCTGCATCCTCTTCGCGACGAAACTGTAAGTGGTAGAGGAGAAGTGAAGGAATTTAATTAATGAAAAATATATTTGTGATTGAGTTCAATGTGTGTTATCATCATTTGTAAATTCTCTAGGCAATAAGGCAGGAAAAATATGTATCAAAACCGGGGTTGTAACGGAGCTTCGCATCCGCTTCCGTTACTGCGGAAGTACCGCAAGAAATCGTATCTTCGCTTCCGCCACCGACTCCGCAAAATTTTTGCGGAGTTTTAATGGAGGTTTATTTACGTATTTATAAAATAAATAACACGCAAGCTGCGACGCTCGACAGCGCGAAATGGTCAAGAATCAACTAGTGCGAGGCGAGAATGCGGCAAACACAATTTGTATCTTCTTAAATTTCATTACTAGAAGGTAATATTTTTTTACTTGGTGTACTTTTACTATTAATTTACGTATTTAAAATAAAAATTTAGTTTTAATTAACCATTTTTTTTTCCATATCTACTTTCACCTCCGCTTCCGCCTCCACCTCCGTTACAACCCTAATTAAAACTACAATACTACTAAATTAGGGTATATTTTCAATCAAATATTGTCTTGCGAAATTGACAGCTTTCATTTTTTGCATTAAGATTTTCAGAAATAAACTTAGATTTAGAACATTATTAAACAATTACAAACTTACCTTAATATAAACATTGCCTACTAGATGGTCACCAAGGTTATCGCACACATTCATCTCCTCAATTTCTCCATATTTGTCTTCACACTCCACAAACACATCTTCAAAGAAGTTGTCATAATGCTCCTGCATCTCTTCATCAGACACATTAGCCACAACCACTTAAACAGAAAACAACAAATAAAATACAATATGTAAAGAAAACCCTGTCCGACCCAAAAGGATAATAAATGTTAGGTATACACATGACCAAATAAAATATGAAATTTTACATAAATCATCATAGTGACAATACTAATGATATAGAAATAATCTTTTTTTTTTTCGCGAATTAATTCCTACTTCCCCAAAATTTAGTATTTTTTAAAAAAAGTGACAACACCATTTGTTACTGAGCGAATAGCGATGCGATTATGTGCCGCCTGCCCTGCCTCCCTTCACCCGCGCATGTATGCCTAATGTGTTGCCAACCGCACATGCATTAAATTATCTCGCTTTTTTGAAATAATATTTATTTTCTTAGACGGATTTTTTTTTAATTTAGCCCGGCTTTGTAGGCATTATTAGAATCAGTTATCGATGCCTAACAATATCTTCACGGATCGGACAGGGTTTTCTTTACATATTGTATAATAATTAAAAGCTAACTAGTTTTTTTATACCACAAAACTATGTTTTTCAGTTGTTTAGACTAAATAACTGTTAAATAGGAGACAAACATAACAAAACTTTTTATGTTTGGATTTTATACAGGAAAGGTTTAAACCACCTAGATATTTTTTAAATTATGATCTTAACTGTTAAATGCTGTTCTTTATATAAATTAGACAGCTTAGTTTGGTACTAAATTATCACTTTGTTTTTAAAAAACTTAAAAGAAATTATACTAGTGTCCACTCCTCTTATTTTCTAAGAAGTTTTTTTGCAACAAGACAAAAATCTTCCCAAACTTTTTTTTCTGTACCTTCTAGAAACAAGTCAATGTTATCATTAAACAAATTTCTTATGAGTGGGCCCATAACTCTTTTTATATCAAGTATTATAAGACCTTTAACTAATAAATCACTGTTACTATATTTAAACCAAATTGGATAAAGAATAGAGGTAAACAAACCTTGCTGGGTAACAACTTGTTTACACCTCAAAGGATGATGTTAACAAACTTTTCTAGATAGATGATTTTCATAAAAGTAATAATCCTACTTCTTCTAATGGAAACAGTTTATCTTCAGATATTTATGATTTGTATAGAACACTTAACTGATTTAAATGAAATGTGACACACATATAAGTTAATTTCCTAATGTAGGTTAAATTTTTGATACATATATTATAAGTAGTCTATACTTGAAAGTATTATAAAGCATGTGTTATGCAGTTGATTTGAAAAGTAGTTAAAATATGCAAAATTGTGTTGACAAATCTTTATTCATTGGTTGAATTCCACAAAATATGTTTAATACCTGTATTCCATCCATGTTTCTTTTTTGTACGGCTATCACATAAAATTAATTTCGACTTATAAAAGCATGTTATTTTAGTGATTCTATTGAAATATGCTGCATTTTTTTTAAATATTTGGTATGTTAAAGTTGATAATCATGTAAATTATAGATTTGTAATAGTCAAGTTGTGATAACCCTAAATTTGTATGTTTACCTCTATTCTTTATCGACCTTGGTACACGTATTAGTCGATTCGTATTCAGCATGGTAAATTTGTTAAAAATATTTTGAATAGTTGTCAATTGTTCTTCAGTATTATAAATAATAGAAAAATGTACTTACAATGACTACCATCAGCAGACTTGGCTGAATTCTGAGGATTTACATACAGATTTTGTAACAGAACTGTTTGTGAAAAAGTTGGTTTGTTATGAATACGGGAACAACGATCTCCATGTCGACATGCCCCGATTTTAAAATAGAAGGAACAATTAACTCTGAAAAATAAATTATAATAACATAAACCATAGGACAAATGAAGGTAATTATTGACTGTTATTAGGGAATTATAGTGAAACAATTGTGTCTCACAGAAATATGAATGCAATATAAGCGATACAAAAAGATAACCTCTATTTCTTGCTAACACTGTTTGTGTCCGTAAGATCAAAAAGAGTAATTAGAACGATAAGTACGAGCTGAGTATTACAAAATATGCACTTACTTATCCTTTTCTGTTCCAAATATAGCAGCTAAATACTCTGCCATTCTGAAACACCGACCGCCACGGTCGCTCTCTCCTTATCAACCCAAGTAATTATTCTTTTCTTGACTTTAATACTTGGTATCAGGCACGCAAACTCCGACGAGAACACTCAAATGATAGTTAAAAGCTATATTAATATTTGAAAAATATTAACAAATTTATAGGTAAAACTATCATTACAATCGCGACGAACAAATCACCAAGCCATGTAGATGAATGAAATATGAATGAAAAAAATCGCTTCTTTAATCTATGGTCTATGGATGTCGCAGCTACATATTTATTACCAAGGAACTTATATCTAAAGTGAAATGTGCACTATCGATCAAAACGCGGTCCGAGGGAGATGCTTCACAGTAGCTCTCTGTACTTGTTGTGTAGGGTGACTATTAAAACGGGGGCATTATAAGGAATGTACATAAAAGATTTTTTTTTTACTTGTATTACCTGAGATTTTTGAATGCGAACTTTTTAATTTTATAATTCTAGAAATTGATAAATAAATTGAAGATGTACTTGTTCTATCGACACGAATAACAAAGAGTATCATCAAAAATCTGTGGTTTTTGAATACTGGAATATAAATATGATATATTTATAAATTGTTTTCACACATTAAATAAATAATAAATGGTACGCAGCACAGGTTCAGGAGCGGCAGATTGGATCACAATATTGTATAGGACAGTAACTTATTGTTACGGGCTAGGGGTACTAAAATACCGGTTAAGGGTTACGAAGTTTATTGGCAACGAAGGTACAGTCGATTGTAGGCAATGACAAGTAGAATGTTGCTGACGTTGCACCGAAGTCTTCACTTACGTCCACGAAGTCCGTGTTGTAAACACACAATAACACTACAGATGTTTCTTCACGTAGTACTCAATGTTCTCGTTACAGTTGTCGCAGTAGGTATTCTCAAAGATCGCTTCTTAATTGTCGCTGTTTTCGTCTCGGTAGTCGAATGCAGACTGACTCGGCGCCGGCGTCACGGCGCTATATATAGGCCAGCTGATCGAACATTCCAGAATCGTCTAGACGTAATAATAATAGCGCATAACTTCGAGTACATTCAGTAGGTACCCACGGTAATTCCCGGAAACGGGTTTCTAGAAATTTCGATGTCGTCACTTAGTTGACAAAATTGATGAAACCTGTACCATTCGATAGGCCACCTTAAATCTAGAAATGCGTTTTTATATTGCACCTATACGATGTCTAGCTCTCGAGTTATAGGGCTTAAAAGTTACACACTGTATGTCAAGCGATATTGAACCTTATGCCCGCGACATAAGGTGCATTCGTAACATTGCCCTCTTCTTAGTCGTGCTCGTCCCGAGCATGATTTGAACCATAATAGCGAGCTAGGCGGTCTACGTGTACGATCTTCAGCTTCCCTCTAGGTCCTTTCTTTATCCGGTAGGTGACATCGTTTATCCTTGTTACTATCGTGTACGGACCCTCCCATTTGGCTTGAAATTTCGGACTCTTTCCTTTTCTCCTTATGGGATTATGTAACCATACCAAAGTTCCCTCTTCAAATCCGGGCACGTTAGCTTTGCGGTCGTACCGGATCTTCATTTTCTCGCTGGTTTTCAGACCATTCTCTCTCACTAGCTCATGTATTCCATCTAGTTTACGTCGTAGGTCGGCCACATAGTCGACGGCTAGGATAGGGGTATCGGGGGGTGTTCCGGTGAGTGCATCTATGGGTAGTCTAATTTCTCGGCCGAAGTTAACTTTCGCCGGTGTACAATTTGTGCTATCATGTGTTGCAGAGCGGTATGACATTAAGAAGAGTGGAATGTATTGGTCCCAATCCCTCTGGTGTTCTTCCACTACTTTGGCCAAATGATTCTCTAGCGTCTGGTTGAATCTTTCGACCATTCCATCTGACTGAGGGTGATATGGTGTTGTACGAGTCTTATATATCCCGAGTAGTTGGCAAACCTCTTGAAATAGTGAAGACTCAAAGTTTCTACCCTGGTCAGAGTGCAACTCCAAGGGGACGCCAAATCGACAGAACACCTCGTGAACTAGCTTTTTGGCGATGGTATGAGCTTCTTGGTTGGGTACTGCAAAAGCTTCTGGCCACTTGCTGAAATAGTCCTGAATGACAATGATATACCTATTCCCTTCTTCAGTGATAGGGAATGGCCCAGCTATATCGACAGCAACTCTTTCCCATGGTGCACCAACATTGTACACTTTCAGCCGACCTCTGACTCTTGGTCGCGGTCCTTTTACTGAGGAGCAGGCTACACATTTCCTACACCAGTCCTCTACGTCTTCGCGGCAATGCACCCAATAGAATCTTTTTCTCACCTTCTCCAGAGTTTTCTTTACTCCTAGATGTCCTCCGGATACTCCGTCGTGCACCTGTCTTAGCACCGACGCGACCTTATCACAGGGGACAACTATCTGTAAGGCGACCTCCTGTCCACTAGGTGATTCCCATTTCCTCTTCAGAACTCCATTATCAAATATCAGGCTGTCCCATTGAGCCCAGTAACTTTTTGCTGTTGGGCTAAGCGCTGATATTTCACTCCAAGCGGGCCTCTGGCCACGTTTCTTCCATTCGATTACTGTCTTCAAGTCACTATCTTCCTTTTGTGCCTCTTCCAATGATCGATTATCCCAGTCTTCATCCAAAGCGTTCACCTGGATAATCCTTACGTTCTCTGTCTTTTCCTGTTTGCGTTCTTCACCTCGGTCCTTACTCCCTGAAGTAATCTGGCGGCGGCGGTCCTTTTGCTTTGCCTTTTTCTTGAGGCGCTTCTTCTTACGCGCCTCGTCCTCGACTTCCTTGTCCCGCCTTGCTTCCGCCTCACTCCACGACCTTCTGCACGACCGCTCTCGCTCTTGTTCTCGCTTGCCGAAACATTCGCGTTCCCGGTCATTGACGCGTTCCCGCTCTCGGTCAGCGGTTCGCTCGCGGCGCCCACTCCGATCGCTCCGCTCGCGCCAATCGACGCGCTCGCTCGTGCGCTCGGACTCGACCTTGGCGTCGCGCTTGCGCCACAGCAACACCTCTGCGTCTTTACGCGCCCAAGAAGTACTTCTTGCCTTAGCCTTCCTGGGACAATCAATTCGAATGTGCCCCTTTTCGCCGCAGTTATAACAAGTTGGTCCTCGTCGGGCTTTTATTTGTGCGGTCACTTTTCGAATACGGTCGTGTTGTCGGCCATCTTGACGTACAGCTTCCACTTCCAGAGCATGTGTCAAAGCTGCCTTCAGGGTCTGATGGTGACCCAGACGTACTGCAGCTCTGACTTCTGCATCTAGAATTCCATCGGTAAAAGCTTGCACCCTTGTAGCATCAATTAATCCCGGCGTTGATGCATACGCCCTCCGAACAATACGTTCTATTTCCGTTGCCCATTGTTGCAAACCCTCACTGCTCTTCTGTGTGCGGTCGCGGAGTTGAGCCCTGTAGACATGTTCGAGGTGTTTCTCTCCATATCTAGACTCCAACGCTTCTAACAGACAGGCTAGGGTATTGCAATCGCCGGAAACATTTTCGAGGATTTGTACCGCATCACCACGCAGAGCAAGCGTAAGAGCGGTTACCGCTTGATCGTCGTCCCAGTTGTTGCCTTTAGCAACCTTTTCAAACTGTAGACGGAAGGCCACCCATGACGTTGTTCCGTCAAAGTGAGGTACTTTGAACGTCGGCAAAGCACTAGGTACAGGTATCACACCTTTAATACCTCCTTTTTGTACTCTCTCTATTTCTTTCCCAAACTCCATGATGGTACTATCTAGTTTCTCGATACGCGCATCATGATCCTCAATACGAGCTTCTTGCTGGTCCATGCGGGTATCTTGTTGTGCTGTTTTTATTTTAAGCTCGTTGACCTCTTCTTTAGTTGTTTCCCACTCTTCATTAAGTTCTAATACTAATTGCTGGGATTTTACCTGAGATTCTGCTATACTTGTAATGATTTGTGCCTGGGTTTCTGCCTGGGATTGTTTTATTTCTGCCTGGAATTGTTTTAGTTCTGCCTGGGATTGTTTTAGTTCTGCCTGAGATTCTGCTATACCTTTTATTTGCGCCTGGGTTTCTGCCTGGGATTCTGCTATGCTCAGCCTTATTTGCGCCGTCAAGTGAGCCAGTAATGCCGATAAATCGCATCCGCTGGTTCCGGGAATAGTGCTGGTAGTAGGCGCACTTATAGGTGTTACGACGGCCGCTTCTGTTTCGGGTGCAGGTACACCAAACGATTCTTCCTCTTGACGCGCCAAATCCATCGCTGCTTGTCGTCGCGTGCGAACTCTTTCGTCTTCCCTTGGCGTGACCGGCATCCCACTTCTGACACCAATTGTTACGGGCTAGGGGTACTAAAATACCGGTTAAGGGTTACGAAGTTTATTGGCAACGAAGGTACAGTCGATTGTAGGCAATGACAAGTAGAATGTTGCTGACGTTGCACCGAAGTCTTCACTTACGTCCACGAAGTCCGTGTTGTAAACACACAATAACACTACAGATGTTTCTTCACGTAGTACTCAATGTTCTCGTTACAGTTGTCGCAGTAGGTATTCTCAAAGATCGCTTCTTAATTGTCGCTGTTTTCGTCTCGGTAGTCGAATGCAGACTGACTCGGCGCCGGCGTCACGGCGCTATATATAGGCCAGCTGATCGAACATTCCAGAATCGTCTAGACGTAATAATAATAGCGCATAACTTCGAGTACATTCAGTAGGTACCCACGGTAATTCCCGGAAACGGGTTTCTAGAAATTTCGATGTCGTCACTTAGTTGACAAAATTGATGAAACCTGTACCATTCGATAGGCCACCTTAAATCTAGAAATGCGTTTTTATATTGCACCTATACGATGTCTAGATCTCGAGTTATAGGGCTTAAAAGTTACACACTGCATGTCAAGCGATATTGAACCTTATGCCCGCGACATAAGGTGCATTCGTAACATTATTTTCTGGTGGTTTAACCTGAACCAAAAATAACGTAATTATTTAGTTATCATATATAGTAAAATGTGACGACGTACGTAGACCTACAGCGCTCGCATCATGAGAAAGATGTAAATAAACTGATTGACTAACTAATAATAATATATCAAAGCGCAGCCTAAACCTCTAGGTAGGTAGAGGATTGAAATTTTGCTCACCAAGAGGAGGCCTGTATCCCAGGAGTTCACACAAAATTTTCAAATTCAAATTTTGCACATACTAACATTCATGCAAGAAGAACCATAATAAAAAAACCGCGATTTCCATCTTAAAATTAACGACGAAGATGTAAAGGCGGACTTGGAGGTAGCAACTGAGTTTGAGAATGTTTTTACTAATATTCCAATAATAACAACAAAAACTTCTTCTTCCTCCACTTCTGCTCACGTGTGTGTTCCAGAATGTGACAAACACTTTGAATTTACATTTGTGACAGCTAAAGAATCTTTATGTAAAAAAAAATGCCGATGATTGGGGTTTGCCAGTATATACTGTAGCTTCAATAATAGATGTTATCGCACCTTTCTTAGCAATTGTTTTTAATTCTTGTATCACATCTGGTATATTTCCTGATTTGATGAAACTTAGCAAAGTAATTCCACTGTTCAAATCTGGTAGTACAACTGATCCCACGAATTTTCGGCCAATTTCGATATCACCAAATTTGAGCAAAATTTTTGAGAAATTAATTTTGAAACAGTTGTTGACACACTTTAACTTACATAATTTATTGCACGTGAAACAATTTGGTTTTACAAAGGGTCGTTCAACTACAGATGCGGGCATGGGGTTGCTAAAGAAACTTTTTGGGGCCTGGGAGGAATCGCAAGATACTCTTGGTATTTTTTGTGATTTGTCCAAGGCATTTGATTGACACTCCGGTTCCTTTTTAGCATATTTAACACATTTCTTCGATGTATTGTTTAAATAGAATTGAAAATTAATACATATTTCAATAAATAACAAGTCACAAAACAAATCGATGACAGCCGATGACATTCGATGTACTTGTATTTACTAAGATTTAGTGTTGCCCTACTTTTAAATTTTTTAGTTTCAAAAATGATCCATTTTCACGACTTTATAGACAAGCATACTACAATTACTACTACTATACTACCTACTTTAAATCCTACACTGGAACCTTGATAGCTTTAACACGTCATAAAAATAAGCAATTGGGTGATTTATGCCCATTGCCACAACGGTCTGGATGGATTGGAATTTGTTTTTGTACTTCAGTGTCAAGTATGCATAATAAAATACAGGGTGTATTTGACATCGTAACGCAAACTTCGCGTAAAGGCTAAATCGCATGCCACTAATAAAATGATGATAGTTATTTATGTCGTTAATGAGCGGTTACAGAAATCACAGTGTTTAAAAAAATGTGTCGGTTTGCCCTTTGAACGTTGCATGCGAGCCGCCGCGCCCCTGATGTGAACTCTATTAAATCAGCTGATAGAATAGTTTTTTGAGCTTTGTTCACATTGCGATTTTTTGTGTAATTAGCGAATTAATTAGTTTTTTCTTTAAAATATTATTGGATTATAAAATATCTAGCTGAGCGAAAGGTCTTAAGTGAAAAAACCGAATATTTTTTTATTAAGTCAGGAAAAAGCCGACAAAAATTCCACCATTGGGGGGCTGAGAATCATGTACTGGATCCATGGCACTCTTCTGTGCTTCGACGTCAGATACATCCTTTTTTTTTTCTTTCTGTTTTGGCTTCGCACGGTTTGTGCATTTAGCCAATGTCAGGTAGGTAATAAATTATTCATGTCGAAAAAAACGGCCGCGTGAACCGTCTTACGAGGAAGGTTTGAGAAAAAGTCATGACGTGGCCAATATGCTGCAATATTTCACTCTTCTTTATGAATTATTTACTAAATTCACTTTTGACTACATAAATCACGCACTTTTATTTAGTAAACAACACTATAAATAATTTTTAAAGTCTAATGAAAAACGAGCGTGACACTCAGCTTGACTTTTCCGCCAAAAGTCTAATACACCCTTTATGAGTCAAGGCCACAACTCACGACCAAAGAACTTATATCTGGAATGTGAACTATAGATCAAAACGCGGTCCGAGGGAGATAGCTTCACAGTAGCTGTCTGTCCTTATTCGTAAAAAAAATTTTTTCACACTAATTACCCGAGTTTTAATGAATATTTAGGTATGGATACGAATTTTGTAATTTTAATATTAAATTTTAAAAATGTATGAACAAATTGATGATGTACGGACGACAACAGGTCATTCTACCCGAAACTGTACCTTTATATAAATAAAATATCTACAAGAAAGCAGAATTTAATGTGATTGTAAATACCTAATAAAAGTCAATTACTTATTATGCACACAATGACTAAGTGCACATTTATTAATTATTCCGAAATTTATGGTCACCCTACATACAAAGAAAATAGCTTGTATATGATTAAAGCAAAAAACTTACTTAAAGAATGATATTCCGCATCCAGAGCACTATTGCAGCCATCAATAGCACCCTTTTCCACCATCTTTTTTCTAATTGAAATTCTTGGTTTCAAACAAAAATACAAAAAATAAATACGCGTAACAATTAGAAAGAGACAGAGGGCTACTGAGACGCTTGCTCCCTTGGACCGTGTTCTCTTCAAATAAAGTTTTATTACCGATCGACCTTATTGCTCCTGCAATAGTCTTCTTTTAAATAAGAGACTTATGCTAGTTCACATTCCAGTTTAGATGTAATTTCCTTGAGTATGACTCACTATTGCAGCCAATAATGGCACCCCTTTTCACCATCTTTTTCTAATCGAAATTGTTGATTTCAAACAAAATTACGAAAAATAAATAAGGGTAACATTTAGAAGGAGGCAGAGGGCTACTGGGACGCTTTCTCCCTCGGACCGTTTTCTCTTCAAATAAGGTTTTATTTCCGATCGACCTTATTGCTCTTGAGATAAAGTCTTCTTTTAAATAAGAGAATTAACACGTTTACATTCCAGTTTAGCTATAATTTCCTTGGTATATCCATCTTTATTCTAGAACAACAGAAACTGTAATTGGATGGAACATAGAGTATGAAGAGTTCGAGACTGAATCTGTAGATGGAGATCGGTGATCATTTATATTATAGTACTCTGTGTCGGTGATTCATCATTTCATTGACAATGGGTATTTTGTTCAATCACCAACTCCGTCACAGTTATGGCCTAAAGGACAAAGATTCCAGGCCAGTAAAAACATTAAAAAAAAAACATCATAGTTTGTTTGTCACTTCTGTGGTCAGGTCACTTCAAATTAAATTTCACCATAATCGCCCGGCTTGTCAGTGCGGTAAATTTAAAATATTAGGCATTTAGAAATAAATATTTTTTAAAGTTGTGAATTAAATGTGCCTATAATGACTTCCGATTCCTCACTGGATAAATTCTGTGGTTCCACGTTTTGGGTTCGTAAACTTAGATAATAACAGAGATTTTAATTTGTAACGAATGTTGAAGTTTTCACTCAGTAGCTAATTTTCTTTCACAAGATTTTTTTCTTAATGTTGAATTTACGTTTAATTTTCAACATTATTTTCGTTAGTTGTAGTCCTATTAAACTTTGATTAAATAAATAACATAAAGGCAAGGCTAATTATTTAAGTAATGTTGTGCAATTCGTTTTCAATATAGGGACTGCAAAAAATGCGAACAAAAAACACAGATGGACTCCTGAATTAACTTTTTGTCTTAGCTTGTTTATTTCATATTGTAACAGTAATACTTAGTATTAAAAATACCTAAGTAAATAGAACTAGTAAATAGAAAATTGCACTTATGGATATTAAAAATAGATAAAACCTATTCTCAGGCCTAACAAAATGTTGTATATGAAATTTCATATACAACATTTGATATGAAATTTCTTAATAGAATATTATCACAAATTATAAAAAAAAACTTACTTTTAGAATCAACTTATTTGAATTCCTTAACATAGACCCATAAAGGCATTCAGTTTTAGCTTTGAGCTGTTAGTAAATACTTTCTAACAGCCCAAAACTAAAATTGAATTAGGTTTAAAGAAAAACCTAAGTTGGTGATGTTTAAATGATATTGCACTCATTTATTTTAAACCAAACTTTTCTTTCATATTTTCCCAATTATGATGTTACTTAGATATTTTCATAATGTCAACTAATATTCTTAATATCATTCTAGGATAACAACATAACTTGGTATACAGACAATCCCGACTTCACACCATGTTTTCAAAAGACAGTTCTTGTATGGGCACCATGTCTATACCTGTGGGTTGCAGCACTGATAGACTTTTACCATATAGTTACCAGCAAAGAGGGCAACATACCCTGGAACAAATTAAATATAAGCAAACTCATTGTAACATGTCTCCTAGTAATATTGCAAATAGTTAACTTAATACACATTATATATGAATCATCAAGAGAAATCAATAATATATATGATGCTGATTTTTATGATCCTGTTGTGAAATTGTTAACTTTGGTGAGTTTTTTTTTTTTTTTTTGTTTATTTTATTAATAAAATTTATGAATCAGTAACATTTAATGTTACTTAAAGTTAAGTAGTGACTAACTGTTTAAATATACATTGTTTTTTATTTAAATATAACTCATTTTTAATCATAGTTTATCAATAAGTTCCTGTTTATATAACAAACTATAAAGTTCTAAGGTCCATATTACAGAACATCACTCTAAACTCAAGCTTTACTTAAGTGTTGTTTGAAGCGATTTGATTGGTTGAAACTAGTTTTAAGTAATGTTTAAACAGAGATCAGTGCTCGAGTTTCCTTCTGGAATACGGACCAAAGTTTGCAAGACAACATATTAAGCTATACATTTCCAGTTGCAGCTGACTTTCAATTAAGTAATTAATTTCTCTGTGTATACTCTTGTACAGATGACAGCACTTCAAGCTACTACTATCTGTCAGATTTCCTTATTAGATTTTCAACTTTATCACTAAAGCATTAAGGCTCAAGGTTGATTGGAATATTTGACAGTTTCATGTAACTTGACCTGCTGTTGTTTGTATTTCAGTGTAGTACTATTATTTTGTTCACTGCGTCCACAGATTTTTTTAAACATTCCTTCCCAAATCGTTTTGATGTGACTGACTTATCTAAACATTCTTGTTTCAACAAGAAAAAATAATTATTTTTCCTATTAAAGATTTGATATAAATGTATAGACAAACAAAGCAAAGATTAACATTTAGTAACCATAATTCCATAGATTACCTGTGTTTATTTTAACTAAGAATAAACCTAATAAATAAATTTGCCATTTACCAGCTTGAAAGTTATGATATTTTAAACCAGTGACTGAAGACCGGTCTTTGTAATTACTTCTATTAACAGACATTTTAAAATACTATCCACTTTGTAGACATCATTATGATGATAAAATGTTTTTTTTTTTATTGTTTAATATCGAATTTCTAAATACTGCCAAGTGCGAGTCGAACGCGCGTACTAAAAACTTTTTCTGCGTGTGTTTTTTTTTTTTGCCATTTTAGAGGCAATAACAACTCTGGTTTTGAAACAGATGAAAGACCGGTCTTATTGATAGACTGCAATGCAGGCTTGGGTATTACTGGGGTGCCTACCTAAAATGTAAATGCTAAAAGGGCTTAACTCAAAACTATAGTACCTAATAAACTGCTTACTACCTACCTATAAAATCTATTATAAATTCTTTGACAATTAGAAGACGGCTTTAGTAGACGGATTTTCTTCGTAATTTAGATACTTACCTATCTGACGTTTGCATTGTAGATCACTGAAAGCCAGGGTAAGTTCCATAAATCAAAGTATCACTTTGATTTAAAATAAGAATTTAATAGGGTGTGCAAGGTTCTTTGTGTGGCTTCAGAACCTTAAAGCGGTGTTTTTATTTAAATTATCTCACACTTATGTTATTTAATTAAAGTCTATATGAGACTTGTAGGTGTTAAGAAAATTGCAATGCTGTTGAATTGTATTTTGAATAATAAACAGGAAAATATAAGGTATTCATGTAGGTATTTTTCTCATATTTGCATACCTATCTATCCCTTTATTCATAAAAGTTCCTTAAAATTAACTACTGACTAGCGAATGTTTAACCATACATTTTGACGTTTGCACGTCACTTAACTTTAATATTCGTTTATGAATAAACACCATAGTCTTTAAGAGGTTAATTCATAGACGATGATTAACGTGCAAACGTCCATAATGCGTGGTTAAATATTCGCTAATTACTAGTTAACTTTAAGCAACGTTTATGAATAAAGGGGCTAGTCTATACTAGTTAGGTACCTACAAGAATAATGTTGGCCACCGATTGTCCGATAGTCTAAAGCTATTTCTGTACACGGCGGTTTCTTCATGGTACGCCATATAAACACTCTCATAGCAAAAATGTATCCGTGTACGTTACACGTCAAGCAATATATACCTACATAGACATACCTATTTAGTGGTCTGAGGAACGGTCTATAGTTCACTTATCGTCCCTAGAATGGTAGGATCATCCGTCCAGATGAGAGTCGTGTCGTGTCTGTTAGGCACTTGTTCGACCACGACAGTGGATGTCGGGGAGTTGTATGCGTGCTAGTTGCACGGTAAACTCTGCTTGCGAGATTCAGGATCATTGTGACGTCAGTATGACGCGTTGTTCGCATTAGTGTTTGTAGAGACCGCTACTCATACAGAACCAATATAAGCTGACACCTGTTTGTGCGAAAAACGTGTACAATGGGAGGTCAGGAAATTTATAGTTTGATGTGTCGCCGGCTCTATACGGATACATATTTGATATTTTGTCGCGTTTTTTCTACGGTGCGGTTTTATAACACTGACGACCGAGACCACGCTGCTCACGGGAAATAAACCATAGTTTGTCACGACAAAAAAAAAAGTCATATGTGTGCATAGACGCTGCTAGAGTGTGCTCCTCGCATTGCATAGATTCTTTCGCACAAACATGTGTCAGCTTATACTGGTCATGTGTAGATTGTAGCCATGCCTTCTAAGTCCGGAATTTACGGTGGTACAGCTACGCTTTTTGATTAGCACATTCATACTTATGATGACTAATTCTTATCAGTAAATAAGTTTCCTCCTAATCGTAGATAAGATCTTATTCACATTTAGGAGGAAAATTGCCTCTATATTTGTATACTACCATACAAGTAAGTACCTGGTAGGTATAATTTATCTTCACTAACTTCATAATCAAAGAGATGTAAATTTTAGACTACATAAGATAGCATTACTTAGTTGAATGTTGTACTTACCTCTTTGAGAAAATGCTCATCTTATTAGTTAAATAGGTAATTTAACTTAAGGAGGCAGGCTAGGCCGTATTGTCAACTATGCCATACATGCTTCATTTAACATGCTTAAGCATAACCAACTTTTAATTTTCCCATTCCAGGGACGCAGGCCGTATTCCAACATACGGGCCCAATATACTACACACATCAAAAGTGTCTAGGGATCAACATATATTTTTGCAATAACTTTTCTCCTGATTGATATTAATTAAAATTTTCTTTAAGGATTCATCAAATAAAGTGTTTTCGTTTGTCACAGTAACGATAAACCAAGTCACCTTTGCATTAATAAAGAAATTTGCCATTTTCCTAATAAAGGGATATTTGACATTTGAACCACTAACACAAAAGTTCGAAAAAAAGACTGAAATAACAGTTTTCTCTAAAATTTTATTGGGTAACTTAAACAATTAATAATCCGTGTTTCTACCGCGAACACTAACAACACAAGAACATCGATTTGGCATACTCAAAATGAGTTCATCCAAATCACGCTGTGGAATGGCCGCCCATGTTCGTTGCAACAACAAAAAAAGGTCTTCTTGCGACAAGATACCCTCCATATTCGGCAGAGCTCTTCTCTGTAGCATATCCCATGCATGCTCAATCGGGTTCAAGTCTGGCGACTGAGCAGGCCAGGGCAGGACATTGATGTTAGCTGCGGCGAGAGTCTGTCTTACAACTCTTGCGGTGTGCGGTCGTGCATTATCATGCATTAACTGAAATAAGGGACCGATTTGCACTTGTAGAGGAACGATGACGTCTGATACAATCGTCTCAGCATAAATTTGAGCGTTGAGGTTGCCTCTGATCCAAATCAACTCAGTTCTTCCGCCGATCCAAATACCCGCCCATACCATGATGGTTCCACCACTATAAGGATGGACTTCTTGGCAGGATTTTAATCGCTGTTGGCGTCCAGGGGTTCTCCCGTGTCGTATACGTCTTGTATCCGGTCTCATACCAAAACGAGACTCATTAGAAAAGCACACGAAACGCCATTGTTCTTCTGCCCAATTTCTGTGTTAAAGCGTGTTGTTAGAGCCCATTGATATCGAATCCTACGATTGTGCATTGCTATAGGTGGTACCCGTAGCGGTCTTCGGGAATGAAGGTTCACTTCATGCAAGCGGTTTCTGACTGTTTGGTCGCTAATTAAGTTCCCTGAAGAGTGATGAAGCCTCACGGCTAACATCATGGCGGTAATTGTTGGAGCTTTTCGAGTTAAGATTTGAATGTATCGGTCTTGTCTCCGTGTGGTGCAGCGATACCGTCCTCCATGGCGCTCAGCCACGGTACCAGTGCTTCGGTAACGTGTCCAAAGTCGACTGATAACACTCTGACTTGTATTCAGAGCTAAAGCCACAGTACGTTGCCGGGAACCAGCTTCTATCATTCCCACGGCTCTGAGCATTTCTTCCCTGCTTAAATGACGTCGCCGCTCCATAATAACGTTGGTTTTAATCAGTAGTAGGGAAACAGTAGCACTAATAATGTCTTCAATGCGTTGTATGTTTTTATAGGGAAAATATTGACAGCTGATTTTCATCTTTTACTCGAATTTGATTCACAGTTCCTGATTCAAATTATGAAATGCACCAAAAAGGATCCATATAAATTTATAAAATCATAAATTTATTACAAAGCCACATCTCAATCTCAAGAAATCCGCATAAAAATGCTTGATCCCTAGACACTTTTGATGTGTGTATATATACGTGTTTGTAGATGAAGCGTTTTTTAGAGCAGCGGTTATTAAATAATTTACACACGTACCTACATAAAGCACCTGTCAGTGTTCGAACCTACGACCCACAAGTGTAGTTGCCACTGGGTCGCCACTGCTCTGCAGTTTAAATGCAGTATATCATGTGTGATTTGACCTACATGATTATTATTCTACTTATGAAACACATTTCATAAAACAGCATGTCTGTTGCATGAGATTTTTTACATGAATCTGAATAGTTTTTCCGCGCTGATTTTAAAAATATACTCTGTTTTTATGTAGCAGCTTTAGTTTTGGAGTTATGAAGTGACAGGATTTTTCATTGAAAATGCACATACGTTAAGTTTAAAAAAAGTATTTAATATATTTATTCTAAATAAAATTTCCTTTTTTTGGATTTTCTAGCATGAGATGTATTATGAATACTATTTTGAATGCTCCAACAGTAATCAGCCATCATATTTTTATTCCAATGCCCCTGATATCTCTCCTCCATTGTGCGAATATCCTGGTGAAAGCGCTCTCCTTGTTCCTCGCTTAGGTCACCGAGATTTTCAAGAAAATAGTCTAGATGGCTGTGAAGGTAATGAAGCTTAATACTCATGTTGCAGCCAAGCTGCTGGAAGTGTATCAGCAACTGTTCATTGTGCTGAATGTAGCCGTCAGACTTCCTATGGTCCTTCCTTCCTTCCTTCCTGGTCAACAAATTACTTTCTTTCAATCGAGAAGCTAGAAATTCTGATGCCGTTTTGGACAGTCCAAGGTCCCTGATCAAGTCATTTAGATCATCTTGATTTAGTGGTCGGGGACTACCGAAGCCATCAAAATCACTGTCGCTACCACTGTCGTCGTTTTTGGTTTATCCGCTGCACTGGTCTGAATTTTGCGAAGATGTACATGGCTGCTGTGGTGTTGATGTGTCACTAGCTCTCAAGACTGGTCTTATGGCAGACTTTAAGTTTGGATATACCCACTTAGCACAATTTTTATGGTTTATTCCTATGATTTTCGTAACACAGAAATAACAGTCGTCATTATGGTTGGATGGTTCACGCCAAATCATAAGACTTTTGTACTTAAAAGTGGGCCTTTTTTTGTTTGCCCACAGTCGCAAAGACTCAACACAAGTTTTACTTTCCAAACTTGGTATCCAGGGTTTAGCGCTTGTCGGCAACAGAAACCCAAAGTAGCCCAAGTACGCGTTTTTCACAAAGTCCGACACATTCAAACGGAATTTTTTGAACATATATTCGCCACAAATAACACAAAAACAGTCAGGATTATTTAAACACGTCCTTCTTGAAGAAGTCATTATGAAATTTATACAGGAACTAGTTAAGTTACACCGCTATTGATATAAACTAACGACTACTCATGTAAATTCAAGACGGTACCTGTATCTCAATAACTAGAGCTGCTACAAAAAATCGGAGGGTAGATATGAAATCAGCGCACCCAAATTAGTAAACAACAGTTGAAAAACTTTATGCAACAAAAGAAAAATTTGATTTTGTTGTTCTGTGTTATATATTGAACATAATATACATAATTATGTTGAAAGAATATCATAATAATAAAGCAGTGTCATTTTTGCAACACAGAAATGATTCACAAGTTCGGTATTATTGCATAATTTTAGTACTTATATGTATAGAAGATATCTACAATTATTTAATACTACTTAGATTAGGTTTGTCCTTCAAGATATGGATATATCATCACTAAAAACCTCAGTGATAAGAAAGCGGAAATAGAAACACGAGAGTTAAAACAAAATTTAGGTAGGTTCGTAATGTAATAAGTGAAATATTTTATGTACTGACGACAGCAGGTCAACCTACCCAAAACTGTCAAAAATTCCCAGGCCACCTTGAACTTTAACGCTCTATAGATAAAGCCTCTGTAATCTGTGATAAAGCTGAAAATGTAACTTTATTTATTTTAAGACGAGATTTTATTTGTACGGGCGACAGCAGGTCAAGCTACCCGAAACTGTCAAATATACCCAATCAACCTTGAGCCTTAATCCCTTACTGATAAAGTTCAAAATCTAATAATGAAATCTGGCAGATTGTAGTAGCTTGGTGTGCTGTCGTCTGTACACTGCATTTTTTTTGGCTTTTTCTATTAGATTATAAAACGCCAAATGGTATTATTATCGAATAATTTCGACTATTGTTGCTGACCGCACTCATAGGTACTTATCTTACTAACTAACATTATGCAGTTCAATCGTTTTAAGTTGTTCTAATAAATGTTCGGGCCGACGACTGAAGTGGCGACACGTTCAATTTGCAATCACTCTACTAAACTGCATTGCATTTGCATAATAGATCCTACAAGTCAACAAAATACCTGATGAATACCCTTTTCTATCTGTGTTTCATACAATTATCCATTGGTTTCATTTACAGGTGTTGTCAGTAACATTATTATGTTACAACCGAAAATATGGCATTCAGACCTCAGGAGTGTTGTTTTTATTCTGGCTGCTCCTCCTGCTAGCTGGTCTACCGCAGCTCAGATCTGAAATCGTGAACTACAGTTCAAACACCGACTCGTATGCCCGATATAGTTTTGGCAGTTATATCTTGTACTATACGCTGACATTGATAATGTTCATATTGAATTGTTTCGCTGATATGCCGCCAAAAGACACACCTTATATTTATGAAGAGGTAAAACTTATTTTACAATATCTGTGTTTGGTGTATACGTCATTAGTCCAAAATTGGTCAGTTTCTGCGCTAGCAGGTTAAGGTACCCGAAACGGCCAATTTTTCCCATTAAAACTTGACTCTAATGCTTTAGCGATAAAGTTGAAAATCTATTGTATATATTTGACAGACTGTAGTAGCTTGATATGCTGCTCGTTCATCAAAGATAACCCATTTTTTTGTCTATTATATTTATTTAGTACGTCTTCTGCCGCTATAACAGTTTCGTTTTCATTGACAAACATAACTTTTCTAATTGCTAGCATTTTTTAAAGTTCGAACGTGTATTCATCATCGTCTATAATCCGTTTTTTGGACAAATCACGTAGACACACCAGACACCACAGACCTATATGAGTCACCTGTTATATTATATCCATACCTATTCTCAAATTGAAAATGGAATACTTTCATCTTTTAGTCCTTAAAAACCACCTATTTAAATCAACAGATTCAGTCCCCAGAGAACAAAGCAGGCTTCCCAAGTCGGCTGACGTTTAGCTGGTTCGACCCACTCGCACTGACAGGCTTTCGAAGAAGTCTTACTGATGAAGACTTGTGGCCCTTAAACCCAGAAATGACCAGCAAGGAGGTTGTTCCTAGATTTGAAAAATTCTGGCAGAAGGCTTTTAGAAAAATAGAAGAGTAAGTATTAGTTTACTTTAAATGATAATTATCTGATATTGTGTTAATAATTATTTAAATTATGTAATATAATTTTTATTGTTCGATAAATTTGTAGACGCGTCATGTGTAACCCATGTCCTGAACACACATCGAAATAGAATTGTATATCGTAAGACCTATATTGTGTACACCTCTATATCACAAATAAACTATTTATTTGATTCAAATACCTAGGTGCTAAAATTTAATTAGCTTTAAAATAATAATAATACATATAATTACTTTAGTACTTTTTCGATTATGAATATGTTATGTAAATTATTATCATATAAATAATTTTAAAAAATATTTCTACAAAAAAACACAAACAATAGAAAATCAATCTAAATAGTATCTAGTGGTGCTAGCTATAGGTTTCGCCACGCTGCTGGACTAGGTTTTTTTTTTTTTTGTTCCTGATAGGAAATCATCAAATGACCTAGATCACGCTCTGGGCGGAGCGGAAGGGCGTGTCTGACTTTTACCCACCCGTGTTTTTTCACTTGCCTATGCGCCAGAGCCACGGTTTCTTTATTTAACCAGCCCACAACCCTGGCCCAGGAGGCAACGGTCCTCGTGGACCCCGTAAAAGACCCCCCGCCCGGTAAAGACCAAGCCCGCGTACAAGTACTAGGCATACCAGTTCCGTCGTTTCCATATTTCCCGGCAATTTTGAATTTGGAACTGTTCTACATTCGAATGTGTTAAAATTTTTAATCTCAAAACAGTTGAAAGTATTCGGATTAATGCTATTCTTGAGTCACAGCGTCGATTGGAATCTGCAGGTTTTTTTCTCGCGAAAATTAATATATCTAAAGAAAATGTTCGTGCAATAATTTTCTACAACTTTAAAAGACGTCTGAGACCACTTCAGTGTTTTGAAGGGCTAACATTTTGTTCAGTGATGAAGCTCCATAAGTATCTGCGGACTGTCGAACACTGGTATTTGGTGTCAGTGACAAATCTCGTGATGGACGCCCAAAATCCGCCTTCACTGAAGATAGCATTATTAGCTGTAAGAAAACTAATTCTCGAAGATCGTCATGTGACGTATCGAGAGATAAAAGCTCTATTAGGCATCTCAGGGACAACCTTTCAGAAGATCTTGCATGAAGCGCTTTGTGTGTAAAAATTAGTTTGCCGTTGGAAACCGCATCTGCTTTGCTTGGCGGCCCGCGCTAGATTGTTTAAGAAAAGTGCAGTTTCAACCGAGGAGAGTTAAATCACGTCTACAACATCATCAATAGTAAGAAATCTTGGATCTATGCCTACGATCCCAATTCCAAACAACAATCTACAATCTGGGTCTTTCAAGACGAGCCAAAGTCGATTAAAGTTGTTCATTCTTGAAGCACTTCAAAGAATGGTGGCCGTGTTTGTTGGAAAAACCGGCCATGTTGCAACTATTGCACTTGAAGATAGTAGAACGGTTTCCGCAGAGTGGTATACCACAGTTTGTTAGCCACAAGTCGTCGCCGAACTTCGAAAATTTAACTCAAAACGACGCATCATCCGGCACCACGACAACGCAAGCCCACACAGCGCTCGTCAAGCGATTGAGTATTTGTAGCAGGAATAAGTAGAAATTCTTGATCATGCTCCATCCACTCCTGATCTAAACCTCAATGATTTCATTACATTTCCTAAACTTAAGAAAAATCGTTCTGGGCAAAGGTACCAGTCTAGTGAAGTAGCAGTCGACGCTTTCAAGTCTGCCATTGTCAACACCACCAAGTGGTGGTGAAAAGATTAAAGATTTTATTTAAAGTAGAATAAATGTTTAATAACTAGTTTGAGTGAATGGAAAAGTGTAGGTATTAAGCTACGTGGTAAATACTTTGAGAAACAATAACAATTATAAGATTTTAGTTGTTTTTTCTTCAAACGACAAAACTTAAAGGGAATGCCTATTAGGCATTGCCTATATTGTTCCAACCATGTTATTGTTCGGTAGTAAACACTTTTGATTGAAATGATCAAATACCTACTTAAACAACCACTTATACCGGGCATACGGTTTAACATTCATGGTAAATTGTTCCGCTTGTAATGTTGAACTCTAACCGGAAACACGTGGGCGAGTATCGAAGAAGCTACCTATCAAATAAATACAGCGTCACCTCAACACCCAAATCCCAATACTAAAAGCCTTAATACAAGGTTCGGCTGCCGTTTTCAATAATCAATAATGGAGTCGTTCTAGTTATAAATAGAAAACGCGTGCGAGCATTGTACAGTGTACGTACACAAATTATGTATTTCATAATGTTAAAATACATTCAGTGTTTATGAGTCATATAATAATAATAATAATGTTATGAAATAACAGAGATCCTTAAATCTACTGAGACTTGTTTTTACATGTTATATGCTTTATTTGTCTGGGCTCACTGATGGGAATTACCTCTTTACTAGATATGCACCCATTACGTAACAATACGTAATTTAATCAGGTAAGCTCAAAAAGATGTTTTTGTGTAGGGGTATTTATTATTCAAATAAGCTTCAGTAAACAAAAACTTATCTATATAACAGGTGTAATCATGATTTCTAATTACTGTTTTATTTATTTACCAAGTTGACTATTGTTGTTATTACTCAATGAGCCAAAATAGTTTAGTTCACGTCATTGCGTTAGATAAGAATACCGTACGCACCCGCCCATTTATCTAATGATAAAACCAAAAGATCAGTGGCGGATTTACAAATTTGCTGCTAGTAGGCTATTCAATTTTTGCCGCCCCTACTGACCTTTGTCGTTACTAAGCGCTGGCCACAGTTTTCCAAGTGGTCCATTATAGTGTGTGCCAAATTACTCAATTGCATCTTGGTTGTGTGTACATGTATATTATATATACAAAACAATTTTCTTCCAAAGCTAGGTACCTACTTAAGCCTACTTTAGCGTCCCACCCAAACCCACCGTCCAATATGTATGTATGTTTCTATATCCTGCAATAGTCCCCAACCCTAGTAGGGACACCCCTGGATTCTTTTGCATAGTGCATACATCTATGTAAACTTTTCTTATGAATCATTCCGTCCTCAACTGAAAAGGTTTTCACTAATCCGTTGAGTTTATAATTATAAGCATTTAGAAATATAGACGCGGCGCGGGCGGCGAGACTTTATTTTACAAAGGGTGTATCTGACGTCGACGCACAGAGTACCATGGATCCAGTACATGATTCTGAACCCCCAGTGGTGGAATTTTTCGTTGGGTTTTTCATGATTAAAAAAATATATATATGTAGTTGTTTTCACTTTAGACCGATCATAATTGTTATACTTTTATAACCCAATAAGATTTTAAAGTAAAAATTAATTAATTCGCTAATTACACAAAACAGCGTAATGAAAACAAAACTCGAAAATCTCTTATCAGCTGATTTAATAGAGTTCACACCAGGGATCAACGTCATACCTACAAACCCGCACGGCGGCACGCTTGCATCGTTCGATGGCCGAGCCGACACTTTTTTTTTAAATACTTTGAATTCTGTAACCGTTTATTAACGACATACGAGTAAATGACTATCATAATTTTATTACTGGCATGCGGTCTAGCCTTTTCGCGAAGTTTGTGTTACGATGTCAGATACACCCTGTATGTACTGAAGGTAACTATGAGAACGTAAGTATGTGTGTTAAAAGCCTTTTGAATAAGCAGTCTCTACAATTTTCAGAATATTGTTAAAATATAATTTTAGTCAACGAAAGTAACACGATTACACGACTTGTGACTTTGTGACCTCGCTTTCGTTTTCGATTCTTGGTTTTTTTGCTTTGGTAAGCACTGCACTGAGCACTGAGAGTAGGTTATTCTGATACTGTTACTACACCATTACAACACATCTATCTGTTTTTCAATGTCATATTTATTATATGAAAATATCGCAAGTTTAAATTTAATGAAAGTAGTATGTAGTAGGTAATTAATTAGTCAAGATCAAGAGCAGACACACTTATCAAAAAGAAAATACTTCCCTACCTACCTAAGAAGCCGTTCATTTTCCTTCATTTGTCCTAAGAAATAAATTTATCCATTGGAGAAAGGTAAGAGGAATTATGTATTTCAATCGAATACTTCTTGTAAGTACGTTCTTTGTTCAACGGGAAACAGACATTGGCACTAAATAAAGTAAGTACTCGAGTAATTTGTTTTAATTACTCTGACAGTCTCTTGTTTATGACCGCGGTCACGGAATGATTGCTTGTATAGTGTTTGTATGGACCTGGATACATTTGTTGTACCTGCAGGGTAATTGTGTAACACATTATAAGTAGCAGCGGATTTCATTTTGACAGTTCAACAACATTCATTGCGTTATATACGTTGCTGAGCAGATACATGTTCGAACATAGGGAGCAATGGAATAGCAACAAGCTTCAAAATGGTTCCAACTGATAGTATTGGTGTGATACGCAATTAGGGTGCTGTTGAATCAGTTGTTAAATTTGGCTGTAGGTATGTGTATGCTAATTTAAATATTTTTGTAAATGCGTCAACGACACAGGAGTATTTCTTGGTGTTACTCGTTTAAAAAAAAATCAAAATAGAATAATAAATTCCTAACAAATCGTCAATCACTTGAACTTTATTTTTGACAATTCAACAATACGTTCCAACATTTATTTCGTTGGTCATACGGAAGACTTGAGCAAACTAAAATTTGATTAAAAGCCGGATCAAGACGAGTGTGTCAGTAAATCAAAATGGCAACCAGGTCCTATAACATAGAACTTACAAGTATAACTGACAAAATATAGGTGTACGTGTACTCGTATTATACGCCTTTCTGCATGATGTTTCGTTCGACGTACATTGACTTTATTTTGTTTTAGTCGTCTCCTAAGGGCCCTAGCGTGATGTTAAGAATAGACTTATATGCAACGTTATTTTTACTAAATCGATTCCAATAACTTTTATACCATATTATGTTTTTTTCCCAAATACATACATTTAAAAATGGTTGCAGTGTAGTTACCGAGCGCACACAGCTGATGGTAGATCATAGTACTAGGAACACAGTGAGACATCTCTTTAAAATATTACTATAGAATTAGACTAATACCAAATTCAAACAAACAAGGACATCGATTGATGTGAATCGTTTTCCCTCAGAGGTAGCAATGCGAATGCTTCAACGGGTGGCACCGCCTCTGCTGATGGAAAGCAGGCAAAGAAAATTACATCTATACTGCCAGTGGCCTGCCTAGCTTTCGGAGGACAATTCTTGTTTGCCATATTCCTCAAGGTGATTCACGATGTTCTTATTTTCGTGTCACCTCAATTACTTAGGTAAGTAGTCTAGCCTTGACATGTTCCAATTTATTTATAAACATTTCTTAAAGGTTTACATAAAAAGATGTCTGAAATAGACGCTATTCAATAATTTACTTTAAAAAATGTTTATAAATAATGGGAGTATCATTGATGGGTTGAAATTGTTGTAATCATAACAGACTGCTTAGTGTAAGTTCTTTAAATTCACTATCGTGATCGAGTCTACAATGTTCAGTCAACGTCAAAATATATTTAGTTTACCTTGGTCTAGGCCTCTTCTTGTCTATTTGTTTCATTATCAACATAGCTATCAGAAATGTAAGTCTCTGTGATTATCAAGATATTTTGTTTGCAGCAAGCTCATTGGTTTTATTGAAACCGGAGATCAGCCTGTGTGGAAAGGCTATATGTATGCCGTCTGTATGTTTGTATGTGTTATCGTACAAAGCATGTTCCTGGGACAATACTTCAAAAAAGTAGCCGTCGTCAGCATACAAATCAAAAATTCACTTTGTAGTGTTGTATACAAAAAAGCTCTTATGTTGTCTAATGCTGCACGAAAAGAGTCCACCGCTGGAGAAATTATTAACCTGATGTCCACTGATGTAGACAGGTAACTATTTTCATTCTAAATCAATTGTTGTAACAGTCAGATAACCAAGACAAATCTGTAGGTACTTACTTACTGAGATAATTTTTCAGCAGTTGAAAGTCTATGATTTGAAACAAGATGTTAGATGTGATGATTTGACAGAAGTGTTAGATGAGGTACAGCGCTTAATAAATACTATAATAGGATAGGATATGTGGAGACTCCGATGAAAAATCAATACCGAAAATGCTGATGACTACCTACCTTTTGATGCCGTGGTGTCAATTAAACTCATTCTGTAGGTACTTACGAGAGAGTGACTAATTCCGCGATTAGCGCATGCTAAGTAATGGTACAACCAACGATTTTCTAAATTACTACATTTCAATGTTCGGAGTATGAATGAATGACCTCGAGTGAAGAGACAGCATAATAATAGATTAAATAAATATGTTTCTAATCTTCTGCAGTATTTAGCGCTTAAGTCCCCGAATTCGACTCTGGAATAAACTATTCTGTTATTTTAGGTGCAGTAATTTGACCTTTGTTAACTTGTTATGGTCTGCTCCATTGCAAATAGCACTGGCCCTGTATTTCCTATGGGGTGTACTGGGTCCCTCTGTCCTGGCTGGATTAGCCGTTATCGTCGTACTTATGCCCGTAAATGGTATGATAGCGGGCTATCAGGAGAAACTGCAATCTAGGGTGATGCACCATAAAGATGAAAGAATTAAGCTTATGAGCGAAGTACTTAATGGAATCAAGGTAAGATGCGAAGCTGAAGAAATTCTTCACATTCGCGGTAAGTCCAGCGTAGGCATTCGCCGGACTTGGTATCTACGCGGTTGACGGCGAGAACGCTCACGCTGGGCATAAGCATAATGCGAAGATAAGCTAAATAGAAAATTTTCTTTGTTCCAAGTATTTTAATTAATTTATTACATTCAGGTTCTCAAAATGTACGCATGGGAAGGAAGCTTCCACGATCATATTATGAGAATAAGGAATAAGGAATTGAGTGCTCTTAAAAGTCAGGCATTATGGAGTTCAGGAATGATTTTCATATGGATTTGTACACCTTTCTTAGTAAGTATTATAGTCATATAATACTGTTTGTATAATTTGTTGATTAATGGAAATTTTGTCAATGAGATGATTAATCTATTGAATATTTTCAATTAGGTATCCTTGATGTCATTCACATGTTTCGTGCTGGTAAATGACACGGAAGTACTGGATTCTAAACGGGCATTCGTAGCATTGTCTCTTTTCAATATCCTGCGATTTCCAATGTCCATGCTTCCTAATGTAATATCAGATGTTATACAGGTTGGTTCCTTTTTGTTTTAAGTATTATGATTTTTGAAGTTTCACCAATAAATTAATATGTTGTCCTGTTAAAATAAATTTATTATCGTGTTTGTGCAGACTGTAGTCAGTATAAAGAGGCTTAATAAATTCTTAAACTCTGAAGAAGTGGATACCAGTGCAATAGAACACAACCCAGATGAGAGTAAGTAGCATGATAAAATAAGTAGATTTATTTATCACCTTATTGTCTGCATTTAGTCAACAAAAGAGATAAGTATGAAGGCACCCACGTGTGTGCCGAGTAGTCTTGACTGTGTATGTAAAGTTTAAAACCTATTTACTTTAGCATAAATAAAAGAACATAGTAGATGCAAAGGCATAAGTCGCTTTCGTATTTCTTTCTTTCTTTTATGGCTTCGCACGGTTTGTGCATTTAGCCAATGTCACGTAATGAATTATTCATCTCGAAAAAGACGGCCGCGTGAACCGTCTTACGAGGGAGGTTTGAGATAAAGTCATGATGTGGCCACTATGCTGCGATATTTCACTGTTCTTTATGAATTATTTACTGAATGCACTTTTTACTACATAAATCACGCACTTTTATTTAGTAAACAACACAACAATTTTAAAAGTCCAACGAAAAATGAGCGTGACACTCAGCTTGACTTTCCCGCCAAAAACTCCGCTTTTGTATTTAGTTGGCTATTTATTTGTTACATATCTATTCTTTTCTTGATCTGTGACATTAAAAAAAAATACGAATAATAAATGAGAATTCATTTTTAGAAGACCAAATCGTGATAGAGAAGGGCCACTTCAGGTGGGGTGACGAGCCAGTTCTAAAGAACCTGAACCTACGTATACCTCGCGGATCATTGGTCGCGGTTGTGGGTGGAGTTGGGTCAGGCAAGACCTCTCTACTCTCTGCTTTACTCGGAGATATGGACAAGATTTCTGGACGTGTTAATATCAAAGGTGGGCCCACCTCTATATAAAAATCTATACTAATACAGGGTGTATCTGACATCGTACCGCAAACTTCGCGAGAAGGCTACGCCGCATGCCACTAATAAAATTATGATAGTCATTTATATCGTTAATGAGCGGTTACAGAAATAACAGTGTTTAAAAAAATGTGTCGGCTCGCCCTTTGAACGTTGCAAGCGTGCCGCCGCGCGTGTTTGTGGGTATGACGGTGATCCCTGATGTGAACTCTATTAAATCAGCTGATAGGATAGTTTTTCGTGTGTTGTTCACATTGCGCTGTAATTAGCGCATTAATGTAGTAAAAGGCAGGCGTGTTGACCGCTGCGCCACGGAGCGGTCAACACGCCTGCCTGCTACGTGGAGGCCCCGGGTTCGATCCCCGGCCAGGTCATGATGGAAAACGATCTTTTCCTGATTGGCCTGGGTCTTGGATGTTTATCTATATATATATATAATATATATATATCTATTATAAATATAGTATCGTTGAGTTAGTATTCATAACACAAGTCTCGAACTTACTTTGGGGCTAGCTCAATCTGTGTGATTTGTCCGTATATATTTATTTATTAATTATTTTTACTTTAAAATCTTATTGGGTTATAAAAGTATAGCAATTATGAACGGTTTAAAGTGAAAAACTGCATATTTATTATATTTATATAAAGCTGAAGAGTTTGTTTGTTTGAACGCGTTAATCTCAGGAACTACTGGTCCGATTTGAAAAAATATTTTGCGTTGGTAGCCCATTAATCCAGGAAGGCTTTAGGCTATATAACATCACGCTGCGACCAATAGGAGCGCAGCATATATGGAAAAAAATATATCGAAACCTACGCGGGTGAAACCGTGCGGCGGAGCTAGTAATATCTTAAAATAAATATCTCTCAGCCATTTGCGTTTCTAAATAAAACTATATGTTTCAGGAAATATTGCGTACGTCTCCCAACAGGCTTGGATTCAAAACGCCACTGTACAAAATAACATCTTGTTCGATCACTGTATGGACAGAAAAAAATATAATAAAATATTAGAAGCCTGTGCGCTAGCAACTGATCTAGAAATACTTGCTGGCGGAGACCAGACTGAAATCGGCGAAAAAGGTATAAATTATTAATAATTTAATTTGTTAGTCAAAGTTGACTTCTACGAAAACTCCTCGGTTATAAGATAAACGTTTAAGGAAAATGAAAAACCCTCGAATGGTTGCCAACTTCAGCAATACTCGAACCTATAGATTCTCTCTCTATTCCTTGATATTATAGTGGCATTGTTACGTACAAAAAAGGATGACCAATTCTCATAATTTAAAATGTTAAAAATTTTGTCGCAGTCTCATCTCAGCCATCATCAAATGTCAAAATTTAAGGAAATTGACAGGTTCAGACTTAAGTCAGGCTGCGATTTTTTTTAATCCACTATATCACTTGTAACTGACTTGAATGTGTTTAACGACATGATTTATATCGAATTAGGTATAAACCTGTCTGGTGGTCAGAAGCAGCGCGTGTCGCTGGCCCGCGCGGTGTACTGCGACGCCGACAACTACTTCCTGGACGACCCGCTCAGCGCCGTCGACTCGCACGTCGGCAAACACATCTTCGACAAGGTACGTCTGTCGTCGGGCAACGGAGCGGGACGAGGGACGACACTGATCCTCTCTCTCTCGCACAGGTGTTGGGCCCCAGCGGGCTGCTGAAGAACAAGACGCGCGTGTGGGTGACGCACAACGTGTCGTACCTGGCGCAAACGGACCTGGTGGTCGTGTTGCGCGACGGGGAGGTGTCGGAGGCCGGCACCTACCAGCAACTGCTCGAGAAGAAGGGCGCCTTCGCAGAATTCCTCATTCATCATCTTACGGTTGCAGAGCGCTCGGCGTCAGCTGAAGGTAAGTTTGACGCATGTATCTACGGTAATCCTTAAAATAATGTATTCACGATAAAATGTAAGTACGAGATTTGTATTCGCGATTTCTAAACAAAGATAGTAGGTAGATAGCGGAATAAATCTGGGCTTAGAATATATTCATGATGTTTCCTCGTTTAGATATCCAGCAATTTTATTTTCCTATTTGATAGTTTGAATGAATAGTTTAACATGACATCTGTTGTTGTTCGGAGTCAGGCCAAGAACGTAATTGTGGAACGCATGTCATGCGTGAAGGCCACCAAAGGAATAGTCACACAACTTATGTATATTTAACCTTTTTCTAAAAATATTTCCGCAGATTTGGCTGCCATCAAAAACGATTTAGAGAACAAACTTGGTTCGGAATTCCAACGTAAATTACAATTGGCTCGTTCAATATCAATGACTTCAGACACTGACACCAAGGATGCAGGTAAGTCAATTTATAAACAGGGAAATGGAAACGTCGACCTTGTTTCCAACCGGCTACCCTGACATTAAACTCCAGGCTGATACCTGATCTGGCCAAAATACAGAAATTATATTGGCTAGGTCATGTGGAGTTCTTGGTTCAGTTTTGTGTCAGTCGTGTCTTCATTTTCGTGCCAGTCGTGTGGAGAAAATACGACATAAATATCATCGATCACTTATATACTAGATTTTCAGCGTAAAGAAAATGCTTGAACTGAACAAGCGCACAACGCAGCACTTGGGTGCTTCTTTCATTTAGTAGTTACTTTATAATTCTGACTTTAATGCATGCGTGTAAGGTTGAATTTGGTTTGATGTCAGACTCGGTCGTAAAAAATAATGGCTTTTTGTACTGCTTTGTGATAAGAACTTTATACACTGCACTTAGGCTAATTTTAAATTAATATATATTTTATTTATTTTAGACTGCTTTATACTTGTCGCCATTTTTGATACTTGATAAATATGCATTTTCTAGGTGACCACGGTGAGGCCGAAAAAAAGGTAGACAAAGAAAACAAGCCAATAGACGAAGATGCTCAATTTGATCAGCTTATTGAGGCCGAGAAAACCCAAACTGGAAAAGTGAGTAGCCCAGCCCCCCACCACCTTCAAATCAAACTACCAAACTTACATAATGAGGGAAGCCTGCTTACTTAGTTATTATTTCCTAAAACTGCTCGCGCGACTTTCGTATTTCTGTCTTAGTATCATCATCATAATCATAGTACATCACCCCTCTTCTTCCTTGATAAACTACAATAATTATATCATAATCTTAATTATACATATTACGGAACGCACACATATTTCTTTGTTTTCATTTAGTTTTCTCTTTGGTTTTTTTTTTCTAAGCTTGGTCGCGTGAAGTTCAATATCCTATAACCTTCCTCGAGAATTTAGCTGTCAAATCTAAAAATATCTTATTTAATCCGACTTATTAGTTCTAGATATCACACACACAGCCTCCGTTGCGTAACGGTAGCGAACGCGGCCGCTCCGCAAAGAGGCGCGTGTTCGATCCCCACACAGTGCAAGTATTTGTATGCATGAATATGAATATTTGCACTGGTCTGGTCGTGCCTCGGAAAGCACGTTAAGCCGTTGGTCCCGGTCACATCTAGTGGCAGTCGTTACGGGTTGTTGAAGCCCCCAAAAATCCAACAATTGATCTAACTGCAACGCTTCGATATCACCTTCGGGTTATGGAGGTCAGGCAGTTAGACTGGTAAAGCGGACGCCAGACTGCGAAGCTTTGGATGCGACTGGGATTAACGCTGAGATGATAATGATTAGGTAGTTCTAGAAATAAGCGGGATGACCAAAAAAATTTCATAATAGGGATGTTTTCTGGGTAAAAAAACAATTGATTCTATTTATTCCGTCATACAGATTATAGAACAATATTGGATACGTATATTTTGTTTTATCAAATCAATAAAAATTGACAAATATATAAGGCATCAAAGATCAGGAGTGGTGGCTGGTGACGTCATTGCTCGCTAAAAAGTGTAGCGTGCAGTGACGTCACACGAGTTTTCAACGCACTGTGTCGTCTTCATTTTTTGTTTATATGAAAAAAGAAAAAATACGTGTCTAATATTTTTTTGGAAATCTGACTGACGGACTAATTAGTTTTTTTTTAGTCAACTACCCTATTCTAATACAATTTCCATGTACACAGGTAAAAGGAGAAGTTTACATGCACTATCTATCAAAAATCGGCGTAAAGGCCGCCGTAGCGACGATCGTCATGTACATCATTCTACACGTGCTACAAATCAGCGTCAACTTCTGGCTCGCGATATGGTCCAGCGACGATAAAATGGTCTGTGTTTATCATTTCCCACTCACCCCACTTCATAATTTTATCGATGATTACGAGTTATCAGCGTCATTCATAATTTGCGATCATACAATCTCCACTGTAGTATACGAAGCGATAAGCGCTTTACTTGTGGTACACAAGTTCGCAAAACACACTGTGTGCATGGGCGTACCCAGTTTCTGGCCAGAGGGCGAGGGGGGGGGGGGGCGCTACTCAGGCCTAGGGGAAGGCAAGTCAGGCCTTTGGAAGTCAAACTTTTTGTGAGTAAACTGTGTGCGCTATAGTCGTACACCATACATTTTGCTAGTGTCTACTGCGTGCTATTTATTATTATATTATTTAAAAGTTAGAGATAAGTCCTCGTTTATACTTTGTTTAGTGATTAGGAGTTCATACATATTATGCGAAATTTCCAGGGCGGCAGCTGCCTTCCCCCAAAGGTACGCCTATGAATGTGTGCGTTAAGACGCGTACCGTCAGCACAAACAGCACACTCACACCGACTTCGCCATTACCTAGGACGGTACTGATGGTCCTGCGCTTACACGCAAATTTTATATACAGCATAGGCACTAATAGTATTTTTGAAAAAGACACCGTGTTTCAATTATAGCTTTAAGAAAACTCCTTGAAATATGTGAAAGGTATGCAGTGACTTATGGACTCAAATACAATACCGATAAGAGTGAGTGGTTGGTGTTTAAATCAGGTAACTTGACCTATAAACAGCTGCCTGAAATCTCTCTCTCTGGGTCTCCTTTAGGGCGGGTTGCAAAATTCAAGTATTTGGGTCACTGGGTCACTGACGACTTAAAGGATAATGTGGATATTGATAGGGAGCGCAGGTCGCTGGCTGTCCGTTGCAACATGCTGGCCCGCAGGTTTGTGCGCTGTTCTAAATCTGTTAAGATAGCGCTTTTTAAGGCCTTCTCCCAGTCGTTTTACACGTGCAGCCTGTGGACCGCGTATACCCAGCGGGCATACCTGCGCGTGCAGTATAATAACGCATTCAGGGTGCTCTTGGGGTTGCCGTGGCGCTGTAGCGCGTCAGGGATGTTCGCGGAAGCGAGGGTCGACGGGTTCGCCGCGATCATGCGGAAACGTTGTGCTTCCATGATGGCGCGATTGCGCTCCTCCTCCAATGGCATCCTGAATGTGTTTTCGGATCTGTGGGACTCGCCCCTCTTACGCAGGTGGATGGGAGTCCAGACCCACTTTAGTTAATTTATTACTAACTTTAGGCTAAGCTTTACTTGTACTAACACTATATGGATATTTATGTTTTTTTTTTAATCCGAAATACAAAATTTGAATTGGAATAGCAAAGTGTTGCTTAAACTTAAAACAAATTGTGTCTTTTCTCTGTGAATTTTTCTAATTGGATTTTAAATAGCACACTGTATTATTTCTCGCTTTCTCGTTAATGTCACAAATCATAAAATTAACTCAGTTTTTATATTTTTAGCTCGTAAACGGTACGGTTGATACACAGCGGCGAGACATGTACCTCGGTGTGTATGGCGGTCTGGGACTAGGTCAAGGTAAGCCATTTTTTCAGGCTAGTGATTTTTTTTTAAATATTGATGAAATTCTAGAAAATAGTATTGAGTTTTATTTGCAACTCAAAACAACAATAAAACAAAAATTGCCCATGGTTTTAGTATTCCTAAAATTAATAAAAAAATAAATAAAAATCGTTTATTTTCAGACAAAAAAGTCCATAATAAAAAAATAGTTAATTGAATGTGAACTATTACACAATGGGCTTATCTAACCCCCCGAGCATTCTCTCTCCTATCCACTTAAGGGCACTATTTCGACTCCCGGACTGCAACCGGCGGATGCAACCGGGACTAAACGCGGAGATGATGATGACTAATAATTACCTTAAGGAGGGACGTCCTCGGGCTATTTGGAGTGACGATCTTCACAGGATATCTGATAGGAGCTGTATAAAAGTAGCCGAAAAAGCAGCAGTAGACTGCAAAAATGACAAAAAAATGTTATTGTGACCTGTAATTTGCAAAAAAACAAAAAACTAAATCGCACGTTATTATGGTCCTTTGACCCTAAATTGACGAAGTCTCTGTATGTTGTTTCAGCAATAGCATCAATCTTTACGGATCTGATGCCAGTCCTGGCTTGCTGGCGAGCAGCGAAGATACTCCACGCAGTCATGCTGGAAAATGTGCTAAAGGCGCCCTTACAATTCTTTGACGTCACTCCCGTTGGTCGACTGCTAGCTAGATTCTCCAAAGATGTAGATGTTTTGGACTCTTCGCTGTCTTGGGCAATCTCCAATTCTCTCAGTAGTATATTTGAGGTAAACTTGATGCTGTTTTGTTTTAGTTCCTTTATTTTTATATTTAACTAGAGACCCGCGCCGGCTTCGCACGGGTGCAATGCTACTAAATACACTACAGAATAACTGTGAACGTTGTATAAAAACATAGCAGCCCGCCGCGTACCGCCGTAAACGCGACGCCCCGCAATTTTTAAATCTGTAATATCTTCGAAAATATTCATTTAAATCATATGCTGTAAAGGACGATATACAACAGTATTTTTTGTTTATGCTAAACCCGAAGCACGTGCCCAGTATTTTTAAGTAAAAATCTATATATACAAAACTTCAAAAAAATATCATGAAAAACCCACAAAGTTACGGCTTGTTATCCTACTTGGTTGCCCCAACAAAAATATGGTCCACGTTCCGTTTGTACGGGCAAGCCGGGTATATTGACCTATGGCGTCAGCTGAGCGCGAGCATGCGCATGCGTAAGCTACATTGTGCGCTCAGTAACCATACTGTAATAATTTTTATCTACTCTCATATCAAACAATTAAAAATATAAAACTATAAAGGAGTTTATATTGACGTACTTTACCCATAGTATATCGAAAGAAAATTAAAAAATTAAATTATAACATTATTTCTCTAACAAAATAATGTTATAATAAAATTATTTTTCATTATCGTACAGATTACAAACCATAGACAGCAATATTTCATTTTTTATATGTGGCTGCGCGCGCTTTGGCGCGTGCGCGGTGATGCAGGGTGCAGAATTTTGGCGCCAAATACATTTCTTTGCATTGCAAGTCGTTGTTGTGTTTCGCTGGACACATAATTGATTATTATTATTTCTTAAAATGTTAAGTGACAATGAAGAAAATTTGACGCCGCCCGACAATTAAGTCAAGAAAATTATACAATAAATGTTATCAAGATTTTTTAACATAGAAAAAATTAATAAAAGTGCTACTTCATATATTCAATACAATGTATGAGATTAGATAAAGTAGTGTATGAAACTGTACATAATTAGGTATTACACACTCGTGTGATACTATTAAAAAACTCGCTTCGCTCGTTTTTTAAACTCACACTCGTGCATAATATCCCTCATTATGTAACAGTTTCATAAACTACTATTATCTACTCTCATATCAAAAAATTAAAAATATAAAACTAAAAAGGAGTTTATATTGACGTACTTTACCCATAGTATATCGAAAGGAAATTAAAAAATTAAATTATAACATTATTTCTCTAACAAAATAATGTCATAATAATTTTTTTTTTTCATTACCGTACAGATTACAAACCATAGATAGCACTATTTAATTTTTTTTATCTGTGGCTGCGCGCGCTTTGGCGCGTGCGCTTTGATGCAGGGTGCAGAATTTTGGCGCCAAATACGTTTCTTTGCATTACGAGTCGTTGTTGTGTTTCGCTGGACACATAATTGATTATTATTGTTTCTTAAAATGTATGAGATTAGATAAAGTAGTGTATGAAACTGTACATAATTAGAATGTATGAGATTAGATAAAGTAGTGTATGAAACTGTACGTAATTATGTACAGTTTCATACACTACTTTATCTAATCTCATACATTGTATTGAATATATGAAGTAGCACTTTTATTAATTTTTTCCATGTTAAAAAATCTTTATAACATTTATCGTATAATTTTCTTGACTTAATTGGTAGTAAATTAAGACTGACTGCTGTCGCAGCCTCTAAAATATCGGGCGGCGTCAAATTTTCTTCATTGTCACTTAACATTTTAAGAAATAATAATAATCAATTATGTGTCCAGCGAAACACAACAACGACTTGCAATACAAAGAAACGTATTTGGCGCCAAAATTCTGCACCCTGCATCACCGCGCACGCGCCAAAGCGCGTGCAGCCACATTTAAAAAATGAAATATTGCTGTCTATGGTTTGTAATCTGTACGATAATGAAAAAAATTTTTATTATAACATTATTTTGTTAGAGAAATAATGTTATAATTTAATTTTTTAATTTTCTTTCGATATACTATGGGTAAAGTACGTCAATATAAACTCCTTTATGGTTTTATATTTTTAATTTTTTGATATGAGAGTAGATAAACTACTATTAAATGTATTTGTGAAAAAAATATAACATGGTGTAAAAATAATTGGAATCGATTCAGTTGCTTATTCTAAACAAACTATATTCAGGTTACGAATAAACAAAAAAGAATACGTTTTATATCTATATTAAATTAACAATGTATTTAAGATATTAAATTGGATAAGGATTAATGCTGTATTGGTTAAAATCGCTTCGAGAATTCGCCGTAAAAAGTATTTGTCGTAAAAAGTAAATGACAAAAAAATGTTATTGTGGGATAACCATAAGAGATAGACATACCTATACCATCGCGAACTTTTTTGTAGACCTTTTCAACGTGTACAATATTTAGTACATTATTTTGATAAATCTCGTATAGTTCAGCAGCCTGCGTTTCACTGCAACTGCACCGCGGATAAAAATAATTATTTACGACATCACATTAGAAACCTCAAAAATAATAGTATTTCTCCACAATTTAATGGATGTTATTATACATTTAAACTTTCCTCTTTAATCACTTTATCTATTAAAAAAACCGCATCCAAATCCGTTGCGTAGTTTTAAATATTTAATTATACAAAGGGACATAGGGAAAGAGAAAATGGCTTTGTTTTATAATAATGTCACCATATATTTAAGTTATTACATACAAATAGATAAGCTATTGAAATACGGTATAGAGGTAATTCTTCGTAGTTTCTTGCAAGCTCATGGTTATTTCAATTGTACTAGCCATATATAAATTTTAAAACGAGTCACTCTTATTGTTCTTACTGACGTAGCAGCCAATTAAGCACATGGAACGTTTTGCCGCATACCAAAATATTTAGACACGATCGCCTGTACGCCGCACTCGCCTTATATTACCAAGATGTCCAAGTTTCCTGTTCGCAAAGCAGCTTTTCGACCCTAAACCTAGCAACCAGAATTTAAATATTGTTATGTTATAATAAACTCTTGCTTGATTGCGATCCCATCAGATTTCTTTATTAGATTTTCATCTTTGTGTCTAAAGCATTAAGACTCAAGGGAATATTTGACAGTCTCGGATATATTGACCTAGTATCGTCCGTACCTCCGCCCGTTTGGCCAAAATCAAAATTCATTTATTCAAATTAGACTGAGAAACAGCACTTATTGAACTTCAATATTACATAAGACAGGCATATCTCAACATCATAAGAGAGGCATTATCTGCAAACATTACAATGGTACTGTTTGCAGATAATGCCTCACAGATGCCCTTTAAATATAACTGTAAATAAGTTACCACTCACCAGATATAGTATTGCCGCCAAGCGATTCGCATGATGTCTGGTGAAGCCGTACGGAGGACGGGTCAGAACAGTTGTGTTGCGATGTGTGCCGGTTATGATGCGTCAAATGTTGTTGTGTCGGGAGTTTGGTCGTGGAAGATCTCCAGATCAATCTCCCTGTGGCGCAGCATCGTCGGTCGTGTTGTTGAGTTTAACATTGAATCACCTTGCTCAACTGCCGTCTCCCTTCCTATTCACTAAGTTTTTTTTAGTGAATAGGCTAAATAAACTAGCGCGCTTTACCATCAACGCTTGCGTCACTGCTTACCATCAGGCGGGATTGCGGTCAAGCACTAGTTTATAATTATTATTAAATAAAAATAATAATAATTTCCTGACTGTGACTTCTGAGTTTTTTCGGCATTTCTTCTCAGAGATAATCTGCCGCTTCCGTGTGACCGTCGCGGTCATCAAACCGAATGAATAATTTTCGATCCAACCGCCTCCAGCAACGTCCTAAGGCGAGGCTCGTATCCCGATAGGATTACATTAACTTTATGTACTAAGAGGGAATACAAACAGGTGACTTCAATTATTATAATTCTGAAAAGTCAATATTTGTTACAGTCACGAATCATGTTTTAATCAATATTCATCATGGCCTGAACTCCACCCAAATTGTGTCATTACTTTTAGTTGAAATCATTTCGAAGCAAATTGCTAATCCGTTGCTTGTGTTTGTAAAATGTTCTGCTCAAAAACGTAAATAACGCAATGAATATGGTTGAATTGTCAAAATGAAACCCATTGCTACTGATAGTCTGCAAAATAAATTAAATTAAAATTAGTTAAAAAATTAGTTAAATCTTCTTAGGTTTTGTGCAATTCCGGTCAAATAGTAGGGTAGAAGATTTAACTTTCGCAGACTACTTAGCGCATATAAAATTCTCTTAAACGTTATTAATCGTTAATTTTGTATTGTGCTAGTTAAACACAGTTATTATGGTTTTCTTCTTTTTCTTTTTTCAAGATGAGATTCAACCTCAACTCTTGATCAATGACCTCTGTGGAATAGATACCACAATTTTGCCAATAACACGTGTAACAAATTATAGAAATTCTTTGAAAATTATATTTCACATTAATGGCGGATATCGTCAATGACAGTTGAAAAACACGGCCGCGTGAACCGTCTATGAGGAAGGTTTGATGCAAAGTCATGATGTGGCCACTATGCTGCGATATTTCAATGTTCTTTATGAATTTTTTACTGAATGCAATTTTCACTACATAAATCACGCGCTTTTATTTAGTAAACGACACTATAAATAATTTTAAAAGTCCAATGAAAAATGCAGGTGACACTCATCTTAGCTTTCCCGTCAAAACTCAATTATTATGGTCTTAACACAACGTGTTTAACCTCTTTACCCTTTCAACTTGTGTATAATGTCAGTGTTACGCCTAAGTCCATACTCGTATAAAGTCTTGTTCAAAAGGTTTAAACACGACTTTTAAAATGGTGTTTTGAGTTGTTTTGATTAGACAAACCTAAGCTACTGTTAAATACCATTTTGTGGTAGCAAGGCAAATCTTTTAAGATTGGGTATTGTTTACATAATCGATATAAGAAGGTCAAAGGTCTATTATAATGTCAAACTTTAACATAACAATATGTATTATAGTGAGTAATATAAGTACGTACAAATCCTATCATAGTCATGGTAACTCTGATCTTGCATCGTTGTCCAAATCATATTAATCTTTGTTCTCATTGTAATAAGGTTGCTGTTGGGTTGCACTGTAGTCTGTGATATTAAATGTAACCTTTATTGTCAGTACAATAAGGTTGCTGTTACAGGTTGAATAGTTGATAACGGAATGGGTTGGATCGCCGAAAACGTGACTGTGCGTGTCGACATGATGACTTTGCAGAAAGGCCTCGCTAAGGTCAATACTCTCATTAAGCCGGCGCCAGACATACTTTCAAATATTTGATCACTTATTTTAACACTTGTTTGGACACATTGGTAGTACGGGTGTTTGAGTATTTGTTCAAAGTTTTGTTAAAACATTTGTACTTTGCCATTCGTTGTAGGTTTCGAGTGCACATCAAAGTGTTCAAAGTTGTCTATGTTCAAATGTTTGCGTAACCTACTACTACACACGCGCAATTTTTTGTAAATATTTGTCTGTGTCTGGCGCCGGCTTAAGGGTGTGAACAAGGCCCGACAAAATAAAGGTGCCTGAATCTATTCGGTAGTACTCAAATCACTCGAATCTCGAGGGTCTTCAAAAGGCTGAAATCTATGATCCTGATAAATCATATCCTAGTTACTGAGCTTTCAGAAACTGTGTAAACATAAGAAACCTCAGAATTAATACAATCAAACAATCAAATCTTTTATTTCGGATCCTTCCGTGTAGTCCATTTAGTAAGTAAGTATTCACACGACTTAGAAACTAGTGTTAGTACCTATGTCTACCAGAAAAACAACTTAAACTATTTACTTATTACTTTTTAGACTTGAAGACGTTAAATTATGGTAATTAATATTATGTAGTTATCCCTCCATCCAACATGATAACAGGAGAGCTTTGTGAGATTAATTAATCTATTACTGGTGATATACAGTATATTAAGAAAACCCTGTCCGACCCATAAGGATAATAAAGGTTAGGTAAACACATGACCAAATTATAATATAAAATTTTACGTAATCATCATAGTACCAATACAAATGAATTTTGAAATAATCTTTTTTCCCGCGAATTAATTCCAACTTCCCCGAAAAATGGTAATTTTTAAAAAAGTGACAACACCGGTATTATTATGAGCGAATAGCGATGCGACCACGTGCCGCGTGCCCTGCCGCCCGCCGCCCGCGGAAGTGTGAATGCACATTTATTAAGTTACCACTTTTTGCGAAATAATATTTATTTTATTAGGGGGATTTTTTTTAAGTTTAGCCCGGTTTTGTATGCATTAGTAGAATCAGTTATCGATACCTAACAACACTTTCACGGGTCGGACAGGGTTTTCTTAACATACTGTATATGTATACAATATTAGCGACCCGCCCGAGCTTCACACGGGTGCAATGCTGATACTAAATACACTACACAAAAACTGTGATCGTATAAAAAACAGCGACCCGCCGCCGCCGCCCCTGCCGCTCCGGTTCACAGTGGGCCCATATTGAAAAATAGGGGACATAGGCAACAAAGTTCTAATATCGCTGCGATTAATTATAATTATACAATTTGTTTCATTCTAAATATAAAATCATGAGTTTTCGTGTATAATATCACCTATATTTTACACGAAAACTCATGATTTTATATTTGTGATGATCAGAGTATATTTAATCAACAATTTACTTAAGATATTAAATTGGATAAGGATTAATGCTGTATTGGTTAAAATCGCTTCGAAAATTAGACGGTATTTGTCGTAAAAAGAATAATATAATTATTTACGACACCACATTAGAAACGTCAAAAATAATAGTATTTCTCCAAAATTTAATGGATGTTATATACATATAAACCTTCCTCTTTAATCACTGTATTTATTAAAAAAAAAAAACGTATCAAAAATCCGTTGCGGAGTTAAGATTTAATCATACAAAGGGACATAGGGAAAAAGAAAGTGACTTTGTTTTATAATATGTAGTGATTATTACACCTGGTTATACTAGTTTCTGTTTGCGACTTCGTCTGCGTAAAACTTATTACCCGAGCTACTACTACATTGATTTTACTTTACGATCTTCCCTTTCTGCTTGACTCCTAAGCATCATAGCGCCCTTTTAAATAGCTTTTGACCATCCTAAAGGCCGTTAAAAAAAATATATTTTAAAAATGACTGCTTGTTTCAGAGATTAACAAATTCTTCAGCTTTTCTAGTAGTTTAGATTAATCATTTTCAATTTGTAGGTAATAGGAACAATATTCGTGATAAGCTATTCCACACCGATGTTCTTATTCGTGATTCTGCCCATCGGAGGGATGTACTACTTGATACAACGGTTCTACGTGCCCACATCGCGACAACTCATGAGAATCGAATCAGTGGCGCACGCGCCGGTCTATTCGCACTTCAATGAGAGTATTTTGGGTGCCACAAGTATTCGAGCTTTTGGCGTTATGGACAGGTAAATATAAAACCTTTAAATAAATATGTACATATTTATTTAAAGCACTTATTTCCACTCATCACAAAAATCTGATAAGTATATAAATTCTCCGTTCACCCCGAGACTGGGGAGAATCAAACTATAAAATTTTAATAAAAAAATCAAGCAATGCTTAAATATATTAAGTAGGTTAGTAAAAGGCAGTTGGCAGAATATAAAAATTTGGCCTCTGCTCGCTTTTCCTACATACTTTGTTTTCAAGTTTTACTTATGCATAAGTGGCAAAGTTAGTCTTGCTTATGTTAAAAAAAAACAAAGTGCGAATTCCGCGACAGAAAAAAACAAAAGCAACTACAAAAACCAAAGACACCCACTTCCGTTTTTTTATCAATGTAGCTAGTCGCTCCATTAGAATACTGGTACTAAATTGCATCCGGTTAGACTTGAATCCGACCTAAAACATACGTCTCTAATGTATAAAATTGTCCTGTCAGTGTTTGTCCTCGAACTCCTCTAAAACGGCTGAAAATTACATTCGTTAGGCATGAGTATAGGTTTTTACCTATTTTTTTTTAAGTGTAATTTTTATTACTTACACGGCTGAAACCGCTGGGCGCAGCTACATAGTACTAATATAAAATTCAGAACCTCCTCCTTTTTTGAAGCCGGTTAGAAATAAAACAACCTTATGTACTGTGAGATCTTATTTCCAGGTTCGTGAAGGAATCGCAGCAAAAAGTGGATCACTATCAATCGGTGCATTATTTGTCGAATATCGCAGACAGATGGCTTGGGGTGCGACTTGAGACGGTCGGCAGTCTTGTCATATTATTTGCTGCGTTATTTGCTGTAATCGAAAGGGACACTATTAGTCCAGGATTTGCTGGTCTCTCCGTCAGTTATACGTTAGAGGTTTGTTCTCAAAAAATTAATTTTAATGGTGCCATATTAGCACTTGACATAATTCGTTATTATTTTTAATTTAACTAATACATCTGCTAAAATATTTTTTTTTAAATAAGATAAAATAAATAGAAATATTGACTTTCCTTTTAGATAACACAAACTTTAAGTTGGTTGGTGCAAATGGTATCAGGTGTGGAGACGGACATCGTAGCTGTGGAGCGAGTGAAGGAGTATGCTGAGATAGAACAGGTGCGTGCATAGAGCACCATGTTAGCACCGGGTGTCAGGTATTATGTCAGTGGTAAACAATTGTGACGTATCGTAGGAAGCGGCGTGGAATTTGTCCCCCGGGCCGGGCGCGTCGTGGCCGGAGACGGGCGCGCTGCAGCTGGAGGGACTGACGCTGGCGTACCGCACCGGCGCCGAGCCCGCGCTGCGTGACGTCACGTGCACAGTGGCGCCGCGCGACAAGCTCGGCATCGTGGGCCGCACCGGCGCCGGCAAGTCCACGCTCACGCTCGGCCTGTTCCGCATCGTCGAGGCCGTGGGCGGCCGCATCCTCATCGACGGGCTGGACATCGCCTCCATGGGCCTGCACCAGCTCCGCTCGCGCATCACCATCATCCCGCAGGACCCGGTGCTCTTCTCGGGCACGCTCCGCATGAACCTGGACCCCTTCGAGACGTTCTCGGACGAGGACATCTGGCGCGCGCTGGAGCACGCCCACCTGAAACCTTTTGTGCAAGGTGAGTTCCTCTAGGCCACTCGGCTCGCGCCGTACTTCCGTATACTCACTCGCAGCATTTCCAGGGCTCACGGCCGGGCTGCGGCACGAGGTTGTGGAGGGCGGTGAGAACCTCTCGGTGGGACAGCGCCAACTCGTGTGTCTGGCACGCGCACTGCTACGCAAGACGCCGTTGCTGGTGCTGGACGAGGCCACGGCTGCCGTGGATCTTGAAACAGACGAGCTCATCCAGGTACGTACGACCCTGTCACTCTCCCTCTCTCGTGCCCATTGGCTCTGTCTCACTTTTCCCTTTGTGTTGCAGAAAACGATCCGCACAGAGTTCGCGTCGTGCACGGTGCTCACCATCGCACACAGACTCAACACCATCATGGACTCCACCAAGGTCATGGTGCTGGACAAGGGACAACTTGTCGAGTTCGCACCTCCTGAACAACTCTTACAAGATAAAAACTCTTTATTCTATGGAATGGCAAAGGATGCGGGCCTAGTTAATTGAATACATAAATTACATATTTTTACACATTTGAGAAGCAGGGGCTTTACATCCTTACGTTTGTAATAAGTGCCTAAGTAATGAAATCATAAATCCGCCTGTTATGAGATTGTTCTCTGTACAAGATCAAAAAAGAGAAATGTTGTTTCCTTCTTCTCACAATTAGATATAATAGATATTTTCTTATTTGTAGTAGATCTCACTATGAGGAAAAGTAGGTGTACCTACCATAAGTACACTTCTGCCTAACCCTTTGAGAAAATGAAGTGTGATGTTATGTCTCATTTTATGAAAGATGCTAACACACTAAATGGCTCGCAATTAGTGTGTTAAATAACTAGGTGAGGAATAATATATAAAAGGTACCTTTCGAATAAATATTGTTAAGCTCGCCTACCAATCACGACAGCACTTCACATTCACAAATTATATTCAAAGATAGCGTTTTCAGAAGCTGGGTGTTTATGTTCCTAATGCTACTTTTTAGCAAGTGTGATCATGTTTCATGAAGCATTTATTTATTTTGTATTAAAAAATAATTTACAATTTTTCACTGGAACCTAGTTCTAGCAAAACAGGTGCTAAATTAGGCTAAAAGATGATGCATTTATATAATTCTACACCAAAATTAACATAGTATTAAGTACAAAATCACAAACTGTCGTTAGAGTTGATTCTCTTTTTACCAACTAAAATTAATTGAGCCTCTAGCTTTCGTTTTCTGACCAATATCATAAGAAAGAGATGTGAAATGGGAGGTGTCAAATAAAGTTAAATGATTAATGTTTTATTTTCTGTAAGTAGATTTTTGTGGTGGCCTAGTGGTTAAAACACCAGCCTCTCAAGTATGAGTGCGCGGGTTCGATTCCAGGTCAGGCAAGTACCAATGTAACTTTTCTAAAGTTATATGTACTTTCTAAGTATATCTTGGACACCAATGACTGAAGGTGAAGGAAAACATCTTGAGGAAACCTGGACTTTTAAGTCTGAAATCGCCAACCCGCATTGAGCAAGCGTGGTGATTACGCTCAACCCTTCTCTGTATGAGAGGAGACCTGTGCCCAGCAGTGGGACGATAATTATTGACTTTACAAGTCAATAATGTTTTTTTTTAACTAGATGAGTTCGACCTTTCCTATCAATCTGATAACTCTAAGAAGAGAAGCTGAAAAAAACTCTCGAGGTCGGTCTAAAAAAATCTAAAACATCGTTGTAATTAAATTATTACTGCTATAGATTGACTACATCGCTGCTCATAATGTCGGATAATTAACATTTCATCGCTATTTAATCAGTCATCCTCTCTCGTGAAAATGTATTGCAAGTTAATTTTTAGGTAACCATTTGTAACAAAAAGGTACCTAAGAGTTTTTGGTTGCAATCAAATTTGATCTTTATAGAGTATAGAAATTCAATTTGTTTTTCCATGACTTGAAAATCACCTTACATTTTTAATTCAAATAAACTTAGATTTGTCTCATATTGACCACCGACCACTGACCACTATCTCCAGAAGACCACTACCAGAACAAGTTTGACAATCCCGATTCCCGCGGTGACCTATTCTAATCTTTGTCGCGGACTGCCCGTCCTTTTCTCACGCTCATTGTTAGTGCACTTCTTTCACTCTTTTTTTCATTGGTGAGGAGCAGAATCAACGCTAACGAGAAAAAAAAAAAAAAAAAAAACTAATTTACGTTCCTAGCAGCAATGCTAGGAACGTAAATTAGTTTTTTTTTTTTTTATAAAAAACCCTTTCCGACCGATAAGGGTAATAAAGGTTAGGTAATCACATGACCAAAATAAAATTTGAAACTTTATATAATCATCATAATAACTACAAATGAATTATGAAATAATCTTTTTTTTCCGAATTTTCTCCAACTTCCCCAAAATTTGGTAAATTTTAAAAAAGTGACAACATCATTTTCGACGTTGTTATTGGTAGGTACCTTGTATGAATGAATATACAATACTGGTGGCATTTTGTATGACCGCGTGCCCTGTCCCCCGTCGCCTGCGCATGTTTTACCATGTAACTTACCTCCTTTTGCAAAATAATAAAAAAAAAAAAAGGGGTATTTTTTTAAATTTTAGCCAGGCTTTGTAGGCATTATTAGAATCAGTTGTGGATACCTAACAATACGTTCACCGGTTCACGGATCGGACAGGGTTTTCTTTACATATTGTATAATATTATCCAATTACCGAACTAGTGGTTAGTTACTAAGTGATGTTTTAAACAATTTATTTTTGTGATAATGTGAAAAATATGTCGAACTATTTGCCTAGCCTCTTTTCGAAGCTAGGCAAACAGTACAACATATTTTTCATTGGCGTAGTCAGTAATTTTTCCACGACCCCCAGCTATGGATCGTCCGGCTATGCAAGGTGGTATTTACTATCAGCACATGCACAACTATGTAGGTATCAGTCCTAAAAGCAAAATAATAAAAATAAATATTTTATAATATTTTATAATATTTTGCTGATTTCATAATACACATACACATCAAAACAAATTATATATTTTTAAAGTTTTCCTTATATTCATAACAAAGCAGAAACTGCCTCTGGCACCGAAAATCATTTATTTTATATACTGAGCTCACGCGTAGTTAATTACATATTATGTTTTTTTTTTTTTTTTTTGAAATCTGTAAAAGAAGGTCAGGCCCACACTGCGTAAAGCTACGCCTGTGCCCGAACATAGTTCTTGTTGTTCGATCAGAAGAGTGAACAGAAAGCGCTTTTGAGATAGAAACTTTGTGATTCATTTTAAAATTTAAAACGTAGGTACTTATTTTAACTTTATTTACTTAAATGACGTAAACTTGTCTCATTAGCAATAATAATTTGTGAATTGTTTACTTTAGTGCCTCATATAAGAGAATTTTATCAATAAGTATTAAAAACATTCAAACATCTATATGTTTTCTTAATTAAGATTCCAAAATTACCTTAATTAAATAGGTACCTACCTATTATAGTTAGAGAGCTATGACCGTTACCCCGCGCTGTAACCAAAAATGATGTTCACGCGAGTGAGTAGTGAGTGATGTATAGATCAATATGTACAAGAGTCTGTATCAGAATGTGTACAGGAATGTCCGCTTACGGTTTTTTTTTTTTTTCATTATGGCATCTCGTAGTTGACCTTGAGAGGTCGTGACTACTTAACCGGACTATCCTGTGGCATCCTTAAGTGAATTTAAAGCCTCCAGCCAGGGCTACTAAAAGCTAAGCGACTACACGCTAAGTTAAGCTTAGGGTAAGCTACACCCCCTTTGGGGTACGAACCTCGGCTTAGGGTGTCGCTGGAGAGAACAACAAGGGAGGGCTGGATCGAATTATTTTATTTTTATTTCGGTTTGATGACCACGGCGTTTCCTAGTACTAGCTCTGAGAAGAAACGGCCGAAACAAACTCAGAGGTCATAGTCGGGAGTTTATATTTACTGACTCAGCGAAGCGGGCTGGCCTTCATCGGACAAGGGACGGGGAGGGCGATTACTACGTTGAACGCGTCGCGATGGACCTCGGCGGCGAGGTCGGTAGGTCGGTTTTTTGTATTTTGTGCTAGTGGCCCTATTGGCCTCTTGGAGGAGGGTTATGGGGTCATCAGGGTCTGTGAGAGCGTGCCTAGGTCGGCGAAGCTTACTTATTTTGGAGGGGGTGTACTTTGCTGCTGCGACAACCAGAGGGTTGTGATGTTTAGCGGCTGTGTCAAAGAAACGCTTGGAAAGGCGTTTCATGTACTGCTGGATAGTGGGAATTTTGAGATCTAGATGGAGGATCTCATTTCGGACGAACCAAGGGGCGTTTGTTGCTCTACGAAGAAAGCGGTTTTGGAGTGTCTGCATCCTATGGATATGACAGGGGTCGGTGTGTGCGAAGACCACACAGGCGTATGTCATGATGGGGCGTATGCAGGCTGTGTACAGGCGCATTTTGCACCTGAGGGACAGCTTGCTGCGTGGGTTGAGGAGGGAGTGGAGTTGATAGAGTGACAATCCGAATTGTTCGTCGGGAATGAGACCCTTGTTCTCGGCAAAGGCCCTGAGACGCTTGTAAATAAGCCTTTCATAGACTTTACCGAAGAACTTTTAGCAAGCTGATAGGACGGTAGCTCGAAGGCTCTGATTTTGACTTGCCGGGCTTAGGAATGCCTATTACGGTCGCTTCCTTCCACGTTTGTGGGAAGATATTGTTGCCCATGGCTTAATTGAAGATGGTGGCCAGTAGGATAATCAGGTGGGCAGGGAGGAGTCGGATCACTTTATTGGTGATGCCGTCAGAACCGGGAGCTTTTTTAGGTTTGAGACCTCTGATAATATCCTGCACTTCGTCTGGAGTGACGGGAGGCAGAGGATCTTCAGGGTCTTCGACGGGTGGGAGGGAAGCTCTGCGTTCGACCTCCGCGTCAACCTTCAGAAGGTGAGCTGGGTCTACTGGTTGAGCGCTGGGGGAGCATTGGGCTTCAAGGCTGATGGCTAGACATTCAGCCTTGTCATCATCGTCAAAGGCGATGGTTTTATCCCGTCGGGTTTGTCCGTTTACAAGCTATGCACTGACTTAAATAAACTTAGCTTAATCTAAACAATAGTGGGGTAACCAATAGGAAAACAGTTTGCTTTGCTGCAGAAAACCACGCGATGGCGCGTCCGTTCTCGATGTTGTTTCGTTGATCGAGGGAGAGCGCGGCGTGTGATTGGTCGGTGTAGAGAGCGCGCCAATTCACAATTCAAGTGCAAGACAGCGCGCTGTGATTTCACACGCACATCAGCGATGGGTGACAGATGTGCTCCCCTAATGTGATTTATAGGCAACCTTGTGAAGGTTACGGGCGTCCTGTCCTAATGTGTTGCTTGCAGCTGCCACAAGTAAAACCAATAAATCTTGTAACACTTGTGAAAAGCCTTCGTGTGGTTCATGTAAGTCCTAACACAAGCAAATTAATTGTTTAAAAGGATGCTCCTAAATGTAACTAGCAAAAGTTATTTAAGTTGCTGAATAAACATTTATTATTATTATTATACACACATCAAAAGTGTCTAGGGATCAAGCATTTTTATGCGGATTTCTTGAGATTGAGATGTGGCTTTGTAATAAATTTATGATTTTATAAATTTATATGGATCCTTTTTGGTGCATTTCATAATTTGAATCAGGAACTGTGAATCAAATTCGAGTAAAAGATGAAAATCAGCTGTCAATATTTTCCCTATAAAAACATACAACGCATTGAAGACATTATTAGTGCTACTGTTTCCCTACTACTGATTAAAACCAACGTTATTATGGAGCGGCGACGTCATTTATGCAGGGAAGAAATGCTCAGAGCTGTGGGAATGATAGAAGCTGGTTCCCGGCAACGTACTGTGACTTTAGCTCTGAATACAAGTCAGAGTGTTATCAGTCGACTTTGGACACGTTACCGAAGCACTGGTACCGTGGCTGAGCGCCACGGAGGACGGTATCGCTGCACCACACGGAGACAAGACCGATACATTCAAATCTTAACTCGAAGAGCTCCAACAATAACCGCCATGATGTTAGCCGTGAGGCTTCATCACTCTTCAGGGAACTTAATTAGCGACCAAACAGTCAGAAACCGCTTGCATGAAGTGAACCTTCATTCCCGAAGACCGCTACGGGTACCACCTATAGCAATGCACAATCGTAGGATTCGATATCAATGGGCTCTTGAACACAGAAATTGGGCAGAAGAACAATTGCGTTTCGTGTGCTTTTCTGATGAGTCTCGTTTTGGTATGAGACCGGATACAAGACGTATACGACACTGGAGAACCCCTGGACGCCAACAGCGATTAAAATCCTGCCAGGAAGTCCATCCTTATAGTGGTGGAACCATCATGGTATGGGCGGGTATTTGGATCGGCGGAAGAACTGAGTTGATTTGGATCAGAGGCAACCTCAACGCTCAAATTTATGCTGAGACGATTGTATCAGACGTCATCGTTCCTCTACAAGTGCAAATCGGTCCCTTATTTCAGTTAATGCATGATAATGCACGACCGCACACCGCAAGAGTTGTAAGACAGACTCTCGCCGCAGCTAACATCAATGTCCTGCCCTGGCCTGCTCAGTCGCCAGACTTGAACCCGACTGATCATGCATGGGATATGCTACAGAGAAGAGCTCTGCCGAATATGGAGGGTATCCAGTCGCAAGAAGACCTTTTTTTGTTGTTGCAACGAACATGGGCGGCCATTCCACAGCGTGATTTGGATGAACTCATTTTGAGTATGCCAAACCGATGTTCTTGTGTTGTTAGTGTTCGCGGTAGAAACACGGATTATTAATTGTTTAAGTTACCCAATAAAATTTTAGAGAAAACTGTTATTTCAGTCTTTTTTTCGAACTTTTGTGTTAGTGGTTCAAATGTCAAATATCCCTTTATTAGGAAAATGGCAAATTTCTTTATTAATGCAAAGGTGACTTGGTTTATCGTTACTGTGACAAACGAAAACACTTTATTTGATGAATCCTTAAAGAAAATTTTAATTAATATCAATCAGGAGAAAAGTTATTGCAAAAATATATGTTGATCCCTAGACACTTTTGATGTGTGTATTTTGCGTTATATCTATTCCATAATTCAATAAAGCATCATTATTATTATGTAATGACAACATACATGAAGGAGTTCAAATGTCACCAGTGTGTCTAATATTTTGATTACTTTTTTAAATAATTATTAAGTTCTTTTATTTAGGTACTACTTAATTTGTCAACATATTAAATACAGATATAAAACCATAATACACAATTAAAACATAACAACCTATGAAGGAGTCATTTGACCCAACTTAAGGTGTTTATAAGTCTTCCTAGTGTTACAAGTCGTCGACATATAGCAGGCATTTGGCAAACTTAACATGAGATTCATATCTAACCTTAAGTCCCGCCTAATTATGATCAAAGACCATGAGGTTGTTGATCATAATTAGAAACAGAGGGGGGCCCAGCACAGATCCCTGACTAACTCCCGAGGGTGTATTATAAGACTTGGACTTAAAACGGCCATGTCTTACAAACTGCTTGCGAACACGCAGGTAGTCTGAAAAAAAGTTAAAGAGATTGGAAGAGAACCAATGTATCCCAGCTTAGTCAAAAGCACATCATTGTCAACTCTGTCGAATGCTTTCCGGAAATCAAAATATAGAGCGGCAACCTGCCCAAGCCCTAGAGAATGTCAAACGTCCAATACGGGATATGTATCCTATTCTACGTGAATCAATAAATTCCAATTAATGTAGCGACCCGGCCGAAAACCGTGTTGGGCATCGGCAGAAAGTCATATTTACGCTTTTGTAAATGAAGCCGTGGAATATATACTGGAAGACTTTGCAATCGTTGGGTCTGTGTTCCTCTACTAATGTTTTATCATTGGTTTTGGGGATAGGAATTACCCGCAAAGTTTTTAATTGCTCAGGATATACCCCGGACTGAAGGGCTAGGAGGTTAAACACACGGCATAAAGGGGCTGCCAAGATGTCATGGCATCCTTTAAGGACAAAAGCCGGAATGTTGTCAGGGCCAACCGAGCTAGTGTTTGAGTTTAGCAATCGCCTCAATTGCATCCGGCGGGGTTAAAATGGACAGAGAAATGCTATCTCCGTCACTACAGGCATTAAATTTCCTAGGGTTCAATTAGGTGTGTCGAGTAAAAACACGCTAGCGAAATACTGAGCAAATGCCTCAGCCGCTTTGATACCCGAACAAGTATGACCATTGTATACCACGTTTAGCTCGAAGCCACCCTTTAATCGCAAGCTAGAAATGTGTTACCAGAACTGTGGTGGCTTTTTGGCTATGTTATTTTCTAATGTCTTACTTTGACATGTTAGTATTTACTTCGGTACCCTCCCGAACCAACACTACATCTAACTTACCTACCCCCACGTATATTCACCACTTCATTCATCTCAGCCAGAATACAAAAGCTTAAAAAATAACAGTAATACTTAATTATTGACATTCACAAACGCACTTTTTAAGTTTAGTTCGCATAAAATTATTATGGTTCCGCTCACACTGGAGGTGATACTCTCAACCTTACAGAATCAAGTAATGTATTCATAGTCAGTTGCTGTGGTCTTTATCAGGGATGTTACGGAGCTTCGGAACTTCCGATTCCTATCGTACCTTCCGTTCCGACTTCGGTTCCGATACTTTTAGGTAAATCGGAGGTGAAAGTACCTATAATCTGTTTCAAAGCTTTTGTTCATTTAATGTTATCATCATCATCTTAGTGTTAATCCCAGTCGCATCCGAAGCTTACTCAGCTTTTGGAGTCTGCGGTCCGCTTTACCAGTCTAACTGCTGATTTTGGCTAAACTTCGATATTTTCCGTAAAGCGACTGCCGTCTGACCTCCACAACTCTGACTGCATGGTTAGCGCAGTGGTCAAGCCATTCCAATGCGGGGAGGACACGGCGCAGCACACGCTCTCCGAGTGTGTAGCTTGGGAGGAGCAGCGCCGTGTCCTCATAAACGAAGTAGGAGGCGACCTGACGCTGCCGGCAGTAGTGCGGAGGATGGTCGGCAGCTCAGAGTCGTGGGACGCGGTGGTGTCCTTCTGCGAGGACGTGATGTCGTAGAAGGAAGCTGCGGAACGGGAGAGGGAGATATCAACTCCCTTCCCGGGCCGCAGAAGACGCACCGGGCGCCGAGGACGGGCGGATAACGCCCTCTTCCGCCCCCCATGAATGGGTCCAGGGGCGAGGGACATGGGGAAGTCCCCGCCCCCCATTGATGGACCCCGAGACGGAGGCGTGCGCGAGTGTCGGCGCGCGCCTTTGAGGTGATGCACGGGGTAGTTTACCCCGTGCAGGAGACGAGGCCCGGACAGACCGGGACAGCACGAGGGTGTGGGGCCGTGGAAGAATTTAGACTCCCGCGGCCCCACGCGCGCTCGTGATAGAAGACACACCGGGGTGGGTTTTAGTCAGTAAAAGTCTGACATACCCCGTCGCCCACCCCAGGGCGGCGGGCATCCTATGAGGATTTCCAAACCGGAAAAAAAAATAAAAAAGTGGTCAAGCCATTGACTGCTGCGCTCCGTGGCGCAGGTTCGATTCTCACACGGAACAAACATTTGTATGACCTACAAGTAATTGTTCTTGGTCTGGATGTTTGTGTATGTGAGTTTATATGTTTGTAAACGCACCCATTCCCCCATTCCTAGTGTGGGTTGCCCCACACTAGGAATTTTTCCTGTATCGTCGTTTAAATAAAAATATAAAAACATGAAGGCGATGAATTTCTGCGCTTATCGTAAGCGGAGAAACCTGGGAATCTACTCGTTACGCCGCTGAAAAGGCTCTTGGTATAGTGATGGATTGGCTCTCATTTAACCTACTTACACTAAATGTCTCTAAAACCCACTACATTCCTTTCTCAGCTAACTCTGCTACGCAGCCTAGTATGCTAGACGTTAAAGCCCATTGTTGTGACCTTTCGCTAACCCCTTGTAGCTGCCCTACTATACATAGAAGCTCTTGTGTAAAATACTTGGGGGTGCACATTGATAACACACTGAGTTGGCAAGAGCACATCAGTGTGACAGTTTCGCGGGTGCGTAAACTAATGTTCCCTATGAAAAAATTAAGAGTAGTGGTTGCCAACACACTGTTAAAAACTATCTATTTTGCCTTGGCTCAGTCACTGCTTACCTATTGTATATCTGTCTGGGGTGGTACTCTTAAAACGTATCTGCTTCGCCTTGAGAGAGCACAAAGAGCTGTTTTGAAAGTCATGCTTCACAAACCTTATCGGTACCCGACTACCCAACTGTATAAAGACATATCTGTACTCACTGTACGACAGATCTGTGTACTTAACATCACATTACGTGTGCACTCAACATTGACCTACAACCCAAGGTTACTAGAGCAAAGTAAAAGACGTAAAGATCCTCCATGCCCACCTGTCTTTACCAAAACTGCTCTGGCGAGGCGAAGCTACCCGTATCTTAGTAGCCACCTTTATAATGCCATAAATAAATCCTGCAACGTATATTCTTTACCTAAATTTAAATGTAAAGCTGTAGTTTGTAGTTTTCTCCAAAAGTTAACATACGAAGAGACTGAAAAACTCTTTGCAAAATAAGATTATTAACTTACAAATTTAAAATTAGTTTTAAATTGCTCCTGCAATATTTACTTTGTACTGTGACATATCCACGAAATACACACGCAACCACACTTTTATACACACACCCTCACATACTCAACACACCCACATTACACACACCTACACTTACATCTACATCGCACACACCCAGTCCTTCCTCACATTTTTAATAAGTGGTAATACTAAACTAAGTCTTATACCTAACAAAACTCCTACCAAGTGCAGCAAATTGTGAATCAATAATTGTAAGAGGGAGTCGCTAGGGGTCGCAAACCGGGATACCGAATTTCGAAAATACCGGAATACCGGGCCAAATTTAGGTCTAATTAATACCGGTAGTCATTTCACAAAAACCGGGATATTCGGTATTTTCGGTTTTAGTAAAATAAATAAAAAACAAATACACATAAGACAAAGTTACGTGCCATTTAATTCAAATTACGCGCGCGCGAGTTCGTTCACCTCGCCTTACCTACTACAAGACTGATGAATCCGGCGACAGCCGAGTAGCCGAACTTCCCGCTCTCTGTCCCGCGCAACGATTAGCGAACGAGCCAATAGCGTGGCTCGAACGGTGCAAGTAAGTGAGTTGAAGTTAGTTGCGACCGATAAGTGTCAAATTTCCTATTTCAACTGTTTAGTTTACCTAACCTAGGTACATTTCGTCATTGCGTGTTTTGGTTTGGTGGTGTTGGTTGGAATTTTTTAATTGCTTTTGTTGTCCACACTCGGAATTTAGAAATAAAATAGACAAATTGGTAAGTAAATGATTTTAAATTATTATATGGCATGCATGTCGTAAAAATATGGGATGGAGTTTTTAATTATTTTTGAAAAGAGCTGCATGTGGAGAGTGAGAGATGTGCAAATATTTTTCTACATTTGTATTGTATTGTATTGTATTGTATTGTACTTTGTACTGCAAATGGCTAAGATAGAACGTTTAATTAATGGTTTCTACCGCAATAGTTTTCAACTTATTTTTATAGCTTTGCTCTTTGATAGGCCATAATACTTAGTTTTGCTAAACTGTCATAGTAGGTATAAATGAACTTTCAAACTAGCTGTATCCGCGACTTTGTCCGCGTGGATTAAACATACCTACTTACCGAAAGAAAAGTACCTATCGAAGATAAAAAGTTCCTATATAGTAATTAGTAAAAAGTGTCCTACCTTTATGAGGTTAAAAAGTATTCCACATCGCACAATAAAGTGTATCATACATCGCAATAAAAAGTGACCTAAGTAGGTATATCTGGATAAAGAGTATCCTATAATAATATTTATGCAGGGTTCAAGTTCAGAGATTTATTTCTTGTAAGTGCAATTTGATATTTTCTTTACAGGTTGTTGTTATTACTAGTCGAAAGCAATGGCAGAATTGGCAGATCAAGACAAAGTTCTATATGAAAAGCACAAAAAATTGTCACAAACAGAAACATCAGTATGGAGTCGTTTTCTTAAAGCTTCAGATAATCTTACTGCTAAATGTATAAGCTGTAATAAAATAATCAAGACATCGGGCGGCTCAACTTCAGGGCTTCATACTCATTTAAAAACAGCACATTCTATAGTTTTAAAACATAATATTGATGCTAACACTCAACGTAAGCTGGCAACGACTTCTACGGCAAATACATCATTATTTGCCACTGCTGCGGAAGATGAAATACCAAAAAAAAGGAACAAATTAACTGATTATTTTACAAGTTCCAATAGCTTACCAGAAACGCTTTCTCGTATGACTTCTGTAGATGGCTTACCTTTTAGTTTTTTTATTACTTCAACTGACCAAAGACGAGTCATGGCGCAATCTGGCTACAAACTGCCTACATCTTCAAATTCGATTAAAAATATGGTGATGAAGCACAGTGAAACTGTAAAATTGTCTATAATAAACAAACTTCATAAACTAAAAAATGATGGAGTAAAGGTCTCTGTGACTCTAGATGAATGGACTAGTACAAGTAATAGACGTTTTATGAATGTCAATGTGCATAGTCCTATGATGAAAAACGATTTTGTTAATCTCGGCCTTGTAAGAATAATTGGGAGTATGCCAGCCAGAATTTGCTTGCAGCTGCTGGAGAAAAGATTGTTAGCGTTCGAATTATCTCTGAAGGACGACGTAATTTGTACCACAACCGACGGTGCTTCTGTAATGGTGGCATTTGGCCGTGATGCTTCGATTTTCCATCAACAGTGCCTTGCTCACGGTATACAGCTTGCAATACTAGATGTCTTGTATAAAAATAAAGAAAATTGCCAAACACGGGTAATCGAAACAGAAGTCGATAAGAATAATGACAACTTTGCTTCAGACGATGATGATGAAGATGAAAATGATGGTTTTCATGTAGTCGTAAGGACTAATCCTAACAACGAATTTATTTTCAAAGAATTAATAGAAAAAGTCCGTAAAATTGTGAAAGTTTTTAGAAAGTCGCCAACAAAAAATGATTTACTGCAAAAATATGTCAAACAGGAAATGATTGGTGAAACTAATTTGATTTTAGATTGCAGGACGCGTTGGAACAGTTTAGCAGATATGTTGGAGAGATTTGTGAAGCTTAAAGTTCCGATCCAGAAGGCAATGATAGATTTAAAAATAAATCAAGAGCTATCAGAAAGTGAATACCAACGTCTGGCTGATCTCAGCAAAGTATTGAAATACTTAAAGTCACTGTCGAAGAACTGTGCAAAAGAACTGCTAGTTAATTACTGCCGATACTGCTCTGAAGTTTATGCTTACAAGATTAGACGCCATGCAACATGAGTTAGTTGCTTGCGAACTTGTAACTTCTCTGAAACGTAGGGTTAAGGAACGAAGGTTGCTGGTTGCTTCAACCTTAAATTATCTACATAACCCAAAAACTTATTTCGATTCAGCATCAGCAAATGAATACTGTGATGTATTTTTAAGGCCAGATTGCACAGAGATGAGAAAACACATTGTGGATGTTGTTAAACCCAAAGAAAATTTTAATGTGGAATCTACACCTAATGTTGCTGTTTCTGCATATGATGATCTTCCTTCAGCTTCAGTGCCGCTAAAGAAACAGTCAGAAATGGCAGTGAAAAAGCAAATGCTAAATCAGAACAGCACATCAATAGAAACTGCACCTGACTTTGACACTTTAATAAAAATAGAAATGGCTCTTTACGAAAACGGGGGGTCTAGAGGAAAATATTTGAGTATGGCCTTCAACAATTTAAAAGTATTCCACCAACTAGTGTAGAGTCGGAGAGAGCTTTCTCTTCATCGGGTTACTTGTGTAATCATTTGCGATCAAGATTGAGTGATAAAAGTTTAGATACTTTACTATTTCTACGATCTCATTACAAGGCTCAACCAAAAATTTAAGGAGATTTTAATAATATTTTGATTAGGTACCTCTTTATAACTCAATTTGATTTGGACTAAATTTAATTTAAGAATTTTTGTTATTTTGGTAATCAGAATATTATTTCATGATTAGTAAACCATACTAAGAGTTAAGTTTAGTTTGTTATGTTTTCTGAGAATATTTTATTAGTTTTATGTTTTATGAGAGTTAATTACAAGTGTATTTTTGGGTTCGTTTTGTTTATGTTGAGACTGTTGTGTGATGTTTAAGTTTGATAATCATTTTATTTTTAGAACTGATTTCTAGTATGAATCCTACTTCCTAGTCAACTACATTTAATTAAAGTATTTGAACTAGTTACCTCAAGTTATTGTAAACGGAACATTAGTAAATTATTGCTAAGTACTAACTAAATGGGTGATTGCCAACAATAATAATAAACCTTGTGTCAATGAAAATTTTGTTTTATTTAGAAGATGAATTCATTTAGGTTAGGAACCTACTTACTATTCCTCCGTAAACTAACTTTATTATACTAAATTTGCTAACTTAGGTTAATCCCGGAAATATCGAAAATACCGGGATATCGGTATTGGTCTGGGGCCAATACCGAAAATACCGGTTTTGGTCAAATGATTCGGTATTGCGAACCCTAGGAGTCGCCTGTGTCTGTAACACAGTTTATACTAGCACGGACACAGATGGTCACTCTGTCTCAAAACGCATAGCATTGGACTTCATTGTTTTCTTTCTTTTTTTTTTGTCAGATTGAGATGGAAAAAATGTATTTGGTTTTTGAAATAAAGATTATTATTATTATATTATTATTATTAATTGTTGGACTTTTGACTTTTGATTTGAGACCAACGGCTTAAGATGCTTTCCGAGGCACGACCAGACCAGTGGAAATATTCATATTCATCTATACAAATATTTGCACTGCGAGGGGATCAAACCCGCGGCTCCTAACACAGTGGCCGCGTTCGCTACCACTCCGCCACGGAGGCTGTCATGTCATGTTTTTGTTCATTTAATGTAATATACTTAATATGCTACTTTAGAATTTAATTAACTGCATTTAATTTCTTATTCATTTACACATACCAATTTTCTTTTCAATATTAGTATTTAATTTTAAATATAATAATAAAAATAAATGAAAAAAAATACTGAATAATGTTTTTTTTGTTTAAAAAAAAAAATCTCTCCTACCACCACTTCTGACCCTCTCTTTGACTCCGATAAATCAAATTTAAAAACTCCGACTCCGTTTTCGGTTCCGATTTAACTACGTCCGTTACAACCCGTCTTTATGTTGGTAGACAACACAAACAGATGTGTTAGAGCCGAAAATTGAAATTGAGGCCATAAATCTTCGCCACGGTCAGTCTCGAAATCATGCCTCCTCTTTTTTTTATAATTATAAACTATATGTATGTCGGCCAAATTCGATAAAGAATAGAGGTAAACAAAACCAAACAAATCAACGATCGCATCACTGCTTACCATCAGGCGGGATTGCGGTCAAGCGCTAGTTTATAATTATTAAAAAAAAAAAGTTGCTAGGCAATGAGTAGTTCACGCCTAAAAGACAGACGTTAGCAACCTTTTCTAGTTAGATCATTTTCATAAAAGTAATAATTCGACTTCCTACTAATGTAAACAGCTTATTTGTTTAGATGTGTCGGTGACTTTGGTTCTTCTGCGGATCTCCTAATTTCTGATTCGATCACGCAGAGAAACTCCGAGCATAGCTCTTTCCATTGCCCTTTGTGTGACTGAGCCTTCGTATGAGGCCCATTGTGAGCGACCACGTTTCAGTTCCGTAAGTCATCACTGGCAACACACACTGGTCAAAGACTTTAGTCTTGAGACACTGTGGTAACTTGGACGACGAAAAGATGTATCGTAGCTTCCCGAACGCTGCCCAGCCGAGCTGGATTCGACGAGACACCTCTTTCTCGAAGTTGGACCTACCTAGTTGGACTGTTTGTCCCAGGTATATGTACTTGTCAACAACTTCGAGTGCAGAGCAACCAATTAGAATTGGAGTGGGTACGACATGAGAGTTCGACATGATCTTCGTCTTATCCATGTTCATCTTTAGACCCACTTGTTGGGAAGCTCTGCTGAGGTCATTGAGAATTTTGCCCAAGTCTTCCAGGGTTTCAGCCATGACCACGATATCATCTGCAAAACGGAGATTAGTGATGTACTCGCCGTTGATGTTAATGCCAAGTCCTTTCCAGTCCAGGAGCTTGAAGACATCTTCCAACGCAGCAGTAAACAATTTAGGAGATATTAAATCTCCTTGTCTCACTTCACGCTGGAGTTGGATCGGTTTCGAGTCCTGATCCTGGAGACGAACTGACATGGTGGCGCTTTTGTACAAACACTTTATCACCTCGATGTATCGATTGTCAATTTGGCACCGCTGGAGAGACTGTAGCACCGCCCAAGTCTTGATCGAATCGAAGGCCTTCTCATAGTCCACAAACGCCAAGCATAGTGATTTGTTATACTCTTCGGACTTCTGTATAACTTGCCGCAGCGTATGTATGTGGTCTATGGTGCTAAAGCGTTTTCGGAAGCCTGCTTGTTCGGGAGGCTGGAAGTCGTCGAACCTGCGAGCGAGACGATTCGTGATGACCCTAGAAAACAGCTTATAGACATGGCTCAGGAGGGATATCGGTCTGTAGTTTTTCAGGAGGGTATTGTCTTGATTCCGATTTCCAACTCCAAATTGCCCCACTTTCGTCTCGTCCGCCCCTCGCATACCCAGTTTTGCATTAAAGTCCCCCATGACAACAGTGTAGTGGGTTTTGGAGGAATGTATGGCTTTACTGACGTCCTCATACATAGCCTCCACCTCATCGTCGGAGTGTTTAGACGTCGGAGCGTAGACCTGTATAACCTTTAACGAATATCGTTTGGTTATTCTGAGTACAAGGTACGCCACCCGAGTCTTAAAGCTCCCGACTTTAACAACGTTGTTCACGAGGGACTTGTGGACAACAAACCCGGCGCCACCCTGGGACAGCTGGTCGCCTTCCCGGAAATAGAGCAGGTTGCCAGACTACAGGATTATCGAGTTCTCTCCCTCTCTTCGGACTTCAGATAACCCCACGATGTCCCAGCGCAACCTGCTCAGTTCTTCCTCCAGTTCGACAATCTTCTCATCGGTCCGTAGTGTGCGCGTGTTATATGTTGCCAGGGCCAAAGGTCGTCGTTGGTGATGGTAGCCGGATCTCTTCCGGAGATTCTTAGCACCCCTTGCTCCGCCGTAACCGAGTCCGCTACCGTAGACTGGAATAGCGGAGCTGCCGGGGACTAGGGGCCTGGGCTGTATCGTGTGCATCATTGGGGGGGTTTTCCATAATCCCCACACTTGGCAGGCGGGTTGGGGATCGCAGTGATTTGATATTACACAGAAGAAGTGCTGCTGCCCGCTTCCCTGGTGAGTTCCCTTAGTCGCCTCTTACGATACCCACGGGAGGATATGGATTGGTACTATTCTATGCCCGGTACCACACGGTAGATGCCCGGTACCACACACAAGTACAAGTATATTCAATGAAATTTAAATATTTAGCGCAGTGGTCAGATGACCACTGCGGTCTTTCTAGACAGGTAATAATTTATAATAAATATTTATTATGCTATCGGAATACACATATTAAAATAATTTATACAATGACGAAATATTAAAAGTCATAAAACGACAAAGACTACAATACAATGGTTTTAACAATATGGTTGATCAAAAATTTGGCCCAGTCAGCTCACCCTTTCAGTACCTGACTATCATGAAATTCATTTTTATCGGCTCGTCATTTTGCTGTTTACCGGCCGATTGGCGTTCTTTAACCCTCATTCGATAGCGGCGACAACGCTCTGCTGTAGACAGTGGGTCTGGACGATTTTTGGCCTCTTGTCTAGATTTGTTGCGCGATTTTGTGCGAAATGAATACAAATACGGACTTAAACTGCCTTCGACAAGCTGCAGTTCCACAGAGTACTATAAAAAGGAAAAGTGTCCACTCTCGTGACTTTTAGCCATGACAAGTTTGAAGCGCCATCTGTATTTCTGAACCAGGAACTATCGATCTATCATACACTCAATCACACACGCACAGATTTACCCACTCACCCTATGTAATATCGATATTAGATTTATTTATAATGAAAAGCCTTTTATTTCCCAGTACCAAACTTTTTTGTTCTAATTTTCTTGTAGAGCGTTATTTTGTAATAATACCAATATATAAGAAGTCAAATATTCAGATCACGAAAGTAAGATCAAAATTCGGTAGGTACGGGAAAATACTGGCTAAATGCAAAATTTTGTTTTAATGAAACAACTGATTAGTTTAAGTCCATTTTCTATAGTTGTGCTTATTATAATAATTAACAGCAGCTAATTTTGTTTCATCATCGCCTTCATATTTTATTTTCTCACACAAACAATAACATTCACTGCAGTCACAAAATAGCGTCTATAGCGCGTATATAACAGTTTCTGGGTGATTATCTTGGTACCGAAACAGAGGCGTAATCTCGACCCGACGTTAATAACGAAGATATTATCTCAAAAACTAGGATAAATACAGAAAATAATCGAGAAACAGTCAAGCGTGTGCGCAGACTATGGCGACCATTTTACTCACAGCGTGTCATTGACATTAGAATCAGATGTTAATACGAGTGAATATAAAGCCTGTTATTTCCATTATATTAAAAGATATAGAGATTATATTGTAAGATATTATAGATAAATATAATAAATTGTTTATATGAAGATTTTAATATATTCAAACTAACATTATATTAGTTTAAAATGAATCTTGTTGTTTTTAAAATTTTATTACAGAGACATCTATTGCGGACTGGACGAAACTAAATATATGTTTAATGCTCAAAAAAGTAGATGACGCTACTTCATTAGTCGCCAAGCTCAATGTAGGCAACTGTGTCCCCCAAGGCAGTTCTAATATTAATGGTTTGTTCGTATACTTTTTGACTTTTTTTTAATAATTAGAATAATTTTAAAGTAGCGCTTAACCTCAATTCCGCCTGATGGTAAGCAGTGATGGAATTGTTGATGGTAATGCGCGCTAGTTTATTAAGAGCTTACTCCCACAAAGCCTCCGTATCAACAAAGTAAGTTTTTTTCGATCTTAAAAATTTCATGGTTCCCTTCTTGTTAATCGTCGATTAGCAGAGCATGAAAAAAATAACAACTAAGCGGGCAAAGTTGTTTTCATATTAAAAATGTAAAATTATGACACTATTTTAAGACAAGTTATTCATTATACAAAAAAAAAATTATTGGTATGAAAGTGAGCAAATTAGAAAACCATATACATTCCTTTAAAAGGCCGGATTCTAAATTACACATAACCATTTTTTTTAAAATGTCTAATCATCGCTATACTATCTGTGCTGTTGCTGAGCTGACTGAGTGACTGACATTATTCCACTATCTATGGTGCGCGGCGCGGTGCGGTGTGAAGTGGTGTGTGATGTCGAAAATATCGAATTTTTTTATAAACTCTATAAAATACTCTCAGTGAATGGATAAATTTTCATTGTATAAAACTGTTTTTAACTAATCGTTATATTATCTTTAAGTATATCGATCGAGTGTCAGTTTTATCGTACATTTATGGCAGTTTCAAGTAACTAATAATCACAAATTGTGACAATGTCTTACAATTCCACGCTTGATAGCTTCTGTGGATCTCAATTTTGGGTAAGTAGGTCTTTCGTCAAACTTTTGTGTAAGAAAACTTTTACTTTAGGTAAGCGAATGCATTGGTATAAATAAAACCAAACTACCTACTTACTTACATAAAACTACTTCAAAACGTGAAATGTCAAGTTTCTAATAAATTAACCAGTTTTGCAGGGTATATGTATGTAAGAAATGTTTTTAAAAACACAATAATAAGTATATAAAACAAGTACATTACGAAAACAATAAATTTTGCTTTTAAATATTACTCATTGATAACTTGATAAGTACATCATTTTTATCAAAATAAAATATCGTAAAATTCTAAATACTTGTCATACCTACATGTATTTTTGGTTCACAAAGAATTCGAATTTTGAAAGAGGAACGAAGATAATTCAATTGCCTTGTATTAATTTAGAACCAATATAAATGTTATTATTGGACAAAAACATTTCATATTGATAATTAGGCCACAAATGTGTTTATTTGCTATGTTTAAGTTCTTTTTAGTTTGTTAAAAGTTGCATAGAATGAGAATGAAAGTAAATTGATGTACTTAATTCAATTGATAACAATTTCTTTATGATTGGAAATTCATCTGAGCACTTGACCTAAATTCAGTTCAGTGGTTGTCATAGTATTTTATTATACAATCCCAAACAACTGAGTACCATATTAATTTATTGTGACTATGAAATATTACAACTTCAATATAATGGGGCTAATGCTGGTTTAAATTTTATCCATAGTGACCATTATTGACTAAAATACTGTAAATATTCTATATGTGCCTATTTAGGGAAATTATTTTCATCTATAAATTATTATCCTAGCTAATGTATAATCTAAAATCATCACCCATCTGCCTAATTAGTACACATTTTATTTATGGTAGACAGGTACTTGAATGTGTGCTTTAAAATTACCATGTAGCCTTCATCATAGTTTCATTTTTATTATTATTTAAGTCCAACAGAACTCATTAAATACATTCTGAGTGGAGATGAAACCACATGACCATGACCCAAGCCATTTTCTATAATAACATCATGTCTTTAAATAAAACCTGTTCTTGTGATACTAACATAGCTACATATTTGTCCACTGTGCCTATCATTTTGTGGGGTTAAATAATTATGCTAATTGGATATTATATTACTATCTATATATATAATATTAGTATTTTAATGTATGATTTAAATAAAAGCTGTTCAATTTAAAAAATGTAGAACAACATTTAAAAACAAAATAAAAAAACTAGTCATAAATTACATAAGAGGCTTTGGTGATAGATTTTCACAAAAAGCCAAAAACATGCATTAAATTATTTGAATGATCATAAAGTTATTGAACTTTTTTAATAAGATTGATATTGAAAAGCTTGAAGAACATTGCTAGCTTTACTGCTTACTAAAATGCATGTAAAAACAGATTTTATCTTTATGTTATTGCATCATTATAATGAATAAAGAACCTAACTTTCAAAACTGCAAATTCACTTAATTAAACAGAGATAAAAGTTGGTTAGAAAAATGACTATTCTATTTACATATGAAATTGTACTATTAAGGAATTATAGTTTCCTATATATAACAACTTACCATGTCACTTCACTTCCATTTATTAGTAGTAACCTTTTGTATCCTGGAATATGGATCCAATTAAGACACAGGAGCATTTTAATTGTTTATTTAATTATAGCATTCAACAGGCTAAATATGTATGGGGGACTTTAATAATGGGGGGGGGGGGATAAAAAAAAGATAAACACAAACAACTAATAAATTATACCAAAGTATCTATCTATTACCTATAATATGCATTAATAGTTTATGAGTGTACATAATTTAATTACATAGTGTACCTTCAGTAGTGTCTTAAATTCTTTAGTTTGCAGCCCATTTTATAGTATTGTTTTTAATTTAATGTATGTTTAAAAATAAAAATCCATCATTCTTGGGATACAATTTTAACTTGGCATTCAAGTAAATGTAAGTAAGTGTGGTGATTATGCTCAATCCTTCTCTGTATGAGAGGAGACCTGTGCCCAGCAGTGGGACGATAAAAAGGTTGATGATGGTGATGATTCAAGTAATATCCTAAGCTAGTTTATAACCTTAATATTGTGCACTCAACCTAAAGGTAAATAAATAACGAAATAATAAGCTAAATAATTCATATCATTATGTAAATAAATCTAATTAATTTCTTGTTTATTTAATTATATTATTTATTAAATACATTTTAGATTTTTTTTATTAATAAAAAATTGTAACCCACTTATATTGGGAACAGGGTCTAAGCCACTAGCGATGAGGGTTCCAGAAACGAACCTCTAAACAATGTGTGCAGTGTACAGAAGAACTGCTTTCTCATTCTAAATAACTTTTCTTATTAATATTTTACAGTTGATGACTCATGAATTTATTTCCGGTTTTCGACTTGTCATATGACCTTGCCGCGCGAATTAGCGTGTTAAGCTAAATACTAAGGGCTCCATTCCAGTTCGAAACTAGACGACAAACTCAAAATAAATAAGTATGTTGGTAAAAACATTAAAAATAAATACGAATATTTCTCACTAAACTTATATTTGTACAAAAGTATGTATGTCAAGTCAGAACTTCTGTTACAATCTTTGCAGTATTTTTTTTAAATCTGGATCAGTATTGGGCAATCGGAACCATAAGATATTTACATGAGGTAGCATTTATACATGGAAACAATGTTGCTAAGTCACAGAGCTTTATCTTTTTACCGTATTCAAGGTAACTCTTTGAAATTATCGCAGAAGACGCGTTACTAAGCTGCAGAGCTTTATCTTTGTACCGTAATCAAGATAGCTCTGAATATTTTTTTTTATTAATTTTAAACTAGTGCTTGATTGCAATCCCGCCTGATGGTAATCAGTGATGCAATCGTTGATGGTAAAGCGCGCTAGTTTAATAAGCCCATTCACTCAAAAAACTGAGTGAATAGGAAGGAAAACGGCAGTTGAGCGAGCTGATGCAATGTTTAACCCAGAGGGAGATTGATCTGGAGGCCCTCCACGAACAAACTCCCGACACAACAACATTTGGCGCATCGTACCCGTACACATCGCAACACAACTGCTCAGACCCGTCCTCCGTACGGCTTCACCAGACATCATGCTGGAACACGACGAATCGCTTGGCGGCAAGACTTTGTCTGGTGGGTGGTAACTTCTGCCGGCAGCCGATGTTATGGCCTACCACCGAGATTGTCGCAGAAGACGTACTAAATCGCAGAGCTGTATCATTTCACCGTAATCAAGATAGCTCTTTGAAATTGTCCCAGAAGACGTGTTACTAAGTCGCAAAGCTGTATATTTTTACCGTAGTCAAGGTAGTTCTTTTAAATTGTCTCAGAAGACGTGTACTGAGTCGCAGAGCTGTATCTTTTTACCGTAATCAAGATAGCTCTTTGAAATTGTCGCAGAAGAAGTTAAGTGACAGAGCTGCATCTTTTTGCCATAATGAGGTAGACCATTGAAATATTTACGGAAGGGCCTTTTACGGGTACCTAATTTGCTAAGATAAGACCCCATTTTTAAAAAGTTTATTTAAGGCATTCTTGTCTGATCACGAGTACCATTTGATTGTTAAGCAACATGTCACTAATATTAAAGCCAAACCTACTACGGCCACTTCTGAACTTGGTCGATATTTTCTAATTTATTTTACACCTACGCTTACAATACATCTCGCTACTATACGTTTTCGTCCGAATCGTAGTAGGTATAAAAGCCACATAATACTTACTAATTCGCCTACACGTTACGGACAGGTTTTCTTCCAGGAATAACCCACGTTAAATGAAAACATCGTTAACCACAACAATTTGAGACATCACCGGATAACGCTACTAACAATACCGCCATGCTAAATAGATACAACTACGACAGGTACGACAATTATGCAACTTTTGATAAATCTTAACTGAACACCCAGCTATCTCATTTCATCTTATTTCCTTAAATATGCTAGAGTATCACCAGACTGTGCTCATGTTGTAATTCAACGCTAAGCCACATAAATGCCCTTGCTTCGTTCGGGTGTAACTTTATCAAGTAACATAAAGTTACACCTGAACGATTCAATGAATGAAGGGTTCCCTAAGAATTCGAATTAGAATAAAATTGATAAAACTATTTAATGACAAGAAAAAAGTCTGATAATATATAATTTATATAAACCTTTAGGTGGTTCTGTAATTCGTGGATCTTTGGCAGTCCTTACAGTACGAGTCGTCAGTAGGCCGATAGTCTGGTGGACCTTTGGGGTCGCAGGCACACAAAGCGGGAATCTGCCTGCCCACTAAGTAATCCCAAGAAAGACGGTGGCATAGTGGTTACGTGCTACCGTGCATATGACGTTTAGGAGAGGCCCTCTTAGAGGCGACCTAGACCTTACAGGCGATGCGCTTCCTCTTAAAATAACTATTCCGGAATCCCCCCTGATTCCGGAATAGTTATTTTAAGAGGAACCGGGGTCGGGTGCCTTTTGAAGGTCTCCCCCCGAAAACAAAAAGGCCGAAAGTCGAACGACCAGTCTTATCCAGGGGTATCGTCAATATTACCCAACCAGTTGTGGGTTGTAGTGCTCTGATTGGCAGTCACTTTATGTAAAATCATCAGCTGCGTCTGGAAAGATTGGATTTTTTAAAATAATATCGACGTTTTTTGTGACCTTATTTTACATTGTTGTACACCACGACCACAAATTAATGAATTCCATCGATCGGTTTTTAGTATTATAGTAAGTAACGCCCGATAACCGAGCTGACAGATAAACAATCAATATCATGAGTGCAATTACATGGCTTAAAAAAAACTACTTTAATTATTATTCTAGTGAAAAGAGTTCATTGTAATAATGTTAAAGCGACCGTATATATTTGTTTTATCAAAACACAAGTGGCCACTAATTTAGAAATAATGTGTGCTTAAAGCAAGAGCAATTTCAAAACGGTACTATTCATCTTTAGTAAATTATTGCTATTAGTTGAACACAAGAAGGACAAAGGAGTTAAATATGGTTGAATAGCGAAGTTTGCAGAATTGGAATATGTATTAACCTGATCATTCTAGATTAATGAAAAAGTTTAAAATACGTCAGTATTGGATAGTAATATTTAAGAAATGGCTATTTTAAACCGGCCTGCGCCTAAAGTTCGTTTTTTTTTTTATCAATAACAATTGTTTAGTTTGGGGTTTGAAATTGTGGTGTGACCGTCTTACTAGCTACCTGCGCAGTAGACAAAGAGAATATTATTATTTGAATGGGTGTGAGCAAGATAGTAAATGTAAAAAAAATGACAGATGGTGACGATGAGGACTGAAGATTTTTGTTGGGGCTGGCTCAAAGAGGAAGTGTAGAGTAAGCCTATACGATCTTTGGACGAATTGGGTTGTATCCAAAAAAAAAAATAATACGAGTATAATGTCCATCAGATATGTAGAGAGAGATTTATAAAAAATATTGAACACGTATTTTTTATTTTTTCTTTCATTCAAATACTTAGGAAGATTATTGATTTGAAATGGCGCATGGATTGGGGGCTAATTATCTCACGCCGTGTTACAAAATATACCACGGCGTGACGTAATTAGCCCCCACTCCGTAACTTTAATACGCTATATCCTTCGAGCAACACAGCTATATCTCAGTAGTTTTTGGTATAACTTTTTATCTATCAGCACAGTTAGTTTATAATATTTAAACAACAAAAAACCAGTAGAATTCATTCATTTCTTGTCGTGATTAGGAAAGTAAAATAAGATAAAAATATTTGACTTTTCTTTAAAAAGAAGATATCAAAGGTATTAATTATGAAATATTTTTTTGAGTATTTCTTTCAGGACGACCAAGTTGCTATAAGATATTTTAAAGTTATCCATTATTTACCGGACACCTTGTATGGATACCAAAATGAAAACTCATCCATTCATTCTTAACACATTTTGGGTATAAGTATTTGTAGGCAATTTAGATATCCGTAATCAAACACTATACATATGTATGTATAAAGGGTGTATCTGACATCGACGCATAAACGAGTACCATGGATCGAGTACATGATTCTGAACCCCCCAGTGGTGGAATTTTTCGTCGGCTTTTTCATGATTTAAAAAAAATATACATGTAGTTTTTTAACTTTAAACCGTTCATATTTGCTATACTTTTATAACCCAATAAGATTTTAAAGTAAAAATTAATTAATTCGCTAATGACAAAAAAGCGCAATGAAAACAAAACTCGAAAGACTATCCTATCAGCTGATTTAATAGAGTTCACATCAGGGATCAACGTCATACCTACAAACCCGCACGGTGGCACGCTTGCAACGTTCAAACACTGTGGATTCTGTAACCCTTCATTAACTACATAAATGACTATCATAATTTTATTAGTGGCATGCGGTCTAACCTTTTCGCGAAGTTTGCGTTACGATGTCAGATACACCCTGTATAGGTACCGTACAGCAAAAAAAAAACAGCTCCCTAAAGGTTGCAAGATTTCTCTCTTAGATGGAAGAACAAGAGTAAAGTGGGCTAAAGCAATAGTTAGGTACCCCGCTAACTGCGCATGACGATTGTCAATCCATTGGAGACCGAACACAGTAAGCAGGCAGGCCGTATAGCATATCAGCATCCAACGTGGTGGTAGATAGTGCGAATTAAAACAAAAGAAAAATCTTAAATCCGTGCTCAAGCGCTGGGACAGTCTGAAGTTGATTTTGTCACGCTGCATCTACATAATAGAGACCTACCTACATTACGTCACTGACTCGCTTTTTGCTTGCACGCAAATTGATCAAATAACTAGTAACTGTGAAAATACATTTTGGTAATTATACCAGTCAGTTTCGATTTGGCTATCAGATCGCACATCTGACTAGGATTAAATACATTTGTTTGTAATATAAATATGACTATCTTACGATGTGACTGTTATGGGTATCAGAGAATCGGAAAGTACACTTAAACCGAAAACACGCGCCCGGCCGGTCTAACGGGAACAAAGTAACGGAATTTTATACCAATTCAAAACGGCCTTGGTACCTGAATATCATGCTATTTGGTTATGAAACAGTAACCAAACTAGTATGATGTTCTGAAATCTAAGGCTGTTAAAACTACGTTTCCTACTTTAAAATTAGGTTCGTATAGGGATATGTCATGCAGCGCCCTAATTGCTTAATACACTATCCATTGCTTCGTATGTTCGTAAAATTTGTGTACAAAACAAAGTAAATAATGCAAAGAATGCTAATGAATTGTCAAAATGAAAGCCATTGATAGTGTTAGCCTGTTACGCAATTACTTAGTTCGCCTTAAGTGTTCCTAGTCCTAACCGTTTTAAAGTAAATTTTCAAAAACATTGTTTAAAGAGGAAACGTTCTCAAGTCATCACATTCCAAAATCTCAGTCTTTGATAACCTCATTAACCACTTGTTTTCTCTTTTTTTTTTCAGAATAGCAGTCTTTCTTGGTACACAGACAGCCCGGAGCTAACGCCATGTTTCCAAAAGACAGTGCTTGTATGGATACCATGCTTGTACTTGTGGGTCGCGGCGTTCCTTGACGCCTATTATATACTAAACAGTAAAGAAAGAAATATACCATGGAATATATTAAACATCAGCAAACTGTTCGTAACTTGCCTTCTGATAGTATTAAAGTTTGTGGATCTGGGCGTCACGGTCCACACCTCATCGCAAGGAGAGACGGAAGTGTTTAGTGCTGATTACTATAGTCCAATTGTAAAAATTTTTACATTTGTAAGTATGATTTTTTATTATCTTTTTAGTAATAATAATTAACCTAATAATAATAACTCTAAAAAATAATTAGATTTGTTAAACGTGTCAACTAAAAAAACTACTTGTTCATAATGACAGCGGACAGCCTTACCGTATAGAGCGTGGGTTAGCTGGGTTCATCGACCGCGTTTGGTTAAAAAACGCCTACCTCTGTCATACCATACCAGACCAACCACTGATTTGGAACCTTCTATAATTCATTGTCTTAGTTCTACTTAGACACTCACCATCCTTATGCCTTCATCCTAAAAGAAATTGAGTAGGTGCAACATATCGTCTGCCACAACTTTCTACGCTTTAAGACAATGTTATTATTTCTTTATACGAACCCTGAACATAGTTTGTTCAGAATGAGCAACTAAATAAAATCTAAATATTTTCACACCGTGTTATATTTTTTTCCCAAATACATTTAGAAAATGTTGCAGTGTGGTTACCGAGCGCACAACACAGCTGGCGGTAGATCATAGTACTAGGGGCAGTGAGATAGGGATTCCGCGTTGACCATATTTTTGTTGGGAGAATCAGATAAGATAACAAGCTCATAACTTTGTGATTTGTTATGATATGTTTTTGAATTTTTTTACATAGATTCTTTACATAAAAATACTTGACACGTGTTTCGGTTTTCGTATATTCAAAAAATAACTATATATAGCATAATATAGCAACATGTCTGTTTTCTTAAAAGCGTTAGGCAGATTCACCTATACTTCTGTCTCATATTTTGTTTGTATGTGTTAACTATTATAATTTAGGTCAGTTATTTTGGTATTGTAAGGATATGTTTTCATACTAGCCGTGCGTACATAACAACATACAAACAGGAAATAATTGACAATCAATATTAATAATCGATCTGGTCTGTTATCAAAGAGTCAGAATGGGAGGGAAAAGGCTAGTCTGATAAGGTTGATTGAGTCACCCTCAGCAGTAAAGCAAAATGATTTGACTAGAACACTAGATATGGAGAAAATACACTCGGCATTTGGTTAGATAAAATGCCGAAGACCCAAAATATTCAACAAACATGTATACATATTGTCATTTACAGTACATTGTTCTCAATGTTCTCTAAAACTGCCCCCTAAACGGACAACACATTTTTGTCACATGATTACGACTAGTTGGGATCAGTTGGGATCGTTTGAACCGCCCATTGGTCCGTTCGGTCCAAACGATCCCAACTAGTCACAATCGTTTGACAAAAATGTGTTCGCCGATTAGGGGGCTGGTCCTACTTACAGTAATATAATATTATTTCCTATACCTGTGCCCGTGGCTTTACCTTTCTTTCAGTAGAATATACAATAAAAGTAGCTCATTTTACTCTTATCTATCCTGAAAGTCCCGTCGAAAACGGTCTAGTAGTTAAGGAGATTAACCTGAAGAAACAGACAGAAAAAAAAATATTTCTTTTTTAATTATAAGTTCTATGTGTACTCTTCCATATGCCTTAAATAAAAAAAAAAACTGTTATTTTGACATTACAAACAGCCACTCAAGCGAATTTCCATAGATACCTATAATAGATATGTGATAGTTTAGTAAGGTAATAATATTAACGGTTATTATCTTAAAAGTAGGTCACTAATAAAACCAATTAGTAATACAAGTAGGCACGCATGCTCAATTAAGGTTTGCATTTGATAGCCAATGCTTATCCTAAGGCCCAGCACACGTCCGTAATATCCTTCCGAATACAGCAAGGGAATGATTCGTAAAATTCAGGAACTGAAACCAGCACACGAATTGCGTCATATTATATACTCCCAATCTGAATCATTTTGGCGGATATTGCTAATCATTGCTTCAGTATATATACGAATAAATTAGGCAAATTATTCGTATATTTATTTATTTATTTATGTACACACAATAAAATACATAAGGATAAGACAAACTTAAGATCTGAGTACAAAGTTGCTGCTTATTTCTTAAGAAATTTCTTCCAGCAGACCTGACCAAAGGACAAGAAAGTACAGGGTGGCGCAATAGAACGTGCATATTGCATCATCTTTTTTTGCGGGGTAGAAGGGGCGTGGGCGAGGGGAGAACGATATCGTTGGGTAGCGCGGTTCATGAAGTTTTAGTCACTATGAGTCACTTCGACGGGAAGCGTCGCGCATTTTGCGTGCGCGCATTTTATGAAAACTCTCGTTCGTACGTAGTTGTCAGGCGAGTATTTTGTTCTGAGTATGGTGTACGGCAAATTAGGGAGGCTCCGAGTGCTAATTTAATTAAAATCTGGATAAAGCGGTTTGAAGAGACTGGATCGACGTTTAAACCACACGCAAAAGGTCGTCCACGCACATCTAGGACCGAAAACAATATTGAGAGTGTTAAGCAGTCGGTACGAGAAGATCCACAAATGTCTACTCGCAAGAGATCGTCTGTCCTAAACATATCGCGACAAAGTTTGCAACGAATTTTAAACTTGGATCTTAAATTGCATCCATACAAGCTGCAATTAACTCAAGAATTGAAAGACTCTGACTTCATAGCACGGCTCACATTTGCTAATGAAATGCTCAATCGGTTTTCAAATTTTGAAAACATCCTTTTCTCTGATGAGGCACATTTTCATATGAATGGGTTCGTAAACCGCCAAAATTGTCGTTATTGGAATAGTGAGAATCCCAAACTCAAACATCAAAAACCGTTACATAGCCCTAAAGTCACAGTTTGGGCCGCAATCTCTGCCAAAGGAATAATTGGTCCTTATTTTTTTGAAAACGCACGGGGGCAAAACATCACTGTTAATACCGAACGCTATGTTGCGATGTTGGAAGGTTTTTTGGCCCCAGAACTTGAAAATTCAAGAATAAAGTACTCTAGGACTTGGTTCCAACAAGACGGAGCTACCAGTCACACATCAAATGACTCCATGGCGGTTGTGAAGCAGATGTTCCCTGGCAAACTGATTTCGAAAAGAGGTGATATCCCATGGCCTCCGCGCAGTCCAGACTTGACGCCTCCTGACTTTTTTTTGTGGGGATACCTCAAACACAAAGTCTACACCAATAATCCGAGAAACATCAGTCAGCTCAAGGAGAATATTCGTGGTGAAATGGCAGCAATCACACCAGCACTACTTAAGAAAGTTTTCGGTAATTTCCGTTTGCGGTTAGAGGAGTGCCAACGTAGAGAGGGTCATCATTTAGATTATGTTATTTTTAAAAAATAAACTTCAGTTATCACTTAATAATTGCTTAGTTTTATTTTAACTATACCTTTTGTATTTATTTTTTAATAATTATTTTAAAAATGCACGTTCTATTGCGCCACCCTGTATAATGTAAAGTACATAATTGATTTAAACTTATTTAGGTTGTTGCGCTGGAGTGTAACAACGTGAATGAGCTCAAAGAACTCAAATGTTCCAATTAAAGCGCTTTCTTAATATTGGTGTGCTCCGTAATTACTCCGAAGAACGGACGTCTATCCCCAGCCTAATTCTTGTTTCTAAATAAATAAAGGGTGTATCTGACATCGACGCACAAACGAGTACCATGGATTCAGTACATGATTCTGAACCCCCCAGTGGTGGAACTTCTCGTCGGCTTTTTCATGATTAAAAAAAATATATACATGCAGTTTTTTTTACTTTAGACCGTTCATAATTGCTATACTTTTATAACCCAATAAGATTTTAATTAAAGTAAAACTTATTAATTCGCTAATTACACAAAAAAGCGCAATGTGAACAAAACTCGAAAAACTATCGTATCAGCTGATTTAATAGAGTTCACATCAGGGATCAACGTCATACCTACAAACCCGCACGGTGGCACGCTTGCAACGTTCAAACACTGTGGATTCTGTAACCCTTCATTAACGACATAAATGGCTGTCATAATTTTATTAGTGGCATGTGGTCTAGCCTTTTCGCGAAGTTTGCGTTACGATGTCAGATACACCCAGTATAATGAACCCATAGAGCATACTATGACTATTCACCTTTATGTATTTCATAAGTTTATTAATTGTTTAAAATAATTTATTTCTTACATCATTTTTATATTACATTATAAATATAAGTACGGTTTATTAACAACATAAGGAGCACACGCTATTTCGGTTCAAAAGTCTTTATCGTCATTAGTTTTAATCGAATACACTAACCAGCTTTAATCAGTAATAAGGCATTAAATTCACATAAATCACATATAAAACTAATCGACCTTCAAAAACCTTATTTGAGGTTCCTACCTATTATAAAGTACTTCACAGGCACCCACAAAGCTTCATGATTCTCAAAGCCCTTTCGAAGAGTATAAAATTATTAACCTTTGACAATATGTTAACCACACACACGCCGACAAAAAACTTGTTACATCACCCGTAACGGTAACCTATTACCTACACTATTATTTATGCCGCCTCGAATGTCTCACTCACTCAACTCAACTGACCGCTCTACGCGGAACTCTGCTTGCCCTCACTATGAAACGGATCTTCAAACTATTGACCTTCGCTGTGATATAATCACAGTCAGTGGTAAATCTTTATAAAAACCTGAATACGAGATGAAAATGGACTTTGGCCGGTTTAATACTACAGCAGCGGTTGTATCATATGCTTCCATTGTGCAATTACAACACACTGTTACTCTGTAGAATCATGTATTAAAGTATTCGATTCCATGGTCATGCCTGTTAAATAATATAGGATTTTTTTGAGGTTTTATTTACCAATTTATAAAAGTTAAATAAGGCTGTATCTGTTTTCTCTTTGACCATAAAAATAACAAATAAGTCAGGTTAGCAATAACATTACTAACAATGTTAATTTTGCACAATTTAACGGTAATTAATTTCATAGTTAAGTGTTAAGTTCCCAGCAGTAACTATCATGTTATTAGTCATCTCTTCGTTTCTGTGTTTATTTGTACAATCGTTTAGAACGAAGCAACGTATACATATGTCTGCCGAACGTCTAAAAATAAAGTTATTTAAGTTCTCTAAACCGTCGGTTTTTCACTGTATGTATATGAAATATTGAGAACGCCTGAAATTCAGATATTTATTTAACTTTCACTGGTTTGTATTCATGTATTGTCCATACAGGGTGTATCTGACATCGTAACGCAAACTTCGCGAAAAAGCTAGACCGCATGCCACTAATAAAATTATGATAGTCATTTATGACGTTAATGAACGGTTACAGAATTCAAAGTGTTTAAAAAAGTGTCGGCTCGGCCTTTGAACGTTGCAAGCGTGCCGCCGTGCGGGTTTGTAGGTATGACGTTGATCTCTGATGTGAACTCTATTAAATTAGCTGATAAGATAGCTTTCGAGTTTTGTTTTCATTCCGCTTTTAACAGTATAAACGAGGACGTATGTCTAACTTTCATATAAAACACGCAGTAGACACTGTCAAAATGTACGGTGTACCTAATTGCCAAAAAAACCGCGTGCGATCACTGTAAAAGTTTGACTTACCCCCCTCTAGGCCTGACTTGCGCCCTCATAGGCCTGAGTTGCCCCCCTAGGCCAGAAGGTGGGTACGCCCATAGGAATTGCATAGAACAAATACCTAAAGGGTTCAATTTAATGTAATTAATTTCAATTATACTTATTAATATAGAAATACTTTATTCCACAGGGTTTATCAGCAACATTATTGTATTACAACCGAAAATATGGTATGAGAGCATCTGGAGTGCTTTTCTTCTTTTGGATACTTTTGATACTGGCAGGTTTGCCGCAGCTGCAGTCCGAGATAATAGCACACTACAATCTAACTGACGATGAGAATGTTCAATATAACTTCATTAGTTACATGGTGTATTATCCTCTGATAATACTTATGTTTTTGTTAAATTGTTTTGCCGATTTACCTCCGAAAGACTCGCCTTATAAGTATGAAAAGGTAATTGAATTGCTATAGTGCATATTTATTTTGCTTCTATTATTTTCCTTCTGACATGCCGTACAAGATAAAACAAAAAGGAACTTATTCATCCTTCATATAATTACGACCTTTGAATGATGATAATGTATTATTTAAAAAAAAAACTGCCAGAAATAAGTTTTACCAAAACAGGTTACCAGTGAATCTTGTTTATATGTGGAATTAAGAAGTATCTAATAATATTGCGTTTGTAGAAACGATTTTTTGTGTTCCCTATAAAGCCAAGAAAAACTTGGTTTGCCACAAGAATGTCAAATTACGTCAGCGTTAATACTTGACTAGTCCGTAGATATTTTTTTTTTTTCAATTTTAGCTTTATCGTTTCTTTTATTATACCTAATTATTTTATAATTTTAGAACCAATGTCCGGAGAACGCCTCGGGATTCCCCAGTCGCCTCACATATAGTTGGTTCGACCCACTTGCCTTAACAGGGTTCCGTAGAAGTTTGATAGAAGAAGACTTGTGGGCTCTCAACCCCCAGGACTCTTCCACAGAAGTCGTGCCAAAGTTTGACAAATTTTGGGAGAAGTCTTTGAGAAAACGAGAAATGTAAGCACTACAAACTTATATTTTGACAACAGTCACCTTGACCACGAGATGAGACCTCATTGCAAGTATTCGAAACGTAGAACCAGGCATTAAAATATCTCTACCTTAGCACCAAGTATCTTTAGTCAAAGTGTTACTCGGGTGAATGCTTTTAGGAATCATTATTTGTTCATAAGCAACGCTTTCGAATTTTTGCCATGTCGACGCACCTTTACACAAATGTTTTATTTACCTCTTTAATAAATTTTAACTGTTCAAGGCAACATACTTATAACGTGTTGAAAAGTTTTTTATTAATAATAATGTTTGAACATAAATAAATTCAAGTTTTATAATAATGTTATGCTTTCCATGTATACTTAACAGAACAATGGATTATTTCATTTTCTCACAACTTAAGAATCTAACAAATCGACGGATCCACCTTACCTACTATTATATGGCCAAAAGCGAAAAAAATACATAATGCTTTTTGAACAACCATCATACCACGTGCCTCGTGACTAAATATAAATACATAACAAGTTGTGTTGGTGTGGTACAACCACACCGGTACATTGGGGGTCGACGCCTGCCAAGGGCGTTCCGTGAAAGAATGACCATTTTTGTTTTTTATAAATTATAAACTAGTGCTTGACCACAATACCGCCTGATAGTAAGCAGTGATGCAATCGTTGATGGTAAAGTGTGCTAGTTTATTAAGAGCCTATTCACTCTAGCCTTGAAGACACTTAAATTGTTGTTCAACGGAAACACCGCCGCTGGCATATTTCACAGTCCCTCGAAGTCATCATCATCATCATCTCAGCGTTAATCCCAGTCGCATCCGTAGCTGTTTCAGCTTTGGAGTCTGGGGTCCGCTTTACCAGTCTTAACTGCTGATTTTGGATAAACTTCGATATTTTCCGTGAAGCGACTGCCGTCTGACCTCCACAACCCGAAGGCGATATCTAAGCATTGCAGTTAGACCATATGCTGGACTTTTGAGGGCTCCAACAACCCGTAACGAATGCCACTAGAAGTACGTATGGCAACCGGGACCAACGGCTTAACGTGCTTTCCGAGGCACGACCAGACCAGTCCAAATATTCATATTCATGCACACAAATATTTGCACTGTGCGGGGATCGAAACCGCGCCTCCTTGCGCAACGGCCGCGTTCGATACCGCTACGCCACGGAGGCTGTCACAGTCCCTCGAACTACGCGGTATAAAAGGGTGACCATCCATTACATATTAATGTTCGGAAAATACGAAAATATCAATATAAACGAGTTTCTGCGCTGAGAAGTCGGCACCGCTTTCCGCACTTCCCTGTGTGGCGCATTGTAGTGTGTGATCCGCATTGGCCGTTGGTCCCATCTAACATTTGTAGATCTAAACAGTTGCTAAGTATATGTAAAATACTGGTATTGAGGTTCATCCGGACGCCGATTCCAATATATGTAGGTAGTTGGAAAAAGGCTGGTAGCTGGGGCTGGGGCAATTAACAACCATCAAGCATTAATTTAAAGTTGAATGATATTCTCTTACTAACCGTTCGTTTTACTGACAGCTCCAATGCCACAAAGGCCACATATCGTAAGACATCAGCCAGCGTGAACTTCAAGCCTGAATCTGAGAAAAAGCCAGCCTCCATTCTACCAGCACTTTGTTTAGCGTTCGGAGGACAGTTTTTGTTCGGATCAATGCTCAAACTGTTCAACGATGTGCTGATGTTCCTATCACCACAATTACTCAAGTAAGTCCATTCTTTTTCGTTAATTATTTTGCTAGTCATAAGTGTCATTACATAGACAAGATAATATTACTTTCACTAGGTGCTCATGATTTTCGATATTGGACTGACAGTTGACTTGTTTAGATAAAAAATATCAAAAAGATAAAAAAATAAATCCCTCAATAACGCAAGTCATTTATCGTCATAATCGCAATCATTTTTTTAGACTCCTAATAGGTTTCGTGCAAGGTAAAGAACCGATATGGAAGGGATACATTTATGCAGTTGCTCTTCTTGCCTGTGCCACGGTGCAAACTATGCTGCTGGCGCATTACTTCACGAGAATGTATCTCGTAGGCATGAGGATAAGAACCGCCCTGACGAGCGCCATCTATCGGAAGTCACTACGAATGTCTAATGCCGCTAGGAAAGAATCTACCGTCGGAGAAATTGTTAACCTCATGTCTGTTGATGCTCAAAGGTAATAATAAAAATTAATTATCTATTTATTTCATCTTCTGTATACATCTTCAAAAATTAAAGCACAATCTGTATAAGTCAGAAGATTGAGGCGAAATGTACGAAGGTTTTTGCTGATACCAATTACAAGACTACGCCAGAGCAATCTCATCTAAACATCTGACATTGAGATATGCAGGGAGTATGTGCAAACAGTATAATAATAGCAGGGAAGCTTAAGTGTTGTTATGAAATACTAACCAATATGGTAGCTTCTTCCACATTTTATTTTAATTGTTTCTACGAAAGTTAAAAATTATGTTATCATTTGTTCAAGTTGTAACTGTGCTTCGTCAGAGTTATAATTGATATATGACATATGTACACTATATCAAATTTTAGAAAAAGACTAGATTCACCAGAGACAGAAACTAAGTAACTTAGGCTGATTTTACAATTGTCCGGTAACTATTAGTTGTAAAATAATTATAATAAATTGACTATACAGGTAGTGTATCTTAACAAAAGCGATAGTAATAATTCCTCAGATAAAAGTTATCTGTCCATTGAAATATCAGCCCTAAGTCACACAGGTACTGTTATTAATTTCACCAACCTAAGTATAACCATTGGTATATAAGTTAATTCAGAATAAATCTTGACTGTAACATAGCACATATGTTATTTATTTATGTCGCTTTTATCACAGAGTGTAAATCCAACCATTTATAACTTCAAATGCCATCGCGACTGGAGTACATATCGACGCTGGAAAACGATTTTGTCGTATCTGGAAAAAAGGCAATTTTGTTTTATTTTATAATTGAATTCAGGAAAAAAGTTTAGAAAAAGTCAACTTCGTATCATAAAAAGAAACATCGTAGGAATACATTGATCACACCGTCCGATGTAATATTTTTTTCTGAATTCAATTATGCAATAAAACAAAATTGCCTTTATTCGGGATATGACAAAATCGCTTTCGAGCATCGATATATGTATATCTAATGTGCTTTTTATAAGCAAATCTCAAACATATATTCTTTTATTTCAAGAAAATTAACATGATGAATAAATCTTACCATAATTTATTCTTCACAGATTCGTCGAACTGACTGCATATTTGAATATGATATGGTCGGCGCCGCTGCAAATCGCTCTTGCCTTATATTTCCTCTGGGGGATCTTGGGTCCCTCCGTACTGGCCGGATTGGCAGTCATGATCATACTGATCCCGGTCAATGGACTCATAGCCAACAGGGTGAAAACTCTTCAAATAAGACTTATGAAATACAAAGACGAAAGAGTCAAACTTATGAATGAAGTACTTAATGGAATTAAGGTAAAAATATTTCTATTAACTGTAGAATTAACCTTGTTTTATTACAGTTTCTTTGAGAAATAGTAACTTATGAAACTTGATTTTGCTTTTAATATTATATGTGCGTAAACATTCGTCTCGGCTACAAAATGCTTTTCTATACATGGCCCGACACACACTTGGCTGGATTTTATACTATGATAGAATGAACTTCAATGATCATAATTTGCTAAAATTTTCAATTTACCTACTCCTTTATATTGTTCTACCAATTTCACCACATTGAGAAACTTTATTTGAGATAAGTTTTCGCGACCTTTATCTGTTATCAACGCACAGAACATATCTTATTTGACTTCCTTGATATCACTACGCAAATACCAGTTACTACTGTAGTTCATATTTCTAAACAAGTATATTATATCAATACAGTATTCGTAGTTTTAGGACTCCTTAATCTTTTTATTCTTATTATTTATGATAAGAGATTGTGTGTATCATGATTTTTCGTTGCTTTAATTTACAATACCTTTCAAGCAAACTATCTTGTACAAGTACTGGTAATTAAATGTAAAATAATTTTATCCTAAAAGATTAATCTGCCCCCTAATCGGCGAACACATTTTTGTCAAATGATTGCGACTAGTTGGGTATCAGTTGGGATCGTTCGGCCCGCCCATTGGTCCATTCGGTCCAAACGATCCCAACCAGTCGCAATCATTTGACAAAAATGTGTTCGCCGATTAGGGGGCTGGCTAACTTGTTCCCTATTCCAATGATGACATACATGTCAACTTTTTATGTTGAACATAGCTTACAATCTGCTATTCTAATCTTTAATAGATACAATATGTAAAGAAAACCCCGTCTGACCCATATGGATAATAATGGTTAGGTTAGGTTAAAATAAAAAAAAAACATATTTTACATAATCATCATAGTAACAATACTAATGAGTTTTAAAATAATCATTTTTTCCGCGAATTAATTCCAACTTCCAAAAAATTTGGTATTTTTTTTAAAAGTGACGTCATCATTTTTGACGGTATTATTATGAGCGAATAACGACGCAACCGAATGCAACGTGTTCGCACATGTATTAAGTAAAGTTATTTTTTAGGGGGATTTCAAGTTTAGCCCGGCTTTACCTATAATCAGTTATCGATACTTAACAATACCTTCACAGGTCGGACAGGGTTTTCTTTACATATTGTATAATCGACAGTTAAAATCGCAGTCTTTCTTCCCTTTTATTATTATCATTATAAGCCTGTGTTGTTTCACTGCAGTTGTTTATTTGTCCCTATCCGCTGCTATTGTGAGCTAATCCGTTAAGATGTCCAGCTTATCCTGCCATCTTTTGTTAAGATTACCACGTAGTGTTTTCCAGCTATTTGGGATTTTGTCTTTTCGATATTGTAAAATTCAACAAACTATAGTTGTGCCAAGCTCGATAAAGAATAGAGGTAAACAAACCAATTTAACGACCTTGGCACAAGTATAGAAAAGGTTGTTAACATCTCCCTTTTAGCTGTAAACAAGTCGTTGCCTAGCACCGGTCTGTTTACTTCTATTCTTTATCTACTCTACAAAATCAAATTTGCAGTATGAATTCTTACGTCACATTAGAGGAGTGCAGTGTGCAATGCTGTATGTGGCATAAGTACACAATTGTATCTAGCTACGAGAGTGTACTGACCTGTATATGCAGATTTATATAAACGTAACACATATCTTGTAGAAAATAATATAAATGGCTTCAATAAATGTAATATTATCCAAGGAGATTGGCGCTGACAGCTGAAATACAGGCCTTGCCTAGTTCGGTTACAGATACTTAACTCTTTTGTGCTTAAAACTAGCCTATTTTTGTTTGTAAAATATGTTTGTATCCTCTTTCAAATAAATTATTATTATTTACTGATCGAACCTTCAATCAACAGTAATCTATATTAAGTTAATAGCCATAGTCAGAAGAGGAGCTTGTGGCTTAATAATAACAGGCCGATTGATAGAGTTATGTCGCTTACCGCGGTCAGTTTATGGATGTGACCATGTTTACATATGGAGACCTGCGAGCCTCTGAAAGCACGTTCAGCTGTTGGTCCCGGCTGTTAGCCGTCTTTGACAGTCGTTACGGGTAGTTAGAAGCCCGAAAGTCTGACAACCTATCTTTTCGTAATAATAATAATGCCGGACTAAAGAAGACTCTTTTTAAAAAGGATACGTGATGAACTATGGTTAGGTTAAAACTAAAATCAACAACTAGTACAGAAATACATGTTACAATAACAAAAGATTTCTCTAAAATCAAATTATGTACGCAAAATACGCGCATTGTCGAGAAGTTGGACACACCAGCCCGTGTTGTCTATTACCTAGTAAAATTATTTGTCTGTTAATACAGGCTAATAGGTCTTACTATCCGCCTGGATGTAATAATTTGTTTTCATTTAAGTATAAGTAAAACTATTATATTATTATATAACTATTATTATAAATATATAAGTACTAATTACCATCGAAGAACATTAATTCCAAATATAAAGTAGACCTGTCTGATCTAGGTATATGAAAACCTGTGTTTCAGGCTATCGAAAGAGGCAGTAATAAATTTATTTGAAATTAAATTAAAAAAAAGACAATCCATATTTTCAACGACTTAAAGAGTAACTATTTTAAAATTTAATTTTAATATAAATTCATATAATTTTGTATTATTTATTAAAGTGTCTGCATTATGGTGGTTTGCCAAATATTCTTAAACTAGTAGATTACACCTATTATAACTTAAAACTATAAATCTTTAGTACTCTGTTAAACTTGTTATGTAAGTAGGGTCAAAATAAGTATAACGTTTAAAAACGATTCGTAAAAGTACGTTTCGTCCGAATGTTATCACAAACCAAATGTTTTCTTTATCTGACGGTACTGGCTTAAAATAAAGTTTCCTAGGGGCAGTAAAATTGATGTAGCAGGACCACCCTAGGATGTTATGCAATGGGTAATAATCTCTATTCATCTCTATTCCTGTCCATTAATTAATCTAAAATGAGTCATTACCCATTACGTATCATTTGTCATAAGTTTTAGTAAATTTACATTTGTTTACTGACTCGGGTGTATAATAATTCTATGTTTCCGGAAATTCAGATTTGGGTCAATCGTAACACCTAGATATTTGACATGGTCTGTTCTCGCTAAAGTGGAACAAGTGCATTCAATGTCAGCATAATGTAAATTGCAATTGTTATGCTCTTGAATGTTTAGATTAGTAAGCGTTGGATAAGTTTCTCTTTGGAAATAATAGGTATTTTGTTTTATCTGTATTTAGTGTACAGAGATTTTTATGGAGCCAATAAGACACCGTATTACAATATTTCTGTGCTCATAGACGTCGTCCTTTGATTTATGTAGCTGCAAATCATCCGCATATCACATAATGCCAACATTTTGGAATGTCAAATTGCATAGGTCATTTATATCTATTGAAACCAATTTATGTTTTTTTAGTTCAGAACAAATGCACTGACCTATTTTTACACACTGATGGTGGTCAGTGGGGTAATAAGTAGTAAGATGTATACAAGGTATGAAAATCAAAAAAATAATTAGTCCGTCTTATAAATAATAAAAAAATTAAGGCACGTATTTTTTATTTTGTCGAAATTACCAAAAACTACTGAGATATAACCTATTAAAGTTACGGAGTGGGGGCTAATTGCGTCACGCCGTGGTATATTTTGTACCACGGCCTGACGTCATGCGACATTTCAATTCAATATATCTTCCTAAGTATTTGAATGATAGAAAAAATAAAAAATACGTGTTCAATACTTTTTATAAATCTAACTGATGGACATAAAATTATTTTTTACCCAATTGTATTTCCAACTTCAAAAGCTTAGATAGAACCAAGGTACAAAAATATTATAATTAACCAAAAGCCTTGGCTATTAAATTAATATTTTTACTAAAATGTCTGCTAGTGGCCAAAAATATCCTTATTGTTGTGAGTTTGGAAGTGCCAAGTACTTGCCTCGCTTGGGTCTCTGCTCGTACGTCTACGGGTCTAGCCTAACCCACTTAGTTGGGGTGCCCCGTCTTAGTGCCACTACTTTGACTAACGCGTGATTGGTTACAGTTCCAACATTTTCTTTTTTAATTATAAACTAGTGCTTGACCGCAATACCGCCTGATTGTAAGCAATGATGCTATGGTTGATGGTAACGCGCCCTAGTTTATTCAGAGCCTATGCACTCAAAAAAAAACTGAATGAATAGGAAGCAAGATGGCATTTGAGGGACGTGATGCAATGTTAAACACAACAACACGACCAGCGATGCTGCGCCAAAGGGAGATTGATCTGAAGACCCTCCACGACCAAACTCCCAACACAACAACATTTGACGCATCGTACCCGGCACACATTGCAACACAACTGCTCAGACCCGTCCTCCGTACGCCTTTACCAGACATCATGCCGAAACACGACAAATCTCTTGTCGGCAAAGCTTTGTCTGGTGGGTGGTAACTTCTGCCAGAGGTCGTGGAGAGTCTCCAGATCAATCTGGGAGATTGATCTGAAGACCTCCACGACCAAACTCCAAACACAGCAACATTTGGGGCGTCGTACCCGGCACACATCGCAAAACAACTGCTCCTACCCGTCCTCCGCACGGCTTCACCTTAACCTAACATAAACTATAATTTATTGAATTTCATTAAGTTGGCTGTGACATTTCGATCAAATCTATTTTTATTCATCCTGTTTTATCATGCATAATCTAATTCAAATTGTATATTTTGTTTTCAGGTTCTTAAAATGTATGCTTGGGAGCCGAGTTTTGAAGATCAAATACTTAAGATTAGAAACAAAGAAATGAACGTTTTAAAACAGACTGCTTATCTTAATTCTGCTACCTCTTTTATATGGTCTTGCGCACCTTTCCTGGTAAGCGATTTATCATTTATATAACATAAACCTTGACTCACACTATTGCCAAATCAATTTGAACTAAGATAATTTCGATACTTTGTTTTTACATAAACAAAATAACAATAATCTCCTCATGATACTCCGAAAATTATTGTTTATTTATAAGAAATTACTCATTTGTAAAGAGTAGCACCGAAATTATTAAAGTCATGCTGATTCCGAGCGTATTACTGCAACAATACAAAATAAACGTAATTTTAACACAGTAAATTGTAAACACAGTTCTTATTAGTTATCATTATAAACAAAGAGCCAGCAAAAACACCGCCTTCGTCATAATTTGCTCCAATAAGTACTTTTTGGAAATATAGCATCATTATACCTTATTTACTAGTTACATAATACAGTTCAATATTTAGGTAAGTTGTATTTCATAATTGAAATTACATAAGATTCTATTGTCATGAATTTCCATAAAGTAACGACTGATTCCATAACTTATAAAGTTAAATAATCAATAAATTCTCCTAACGTTCTTATCGTAATTTCATGCTCGTACTTTGATAAATCTTGATCCTCAATCACAGTTGATAATAATTAATTATTGTTATATAAATTATGTCATCGATTTGGGCACACAGATTACACGATTAACACAGTCACAGAGATTACACTCTTATCCGTTTTATAAGTCTCAAATATTGTTATTGATAAGCATATTGATGCTTTGATATCATTTTAATACGTTTTACCTACTGATAACACACATTGTCATTATGTTTTAAGCTACAACAAGATAATCCCCAATGAAAGAAATGTAACGATAATAGTTCTTCATACATTATAACTGTTTTATTCCGTAGGTTACACAAAACCCACCCAATTTCATCTTTTACTAGTTGTGCCCCGCGTTGTCACCTGCGTATGTTTCGATTCCGCGGGAATATCGGGATAAAAATAAATTCTTGGTTATAAACCTATCTGTGTGCCAAATTTCATCTAAATCCGTGCAGTAGTTTTTGCGTGAAAGGAACAAACATCTATTCATCCATACTCACAAAATTTCGCAATTACAATAGATCACTTTCACAAAAATTTATTCCAAAGAATTTTTATGACATGAAATAATTGACGTTGAATTTAAGACCAGCAATGGTTTAAATAATTTTGTTTGTTTTCAAGGTGACCTTCCTAACTTTCTTCACGTTTCTGATAACGGATCCCGAGAACAATATCCTGACAGCTGAAAATATATTCGTGTCGATGTCTCTGTTTTACACAATGCACTTGCCCCTAGGTTTACTACCACTCATCGTGGTGTCAGTGATCGAGGTAGTGCCACGACGTGCTCACTCTATACATCTACACATGTGGCTATGGTTCTTTCACATACAGACACTAACACGCATTATCTCCTATTTAAAATTATAACCGAAGAGCGACAGTGCACACGTCAGTTTACATTGTGTTCTGTGGCTTCTGAAATACTGACGATAAACTTGTGCGTCCACTCGCCGAGTCATGATAATAGGTTGGGTAAAGACCAAGAGCGAGTGGACGTGCAAAGTGGTGGTCTAGGAACACAACTTTGACTTGTATGCATCAGTCCAGCCGCTTGCATGGGCACACATAATATAACTCTTGGAATGGTTACGTAGGTATCGCTGATGTCGTTCGGCTGCTTTGTACTGGTAAACGATACCGAAGTGCTGGACTCTAAGAGAGCTTTCGTAGCATTGTCTCTTTTCAACATTCTACGTTTCCCACTGTCAATGCTGCCTAACGTTATATCGAATGTTGTACAAGTAAGTTTATCATAATAGATTATTTTGTCTGTGTGCAGTGTGAAGCTTTATTTGAAGAAGTCAATATCAGTGTCAAGTCGTGAAAGCAATTTGATGGAAATGTGGGGTAAAAAAACGAAACTCACATTAGTAATTAATTAAGCAAGTATGTACTTACTTAATTAATATTATACCTAGACCCTTCATTTGGTATATTTTTTCGATGTCGGTAATGTTTACACAATCATAAGTCGACTCATTATTCAAAATTTCTTTTAACGTTTCTGTGGTCGAGCAACTAATTATGATTTTAACAACTTGCTTCTACATTTCTTTATCGTTTTAATAAATGACAAAGTCTTAATTTATTGGTGTGGAATATCAAAGCAAAGCTTGGTGTGGTTAAATATGTAGTAAATACATGTTTTGTTGCTAACATTCTTCTTATTATTATTTTATCTTCATTATTTTCTACGACTAACCTATTACTATAATTTTAGACATCCGTCGGTATAAAGAGATTGAACAAATTCATGAACTGTGATGAACTAGATATTACATCCGTTGAACACGATCCTAAAGACCGTAAGTGTTATATTTTAAACCTATTTTTTATGAATGAGCAATATTGAAAAAAGGTTTCATAATATTCATGTTATTTCAGCGAACCCGATCGTAATAGAGAATGGTCACTTCACCTGGGGTGACCAAGACGCTGAGCAGGTCCTGAAGAACATCAACCTGCACGTGCCTCGCGGCTCTCTGGTCGCCGTCGTTGGTGCAGTTGGATCCGGCAAGAGCTCCCTTCTGTCTGCCTTACTTGGTGAAATGAACAAGGTTTCCGGACGAATCAACACATATGGTACATGTCACTTTCAACAAAACTTGTTATGCATATATACCTTTATATTTATAGTGTTATCTTGCTGCGCCCTAACAAGGCTATGTACCTACTCACTAGTTTAAGCCTAGTAATAAAATTGTGTTCATATAATTTATTTGTTCTATAAATTCTAGGTAGCATAGCTTATGTTCCACAACAAGCGTGGATACAGAACGCGACGCTTCAGGACAACATTCTGTTCGGCAAACCGCTCGACAAGCAAAAGTACATCAATGTCATCGATATGTGCGCTCTCAAACCTGACTTCGAAGTACTGCCTGGAGGAGATCAAACAGAAATCGGAGAGAAAGGTAAAGTATTATATAAATATTGATACATGTTGTCGGCAAACAGTCACTGTTTTAACACTAAACAAATGGTGATTTTCTGTGCGTAGGTATAAACCTGTCTGGTGGTCAGAAGCAGCGCGTGTCGCTGGCCCGCGCGGTGTACTGCGACGCCGACAACTACTTCCTGGACGACCCGCTCAGCGCCGTCGACTCGCACGTCGGCAAACACATCTTCGACAAGGTACGTCTGTCGTCGGGCAACGGAGCGGGACGAGGGACGACACTGATCCTCTCTCTCTCGCACAGGTGTTGGGCCCCAGCGGGCTGCTGAAGAACAAGACGCGCGTGTGGGTGACGCACAACGTGTCGTACCTGGCGCAAACGGACCTGGTGGTCGTGTTGCGCGACGGGGAGGTGTCGGAGGCCGGCACCTACCAGCAACTGCTCGAGAAGAAGGGCGCCTTCGCAGAATTCCTCATACATCATTTGAGCGACGCCGAGCTGACCTCGCCCGAAGGTAACTAGTTGGTGACACAACGACCAAATCGGCTCGCATGGGTCGGTGTGTTTCTTTTCCACATACTGGACTTCCTCCGGCGTTTGCCAGTCGCTTCTATTACGACATGTTTCAAATTTTAATTAACAGATTGCGATAAATAACAAACCAATATAAAAATTTCTTAAAATTTTATTCCAGAATTGGACGAAATCAAACATGAACTTGAAAGTAAACTAGGCACTGAATTCCAGAGCAAATTACAGCGAGCTCGTTCGCTTTCCGAAAGCGCATCAGAGTCAGAGCCAGCAGCAGGTAACTGAATATAACATTCTTAAGGAGAATCAATCAAAATAATAGCGTTATTATGCAACATTATTTTATATTTATGCGAAACCCGAAACACATGTCCAGTATTTTTAAGTAAAGAAACTATATACAAAATTTCTAAAAGATATCATGAATAACCACAAAGTTATGAGCTTATTGTATTTCTGGCTGTCCTAAAACAGAAAAAAAAAAAACAAAATATAGTCCACGGTCCACTCGGGCGGGCGGGCGATACGTTGACCTCTGGCATCAGCTGTTGCCCGGCAACAATTTCTAAATGTATTTCGGAAAAATATAGCATGGTGTAAAAATGATTGCAATCGATTCAGTTGCTTATTCTAATCAAACTATATTCAGGTTTCGCATTACCAAAAAATAACGTTGTATTAGAACTACTAAGAGATAGTAAAATTGAGGTTTTTCATGTGATTTTCACGTATTACCACTTTAATTTTCTAGTCAGTGATAAGGTATGAAACGCACTGTTTCATAGATTAGGCTTCATGTCCTCCGTGTTATCAAGTTGCCAGGGTGATTCACGATACATAAAGTGATCTAATCTTACTCTTACGACCTAACAAGTGTGTTGTTAAATGTATATTGTGACTGATAACTGTATGCTGTAAATAACCATAATACATCTTCTTTCTTCGTCTCTAGGTGACCGTGCTGGCAGTGTGAAGAGAAAAACACCAGAAACTGCCACTCCGAATGAATTGAAAGAGAAAAGTAAACTCATAGAAGCTGAAAAAACTGAGACTGGAAGTGTAAGTTAATTATCCCTTCTATATTAAAATGTTACCTGCGACTAAGTCGTGCCTATGTTCTTCTCCACGTTATGGTCCACCCATGTGCCAAATGCCATGCAAATGCGTGCATGCGTAACAATCAAACACACAAAAAATCAAACTTTTCAATCTACACGTATAACTCGCGCGAGATAACTGTGCACCTCGCTCTGTGACGTCATTCGAACGTTACCGTTTGTAAAAAATGAGAATTATGTATGTTAAAAAAATATAAATTGCAATTTTTTTATATTAATAAACGGTTGTCTTGATGATAAAGCGTCATAATACTAGATCATTTCAACCAACAGGCTTCACTGACGCGTCGAAAATGTACAAACAAAAAAACTCAATAAAAAAAAACTCAGCAAAGCAAAAACTCCACAGAAACAGTAATAACAACAAGGGATTTAAACTGTATTTAGACAATTGTAACAAAGATGCTAACGCTACTCATCGCTTACGACGAATGCGGGTCGCCGCGCGGGGAAGCGGGAGAGGAGTCGCATTCCTGCGAGATGCACAGTTAACTCGCGCGAGTTATATATAAAAATATACGCGTACATTGCAAAGTTTTGACGACGGCGGTTTCAAAAAATATACAAAACCTGTATATGCGATATTTTTAAACATCACAGACGTTTTCAACAACCCCATATAAAAATCATAATACTGTCTGTCGTCTGTCACTCTAATTTCTTTTTTTTTTATTCCTAGGTGAAATGGGGCGTATACAAACACTACCTGATGAGTGTAGGAATTTGCTCATCCGTAATCACAGTACTCATGAATCTCATTCTGCAAGTTTTCCAAGTCGGCTCCAACTATTGGCTTACTGAATGGGCGAATGATGATAAAATGGTAAGTTCTTTCATTTTATTGTTAATGCAATATTAGTATTAATGAACCGTGATATACGACCGCGTTATAAGATTAATATGATTATTTACTGTTTGAATGACCGTAGTGTTATCATTTATCAGTACAGTCACTAATCTTGTTTATGTTATTTATTTTAAGTACAACGTTATTTTTTGTTTATACGAATCCTGAATACTGTTACGGGCTAGGGGTACTAAAATACCGGTTAAGGGTTACGAAGTTTATTGGCAACGAAGGTACAGTCGATTGTAAGCAATGACAAGTAGAATGTTCTTGACGTTGCACCGAAGTCTTCACTTACGTCCACGAAGTCCGTATTGTTAAACACACAATAACACTACAGATGTTACTTCACGTAGTACTCAATGTTTTCTTTACAGTTGTCGCAGTAGGTATTCTTAAAGATCGCTTCTTAAGTATCGCTTGTTTTCGTCTCGGTAGTCAAATGCAGACTGACTTGCGCTGGCGTCACGGCGCTATATATAGTCCAGCTGATCGAACATTCCAGAATCGTCTAGACGTAATAATAATAGCGCATAACTTCGAGTACATTCAGTAAGTACCTACGGTAATTTCCGGAAATAGGTTTCTAGAAATTTCGATGTCGTCACTTAGTTGACAAAATTGATAAAACGAAAGTGAACGAAAATTCGATAGGCCACCTTAAGTCTCGGAATGCGTTTTTATATTACACCTAGACAATGTCTAGGTCTCGAGTTATAGGGCTTAAAAGTTACGCACTGCATGTCACGCGATATTGAACCTTATGCCCTCGACATAAGGTGCATACATATATGTAGTTTGTTCAGAATAAGCAACTGGACCGATTTCAATCATTATTACACCATGTTATATTTTTCCCAAAAATATTTAAAAATTATTGCAGTTTGGTTACCGAGTGTCAGGCGCACAACACAGTTCATGGCAGATCATAGTCACTAGGCGCGTGCGCACACAATACGTTCTAAGTAAAAATAACACATTTAAAGTAAATTATACTACACTTTATCACTTCGGCTGTTGGATGGGCTCAGTGGTGCAATAAAAGAAGCGGACTGTATAAAATAGGTGTATTAGCGTAACTAACAATAAAATGCGTAAGAACAATGAAATGCCCGTGGCGGAGCGCGTCTGTGAGCTTTAGTGGTGAGGCGCGGCGACGGTACCGAGCTCGCTGCCCCGCACCCCGCGCCGTCCATGCGCCGACAGCTGTATTAACGAGTAAAGCATATAATATCTACCTACACTTGACCGTAGCGACAGTTCAAAGCCTGCAAGTGTGATGAAAAATTGTATCAGTAGCTAATTACAATACAAACAAATTATTATCAATAAAAAGTGTAAAAAAAAAATATATAATATTTAAATATTTTTATAGGGACAACCAGGATACATAACAAGCTCATAACATTGTGATTTTTCATGATAAACTCGCGCCTCGTGGCATACTTGGAAAGTAACGATCTCGTCAGTGACTGACAATACGAGTTTCACCGCAAGCGATCAACTGGGGACTTACTAGTATATGCCAATCACTTGTGGAACGAGGCGATCAAGAAAAATGGGGAAACGATTGCCGTGTCCCTAGATGTCTCGAAGGCCATCGACCGGTAATGGCACGCTGGCCTTTTGAGTACCTAAGCTTCCAGCGTACGGCATTTCCCCTGGCCGGACTTGCTGGGTAAAAGACTTCCTGATTGAACGGTCCCTCAGAGTTGTCAACGGATGCTCGTCGGTGTCCATGTCGACTAATGCCAGTGTTGCTGTTCTCTTCGCAACTGTATTCCTGTTGCATATTAACGATCTGCTGATGCCCGGTATCTATGGGTATACAGATGACAGCACAGTTGTGGAGAGATATCTGCGGAGTGCATGGTCTAGTAGGGAATAAATCCGGTCCGAAAGAGACGCTATGGTGGAGCGTACGAATGTTGCACTACAGCCAGTCTCCGCATGGGGCGAAGCCAATCTTGTGGTATTCAAGGCCGCCAAAACACAAGCGTGTCTATTCACCGCCAAAAAGAGCCCGTTCACCTTGGCTCCTACATTTCGGAATGTATCCTCGGAGTGCACCGACCGCCTTCAGCTTTTTTTGGGAGTTGAGATGACCTAAACTTTGGGCGGTTCATTGAGTCCAAAGCCGAGGTGTTGGCCAGGAAACTTGGCATTATTGCAAAGGTCCGGCGGTACTTTCATACCGTACCGTATAAAATTAGAAGCTGTCCTTCTAATTTTATACAAAGTGCAGGTCTGTTCGTGTGTGCAAATGCCACATGGCAACTTTGGATTCTGTGAAGAGGCGTGTGAAGAGGGTAATTGGCGACATAGATTTGGTTCAAAACGACCTCCAGAGCTTAAAGTATAGGCGTAGAGTGGCCAGCCTGTCGGTGTTCTATAGGATGCATTTTAGAGTGTGTACCCGGGAATTGCATGACTTTCCTCTTCCCCGTTCCATCATCAGATGACACCACTACGATCCGGAGGAAACGTTTCGCCTCATCTTTTGTACCGCGTGCATCGAAGGACCGGAATAATTTGCCAGCGGCGCTGTTTATATCTGAATACATTTTAAGTGTCTTCAAGGATAGAGTGAATAGGCTCTTAATAAACTAGCGCATTTTACCATCAAGGATTGCATCACTGCTTACAATCAGGCGGGATTGCAGTCAAGCACTAGTTTATAATATTCAAAAAAAAAATATACCTTTTTGGAATTTTGTACTTAAATTATTTACATAAAAATATTGGACACGTGTTACGAGTTTCGCATATATAAAAAATAACGTGTAGAAAATAATGATCTTGATGTTTGCGACACTTGTTTTAACCAAACTGTTGAGGTGGACTGTATAATTATTGATGTTTAATTAATGAAAGGATAGAAGTGTCTCACATGGTTTATTTCGCGGTACAACTAGTACCGCAGTCCCAGGCGGCTTGCTGCGGTGGTGGACGAGTGACGAAAGAGGCCAGAAGCGGCAAGCCGCCGATCTTTATACGTGGCCCTTAAAGAGCTTTTCGACTTATGCAATCAGTGTCAATTGGGTTGTATCCTAAAAAATAATTTAATGTCCATCAGATAGATTTATAAAAAATATTGAACACGTATTTTTTATTTCTTCTTTCATTCAAATACTTATGAAGATATATTGATTTGAAATGTCGCATGACGTCACGCCGTGGTACAAAATATACCACGGCGTAACGTAATTAGCCTCCACTCCGTAACTTTCTCATCTTTTTTATTATCTATAAGACGGACTAATTGTTTTTTTTTTTAATTATTTTCATACCTTGGATACATCCCTATTGACACTTTTTTGGATATATAGTATTTAATGATATAGAAAAATATTTTTTAACCATCGCACAAGCCGTTGAGAGTCATTATTGTGTATTCTTCTTTAATTTAGCACTATATTTCCAAAATTTGGAAATCTGGAGCCTTTACTTTTATTAATATATGTATGTTATATATTTCCAAATTTGCTAGCTAACCCGTATTTGTCGACTAAAGTCCAAAACTAGTAACTAAGAAATTTAACCTTACATTACATTTAACTTAAACTTTTATAATAAAAACAATTATTTATTGCTTAATAATAGCATTCAGTTACAAACAGCAGAAGAGCTTTTCATTAAGTTCAAATTAACAGTGGCTCCCAAACTAGACAGCCTGTATCTTGGTGACTTTATCTTGGTAAATAAATAACTGTGTTTTTCGTGTGCAGCTCGTAAACGGTACGGTTGATACTAAGCGACGTGACATGTATCTGGGCGTGTACGGCGGTCTCGGAATCGGACAAGGTAACATAAACTACACTTCAATTAACCACTGTTATTATTACCATACTGACGATTACAAGAAAACTTAATTATACAGGGCCAAATTAAATAAGTCACGTTAAAGAAGTGATGTTTATCGACATCTCGATAGGACATAAAAACGATTGAAAACAGAGTTTCACAAAAATATATATAAATTTTTGTTTTTATTCCATCGTGTTTAGATATCGATTGCCATTCAGTGTTCAGAGTTTTGCTAGATAATTTAATGTGACCCTGTATTACCTATTCAATAATTTTTCAAATTAAATAATGGTGTTGGAAATGTCTTAATCACCACGGCTGGTGGTCGCAGTATGTATTTACACATAATACACCACAGCAGGAGTTCTGATGTCTATCCTCTTATTATTATATTTTATAATAATAAAAAGATAGAATTATAATTAATATGAACTATAATTATATTTTAGACACATTAGAAAATTAATCTATTCGACACTTACAACAAAACTAATACTAATATTTGGTAAAAGAAACTATTAATAATGAATACATTATTTATACAATATTTTATGTTTATGTAACTATTTTCTATATGCATATTCTTTTATAAAAAAAAATTGAAAGTTGTCTTTATTATATTATGTAATTATATCTATTGCATGGCCTTTAAAATATTGTTACTAACCAAAGAACTTTCTATGTGCATGGCAATCATTATAACATTAGATTCAATTTAGTTAAAAATAACATACAAGAGTCGTGAAAAAACCTGAATCACAAATCATTTAGAAAAAGAAAAAAAAAGTTAGAATTGCCGAAGTATTCAAAAATTCAAAATATCTTACAGTATTTTGCCCACTCATTTTTTTACAATCAGGGCAATATTTGTACAAAAACTTTTTATTATCTAATTAGAAGAAAAATGAAAAATTACTTTATTAGAATTATAGTAAAATAAAAACACTTTAAAACTATAAAAACCAGAAAACAAAGATGCCATAAGGATGACTTAGTATTGCGTTCTAATTAATTTTCACAAAAAAAAAAAAAAACTGGACGTAAATTTCTAACAAAATTTTATTATCTAACGAATGGTAGCTAGTACGTCCCATAGTGATCCTTGTTCGTAAATATCCCGTATGAGTTGCACAATATTCTGTGCGCTTTATTGCAATATATTAACGATTTTCAAGTTGTTGATATTGGGACTTGTGACTTTTGTATGTTAAACTAGTATTTTCATCTCCTTTTTATGAAATTGCATGGTTAATCTTCTTTTAGACATTTATTTTCTGAAATATTTAGTATTCTCCTTAAAATTAGCAAATAACACGCCTGTGCTCACTAAAAACGGTCTGATTAATATACCATTTAGTCAATCCATTTTTTACGACAGTTAAATATCAATGGTGCAAGTCCCACAGGCTTACTTGCACCTTCAATAATTTATTTATCAAAATGGCTCCAAAACTACAACACATTGAATATTGTGTATTGGGTCCTAAAAAAACATGAATCAAGCATTTTATGTACACTTACGGGACGAAAACGTAAAGCAGTTTTTTAAACTTCCCTTTCACTCCAAATGTTTTTCTGGTGAAAACTAAACATGCCTTCTGCAATAGAGAATAGTAGTGATGCTGTTTTGATGTTTTCACTCCGCGAGTGTACTAGTTGGTGGGTCCTACGTCCTACGGGATAATACTCTCGGGAGGTTCTGGCGGCGCCTACAGTCCGTGGTTGTGTAGTGGTGTCGGTGTCGGTGTCGTCGCTGGCGCTGTACCTGGGCACGTTGGCGGCGGCGCGCGCACTGCACGCGGCGCTGCTCAACGGCGTGCTGCACGCGCCCTCCATCGGCTTCTTCGACTGCACTCCCGTGGGCCGCGTCCTCAACCGGTTCAGCAAGGACGTGGACGTGCTCGACAATGTGTTACCCATGACGCTCAGAGGATGGACCTCCTGCTTCTTTGCGGTATGCGATGCCTCTCGCAGGCGATGCGGCCCTTGCACGTGTGGAGTGCGACACTGGTACAACTTGAACGCTACATATGTATACAAACAAACACGCACACATTTAGACCCGTCTTACAGAACCTCGCTCAAAACATAAGCTGTACTTAAAATTCGTTTCAGACCATGTAATTGGTTGAAACTCATTTTAAGTAATGAGTCCTTAAATTTCTGTAATACATATGTGATTTTGAATGTAGAACTGCGAATAGAATTTGGTTTTGCATGTAATGATTGATAACAAAAAAAAACAATTAGAAACAATTCCGAAGTGATTTAACTAAAAACCGGTGTATAAGCTTGCAAGAAACAGTAGGTATATAGTTATCTCTTCATGAACAGGTTCTAAACAGTTTTAATGGCGGTAAGGACCGTCGATTGGCTTTATTTCTAGAGTTGACCAAGTGTTGCACTTTATACTGCAATGTTTTACGCAGATCGCTTATAGAATTTTCATATTATTATGTATTTATTTATAGAACTTCTAACGGCTTCTAAGTTTTTGAGCCCCAAACTATAGCGGCGTGCCTCACATGTTTCTACCTAAGAGGCCTGAAATATCAACATGGGATCAGTTTATAAATAATAATACATCGTTTTTAGATCTTTCTTCTTTTGTACGTACTTAGATAATTATTTTTCTTACTTTCTTTGCTTTCTTTTGTTTTAACCCAGGAATTAGATGTATGCTAAAATAAGCTTGCATGTAAATAACCTAGTGTAGAAGTTGAGCTCAAAGAAATGACCAAAGCCGCTAATTTAGTGATAAATTCAACCAGAACGCGTCATGGATCTTCAAGTTTATTCACGCACTAAATTTCTTGTTTTGGTATTAGCAAAACTGAACACCAGATTTTGGCACAAACGAACAACCAAGTGGAATTTGTGTCGTGATGCTGTTAACATTATTTCGCTTAACATTTCGACTACAAATATGAGACGTTATGATCCAGGATAAAAGCTGACGGTAGTAACGCTATACCAATTTATATTTCCTGGTAACGGTACTCAGAATACATACATTTTGATATTGTCCGTGTTATATCTATACATATAAATCAATACATAAAGGGCAAATTGGCTCAGACTATAGGAAATAACTTTGGTTCTGTTTGTTTTTGTATAATTCAGATTCTGAAAATAGACGAGCCTCTTTGTATTAAGATTGTTCAATAACAAGTAATGGCGATCGATGGATTATACTTGGTGCCCTAGTGGATAAACTTGACAAACTGTAACGCGATATGTTGGATTTTTCGCTAAAAATTATTTCGGTTCATAATCCTAACATCTGTAATATTTTCTCTAAATAGCTGTAGTATGTATCTTACGCACTTACACTATCAATATCCACCAACTTAGCGCCGTGTAGCCCCTAATGTTTGAAGCATACGTATCGTAAACAATGTATTCATTATTAGTAGAAGTGTCGCCCAGTGACGAGCGCCCGTGCGTGGTGTTCGGCTAGGTACTAAACGAGTGTCCATGGATCTTGTTGCAGCGTTAGGATCAATTTTTGCTGACCTAATGCCATTTCTGGCATGTTGGCGGGCGGCGAGGTATCTCCACGAGCTATTGTTGGGCCATGTGTTAAAGGCACCATTGCAATTCTTCGAAGTGACACCCGTTGGCAGGATTCTCTCTAGATTTTCTAAAGACATGGACATTTTGGACACGTCTCTTCCTTCGCAGATCTCCGACTTGATGTGGTGCATTTTTGAGGTAATCTCACCACTGTTAACTATTCATTCCATTTTTATGGCCATTCGGTTATGTTGGTGGGTATTTTTTTGTTTTATGATTTTGTCTGTGTTTGTGCAACATTATTTTCGTCTTATTTGTGAGGTGTTAGTGCGAGCTAGTTAGAAAAACACTGTTGTGTTTGCAGTCCACATTAAAAAATGCATGTAAAAAATCTTTTCAATTTATTACTAAACTCGTTATAACTTTCCATAAAAAGTAAGTTTTATAATATACCGTTTCATCATCATCATCATCATTATCAACCTTTTTATCGTCCCAATGCTGGGCACAGGTCTCCTCTCATACAGAGAAGGATTGAGCGTAATCACCACGCTTGCTCAATGCGTGTTGGCGATTTCAGACTTACAAGTCCAGGTTTCCTCAAGATGTTTTCCTTCACCTTCAGTCATTGGTGTCCTAGATATACTTAGAAAGTACATATAACTTTAGAAAAGTTACATTGGTACTTGCCTGACCTGGAATCGAACCCGCGCACTCATACTTGAGAGGCTGGTGTTTTAACCACTAGGCCACCACGACTTATAACGTTTATTATTATTTAATTATCAAAATCAGCATTCGATTTCATTGAAACATTTAATATCTATGTTGTATACGATTGGTAGAGTTATCAAATCCAAGGTTTCATATTTGGTCGCATAAAATTAAAGGTCATATTCGCCTGTCTTTGCGTGCCATAAATCAAAATACTTTTACTGTCAAATAATTTGCACAGTTAATTAACGAGAGTTGCGGACACTAGTCCGTTCTAGTGTATAATTATTATTATTTACCATAATTGCTGATGTCAAAAGAATCCTTTAAATTAGTCATTAAAACAGGTTTTTGGAGCAAATATTTCAGAACGTTAGCTTAAATTGTTCATATATCAGCTTTTGCAGATATAGAAATTTACAAATAAAGAAAGGAGCAAAAAAGTCAAGTAATTTAATAAAGTCTATGATTATGACCAAAAATCAAATTATACGAAAAAAACGTGTAATTCGTTTTGAAATTAGGACTTGAAATTTTATGCGAACCAAGGAGGTTCTATTGCTTATTTTTTGTTGCCTCGCTTTTATGAAACTACAAGAACTATAGAGTTTGTTGTGTTCTGGTATTTTTTATATTTTACTGTAAAAAAAAAATATATATTTTACTGTAAAATTATAAAAAAAATATATGTTTTACTGTAAAATTATAAAAAAAAGACTGTGCAAAGGGCACAGTATTTTTTTTATAATTTTACAATTCACTATAGTGTTTTAAACAATACGTATTCAATCACCTCGAAAATTAAGTTTTATTTTTAAATAAAGTTTGTAAACTGATCCCAAAAAGGCGCTTGTTTATTTACCTACATGTTTTTGTTACGTTCACCAAATCGAAATTATCTGGAATGGATAAAATTTGTTGCTGTCTGTACATTTTAACTATTTTTTAAAGTTATCCAAACTTAACCACACATTTTATTCAATCCTTGTTTCTTTGTCACTTGATTCATTTTTCTGTCATTATAAAAGACAGCATCTATTTGTATCTACAACCATATCATCAAATAATCTTGCATTACTTTTATTAACATAGAGGAGACGTTCATTTGTTTTATAATACAAAAAGTTAATACTTACAACTTTTTATATAATAAAATAAATAAACGTTAGTGAACTTATAACTTAAAAAGCTTATAACAATATCTGATCAAACGAACGAAAATTTGGTGTACTATACGGTTTCTAATGGAAAAATAACTACTATTTGAAAACAAGTCGTTCATAAATGTGGTGCAAAATATATTTTGATTATTATAGTATTTATAAGTTTCATAAACCTAACAGATCATGAAATGTCTGTAGGTACTGGGGACGCTTTTCGTGATAAGTTTCTCTACGCCTATATTCATGGCCGTGATTATTCCCATCGGCATAATTTACTACGTAATCCAACGGTTCTACGTGGCAACGTCGCGGCAACTCAAGAGACTAGAGTCTGTGTCGCGATCACCTATTTACTCGCACTTCGGCGAGAGCATCACAGGCGCTAGCACCATTCGAGCTTATGGCGTGTCGGAAAGGTAAAGGTTAAACATTCCACAAACAGCCACTATTTTATACAATATGTAAAGAAAACCCTGTCCGACCCATAAGGATAATGAAGGTTAGGTAAACACATGACCAAATATAAAATAAAATTTTACGTAATCATCATAGTAACAATACTAATGAATTTTGAAATAATCTTTTTTTCCCGCGAATTAATTCCAATTTACTTGAACTTTGGCGGTATTATTACAAGCAATGCGACCACGTGCCGCGTGCCCTGCCCCCTGTCCCCCGCGGAAGTTTTGCCAACCGCACATGTAATAAGTTACCTCTTTTTGCGAAATAATATTTATTTTTAGGGGGATTTTTTTTTAAGTTTAGCTTGGCTTTGTATCCATTAGTAGAATCAGTTATCGATACCTAACAATACGTTCACGAATCGGACAGAGTATTCTTTACATATTGTATATTCACGCAATAAAAGCTTGTTTTGAATTTTCATTGAACGAATACCAAGCAATACTACTCGCACGAGTTGACTGTGCACCTATTTTTGATGATAAAGCGTCATGATACTAGGTCATTTTACTCGTGATGTTTTGCAATTAAATTGCTACATGTGGACTGAAATATAATGCAATATTGGTGCAACCAACAGGTTTCACTAACACTTCAAAAGTGTAAAAAACAAACTTATAAAAAAAACTTAACAGAGAAAAAGCTCCACAGAAACAGTAATAACAACAGAGGAATAAATAAACTGTATTTATACAATTGCAACAAAGATCCTATAGCGATAGCATCTTTGTTGCAATTGTCTAAATACAGTTTATTTATTCGCATTCGCCGTAACCGCTTAGTAGCGACTAAGCGGTTACGGCGAATGCGAAGCGCAAGGAAGCGGGAGAGGGTTACATTCCAGCTAGGCGGACAGTTAATTCGCGCGAGTAGTACAATTTTTATTTTCACGCATCTATTACCGAAAGTGAAGTAAGTGCATATAGGTAGATGATCTTATGTTGGTGATGTTATATTAATTTCGTTTGGTCCACAGGTTTATCCAAGAATCAGAGCGTGGTGTGGACCACAACCAGGCGTGCTACTACCCAAGCTGCATTGCGAATAGATGGTTGGCAATCAGGCTCGAGATGATCGGCAATCTCATCATATTCTTCTCCGCGATGTTTGCAGTGCTGAACAGAGACACTATCAACGCCGGACTTGTCGGCCTCTCCGTCAGTTACGCCTTACAGGTATATAAACAAACGTTATTTTGATTGGATTACAATACATTGTCAAAATCATAAACCTGTAATAGCGTAGCACACATTATGTGTGTTTTCTAACTATTGGTAAATTTGTTTTCAGATCACACAGACTTTGAATTGGCTAGTGCGCATGACATCAGAAGTTGAAACGAACATTGTTGCAGTGGAAAGAATAAAAGAATATGCAGAGACAGAACAAGTGAGTTAATGTGAAATTAGCACCATGGAAGTGTAAACTACTGGGTAGAGGTGACAGTCTGAACATTGTTGTTATGTTTTGCGATATAGGAAGCGGCGTGGAAGTTATCCCCCGGGCCGGGCGCGTCGTGGCCGGAGACGGGCGCGCTGCAGCTGGAGGGACTGACGCTGGCGTACCGCACCGGCGCCGAGCCCGCGCTGCGTGACGTCACGTGCACAGTGGCGCCGCGCGACAAGCTCGGCATCGTGGGCCGCACCGGCGCCGGCAAGTCCACGCTCACGCTCGGCCTGTTCCGCATCGTCGAGGCCGTGGGCGGCCGCATCCTCATCGACGGGCTGGACATCGCCTCCATGGGCCTGCACCAGCTCCGCTCGCGCATCACCATCATCCCGCAGGACCCGGTGCTCTTCTCGGGCACGCTCCGCATGAACCTGGACCCCTTCGAGACGTTCTCGGACGAGGACATCTGGCGCGCGCTCGAATACGCGCACCTGAAGCCCTTCGTGCAAGGTGAGTGTCTCTAGGCCAGGCGGCTCGCTTCGTATTTCCGTGTACTCACTCACAGCACTTGCAGGACTCTCGGCTGGGTTGCGCCACGAGGTGGCAGAAGGCGGTGAGAATCTGTCGGTGGGACAGCGCCAGCTCGTGTGTCTGGCACGCGCACTGCTACGCAAGACGCCGCTGCTTGTTCTGGACGAGGCCACGGCTGCCGTGGATCTTGAAACAGACGAACTCATCCAGGTGCGTACGACCCTGTCCCTTTCTCTCTCCCGCGTCCACTTGTTCTGTCTCACTTTTCCCCTCGTGTTGCAGAAAACGATCCGCTCCGAGTTCGCGTCGTGCACGGTGCTCACCATCGCACACAGACTCAACACCATCATGGACTCCACCAAGGTCATGGTGCTGGACAAGGGACAACTTGTTGAGTACGCGCCTCCCGAACAACTATTACAAGACAAGAACTCTATTTTCTATAGCATGGCCAAGGATGCAGGCCTAGTTAATTAATTATTACACTTAAAATTCACTAACTTATCCATTCCTATTAGTGAATTGATAATATTGAGACTCATCTCCATGTGATAGACGATATCGGCACAGACACGTTATAATTATAATATGTTTATAATTAAACTAACTCCGTGTAGTATTACTTGCAACTTTTAGTTTCGTTGTTCACATCATAGTTGCAAGCTATTTATTGTTAAAGTAAATGTTTTATCAAACATGTGTTGCCGCAACTGACATTGGGTAAAATCGTCTGGGCTTTGTCCAAATTTCCGCCATTAACGAAACCTATGCAACTGAATGCTAAGACTTTATTTAACAAATATTACATTTAAAAAATCTGGCAATGATAAGTTATAATTATGCTAAATGAAACGAATTAAAAAAAAAAAAACAATCTTTTCAATGATTTTACCTAAACGCTTTGATTGATTTTAACCAATCTTAAAAATTATTCGATTCGACCCCATAAGTGACTGGCAATAAGAATATTGTCAAAATTAAAAAAAAAAAACTGCCTGCCCATGAGCGCAAGCGAATTCTTTATGGATTTTTACGCTTTATTTCACACTCTTAGTTGAGAATTTTTAGATATAATTTTTTTACCCGTTATTATTTATATTTTTACACGATACAACTGCACGAAATGTTGTTTAAATTGTCTATAATATCTAAATATTGCGAGCGTCACTCGTGGTGTCAAGACAAACCCCATGATATCTCATTTTAAGGACAAAAAATAACTATAGTCTGTTTTTAATCCCAGAGACTAACATTTAAGACAACACCAACAAGACCAGTCACAGTTTCATCTCGACGACAATGAATGGTCAAAAGCTTTCAAAAATCGAGGGAAATTAGACGTATTTTTTGGCAGATTGACACCGAGATCAGATTGCGAACGTTTTTAAAATTAAGAGGATCATCCCTAACTCGTGTCAGACCTCTGGAATTAAAAAACGAAATCTACCTACAGATATTTTTTAATGGTCTTTTTTAATGGTTTTAATGGTCAAATATTTATTTTTAATGGTCTACTCAAAAATATATATTACTCCTTATTTAATATACTATTCAATTACCTAGGTCTCTTTAGTGGTCGCCATTAGGCCCACAACTTCCCATTGTCTTTTGCTACAGTCAGTATTGTCTATTACTTGTGTGTAATTTGTGCTCAACTCCGAATGGAAACTCTTGCTGCCACTAAGTTATTTTACAATAGTCATTGTAATGAAGAGAAAAGTTAATGCATTTTATACCTCCCAATATTAAATATTAGCATGTTAGTAAAATAGCAAAAATTTAAAGCATTTACTACTCATCACGGTAACAAAATGAATAATAGTGATTAAAATATCGAAATAGTACTTAAGCATAAGACAGGGTGACATTTTATGAGTTTCTGCTATAGGTAGTGGTATATTGTTAAATTAAGCTTAAATCATGCCACTTTAAAAGACAAGTTTGATCCCAATTTGAGAAGAAATTGTAAAAACTAGAGTACTAGACTGACATTTTTCATAAGAATATAAATATTATTTTTGTCTGTATGATAGGTATGTACATGTACAATAAAGATTCGTTTTCGTTATTTTCAGTAGAACGTCAATTTTGTTCAAATACAATTTCTTCCAAATGGTAATCGTTGTAAACGTGTCCTTGCACACGAGCACAACTCACGTAGACGAGCTGTCGTCAAAGTTTTGCTCGTGTGTATGCACACTTATATTTCACAATGTGTTCAATCATAAGAGTTACTGACATTATTTTAGGATGCGTTGTCGTCAGATTGATTGTATCAAGAATTTATTACTGAGATTACCACCACACAAATGGTAGGAACATGTGTAGGTTAGTTGAAACGCCGCTCGGTCGCAAACATGTTTCAGGGATTTGTTGTTTTTTATAAGAAATATAATTGTTATGTTAGACCCTGTAATGTGCGCTTGCCGCTTGCGATACTAATTATTATCCCAAGTGACCTGGAGTTGTTATTATAAATTTAACCAGCGTTATTTAAATACCCTTATTGTTGGATTACTTTTTTCACTTAATTTTGAGACTTAATTTTATCACATTTACTTTAATTAATTATTAAATGGATTCAAAATTTTGCACGTGGGTCACTATTCAAGAAGGCCTTCAATTACATTTATTTCCATGTTACCACGCCCCGGCTGCTCGATCGTTATTTGTTTTGAAAGTACTTAATGGTATTATATAAGTAAAGAATTCTGCATATACAAATACGTATAAATATAAAAACTATTCACATTTTTTCAGTATAAATATAATGACACTTAATGCGGTATGTTTTTGTAATAAATGATCACATTGTATAATCACATTTAATAATAATTTTATTCTTGGTAGACATATTATAGTATTATATTTCCTATAATTATTTGTAGCTTTAAATTCCTTTATGTTAAATAAAGAACTATTCATTGTATTAGCCACATATACCTTTATAGCTATGATGTAAAAATAATTTTGTTGTAATCAGTCAACAAAATGTGAAAAATAAAGATCACAATTTATTTTAGAGGAGGCTACTATAGCCATCCAAATTAGCGCGGAAGATACTTATATTATATATGGAAAAAACAAGGATTATATGTAGTACACACTGTAGAAATAAACAAGCTATCAGCACACGCAATAATGCGTCTTACGATCTTACTGCCAATGACAAGTGATATAAATAATTATTTATTACGTGGGGGGTAACTGTGAAAAAATAAACAATTAGTTTATAATATCTCTTTATATGTTGATAGGCATTTTTATTTTAAGCTATGGACTCCTACACCAGCGGTGTACGCCACATAGCGGCTTCTATCTAGTATCCTGTTGCAGGTGTGCTGGAATAGATTTATTGTGAAATAAACATCACGACTGTGCCTGCACTGTCTTTTCTAATTAGTGTATGGACCACAGCAGATCAAGCTGCCCGAAACTTTCAAAAATTTCCTATCAACCTTGAACCTTAAAGCTTAAAAGATAAACCCCTTTATTCATAAACTCTGCTTACAGTTAACTAGTGATTAGCGACTGTTTAACCATACATTATCGACGTTTGCATGTCACTAAACTTTAACCATCGTTTATGAATAAAGGCCTTAAACACTATGGTGTTTATTTATAAAGTATGTTTAAAGTTAAGTGACGCTAAAACATCAAAAATGTGTTGTTAAAAGTCACTAATCACTAGTTAACTTTTAGCAAACTTTATGAATAAGGGGAAAAAATGATATTGTAATAAAGAAATCTGACAGATTGTAGTAGCTTGGCGTGCTGTCGTATATACATAAATGCTTTAATAAACGGCCGCATAACCATTGAAGTGGAGTTTGACTTTACGATTTCATAAAACGCTCTCTAGGAAAACACCAACTTATGTACTTCAATCTTTTCAATGACATCATTCGACCGTAAACCGTGTGGCGATCATCGTAGTCTTATAGATCCAATAGCTTAACGGCGCTTATCATTAATGGCTGCCAGAAAAGGTAGCAGTGCCACATACATTTTGATGATACAATGACATTCAATATTTAATGCATTCTCCTAATTTCTTTTCTGTTAATGGTATTCCTGTTATTGCAATTAAAAGACATAAATACGTAGTTCTAATATGAATGGTTGCATATTTGTGTTTTTATGGCAATATTTAACATTTTATTGCGTAATTGCATTTACTAGAAAAAAAATTATCAGAATACATAATAAATTTACAACTAGCATCTGTGAATAAACCATTTTTATAATAATAACGTGTACAATTTGTACAAAGTTGCCCAGTTTGAAGCAAGGCAGGATCTAGAATATAAGTAGATTAGTCTTCACTTTTGTGCCTATTGAATAATTTAAGAGAATATTTGTTTCAATGTGTATTAATAATAAAAATGTTTTACCAAGATAGACTATAACGTACGTGTTTTCTTTTTTTTTTAGAATACTTCCTTTTTTTAAATAAACTAGTGCTTGCTAGTGCGTCCATCATCATCATCATCTCAGCGTTAACCCCAGTCGTATCCGTAGCTTTCAGCTTTGGAGTCTGGGGTCCGCTTTACTAGTCTAACTGCTGATTTTGGCTAAACTTCAATATTTTCCGTGAAGCGACTGCTGTCTGACCTCCACAACCCGAAGGCGATATCTAAGTATTGTAGTTAGACTTGAGGGCTCCAACAACCCGTAACGACTGCCACTATATGTTCGTACGGCAACCGGGACCAACGGCTTAACGTGCTTTCCGAGGCACGACCAGACCAGTGCAAATATTCATATTCATGCATACAAATATTTGCACTGCGCGGGGATCGAAACCGCTCCACCTTGCGCAGCGGCCGCGTACGCTTCCGCTACGCCACGGAGGCTGTCTAATCGAAACTTCGTCCATATCGTACAAAGCTGGTAGGTGCCCTTTACCATACTCGACCGGACCTGTTCTTGTCAAATACCTCCAGACCATTGCAAGAACGCCAAGTTTTTTCTTCCAGTTTTCCTAGAAGCCATCTTGACTTTGGGACTCAATGAACCACCTAAAGTTTAAGTTTGAGGAAATTTCAACTCACCAAAATTGAAGGCAGTCTGTGCACTCCAAGGATACATTAAGAACATCAGGAGCCAAGGTGAACAGGCTCCTTTTGACGGTGAAATACCCGCTTAATGGTTTGCCGTCATGAAATTTACCACAAAATTGGCTTCGTCCCATTGACTGCCAGAAGTGCGACGTTCATAGCCTCACTTTCAGACCAAAATAGTTCGTTACTAGCCCGAGCACTCGACAGGACTACAAATGCTGTCGTAGGCGTACACGTAGATTCCGGGCATCAGCAATCGTTGATATGCAGCAGGAAGAAAGTAGCTTGTTGCATTGTAAAGCTAAAGCGGCTGAATGACAACAGGCAAAATCATAAATGCATTGTTGAAAATATAAGCTGTCAAAATGTCGCTGTGATTCTTCTTGTTCAGCCTATGGATGTCCACTGCTGGACAAAGGCCTCTCCCAAAGCTTTCCACGCTAACCGGTCTTGTGCTGCACGCACCCATCAGCTTCCCGCGACCTTCACCAGGTCATCGGTCCACCTTGTTGGGGGCCTCCCTACGCTGCGTCTTCCAGTACGTGGCCGCCAATCCAGAACCTTACTGCCCCATCGGCCATCGGTTCAACGAGCAATGTGCCCTGCCCACTGCCACTTATGTTTAGCGACTCGCAGAGCTATGTCGGTGACTTTGGTTCTTCTGCAGATCTCCTCATTTCCGATTCGATCACGCAGAGAAACTCCAAGCACAGCTCTTTCCATTGCCCTTTGTGTGACTCTGAGCCTTCGTATGAGGACCATTGTGAGCGACCACGCTTCGCTGTGATTGCTACTCCCCAAATACTTGAAATTATTTGCTATTCATGAAAAAAGTTTTTTATTTTAACCCAAGTCAGGAAAGAGCAGTGGTAGCCTACTGATATCGGCCACGACTTACAAGTTGTAGGTCGTTCGAACCCCATCAGGCGCTTCACTTTGTGTAAATTATTTCATCACCACTGCTCTTAAAACGGTGAAGGAAGCCGGCATTTCCTAGAATTAAAAACTTCGAAAACCAATCCGCAATTGGTCAGCATTGGCCTTCTCTCAATGATATAAATATAATCAGCCTATATTTTCCCACTGTTGGGTCACAACAGTAGAGAAAATATGTAATTTGTTTCAAATTAGGAGTCCATTACTTTTCGAAAGATCTTAAAATAAGAGGACTGGCATACATAAACGTAATTATTCGTAGAGATTTTTTTATTTTATACTTCAGCTTAATCTTACTGCAGGCAAAATATTAGAAAATAGGGGCGCCACTGTGCTGTTCGTAAGGCAACCAGCTGCAACCGACTAGCATACTTGCTTTATTTTTGAAGTAAGAAACACAGCAACTCCTCTATACCTACTGTACATGCATACCAACACACACACATCACACACCCACCCACATAACACACACCCACACTCACTAATATTCTACACACTTACTCCTCGCTCCTCAATGTGGTAACGTACTTATATTAAATAGTTTAATTTCCCCTGTGAATTCTTTAATGTTATATCAATCAGTCCTATTTATTAATGTTACAGATCTTTTGCTTGAAACAATAAATTATGGTTCAAATAATTAAGTGTGGAAGGCGCTGACGATTGTGACACAGTTGATACTAGTATAGTCGTCAACGTTATCTCTTATAAATAAGGAATATATAACTACCATGATTTTGTATATAGAATAAGAGAAATTTGTAATTCTTGGAGTGTTCAATAAACTATTATTATTATAATTATCCTAACTTAGTCTTGCTACTTAGTTAAATATATGTCCACTTTGTTTATTTAATGTTTTTGCCGTGACATTAAGAATTGTTTAATTGCACAAAGAAGTCTTCCCAACATTCGATTGATTACCTACTAAATGTACTAATTACCTCAAAATAAATAATTAGGCAGTACCTACTCCTCCGTTTCCATTTTCTAGAAATAAAATAATAATTAAAAAAGAAACATTATTGTAATAACATTACTCGTGGTGGCCTGTGTTACGTTAGTGGTTAAAACACCAGCCCTTCGAATATGAGTGTGCGGGTTTGTTTCCAGGTCAGGCAAGTACCAATGTAACTTTTCTAAGTTATATGTACTTTCTATTTTCTAAGTTCATCTTGGACACCAATTACCGATTAAAAGTGAAGGAAAACGTCTTGAGGAAACGTGGACGTTTAAGTCTGAAATCGCCAACCCGCATTGGGCAAGCGTGGTGATTAATCTCAAAACTTCTCTATATAAGAGGAGACCTGTGCCTAGCAGTGGGACGATAAAAAAAAAGGTTGATGATGATGATGAACCAAGGAAATTATACCCAAACTGGAATGTGAACTTGCATAAGTCTCTTATTTAAAAGAAGACTCTATCGCAAGAGCAATAAGGTCGATTGGAAATATAACTTTATTTAAAGAGAACACGGTCCGAGGGAGAAGGCGTCCCAGTAGCCCTCTATCTCTTTCTAAGTATTACCCATATTTATTTTTTGTACTTTTATTTAAAACCAACAATTTCGGTTAGAAAAAAGATGGTGAAAAAGGGTGCCATTAATGGCTGCAATAGTGAGTCATACTCTGGGTGCGGAATATCATTCTTTAAGAAAGTTTTTTGCGGTATATAAAAGTTATTTTGTTTTTATGTAGAGTGATCATAAATTTCGGAATCTATACTAATATACACGCTGGAATTTTAATGGTTGTTTTCCCGCGGCAGAACGATTTGCTTTAAGGAGTACTTTCGATGAAAAGAGTAAAAGACAAAAATAAAAACGTTTGTGTTATAAAATAAAAATAAATAATTAAATTTAAATTAAATAAAATAAAAAAAAAGCATCAACTCGAAAAAGTGAGAAAAGTTAGTTGCGCCAGATACAACTTGTAGGTACTTCTCGAAAGGGACATAAAACGGCTTCAAAAGAAAGCAATGCATTTAATGTTCAAATCATAATAAGCTCCCGCGCATAGTGATACAGCATAAAACAGCTTGTAGGCAACAATCCATAAATTCGCCGATATGCCGAAAAAAGAAAAAAATGTTCAAACCAAAAAAATCTGTCATGTGCGTGTCATACACTATAAAATAACTTACAATAAATTACCGCTAAGCGTTCAAAGGCGAAAGGCCGCTTTATAAATGTTCAAAGTAAAATAAGCTCTCGACTCGAGTGATACGACATAAAGATATCTGCACGCAAAAATTACAAACAATTATCTTAAATAATAATTTTATTTTCGTGTTCAGTAAATTGCAGCTAAAAAGTATTTATGATAGTCCTAAGCCCCTAAAAGTATGAATGAATAATTGTTAAGCACGCGGGTCAGTGGCCCCGCGCCATTCAGCTGTAGATTATCAGAAGGTTACTATTATTATTTATTTTTTTATTAATTTATAAACTAGCACTTGACCGCAATCCCGCATGATGGTAAGCAGTGACGCAATCGTTGATGGTAAAGCGCACTAGTATATTAAGAGCCTATTCACTCTAGCCTTGAAGACACTCAAATTATAGTCCGACGGAAACACCGCCGCTGGCAAATTGTTCCAGTCCCTCGATGTACGCGGTATAAAGGAGGAGGCGAAACGCTTCGTCCGGATCGTAGTAGTGTTACCAACATAAGAGTGGATACTCGCCGTACGACTGGTCGTCTGATGGTGGAACGGAGATGGGGGAATTAAATCATGCAATTCCCTCGTACACTCCCCAAAATGTATCCTATAGAACACCGAAAGGCTGGCTACCTTACGCCTGTGTTCTAGGCTTTGGAGACCAACTCGGGTTAAATCAGAGCCACCAATCAGCCTCTTCGCACGCCTCTCCACTGAATACAAAGTGGCCAGGTGACACTTAGCAGCACCAGCCCAAATGTGGCTGCAGTACTCCACACACGAACGGACCTGTGCTTTGTACAAAATTAGAAGCTGCCCTGGTGTGAAGTACTGCCGGACCTTTGCGATAACGCCAAGTTTTCTGGCAGCCACCTTGGCCTTGGACTCAATGAACCGCCCAAAGTTTAGGTTCGAGGAAATCTCAACACCCAAAAGCTGAAGGCGGTCGGTACACTCCAAGGATACATTCTGAAAAGTAGGAGCCAAGATGAACGGGCTCCTTTTGGCGGTGAAAAGACACGCCAGAGTTTCGGCGGCATTGAATGCTACAAGATTGGCATTGCCCCATTCGGAGACTGCCTGTAGTGCAGCACTCGTACGCTTTACCATGGCCTCTCTTTCGGACCGGATTGTTTCCTTACTAGCCCGGGCTTCAGGTATCTCTCTACAACTGTGTTGTCATCTGCATACCCATAGATACCGGGCATCAGCAGATCGTTAATATGTAGCAGGAACAGAGTTGCAGAGAGAACAGACCCCTGAGGAACACCGGCATTGGACGACATGGGCTCAGATACAGGAGACAACTTTAAGTCATTGGTGTCCAAGATATACTTAGAAAGTACATATAACTTTAGAAAAGTTACATTGGTACTTGCCTGACCTGGAATCGAACCCGCGCACTGATACTTGAGAGGCTGGTGTTTTAACCACTAGGCCACCACGACTTATAGACATTTACGTATGGTTTAAATTAATAGATTGACAAAATAAGTTTAATGTCATTAAAAATACGTTACGTATTTTTTGCCTCTCCGTATACGTCCACTCCCCAGTGATACCATTAATTATTTTGTCGTAAATTGACATCATCGTTTAGCAGTCAATAGAACACGCCTTTTTAATTTTAACGATAATAGTACAAATAGTCGAGAGTGAAACAGCTGTGGAACATCCGCAATTGACTAATTTATAACGGTTCTGTTTTTGCTGGTGTTTTAACCACTAGGCCACCACGACTTCTTTAACCACTAGGCCACCACGACTTCTTTAACCGCTAGGCCACCACGACTTAATTATTATTATGCATTAAAATCCAATTACGCATTTAGCCAGTATTTTCCCGTACCGAATTTAGTTCTTAATTTCTTGATGTGAATATTTGATTTCCTAAATATTGGTATTGTTACAAAATAATGTTCCACAAGAAAATTAGTACAAAAAAGTTCGGTACTGGGATATAAAAGGCTTTTAATTATAATAAAATCTAATATCAATATTACATGTGTGTGTGTGGGGGGGGGTAAACCTGTGCATGCTGAGTGGGTGTATGATAGATCGATAGTTCCTTGTTCAGAAATACAGATGGCGCTTCATATTTGTCATGGCACGAGAGTGGGCACTCTTTTCCTTTTTTTCTCTGTGGCCAAATGTCATTATTAAATATGTTATATGATATTATTTGTAAATCAAATCGGTAATGCAGATGGACACCGAATCAAATTATTTTTGATTTTGTTACTCTGTTTGTCACTAACTGAACAAAGATTCAAAGTCTTAATTTCTAATAGATTTCTACAAGATACAGACTAATTTTCGAATTCCATAGGAAAGAGTTTATTTGGAATTTTGGATTCAATACAATCCTGCTTTAGTTCAAGATTAACAACTTTACACGACACCTAACTTTAGATGGATAAAGTATTTCAAATAGATTCACTTGAAGCATTTCAAAATGTAAGTAAACCGCAACAGGGCTATGTATTTTTTGCCGATTTATTTATAATTAGGTACTGATCACTTATTTAGATATATTTGCTTAGAACCTACCTATTAGGTACTTTTCTAATTTTTGTTTAGTAATAAAATGGCCACAAAATATTTTAAGAATTAAACATAGCCAACCGTTCAAATAAACAAGGTGTGGTATTATGTAGTATAATTCAATGTTAGGGGAGAAGTTGGTATTGTGGCCACTCACCACTGCTGTTGAATTGGACCCCTTATAAATGTAACCACTAATCTTTCAAACACCATTTGTTCTTTTGCACTAAGTGCGTCATAGAACAGAAGCCATTTCACTTGATTGGCGCAAAAAGTTTTTGCCCTCTGAGTGGTCCACACTCGTTGCTGCATGTCACTTGTAAAATTGTCAAGCCGGTAAACATTTGAGTAAATAAAAAATTTAAAAACAAATGTTATGTGAACAAAAGCCAATATAACATCAACAATATCATCCCTGTTGTGCATAATTGAAGGTAAAACATAGATTTTTCTCATTCATTCATATTTGTGCTTATTTTTCTTCAAAGTGCGATATTTACAATGCGGATCCTTCACTGTTTGTAATATGGCTCCCAGAGCCATATTAGAAACAGGTCAATTAAACAGACTGATAACTGCTGAACCCCCAACATCAAGAAGTAATGTGCATACCACTTCAGATGAGCGAAATGCAACCACAATATTTGATGACCAGCCAAATTTTAATATTTCAGAGCCCTCTTCCTCAAACCATGGCCTTATTTTTCCTGAGGTTATTTTTACCTATTCCTGGACCCAAGAGAAATAAATAAATAAATATATACGGACAAATCACACAGATTGAGCTAGCCCCAAAGTAAGTTCGAGACTTGTGTTATGGGATATTAACTCAACGATACTATATTTTATAATAGATACATATATAGATAAACATCCAAGACCCAGGCCAATCAGGAAAAGATCGTTTTCCATCACGGCCTCGCCGGGGATCGAACCCGGGGCCTCCACATCGCAGGCAAGCATGTTGACCGCTGCGCCACGGAGACCGACAAAGGAATCTAATTGAGGAAGAAAGTCATCATCAGCAGCGGTGATTACTTTGTCACCTTCTGAAGCTCATCTAGAAGACTTCTTGAACCTGTAGTAGTGTCCTTGAACTTGAAGATGGCTATGTGGATATGGTATTTGTTGAGGTGGTACTCACGATAGTCGTAAACGTCGCATACAGAGGAATGTTAAGTTGTCAGAAAGTAGTTCTGTAACTGACAACAAAAACTTAAATCTGGAAACAATGATGATGCCACTGAGAGTGATATGAATGGGGGTCAGTCGAAGACATGGATGCTAATGACAAAAAAGGAGAAACATGGATCCAGAGCCAGGCATGTGAGCACTGTGCTCATCAGGATAGTGCCTATCCTGAAAAAGAATACTATATTTGTGATTTCTGTTGTTGAACTTACTTTTAGAAAACATTATTTACAGGGATAAATTACTTCTTGTTTCATACTTTTAACCCATTCGATGCCACCAACGCACCATATGCGTTTAGCGAGATTTGAACGTCATGCCACCAACGACCCATTTGCGTTGAGTGCACTATGTAACGTTTTCTGCCTTTACAACAAAATTAAAGAAATTTATTTATATATTTGGCAACATTCACGTCTAGACACAATTTTGAAATATAGAACCACTGTCGATTTTTGGTTTGGCCTGTTGTTCTTGTCTCAGTAAAGAAAAAACGGTTGGTGCTGTGAAGGTCCATTTTCTGAAGTTTTACTGGGTGTTTATAGTACATTTTTGAATTGACAGATAAAAATGAGCAATATTCTTGATTTTATCATTTATGTACACAGTGTCATCATATATTTCTTAAATAAAATCACTTGCACGCAAACCGTGCGTTCACTGGCATAGCAGTAAAAATATTTTTTGGATAAGTTTATGCATAACCAAATCACGGCAAAATGTATGCCCGTATTTTTTAATATTTAGAGTTAAATTTACTAGTAGGTAAGTAATTTACTAATTACGTACTAAAAATGGATTATGCATTTTTAGTAGGTAATTAGTAAATTACTTACATACTTAATATTTTGCAAGCTGGCCGATATTTGATAAATGTGAAACTGATCCACAGGATTTTTAATAAACTGTTGAAGAACATGTTGCATAATACAGTCCAAACGTCAACGCAAACAGTGCGTTGAATTAAAAACACTTAGGGGAGAGCAGGTAGGATTCGTACAACAGGAGCATTCGTACAGTAGTCATATCTCCAATACCAAATACGTCGGAGCGTTTTGTGTCTCTGTGCGCAATGGCCACTCATAGGCATAGACTTGCCGTGGAGCGGGGAGTCGGTGCAGCCATTGTGTTCACCGCAGCAAGTTGATACGTGTTTTCGCTCGACGTAAGTAATTTTTGTATACCTATTTAAAATTGTTTAATTCCTCAAGTAATGATTAAACTGTAAAAGTTATTTATTATGCATGATGAATCAATGTTGTAGTTTGCTTTTTCAACGTGAGTTTGGGGATTACCAAAATGACGATTTTTATTTTGGTATAAATTAAAAAAAATTAAGGATGGGGTACTTTCGTACAGTTGCAGGTGGGGTGGATTCATACTGTACGAATCCACCCCGACGTATGTAGGAACCTAAACAACCAAGAAGTGGTATGAAATTTATTATGTTTTGTTGCTAATACTCTCATAATTGTATAATTTCAGAACTATGCCGCGAATATAGTTATATAAAAAAGGGGACCAGAACGGTCAGCCATCGATATCAGGCCCTACGTCGCCGTCTTTGCTCCCGGCTGATTTGCCAGAACTTATTCATCCATACCTAAAAGTGGATAGAAGTCCAAAAAAGGAAAAACACCCGGAAAATCTAGAAGATAGACTGAAAGATATAGAAAAAACCAAAGCATAAGCAAGAAGTAAAACAGAGGGCTAAAGAAATGAAACGAGCTTTAAAGCTGGTGTCAGAGAAGAGAATGGATAAGAATACAAAAGAAAACCCAACGAGACAAAAGAAATCGATTGAGACTGGTAGTGAAGATAATGATGATTTAACAGGTTTAAGAGAAAGTTCTTGTTCTCCTGTCGACGAGTTGCCTAAAGGATCTGATGCTGAAAAGAAATTCACGGTTATGACAGAAAACGTAAAAAAAACAGCTTCGTGTTAATCCCTGGTCCAGGCCATGGTCCGGAGCGAGAGTGCATGGCAGGCCATCACCTTCTTGTGCGAAGCAGCGATGCTAGCAAAAGAGGAGGTGGAGCGCGTGCGGAAGTGGGAATCCCAGCGCCCTCACGCCTCTAGCCGCCGCAGGTGCCGCTCTGGTCGGTAGACAATATCGAACTCCTGGCTCCTTTAGGCATGGGTTTGCGGGCGGTGAGTAGTAGGCAGCTCGCCGCCCGGTAATGAACAGGCCTCGAGTCAACGGCGCGTTCCACGGGTCCACGAAGAACGATGCCTCCTGAGTCAGGGTTGCGGGTTGGTTAAAAAAAATGCATTTGATTGCCTGCATTCCGTTCGTATTCCTTCATTTGCATGCATGCAAATGAAGGAATACGGGTGGGTTTTCGTCAGTAAAAGTCTTCCGCTACGCCCTTCCGCTACGCCCAGAGCTGGAGAGGTCATTTGATTGATTTCCCCTCCCAAACAAAAAAAAATCTCTGTTTGTTTGTTTGAATGCGCTAATCTCAGAAACTACTTGGAACCGATTTGGAAAATTCTTTTTGCGTTAGATAGCCCATTAATCCAGGAAGGCTTTAGGCTATATAACATCACGCTGCGACGAATAGGAGCGGAGCATAACTAACTCCACGCGAACGAAGTCGCTGGCGGCCGCTAGTGTACAATAAGATTAACCTATTGATTGTAATTAAAACTTGTTAACTTAATTATTAGAAATCTAGTTTATAAAGATGTTTTGTTTCTTTTAAGTTCTCAATAAATGTTTAATTTTCAGGAAAGTCTAGTTTTTATTACTGTGTACGGAGGCTCCCCGCTACGTATGAATCATCCCCATGCTGTGTACGAAGCTACCCCGCGTATGGGGAGCTTTCGTACGAATTCCATTTTTTGGTAAAGTCGTTATATCTCGGCTGTAATGACTTATATCAAAATTTAACAACACTACATATGAAGCCTGATAATGTAGCTATACAAGGGAATTAAAATCGTTTTGCAATTACTATTCGTTTTTCTTTTATAAGGCTTAGAATAAAAAGTGTACGAATCCTACCTGCTCTCCCCTACGATTTAAATTCTTTTACCACTGCCACCAACGCATAAGTTGCGTTTACCATTTTTGAACGGGTTTTTCTTATTTAGGATTTTTTTAATATTAAAAAACACATTTAATTAAGTATTTTCTATTGTAATCATTAAAAATATTAAGTGGCACCCAGGCGAAGTTTTTAAAATTTTAGTGGCAATGAATGGGTTAATTTGGACCCCTGGTTGCCAAATTACCATCAGAAAACCAAGGCCACAATTCTGATATTATTTAAATAAACATTATTTTCCCTTAAACTAAGAAACTTTCATTCATGATATTTTTTTAAAGATAACTCATTAAATTTAGAGCCCCCTGATAGCTCGTAAAAGTCTCTAAAGGACGTTAAAAAATATTTATATCTCAAACAAAATAGGAGGCCACGATACCACCTCCTCCTCTATTGCAGTCAAGGACAACCTATTTAAAACAGCCAATGATAGTCGCCCATCAATTGTTTTAACTTGGCCATTGACACAATTTTTTTAATAGTAATTTAATAATACAGTATTTATTTTCAACTTCAATTACAGCTGCTGTAAATTTGTTTCAGGTATCACAACAAATCTTGTCCAAGTTGTATTATTCGGAATCACCTGATACACTATCATCTTACAAAGAAGCTGATGTGATTACTTTGGCAAAACAGGACTTGATTTCAATCATTTCCGATTGTAATTTTGATTTACAAAAAATCAAAGATGTAATTAATAGCAAGGGGTGGCCACAAGAAAACCTTAAATGCTTTCATGAATTACTAGAAACAAACAAGTCTGAAATTCTTCATGCGGCTTTAAACCACTATAACAGTAGTTACGGTGACACAGTAGTTAATTTTGATTGGTTTTTAAAATTTGTTCTTGGAACAAGTGAAATGAAAACATTGAAATACCCACTACTCCAGTTGGTGATGTCTACATTAAATAGAAATGGAACCCAGAATAAAATTATATATGATACCAGTAAAGATATTTTAATGAAAATGATAAATGTTTTAGAGTGTATCAAATAAAGAAATGTTAATAAGCAATTGGTTTTTATATTGAATGCTGTTTGTTCCTAAACAGCATACAAATCTAAAAATTGACCTGTTTCCGTTTTTGGGGAACACTACGTATGTAAAATACATCTTAATAAGGGCTTACAACAGTTAACCTTTTGAACGCCAATCACTTCTAAACAAGTTCGAGATTTTCGTGCCCTCAGCGCCGCTACTTGATTAGAAGTAATCACAGTAAAAAATATGTTTACGACTTTTACAAGTCCTTTTATTTTGTTTTTACGGAAAATTGCCCTGTTATCAGCTATATTTTTACCTTTTTCACAAATAATAAGTTCTAATTTGTTTTATTTTCAATAGAAACAAAAACGCCAGAACATATTTTAATACCCCCAGCGCCAATTACCTACTTGATATATGAAATGATCATAAATACTATTACGATCCGGACGAAGCGTTTCGCATCTTCTGTTATATCGCGTACATCGAAGGACTGGAACAATTTGCCGGCGGCGGTGTTTCTGTCACACTACAATTTGAGTGTCTTCAAGGCTAGAGTGAATAGGCTCTTAATATACTAGCGCGCTTTGCCATCAACGATCGCATCACTGCTTACCATCAGGCGGGATTGCGGTCAAGCGCTAGTTTATAATATTTAAAAAAGAAATGACGTGAATAAATAACATTTTATAAATATTGTAAACTATGAACTAGGTTTTATTCAGCTTAATCAAGAATAAATAGGTTTTCTAATCATTGTCGATAGTGAAACACCTTTTGAAAAACCCATCCCTACAAAGTTAGTTGTCACTGCCCACACGCCACCAACTTGTATAGAAGTAAATCTGTGACGTCATAAGCGAACGGGTTTCAAGGTCATAGTGACGGTGCATTTTAGTGTAGTGCAATGTTTACATCTTGAGTTGACGCACGTGTTCTTGCAAAAAAAATTGTTACGGTGAATATGACGAATTATTGCGAATTGTTCAAGTCTAAATCAGAATTTTGAAATAGTTCGTCGTCTTGACATGAATTTTCTTCCGTTTTCTATTAGTTTCTACAAACCAGAAAAATAATTGCGACACCATTTAAAAAGGTCTGTAACATCTCCATTTTAATTAAAAAAAAAAAAAATAGAAATCCATGTATTTAGCTTATATTAATTGTATTTATTGTAAGTAAACGAAATAAATTCTGCAGGAATCGGTTGAGTTTATGCACGTGTAACTCGACCACAGTGAATATAAAAATAAATGCCATAGAAATCTAGACATGCTTATATCAGAAAGGATTTTGACATGCCTCGAGCGCCAACGACTTGATATGAAGTAGAAGTAAAGTAATGTATATTATTTGTCGATAGGACATTAATCCCATCCCTACGTTTTACTATAGATACGTTATACATTTGTAGCGTGGCGCATGAGGACACATCGCGTATTATACAGTATGTTAAGAAAACCCTGTTCGACCCGTGAAGGTGCTGTTAGGTACCAATAACTGATTCTGCTAATGGATACAAAACCGGACTAAACTTAAAAAAAAATCCCCCTAAAAAATAAATATTATTTCGCAAAAAGAGGTAACTTAATAAATGTGCGATAAGCACCCTTCCGCAGGCGGCGGGCGGGAGGGCACGCGGCACGTGGTCGCATCGCTATTCGCTCATAATACCGGTGTTGTCCCTTTTTTTTAAAAAATTATCAAATTTCGGGGAAGTTGGAATTAATTCGCGGGAAAAAAAGATTATTTCAAAATTCATTTGTTACTATGATGATTACGTAAAATTTTATATTATATTTGGTCATGTGTTTACCTAACCTTTATTATCCTTTTGGGGTCGGACCGGGTTTTCTTAACATATTGTATAGATGGGCGTTCAAAAGGGCAACTATTGATGAATATTTTGGTGTAAATTTCATTCCAAAGTAATGTAAAACTTTGGAGATATTGGGGCTTGTTTCGAAGCCTTTTCGGCCGATAATGTACATATAGATTTTTTTTTTCTGTATATAATAAACGTGTAACTAAAAATTTTTATTGATGATATTATTGAAGTACCTATAGGACATTTAAGAGCTAATTATAATTTTTGTGGTAGTAAATATATACAGAAGAATCTCGAAATTAGAGCTCTCAATTCATGTCTCCGCAGGTTTTTGTCTAAACATGCAACGGGGGAAAGCTTATTACTAAATAATTAAATAAGTTACCTAAAATCGGTTTTGGCCATATTGTAGTAGAGAAAACAAACTGTTTTTACCGTGATTGTTATTTGATACGATGCATTCAAAACATACATTTCGACGGGTCCCAAGAACAAAGTCCTATCTTCAATATTGTCTTGTTGAAATGTGAAGCAATAAAGTTATGCGAATCTATAAAATCCAAAAAAAATAAGAAATTTAATAGAAAATTATGGTAAAGAGTATTTTCTTTCACCATAATTAACCAGGCGGGATCGCGGTCAAGCATTAGTTTATAACACAAAAAAATAATAATAAAAAACGTATCCTTTTTTAAATATTTATTGATTAGAGACATTCACACATCAACATTAAGTTTCAATAATTGGATTAACATAATTCCCTATTATAATTATCATATAAATTCCATGTTGCATAATGAGCAAAATAAGTTACATTTCCTTGAATTACATAACTCAGTCAATTTTGGATTATCGCAATAAGAAAAACCTTAAAACAAAATAATTACTACTGGAAAAAGTTTGGAAGTGATATTAGTACTAACAGGAATGATACATGATATTAATTTCATATAAAAATGTTGGCTGCATTTAACATCTGTTTGGGGACACTTCACCTGGATACCTCATTGGAACTAGAAAATTATTTCTAGGGGAAATTTATTTATATGTATATGCAATCATTACTTACAAATTTTCTACTTACATCATACATAAGACACCTTTAAGCATTGTGTTAGAGTCTTTGCTGGTGTCAATAAGTATGTAAATTAAATGAGCAATATTCATATTATGATGAGGAAGTAATTATAGTGCATTGCTCGCAATATTACAGTATTTCAGACAATCTAGTTTGCACTTGATATGGAATGTCTCACTCACGTTTGCAGTTTATATACCTGGAGAACTTCTCCCAATCGTGCAGTGTGTGTCACATTTAATTTCATAAAAAATGTATAAAATTACAAAAATGATCTTGAAATCATATGATTACTGGACACATAGTATTAGAAAATGACCTTATTATAAACCTTATAAGTCATCTAATTGTATTTTACGAATGAGGTTGAAACCAATATACTAATGGCGGTTGATAATAAACACACCGCCTTTTCTAACTCGTTACACATGCTACAATTCTAAATAGTACAATATAATGTCTGTATATGTTTATAAATTGTATAGTAATCACAAACTTGGCCACTGAATATCAATTTTAAACGATAAAATCCATCCTCATCCATTAAATTTAGATTCAACAACCACACGCTACTTACGAAAAATGCCTACACATGTTCATAATCTTACTGTATCGTCTTACATAAAAAGCAACTTTCCGTCAATTGGTTAGCTTGCATTTCAGAGAGCTGCTGAAGGACTAATTTTATACAACTTAATATAAACTAGAAACAAAACACAATGAATATACCATAAACTAATGAGATTTCATATTCCCTCATACTTAACAATTTACAAGTTACTTCAAACTTCAATTTGAAAATTAACACATATATGTTTTACGAGTAAATGAAATCGGTGTTCATATATACATAATAAAATAATGTTTCAAATTATATTTACTAAAGCGATGACATTTGTCATCATTGACGGGTCTACATATCGTATTTAATAAGAAAGAGTACTATACAATGTTTCTGATACAGTACATTGTAGTACACAATGTATATAGTCCAATTATACCAGTCGAATGATGGGATGTGATTTGCATCAGCCAAAATTTTATTTTAAGAACACATTTTAATTAAAAGTCAATTTCATTAAAATCAATACTCAAAATAAGACTTAAAACCTATTGGTTTTAAAATGGCGATATTTTAAAGGAGGCTTTTCTGATTTTATTTTACAACATGTTTTAGCTGTTTGAAAAGATGTTTAAATTTGCAAAATGCCTTCCAGAAAATACAACACCTACATTAACTGCTGCTGCATTGTATAAAAAACAGGTTATTTGGATTAAGACTTTTAAAATAATTACAAGTATTAATTTATCTGAACCAGAGCTGCGAATGTAAGAAGGACATGGGAAAGCTATAATTTAAGAGCGAGCGACACGCGACAACGTCAAACTTATACCCCTGTAATAATGGCACCAACTTATCGCACCGTATACTGTCTAGATATAACTTTGTTAATGTAATATAATTATAAAACTCGATTCTAGCGAATAAAATGTAGTATAAAATCTTAATTTTATAGAAGCAAAGCACGCTAAACTTATAGTATAATCAATCTATACGAAACGTCACATCTGAACTGAAAACCACATTAATGGCGATGTAAATTATTGACCGAACTTAGTTCGACAATACACCACAGTACTAAATCGAAATAAATTAAAGGCTCATTTTTGGACACAGGTACGTGTCGCGGACGATGGGTTGCGTTCTTATGTGATGTTTAGTTGGTCACCGCCACGTCGCCCGTCGTCTCCTGCAACTAAACATTAAACGTGACTTTAATACACGCCAAATTCAACATCAATTCATTTTCATATTGTTCCTAAAATACATATTTACTGTACCATTTCAGTTTTAATTTCTGGCACATCTGGAACCTCTGGGATCAATTCTGCCAATTTGTCGCCTACGGGGAGGGGTTCCTGTAATAATATTGTAATTAGTACATTATAGCAAATTTTCGCACTTACTTAAGTTCTATTTTAAAAATTATGTACAAATGAAATTAGTATTACAAACAAGCATTGAACAGAACTAATTATTATGAGACACACAAGGGACAATATACTAATGGATATTTCATTACTGGAAACAAACAAGATGATAAGACAAAAATATGATACAATGTATTACTTTGAGATCATTGTACTACACAGTGTTATAGTAGATTTGTAACCTCTACGACTTTCAAAGTTATTAAATTAAACTAAGCTGTCATTGACAGAATTCTCAAACATCACAGGACAATATTAAAAAAGCGCCATATTTACTTCTTAAGACTTACTCAAAACAATACATATCTATTGGTTTAGTGACGACAAGAAATAAACAGCTCAAATATACATATATGTATAAGTTATATGATCGAGACATAATTCTCATTCATATCATTTTATTTCCTATAAAAGAATATGTATGAGAATTGTGTAATGTTCCATTATCAGCAATCATCTTAAGCATCTTTGGAAGTCGTTTAAAAGAGGGATTTAGGACACCAATTTGGGTATCAGCTATAGTTTTCATGTTGCGCACGCGCCCAGTTACAATAGTAGTTAAAGGGGAGCCGTAAGTATTAAAAAACGTTTAAATGTATATAGAATCCCTCGTTCGACGAATTTTTGTTTACCTCTACATTAAAAGTAATATACATACAAAAAGTGAAGCAACACGCATAATGTTACAATTCATCACGCTTCTGCCATTACTTAACACAATTTATTTGAAGTTATTTTAATACAATCATACATCATTAATTTTTGTTTGTGCGAAACCTGAATACAGTTTGTTCAGAATAAGCAACTGAATCGATTCCAATAATTTTTACACCATGTTGTATTTTTTCCCAAATACATTTAGAAATTGTTGCAGTGTGGTTACCGAGCGGGCACGGTAGATCATAATACTCCGCGCTCGCACAACAGCTGACGCCAAAGGTCAGCGCACCGTTCGCCGGCCCGAGCGGAGCATGGACCTATTTTTGTTGAGACAGCCAAGTAGGATAACAAGCTCATGACTTTGTGGTTTTTATTGATATCTTTTTGAAATTTTTCACATATATTTTAATACTGGACACATGTCTCGGGTTTCGCATAAACAAAAAATAAAAAAATAATGTTGTATATATTATTTCTCAAGGGCTTTTTTGTCGGTACGTCATAAGCATTAACTTCCTTCAATACTTTATCAATATACAAGAATGAGGTATTATTTTAAAGCTTTTCAGGATCATATGTAAGTTTCGATACGGTTGGCATTTTTTATTTTCTGTCTACCCTATGAGAAGAACGTATAAGCGTATGCATATTTATATTGTAAAACGAAAGCTATTAAGTTATAGTTTGTTAAGGCAAAGATTATAGAAAGTGTTTTATTCTGACATTGACTTAATAAGCATATCAACCATGTAGTATTCGGTGTGGATATTCACATTGGTGATCTAAGCTGAATACCTCATTAAAAACTGTATTAAAAAAAGAATCTTTAATTCTATATAGGATTACGAAGGTATGTATGTATGTATTTAAACTGGCACATTGTGTGATGATGCACAGATGAGAACTTGTCCAGGAATATGCCCCTTATGGGCCCGATAATTAAATTTGACATTTGAATTATACAAGTATATTGTTTTATTTCTAACGTGTTAACTTCCAGAACCTAAACCAACAAGTTTTAAAGTTCACTAACGCAATACAATAAAAATGCAATTTTACACATACCTATTAACGGATTAACGTTAACTTGCGTTAATTCTTCCGAAATGTAACGCTTTAAAGCTTAATGAAACTAACTTTTTTTGCAGTGGATTAACGAAGTTAACTATTTCATTAACGGTGCCCAGCTATGGTAAAAACACAATTACACAAAATGAGTACTAAAACCATAGGTGGTGAATCTACAACGATATGTTTATCAAAATTTCGCTATCCGGTTGAACTAGATATTTTATTCAGATCCATGAAGTGGATCACCTAGGATACGAATGGGGACGAGATTTTATGATAGAATATGGTTCTATGTTCGATGTAAATTACACCTCCCTCGTCCCTTTGTGAAATTTTCTCCAAAAGGTATTAATTGTAGGTACCTCGCTCGGTTCCATAATATGCAGCTTTGATACTAAACTTGCTGAACAGGATCGAATTATTCAATACCGTTTCCATATTAAAGAAAAAAACTGCCATAAAAATTATTAAAATATGATTAACACTTTTTCTACATGTCTCCCAAGAAGGTAGATTGGATTTAGCAGAGTTTGAAGTTAAGCGACACAATTATAGTCTTACGCCTCCCAACGTATTTATCAGTATGACAATGAATAAGCTAACGAGAAAGATTGTTTATTACAAAGGACACGCGTCTCACTAGAAACCCCTTGGTATAAAGTCGACTGAAGTTTTTTTAACATTCTGTTTTATGTGAATAACATGATCGTCAGTCTCAATTGAAAATATTGGCCTTAGAACATTGACATATTCTAACAACAAGAACTACATGTTCACAAAAATAATGTAGGTACTACAACAATGAAACTTTCGAGCGCCAAAGGAGAAGTTTCGCTTTGCGGGTCGGCATTTCAATAACGCTCGACGCTCTTTGCGGTCTTTTAGCTACTGAGATATATATTATATTATGCCACATTAATATGTGCAAGAAGCTATATTAGTAGTTTTATATTGCAAATTAAAATAAGTACAAAACTTGCAAAAAGTAGAACCTAACAAATCATTACTAGAATTACATGAAATGATAACGTAAGAGACAATTATTTGAATCAAATTAATAGGACTTACCAATAAAAATGTGATATATGATAATGGGTTAGCACTCAAGCCTACTTTACGTCACCATGCTAGCATATTAATATGTATCCATATCTCAGTTCCAAGCTTATAGGAAGGGAAAAGGACAGGAACGCAGCCACAGACTGTATTCATTACTGTATCAATCACACTCATTATTTTCTCCTGGTTATTAACAGTTCACTCATGCTGGTAAAGATATGCACATGAAACTAAATACGAGATCTGTTAACGGGGAAACTCAAACGGTTCTTATAATACAGAACTAATTCCACTACAAAACAAGAGGTTCCGGGCAGTATTCACCTGTGGCGTATCCGCCGGCTCGGGCTCGGAAGGCGAGGCGGACTCCGAGCGGCACAGCTCGCTGGGCGGCAACGGGAACGATTCGGACGCGTCATTGCTTGTTACGCCCGCCGCAGGAGCCGACTCGTTGGCCTCCGACAGGGACGGTGGCAATGAGTCATCAGGAGTCGTCGCCGTCCTTACAGGTTCAATGTTATTAATTTCCTGGATGTCAATCTGTGGCATTATCTCAGATGTATTCTTTTCTTCCTCAATGTTACCATTACATTCTCTAGTTTCAATTACATTACCAAGCGAGTCTTTGGATTTATTTTGTTCAGAGATAACGCTATCGACCTCGTTTTCGGGAGCAGCCGTTTTCACGGTTTCAGGTACGTGATTAGAAACTACCACAATCTCTCTCGTTTCGTGAATCGTAATTTGGGTATTATCGACGTTTTCTTCGACTAAATTGTTCTCGGTGCTTATAACATCAACATCGTCGCATATCGGAGATGGAGGGGACGGTAAATCCTCAGTAGTAGCATTGGAATCATTCTTATCCTCAAGTGCTTCCAAGTCCTCAGATGTAGGTGCAGGGATTTCAACATCGGTATTTTCTGATATGTCTGTGTTTTCAATTTCTTCTTTAATTATTGTTGCTGATTCTTCTTCAACAATTACACTATCAGCTTTTACACTTTCGACTTTAGGAGCATCCTCTAGAGGGACAGCATCATCTAATATTTTCTCACTGCCAGGTCCAGCTTCATTTTGAGCAATACAAACTGAAATTTCTTCAGTTTCTTCTTTGACGGGAGAGGGAAGTTCGTTACTAACAGTTTGGGTGTTGGTTAATTCTGTTTCGGACTGGGGGGGAAATTCATCTAGTTTATCATTTGTAATTGGATCAGAAGTTGGTGGTGGAATTGCATTATCAGCGGTGTTAGCTAGCGAAGCGTCGGTCGATTCTGGTGCCATTGTGGTGGCAGCAAAGGATGCCACAGAAGAAGGAGGAGGATTCGCGGGGAGTGGTGGAGGCGTGGAATCTATCAAAGGCATTTGTTCAACACAAACCTCTTTTATGGCGGAAATTTCAGGTACATTCTCTGTCGTTACAGCGGTGGGTTCTTCAACACTGTCTTCATTTTTTTCTGCCTTGAGAATTTCCTTGGCAGGTTCTTCTAAGGAAAGCCCATTGACAGGTAACTGTTCCGGCTGTGTTTCAGTCTCAGGCACAGGCCTGTCGATGTTAGAGCTAGGAGGGACTGGCTCTTCAGCTACAGGGCTTTCGTCCTTCGGAGACTCAGGCGTGGTGCTGCCATTAGTAATTGGTTCTGTCACGGGTGTTTCTGGCGTTTTCTCCTCTTTAACGTCGCTTTCAGTTTTGGCTTCTTCTGCCAATTCTTCAACAGTAGGTTCAGAAACGACTTCGGCCGCCTATAAAAAACAAAAATACAATTACGAATATAGAAAAAGCGGATGACAAAAAAAAAATTAACAACTATTATACATAACATAGTATATTAAATATTTAGCAACTATTATTTAGAATCTTACGATTGGATTTTAACTTTTATAATTTATAAATGTCTGGCACAAATTATAATAACTCAACTATAGGTACCTTATCATCGGCCATGGTTACAAGAACGACGTTAAAGCCAGAAACTCTGTACTGAGACTGAAGGGAGACTGGCAAGTGCATTATTGTTTATATAGTATTGTGTTCTGTAACGGAAGATTGACTCACATTTTTAAATACATAGTCTCCCTTCATTGCTCATGATCAAAGGCATATCATGTTACATACAGTTAGGGTTGTGCAAATTGAATGTTAAATTTGGCTCTTGGTCAGCTGGTTCGTGTAGGTAGCCTTAACTTATTGGACAAATAAACACAGGGTTTAATTTGTGAAAATGAGTGATTTAAAAAATGGTTTTAAAAAAATATGTTAAATTAATGTTCCTACTTGGGTCGTAAGAAGTAATAATAACACATTCATTATTTTTTGGCCTGAAAATGTCAACATGAAATTGTCCTAGTTCCACTTTAATGCATAGGTCACAAGGAAAAATATATATTGTACTTCTTTATTAAAGTGGCCTTCAACTTGTGCATATAATATACACATGAGGAACATAACATAAATGAAATGGAAATGTGACTTCATTGATGCATTGGATCACCTTTTTTAACTATATTATTTTATAACCAATAGAAGTATGAGTGCGCGGGTTCGATTCCAAGTCAGGCAAGTACCAATGTAACTTTTCTAAAGTTATATGTACTTTCTAAGTATATCTTGGACACCAATGACTGAAGGTGAAGGAAAAAATCTTGAGGAAACCTGAACTTTAAGTCTGAAATCGCCAACCCGCATTGAGCAAGCGTGGTGATTACGCTCAATCCTTCTCTGTATGAGAGGAGACCTGTGCCCAGCAGTGGGAGGGTAAAAGGTTGATGATGATGAGAAAGAACAGAAGAATGAGCAATTTTTGTAATTTTAATGTATGCATGAAACACATACGAAGACGTTAATGATGAATACGATGTTCGGCATATTTTATTTCATTTTGTAGCAATATTCAACCGCAGGGCTGTGGCAAATAATAAAACGATACCAGTCTACAAGGCCGTGTTTGCTTACTGATGTAGAAAGATACAACTTAGGTATACACTAAGTCCTTCACAGTTTATGATAGTTTGCTCAAACAATAAAATATTTTAATTGTGGAAATACTAAAACAATATCACAAAAGACGGTGGCAGTATTGTTTTGATAGTCCACATGATCATGGTACAAATTATTTTTCTCATGACATTACTTATTTAATATGCCATTAATATAATATGCCGTTATGATTTAAATACGAAAACCCACAACCATGCTTCTGTGTGCCATGTATTAAAACCCATCGTTAGGATGCTTAATTTTTTTATACTCTACTACTCGTAAATAAAATGTATGTGTTATAAAAGATACCACAGCATTAGCTGCCGTGTAGTATGATAAAAAAGTTCGATTTATAAAAGGTCGGGCGTTTTATGAATAGGACATTTTGCGATGCGCATAATGAGTAGTGTTTTTTAACTTTGCCCAACATTGGGAATTTCTCCTGTATCGTGGGTGAGCTCACTTACACAAACCGGTTGTTTGTGTTTGTGTGTGTAAAAACGAGTGTGCCTAGCTGGTCTTTGTTCATATAACGCAAGTCAAAATATAAGCCTGAGTATATCAAAACTTTATAAAATTAAAACATAATATTTCGTTGAATAATAAAGTCCCGACAATAGATTTCCGAGCGGATGTGATCGATTGTGATTCATTGTCGTGGATTGATGTAAAGGGTGTATGTAGCTGACAGCGGCGCACAAACGAGTACCATGGATCCAGTACATGATTCTGAACCCCTGAGTGGTAAAATTTTACGTCGACATTTTCATGATTTAAAAAAAATATATATATATATAAGGCCGTTCATAATTGCTATACTTTTATAACCCAATAAGATTTTAACGTAAAAATTAATTAATTCGCTAATTACACAAAAAATGCGCAATAAAAAAAATCTTATCAGCTGATTTAATAGGGTTCACATGGGGGATCAACGTCATACCTACAAATCCGCACGGCGGCACGCTTGCAACGTTCAAAGGCCGAGGCGTCATTTTTTTTAAACACTGAATTCTGTAACCGTTCATTAACGACATAAATGACTATTATAATTTTATTAGTGGCATGTGGTCTAACCTTTTCGCGAAGTTTGCGTTATGATGTCAGATACACCCTGTATCTTTGGGGGTACTACCAGTCACGGCTGTTTATGCAGACATAGTATCGCTTTATCCGTCGTGTAACGGTAAAGTATGTGACGGTAAAAATGAGTCACTAAATGCCGTACAATCACAACCATGGTCAGGTGACTATGGTAATGATTTTCTGCTCTAAAATACCGGACGTTTATTTCAGGTCTCTATTTTGACAGTTAATTAATCTCATCCGTTTTATATGTTCAATTCTATATAATTATATAACATGTATATAACAATTGTGGAAAACATACATATATATAAATGTTTTTGTGGAAAGTAATTTACTACTAAATATACTAAGAGACATGTAAGCTTTAGCTATGAAAAGTGCGTTGGATGTTTTAACTCCGGCCAAATGGCATGTCTAGAATAAAATTGTACTGAATTTTATTTGCAACGGACAGCAAGGGCTGCTCTTATAAGATTATAATTGAATTATGTACTCGTAGTTCTCCTCCAACGTGCCTGAACTGGTAAAAGTATTGCGATCGATTGAAATTTATTTTACAAGCTTTTTATTAGCTTGCAATTTTAAGTATCAATCTTGATACTTAAAATCTTGATACTTACATACTTTAACCGATTGAGCTGAAATTTTGTATACATGGATGACAATCCGTGGTTGTGTGACGTCATTCTAAATCTTTGGACCCAAGATGGCGGTTTTTTTTTAAATCATTCATACAATATAAGTATCAAATGAAAGGGTTTGCTGAAAATAAGTCAAAAAAAAAGTGACATCAGTCTAAATGAATATGGCGGAGTCAGGTTATACGTGGGTATACACATATGTGAGTATGCATATATTGTTTAAAAGTTAAGTAATGATTAGTTATCATTTAACGTTGGCGGAGTAAATACTCTAGTTACTTAGTTTGAAATTTTTAATAGACAAAATTATTCCCTTCAAACATGGCATCCTACATGATCGCCACTAAATCCTGTATGGCGGAACACCCAAAGAATCGTTAGCAGGTCTTCTTACGACCATGATGTGTTGCGTTACAACAATGATAAGTGAATGAGATGAACAGACTGAGAAAGGTATCCAGCCATAACTAAAATTAAAAAATAAAATTAAACCTTTTTAAAACCTAGCTTTTATTTAAATAGACGAAAAAAAAAGTTTACACTAAAACCTTTATTGTTAACATAAAACGACATTTTACATTTGACACAAATTACATAATATATACATATACCCTTATACATAAACGCTGCTTAAAGTTAATTAGTGATTAGCGATTGTCTAAACATACATTTTAGACGTTTGTGTGTCACTTAACTATAATCATCGTTTATGAATAAACCTTAAACACTGTGGGGTTTATTCATAAAGGATGATTAAAGTTAAGTAGCATTATAAGGTGAAAAATGTATGGTTAAAGAATCGTTAATCACCAGTTAACTTTAAGCAGCGTTTATGAATAAGGGGGATAATATAATACGTTGTCGCTAGAATTACTTGTGTAGTAAATAGTAAATAATTTGATGTGAATAATTTAATGTATTAAAATAGTAAATACGTGCGTACCAGTACAAGCTTTTAAATAATATAAATTGTGTCAAATGTGAAATGACGTTATATTTTATCAGCAACTTTTGCTGCATTTAAATACAAGCTTGTTTTTAAAAAGGTTTTTAATTTAATGCGTTACAATATGGGAAAATCTTATTTGTTATTTTTTTAGAAACAACTGTTTTGTCTTCATCTTAGCCGCCTGTAAGCTCTTTTTTCTCTTCAAGGTATCGTGTGACCGACCGGAGCGGCGGCGGACGACAATATTCCTCTTGTCTCCGTTATTTATTGTCATGCAAATGCATGACAATAAATAACGGAGACTACAGATGCTGTGCGGGACGAATAGTTTTAAATAGTATATAGGAACTAATTAGGAATAGTGTTACGAACAGTGTATACAGTATAGTAGATGTTATTGTAATTACTTAGAATAGAACATTTTTGTGCATAATAATTTAGAAAGCGTAAGATGGGCGATCATTCATTGTAATAGGAATGGTTGTACACATCTGGCAAGGCAGCAATTATGATAGGAATGACTGGGAACATTCGGTAAAATATCAATGACAAAAGTTAACCGTCATAAAGTGTTCCCTTGTCATAAAATGCAGCAGACATAAAATTATAAAATTAGAAATAGTTGTCCCACATCTGGCTGAACATAACAACACCAAAAAGGTGGGCGCCATAAAATCCCTTGTCCTTGGTTCCTTGGGATAGGCGCAATAAAATGACCCCTTGTAATGGACGTTATAAAGTGCAGACCCTCAGGTTTAGGATGCAGCCCAAAAACGTGCGTAAGACAATGGCTGGTGAAACCCGACGATCTCGTCCCTTCCCACAGTTTGCGCCCTTGTCACAGTATAAAAAGGCCCCACGTTTGAGCATCAAGTCACATTCATCTTCATCTTCGAGAAGTCAATAGCTACAGCACAGATCAACAGCAAGATCCCTACAAGATCTCTACAGAATCAACAGTCAAGAAGTAATAGTTAAAATCAATAGTAGTATAAGTTAAATAGTGACTCCGCTAATAATTTGAAGAATATAAACCAAGTAAGTCTACACACCGAAGTCTCACTTATTTCCACCAACCCAGCAACAGAGTGTGCATCAGAACGTGCAGAGTGCAATCGCATACGTCCACTAAATGGTCCTGCATGTCTGTCGTGCACAATTTGGTCCTTCGAGCCGGATTAGTGGAAAATAAGTGAAGAGCATAATTTGGTCCTTCGATAGCCGAATTAGTGGAAATTAAGTGAAGAACGTATCCGGATACACGCACATATTTAATGGTCCTTCGATAGCCGGATAAGTGGAAAATAAGTGAAGAACGCATCCGGATACACGCAGAATTTGGTCCTTCGATAGCCGAATTAGTGGAAATTAAGTGAAGAACGTATCCTGATACACGCACATATTTAATGGTGCTTCGATGTCCGGATAAGTGGAAAATAAGTGAAGAACGCATCCAGCTAGAAGAAACGTGAAGACTCTCAAGTCCTCGCCACAAGATAAGTTCGCGTCGTAGACTGACGGCTATCGATAAACAATATGCCGGTCACACGATCAGAGGGAAAAGCCGCTAGCAAATCAACAACGGGAACGTGCACAGAAACCGGAACAGTTACTACCGGGACGGCTACCACAGGGACAGCGACCACGAGGGAGACAACAGAAACGGGTACCACGGAATATACTGGTACCTCGACAGCCACAGGGATCTCCGCCGTATCAATGCCCGCCGCCGCCGCCGCCCCGCCCGCTGTGTCGCCCCCCGCTGTTGTCGCCGCCGCTGCTACTACTCTCTCCGTGACACAGTCAACAGCTACAACGATGAACCCGCCTACAACTGTGTGCCACAGCAACAAAGGAACACGACCCGCAACAGAAAAATCAACAGTAAAGCGGGTCAAGAATACAGATGGTTTGCCACTGCCGAGCGGACTACAAGACCCCCGCACCCCCGCTAGGAAGGGCGCGGGGGGATCGACCTACAGTAAATCAAAGGCATACAAGTTGGCGAAGGCAAAGGAAGACTTACTGCGACTGCAAGTGGAGCTAGCCGCCGCACGCTTAGCTACTTTGGAACATGAAGACTCCGACAATGAAGAAGATGATGTCTCCATCTACTCTAAGGAAGAAACAGATCGAAGAGTAGACAACTGGCTAGAGGACCAACAGAACAGAACGCCCGTGGTTGCCGTACAACAGAATCAACCTACAGCAGAGCCGGTGATCACGCGCATAGAGAATAGCGTCCCAGCCAGTACAGAACAGAAGCGTCAAGTACATAACGTACTACAGTTACCGGCGGGAGGTCAATCCGACCTCGCCGCGCTCGCCGACGCAATCACAAGTGCCGTCAACGCAGCTCAACGACCGAGATCCGTAGAGCTACCGTTGTTTAGTGGATCACATCAAGAGTGGTTACCGTTCCGCGCCGCTTACTACGAAACAGAAAATATATACACGCCGATCGAAAATACAAACAGGCTACGAAGAACACTGAAAGGCAAAGCGAAAGAAGCAGTGGACTCTTTGCTGATTACCAACACGGATCCAGCAGACATAATGAAGGCTTTAGAGTCAAGATTCGGAAGACCGGAATCCATCGCCATGATGGAAATGGACGCGCTCCGTGCCCTGCCACGCCTCACCGAATCACCGCGGGACATCTGCATCTTTGCAACAAAAGTGTCCAACATTGTAGCAACATTGAAAACTCTCGGCTGTGTACACTATCTGTACAACCCAGAAGTGTCAAAGACCGTCGTAGACAAGCTGACGCCTACGCTTCGCTACAGATACTACGATTTCTCGTTCGTACAACCGAGGGAAGATCCTGACCTAGTGAAGCTAGACAAGTTCCTCAAAAGAGAAGCGGACTTGTGCGCACCGTACGCTGTACCCGAACAACTAAATACAGGAACAGCAGCCACTCAACAGAAGAGAATACAGAAGGTCCACAACGTAACAGAAAGGACGAATACGTCGAACTGTCCGGTCTGTGAACAAACCGGTCACACAGCGGTTGACTGCAATCAATTCAGGAAGTTAGATGAAAACGGCAGATGGGACGCAGCTAAGTCCAAACGCCTATGCTTCAGATGTCTTCGATACAGAAACAAGACTCACAGTTGTCGTCCTCGTGAGTGTGGTGTCAACAGCTGCAGCTTTTCACATCATAAGCTGTTACATCACACTAAGAAGAAGGAGGCTAAAAAAGAGGCATCGAAGGAAGCTACAGAAGTCATCAACTCAGCCTGGGCCGAGAGTAAGAAACAGTCGTTCTTGAAAATAATACCGATCCAAATAAAGGGTCCAAAGGGTATAGTCGACACCTTCGCGTTGATGGACGACGGGTCAACAGTCACGCTAGTTGACGATAGCGTGGCAAACAGCATCGGAGCAACAGGCCCCGTCGACCCACTGAAAATAGAAACCATCAACGATCTGAAGGCGTCTGAATCAAATTCGCGTCGAGTTAGTATCAAGTTGAAAGGGCTCAACGGGTACGAAGAACAAGTACAAGCACGCACGGTGAAGAACTTACATGTTTCGTCTCAGCGAGTACAGTCAGAAACAGTAACGGGATGCAAGCACCTGGCAGACATCCGCGACTACCTCACGTACGCCAATGCCAAGCCTAAAGTGTTGATTGGGCAAGACAACTGGCATCTCCTGATGACATCGGAGGTCAGAAGAGGCAACAAGTACCAACCAGTGGCATCTCTCACACCACTGGGTTGGGTACTACACGGCAGACAGATCCGGACCTCCAGGCACAATATAGACTTTGTGTCTCATGTCACTGAGAAAATAGAAGACAGTCAGGAAGTCCTAGCGAAGCAATACGTTGAGATGAACGCCCTTTGCATCAACCCCAAGAGACTAACCGCCACCTCTACACGGGTAACAGAATCGCCCGGGAAAGATAAGATATGCCACGTGTCGAACAAGAAAGGAGCTTTACCCGATCCTATAAGATTCTCCAATTCGCTACATTCCACCGGGCGCCCCGTTCATGGGAGGAACCTGGGAACGCATGGTACGCTCAATGAAGACAGCACTAGCCGCGACGCTACACGAGCGTCACCATACAGAGGAAGTACTCACCACCTTACTCGCAGAGGTGGAATACACCATCAACAGCCGCCCCCTGACACACGTGTCAGTCAGTGCAGAGGACCCAGAAGCCCTGACCCCGAACCACTTCTTGTTGGGAAGCTCAGGACGAGTGCCTCAACCGGGCACATTCGACGAAAAAGACACCGCATCGAGATCCAGTTGGCGAACAGCACAGAGGCTTGCCGACCTTTTCTGGAAGCACTAGATCCAGGAATACCTCCCGGAGTTGCAACACCGGCGGGAGCCGCATGGAAGAGGTCCAAAAATACAAGTCGACGACCTTGTACAAGTCGTCGACCCCAACCTGCCGCGCAATATATGGCCGCGTGGCAGAGTCATAGCGACGTATCCGGGCCCCGACGACATCGTGCGAACAGTGGACGTCCGAACTAAGGGAGGTGTGCTACGACGGCCGGTGAGGAAGCTAGTAGTCCTGCCTCTCCAAACGGAAGACAAACCCGCACCGGAGATAGCTGCGACGCGGTCGCACGGCGGGAGTGATGTGCGGGACGAATAGTTTTAAATAGTATATAGGAACTAATTAGGAATAGTGTTACGAACAGTGTATACAGTATAGTAGATGTTATTGTAATTACTTAGAATAGAACATTTTTGTGCATAATAATTTAGAAAGCGTAAGATGGGCGATCATTCATTGTAATAGGAATGGTTGTACACATCTGGCAAGGCAGCAATTATGATAGGAATGACTGGGAACATTCGGTAAAATATCAATGACAAAAGTTAACCGTCATAAAGTGTTCCCTTGTCATAAAATGCAGCAGACATAAAATTATAAAATTAGAAATAGTTGTCCCACATCTGGCTGAACATAACAACACCAAAAAGGTGGGCGCCATAAAATCCCTTGTCCTTGGTTCCTTGGGATAGGCGCAATAAAATGACCCCTTGTAATGGACGTTATAAAGTGCAGACCCTCAGGTTTAGGATGCAGCCCAAAAACGTGCGTAAGACAATGGCTGGTGAAACCCGACGATCTCGTCCCTTCCCACAGTTTGCGCCCTTGTCACAGTATAAAAAGGCCCCACGTTTGAGCATCAAGTCACATTCATCTTCATCTTCGAGAAGTCAATAGCTACAGCACAGATCAACAGCAAGATCCCTACAAGATCTCTACAGAATCAACAGTCAAGAAGTAATAGTTAAAATCAATAGTAGTATAAGTTAAATAGTGACTCCGCTAATAATTTGAAGAATATAAACCAAGTAAGTCTACACACCGAAGTCTCACTTATTTCCACCAACCCAGCAACAGAGTGTGCATCAGAACGTGCAGAGTGCAATCGCATACGTCCACTAAATGGTCCTGCATGTCTGTCATGTACAGATGCACTACTAGTGTCATATAAAACATCAGACGTAGCTGCTATCACAGGTTGAACGCCCTTTCTTGGCACCGATTGGAAGCTACAACTACATATGTACTGGTTTTATGTATTTTGTTATCTAATATGTCTTAAAATAAGAAGTCTGACGAAATAATTATTTTTATCAAAATAAAGGTTTACGGAGGAGGATACGTTGATTAGTAAGATTTATTTTTTGGCTATGTAATTATTATGATAAAATTATGTAGTTGATAATGCCACTGAAACAGTCTCCAGGATATTATTTATAACCGAAAAACAACATCCACACCACTGTCCTTTTAATCAAAGAAGGCTCATATTGGAATAAACTAGCACCAATCGATGTAGTTATGACGGATGCAAGTATGGGACATTAGGAAACAAGTTTGTGGAGTTTACAAGTGCAAAATAAAATTAGCAGTCCTAGCCCGGGCAGGTTTTGTGGAGCTACACGTGGGCGAGTAGGTCCGGAGTCCGGACGGGTTGCGAGACTGAAACGTAGGAGGTCGGCAAACAGCTTTTTCTTCCACTTGCCTACTTGGTTATGTAGATAAACGCTTAATACTAATTTAGTTTTCCTTCATATTATTATAATTATGCTGTGTACACTGTCATCATTTGCAGAGTTGCGACAAGCACTTTATTTATCCCTTATAAACCATTTATGTAACAAAATAAAAGTTAGCTAAGTATTTTAATTACAGTTGTGTTGTATTGGTTAAATCTGTAACAAGATGCTACACCGCGTGAACAATGCATCGTATTATGAACGTAGGTATCAAAACTGACTACTGGTAAAGGAAACATAATGAACTTGTAGAGCTCAGATTACATGTTTATTGAATGACGTCGGTGGTGGCGGCGCAGACTTGTCCACAGCATGGATCATAACTTGTATTTTCATAATACGATGACTGAATAGTTCATTGACATAACAAGAGATGGGTCAGGTTTCTTTAGTGACAAGCTAGTATGTGAAAAAATATGATTACGATAATACTTAACAAGTACTGAAATCACATTTTTCATCGCATACAAAGGGATTTTTACTTTATTTTTTTTTTATGATTGTAAAAATTTACGTTATTTCAAGTTAAACAATTAAAAGTTTGTTTGTTTGGTAATTAAGCTCATTTTAAAGAGACTAATTAGGACTATTGAAATATGAATAAAAATGTTTAAGTTTTACCGTAAACTAATTTACATTAACTCTTATTTATTCCTATTTTTGGCGAATATGACGTAAATCATATTAGGTATACATAATTTCTTCTTAAAAACCGTATCCTTCTGATAATCTCCTTTAAATTAAATATATATTTTAAAAGACTTATAATTTATTGAGGTATGTTATTGTAAAATGTATGTGCTACTAATATTCTCGACGACTTTAACCGCAACCAACATTATATTAACCAACAAACAGACAGGAATAACCCCACGTGCGTTAAAACCGTTATATGGCAACCAGAAAGTCAGCCTGTCCGTGATACCTTCCCCCAGTGAAGTGCTAGGCCGAGGTCTGTATTCGACATTGTCCTGGTCGCTTAGTTTGTACATTTCATTGTCTTGAAGAGCTTTAATAAAGCATTCACAGTCTGGGTTAAGGTTTGGATACGCACAGCTAACAACCTCCTAGGACCTAGAAGGTTGTCAGCCGCTAACCTTGGTTAAACGGTGAGATACCACGTGCTGTTGTTTATAGTTTTGTCCTCTCAAGATATCTCTGTAAGTCGCAGTGAAATTTCAAACCAGTCAAGTGCATGTCTGACTACACACAGTGAAGGGTTCCTCAGTTGGAATTAATATTTAGGTGCATCTAAAACAAAAGTAAAACGTATTTCATAGTAATTAAAATTATCTATGCGGTAATAGCCAATAATTTCTCATTTTTTTTTTTTTTAATATAATAGCGAAGTCTCCCTTAGAAACTTATTTTTTAAATTAAGTAGGTATTTATATATTCTTTTAAATAATGAGCCAATAATAATACTCCACGTAATGTGCAGTTCGATCCACTCGTATTTCTTTTCATCACATTATTAATTTAGGTTTCTTTTATTTTTATGCTTAGCTCATATTGTAGGTACTAGCAGTTTTATTTTTTGCCTTTAAGAGATATTCTAGCGTCAAAGACTGCATGCAACGTCATAATATAATAATAATACGTTAACAACTATGTCCGTACTTAAACCACCAATCATGTGGAAATATCCGAAAGTTTGGTCGTGTTATGATAATAATATTGATTCACACCCACATAATAGAGGGTGTTAGCGTCACAGAAGTCAATGAATTAAAACTATCACTAATAGAGCGCTATCATTGACGACAATGGCGGTTCACGTTTGGTTAGCACGGATATAGCTACACTTTGAATTATAATGCGCATTGTTCCTCGCGCTGCGCCAGTTTGGGTGCAATGCACTACGGCGCAATAGTTACTTGTCATAGAAATCGTCGGTTTCCAATAGTCTGACCGCAAGGTCGCATCGTAAACAGAAAAATATTATTTGCACCATGATTAGTTTAACATTACAGACTATAAAAAAAACAGGAATATAATTAGTATTAATAGATAAATTTTATAAAATGAGTTTAAAAAAAATATTTATTTACTCTATACCTATTAAATAAATAGAGCTGAACAGTTTGAACAATTTTTCTTTTAGCCAATTTCAAAACTATGAATCCGCCTAAGTGCGTTGCATATACGCATAATGTCTACATTGACCGACTGCGGAACCCTCCCTCCCTGCGAGTTCCGCAGTCGGAATGAATTGAGCGAAGTGAACTAAACGATTAAACATTATCTTGTTCAACAAATTTCGTCGAAAGTGTTGTTAGTAAGTTCTACTAAGATTTTTTTTTTAAATTTTTCTCTCTATAATTGAAAAATTAGAGGACACTTTTACCACTTAAAATGCGCGTATCTCATCAATAATAAAAGTGACTTCAAAAGATCAATCTTTTAATTATGAGATTAAACTTCTGTCCGGCTTGTACGGGGGGTAGCCAATATTTTTTTCTTATTTTTGTTAGTCCATTGTGTAGCCGTACATTTAATACAATCGTTCCTAATCGCATGCATATAGTGAGAATAATTTTCGAGTAAACTGACGGAGTTACTTACGGACGGACAAACTAAAATGACAAAATAAACTGCGCGACGATTTTGCCACTAAGCTAGGGAACTCTAAAACTACCTGTTTTTTAAAACTTTTTTTTATTTTGTCATTTCGTTTTCAGGTCTGAACCTGAAAACGAATTGACCATTAAAACCTGAGTTTTATACTACTATTTTTGGTACTGTGCTGTTGAAATAATTAGCTTGCTCTTTAGTCGTATTAGGTCTTTAATAGTTTCCTTTGATGTAGATCACTAAGTGATAAATAATCATCAAGTATATTGACCCCTACTGACGGGCACACACGTATGTAGGTAGACACTTCACTTGAGTTTTAAATTCTACTTCCCGAGTTTTATAGCTGTGACTTAAAAAGTGTTGTGTTAATTGGGCAGAGTGAGATCCTTCCGATCAATATTCCAGGTTTATGTAAAAATTATCCTTCAAATCCTCTGCTACAATTGGTTCAAGAATATACCAACAAAAAGTTAAGAAACAAAATTATGCCACCATATATTGAGTCAACTCTATCCACTGACAAACATCTGGCTTATTGGTTTAGTTTTTTTTATATTTTCTATTATAGTGTACTATGTCTATTACATTTATCGAAACCTGCGAGCGAGCGAAGTTGGGGGTATAGCTAGCCTATTCATATTATTTTTGGCTCATAATAAGTCGTTGATCTTATGCTGTATGAATTTAAGGATATGTGAAATCGCGCACGTGTGCTCGATTTCACATACGAGGCCTTTCAATCCACATGTTAGACCGTATCATACATATAATATACACATTTATCAAAAATTGCATATAACAAGTAATAATGAATCATGTAGATATTATTTAAAAGTAGAAAATAATGCTTGTAAATAAATATTTAACTCAATTTACCAATGACTTTCTTAACTTAGATACTACAAAACAAATACCTCCATACTGTACTTACATGGATATTCATGAGTCTTTCAGTTAGGTTGTTTCCATGAATCTAGGTCAAGGAAGCAGGTAAATAAAAAAAAACTTCTAAGTTAAATATAGTTTTTAGTTTTAGGCGCTGAGTAGACGATGGTGGAACGCATGGAAATCTGAACAATAAGGTACACGAGGGGACAAATCAACCGCGTCGCCGTTTCATAGCTTATTCAAAGTACCACCCGTTCATATTTCATTTGGGTATATTGTACTACAAATACCTCCCTTCTTTTCTAAGGACCAGTCTTATGGACTGCGAATTGAAGGACGAAGGACAAAGTACAAATTTTATCCTTAATTCGCTGAAAAAAAAATAAAAAGAATAGGGATGACCGTGCGCCATAGTATTAACAAAACAGCACCTCATTAAATTATAAATTGCAAAGTCAGTGAGATATCGACAAAAACATAAAATGTAAAATTTAATAAAAACTGATTTAAAGAATGCCGTATGAGGCTGCTCGTAGTACGTACTGTACTTGTTTTAAGGTTTTAAATATGCTTTTGATTTATTTTAGAGTATCAAAATTTGCGGCATAAATGTTCGCGTTTTCTGACTTAGTAGTCAGCTTTCAGCTAAGCTTTCGGGTTAAGAAGAATGAAGTTTGAGGAAAATTATGTACGTGTGCATGGACCCTATACCTACTTGGGACTTAAAATCATTACTCAGTAACTTGAATTTCGAAAAAACTAACCAAAAACTGTTTTAATAAACGATTTCATTTCGTTTGGAATATAGTGATTATGTAAGATTTTTATGAATAATTTCTCAACAAGCTTTCTTTGTTGTTAAGTATATACTTAAATATTTAAAAAAAACTCACGTTTTCAAGAACTTTTAGACGATCTTTATTGCCGTCAGGACCACAAACAATAAGAAATGTCTAAAGAAACGATTACATACCTCCTCTGGCACTTTCTCCGATTCACCGTTTGTTTTGGGCTCCTCATCTTTCTGCTTCTTCTCTTGTTTCGGTTTGTCTTTTCTGCTGAAACTGATCGATCTAAGCGACCATTTCTTCTTTACCTGCCCATGACATGCTTGGTTAATATAAATGGTAAATAGGCACACACATGCAATTAAAACTCAACACTAGTTAGATGTTGGCAACTAATTATATTAATTAAAGTACCTTTTCCTTCTTGGGTTTTTTGCCGTCTTCAGGCGTAGGTGTAGACTCTCCGTTTTCTACTTTTGGCTCACTTTCTCCGTTTGTAAGAGGAGCCGCTTCTCTTTCCTCTTCATTTACTTTTGATTCTTTCTCTGTGGTAGCATCTTTTTCGTTTTCTGGAGTGCCGCTGTCGATGTCCTTTTGTTTTTCCTAGAATCACAATATACAAGACGTATAAATCAAACGTGTTTACAATGGTAAACACGTTTGATTTATTATTTATTCTGACTCCTGTAACACAGGTACTACCTAGCACGGGGGTCAGAGCTTCAAATTAAGTGAAACTCCTTTTTATGTCAATAAAACTTATTATTATTATTATTATTATGGTACACACACAGAGCAATAAGAATAAAGAGGGCAAAATATTCTTTAAAGATTATTTACTTATCGGTGACGATTAGTGAAGAGTTAAGTACGTGCATACGACACATCGAATTTCTCGAAAAAGCCATTAACTTTTACAAATATCATATGATAATAATATCCAAAGGATCCTTTTCTCATTCATTGGCTATCTATGCCAGTCATTATTCCGTAATTGCACTTACTGTTAGTACAAAACAACCCACAATTATTAAGAGTTCCGTACATGACTTGTGGCTACTGAACCCTAAAAGTTACTAAATATTATTAACTCTTTATAACAGGTACATTTTTCTAAATTACTTAACAAGTTTATATTATCATTTTAATTATTGTACGGACGACAGCAGGTCAAGCTACCCGAAACCGTCAGAAATTCCCAATCAACCTTGAGCCTTAATGCTTTAGAGATAAAGTTGAAAATCGGATATAGAAATCTGACAGATTGTAGTAGCTTTATGTGCTGTCGTCTGTACATCGATATGAAAAATTAATTACCGTTGGTTCGTGTATGTGCGCGTCTCCATTAAGCTGTGGTTTGAGCGCGTCAGCGTCTGCGAGCTGTTCAACTCTTCCTTCACCACCAGCACCCGCAGCAGCTACTTCGCCAGCACCCTCCGCCTCCTTGCCACTTATGTCCACCGAGCGCTTGCTCTGCTTAGCACCCATGCTTAATAATTTCCTATTTGAACACAAAAGAATACATTCTATAAAGTTGGATATCATAGCTCGTGGATATCGTGGGTCGTGTTGCTATAATAACGGTATTCTTAACAACAACAAACGCAAGTGCCTTTACCGGAATCACGCGTTTTGTTAAGATGTAATGAACGCGACACAATATTGTCTACCACACGTAAGCAGGAATTTGGCAGGTTGGGTCTTCATATAAGTCGCGCTATCTGAGTGTGCAGTGCGTACGATATCAGCTCGTAATCCTAAACTTCCAGCGAAAAAAGTGGCAGTCCGCGCCTCCGATCGACTGAACTTGTGGGCCTCTGAAGACTTAACATTTTATTGTTAAATATTTACTACACAAATTCAGCCATGTTTTTATGTATGACTCTGTTTCAATTTTCGAAATGTAAATGCGAAAGTTTCACGCTTTAACCATTGAACCGATCATTATGGGATTTTTTTTTTAATGGCATCTCGTAGTTGACCTTGAGAGGTCATGACTACTTAACCGGACTATCCTGCCTATGACTGGCTGCCTTAAATGAATTTAAAGCCTCCAGCCAGGGCAACTAAAAACTAAGCGACTACACGCAAGGGCACCACCTGTGGGGTACGAACCTCGGCTTAGGGCGTCGCTGGAGAGAACAGCAAGGGACGGCTGGATTCAAGTTTTATTTTAATTCGGTTTGATGACGGTTGAAACGTCCGAAACAAACTCAGAGGTCATAGTTGGGTTTATAATTACTGGCTCAGCTGCGGCGCAGGTGGGCCTTCAACGGACATGGGACGGGGGAAGGGACTACTATGTTGAACGCGTCGCGATGGACCTCGGCGGCGAGGTCGGTAGGTCGGTCTTTTATGTGTTGTGCTGGTGGCCCTAATGGCCTCTTGGAGGAGGGTTATGGGGTCACCGGGATATGTGAGGGCATGCCGTGGACGGCGAAGCTTAAAGATGATGGAGGGGGTATAGTTAGCAGCCGCTGCTATCTGTGCGGTGCTTGGCAGCAGTGTCAAAGAAACGCCTGGAAATACGCTTCATGAACTGCTGGATGGTGGGGATTTTAGATCAAGGTGGAGGATCTAATTACGGATAAACCAAGGCGCATTTGTGGCTTTACGGAACATTATGGGAACAAATCACAAAGGTGAAGTTTCTGACCGTGGTCTACCGGTGTGCCAAAGAGACAGTAAGTTTTATAGATTTTGTACATGATTGCATCATAAAACGTATTAAAAACCTCACTCAAGACTCACGCATTCATTAAAAGTAGTTACAGCAATTTGATTGGCTGAATTTAGTGTAACGCTTGAGCCTTAAGTGAGAGACGAGCTTAGATATACTAACAGCAAATATTTATTACCAGCCGGGTTCAGTAAATCACATCAATTTTAACATCCCATGAATCAATCATGATATCGGCTTTGTGACTGCATTAAAGGCCCTCTTTTATGTCCTTCATACTCAATAAATGTATAATGAAGATGTACGCTTAAAGAAAAAACCGACCAAAAGCGTGTCGGGCCACTCTCAGGGTAGGGTTCCGTAGTTTCCCATTCATCACAATAGGTGTCTCCAATGAAGTTAAATAAGAGTTAAAATGGCCTATTCCTTACATTGAGTTGACATACTGAGTACGCAATTCTAAAAACGGCCCACAAATATTTTTTTCCAAAAACTATTACACTCATCAAGTTCAAAATAATTATCCTTTACAGTTTTGTTTTTCATATTTTTATAATCATGGTTCAAAATTTAGAGTCCCCACACATTTTTTACTTTTGGGGCGATTATTTCCTAAAATATTAACATTATCAAAAAATTATTTTAGTAAACCCTTTAAATACCTACCTAATATCTAACAATATACCACATATTAGGGTGGAAATGAATTACTCCCTATCTTACAAGTGGAGACACCCTAAAAATTTTTTTTTTTTAAATTTTTTAATTAAAAAAAAAATTCCGTGTTAACGTAACGGTCACTGAGATTATCTGATATTTCTTATTTTTGGGAGACCATGGAGGTCCGTGTATACCTATGTGTTTCCGTTTATTGTTTAGACTTTACGGTTCGTTATTAGTTATTTATTATTAATGAAAACGTGCGGCCGTGCATCCGTAGGCGATGCCAATTTGTAGTACCAACTAACAAATTACGTGATTTCGTTTGAACACAAACCAGAAATTTTAATTTTAAATCACCGATGATTCATATGACAAGTGTAGATTAATTTATAATTTTTCAATTATAATATTTCAATTGTTGAGAGTAGTGAGACAAAGTTTAAAGCTTTCTGAATACCTCCTAACCAGACTTAATTTACACTTCAATCACAAAAATGCTTGAAGTTACATTGGAGTTAGGATTAGAAGTTACATGGTACATAATAAGTGGTTCGGTAACCAAATCAAAAATAATTAAAATATCAAAACAACATTTCCTTAAGTTTGCTAAAAAAGGTAGGTATGTAATTATTACACGAGCTATAAAAATAAATAACTCAGGTACGAGAAGGCACGGAATTGGAATACAAAGCACGTTAGTAGGTCACGGTGCTGGGACACGCTTAAAATAAATTTAAACAGTGGCCCAAAATAGCGCCTAACGAAAGTGCAGCGAGATGCATGCATCACTAACTCACTAGTGATTCAAGTAGTAACGAAGCGTTAGCTTGACGCACACTAAAAAAATGTTTATCTAAACGTGTATTTCGAACGATGAATAATTAATTAATGATTCAGTAAATAAACGCTACGTTACATATGAATCATGGAACACCATAATACGAATAAGTATAAGATACAAAGTAAATTGTTTTTAATTTAATTGTTGGCTTGTATAAAGTTTACTTAAAATATAAATAGTAGTGTTTGAACTTTAATGCTAATTGTTTTACCAGACTGCCTCGTTTTTATAATTTAGAGATTCGTAATGCACTGTACTCACAAGCCCGGAAGCTTTCACGTCACTGAGTTTAAAACGTAACTGCGAGTGAAACAGCCTGCGAATGGATATTGTTCACATTGATCATTAGCAGTGGACCGAATTCCTAGCGCATCGCCGCCTTTATCGTTCATTATCCCACTCGTTACACTCAATACAAATATAAATAGCAGTGACATTAGTCACGCAGACAGGACTCGATTCTTATCTCTGCGCAAACACTATCTAAGGGACACAAATATGTAGTTATAGTTAAGGAACCTACTTACTTAATACTTACAATATTAAAGTTAAGATGTTCTTGTCTGAAAATTTATGGGTTGATTTTATTCTTAAGCAGCAAATTAAATTAACCGTACCAACATCCATCGATGCTAAGATAAAAAGTAACCTAAAGTGGGCCCCAACATCAGTATACTATTGTGCTTATGTAGTAACAAGCAACTAGCAATTACACATACTGTAATATCCTTTGTCCTTGATCATACAGCGAACGGTCCGCGAAGAGCGTCCGTCATGTCATGATGGGGAGTTATTTCAAATCGGTTCACGCGTTTAGGTTATTGACCTAGCGTATGCTTCCCCCTCTCCAACATTAGGATTTTTTAGTCTCTAACCAGTCAACCAAAGCGTATTATTGTCACCACTTCATCAGTGTTACAATAGGAGGTACTTTAAAGTAGGGATGGTTAAATTTTTAGTTTAAAGCCAGTTATTTGCAACCTTGACTGTGGTGCGTTCAAGGTTAACGGCTGAGTTTGTACCAAGATGTAAATAAAAATATCGTTAATTTTAAATTTAACTTCGTATCCATAACAGCTGCACTACGCACAACCTATCTTTATTATAATATGTTGGAATAACTTGTCGCATAATTTACGAACTACAACTAAGGTATTTTGTGAAAACAGATAAAATATTTCATTTGTATTTTATCTATTTTCCTGTATCACTTGCAAAAGCGTGAAACCGTAGATTTCGTTTAAATAAAGCATCTCTCTCGTTTTATTTTTATAATTTGAATGCACTGACATTTCACATTACAGATAAGCAATCTCTCCATGTAAAATTATGGTAATCATCCGCATCCGGTCAAACTGGAAATAGACCCCAACATATTTGGGAAAGGTCTAAGCAGACTGATTGAATGGAGTGATATTAATTAGTACATCACGTACCTAATCTTTAATAGATGGCCCCGATCATGGAAGTTCAAGTTCATAGTATGTATACATAGTATAATTTAAAACTTAATGGTGATAACAATGAGTCATTTTGAAATAGATCAGAAATAGGTAGGTCCACTATTCTCTTGTTTACTTCTATTTTATTTAGAAAAGGACAGAAGATAAATATTAGTTCTATCAAATTAGTCGGCGCTTGGCGCATTTTTGTAGCCATTTTGTTATAAAATGGCACGTTGAATTTCTCTAAGGGTGATCTTAATTTGACAGGAAGACCTAATATTTCATCTTTTGTCCTTTTCTAAATACAGTATGTTAAGAAAACCCTGTCCGACCCATAAGGATAATAAAGGTTAGGTAAAAACATAACCAAATATAATATAAAATTTTACGTAATCATCATAGTACCAACACAAATGAATTTTGAAATAATCTTTTTATCCCGCGAATTAATTCAAACTTCCCCGAAATTTGGTAATTTTTAAAAAAGTGACAACACCGGTATTATTATGAGCGAATAGCGATGCGACCACGTGCCACGTGCCCTGCCGCCTGCCGCCCGCGGAAGGGTGCTTAACGCACATTAAGTTACCTCTTTTTGCGAAATAATATGTATTTTTTTAGGGGGATTTTTTTATCAAGTTTAGCCCGGGTTTATATCTATTAGTAAAATCAGTTATCGATACCTAACAACACCTTCACGGGTCGGACAGGATTTTCTTAACATACTGTATGTACATAAGGGAATCGGAACCAGTGGTACTTGGCACTAAAATGCAGCAACTAATCACTAGGTTCACTATATACAGGTACAAATAATAATGTATGTAGCAGTTATTTTGCTTGAATTAGTTCATGTAGAATACCGACAACCTTACTGCTCCTGCTATTGTACAGGCGTTAAACCTGCAAAATGAAAACTGCGGTTAACAATGACAACTTAATGCCCTTAATACAATTATGTGCAAGTAGTGCAAACAACCACATACCGCATACCCCCGTACAGAACACGTGCACGGCCAATAGAAAATCGATAGCAGCGGTCAGTTGTGGATAAAAACCACAAGTAACTCAGCACCCGTCATAATATGACTAACAGACCGAATAAATTAAATTATAAATCTATTCCAATATGTACTCATAAATGGTGCAAAGATACGGAACTGTAGTTATTGTAGTGTCGCTAACTTGCCACATAAAAGTTTTTAAAACATTTTGTCAAGCCCAACTGCAGACATCATTTTTATGGTGTACCACACCCTTACTGACAAAATAAGTTTGTACTCGTATGTCATTAAAAATACGTTACGTATTTTTTCGCCTCTCCGTATACCTACGTCCACTCCCCAGTGATACCTTTAATTATTTTGTCGTAAATTGACATCATCGTTTAGCAGTCAATAGAACACACTTTTTTAATTTTAACGATAATAGTACAAATAGTCGAGAGTGAAACAGCTGTGAAACATCCGCACATGACTAATTTATAACGGTTCTGTTTTTGCGCAATTCGCTTCAGAAACCTAAAAAAAAATCTGACGCTCAGGTCAGCATTACAAACCAAACGAGGAGTCGTAATAATTTTAGAACCAGCTAAGTAAATTTTTAGTAGCGCTATAGTTTTTGTTCGGAGACTTAGCACTAAATTGGTGAATTTGATCAGAAGTACTCCATGTATTCTGTGCACTGCTTAATTATGGCGTAATGAACTGACGAAGACAATAAGCGGTGCTTTAAGATATAATTTAGCTTTAGCAACTTTATTTATTGGTAATTTCTTATGCCCGTATCAGTTATGTAGTATGGCCAATATAATAGCAAAACTTCGAGATCTCTGCCTATTTTTTTCACCTATAATTAACAAATACATATGTTTATGTATGTATAAAATTTCGACTTTGTAACAAATAAAAAAACAATGAACATAATGTTACTTTGGGCCCTAATATCTGGACTTTAAATAGCTAATATAGCCTAATATATAAGGCTGACGAAATTTAATTTCATTTACAGGTTATGATGAGATTTAATTCGTTGATTCGATTCAATTTGACCTAATTTATAAAATTATATATCTATAGTAATAACAGATTGTACCAACCACAATTTTTCAAATAAATAAATTACTAAATATTTTCGGACTCGGAAATAATTTTGTTTTTTATGGTGAAATCCCGCCTACGGAAATCTCTGTTCGTGATCCGATACACTCACTTAGCCGGATTTTCGCTTTAATAGCCGGCGTATAATATGATGACATTAGACATATTACTATTAGACTAAAATATCATCTTTCAGTTCTTTCGATCCAAGCTTAAAATACAGGAAAACGTCCACTACCAAATGACCAGTGGACGTATTCGTGTACTTTACATTACGTTTTGTCTACTCCGTCCCGCCTTTTTCGAGGAGCTTTTTCTGTGTAGCTATGTTATGGCTCCATATGGTGGTTGTTTTGGCCCACAGTTTGTTGGGCTTACGGCAGACGTGGCCAGCCAAAACCTATTTCAACTTAGCGGCTCTTTTAGCAACGTCAGTAATCTGTGTTTTGGGGGCGACGGGTGCTGTATGATATTGCAAATAATGGTCCTATTTGCAATGTCAGGCTTCGCTCCCAAAACTGTTTGCTAGTCAATTTGATGCCTAACATACAGCACAATTGCATGTTGGCAACATGACCGCCATAATTATAATGTACACTATTTGACGATACGTTTACAAAAACAGCTGTTTATTGAAACGTAAACTTCCTAAGTTCGTTTGATTTGGGCAGGATTCTACCTTCTACCATACCGCTTCCGATAAATTAAGGAGCTTTTGTTGACATAAGCAGAAAACTTTTAATAATGTTATCTGAAAGCCAATTCAAATTTCTAGTATCGTCTCGCATTAATTACGAAGAGTTATTTAGGTCCATATTACAGAACGTCACTCAAAACTCAAGTCTCGTTTTAAGCCATTTGATTGGTTGAAACTTTAGTTTTAAGTAATGTTTAAACAGAGATCAATGCTTGAGTTTCCTTTTGGAATACGGACCTTAGTTGCATAAAATTATGGATGATTTTACTGGCTGCCTTGGTTAGGATAGATGTTTTAATGACTAAGTAGGTAATAAAATTTTGATGAAACCTGCAAAGGGCCGCGGGACAAGCTCGGACTTCAGCCTTGTGGGGACTACGCATTATATATAGCTTTTAATTATTCAATGATAGGCTTTTTAAGTTTCAACTGCCTTTCGCTGTCGAATTGCGCATTATTTGAGACACGATGTTATCAGCTGCACATCTATGGACCAAAACAAATTCCGGGTGCAAAGATACAAACCCTGGGGATTGTCGACCACCAAGGTGAAGCCTGCTCTATAACTCGATTGCTGAATATTTCTTGCATGATATATTTATTACGTTCAGTCACCGAAGTTAATGGGCAGGTTAACTGGAGTAACAAATATAATTCAACCGGAATTAGGTAACGAGTCCATAACGGATTATTTATGAGGCAGTAATCGAGGCTTTTTACTTATAATAATTCAGCTAGCCCAACAATAGCCCAAAATACACGGCGCAGTAACGATAAACAAAGGGAACGTATTATGTACCTACTTATTTGAAAGGCCATCTCGTTTATTAACAGCTAAGTTTAGGCAAAAACATGCCATATAAAATAGTAAATAAATAAAATTACAAATTAAAAGAAGTCGTACGCTTAGGTTGCACCAACCTTCACTTTTGGCACCCTTGTTTTACAGTTTTTACTGTCTCCCCAGTTACTCACGATGATGATTCATCGTTTCGTTGTTAATCACAAAGAACATGCCTAGTTGCCGGAATACGTTTGATATGTAGGTACCTACTTACTTCAGTTAAAGTGAATCACACTCCATAACAGGTAAATATACAATAAATCTGGAGTAAAATACTCTTATAAATCGAAACTCTATTCAACTTTACGGGCACCAACCACCACCCCTGTGTGCGTTGAATAGTTAATTATGAAATTTAAGAATAGTTACAGAGCCTTCTACCTTATTATCATAGATAATCGTATTTCCGATAACTTGGCACAGTGCATTCATAAGACTTGAGAAAGATTTATTTCGAAAGCACTACGATTAGTACTTGCACCGATACTGCTTACCGATGCTGCAATTCTAGAGCAACCGGCTTGTTAGGACTTATGTATTTAATGTGCGTATTGGTAGACACAAATACGAATATCATGACAAAAACTAATATTAAATCATGGATTACCTTAAGGCTTATCAATCCGAAATATAATAACAAAAGAATTTACACTAAAATACTTAAAATATTCACTTCCAGCACTCACAGCTCAACACAATATGGCGGCAGGACGAAATCGCCACTTCGAAAATGATAATTCAAAATTTTAACTTGCCAGCGATTGGTTCCCGCATTCAAGACGCTTCACTTCAACCAACCTCATAAAAACGGAGTTACCCATGTAGGTACCAACATAACGACTCCATATTCTTATGGAATGATATTCTATTTGAGCGCGTTGAAACAGAAAGTTGCCATACTGTTATAATAGTCAAGTCTGAAAAATAAAGTAGCGATCGAGGTACGCTTCAAGTTATACATAACCAGCATAAGCTGATTTCAGAATGTGCGAAAACTGTTCATTCAGTTAAAAAAACTAGAAAATATGTTTAGCTTGATATGTTGTCGTGCCTATGCAATCAGTTTATTGTATGTACTGTGCGTACGCGTTACTGCCTTTGGTGGAAAGCAATATAACTTCTTTGGTGGACAGTCAGTGGTACAGCCCAGGTTACATTTTAACGTTATCTTTAAACGAAATTTCAACAAAATAGGGAACAAAATACGGCGCAGAGGAAGCCACAAGCATATAAAGTAAACAAACCCATATTGCACAATCTCGTATCCTTGTCGTACTGAGTTATTTCAATTTTAACTACTAAGTCTTCATTATTCTGGGAAGATGTATCAAAAAAAAAAAAATATTTTTGTATTTTAACCATAAATTATGATAACCCACGAATATTGAAAAGTAGGTAAATGATCTAAAGAAACCGCTTCAAGAAGGTGGTGCGAGTTTTAAGGGGAAGAAGGATTTGATAAAAAGGTATATACGACCGTAAAAATAAGTAACTGCTAACTTTTTAATATAATATTATTCAGGTCAATATTAACACTATTTCGTTTTTTTCGTTTCAGGCTTAGATTATACGACAGTAATGATAACTTTTGAGTGTTAAAACCGATATAGTGAATATGATAATACAAAAGTATATTTACTCCTTTAAAATAAAGGTTTGGAGATACACATACAAGCGTTGGCGATTTATAATACAACATACAGCCACTAAGTTCCGTATTACAGAACATCACTCAAAATTCAAGCTCTACTTAAGTGAGCAGTGTAAGTCTCGTTTGAAGCCTTATGATTGGTTGAAACTAGTTTCAAGTAATGCTTGAGTCTTGAGTAACGTTCTGTATTACGGACCTAAGAAGTATTTACATGCGTCCACTTTAGTGGCTGAATATTACCGTACTATTATCCCTTATCTTTCAGTTTTCAGCTTAGCCACGCTTATTGCCTTACTTATATTATTGAGCAGAAAATAACATTAAACTTATGAATCATTTAGTTAGCAGTATTACCTGTTTAAAATTATTGGATTGTGATTGAGACTGTGTTACGGTATTTTAACCCTGTAGGAAACACAAGTCTTTTTTTAAGTCGTCAGCGAGTGTTTAATTAATGAGATTACATACATAAGAAATAGTTGTATTAATTATTTTTACAACTATCCGTCAACAGCCGTGTCAAGGGTACTCGTTTATCATAGGTCAACGGACGCTGTTACTAAATATTTTCATGTCTAGCATTTGTTATAATTTAGAATTTGAATATTCAAAAAGGTTTCCAAAGCCTTATATTCAGAAAAAACATTTCTCTATGATTATTCTTTAGTAGAATAAACGTAAAAGCTAACTAGAATTTAGTCTATGGTGTACTAAGCATTGATGTCGCGTTGCCCTTGACTCCCTCTATCTAATTACTGTTTTTAAAAGTTATTTGCTTAAAACATACTCAAATTGTTTATCTCGAGTTTGCTTTCTTCCATAAAAACGTTTTAAAGAGTGATTTCTTTAGTTACTAAACTGGTGTGTCCTATAATTTGTGTAGCGTCACCTGACTGGGCTCATTGTCATTTCCCGCCATTGTGGCCTGTGAATTTATCATTATTAAGATATTGCTGTGTGTAGCCCTAGAAATTTAGATGAGTATTAAGTAATAAGTGTACCTAAGTAATGTCATTACACGGTAATGACGTCTGCTTGCTAGAAGTGGAAGATTATAACTTGTACGAAGAAGAGGCGTCTGATCACGCTTTGCCCAGGTATGGAAAACCGGCGTGGTCGCCGATTTTTTACTCGTTCGCCCTAATTAATACTTAACAATGATATATGTACCAATTTTTATTCAAAATAATTAACATTATCCAATTTTATTGTTAGTTAGAGAATTCGCGGGCCATATGATGACGCTCACGCCCCGTGCCGGTCTGTAGTCAGCTGTTGGGCCGCCATGTTTGGTCAAATCGAATAGGCGTAGTAGGCGCCTCTACATATCGCGAATGTACTATAAACATATGCACACTAGCGTAAATACAGTCATTCATGTTTTATTATAAACAAAGTCATTGTAAATATTATTTTGGAAAATTATAACACCCTAGCAATACGTTGTATGAGAATAACATTTATTTATTTCGTACTATTATTAAGTACTAATAGTAGATTATTTGTGAATCATTAATAGGAGTTGATAAGTATTATAGCTTATTACATATAAGCTATAATTAGCATATAATTTTGAAAAATGTCTTAGAGCAGGTTGAATTGTATACATACTTTTTGGTATTTTTATAATACTGTTCAGCCAGAACATAACACCAATAAGATAAATAATCCCAAGCATAGGGTCTGAAAATAGTAATAAAAATTGAACAATTGGTATGAAGTATATTGAAATATTTATTTCTCATACTTCCACAGTGACAAGCATCCAGGTTCTGGAAGAAAAACGATGGAAGCAGAAAAACGGATTCGAAGAGAAATTGCTAATAGCAATGAACGTAGACGAATGCAGAGCATCAATGCTGGCTTTCAAGCATTACGGACCCTGCTACCTCGTCATGAGGGAGAAAAGCTTAGTAAAGTATGTCAAATTTAAGTTATTTTATTATACATAAATATTTTATCTTTAATAGTGGTGGTGATTTATATAAATATTTTTTTTTGCCATAACAACAAGTGGATTTAACTTTACACTTGTTTTTTGTAGAACAATTAGTGAAGAGTGAATTTACATTAATAATTTAAATGTTTCTACATAACGGCGGTAAAACATCTCTTTGTTGTGCTAGTTGTTATGCAAAATAACAACAAACAGTAAGAATTGATCTGAGATTTGTCCACAAACAATGTTGGATTGGATCACTTTCACTAAATGGAGAGAATCCTTACAGCAGGTTCTTAGTACAGATGTGTCACACTACCATACAGGTATATCACACTATAGATACTTTTTGTGAAGCAACTTTACAGTACATACTTGCTAAAAGTTGAACTTAGTAAAAGTTACTTTATGTTGAAAAAGATGGCTCTAAAAAAGTAACTTATGGTGTGAGTAAGTGAGAAGGTATTTTTAATTTGTAAACACAATTATATTTTTATATGTTACAGGCTGCAATACTACAGCAGACAGCTGAATATATTTACAACTTGGAACAAGAAAAAACAAGACTACTATCTCAGAATTGTCAGCTGAAGAGATTACTTAACCAACATGAAGGTGGGGAAATACCCCTAAAGAAAAGAAAAGGTGAAATCCTTACTCATATCCCAGCCATAATTCCTGACTCTACTGAGGATACCATAACCAACTCTAGATCACCTGAGCCAGTAGCTGTGATTGCTGTGACAAGTGTTTCACAGAAAAAAGAATCTGAAAGCAGTGAATTACGAGTTCAACTGGAACGTGAACGGAGACTAAGACGACACTTGGAAGAGCGCCTCCATTCTGTTGAAGCTCAAGTTTATCCTAACAATACACATGAACTAGCTCGTCCTGCTATTCATTTTGAACAGACAGATGTTGCTGCTGAATGTAAGCTTGAAAGTGAGGAAGTAGAAACACCACCAGTGGAACCTGCAGTTGTTTCTTCGCCACTACTAGAAGCTGCCATTAAAGCAGAGCCTCGCGTTGAAGTCGAGGTTCTTCCTGATGCAACTCATGACGCGCCATCGCGATTGTATCTCGCAAGCACTAGTCGACAGAACCTGGAAACTATTGTGGAAGCCATTCGTCATCTTGAGGGTGATCATTTGTTCCGTGAGGAGTCTGGTGATGCGCCTCTGGCACTCACAAAGAAAGCGGAATTGCCACCGCCGCCGAGACCTGGTGTGATTGTTGTGAAGCATTCGTGATCGCGTTAAACGTGTTTATTTATGACTTTACGCTCGTAAATTTGCTTCCGCTTAGCGAGCACTCCTGACCCTCCTCGAATATAGTTTTAAATTTTTAGTTTTATAATTATCTTTTCCAAAGTGACGAATCGATAAGTCTGCGTCTTTGTTTATTTTTATTACGCATTGAAGTCGAATCGATAAGTGGTATAGGATAAGCTGGTTGCGTTGTCGCGTATGCCGATCGGCGCTGTGCTTAGATTAGTCTCAAATGTAATTATATTAATGTTTAAATTTTATGTTAATTTGGCTTTATGCAGCATGTGTTGATGGAAAGAGGATTGACTGACTTATGTAAGATTAGATGATGAAGGATAATAGTACACCATGCCGGGTGCCAATATTATTTTATTTCTTTAGACAAGTTTTTGAGAAATGAGTCTGTATGTTTGAGTAAATTATAGTTGAATTCAAAACAATTTTCCATTTATTGCCATAATAAATTGAACATGATGATTCTGGAGGCTTAAAAGCTGCATCATGTACACTGGAAAGTTTTTCAGTGGAAAGCAGTTGGCTTGTGTAGTAAATTAACCCTGCATTCTGTAAGTCTAGCATTTTAAATTCATCACAGCAGGAATTTTGTTGGTCACTAATAGCTTTCTGGCTTTTGGTAGTATGCAGGGTAGTCAGGCATGCGGTTAAAAGTCTTTGACTAAGCAGTTGTTAAAAAAAATAATTGAAAAAATCCTTTCTACTTTAATTTATATTTATTTATGTGTAAAGCGACATGATATAAATGTAGGTGAATAGTAAAATAACGGTGTTTCGGATAGTCACTAAATTTGACCCTCACCAACTATTTGTTGGTAAACCATTTAAATTAACAATTTTTTTGAGACAAGATACTCAGAATCCAAAATAATGGTGACAAATCACTATGATATATAATTATAAAGTTGATATAGAATCTATAATAATTATAATGTATTGACTAATATTTATCCAGTGTTGCTGCTTTTTTGTTCATGTTAGAATGCCCAGTGTAATGCATATTTTGTATGTGACTTTAGAAAATTATAGGCACTTTATGCTGCCATCCGTAAATTATAAATACAGAAATTTTAGAGCATTCCATGTTGTTGAATTCTCATTAAAGAGTGGTCCCGCATGAGACATTGTTGATTGGAACATGAGTTAATGATGTATTGTATTCAATTTAACTGATTAGTGTAATTATCTATTGCTTCATATAAGCATTCTTTAATTGAAACTCTACTTTTAGGTCTTAATCTGTTAGGATTTATGTAATAAATAGTGTGTAGTTCACAACAAGTGACAATGTGTTACTGAACACTGCCCACTCTACAAACCAGTTGATTTATTAAATAATGTTTTATTAAAGAACTATAATGTATATCATGTCACAAGTGAGATAAAATATATTCTACATAAAAGCACTTAATAGCTCAGATTTTGTAACACAAGATTGAATATAAAGTATTTATTCAATCAAGTTGTCGATATTGGAATTACAATTACTAGATTATTTACCAAATAGGTAACGATTTAATCTACCATTGGGATAAAATTATAGTGAATTATCATGTTCCACTGTTTTACTTTATAAGAGTTAAGGTTCACAGTTCTTACATTTTCCTGTGACTTAGGTAATATAATTATATCCAGTGATTAATTAATGTTTGCTTTAATGTGCTGTCATTTTTGTTAGATATGTAAAACGCCGTGCTCTTTTGTTAATAGTTTTCATATAAGTTTTGAATGTATTTTAAGTTTGACTCAGTAACAGAGTGGATCAACAAGTACAACGCTTTACAGACGTCTAAATCCTATGGTCTCGTCCATAGAATCATATGAATCTTAAGACTGATCATTTATTCATTATTAAGTTATGCTAGTTCAAGTCACCATGATAGAATAATGTGTGTATGTGTGTCATGTTTATGTAGCTATTTATATGTATGTATGTTGTGATATTGTAGTCCAAAATTGTGCTCTGGATCTGACAGTCTTACAGAGATCCCTACACTGTTAACATTTAGCAATAATAATGTCAATCATACATTATGGGTACTTATGACTAGTGAAATTTATGTGTAGATAAGTTTTCCATTATGAAAATTAAAATATATTTATACACTAGAGATCTCTCTAACTCTGTCAGGTTATTACTTAGTGTTGTGGTGTGTATCAAGTGTTTTCTGCGTATGTATTCTAATAGGACATTGTTTATCATACAGAACATAGTGCTCTAAACATGAAATTACAGATGTTTGAGAACTGGTTTAAATAATTAAATAAATGTTAATAAATTATTATTTCGACAATATTTTATTGCTTAATAAAGACAAATTAAAATTACTAATTTCGTGTTTAGAGCAACCCTAGTTATTACCACTATCAGTTCCCGACGCTTACTTTGCACTCTGTTTCTGAGTCCGTAGTTATAAGGAGTTGTCTGCCTACCGCCTTTACATTACGTCAGTATAGGATAATTAACAATGTAACATAACGGACTTGGTTATACTATTAGTGTAGTCAAAAATAGTAATAAGAAGATTTTAAGTCAAAGAAGCAAGTTAAATTGTTTAAAATGTGTTATTATTTATGTCTTAAAGTATTAAAATGGTTATTTCTTATTAATTAGTTTGTAAATGATGATCGTCTGTACAGTTAATCTACCAATTTTCTTTGTATATTTCGCTAAAAACCAATAAAACATAAATACTTTAAATTTTTACCACATTTTTTTATTATTACAATGTATGTATTTTTTGTAAAAACTTAAAAGACTGACGACTTTTTATAATCTTCACAACAGTCATTTCCTTCAAATGCACAACATACCTATACATAATAGACCATTCTGCTATATTTGAGTAATCTCAAGGATCATATTTTATTTGTCACTGTCATTCAGTTTTTAAACTTCTATTTATTATGACAATAACTTGTATATTTGAACCAACTTTGGTTGTGCTAAAAATAGATGCTGGTTCATCATTTGCATTAGCAATAAATAACATAAATACGAAGATTTTACAGTCTGTGACACTATAGCCGCTCTTTTCGCAATGTTACTATTTTATTGAATTCTCATAGATAGGATTAATGTATGTGCCATGTTTTATTGGTTTTCAGCACATTCAATGTGAATATTTCCATTTTCTACACTCTATCGCATTTTATTGTGACAGATATAAGTGGGCGTTATTTTAAACATTATGCAGACTAAAACAATTGGATTTGTGCAAATGTCTTGGAAATGAGTCTTAACTGACTTTCGCTCACATATTATGTTCAAAATAATTAATCTTTAAGTGTAACCTTATAATAACATTCTTCAATTAATTCATTTGGTAAAACATAATTATAATACCTACTTAAATATTGTTTATAAGTCTGGAATAAAATTCATATTCATAATGCCCAGTTTAAATTGCATTTATCCTTAAACATTTATTTTATTGAACTTCTAGACTTCAGATTAGCGAGTTGAGAATTTAGTGATATTTATTTATAAAGGTGTCTCTGACATCGACGCACAAACGAGTACCATGGATCCAGTAAATGATTCTGAACCCCCCAGTGGTGGAAATTTTCGTCGGATTTTTCCTGATTTAAAAAAATCGTATGCAGTTTTTTTCACTTTAAACCGTTCATAATTGCTATACTTTTATAACCTAATAAGATTATAAAGGACAAATTAATTAATTTGCTAGTTACACAAAAAAGCCCAACGTGAACAAAACCCGAAAAATTATCCTATCAGCTGATTTAATAGAGTTCACATCAGGGGTAACCGGCGGTAGGTACCCACAAACACGTACGGCAGCACGTTTGCAACGTTCAAAGTCCGAGCCGACACTATTTTTTAAACACTGATTTCTGTAACCGCTCGTTAACGATATAAATGACTATCATAATGTTATTAGTGGTATGCGGTTTAGCCTTTTCGCGAAATTTGCGTTACGATGTCAGATACACCTGTATATTTTTTTAAAATAACATGTTACCGTAATTATCCGTTACGGTGATCGAAGCCTGTATTTATGGGTTAATAACTGGTTTATTATCGTAAAATCAAAGAGACTTTAAAAGCTTAATTTCGTTTAATTCTTTGCACTATCCAATATTTGAATAAAATCTCGTTAATAAGCTTATGTTCCTATACAGATAATTATGGTACCTATAATATTACAGTTAATATAATGATAAAGTGTAGAAAATAATGCATGGATGTTTCCATTTTGATATGAAATTGATAGAAATATTTCCTCTGATTTTAATTGTACCACATTTGACCTTTATTTACCAATATTTATAAAAGATTGATATTATAGAGTTTCATTTAATCTCCCGACATAAATTCAATAATTAATTGTAACTGCTTGCACTTAATGTCACATTCACAAGTTGTGAGTGGTTATGACCCTCCGTGTCTTGACCAAGCGCATATACGCGAATGGCGCAATGTTTCTTGTGATCAATTTTCCTCAAAATATAAAGTACTAGCAACCGCTCGCGACTTCGTTCACGTGGGGTTAGTTATATGAAAATTTTGTAGTAACCCTAAAATCTCGTATTGGTCTCAGTGTGATCTTCCATAAGTCTAAAGCCTTCTGCCTTCTGGGTTAATGGGCTATCCAACGCAAAAGATTTTTTCAAATAGGACCAGTAGGCTTAGTATGACTTTTCATTACGAGACTCGATCGTCGATATCGAGCGCGTTTGACTCATCGATTGGCCCGATTCAAGGTTGTGAGAACTCTCAACCAATGAGCGCCAAACGCGCTCGATATCATCGACAGAATCTCGTAATGAAAACACACACTAGGCATACTGTAGTTCCTGAGATTAGCGCGTTTAAACAAACAAACAAACTCTTCAGCTTTATATATTAGTAGTATAGGTATGTAGATTATAAATAATATAAATACCAAGCAACCCGGCTTGAACTTTATAATATTTTATATTTGCTGCATCTGCCGCCGCCTGGTGCGACCTCCCTTGTGCCAGGACCAGCGTGACGTCAGCGTAACAAACAATTCTGACGGCGATAGGAAGGTCGGCGCGCTCATTCGTACCCAATGTTTCACAGCTGCGGCTTCAGGACCGATCCCTGTGGGACACCGCACGACATCTCGCCGGTTCCACGCTCCTTGCTGACCGGGGCAGATAACTGTCCTGTCCGTCAGATAAGCTTGGATCACTTGATAGAGGTAGGTCGGCATCCGGTGATACCGGAATGCTTCCTTGATACCACCCTAGGGTGGGGTGTTGAAGGCGTTGGCTATCTCTAGCCTTTTGAACGCCAATCTATATAATAAGCGATGTGTCCTCCAGCGCCACGCTACAAATGTATTAAACGTATCTTTAGTAAAACGTAGGGATGGGATTAATAGGACATTAATCCATCATAATAAATCGACAAATAATATTACAAGTTGAAATTGATATTTATTCACCAATTTACGAAGCTAAAATAAAAACTGATTTTCATATTTTATTTTATAAAAAGATCTATATACAATAATTAAAAAAATGTCCGATCCGTGAAGGTATTGTTAGGTATCGATTACTGATTCTATAATCTGTCTATAAAGTCGTGAAAATAAATGAGGGCGCTGCGGTGGTGCATATAGCAACCCTGTTGACTTGTCTGAAATCAATTTGATGCTAGCACATTATTTTGTACTAGAACCAAAACTGCCCCTTAATTGGCGAACACATTTTTGTTAATTGATTGCCACTAGTTGGGATCGTTTGGACCGTCGTTCGTTCGTTTGTCCGTTCGGTCAAAATGATCCCAACTAGTCGCAATCATTTGACAAAAATGTGTTTGCCGATTAGGAGGCTGGTTTTAATGAAAACACAAATCTATGGTCTCTGGTGTTTAATTAAAATGAGTAAAACAAAAAAAAAAAACCATTTATTATTATATTTTTTAACGTGTTTTTACCAATGAAAAGTATTCCAAAACATAATAATTGCTTTCATCATCTGATTGCAAATATTCTTCGGTAAAAAATATTTTCATTGTCAGCTGCGTCACTAACAACGTCTCCGCTACTGCTGTCATCAGCCTGCTATCTTCATTTTAGCGAATAACTAACTCATACATATCTTGATAAAGGGTTTACTCTCACATTTTCCTGAAAGATTAAAAATAATAATATGTAATTTCTATCGGAAGATGGATAGCACTAATTTTTTATTCCGAAAATGATATAATTCATTTTTAAAATCAGCGGTAAATTAAATCACTTAAATTATCAAAACTGCTATACTATGGTCTACTTATATTTCCAATCTAACTTACAAATGCTTAATGTAAACAATCCTCATTTTATTCTTAAAATCGTTTACTTAGTGAATTTGAAACTTCTAGTAGATAAAAACAAACAAGCATAAATATCATCCATATTTGATAAAATTTGTTCAGCTTGGAGTACTAACAAACATTGATGATAAACTTTAAAAGTAATTTCCCGAGCTCCACTCGGGTTTGTTTTTCTCATATTAAAACATTTCTTCGATGTTTTGTATAAATAGAATTGAATATTAACACAAATTTCAATAAATAAAAAGTCATCGATGACATCAGTAGGCCTAGTATGAGTTTTCATTACGAAACTCGTTCGTCGATATCGAGCACGTTTGACTCATCGATTGGCCCGCTTCAAGGTTGTAAGAACTCTCAACCAACGAGAGCGGCAAATACGCTCGCGCGCCGCCTACGCACTTTATCAACTCCACTCTCTCCTCAACCCGCGCAGCAAGCTGTCCCTCAGGTGCAAAATGCGCCTGTACACAGCCTGCATACGCCCCATCATGACATACGCCTGTGTAGTCTTCGCACACACCGAGCCCAGTCATATCCATAGGATGCAGACACTCCAAAACCGCTTTCTTCGCAAAGCAACAAACGCCCCTTGGTTCGTCCGAAATGTGATCCTCCATCTAGATCTCAAAATCCCCACTATCCAGCAGTACATGAAACGCCTATCCAAGCGTTTCTTTGACACAGCCGCTGAACATCACAACCCTCTGGTTGTCGCGGCAGCAAAGTACACCCCCTCCAAAATAAGTAAGCTTCGCCGACCTAGGCACGTTCTCACAGACCCTGATGACCCCATAACCCTCCTCCAAGAGGCCAATAGGGCCACTAGTACAAGATACAAAAAACCGACCTACCGACCTCGCCGCCGAGGTCCATCGCGACGCGTTCAACGTAGTAATCGCCCTCCCCGTCCCTTGTCTCCGATGAAGGCCAGCCCGCGCCGCAGCTGAGCCAGTAAATATAAACTCCCGACTATGACCTCTGAGTTTGTTTCGGCCGTTTCTTCTCAGAGCTAGTACTAGGAAACGCCGTGGTCATCAAACCGAAATAAAAATAAAATAATTCGATCCAGCCGTCCCTTGCTGTTTTCTCCAGCGACACCCTAAGCCGAGGTTCGTACCCCACAGGGGGTGCCCTTAGCGTGTAGTCGCTTAGCTTTTAGTAGCCCTGGCTGGAGGCTTTAAATTCATTTAAGGCATCCACAGGAAAGTCCGGTTAAGTAGTCACGGTCTCTCAAGGTCAACTACGAGATGCCATATCAAAAAAAAAAAAAACGAGAGCGGCAAACGCGCTCGATATCGACGATCGAATTTGTACCTACTTAGTCACACTGTAGTCATGTTCCGAGAGCGGTAACTTATTCTACTTGTACCTACTTAGTAAGATTTAGTTTTGCCCTACTTAACATTTTTAGTTTCTGAAACAGCCATTTTCACGAATTTATAGACGGACTATACTAATGCCTACAAAGGCGGGCTAAACTAAAAAAAAAATCTTGAAAAAAGTGGTCCCATCGCTCACTGTCTAAAATGGTGTTGTCCCCTTTTTTAAAAATTCCCAAATTTTGAGGAAGTTGGAATTCATTAGTATTGTTACTATGATGATTATGTAAAATTTTATAATTTATTTGGTCATGTGTATAGGTACCTAACCTCTATTATCCTTTTGGGTCGGACGGGGTTTGCTTTACATATTGTATACAGGTGTACCCGACATCGTAACGCAAACTTCGAGAAAAGGCTAGACCGCATGCCACTAATAAAATTATGACAGTCATTTATGTCGTAAATGAACGATTACAGAAATAACAATGCTTAAAAAAAAGTGTCAGCTCTGCCTTTGAACGTTGCAAGTATTTTTAGTATGACGTGCGGGTTTGTAGGTATGACGTTGATCCCTGATGTGAACTCTACAGGGTGCCAGGGAAACGCTTCCGAAAACGAAGACAGGTGATAAGGCTAGTGATTCTCGATACGATACCATCAAAAAATGAGGATTTTTTTTTACAATTTTACTTAAGCATTTTTCGTACACTATGCTGTGGGAACAGTTAAATGAGTTAAATGAAACCATTATTTGCGATTAAACATTTTTTTTTTCTTTACAACTCTAACAAGTAATGTATTCGTAAATAAATAATCAGCTGACAGCTGACGCTCGCGCATACACTCGAGTTCAACGACCGCGTGCGGTCACCGACATCGTGACGCGCGACGGGCAATGCGCCGGCTAACTTAGTGCGGCGGGGCCATGTGATCGGACTATCTTCCTAAACTAGTAAACTACTAACCTTCACTCGATCGCTTGAAGCAAATGTCTTTTCAGTTCACTTCTACCTAGTTGTGGGATATCTGCTTACGGGTTCCATTCGTGCAAGGATCGTAATGATTTTCCCCTTGAACAGGGTTACAATTTTATTTTGATCTGAACGTTCAAATTTACAAATCAGAAAAATCCAGTTTACTTTGCTTAACCTTGAGGCCCATATCGAAGGTACTTAGATACCTACAGCCGGCAGTGTGGCTGTAAGGCCATAAAAATCCTTTGTAAAGCACCGCTAAAATAAAGAAAAATAAACATTACAGAGGCGTCAACAGTTTTAATTGATTGATCGTGAATTTAATAACAGTTTTGTATTATGTCGATAATCGCTAGTAAATGAAATAAAGCAAAAGATCGCTGACATCAGCTGTAATTGACTAAAATTTTTTCATCGCATGTGAATCAATTGAATTTGAACTTTATAATAATGTAATTAAAGTCACACGATGCGTGCTCGTTTATTGCAAGAACTGGATCCTTCATTTAGTAAGTAAACCTAATCAATTTAAAGTGAATAATTAAATTAATTGAATCTAAGAAACCAGTTAAATCTTATTTAAAAGTTAGAAAATGAAAACAGTTTGTAATAAAGCATAAGTACAATTTCCTAACAATTAAAATCAATTGATTTCTGATCTCGTAATTATTCTTTCGTTCACGCGGGGATGTCCCAATGCGTTTGTCGACGTCCGCGCGGGCTTGTTTGACCTTCATAGTACTTCTTTAGTAAATAATTAATCAGTTCATTCCCGACTCGGTTCGTGAGCGGTTACGTTTTTAATCGATTATTTAATTATTGTTTTGTTAGTTTTAAATTTGTGTTTAGTTATTAGGTATTGTTACGTTTTTAGTGCTGTTTTATTCTTTTTAGTTATAACTTTTTGTTGTTTTAGACAATGCCTGAGGCATACATGTACAGTGCTCGTGAATACGGCAACATGTTGATGTGTTTAGGAGAAGAATTCTAGGACCAGTGTTTCTACCGCAGCGTCTCAATGGATCAGCATATCTTAATTTTATAAATGGACATTTAAATGATATGCTAGAATGTGTCTGTGGCTGAATTTCGTCGAGCATGGTTCCAGCACGATGGAAGCATGCTCGTTACGCGTCCCGTCCGCGAGCGTCTCACTGAGCTTTTTAATGACTGCTGGATCGGAAGGCTGGGGCCGCACGCCTGGCCGTTCACCCGACTTAACGCCGTTGGACTTCTTTTTATGGGGGTATGTGAAAGAAAGAGTGTTTGATCGGGAATGTGACAGTGCTGGTGAAATGCGGGGCAGAATAGTGAGTGTTTTTAATAAACTACGTGAAGAATGTGTTGAGGAATACTGATGCCTCGTGTTCACGGATCGACACAGCGACGGGCCCGGCTTTGTATTGAAATGAATGGAACTCAGTTCGAGCCAAACCTCATAAGGTCGCAAAGGATTTAGACAGGTACGTAAAATGCCTCTGTCAGCTTTTTACAATGGACTACAATTGCGATTTTGAAAGTGATGTTTGTAAATTGCGTATAAATCGGCTCTTTTCGGCGGCGGCTCTTTTAAGCGCGGGCGCGGTAGTGCGACATCGCCTTGCGTGTCAGTGACCTCATGTTTCGTACGCTATCCAATGCTTGTTTACGAAATATGAAGTCTTGAAAATAATCAATTTAAAGCGAAAGGTTATTGGTATCCGTTTGCATTTAGGTTGTATATAATCTACGTTCTGGCTTCGGAAGCGTTCTCCTTACACCCTGTATTAAATCACCTGATAAGATAGTTTTTCGAATGTTGTTTTCATTGCATTTTTTTTGTGTAATTAGCAAATTAGTTAATTTTTACTTTAAAGTCTTATTGGGTTATAAAAGTATAGCAATTATGAACGGTCTAAAGTGAAAAAAACTACATGTATTTTTTTTAATCATGAAAAAGCCGTAGAAATATTCCACCACTCAGGGGTTCAGAATCATGTACTGGATCCATGGTACTCGTTTGTGTTACACCCTTTATTATACAGTATGTTAAGCCAACCCTGTCCGTCCCGTGAAGGTGTTGTTAGGTATCGATAACTGATTATACTAATGCATACAAAACCTGGCTAAACCTAAAAAAAATACCCCCTAAAAAATAAATATTATTTCGCAAAAACAGGTAGCTTACATGGCAATACTGGGCGGCGCGGGCGAAGAGGCAGGTGAACTCACTTGACCTCATGCATGACCTTTCACACTTGCATATGGTTAGTGCCTAGCTCTCGTGTCACAGTGGGGTCCTTGTTGAATAATTCGAGCACCTGATTTTCAATATCCGGATCGTGAATGCGTTGTTTCCCTACACCAGCGCCAACACCATGAGCTTCAATAACACTGCGCGTTACGTAGTCGCGATTGTACAGACGTACTTGTAACGCACAATCACACGGGACGAGCTTCACTCACATTCAGGCACATCAACATTTTAAATTACCTACGTTAAAAAACGATTGATCACACAATACACCAAACGTCTATATGTTCTATATGTTCTTCTATATGTTTATGCGAAACTGATAATAATTCCAAGTAAAATGATTTTTATTTCATAAAAATAATAGGTACACAGGTGGCGGTATTCTTTGAGTAGATATGTGTAACTGTTCAAAATATTGACGGATCGATATGATACGATTTGAACGTAACTGTTATGGTATCGATTTAGTATTGCAGAATCTCATGCATGGATTCAATATTTCACAAAACTCAATAACATGCCAGCCAAAGTTTTAATTACAGTTTCTGTCTGAATGTCGATGATATTGACCGTTAAAATGCTTTACATTGCTTAAAATACTTTACTAAAAGAGTATTTCATAAGACCTACTCCTTTCTGTTTACTAATAGGTACTTGTGTTATAATTTTGTTTTTACTTAGTAATTTATCGATATGAAACTGTGCGTGTCAGACAGGCAGGACCATTTAGTGGACGTATGCGGTTGCACTCTGCACGTTCTGATGCACACTCTGTTGCTGGGTTGGTGGAAATAAGTGAGACTTCGGTGTGTAGACTTACTTGGTTTATATTCTTCCAAAATTTTTAATATTAGCGGGGTCACTATTTAACTTATACTACTATTGATTCTTAACTATTACTTCTTGACTGCTGTTCTTGATTGTTGATCCTGTAGGGATCTTGCTGTTGATCTTGACTGTAGCTGTTGTATACATTGTTCGTAACACTATTCCTAATTAAATCCTATATACTATTTAAAACTATTCGTCCCGCACATCACTCCCGCCGTGCGACCACTCGCAGCTATCTCCGGTGCGGGTTTGTCTTCCGTTTGGAGAGGCAGGACTACTAGCTTCCTCACCGGCCGTCGCAGCACACCTCCTTTGGTTCGGATGTCCACTGTTCGCACGATGTCGTCGGGGCCCGGATACGTCGCTATGACTCTGCCACGCGGCCATACATTGCGCGGCAGGTTGGGGTCGGCGACCTGTACCATGTCGTCGACTTGTATCTTCGGTCCTTTTCCATGCGGCTCCCGCCGGTGTTGCAACTCCGGGAGGTACTTCTGGATCCAGCACTTCCAGAAAAGGTCGGCGAGTCTCTGTGCTGCTCTCCAACTGGCTCTCTATGCGGCGTCTTTTGCGTCGAATGTGCCCGGTTGAGGCACACGTCCTGAGCTTCCCAACAAAAAGTGGTTCGGGGTCAGGGCTTCTGGGTCCTCTGCACTGACTGACACGTGTGTCAGAGGGCAGCTGTTGATAGCGCATTCCACCTCTGCGAGTAAGGTGGTGAGTACTTCCTCTGTAGGGTGATGCTCGTGTAGCGTCGCGGCTAGTGCTGTCTTCATTGAGCGTACCATGCGTTCCCAGGCTCCTCCCATGAACGGGGCGCCCGGTGGAATGTAGCGAATTGGAAAATCTTATAGAATCGGGTAAAGCTTCTACTAAACTTAGTCCCTTCTTATTGGACACGTGGCATATCCTATCTTCCCCAGACGGTTCTGTTATCGGTGAAGAGGTATCAACGTATTGCTTCGCTAGGACTTCCTGACTGTCTTCTATTTTCTCAGCGACATGAGACACAAAGTCGATACTGTGCCTGGAGGTCCGTATCTGTCTGCCGTGGAGTACCCAACCCAGTGGTGTGAGAGATGCCACTGGTTGGTACTTGTTGCCTCTTCTTACCTCCGATGTCAACAGGAGATGCCAGTTGTCCTGCCCAATCAGTACTTTAGGCTTGGCATTGGCGTACGTGAGGTAGTCACGGATGTCTGCCAGGTGCTTGCATCCCGTTACTGTTTCTGATGGTACTCGCTGAGAAGAAACATGCAAGTTCTTCACTGTGCGTGCTTGTACTTGCTCTTCGTACCCGTTGAGCCCTTTCAACTTGATACTAACTCGACGCGAATTTGATTCAGACGCCTTCAGATCGTTGATAGTTTCTATTTTCAGTGGGTCGACGGGGCCTGTTGCTCCGATGCTGTTTGCCACGCTGTCGTCAACTAGCGTTGATTCATCGTTCATCAATGCGAAGGTGTCGACTGTACCCCTTGGACCCTTTATTTGGATCGGTAGGATTTTCAGGAACGACTGTTTCTTACTCTGGGCCCATGCTGAGTTGATGACTTCTGTAGCTTCCTTCCATGCCTCTTCTTTAGCCTCCTTCTTCTTAGTGTGATGTAACAGCTTGTGATGTGAAAATCTGCAGCTGTTGACACCACACTCACGAGGACGGCAACTGTGAGTCTTGTTTCTGTATCCAAGACATCTGAAGCATAGGCGTTTGGACTTGGCTGCGTCCCACCTGCCGTTTTCATTTAACTTCCTGAATTGTTTGCAGTCGATTGCTGTATGGCCGCTCTCGTTACAAACCGGACACTTCGACGTATTTGTCGTTTCTGTTACGTTGTGGACCTTCTGTGTTCTATTCTGTTGAGTGGCCGCTATACCAGTATTCAGTTGTTCGGGTACAGCGTACCCGTTTACTGGTGCGCACAAGTCTGCTTCTCTTTTGAGGAACTTCTCTAGCTTCACTAGGTCAGGATCTACCCTCGGTTGTACGAACAAGAAATCGTAGTATCTGTAGCGAAGCGTAAGCGTGAGCTTGTCTACGACGATCTTTGACACTTCTGGGTTGTACAGATAGTGTATACAGCCGAGAGTTTTCAGTGTCGCTACGATGTTGGACACTTTTGTTGCGAAGATGCAGATGTCGCGCGGTGATTCGGTGAGGCGTGGCAGGGCACGGAGCGCGCCCATTTTCATCATGGCGATGGATTCCGGTCTTCCGAATCTTGACTCGAATGCCTTCATTTGTCTGCTGGATCCGTGTTGGTAATCAGCAGAGTCCACTCCTTCTTTCGCTTTGCCTTTCAGTGTTCTTCGTAGCCTGTTTGTGTTTTCAATCGGCTTGTATATATTTTCTGTTTCGTAGTAAGCGGCGCGGAACGGTATCCACTCTTGATGTGATCCACTAAACAACGGTAGCTCTACGGATCTCGGTCGTTGAGCTGCGTTGACGGCACTTGTGATTGCGTCGGCAAGCGCGGCGAGGTCGGATTGACCTCCCGCCGGTAACTGTAGTACGTTATGTTCTTGACGCTTCTGTTCTGTACTGGCTGGGACGCTATTCTCTATGCGCGTGTTCACCGGCTCTGCTGTAGGTTTATTCTGTTGTACGGCAACCACGGGCGTTCTGTTCTGTTGGTCATCCAGCCAATTGTCTACTCTTCGGTCTGTTTCTTCCATAGAGCAGATGGAGACATCATCTTCTTCATTGTCGGAGTTTTCATGTTCCAAAGTGGCTAAGCGTGCGGCGGCTAGCTCCACTTGCAGTCGCAGTAAGTCTTCCTTGGCCTTCGCTAACTTGTATGCCTTTGCTTTACTGTAGGTCGATCCCCCCGCGCTCCTCCTAGCAGGGGTGCGGGGGTCTTGTAGTCCGCTCGGCAGTGGCAGACCATCTGTATTTTTGACCTGCTTTACTGTTGATTTTTCTGTTGCGGGTCGTGTTCCTTTGTTGCTGTGGCACACAATTGTAGGCGGGTTCATCGTTGTAGCTGTTGACTGTGTCACGGAGAGAGTAGTAGCAGCGGCGGCGACAACAGCGGGGGGCGACACAGCTGGCGGGGCGGCGGCGGCGGCGGGCATCGATACGGCGGAGATCCATGTGCCTGTCGAGGTACCAGTATATTCCGTGGTACCCGTTTCTGTTGTCTCCCTCGTGGTCGCTGTCCCTGTGGTAGCCGTCCCGGTAGTAACTGTTCCGGTTTCTGTGCACGTTCCCGTTGTTGATTTGCTAGCGGCTTTTCCCTCTGATCGTGTGACCGGCATATTGTTTATCGATAGCCGTCAGTCTACGACGTGAACTTATCTTGTGGCGAGAACTTGAGAGTCTTCACGTTTCTTCTAGCTGGATGCGTTATTCACTTATTTTCCACTAATCCGGCTATCGAAGGACCATTAAATTTGCCACTTATCCGGCTATCGAAGGACCATTAAATATGCCACTTATCCGGCTATCGAAGGACCATTAAATGTGCGTGTCAGACATGCAGGAACATTTAGTGGACGTATGCGGTTGCACTCTGCAAGTTCTGATGCACACTCTGTTGCTGGGTTGGTGGAAATAAGTGAGACTTCGGTGTGTAGACTTACTTGGTTTATATTCTTCCAAAATTTTTAATATTAGCGGGGTCACTATTTAACTTATACTACTATTGATTCTTAACTATTACTTCTTGACTGCTGTTCTTGATTGTTGATCCTGTAGGGATCTTGCTGTTGATCTTGACTGTAGCTGTTGACTCCTCGAAGACAAATACGAATGTGATTCACTGTAGCTATTGACTCCTCGAAGATGAAGATGAATGTGTTGACTTGCTCAATGGGGAAGACGAATGTGTCTTCTTACTGTAGCTGTTGACCACCCAATGGTGAAGACGAATGTGACTTGATGCTTTTTTTTTTTTTTTTTTTTTGATATGGCATCTCGTAGTTGACCTTGAGAGGCCGTGACTACTTAACCGGACTTTCCTGTGGATGCCTTAAATGAATTTAAAGCCTCCAGCCAGGGCTATTAAAAACTAAGCGACTGCGCACTAAGGGCACCCCCTGTGGGGTACGAACCTCGGCTTAGGGCGTCGCTGGAGAGAACAGCAAGGGATGGCTGGATCGAATTTTTATTTACTGGCTCAGCTGCGGCGCGGGCTGGCCTTCATCGGACGAGGGACGGGGGAGGGGGCTGCTACGTTGAACGCGTCGCGATGGACCTCGGCGGCGAGGTCGGTAGGTCGGTCTGTGTTTTATGAGTGTGCTGGTGGCCCTATTGGCCTCTTGGAGGAGGGTTATTGGGTCATCTGGGTCTGTGAGAGCATGCCTTGGGCGGCGAAGCTTGGAGATGGTGGAGGGGGTGTAATTAGCAGCCGCTACTATCAGGGGATTGCGGTGCTTGGAGGCAGTGTCAAAGAAACGTTTGGAAAGACGCTTCATGAACTGCTGAATGGTGGGGATTTTGAGATTTAGGTGGAGGATCTCATTACGGACAAACCAAGGGGCGTTTGTGGCTTTACGCAAGAAACGGTTTTGGACTACTTGCATCCTATGGATATGACGCGGCTTGGCGTGTGCGAAGACAGGACAAGCGTATGTCATAATCGGGCGTATGCACGCTGTGTACAAGCGCATTTTGCACTTGAGCGACAGTTTGCTACGCGGGTTGAGGACGGGGTGGAGTCGACCCAGAGCGTAGGCGGCACGTGAGCGGACCGCCTTAATATGCTCTGAGAAGTTGAGGTGACTTGGTGCTTAAACGTGGAGCCTATTTATACTATGACAAGGGCGCAAACCGTGGGAAGCGACGAGATCGTCGGGTTTCACCAGCCATTGTCTTACGCACGTTTCTGGGCTGCATCCTAAACCTGAGGGTCTGCACTTTATAACGTCCATTACAAGGGGTCATTTTATTGCGCCTATCCCAAGGAACCAAGGACAAGGGATTTTATGGCGCCCACCTTTTTGGTGTTGTTACGTTCAGCCAGATGTGGGACAACCATTTCTATTACAATTTTATGTCTGCTACATTTTATAACAAGGGAGCACTTTATGACGGTTACCTTTTGTCACTGATATTTTACCAAATGTTCACAGTCATTCCTATCATAATTGTTACCTTGCCAGATGTGTACATTTGTACAACCATTCCATATTCCTATCACAAAGAATGATCGTCCATCTTATGCTTTCTAAATTCTTATGCACAAATGTTCTAATCTAAGTAATTAATATAACATCTACTATACTGTATACACTGTTCGTAACACTATTCCTAATTAGTTCCTATATACTATTTAAAACTATTGGTCCCGCACAGAAACGAAAGTACTTTTACCATTAGGTAATCTGTTTTTGCAATACATCATTCAACCAGCATTATTTTACACTCAAATTATACCAACTGCGGTCCAAACGATCCCAACTAGTACAGTCATTTCACAAAAATGTGTTCGCCTATTAGGCTGCAGGTACAAGTTTCGATTAATAGGGTTAAAATAACGTTATTGCGTAAAAAATAGTACATCCCTAGTTTCTTCTTCGAGGACGCCGAAAAGCTCGCGCGGCGGCTTCACAGACGAGCGCCGCAAAACATCGAGCATAAATTTATGCATTAATATCCAATAAAGAATCAAACGATTTCACCGCCGAAAATGGTGATGTCACATTTTAAAATTTTACCTAATTTTGAGGAAGTTGGAGATAATTCGCGAAAAAAAAAAAGATTAATTCAAAATTCATTAATATTGTTACTATGATGATTATGTAAAATTTTATATTTTATTTGGTCATTTGTTTACCTAACCTTTATTATCCTTATGGGTCGGACAGGGTTTTCTTAACATACTGTATATATAGATTATAGACCAGCCCCCTAATCGGCGAACACACTTTTGTCAAATGATAGCGACTAGTTGAGATCGTTTGGATCGAACGGACCAATGGGCGGTCAAAGCGATCCCAACTGATCCCAACTAGTCGCAATCATTTGACAAAAATGTGTTCGCCGATTAGAGGGCTGGATATATTTCTCAAAATAAAGAAAGAAATTGTAAATTTATTAGACGTGTGTCCTAGAAGGCACATTCCTATTTGTTTCCAAATGTAATCCTTTTACTTTGTAGGAGATGCTACACATGTTCTATTACCCGCTGTGAAGAATCGGCTATAAATCACACCAGGACCGCGGAAACCATGGTGCGCGTCGCTGCCACCCTAACCCCCGCAGCGAGGGTTCCTATTAATCTTACCCAGAAAGACATCTGTTGACCATCGTCGATGTCGTGGGAACCATAGCGAGCTGTTGCACGTGAACAGTGAGTTGGCGCGCTTTCTAGACCGTCCAATCACACGCCGCGGCCTGCCTCGATCAACGAATCAACACCGAGAACGCACGCAACACCGCGTGGAGATCCGCAGGACAGCAAGCTGATTTCTTATTGGTTGCCCCACTATTGTTTAGAGATAGCCAGTATTTAAGTGAGTGCATAGCTTGTAAGAGACATTCTATTCCATTCCATACCATTCCATTACTGTACAGATATTTACACGCTATTCCTGTTCACACTCTTGTATATAATTACCTTACATCACGTTATTGTACACGTCATATAAATTGTACCCTTTTACTTACGTGCAATACACAACGTTCGATTTACCTGAGTTTTAATTACGTAACACGACCTACGCGCTACAACTTCATATCAAGTAGTTGGTGCTCGAGGCACATCAAAATCCTTTCTGATATAAGGATGTCTAGATTTCTATGGTATTTATTATTATATTCACCGTGGTCGAGTTACACGTGCATAAACTCAACCGATACCTGCATAATTTATTTCGTTTACTTGCAAAAAATAGAACCAATAGAAACTGGATACGTGGTATTCTCATTTTTTTTAATGAAAATTGTAGGTAGGTACGTGACGTGACTGTTTTACGCAGATGTTACAGATCTTATGGATGTTTAATGGTGTCGCAAAATACTCGCAATGATTTTTCTTGTTTGTAGAAACTAATAGAAAACGGAAGCACATTCCTGAAAAGGAAGTAGATGACTTAACGGAATATCAAGACGACAAACTATTTCAAAATTCTGATTCAGACTCCACACCTTGTAAAACTCGCTATAATTCGTCATATTCACCGTAACTCATTTTTTTGTAGGAACACGTGCGCCAACTCAAGATGTAAACATTGCACTACACTAAAATGCACAAAGTCACTATGACCTTGAAACAGATCTGCTTATGACGTCACAGATTTACTTCTATACAAGTTCGTGGCGTTGTGCGCACTGACAACTAACTAACTTTGTAGGGATGGGTTTTTCAAACGGTGTTTCACTATCGAAAATGATTAGAAAACCTATTTATTCTTGATTAAGGTGAATAAAACGTAGTTTATAGTTTACAATATTTATAAAATATTATTTATTCACGTCATTTTCTTGCAATAATAGTATTTATAATCATTTCAACGAGATGAAATATATCGAGGTCTTCATCGGGTCCCATCACTGGCTTACTTTATATCAAGTACTTGGCGCTGGGGGCATTAAAATATTTTCTGGCGTTTTTGTTTCGAATGAAAATAAAACAAACAAGAACTTATTATGTTTGTGAAAAAGTTAAAAATATGGCTGACAACAGGGCAATTTTCCATAAAAACAAAATAAAAGTCGTAAATTTATTTTATACCTACTATTATTAACCTACTTACTTAACTTACTACTATTTACTTTTTGTATTTAACCAAGTAGGGCGCTGTGGGGCACAAAAATCTCGAACTTGTGTACAATTGGCGTTCAAAAGGCTAGAGACGCCGACAAAACAACCCCACCCCGGACAGTATCCCCTGTAGTGAGGACTCGCACGCGCAATATTGCGTCCACCGTTTAGCCGCGGAAGCCAAATTCGGCCCCATCTCGGAGCTTGCTCAGCTCATCGGGCAGTACGATGGGCCGGTAAGCGGACGGAGAGTCCGTACGGTGCCCTGGCTTCTTTATGAGGGTCTGTCTTCCAGCCAAGTGGGAACTGGCCCCTCATCAAGGATGCGTTTAGTTCCCATTAGTCGAGGCCCGGGAGCTACTAAGGCCAGAACCCAAGTTTTTCCAGGTAAGCCGTCGGGTCCTGGGGCGGTATTTTCGGCTACGTAGGTAGCTCTCAGCGCTACCTCGGCCACCCGTCATCATCGTCGGTGTGGTCCGCATCAGGCACTGTAGAAATGTAAACCCTTGCTTATTGTTTTTGGGATACTAAGGGTCAAAAGTGCACTACCACTTTTGAACTTTATTGCACAAACAATAAGTGTACTTCATTTTTTACCCTTACTGTACATACAGTAGGTAACTGAGATACCACCAAAATTTTGATAATCTGTCTGAATTCTGAAGTTAATGTTTTGGTTAGATTACAGTAGTAGTACACACTGCAAATGTTTCGCAAAACCAGCTTGTTGCTCTTCATGATATAGAAGTCCACTCTATATACTGGACAAAGGCCTCCCCCCCAGGCTCGTCTTGTGCTGCCCGCATCCATCGGCTTCCTGCGGCCTTCACCAGGTCAACGGTCCACCTTGTTGGGCCACTCCAGAGCCTGACTGCCCCATCCGCCATCGGTTCAATGAGCAAAGTGCTCCGCCTACTGCCGCTTAATTTTAGCGACTCGAAGAGCTATGTCGGTGACTTTGGTTCTTCTGCGGAAATCCAATTCGATCGCGCAAAGAAACTCACCGGAGTTTCTCTCACCCATACCTAAAGAGCTATGCTTGGACACCGGTCCGAGCATAGCTTTTTCCACGTTTCAGTTCCGTATGTCATCACTAGCAATATACACTGGTCAAAGACTTGAGACATTGGTATCTCGGACAACGAGAAGATGTACCATACATAACGTAGCTTCCCGAATGCTGCCCAGCTGAGCTAGATTCGACGAGACACCTTTATATCCAATCTTATTGTATGCCCCTCAAATATCACTGTCTATATATTAGCAGTAATTTCCAGAATAGAATCTATCTAATAAAATGTTCATACTAAAGCTAGATTACATTTTAGTGTAAGTTAGGTACTTTAGCACGGGTAAAACGGGTTCAATCGAAAAGAAACTGAATAGATTTCTATGGATAACGATTTGAGAGCAGCGGTGGCCCAGTGGTTAAGGCTGCGACTTAGGTTAGATACATGTTGTAGGTTCGAACCACATCATCATCATCATCAACCTTTTTATCGTCCCACTGCTGGGCACAGGTCTCCTCTCATACAGAGAAGGATTGAGCGTAATCACCACGCTTGCTCAATGCGGGTTGGCGATTTCAGACTTATAAAGTCCAGGTTTCCTCAAGATGTTTTCCTTCACCTTCAGTCAATGGTGTCCAAGATATACCTACTTAGAAAATACATATAACTTTAGAAAAGTTACATTGGTACTTGCCTGACCTGGAATCGAACCCGCGCACTCATACTTGAGAGGCTGGTGTTTTAACCACTAGGCCACCACGACTACACACCACATCAGGCGCTTTATTTTGTGTAAATTAATTCATCAACACTGCTTCCAAAACGGTGAAACCGGCATGTCCTAGAAGCATAACTTCGCAGATTTGTGACATCCATCAACCGCATGGTAGATTATGGCCCACTCTCTCTCACTGAGAGGAGGCCTGCGTCCCAGGTGTGGGAACTCTATAGGCTGATCATGATGTATGGATGCCAGCACCTCAAGCAACCTGAAACTTCGGTTGACACCTACAGTATGACTATAGGTACTGGCTCTTGCCATCAATCAGTCCTATGAAGAAAGTAAGCAAAGAATTTTTATTCTGTATATTAACCTTGAAAAGTGAGATAGCTAGTAGGCATTCAACAAATTAAGTGACATCATTGACCGGACCATCTCTTGATTGCGTTGACAAGCCAGAACTTTGCCCGCCTTTAGGGATTGCAGACCGTATTTCAATTGATAAACTTCGATCAATAAATTATTGATCGAAGATTATCAAGTCCCGTCCGCGAGAAAAAGGATCTTGACAAGTCAGTGATCCTACAAGGGTTCAACAACCGCAGAAAAAACTATTTTTAATTTATAAAAAATTCGAATACTTACCTCTAATACTATGAAACACAAACTTATTTTTGAGGTGAATAAAATCAATAATTACCTACTTAAATATTCATCCCAACTAAATCCACTGTGCGTGGTCCGTGACGCCCTTGTCCAGTTTGTTTTAGGTACATACAAAACCACACACAAGGATATATACAAAAAGTAGTATACAGCCCTAAAAGTATTTTATATATCCCTAGATATGCTTTTAGGGTTGTCTACTACTTTTAAGTCTAAGTGAGGAAGTTTGGAAGCATAGCTAGGGTTAAAAGTTAAAGATACTATTGGCCTTTTGTTTGGCCTCCATGAACTAAAATTATTCATCGTGGTCTCACACTCGTAGGTACTGCTACAAGGTTAGTTGCTCTGAGAGTTGATCTGCCGAGTAGACGTGTATTGTGTTTGTGTTTATTATAAAAGTTTATGTTATTCTACCGTACGGCCAAGTGAGTACTTAATACCTAATTTCCTTAGTACTTATATTAATATAAAAAAATATTTTATTATCTTTATTTGGTAAATGACTAATGAGATTTTATTGTGAACCTATTGTTAAATATTTTTTATTACAATACATACACAATGCATATAGTTATTAGTACATTTAAGTCATCAATTTACCTGTTAGATGCCTGCCTGAATTTCCGGTTAACTCAACACACTTTCGTTTATTCTAATTTAAAAGGGATCACTTTTTAGTTATTGAACATGTTTCATTCTGTTTGCTGTTTTATCACTTTATACACTGTTGACATGATAACTTAACATTGACGAAATTTACGAATATAAAATAAAGCGTGCCTTAAAATAGATAACGATATATTAATTATCATTTAGGTAATTACGCGGTTGAAACCGCGGGGTGCAATTAGTTAATGTATAAGTTTCTGGTAGGTGGACTGATGATAGCACATCAAACTACTACAGTCTATTAAATTTCGTCATTACATTTTCAATTTTATTGCTAAACTATTAAGGCTCAAGATTGATATTTGACAGTTTCGGGTAGCTTGACCTACTGTAGACCGTACACGGAATAGCTGTTCTGTGCGTCCTTACGTCCACTTAAAAGTAAGGATTTTTTTCTCGTCCATCTCGTGGTGTCAGGAACATTGGTCTCAAAAAAAAAATATGGTGGGTTTGTGAAAACAATTTTTTGATTCAGGCTCTATGAAATACACTCATTTGCAAAAATAAAAAGGGGGGTTTTGATTTTCATTCACCTTTAAAAAGATACAATACAAAAAAGGTTTCAATCGTTTGTACACGTTACTGGCCGGTTTTAAAAATGCCGTGGTATTTAATAAAGGACGTTCTAAATTAAAATTTTTATTTGATGCCATTTTTACAGAAAACGCCCTTTTTATCCAACATTTTTGGCGCGAAGTTTCCAGTTCCATCGACTTTCGTAACTCTTATTAAATTTTTATCAATTAATTTTGACTTGACTGCCAAAGCTTTATTGCTGTTTGGCTGTATAAAAAATGGTAGGTAAAGTGGTAAAAGCTACTAAAATTATCGCGCTGCTTGAAGAGTGCTGGAGCCAATGCTTCGTGGCTAGGAGGCTAAATGTTAGTCGGTCGACGGTCCAAAGGACCTGGCAGCGATATCAGGAGACTGGTTCCGTCGAGAGAAGGCCTGGTTCTGGTAGAAAACCATGTACTCAACCACGGGATGATCGTTTTCTTGTGAGTCAAGCATTGAGAAATCGCAAATCTTCGTGGATCTTAAGAACAACCTCCATGAAGTAAGAAATGTGCATATTAGTTTATGGATGTTCAGGAGGAGGCATCTCGTTGCCAATATACGCAGTCACCGTCCGACCCGCGGCCCTAAATTACTCCGTGAGCACCGAGTTCACAGGCTTAGGTTGGCTAGAAATTGTGAATTATGCACTCAAGAAGATTGGAATAGGGTTTTGTTCTTTGATGAAGCCAGTATAATCTCTGATCGGTGAAGATCGACGTCAGCGAGTGCTAAGTTAAGCTTGAGCTTTTTTTTTTCTTTGCATTTTTTTGTCAACTAAAGAACCTATGGTAGGTTCTTTATTGATCTTGTTCTTATCTCTTCACCACCTGTGATTGACTGGTAGAGAATGCCTAAGGCATTAAGTCCGCCTCTGTACATTTCATATACGAAAGATTAAATAAATAAAACTGCTCACTGACTGGGCATGGATACATAACGGAAGTTCTAATTCCTCATGCACAACCCGCATTGGCCGCTCTAGGTGAAGACTCTATTTTTATGGACGACAGTGCTCGCGCCCACCGATCTCGCGATGTTGAAGCGTATGTGCAAGAGGTCGGCATTCGTCGTTTGGATTGGCCAGCTCGAAGTCGCGACCTCAATCCCTTTGAACATGTCTGGGACGTTCTGAAACGGCGTGTGAGATCAGTACAACCGGCTCCGCAGACCATCAGAGAGCTGATGAATGTGATTACTGCGGAGTGGGAACGTATTCCGCAAGCAAGGCTCCGGGATATACTCGCTAGCATGCCCAGACGAATTCAAGCTGTGATTTTAGCTAGAGGGGTCACACTCGATACTAAACATTTATCTTCTTTTACTGTATTAAAGAAAAACAAATAAACTTTTTTAATTTTATCTTTATGAACATATGCACTACTAGCGAGGTTTAGCATTATTTCCCATAAATTGTATCAAAATTTTATGAAATACTGATGAAAACGATTATTTTCTTATTAATTTACCAAATTGCGAGGATAAAACTACCTATAATTATAATTATAGGTAGTTTTATCCTGATAATTATCAAACAAAACAATATATGCTTAGGTGCGTTTTTTTTTTCAAATGAGTTTATTAAGGTTTAAAGTACGGGAGTCTTGTTAGAGTCAAGTATACCAAGACGAGGAGTCGACCAAACTACATTTGAAGTTGCAATGTACGGGGGACAAGACACATAATATGAACTAAATTTTTGAGATTGTTCTGGCTATAAATTTACTCCCACTATGGAACCCTTCATTGTGCATGATCCGACAAGCATTTGGCCGGTTTTTATATAAGATTCCGGTATCTAAAAGCAATGAATAACCAAATGTTTTGCACATCACAATTTTATCGCAACTCACTCGTCCATTGTCTACCTCTTATGTACAGACACCAGCACATCAAACGACTACAATCTGTCAAAATTATTTAACACATTTCAACTTTATTGTTACAATGTTGGTCTCCGGTTTGGTCTCCGTGGCGCAGCGGTCAACACGCCTACCTGCGACGTGGAGGCCCCGGGTTCGATCCCCGGCCAGGTAATGATGGAAAACGATCTTTTCCTGATTGGCCTGGGTCTTGGATGTTTATCTATATATGTATCTATTATAAAATATAGTATCGTTGAGTTAGTATCCCATAACACAAGTCTCGAACTTACTTTGGGGCTAGCTCAATCTGTGTGATTTGTCCGTATTTATTTATTTATTTATTATTTAATGTTAAAGATTAAGATTGATTAGGAAAATATAGTTTCGGGTAGTTGGACTTGGGGTACGTATTCCTACTAAGGTATATGCCTAGTTACCGAAGTAGGCTTCATTAGTGTTCTAAGGTTTGACCCGCAACTTTCTTAAAGTTGCCTATCCCTGGCCTATGTCATAGAAATATAATTTTGTTTTATATCTGTGGTCTATACATGTATTCGTGTGCATAGGCGTCCCTCAAGTCCTTCCAGAAACCTACTTATATAAAACTGTAACTGATGTTTATCAAAGATCAAAAAAAGATTGGTAAAATAATTTGGAGCCCTACATATGTTCCGTTGCATACCAAAACTTTTTTTTATTCTTGCAGGACCTAAATATTGATTGTCGGATACCTGTGCAATTATTTTATTTTCAGAAAATGGTGGGGCGGGCGTGGATCTTTTTAGCTCTAATAACACTCTGTATTCAATGGTCTGGACAAGAGACAACAGATGATAAGACAGGAGATGTTAAAACAGTAGACGTTAAGACAGAAGATGTTAAAACAGTAGATGTGAAGACAGCAGATGTTAAAACAGAAGATGTTAAAAGAGCAGATGTTAAAACAGAAGGTGTTAAAACAGAAGATGTTAAGACAGCAGATGTTACAACAGAAGATGTTAGGACAGAAGATGTTAAAATAGAAGTTAGGACAGTAGATGTTAAAACAGAAGATGTTAAGACAGCAGATGTTAAAATAGAAGATGTTAGGACAGTAGATGTCGATCCATTATTAAGGTTTGTAAATTTTATACTGACAAATTAGGGAACTACGTTAATCAGTATAAAGCTGCTTTTCTTAGATCGTCTTAACTTCTTGATGTGGTTCTAGCCCGATTCAAAGTAAACGAGTATTATCATAGAGCTAAATTGAAAACCTATTTTTCAGCACGACAATGCCAATTATCGAAAAAAAGAACTTAATATCAAATGCTGTAAACAATTTTGGGTACAAACTATTAGTGAAAATGATGAACGAAAAGAAAAATGACAACATTATAGTTTCACCAACAGGCGTTGCTGGTAAGAAAATATAATTATTATAAAAAAAATATACCTTCCTAGTCCAAAACCAGATTCTGTTGTTCGAGACATGTACAGACGACAGCACATCAAGCTAATTAAATTTTCAACTTTATCTCTAAAGCATTAAGGCTTAAGATAGGGAATATCTGACAGTTTCGGGTAGCTTGACCTGTTATCGTCCGTACATAGGTATAAATATAGGTACGGAGATACCTATTACCCGTTCGCTTCGAGTTGGCCGCTCCCACCCGCCCCGACCAACCGCACCGCACTCCTAGACAGACCCAATTAGTACCGTTAGCAACGCTATCTTGGGTCTGTCTAGGGGTGCGGTGCGGTTGGTCGGGGCGGGGGGGAGCGGCCAACTCGAAGCGAACGGGTAGTATAGTACATACATGATACGAGCTGGCCAGCAGCTACAGTTTAGTAGCCTCAGCAAATTTGAGACTGTGTGCCCAAGAGAGATTGTCTTTCCGGAAAAGTAGAATTAGCAGTTTGGTTTGACGTTAGTCACGTTTCTAAGGACCCATGATGGCTGTGGCCACGTAGTTCACAACATTTATGTTTACATATGTTCTGCCTAAAGCTACGTTTTCTTGGAAGAGCGTTTACTTACATATTGAATAAAACGTACGTCATGGAAATCTGCCATTTTTACTAGAATTCGACATTCATCATCGCCGCCGACGCCCGTCAGCCAGGGCTCGTCTTTGAAAGCATAGCTTAACTGTATAACCCCAATACATCTTTGTTTTCACCGACACACACGGTCAAAGATATCCACCAAACGTAATGCTTCATGGAGGTAATCACCAAACAATAGATCGCAACGTACGGTAACTTGGGTCAGCAATCTGAGACAATGGGCAGAAATTAAACTATAGGTAGATGCCGATTTGCACGCATGTAGCAAAACAGCGTATTGTATTGTCGCGCAGGCGGGTACTACCTCGTTGGTCTAGCGGTACTTCGTTCGTATGGTCCCAGTTCGATACCCAGGTGGTCGCGCAAAGGTATATTCAGTTTATGGTCAAGTCTCGCTCGCCTACGGTATATGGTAAACAAAACTGCCGAAATGTGCGTGTACTGAGCTGCTACTTATACCTACACCTCTGCCAATCCTTCAGGCTTACAAGCGAGTGATATTCTATTTATGTTATAGGTCTGCTTGCCATGACTCTACTCGGAAGTGTCGGGACAACGCATAATGAAATCGCTGAGATTCTCGGTTTTTCCCAAGGTAAACATAAGTTGCGTAAAGTTTGCTTACGTTAGGTACATGTTTGGTTTTTATCCAAATGTGAAGACTGTTAAGGTGTGAATTCAGTCTAACTAGTCACACAAGTGGTACTTTAGTCCCATATCTAATTTGATTTATATTATGTTGTTACAAACGCTTTTACAAGCAGCGACTCGTTAAAGTGTAAATGTTTTGTTCTTTATTTTATGTTAACTTTTAAACTCCCAGATATTTTACAAAACCGCAAAAGCCACGAACAGTTCGGAAAACTTCTGCATGCTTTAAATACTAACGTTTCGTCGAAAACCTTGTACGCTGATGCAATGTTCGTGGATGCGCACGCGCCACTACGTGAGTTGTACCGCAACTATCTATACGATGTCTACCGGGGGGAGGTACTCAGTGCTAATTTTGACGAAACCGAAGAAACCAAGAACACGATTAATCAGTAAGTTTTAAAATAGATGTATTTACTATCACGACTAGCACTTACCTGAATATTAAAAGTAACTAGTAAACCAGTTAACGAGAGTAAAAAGATCCAGCAGTGAATAGTCCACTTGTCGGTTCAAGAAAAATATACCTAGGTATATTGTTCATATGTTGCATGTTATTTTTTGTCTCCTGCAGTGATGTAAAATGAAAAAAAAAAATTGTCTTTTATTGACTTTATCGAAAAAAAATATGGAAAAAAAAGCGTCGTTGTTTTTTTCTAAATTTGTTTTTCTTTTTCTAGCCTACGTTTTTGTTCAATTATAAATTAAATTTGTAATTTGTGTAATAAATCAACACATTATTTATTCATAATTCACTACTTCCAAAATCACAAATCACAACTCAATTTTTTTTCCATTTATTCTTCATCTTCAATTTCCCCGTCTCTCTCTCTGCAGTCGGTCCCTCATATCTGAGGATCGTGATCAGCATTGGGGCAGCATTTAGCAGTTTTATTTTTTGTTTAAAATGTATGGACCTATGTCTGAAATAAAGATATTATTATTATTATTTCGAATGGATGATCTGCCTCCATCGGTTTCGATCCAGCGCGTCTCTCACTACTGCGTAGAATTTAGAAGACGATGTGTCTTTGACTTTTGTATAATCTATCACGGGGCTGTTAAATTCCCTGCTTTTCTCAATAATTTGGCGGACATTCAATATTTGTTGCCGCGTTCCTTTACCCTTAACAAAACCTGCCTGTTCTTCAGGAATCTGTCGGTTTAAAAAGTAGTTCAGGCGTCGGTTGATGACATAAAGCAGGATCTTACTTGCATGTGATATAAGCGCTAAGGTTCTATAGTTAACACAGTCTTTCGAAGAACCTTTCTTGTGTAAGGGGATGAACACCGATTCTGTCCAGTCTTTCGGCCATTTACCTGCTTTCTTAAACCTATGACTAATCCACCATTTATTATGATCTTTTCAGATGGGTCAATAATCACACAGAAGGGCACATTGAGCAATTCTTAAAACAACCACTTCCTATCCAAACCAAAGTGGTTTTGCTAAGTGCACTATACTTTAGTGGTCAATGGAAACAGCCTTTTTTACCGGAATACACAGCAAAGTAAGTCTGCTTCTGATAGCTCCTATTTAGGGTTTCGTAATAAAAAGGTAAAAACAGGAATCTACTACTAAGACTCCTGCTGTCTGCCCGTCACCAGGTTGTATCTTATGAACCATAGTGGCTAGACAGTAGAAAGTTTCACAATTGATGTAGTTATGTTAGGAGTGCTCTTATACAGCGGAGATTTTTTATTCATAATGGTACAGAACCCTTTGTGTGTTAGTCTGGCTTGCTCTTGACAGGTTTTTAATCACCTATAAAACAGCTGTAAGTTACAAAACGTGCTAACTATCCAGACACCACCATATACCTACAGCTAGCCGAAACTGTCAAATTTTCGCAATCAACCTTGAACTTTAACAATCTATATCTATAGTAATTTAAAAAGCTGAAGAGTTTGTATAAGTGAACGCGCTAATCCCAGGAACTACTGGTCCTATTTGAAAAAGTCTTTTTGCGTTGGATAGCCCATTAATCCAGGAAGGCTTTAGGCTATACAACATCATGCTGCGACTTATAGGAGCGGAGCATATAAAAAAAAAAACATCAAATCCTACGCGGGTGAAACTGCGTGGCGCAGCTAGTAATTTATAAAGTTATGTAATGAACTTATAAGTTGATAATAAAAATTGACAGATCCAGTAGCTGTACGGTCGAAAGCAGGTCAAGCTACCCGAAACTGCCAAATATTCCCAATCAACTTCGAGCCTTAATGCTTTATCGATAAAGTTGAAAATCTAATAAAGAAATCCGACAGTTTGTAGTAGCTTGATTGCTGTCTTGTACATCATACATGTCATGAGTTTCAGTTGTTTTTGCAAGTTGATAAACTTTTAATTGTTATAAAATTATTCGAAGGAAAGATAGGAAGTCTAAGTTATACCTATTATTTATATCATTTTATTTTTAGCTGATCATCGTCTAATGGAAGTAAATATGCAAGAAAAAGACACGTTATACGCTTACCCCAATTAAATTGGGACGATTTTTAACTGATCAGTTTTTTACGTTTATTGTCCGACCGCGTAGTTTAGGGCTTTTGACTTACGGGTTTCGAAGCCATATGCCAAAACGGAACAATTACAATTTCGTTCTTTCCTACTGTCCACATCCGTGTGTATCTCATAGGCATTTTATTTGACTATTGGCACTAGGTCAGGTTTGTTTCAGTGTTCTACATTGAACTGTGAATTTGAACAGTCCGCACATCACATCTTGTGGGAGTGTCAGGGCCCGATCTAGCTATTTAGCCGCTCCGGGCAAAGATAATTTTTGCCGCCCTTTACATACACAAAACCATATAAGTCATGAGCTAGTGTTGTTGGGGGATGTTAAGTATACAGAAGGCCCATCCAAATAGACTGACGTGAATATTATTATTCACGTGTTCACATCTGTCTATTGGGCCTTTAAAGAAGTACCTGTACGAAAGTTGATGAGTGTTTCTATGTTAGTAACTATACAATGTATATCTTTAAACGAATTTCACAGTAACTACTGAATGGATTGATATGTTTTACCGACATAGTTATGTACCTTTCCACTTTATCATCATTATACACCTATTGCGACTCATTACTTCATATGGGCCTCTTTTTTCTTGTGCTATTTCTTACTGTTTCGGTATAATCTTGCTTATGTACCTATAATGGTCCTTTAACTAAGGGAACAATAAACATTGTTTATTAAAATCGTTTCAGAAGTTAAAAAGCTTAGGTCCAAGCATTTAGTTTGTCGAGTTAATCGGTTCATAATGTATTTAAGTTGAGGTTCATATGGTAGGTACCTACGTTTATAAAAGACACAACAAAAGATTTGTTTTAAAATTTAATAGGTAATGAAAAAACAATTATGTTACAACATAACAAAACAGTTATTTTTTTAAATAATGAAATTGTGTAAATTAAACATTTTTTCGGAGAATAAGTATTAAATCCTATCTTAATTAGAATAATTTTCTTCGCACTTTTTGTTCTGCAAAATCTTTAACAATATTTGATAAATTTATACTGTCGCAAACCTTATGTTCTATTGAAATCATAGCCAATCCAGACAATATATTTTGTGTCATGGTGGATCGCAAATATTTTTTTATTATTTTTAATTTAGAAAAGCTTCTTTCACCACTTGCAACTGTTACCGGTAAAGTTAAAAGAATCCTGAGCGCAATACTGATATTTGGACCAAATCTTAAATCTGTTACAAATTTCAAAACATCTTGAGGAGATAAATTACTATTTAAAAACATACTAAGGACTGACAATTCCTCATAAAGTTCTAATGCATTTATATCGCTCGAGTTCTCATGAGTTAATATAGCCTCGAGGTTCTTACAATGTTCTAACAATTTATCTTTTGGGAGTTCTCTTAAAGCATATATGTTATACAAAAAAGCAAAATGCTTACTATGCTCAGAAATCTGAGAAAATCTTAATTCTAAGGAGTTTATAGCTGTGTCCATAATGTGAAAAAATACTTCAATTTTATATTTTTGACGAGGCTCAATGATTGGTTTGTCAATACACTCATAAGTAAATTGTTTTTTCTTGGATCGTGCACGAGGTCTAGCTACATTTTCAAAGTCTAACACCTCGCAATCAATTTCAAAAGCTAAGGCTTTGGCATCTTCAAGAACTTGAGTAAAATACTCATCTGAATGCGAGTTTTCAAAGAAATCTTTTGTATTTTTAAGTAATTTAATGACGGAAACTAAGTCAAAATCTTTACTTTGCATTAATTTACTAACAGGGTTTATGCGATTCAAAGTTTCGTACCAAATTATAATGGAACATAAGAATTTAAACTGTTTAATTTGGTTCAACAAACTCGAAGCTTCATCTCGTGTGGAGGAATCCATATCTGTGTCTTGGTAAACACTAAACAATGCATCATAAACTTGTCCTACTTGATGTCTTAGTGGTTTTATTGCTTCGATTCGACTTTCCCATCTCGTGGCACTAAGTGGTTTTAGAGTAAGACCTTTTACATTATTCAAAAGAATCGACCACCTTAATGTTGAAGAGGAAAAAAAAAACATCTATATTTTTTGCACAGTATTAAAAAAAATTGTAGCTTCCAGTGAGGACTTTGCCATGTCGTTTACCACTAAGTTTAAAGAATGACTACTGCAAGGAACGTAAAATGCCCGTGGATTAATGTTTCTAATCCTGGCTTGAACACCACTTTGAATACCTTTCATATTAGATCCATTATCGTACCCTTGCCCTCTTATGTTTTCTAAAGACAATCCAAGTGCTGATAATTGTTCCAGGATAATTTCTGTTAGTGCCAGACCTGTAGATTTCTCTATTGGTATAAATCCTAAAAAGCTTTCATTTATCACAATCTCTGACGTTCTTGAATGGTTTTGGGATCGAATAATAGAAATATACCTAATTATCATGGTCATTTGCTCTGTTTTGCTTGCATCTGGAGTACAATCTAAAATAATAGAATAATATTTCGATGTATTGATAGCTTCCATAATATGTTTTTTTATGCCGTCTGAAATTGTTTTAATGAACTCGTTTTGAATTGCTTTACTTAAGTAGGTTGCTTGTTTCTCGTCTTTTTTCAAAACTCTACGTACATGTTCCTGCATAACGGGATCAAATTCGGCTAACAACTCTATTAGTTTTAAAAAATTACCATTGTTATGTTGATACAGATTATCAGAAGTACCTTGAAAAGCCAAGCCATTTTTAGCCAACATTTTGATGATTGAGACAATTCGTAGCAATACTCCATTCCAGTGTTCTATTTCTGATTTTATTATTCTCTGTGAATCGGCATCTATCGTACGACACGATTTGAGCCTAAGTAAAAGTTCTACCCAAGATTTTACAGCTTCTACATGGTTTCGTGATGTTTCATGAGATTTAAGCATATCACCTACATGCTTCCAATTTTTGTAGCCATCTTCAGATAGACCGGAAGTTGTAGTTGTATTGAAGATTTTACAGCAAAAGCAATACAATGAATTTTTTGCCACAGAATATACAAGCCAATCTCTCAAAATTTCTTCACCGTTATTAAGCTTTCTCTTGTAGTATCTCGAAGTAAACCTTCGCCCATTGATATCTTGCGGAAATTCAAATTCATGCAGTGGGTCTGGAGGACCTCTATTTACCAAATATATTCTTTCTGCATCTGTTAATCTATTGGGCCACGTAGCTGGGTCGAAATCTAAAATAGATTTTAATTGTGTAGAAACACTTGGAGTTGCAATAGCACCTTCACCAACAATAACAGCTTCACCTGCCATAGCGTTTGACCCAGAAGTAGAAGCGCCAGGTTCACAAATTGTATTGGAATCGGATGTATGTTCTTCTCGAGGTTTAAGCGGAATCTCAGCTATAGCATTGGTTTCTGGTATGGGTGTCGATGGTTTGTTAAGCTCACCTTTCTTCAAAAAGGACTCTAATGCCCCCGCTTGCTTTTGTCGTTCTGCATCTTTTTCCAGCCTTCGTTTTTTATATTGCTGTCCCGACAAGCGTGATTTACCGTCAGCCATTCTGTATGGTAAATAAAATAAAAATATGTAATAAATTTAAATAGACGTACCTAATAATATTGCTAATGTTTAAAATTCGAGAGTTATTCTGTTTGTCTGAATCTGACTGCTACGTTTTTTTGATTAAACCAATGAATCAATTTGGATAAATTTTGGTATCTAGATATAAAGGACACTGACATAGGCTACTTTAATTACGCATTCTCACAAAAATAATAATTATGGTGGGCGAGTGGAATTTAACAAGCCGGAAGAGGAGCAATGTTAATTTTCATATTATTTACATACCATTTAGAACATTTTTAACATATCTTGCAGTCAATGTTAAATTAATAGCTCTTATTAAAGACCCGAATAGCCTATAAGAACTGTCAAACTCATACAAGAACTGTCAAAAAACTGAAAATTTAATTGACGAATAGGCTAACCGGAGATGGTGAAATCGGCACTAAAACTAATAGTTATCTATTTACCAAGGAACAAAAAGTAAGTAAGTACACTTTTTAGCAAGGTGTGTTCAATATTACGTATTTTTTCCTACAATTTACTTAATATAATAGATAAGTACTTACGTAGTAAATTCTTCTTCACTTCAATATTTATATGATTAATCTGTACCACAAAAATCACGTCACTTTTAAGAATAGAACCGACTTGTAGACTTAGCATATATTTCACATAAATGGATAAAACATTTTAATTCTGTATCACTTATTAACCACTACATTACTCATGAATATGACGAAAATTTGCCTCTTTGGCAGAACGTTTTTACTAGGTGGCTTCAAAATCAGTAATGGACAAATAGTTAAATCTTTTACTTATAGTTAATATATAGGGATTCCCCTAAAATGTCACGTTGTACGAATGTAGATAAAGGGTATTCCCCCGAAAATCTGAGGGAAATTCCCATCAAACGTAAGCAGACTGTGTTGACTCTACGATTGTTTTATCGTAGAGTAGAGGAGCTGATTATGTGGAAAGGTCGGTGAACGAACGGTATAAAGAGACTAAATAATTTGAGATACGTTTATTGCAAGAGAACAATTCTGTTTACTTTGATAGAAGGGTAATTGTCTAGATAAGAATAAGTCAATTTTGCCGCCCTACAATTTTGCCGCTCTGGGCAAATGCCCGCCTGCCCCCCCTCTAGATCGGGCCCTGGGGAGTGTGTTCTTTGGCAGAATGAACGCAATATTATGTTGGGTAGTGTACAAGTTACATCCGGAGTCGTTTATTATACGGACCTTGTAGAAACCAGAACCAATTTCCGTGCGTTCAGGCGCTTTTGCCATACCTATTATTGGAATCAATTGTAACAGCTAATACCTACTTAGGACCCATTAACTTAATCAAATTTTATTCCGTAGTGTTTGGCAATCTGGGCTTCTCCCAGTTGCAATAATGTCCCTTTGTGCCGATTGGCCTAGTTCTGTTCTGTCTCCTGCTTGTTATGGAGGGCAGTGGAAAAAATATCTTTTTTCTTACTCCTCCACTATTCTCTTCTGATTAATTTCGTTGCGGGACCCAAGACAGTTGAATCGTTTCTCCGGGACTCGTCGAGCTTCATTGCTCGGCGTTTTTCTGGCGGTCTCCACTGTTGATTCTGGCTTTCAGGAGTTGCAGTGGGTGGGAAAGTGTGGCGGGTTTATTGGCACTAGATATATCGATAAAAACATAGCGAGCAAAAGGTATAGAGCAATAGATTATTGAAACTTGAAAGATTTAGGACATACATTAGAAAATGAGTAAGAAAATATTGTAGGTACCTACTACGGCAAATCATAATATATAGTCTGAAAGTTTGAACAAAGTTATTTCAGTTTACATGATTATAACGATTTTTAAGACGGCACATCAGTGTCAGTGCTAAATCTGAAAACTATAAGCAGTAGAGCAAAGTGGCAAAAAGAACCATAACATTGGTTTTAGAGGGAAATGGGCCATTGTTTGTTTTTTGACAAAACTTCTGCCTGATTTAGGAATCAAACCAATTTTACGAAAACATCATCCTATGTATTATTGCCAGTAGCATATCTGGTAAAGATTAAATTCTGCTAACAAACATATTGTGTACCTACCGACGCGCGACGCGGTGTCTTGACTGAATTTTTTTTTTACGCGATAAACTTGCTTTTGATAATACAGCATCGCAGTTGGCCTTTCCAGCATTATCAGATGCCACAGAATCACTATACGAAATACGACCTATGCTTAGTTAGTTGATCAAGTAAATGCAGGGTTTTAATTGATTTTTACTGAGAAATTCTCAGTATGGTTAGAATATAGCCAAGTCTTTAGCAAAAAGTTGGGATTAGGAGCTTACTAAGCTAACCTTGAACTTATAAAGGCAATTCTCCAACACCAGAATAATTATTACAGTCCGAAGAACGCAGGTATTTTACCGCTGGTTTAGCAAATCACAGAGATCTTTATTCTCATTTGAATATGGTTACTGTTAGGTTGCTACCAATGAAAAGTCTGTCAGCATAATTGTGAACTTTATTATCGTTACCATAAGGTTGAAGTTAGGACTAGGTTGTGCTGTGAGATTTAAAATATCTGTAAGCAAAAAGGTAATTTAATTATAATAACAGTTTTTGTGTAACACGTTCTAGGATGTCATTCAAAAGACCAACAGATGAAGTCATGGCTGATCTAATGTTGAATTTGGGGGAATTTAAATATCTATTTTCTGAGAAACATGGTACGTCTTTGTCTTCTATTCATTATATTAATGTGTCTAATGATGTGCCTACATTAATCATTTGCGGTCATCGCTTTAATAAATTAACAACTATTTTTGTTCACAGATTTGCACATAATAGGACTGCCATATAATGACAGTGAAACAACTATGTATGCTTTGAAACCTAAGTTCCCTAACAAATTAACATTGTTAGAGCTTATGGAAAAGTTGGACTATGAGCAAATTGACGACATAATAACCAAGATGATGCCTAAAAAATGTATTATACGATTCCCTAAAATGGAAATTAAGAGTCAAACCAATTTAGAGAACACTTTGAAAGCTATTGGGATTAAATCCATGTTCATACCAGGAGAAGCAAACTTCGCTCTTATGATAAATAGCAATACGGTTGTTAATAAGACTGAAGAGGAAACAATTATAAAACTAAGGAGTGGAGAAGCTGAATCAAGAGGAGATAGGGACTTATTAGACAACCTCCCCAATCCAGGAATTCATGTGGACTCTATATTGCATGATGTTAAGCTAACTATAAATGGTATGTGAAATAATATTTTTATATAATTATTTGCAAGCATTATCACAAAAGAGAGGAGACCTAATCCAAGCAATTGGTGGAATAAGGCTGCTAAAAACGATGATGCATAGCACAGAGACACTTCTTAACAGGGAGATAGTAGTTAACATCCAGAAATCGTGAAAACGCGTAAGGGAGTCTGGGTTTCGAAGCTGCTACCGCTTTAGTCATCGACATCCCAGCACCGCGCGCTTACGTCATCAGGGCGAAATCTCAAGTTAACTCTTGGATGTTATATGGTTACAGAGTAAAAAAATATTATTTATCCATTTATGAGTTCGGTACACAAGCTCTGTTCACATGGTGTAACTAAACAAGTTTGACTGTACTCTTGAATATGTAATTGTAATTTATGCTTGTATACACTATTCCAGCGAAAATAGACACTTCAACCAATGGAATGTTTTGTAATGAAAAAATATTGTTTGTTTTAGAATATGGCACAGAGGCTGTTGCGGCTACAGGCGCAGTATTAGCTCGTTCTGCTGAACTATTCTATACAGACTCACCATTTTATATGTTTATAAGAAATGAAAGGACTAAACTAGTGACTTTTAGTGGCGTTATATTTGATCCAACAAATTAAATACATAAAGCAAAATAATTATAAAATATAGTAGCCCCTATTGTATAAAATGCATTATTTTTGAATACAGTAGGACCCGATTATCCTGACTGCCAACCGTGTCGAGTTTATTCTAACATGAACGTGTCGGAACTGACATAACGTCACGCTACTCGTGGCGTCGTACATTACGTACAATTTCTTAACAAACGTTGATTTTCGCTGAAATGTATTTCTGGTTTTTTTTTTAATTATAAACTAGTGCCTGACCGCAATCCCGCCTGGTGGTAAGCAGTGATGCAATAGGGATGTATCCAAGGTATGAAAATCAGAAAAATAATTAGTCCCTCTTATAGATAATAGTAAAAATTAAGACCCGTATTTTTTATTTCGTCGTAACTACCAAAAACTACTGAGATATAGCGTATTAAAGTTACGGAGTGGGGGCTAATTACGTCACGTCTTGGTATATTTTGTACCACGGCATGACATCATGCGACATTTTAAAACAATATATCTTCCTAAGTATTTGAATGAAAGAAAAAATGATAAATACATGCTCAATATTTTTTATAAATCTATCTGATGGACATTATCATTATTTTTTAGGATACAACCCAATTGTTGGAGGTAAAGCGCGCTAGTTTATTAAGAGCCTATTCAGTCAAAAAACTGAATCAATAGGAGGGAAGATAGCAGTCGAGCGAGGTGATGCTACATTAAACCCAAGAACATGACCAACGATGCTGTGCCAGAGAGAGATTGATCTGGAGCTCCTCCACACCAAACTACCAGTACAACATTTGGTGTATAGTTCCCGGCACACATCGCAACCTAACTGCTCAGAACAGTCCTCCATATGTATGGAAAAAGCCCGCCTTTCTTCATACATTGGATTATCCAGACTTTTCATTATCGAGATGCCTACCAACACTAATTAGTCCAGATAATTGGGGCCATACTGTATATTTGTTAATGTGATGCAATTTTGTAATACAATAAGAAAAATACATACTAATAATACAAATACATTTACAACTAAACTATAGAATATTATAAACTTTCTTAATCTTAATAGAATTTACTTAATTGTTTATCTATTATTCTTCAATCTTTCTATTTGTTCATTGAGAGTTTGTTTCCATTGTTCTTCAGAGATACTCTGAGCCCATTCTGGAATTGAAGCCTGGGGCAAAGCAAAATTTTCCATAGCTCTCATGACCTAAAAACAAAAATAAAATTTGCAATTTATAATAATTATTATTTGTTTTAATTATATTTGGTGAAAATTATTATAGTTTTTGAGTATTTTTATTGTTTATATTACTGAAGTAGGAAAACAAAAAATTTGCTGAATAAATTAATCTCACCTGTTGCACTCGCTCACTGTCCATCTGTATATCATCTGTATGCCTTGGAGCACTCCAAACTTCTCTACTAAGAACATTTTCCATTGTTTCTATTCTTGGCACATCACCTGTAGGTGCCTCAGGATTCTACATAAAAAAGTATTAAATGTTTATATTAAACAACAATAAGGCTCATTTGTTGTTCGGACAAGTAATGTTATGCTGTAAGTATTGTTATTACTTGGAGTGTACCTATAATCTCACTAGGTTCAGAGCCCTAAACATATCAATAATTACTAAATTAACTACTTTAATTTCAATACACCAACCTCTGCATCATCATCACTATCAAGTTCTGAAAGTGCCTGTTCTGGACCTTGAGCCAATGGCTCGTACCCGAAGTATTCATGTTCCTCGTCACTGTCGTCGCCTGGATTACCGTTCATTATTAATTCGTTTCTCGGGGGCGGCACCAGCTCGTTAGGACTATTCTCAGGAGGATCAGGACCGTCACAAACCATATTCTAGTATTATTTAATTGTAGATTATATTATTTACACTTAATTACAGTCATAAACACTACATTTGATGAAGTATAACGCTAGGTTTCAGAAATTCAGACAGATTTTTCCAACAGCTTTATCTTGTAAGTGTAGTACTTAATATGTTTAGAGATTTAAGTGGTAATGGAAATGTATTCCACGTTATTATATTCGGTTAACTTCTTTTAATATTTACAACAATTTCTCAAAGTTTCTATAAATTTAATTAGATGAAGTGAAAAAGAAACAGTAAAACCATTAGCCAAGTTACAAAGATGACACTTGTCACAGTTGTCACCATAGTATAATGTACTCTGTGGTTGTCACAGTGTTGTCGTCTGCGACTAGTTACTATACTCTTTGTCTGCGACTCAACCTTTTTTTGCTTTTTGTGTTATGGGCATCTCGTAGTTGACAATTAGAGGCCGTGACTACATAACCGGATTTTCCTGTGGATGCCTTAAATACAATCAAAGCCTCCAACCAGGGACACTTAACCCTTTGTAGACTCGTGTGACATTTCTGTAACAAACCTAAATAATCCCGCTAAAATGTATACTAAACATTTCAAGTTCATTCAAATCAATGTCACTGCATTGTAACACACCCAAGACACACCACACCGAACATTTTAATACCAAAAACTAATCAGAGATAGCGTAACTGGTAGTTTTAGTAGGTTCAAATTTCGTGTGCCGTTGAAAGTGACAAGCCGAAACTCATTGAAAGTTTGAATATTATAAAAGTACAGTAAAAGTGTGTGAAATTGTAATTTTTTTCGTCGATACTGAAGTGAATGATTTTGTATATAATTATATTGTTAGCAAAGCACATTTTTATATTTTGTTTCACTCAATGTTACAGTTATGTTACACTCGCCAAAATGTCAAATAAATAAAAAAATATAAATATTTTTTAATTTTTGAAAAATATGTGTTTCATTATTTGTTTTAACCTAAAATATTCCAAAGTAATTAAAAATTTTATGAACTTGGGCTACAAAGGGTTAAGAAAACTAAACTAAAGCTAAGGAGCGACTACTCACTAAGGGCACCCCTGTGGGGTACGAACCTCGGCTTAGGGCGTCGCTAAAGACTCTAAAGAGGACAGCAAGGAACGGCTGGATCGAAAAGGTTCTTAGTGGTTTGATGACCACGACATTTCCTAGTAAAGCTTGTCTATAAAGTCGTGAAAATCGATGTTTCTTGAACTAAAAATTTTAAAAGTAGGGCAACACTAATTTTGGTATTTCGGATGTCATCGGCTGTCGTATATGTTTTGTGACTTGTTGTTAATTGAAATTTTTATTAATTTTCTATTCTATTTAGATATAACATCGAAGAAATGTGTTAAATATGAGAAAAAAACAAACCGGAGTGGAGCTCAGGAAATTATTTTTAAAGTTTTAGTACACCAAACTGGACAAATTTTATCAAATATGGATGATATTTGATGATGGAAAACGATCTTTTCCTGAATGGTCTTGGATGTTTATCTATACAGGCTGTTTGTGTAAACACCGGTGCTCATGAAATCTGTGGTTTGGTTTCAATTTCAGAACGCAAATTTAATGAAAAAAGAAAACTTCTTTTTTAGTAAAATGTCTCTTTTTTTCACGAACTTATTTTCACACTAGTCGCTAACAGATCATAAGTTTCGTGAACGCTAAGGGTGGACGACCGCGCCTCGTTAACTCGCGACCACACCGACAGGGCGCGCGGCGCCGCGGCCCTCTCCGTCTCCCCTCAGTACGGCGCAGCCAAAGAGTATAGTAAGCGCAGCCACTATTTGGAAAGGACGTGCGCACTGCGCTTGCTCGCAGCGCAACGCTCGCCACGCGAAGTCCGAAGTCTGCCCGTCACCGCTCATTTGTCGTGCGAAGTGTGTCTTATGTGTGTCGTGTATGTATGTGTGTTATGTAGTGTAATATTATGGCGTACACAAAACTTCAGTGGACCGAAATGTTTCGGCTTTACGCCGTGGCTGGCGATAACCTGAACGAGGCCCGAATAATTTAAGTATTTACTATGTTCATAATGTACATTACGGGAGCCGGGTTAATCACATACGGCACGAAAATCGAATACGGCAAAACAGTTACCACCATCGTTTTCCATCGTCTTTTGAGATTAATGTAAGTGTACATTATTCAATCGATGTAAATTTAACAAGTAATTTTTAATGAAACTGTAAATAAAAATGTGATTAACTTTTAAATACCAAAGCCAGGAAAAGTTTTGAAGGGAAAGTTATATCACAGATTATGTGTATTGTTTTTATTGGAATTTAGTTAGTTAAAATTTACGTAGGTAGAAGTTAGAACGGACGGCCAGTGCAAGAGGTCAGCGCCCTTTGCACTGATACGTACCTCGGACGCATTGTATGTATGAGTTTAAGGCTTGTATCGGACAGAAACTTTTTAAAATTTTTGAAAGAAAAATCGTTTATTTATTTTTCAATTCAGATAAACATTTTTATAATTAAGAAAACTATCTATGGTTTCAGTGTCAATGGTTTTTACCCTTCCAGGCTGTATATATTATGTATCTATTATACACTTCTGGACACATCTATTGGCCCACCTTAGAGTTTAGGTTTCGATGGCCCCTACCGAAATATGATTGCTAGATTGAACAAAAACTATTGATGCAGTTTTAAACATGATACACTTTACCAATTTTTTCGATCGTATTGTTTTAAATTTGAATTCAGAATACCATACAACATGGAGCTATGCCTAACAAGTCGGATATGCGCCTTGTTAAAGGCAATTGATTTTTGAATAAAAAACTTGTTTTATCAAATAAAGGTTTAATTTTGTAGGAACATACATACAGCACACATAGAATTACCGTACCTCCAAACAGTTACCTCCAAACAGTTACCAGTTACCTCCAAACAGTTACCAGTTACCAAGCAATACCAACAACACCTTATTACCAATACGTTTTGACATCATCCATTCAGGAATAATCGAACAACGCCGTCTCGAGAGAGACGCTATACGTTTGACACATCTGTCGAAAGGAACAAGAGGCCACCTTGAAAAAGGCGTTTACTGTCAAAGGAATAAGATACGTGATGCGTTGCGTGGGTTCAACGACATCACTCGTAAGTACGTTTTTGACACACGGAGTTGGTATATCGCAGCGGAGATCTGTACACGAAGGCTGCACACGAAGGTTACATCGCAGCGGAGATATGTACACGAAGACTGCACACGAAGGATACATCGCAGCGGAATCTTGGCGCGAAGACTACACACGAAGTTGGCGCACCGCAGCGGAGATCTTGACACGGCGGGCGGCCCACGGCGAAAAGGAGTGCGTCGACCTATATTTATAGACTCACAGCGTGGGCCTGCGGCGCCCCGCGCCCCTCACCGAGACGCGGCGCGTGCTAAAGATCGTAGTAATAATATTGTATTTTATAATTGTAAATAATTAGTCATACCGCAACTTGTGCCATAAAAAATGTAGATACCTATAAGCAGGGGTTTTGAAGTCGAATTACACAGATCATATCGGACACGCAGTTTTATTTTACCAAAGAAGATTCCTCCTCCAAAATTTAATAACGCGTGTTGCCTCCATGGGCATCTACCACAGCTCTCATACGATTAGGCATAGAGTTTATCAACCGCTCCATAAAATTTTGAGGGATCGTCTCCCATTCCTCTTCTATGGCAGTTTCAACTCCTGCACCGTGTGCGCAACTGGCTGACGAGCCCTAACACGTCTTTTTAGCTCGTCCCACAATGGGGTACATGTCTGGGCTTCTGGCTGGCCAGTCCATAACTGTGATGTTCACATTTCGAAGATATTCCCTGACGATGCCGGCCGTATGGGCTCTTGCATTATCATGCATAAAAAGGAAATTTGGGCCCACATAGCCCGCGTATGGTATCACATGAGGTTCTAAGCAGTCACGAATGTACCTTTCAGCATTTAATGTTGGCAGCCGTGGTCCTGTAACAACCTCAAGTTTAGTTATGCCGCTCGCGGATATACCGCCCCAGACAGTCCACGAGCCACCGCCATAAGTAACCCTCTCTTCAAAGCAGCATTGTGCGAAACGCTTTCCCTTACGTCAGTAGACCTTCTTCCTTCCATCATTGCCATGTAACACAATTTTAGACTCATAAGAAAAGACTACACGGCTCCAATCTTGCTGTGTCCAATTGAAAGTACGTGCGAAATGAAGGCGCCTTGGCGACGAACAAAGCCGCCAGTCTATAGGTACCTCCGATAAACATTTCGGACCGCAGATTGATTTAAATTAAGTTGAGCACTCACATTTCTTTGGCTGTGTCCGGTCTGAATAAGTGCCATAGCTTGGGCGGCGACTTCAGGTGAAGTATCCATAGATTATTGATAGAACCTCACCTTAATGTTAAGAATAAGTAATGTTTGTTGCAAAACCTAAGATATCAATCACTTTTTCAAGAATTAAATCCAAGTAAACCAATAAAATAAAGTTTTCTTAGTATTCCATTGTTTGATGTCAACAAACAGGCTCCAAATTGTCTTTTGTTTCTTTAAATTCTGTGTTCGAAATTCAAAAACTATTAAATGAAATTGTGAATGTGCCAGGTTCAAAACTGCATAAAAAATTTTTGCTAGACCTAATTTCTGCTATAACAGCCAGTGCTGACTCATGCTTTCCCCTTAAAAACTCTGCTCGTGGAAAAATTCCTTCTCCTCCATGGTGGGACCAGGAATGTACAAAAGCCATAAAGGACGATGCTGAAAGGGCCTACAATTGGGCGATGACTAGCGATAACCTAATGACGTACAACAGGACCCTAGTTAAATCTATAAGATTGCTACGAGGGAAGAAACGCGCCGGTTGGGTTAACTTTTGTGATTCCTTATCACCATCCACCTCTTTATCGGTTGTATGGAAGAGGATCAACCTACAATTTCCTCCTACAATTTTCTCTCCCATCCTTTGGGAAACTGCTGAGCGGTTCTTTGACAAACTAGCTCCTCCGTATGTACCAGCGGAAAATGAACTTAATCAGCCGTCTCTCATTCCTTCTGATGATCCTCTAGATCGCCATTTTCTATGCTGGAGCTTAACTTAGTTTTAAAGCATGTCCACGACTCTGCTCCCGGTATAGACGGGATTGTCTATTCCATGGAACAATAATCCCTCTTTTTAAATATTTTAAATTTTTGTTACATTAATGGCTGGGTGCCTGATCAGTGGAAAACTCAAATAATTATTCCCATCTTGAAACCAGGCAAACTCCCTGATGACCCAAATAGCTTCAGACCAATCGCTTTGTCATCAGTCCTAGGGAAAATTTTTGAACACTTGCTGAAAAACCGGTTCGAATTTTTAGTAGAATCAAGAGACTTACTATCTAGGTGTCAATTTGGCTTTAGAAAGGGACTCGGTACCATGGATAGCGTTGGAGTTTTGGTATCAGATATTCGCACATCCTTTTCTAAAAATGAATCTGTAGTCACCACCTTCTTAGACATTTCCTGTAACAACCTTACAATAATGTCCTTCTTCCAATTCTCAGGCAAAAACTGCAACAGCTGAGAATATCGGAAAGAATGCTACACTACATCTGCAGTCTACTTATGTCTAGGTCTTTGGTTTTGAGAGTCCCGGGGGAAGAATTTGACGCCAGGACGTCATGGAAGGGCCTACCACAAGGATCTATGCTTAGTTCTTTACTGTATACAGCTGACTTAAACTCCTGCCTCAATAACGACTGCCAAATTCTTCAGTATGCTGATGACCGGCTTTATATGTCACCAATCACTCTGTTAGCGATGCTGCAACATCTCTATGTATATCCCTGGATTCTCTAAACCAATGGCTAAATTATCACAACCTGAGTCTGTCTGCCCCAAAAAGTGCTGTGGTAGTATTTTCTCGCAGGAGATTAATACCTCAGATTTCGGTAAGCGTCCAAGGGGATTGTGTACCGGTTTCTGCAAAAGTTAAATTTTTAGGTGTGGTTTTAGATTCTAAATTGACTGGTTTACATCATCTAAATTATTTAGCTAATAGGTGCGAGAGAACTATTCCCATCCCTAAAGTTCTTGCCGGTGTCTGGTGGGGTGCTCATCCCTACACCATGAAACAGGTATACAATGCTCTAGTCCGGAGTGTTCTAGACTATGGATCTTTCCTTTTAATTCCTTGCAACAAAGGTGCTTTGACAAGGCTGGATAGTATTCAGGCTAAGTGCCTAAGGATCATCTTGGGTTGTATGAAATCCTCACCAATTAACGCATTGCAGGTAGAGTGCGCTGAACCACCTTTGGCCTTGAGAAGACAGTATCCAGCGTCGAGATTTTGGGCTAGAGTCACTGCTAAATACTCTCACCCGCTTGTTCAAAGAGTGAAAGACCTGGATACCGCATGTCGAAGTTCCAATTATTGGAAACACAAAGAAGTCCCCTTGTTTATAAATTCATTTCGTTTGTACCAAAATTTAGATTCTCCTATCGCTCAGTTTCCGAATCTCCCTGCTTACAATTTTGACTATGAAACCATATGTTTCAAACCTGACATGTTCTATAATATCGGCATATCTAAAAAGTCCCCTTCGGCTAACTCAATCTTCAATGCGGCGGTTGGTGAGCGCTGATAGATATATAGAATAATAGAGATATTCTTCACGGACGCCTCTAAATTCTCAGATTCAAGCTGCACTGGTGCTGCGGAATACTACCAAAACTCAACAATCGTGTTGAAATTTATATGCCCTAAGCTAAGCATTCAACAGTGTTTACGGGAGAGTGCGTAGCCATGCTGGAAGCTTGTTTATTTATACAGTATGTAATGAAAAGCCTGTCCGACCCGTGAATGTATTGTTAGGTATCGTTAGCTGGTTCTACTAATGCGTACATAACCTGGCTAAACTAAAAAAAAATACCCCCTTAAAAATAAATAACTTAAATAAAAGAAATAGGTAATTTCATGGCAACACAGGCACAGGTCATGACCTCAGTTGACCTCATGCATGTAGGTATAGGTAGTCTAACCACGTTTATCGAAAGAAACGATAAATAATACCTACAGTATTCCCAAATCAAAAATGTTTATTTGCTAGAATACGGTACAAAGGGTGTTACAGTGCATTTTTTTCAGCGTATCCTGCCATATATGGCGTGCAAATTTATTATTAAAATTACGTCATCCAAATTCCATCGATTTATCTTCTAAGTAGTCCTTAATTCTATAATAGTTTTTTGATAACAAAAATTTAAAAAGCATTTTCTTAAATAATGTCAAAGGTAATTCTTGTAAACTATTCGGTAATTTATTATAAATGATTGTGGACATACAATATACATTTTTCTTAAATAATTTTAATTTTATTCTTGGTAAACGAAGTCTGTCTTTATGTCGTGTTCGGCTATTTGACCTGTCTTCCAGAGTTTCAAATAAATTGTAATTTCTTTTTACAAAAGTGCATGTTTCAAAAATGTATAGACACGGTAAAGGCATACTGCCTTTACCGTGTCTATTTAATCTATTTAATCTTTGAAACAGTGGCTTACAGCTGTCTAAAAAATGAGCTCCACAGATTGCTCGGATGCATTTTTTTTGGGATTTGAATACTCTATCAACCTCCACTGAGTTCCCCCAAATTATTAGACCGTATCGAAGTACGGACGATACATAGCCATGGTACGCAAGCATTGTCGTATCATGATTAGTTGTTTGCCGAATCCTTTTTAAAACATAAACAAAACGATCAATTTTTACAACAACTTTATCAATATGTGGTTTCCAGTTGCAATTTTTGTCAACTGTTATACCCAAAAATACACAATTATCCACAGTAGTTAAGTTAGTCTTTGTATTGGATGTCCAGATTATTTATTGTATTCGACTTGTATGTTTGAAATTGTATTATATTTGTTTTAGTCATATTAATTTTTAAGTTATTCTTTATTAGATAATTTACTGCATTGTTCAGCGCTAGTACGGTATCCCTTTTCAAGTTTCTATTATTTTAACTCTTGATTATTAAAGTAGTGTCATCGGCGAATAATATGCAGCCTTTGCCTACTGCCTTTTTTTTTTTTTGATATGGCATCTCGTAGTTGACCTTGAGAGGTCGTGACTACTTAACCGGACTATCCTGTGGCTGCCTTAAGTGAATTTAAAGCCTCCAGCCAGGGCTACTAAAAGCTAAGCGACTACACACTAAGGGCACCCCCTGTGGGGTACGAACCTCGGCTTAGGGTGTCGCTGGAGAGAACAGCAAGGGACGGCTGGATCGAATTATTTAATTTTTATTTCGGTTTGATGACCACGGCGTTTCCTAGTACTAACTCTGAGAAGAAACGGCCGAAACAAACTCAGAGGTCATAGTCGGGAGTTTATATTTACTGGCTCAGCTGCGGCGCGGGCTGGCCTTCATCGGACAAGGGACGGGGAGGGCGATTACTACGTTGAACGCGTCGCGATGGACCTCGGCGGCGAGGTCGGTAGGTCGGTTTTTTGTATTTTGTGCTAGTTTTGGCCTCTTGGAGGAGGGTTATGGGGTCATCAGGGTCTGTGAGAGCGTGCCTAGGTCGGCGAAGCTTACTTATTTTGGAGGGGGTGTACTTTGCTGCCGCGACAACCAGAGGGTTGTGATGTTTAGCGGCTGTGTCAAAGAAACGCTTGGAGAGGCGTTTCATGTACTGCTGGATAGTGGGGATTTTGAGATCTAGATGGAGGATCTCATTTCGGACGAACCAAGGGGCGTTTGTTGCTCTACGAAGAAAGCGGTTTTGGAGTGTCTGCATCCTATGGATATGACTGGGCTCGGTGTGTGCGAAGACTACACAGGCGTATGTCATGATGGGGCGTATGCAGACAGCTTGCTGCGTGGGTTGAGGAGAGAGTGGAGTTGATAGAGTGCGTAGGCGGCGCGCGAGCGTACCGTCCTTATGTGCTCTCCGAAGGTAAGGTGTTCGTCTAGTCTAGGATGACTCCTAGGTATTTGGCTCGCTTTTCCCAAGGGATCGGCTTGCCAGACATGGTGATTGGTCGGGGGAGGGTGGGTTTGCTGCGCGGTTTGGAGTGGAGGACCGCTTGGCTTTTATCGGGATTAACTTCTATTCTCCATTTTTAAACCAGTCAGCAAGTGCGTTGACAGCGGTTTGGAGATTTAGTTTAATTTGATTGGGGCTGGTTCCTGAACAGTAAATGGCTGTGTCGTCTCCGAAGAGAGCGAGGTGGGCCTTTTTACTTTTGGGGATGTCGCTGGTGAACAGCGTGAAGATCAAGGGGGCCAGTACGGAGCCCTGGGGGACTCCAGCCCGGAGTTGGGAGATAGCTCCTTCGGTTTCGTAGCGGAAAGTGCGGTTTGACAGAAAGTCTCGCAGGATGAGCACGAGACGGTCAGGCACGCCGAGTTGGTACAGCTTGTATATTAAGCCGTTGTGCCAGACTTTGTCAAAGGCTTTCGCTATGTCGAAGTAAATAACACCTGTGAGCCTACCACGTAGGAATCCTGCGTGGATGTGCTCGGTGATACGGAGGATTTGTTGGACACTGGAGTGTCGAGAACGGAACCCGAATTGTTCGTCGGGAATGAGACCCTTGTTCTCGGCAAAGGCCCTGAGCCGCTTGTAAATAAGCCTTTCATAGACTTTACCGAGAACTTTTAGCAAGCTGATAGGACGGTAGCTGGAGGGCTCTGATTTTGGCTTGCCAGGCTTAGGAATGCCTATTACGGTCGCTTCCTTCCACGTTTGTGGGAAGATATTGTTGCCCATGGCTCCATTGAAGATGGTGGTCAGTAGGATAATCAGGTGGGCAGGGAGGAGTCGGATCACTTTGTTGGTGATGCCGTCAGAACCGGGAGCTTTTTTAGGTTTGAGACCTCTGATAATCCCCAGTCCTCTCAGACCCAGGGCCGCAGGCTTTCCCAGCCCTCGTGGCATCAGCTCCCCAACCCCCACCCCCTCCACCCAGTGCCGCCTGGAAGGATCCTCGCATCCGCCCCGGCACGGCAAAAAAAGTGGTGCCACCCCCAAAGGCCACCCCAGTGGTCCAAAGGCCTCCCCCGCCCCCCACGACAGCTGGCAACATTGATCCCTTCAATGTTATCTCCAGCACTTTCCTCATCTTCCTCACCCCCCGGGCCAAGAAAATGGCCGAGGAGCTAGTAGCCGCCAGAAGAGCGTGCGACTTGTATCGCATTCAGGCGATATACAACGCATACCCAGAGGTGCTAACAGCCCTCCACTCCTTCGTCACCCCTAGCCCCCAATAATGGATAGCAGGAAAATCGAACGAACCAAGCCCCGATCCCTCAAGTTGGCATACTTCAATGCCAACGGCATCAGATACCAGAAGCCTGAGATCTCTGTCTTCCTCCGGGACCACCAAATTGACATTCTTCTCGTTCAAGAGACCTTCCTTAAGCCCAATCATCGAGACCCCCGCATTGCGAACTACCGTCTAGTACGTAATGACAGGTCAAGATGTCACAAGGGCGGCACCCTAATTTACTACAACAAGGCCCTATACTGCATCCCTATGGACCCACCCCCCCTTTCACGACTTGAAGTGTCAGCTTGCCGAATCGGCATGTCAGGTCACCAGCCGATCACCATAGTGTCGGTTTACCTCCCCCCCACCAGTTCTGCAGAAAACTATGCGCTTCTGGCAGACGACATCTCCCTTCTCCTTGGTATGAGCGACTCCGTTATCATAGCGGGCGACCTCAATGCCAAGCATACTGCCTGGAACAGCACCAGGACCAACACCAGGGGCAGACACCTGTTTGACCTCTCCTCCCAGTTCAACTTCGACGTTGTGGGCCCTCTGACCCCAACTCACTTCCCTGCTGTCCCCGGACAAACCCCCGACGTCCTCGACGTGGCACTTCTGAAGAATGTCAACCTACGGTTAGACTCTATAGAAGTGTCCCACGAGCTTAACTCAGACCACCGACCAGTCATTATCCGACTGGCTCCCCGCGTTGGCCTAAATGACCCCGACCAACGTCCCACGACTAAAGTGGTAACGGACTTGAGGAAAGTAGGCGAATGTCTGAAATCCACCAGATCCCCCCACCTAGACTCCATTCCCGCTGTTTTGGACTCAGTCGCGAGCACGACGGCCGCAGTCGACTAATAATAATAATAATAATTATTATTATTATTATTATTATATAATAATAATAAATTGTCGTATCGGCCAATGGTTTGATAGCCAAGAGCCTCGACCAACATCTATTGAGGCTCTCGTTAGGCAGTTGGATCAAAGGCCAGATTCAAAAGGCAGTAGTCCTCGATACGGCCCGCATCGTGAGGAGGTTTCTGTCTCTGGAGCTCTAACCACCGGTAGCTTGGACCCCGCTCCCGCCATCGGTGGAACACAATTTTTTATATTTTTAAATGTTTTTATGTTTTTTATAAATATTTAAAAATGTAAATGAATATGTATTGTTAGCAGAAAGAAGTTCGAATACTTGTAGCAACTCGCACCTACACTGTCTATGCTTACGTCTACTATAATCTACGCCTGTCTATTATAAATAGACAGCTTTCTGATTGACAGGCCCTTTTGCTCCTGAGCCCTTGGACGGTAAGGTAGTTGAATTGGTGGTCGTTGCGATTTGCAGTAAGTCTGTAATTTTGTTGGTATTTCGCTGTAAATGTTGTTAAACTGATGGTTGTTTGTGTTAGAATCATTTTAAGGTTATAACATTGAGTTATTGATTATAAATCATTGTTTTTGTTTTGTGTTGTACTTTTCTTTATGTAAATCTCTCTCCTGATCCTAAAATCAGAAGTGGGATAGGCCTGTGCCTATACAAGCCTATTTGTTGTAAAATTAGAACAGCCATCAATTTAAATCATTCCACGACCATCTCGCTCGCGTAGCGGTAGTAGTACTGGGGACACACATCGTCCAAAGACGAAGCGGTCTCGTTGCAAGTCGCACTGGCACCGTCATAAGCCTCGCTGGCGGTCCCGTCGGAGTCATGAACTTAGTTCTCCGTCCGTACGTAACGTAGTATTCCGTTAAGGCAGTGCTAGGCTCAATAATTATGCTATCGAGGGTAATACGAAAAATAAGCCCGTTACCATCTGATGTCAACACATCTCAAAGTTATGATGATTTCTCATTAGCAGCTCTTGAAAATGCTTACAAATGCCCTTTTGGCGACAGAAAAACCGAAAAATTATGTGTCAAACTTTGATGTGTCAAATTTTGAGGCGTGGTGTAGTGAAGTGGAACGTGCTAGTTTTGCAAATAATTGGGAGGATTCTGAGTGCTTATCACAGGTCACTAATTGTCTTATGGCAGATGCCAAATCCTGGCTGGGTGACTGGACTACAGGTGAACACACCTGGTCCAATTTCTATAAAGAATATGCATGCCTTTGTTCTCAAAAGATTGATTATTCCCAAACACTAGTCGACATGATGAATACTAGTTCAGACAAGTTTTCTACCTATACCGAGTATGCACAGCGTTTGTTATTAGCTTTAGTATTATACAAAGTCTTGAGTGGTCTCATGATTTCTATTGTGATACGTGGCATCACAGATGCGCTAGTAGGTACGCGTAGCAGCGGCAAATGCTAACAAAACTGCCAATAATTTAGTGTAATTTTTGGTTATTTATTATGTCAAGCCGCAGTGAGTCGAACAATCGCTCAGCACATAGTTTAACAATAAATAAGAAAAGAAATTCAGATCAAACTGAATTAATGTGCTATGAATCTAAAATCACGTGTATTTTTTTTTTGCAAAATGATAGGGCACAATGACAGTGTCACTTCTTCTACTTTCACTAAAAATCGTTGAAAATATAAAAAGTGTCAACTTGTGTAATGAGGTTGTACTCTGAAGGCGTAGTGACGTAGCGACGTTCTCAAAGACAGATATCCGCCGGTATTTTAAAACATTTTGATTGTAATGGAAAACCTATGCGTCAAGTTTTCAAAGGCATACGTACAGTGAGATCGTTGCTCGCGAATACGTTACACTAACAGTGCAATTTAGTGAAATTTCATTGAAAGTATATCAAGCCATGGTCAGGTAGACCGAGCTCTCGGAAAGTATGTTTCGATAAATACTCCGGTACCAAGTCACGTCAGACAGGTACGCCAATTACTTGGCCTGGCAGGATATTTCTCATCTCACTAAAAAGAACGTTAAGTTTGACTATGTCAATGAACATGATAAGTTCGTCAATACTTTGTAGCGCGACTGACGAGTGAATAATTGCAATTTCCTATCCGTGTCTCCCGACAGAATTGAACACTGATGCAAGCAGTGTGGGGTATGGAACTGTCCTTATGCAGACAAATGAACTAAACGTGTTTTTGGGGAAACGTGATTTCTTTATTTAGAGTCTCCAAACTATTTATTTGATTCAATTTCTTAGTATTGCATAATTGCATGGAACACGTGTGAGCACAATATAGGTACTTGCTGTAAAGCATCTATTTGTTGGGTTAGACTTTCATTGACTTGATTGTGCTATGGCTGTTGAGAGTATGTCATGCTTACTCAAATGTCTCGCTGGTGGTGGCGTGTGTGTTGGATTATTAGGTTCCCTTCAATATGGTTGAGCTGAATGATGCTGATCCATACGTCATGTTCGTGAACGGACGCCGTCAGAGGGGACTGGTCATCTCTTAGCTGCTACGGCGTATTTTAATTTCTGAATTGTTGTTTTTTCCATAATGGACGCTCTCAGCGTACAATATATTTCTGCATCGTTCTCATACGATCGATTTCAAAATGAATGATGTAATCAAATATTTGTATCAATAGCTTGATAATTTAAGTGTCCATGGAGTTTCTTGCCCGTTTTCTCCATTGGTACCTACTCATTGGAATGAGCGACTAGCTTCACCTTACTGACTGACCGACCTTCTGACAATTCAAAAGTGCCTGTAACTGGTTTATTTGAAATAAATGCTTTGATTTGATTTATTAGTTTGTGATAGAAGTCGTATGTTTGAATCTTCTTGTTTCGCTTTGTGATATCCATGATCCATTACATAACGTCTGAGATGCATCATGCAAGCGGCCAAGCTGAAAGTTATGCGAAGCAGTACTCAACCAGATTCGGATTGAATTTTCAAATAGAAAAACGTCTTGGTCTAATGTGTTATGTAAGATCCAGCTAGTTTTAAATATTTTAGAGTCTGAAACCAATGCAACATTCGGCTTTACAATTGTTGATCGGCATTAGCGGTCTACTTCTGTAATACATGCACTCGTCAGAGATGTTGCAGTAGAGGCTACGAGCCCTAATCGGGAGGCGTTGAGGGAGACCGGTAGAAGTCGAGCCAAAACTCTGTTGGACAAAAACCAAGCTAAACAAGACTCTTACGTGAATTGTCATAGACACCCTCCTCGAGCTTTTCATGTAAATGATCATGTATTTGTGATCAAGTACTGTCAATCAACTGGCAAACTAGACCCTGATATGAGAGGTCCCTATCGTGTGACCAAAACAGACATGAGCTTAAGCTGCTCAGTAGTGATTCCCGTGGGTTGCATGCTGGTAGATTTATCTGCAAGATTTTAATTTTGACACCGAATGTCGAAAGGGTGTGATGATGGGTCAGGCTGATTACCTTAGTAGGAATCCACTAACGTTACAAGTCAATAACATCGATAAGCCTTTAAATTGGGCGCAAATGGCTCAGTCTGAGTCCGAGACAGTCGATCTTCTTGAAAAACTAAGGGATGGTCATTTGGATACCAATAGGTATGTGTGTCAGAACGATGTGCTCTATTATCGATATTCACCTGTTGGTGAGGAACCGTGCTTACTTTGTTATATGTCTAAAGGACATAGACACGGTTTATTACGAGTTTTTCATTATGAGTACGAGCATATCGTCGAGTTTTTAACTGCGCCATATCTTTATTTGGGACACATAGACTGATAGTTTGTGACCGTGGTCGCATGTTCGAAGCGGCAACTTTTACTAGTTGGGTATCCCAAATGGGTTGCGAAATTCATTACATAACGCCCGAAATGCACCATTCCAATGGGCAAGCCGAGCGTTACATAAGGACAATCCTTAATATGATATGTGTCGAGAGTAGTAACAAAACTTCAACTTGGTTTGATAGTCTATGTAAAATTCAATTAGTTTTGAATATTACAAAACAGAAAACCACACAATACTCAGCTTTGTACTTGTTATTTGGAAATAATGGGGCTACTCCTGTGATTCGTACACTGGTTCGTAACGTAGCTGTCCAGAACTCTTGTCCAAATCGTGACGCTTTTAGGGAGCTATGCAGGAGTTCCGCTAAAACATCTCTTGACAAAAATCGAAATTGTCGAGATTGTAGCGTAAATCGTCAGACATCCGCCAAAGGTATTCCAGCTCAACGATAAGATGTTCGTAATTTTGTATTCTGTCCACGGGCAAGCTAGACTCTGGCATGAGGGGTCGATACCGGGTGACGTGCTGGTAAGCGTTACGAGCTGAAACTGACGAGTGGTGCAAGAGGTAAGACAACACAAGCCGAAGCATCATGTATTGTACATGCCTTGGGAAGACAGTGGTGTCCCGAAAGCTGTAATGCATTTTTATGAAAGTACATACGTCTAACATGCACTTTGTTTCAGTTAGTTGTTCATTGCCTTTGTACGAGCTTGTGTAAATGCTGGATGGACTTGCATGAGGCTGGAAATGGACATCACGCTATGAGGCACTCAATTGCTGGCGCAGAGATCGCTCCGCGTGATGGTGCGCTGCAGGCGTGCGCTGCAGGAGTGCGCTGCGGGAGTGCGCTGCGGGAGTGCGCTGCGGGAGTGCGCTGCAGGAGTGCGCTGCAGGAGTGCGCTGCAGGAGTGCGCTGCAGGAGTGCGCTGCGGGAGTGCGCTGCGGGAGTGCGCTGCGGGAGTGCGCTGCGGGAGTGCGCTGCGGGAGTGCGCTGCGGGAGTGCGCTGCGGGAGTGCGCTGCAGGAGTGCGCTGCGGGAGTGACTGCAGGAGTGACTGCAGGAGTGCGCTGCAGGAGTGCGCTGCAGGAGAGCGCTGCATGCGTGTGTTGCAGGAGTGCGCTGCAGGAGAGCGCTGCAGGCGAGCGCAGCAGGCGAGCGCAGCAGGCGAGCGCAGCAGGCGAGCGCAGCAGGCGAGCGCTGCAGGCGAGCGCAGCAGGCGAGCGCTGCAGGCGAGGGCTGCAGGCGAGCGCAGCATGCATGTGCTGCAGGCGTGCGCGTGCGACTGGACTCGGCGCTGGCGCTGGGCGAGCGACGGTGCTGAGACCGTTGCTGGAGGCGCGACGGTGCTGAGACCGTTGCTGGAGGCGCGACGGTGCTGAGACCGTTGCTGGAGGCGCGATGGTGCTGAGACCGTTGCTGACCAGGCGGCTGGAGCAGCACAGTTGGAGTGCGCTCTGACAGCTGTCTTCCTGGTTCCTGAATGCCTGGTTTTGGCAGATGTGTGCCCAGTGTGGGTGTCGGGTGTTGTCCCGTGTTAAGCGTACTGTGTGTGCGCTCAGGTGTTGTCCTGGAAGTCGTGTTCTTTGAATGCGCATCGGGTGTTGTCCCGGATTACGTGTACTATGTATGCGTATCAGGTGTTGTCCTGGAAGTCGTGTTCTTTGAACGCGCATCGGGTGTTGTCCCGGGTTACGTGTACTGTGTATGCGTATCAGGCGTTGTCCTGGCAGGCTGAGTCCTGTGTACACGTATTTAACGTGGGGAACTTTTACAAGTTCAAGTATGAGCAAGAAAGAGACATGTGTCTGAAGAACTATGCATACTTTTGAAAGTGAAGTGGCTTTATCTTGTTCGACAGTGTAATTTTGTATGAGGGCCTTGAACGTGTGAAGAGTGAAAGAATAGGCAATCTCAAATGTCGTCATGATGATTTAATGACTTTGTTTCATGCAGATTGCGATGGCGACAACCGCTATGATGCTGGTTAACCTCCAGATACTCCTGCTGGATCTTCTGGTACTTCGAGTGCGCAGATGAAGTTGGCGAGCAGAAGCTCGACGTGCTTCAATGCTTCAGATGAAGATGTTGCTGGTGCTGATGCAGCCGAGGACGGTGCACGGTCAGGAGAGGCCGTGTTAGCAGAAAGAAGTTCGAATACTTGTAGCAACTCGCACCTACACTGTCTATGCTTACGTCTACTATAATCTACGCCTGTCTATTATAAATAGACAGCTTTCTGATTGACAGGCCCTTTTGCTCCTGAGCCCTTGGACGGTAAGGTAGTTGAATTGGTGGTCGTTGCGATTTGCAGTAAGTCTGTAATTTTGTTGGTATTTCGCTGTAAATGTTGTTAAACTGATGGTTGTTTGTGTTAGAATCATTTTAAGGTTATAACATTGAGTTATTGATTATAAATCATTGTTTTTGATTTGTGTTGTACTTTTCTTTATGTAAATCTCTCTCCTGATCCTAAAAGTATATATATAAAAATAAACGAAATAATAATAATAATAAAAATAATAACAAACTGGCAACACAGCAAACGTCAACATCATATTTTTTTATCAATTTAAGAAATAATATTTTATATCAGTTTTTCATTACGATTCTGTGAAATATTCAACAAAAACCGAAACCCAAACTTAAGCAATTTAAAATTTATATAAAAAGTGTTTTTAAACATATCTACAATGATAAAATTACCGAATCACTGGAGGTGACATCTGTCATGTCACCTCGGAAAATATATAATTATGTACAACACAAAACAGTAAAATAAATATGAAATGTTGACAAGATCTGCCGCTCGACGTGCACGCTCACCACCCCCGGACTCGTCGCCCAGCTCCGCCTCGCTGCCGCCGGTCTCCAGCCTCACTGTGAACGCTGTGACGACACCGGCCGCGGTAGTTGCGTCGAGCTCGAGCGACGAGTATTTCTCTCCGCCGACGTCGCCAACACCTGTACGTCGGCAGGGGAGAGGCCGGCCACCGAAGAGCTTGGGACTTAGGGGCCATCCGGCCCCGAGCCGGGTCCCCGCTGCCGGTGGTTCTGTGCAGCGCATGAGATGGACTCAGACAATGAATGAGAACGTCATGCGCGCATATTACGGGGCTACAGAGGGGGGAACTAACCTCACTGCGTACCGTGAAAGGATGCTGTCTTTGTTTCAGGCACTGGAACCAACTGTCAACGTCTCGGCCCAACGACTGTCGGATCAGGTGCGGGTCATGCAACGCAATCACAGGTTGAACGATATCGCACTTGATAGGCTGCGCTCAGAGGTACTGAGCAACCAAATCGCCCCGACTCTGACCCAAACCGCGGCACAGGCGTCAATTATTGATGCTGTTCCGCCGCGGTCCAATCGTGTCGAAGAAGAGGACGATAGGGTTGAAACAGTAAGTAGCCAGTATAACGATAGACTGAGGAGCGCACTGGAGGATGCGTTCCGCGACTATAGATCACTCCGACCAACCTTAGACCCCGGTTACCACGGCTACCTATGCACAAAAAAAATAGGGCGCTGGTGTGTGCTTTGGACTCGCAGCTCAAGAATTTCTTCGAGAGCAGCGAGGATCTCATTGATACACACTCGATCCTGTATTGCGCGGCTGTAGCGGCATGTCGATTAGCCAAAATCAAGTTTCCAAATTATGACGAAGCTACTCGACCAAAACCAGCCGTACCAGCCTGGCAACGCAGAATCGAGCGTCGTATCGATGGGACCAGGGTACTCATCGGCAAACTATACTGCTTCAGGGAGGGCAATACTAGACCACGAGTGATGCGCTTTGTGAGACAGGCATTCTCGGGGACTGGTATCAGCCCTCGAGAATACATAAATAATGTCACAGAGCGCATCGACTTCCTGAAGCAGAAAGTTTGTGCATGGGCGAGCCGTATTCGGCGGTATAAGCGGCGAGTGGATCGATATACGCAGAATCGCATGTTCCAGAGCGATGAGAGGTGGGTATACAGAACTTGGGAGCGACCAGAACAAAACGAGGCTGACGTGTACCGCCCGGATGATGCCACCACAAGTGCATTCTGGCGCGGTATATGGTCGGTATCCGTTTGTCACACTGAGGGTGACTGGATACAGGATGTCAAACAAGGGTGTGAAAACTTACCAGAAATGGATAGTATTTTGATAACATCATCAGACGTAGCCACAGCAGTCCGTTCGTTACCGAACTGGAAATCACCGGGACCGGACGGGCTGCATAACTTTTGGTTAAAATGGCTAAGTAGTTCACACACTTGTTTGGCATCTCAATTCCAGTCATCCTTAGATTCTGGTTCGCTACCCCTGTTCTTAACAACTGGAATTACCCACCTGCTCCATAAATCAGGTAGCAACGCGGAACCCAAAAATTATAGACCGATCACTTGTTTACCAACGGTCTATAAAGTTCTTACATCCATTTTGAAAGCTAAAATAAACAAACATCTTGACAGCAACACCATCATGTCTGTCTCTCAAAATGGATGTAGGAGCGGGTCCCGCGGTACTAAGGAGCTACTCCTCATAGACATGGCCATCAGCCAACAGGTTCGCCGATCCCGCAAGGATCTCTCAACCTGCTGGATAGATTATAAGAAGGCCTACGATTCGGTGCCACATACATGGCTTTTGAGGGTGCTGGAGTTGTACAAGATAAATGCAACTCTACGCACTTTCCTTAAGTCGTGTATGGGGCAATGGAAGACAGTCCTTCGCTATCCAGGGAGTCGACAGATCCAGGGGAATGATGAACCTGTATGGATTAAGCGGGGAATATTCCAGGGCGACAGTCTGAGTCCACTATGGTTCTGCTTAGCTCTGAATCCTCTAAGCACACTGCTGGAGGATTCAGGTCTGGGTTATCGATTGAAGAGAGGCGGTCAGGTCATATCTCACCTTCTTTACATGGATGATTTGAAACTCTTTGCCCCCAATAAATTGCATCTGATGAAGCTACTGAATGTAACTGAAACTTTTAGTAGTGGCATCAGAATGGAATTTGGTGTGAACAAATGTGCAGTCATGCATGTAAAGCGGGGGGAGATTATGGAATCCGAGGGAATTACACTCCCAGATTCCATACAACTTAGATCCCTCTCCTCATTCGAAAGCTATAAATATTTGGGTATGTCGGAAGCGTTAGGCATCAACGATGCTGACATGAAGCAATCGTTGAAGGAGCGCTTCTTTGGTCGCCTGAAGAAGGTATTAAAAAGTCTTCTTTCGGGCGGAAATAAGGTGCGCGCCTTCAACGGGTGGGTCATGCCGGTTTTGATGTACTCTTTCGGCATACTTAAATGGACTCAGACCGAACTCGACGCCCTGGATAGAAGGGTCCGTACACTGCTGACAGCAAACAGGATGCATCATCCACGATCATCGGTGATGAGACTGTATATCCCGCGGAACTGCGGGGGTCGAGGCTTTTTAAATGCGAAGACCCTTCACAACCGAGAGGTATGCAGTCTCAGAGAACATTTTTTAAACATCGTAGTGGGCATGCATCATGATGTGGTCACAGTAGACAAGGGGCTTACCCCGCTATCCATGGCGAAAGAGAACTGGCACAAGCCTATAATACTTACCACAGATGACCGCAAGATGATATGGCAAAGCAAGGAACTTCACGGGCGATTTTATCGGGCTCTTCATGAGCCCGATGTTGACTTTTTAGCTTCCGTATCCTGGCTACGATTCGGTGACCTTTTCGGGGAAACTGAAGGTTTCGTCTGTGCAATTATGGACGAAGTTATCTTGACGAATAACTACCGGAGATATATTATGAAGGACGGGACGATTGACGTGTGTCGGGCATGTCACCATCCGGGTGAGTTCATCAGACACATTATCTCTGGTTGCTCTCGTTTAGCTAACGGCGAGTATTTGCACAGGCATAACCAAGTAGCTAGGATTATCCACCAACAACTTGCTTTGAAATATAAACTTGTGAATTCTGAGGTACCGTATTATAAGTATGTGCCCGACCCAGTTCTTGAAAATGCCCATGTCACGTTATACTGGGATCGGTCTATCATTACTGACAGGACTATTGTTGCCAATAAGCCTGATATAGTGGTGATAGATCGATTAGCGCGCCTCGCAATGATTGTCGATGTTACCATTCCACATGACGGGAATCTCGTGAAAGCTGAGAAAGAGAAACAAATTAAATATCTCGACTTGGCGCACGAGATTCTTGACATGTGGAATGTCAACTCGGCAGTCATTGTACCGATTGTCGTATCGGCCAATGGTTTGATAGCCAAGAGCCTCGACCAACATCTATTGAGGCTCTCGTTAGGCAGTTGGATCAAAGGCCAGATTAAAAAGGCAGTACTCCTCGATACGGCCCGCATCGTGAGGAGGTTTCTGTCTCTGGAGCTCTAACCACCGGTAGCTTGGACCCCGCTCCCGCCATCGGTGGAACACTATTTTTTATATTTTTAAATGTTTTTATGTTTTTTATAAATATTTAAAAATGTAAATGAATATGTATATATGTTGATATATGTTGTTAATGAATGTGTATATATGCTGTTGAAAATAGCGAAAGCCTTTGACAAAGTCTGGCACAACGGCTTAATATACAAGCTGTACCAACTCGGCGTGCCTGACCGTCTCGTGCTCATCCTGCGAGACTTTCTGTCAACCGCACTTTCCGCTACAAAACCGAAGGAGCTATCTCCCCCCCCCCCCCCCCACCTCATCCGGGCTGGAGTCCCCCAGGGCTCCGTACTGGCCCCCTTGATCTTCACGCTGTTCACCAGCGACATCCCCAAAAGTAAAAAGGCCCACCTCGCTCTCTTCGCAGACGACACAGCCATTTACTGTTCAGGAACCAGCCCCAATCAAATTAAACTAAATCTCCAAACCGCTGTCAAGGCACTTGCTGACTGGTTTAAAAAATGGAGAATAGAAGTTAATCCCGATAAAAGCCAAGCGGTCCTCCACTCCAAACCGCGCAGCAAACCCACCCTCCCCCGACCAATCACCATGTCTGGCAAGCCGATCCCTTGGGAAAAGCGAGCCAAATACCTAGGAGTCATCCTAGACGAACACCTCACCTTCGGAGAGCACATAAGGACGGTACGCTCGCGCGCCGCCTACGCACTCTATCAACTCCACTCTCTCCTCAACCCACGCAGCAAGCTGTCCCTCAGGTGCAAAATGCGCCTGTACGCCACCTGGAGGCGGAGGCGGATTTCACAGATTTGAGCGAGACCTTGATCGATATTCTATGCACGGACCTTAAAGATACACGGCAGTGGAAGCCTTCGGTCCAATTACCGGCCATTCTATTATAGTTAGCGAATTTAACATACAGCGAGAAAAATTCATTCCGTATGTAATAAAATTTAGGCCTTTAATAGATATTTGTAGGGATTTGTTGCAATGTAACATAGAATCGGTTTCAGAATTAAACAATGTTAATGAAATGGTCGACTTTTTTAATAACCCATTAATTACTTTATTTGATATTCATGCCCCAATTAAAACTTTTACTGTTAGGGAGCGATCTTATCCTTGGATCACAGACAATTTGAAGCTCATGATGACTCTACGAGATAAAGCATTAGCTGTGTTATGTGTATAGGAAAACTAAAACGGAGCAAAGGCCGCGGGGTGTAGGTAAAGTGTAGGTATGCACTTTTTTTTTGTAGGTATGGCACGTCTATGTTATACTACGTTTATGCTCACAACATCAGTGATACTGACAAAAGATTGAAATTGGTGAAATGCAAAGAAATTCTAAATTAAAATTCTTTGGTGAAATGTCACACAAACCAGAGACAACAGCCGTAGTCATTTTTTTTTGGTTCACTCCTTTCCGTTAGTTTGTCTATAAAGTTGTGAAATTGGATCTTTCTTTAACTTACAATTTTATAAGTAGGGCAACATTAAATCTTAGGAAATATAGTTTGTCTATAAAGTCGTGAAAATAAATGAGGGCTCTGCAGTCCTGAACTTCTTTATACTTTAGATCGGCGTTCAACAAAGAGGACTTAAAGGCAAGAGCTGAAATCCTACTTTTTGAAGTGAAACTTCTTTACGCACGCTTGACTTGGGGAGTAAGCTGGCGAATGCATGACGTAAGCGTTACGAAAAGTGATCGGGCAAGGCGAACGGAAGTTAAGTGGGGGATATAAGCACAGAGGCGCCCGTGGCGCGAGCTTGGTACTACAAGGTCTACAACGAGTTTTTTTTTTTTCAATAAAAATAGAAGATCTATGCAAAAATATTAATTTACCAATGAAACCATGAAATAAATTTAAATATTTATAGAAAATTAATATATGTATATGTGTATACATGTATATATTGTACACATATATATATATATATATATATATATGTATATATATATACATACAGATGGAGCGAAAGAAGTTTCACTTCAGTCGTGTGGTCATAAGCACACTCGTTTTTTTTTTGTCACTGTCTGAATTAAATTAAAGTCTGCACGATGTATAAAGCTGTATGTGACAAGTTAAATGTTACTTATCAAAGTACTGGGCCTGTGAGAAATGCTACCTTATTAAAATAGTTGGTTTTAAAACGAAGGACCACTGGTGAAGATGTACGAGACCAAATAAATAATTTCATGGACGTTGTGGAAAAACTCGCAGATATGGATATAAAGGTACCCTCAGAACTGCTATCACTCTTTGCAAGTGCCGCAATGATGATCCTGTTGGGGGCATCATTAGTATTTATCAGCCACAACGCAATCATGTTGGACAAAAATTTGTAACATGCAATGTTACTTACCAATAAGGTTGGTGAAGGTAAAGCGTCGTCACACAATGTTACTATATTCAGTATTCTGTTGAAACATGATTCTTCAAAGTGAAGGGCGATTCCCTTCACTTTGAGTTGACATCTTTAAATTTTCAACACCAAATGTTTCTAGCCAAATTTTCTGTTTAAGTTTATTAGCAGGCAGCCCTGAAAGTAAAAAATAAAACGAATCTGTAAGAATATACTATCGATGAAATAATAATACTATCTATAAATACAAAATTGTCTAAATGCGCAACCCTAGCCCTTCCATAACAAGAAAATGATTTCATTAAGAAAATAAAGGCAATACGTAAATTATGTATGTTTTACTGTTGAAACTTTAAGGTAAATGCATAAAGTATAGGTTTATTATCTAAATCTAAAGGTATTTCAGCAGAAATTAAGTACGTACTTGTACGAGCCAATAATGCTCGTACAGCAAAATGCTATTATATAATGAACTTGAACACAATGTAATTCAGTCGTAAATATACCTCCGTCACGCGGTCAGGTGTAAATAAAACAAGTGCGGCTCAAAACTGGTGGTTTTAGTGTTACTCATTAATTACCTACAACAACTCTGGGGTATCGTCAACGGCGAAATAACCCCAACATCTTTTGGTCCTTCGAGCGGGATAAAGTTGCCGAATGTTGTGTAAAGTTATGTTCGGGTGATTACCGCTTCTTTTGATGCCACATCTTATTATATTGCAGTTGGGCATTTTACTATTGACAATTTTCACTCAGAACACAGTTTAAACGCAACAATACTGTAAATTACTCGAAAATTCACAAATTTTATCCACGGGTCAAGAGCATTTGACAGTTGATGTACCCACTTAGTGAGATGATAAAATGGCGGACCGGCCGCAAATAGGTATTTCAATGATGTTGGAAATGAAGGGTTGCCATTACAGTAACTATCAAAGATGGTGCTGTTCATTTTACTTACGCAAAATCATTAAAATTAGACGCCAAAATAAAAAAATACTGCCATCTCGGCAGTATTTTTTTATTTTGGCGTCGTTAGGCCTCACATTTGTATAACTATTTTTTCTATAGACAAATATTTCCTGTCCATGTTATACTACGTCAATGGTTGTGAGACACTTGATTTCCGCTAAATTAGATATTTTTCAGACAAAAAATATTGTAAGGATCAAATATATATTTATATTGTCTACATTATTTTTTATTTTAATCGTAACAGGATATGCATGGCTTATAATCTTCCTTTACGGACTTAATCTTCCTATTACCATGGCTTGGCGAAGTCATGGGGTAAGCAATGCTGATATGGTCCGAAACTTACGAGGTATGTATTTTTGTTTATAAACACTATTAGTTATTTAATATATATGCTTATTCAAATTGAGTTGATAGTCACATAGGTAACACTTTTCCTATAATCAAATGGTACAGGTTTCTTTTTGCGATTAAATAATTGCTTTGTGTTTATTAACATTGTAGTTACTTATCACATTTTAACTCCTGAAACTACTGGCGCTAAGATGTTATACGATTTTTTTAAAACGTAGTTGTAATGTTTGGTGTTTATTGACATTCATAAAATATTAAGATCGTGTTCGTGTATGCTCTTTAACTCGCTTATCTTGATTTAACAGGTAGTTACTGCAATCGATTATTACTTTTTATTTTACAACTGCTTATTTGGGTAATTTGTAATAATTTACTTAAAAACCTTATATTAATTATTCACAGCAAACGGCATTATTAAATCTGATGCTGTAGCAAATGCAATGTTATCTGTTGATAGAAAAAAATATTGCCCCTATGCACCATACCACGATTCTCCACAATCTATTGGATACTCGGCGACAATCAGTGCCCCACACATGGTAAAGTTTTAATTATATGTATTTGAATAGTTTTGTAAAAACATATCTTTTGACCTTTATTAACTTTTTTAAATTCTAGCATGCCCATGCATTAGAAAGGCTAAAGAAACAATTAATCCCTGGAGAACAAGCATTGGATGTAGGATCTGGGTCTGGATATCTGACAGCTTGTATGGCTATGATGGTGGGGGAGACTGGTAGAGTTGTTGGTATAGACCACATAAAAGAGCTTGTTACGTTATCTATCAAAAACATCCAGGCTGATAACCCAGAACTACTCACTTCTGAAAGGATAAAATTAATTGGTAAGTTTTCTAGAAGTAACAATACTTAGCCATTAATTCCTACAGAAAATATAGAGGTGATGTGCTTCTTCCCCACCTGTGCCGGTGACAGAAACAATGGATGTGGTCATTTTTTTAATTTAATGGCAGATAAGATGGTAGGTGGCTCTGCAAGTCGCTAAACTTAAGTGGCAGTGGGCAGGGCACATTGCTCGTAGAACCGATGGCCGATGGAGCAGTAAGGTTCTGGGGTGGCGAACACGTACTGGAAGGCGCAGCGTAGGGAGGCCCCCAACAAGGTGGACCGATGACCTGGTGAAGGTCGCGGGAAGCTCATGGATGCGGGCAGCACAAGACCGGTCAGTGTGGAAAGCCTTGGGGGAGGCCTTTGTCCAGCAGTGGACATCCATAGGCTGAAGAAGAAGATGGTAGGATGGTAATAGAATGGACTTCACTTTATCAAGCCCTACATATCATGTGCATCCATGATAACAACACACATCACCTGTTAGCAGGCGTGAGCACTAAGCAGTGAGTACCACACTTCATAGCCATAGTTTAAATCAGGTTTTAACTACTTGTAACAAGGATCCTATTGTTGACTGAATCTCTTGGTAGCTTGATAGAAAATTGTTTGTAAAAATTAACTGGACGCGGCAACAATGGCTGTATCTGGCGAAGTTCACAATTCCACTTACATACTAATGAAAGTAACTAACTGATACTTCAAATAATAAACTTGTTTTTTTTTTAACCTTATAGTTGGTGATGGACGTCTGGGATATCCTTCTGATGGACCATATAATGCAATCCACGTTGGAGCTGCCGCCCCCACTCTGCCACAAGCCGTAAGTAGAAATCTTGTTATTTTTCACAATATTGCTCAATTTCCAAAAAATTTTGCTCAAAATGGCTCTAGGTATATTTTGAAGAATTTAATATGAAATGTGGTTGGATGCAGTATAGGTACCCTTACCATTTAAACAATTATAGCCAAATATGTACTGGTTTATAAAATAATTCCATTTAACTTATGCAATCACATGTCAAATCTGTAGGGTAAAGACAGATTAGTTTGAGTGCCATCTATTAAATTGGATAATTGTGGACATTGTTGTGAAACTATTTTGAATTATATTTGTGACAATTATATAGTTCAATGACAATGTGGGTACAGTGTTTTAAACTTATTTACTTCGTTTTTCATAAGTTACAAAAATCAGTGATTTTTAAGTACCCACTTAAGTCTTTTTATGATGAATGAGTAAGAAGTAAACCCTGAAATGGAAACTCAAAGGGATTACACCCAAGAAGAAATACGTAACATTGTGGTGGGATAGCACGGAGATAACTACTGGACAGAGAGTAGAAGAAAATAGGGCAAATACTTCAGCAATAAAGTTCAGATAAGGTTCAAATGAGGATGATTCTTCACTTTTTATAGAAGTGGGGAGGAATAAGAAGAAAAAAAGAAGATTGGTGGGTGGTGGAGATTGGAAGAATCAAGATACAGAAAGTCTCAATTGTCCTTTACATGAGGTATCTTTGACCTCAAAGGAAGTTCTGCCCAAACAAATTGGTTTGGGCAGATTATTATTTAAAGAAAATGTGCAATCTGTTCAGAAAGTGATTTATAAAAAGTCCATATAAGGTATTAATTTGAATTAAAGATAAAGAAGATATTGAAAAGTTAATAAAATGTGATACTTTTAAAGAAAAGGAGTGGATATGGAGTTATTAAAGATATAGACCTGGATATCGAGGAGGAGAACATCAAAGGGTTCCTAGAGAGCCGTACTGAGATTCTCGCTACAAAGAGGCTAAATAAAGGAAAATGGGAAAAGAATGGGCAGTTGGATTACGGTAGACCCATACACATTCCCTGTCACGCAGTGCTTCAAATTCTGGAAATAGGAATTATTGTCCACTAAAGATGCAACTATGCCCTATGAGGAGATCACGACAATTGCAATGCAATAAGGTATAAATGTGCCAACTGCAAAGGGATCATAAGTCGATCATAAAAAGCTTGTGCCCGGCATTTATGCGTGAAAAAGAGATCAGAGAAGTCATGTCTGCGAACAGTTGCACATATAAGGTATCATTGACCAAAATCAATGAGGACAGGCAAAATCAGACCTTAGAACCGTGGTATGTCTCCCTGCAGTCACATGTTGAAAATTCAAACCCGGTAGTAACTCTGCCGATACAAATTATTTATGCTGATATTGCAAGAGGAAAATATAGCAGTAGTGGAGATGTAGACCATATAATAGAAAGTGGTGAACAAGTAGAAGGGTTGAAAAAACAAAAGAAACTGAAGAGGACAAAATTTAACAAGTGTAAAAATAATTTACCTGAAGAAGTAAAGAACACTGCAGAAGAATTAGCAGAGAGGAATGAAACAATACTGCAACCATCAACCCACACTACAGCTAATGATGCAGAGGAAAAGCAAAAAAGAAAAGAAGTATTACAATAAAAAGATATTTGGAAGTTATGAAAAGTATCCTATTCAGTCATGAAAACATACAGACTAAGATAGAGCTTATTATGAAGTATATACTTGAAGAAGTTATCACACTTGTAGGAAGTTATTTAAATCCAGACATAATTTGGCGGCTATTGGAGGTCCAAACCACCAATGGATAATTACACCAATACAAATAGTATGATAAAATATTACAATGGAATGCAAATAGTTTGAAGCCTAATTTAAAAGAATTTGAAATAATATTGAATAGAGAAAAGTTCATATAGCAATTATTAGTGAGTCATGGCTGTCAGAGCAAAATATCATTAGAGTAAGTAATTACAATATTTACAGAGAAGATAGAGATGACAACTATGGAGGCATATGTTTGATTGCACATAAAAGTATTAAGTTAATTCCAAAACCTTGCATTATTCCATTCTCAGACATAGAAATCTTAAAACTTGAAGTGCTGAATATACTTAACATAACGAACATAATTGCCTTATACTGTCCCCCTACTGCTAATGATGACCGACAAAGTTGGGTTAACCTTTTTTCTCTGGCTAACTCTGAGACAATAATATTGGGTGATATGAACGGTCATCACTGCTTATGGTCTAATAAAAACGAGCGAAAAGGGGAACGAATTTACAAAGCTATGTTTGAAAACTATTTCATATGAAGAATCAAACTGGTAAATGGAGTACTACAACAATCTGCACCTGACATCACATTTGCAACTATGAATATAGCTCACAAGTTCACATGGAATGTTACAATAAATGAGTCACTAGGCGAGCGATCACATCATCATAAGCATGAATTTTGGCTTTAAAGCATCTGAGACACTTTTTAAGAAACGAAACTCGGAAAGCTCAGTGGGAAGAGTACAGAGAACAAAATTAAATAATATTTTATGAACTTCCTACCTCTTCTGATACACAATCAATGTATGACACATTTATAGAGAAGATCGAATCTGTAGCAGAAAAAACCATACCTTGGATAAAAATTTGTCAAGACCCTACTTCTAAATTCAAACCAAAACCATACTGGAATACAGAGCTATCTAAAGTTGCTGCCGAAAGAAGACTATCCCTAGCACAATTAAGAAGAAATCCCACTCCAGAAAACTACATAAAATATAAAGAAAAAATTTCTAAAGCTAAAAAACATTTTCAGGACAGTGTGACTCGTGGTTGGACTAAATTCTGTAGTGAAATAGATAATGAGGCTTCAGCAACTGTGTTATGGAAGAAAATGAAGTGGACGAAGGGAGAGAAAAGAAGTAATTGCTCCACGGTAGCACAAGCTAAAGAGACTAGAGTTACTTCAGTCATTGACACCAGACACTGTGCAAGATCCACCACCAACAATTACAGATGGACCCCCATGCACAATAGAAAAGGAAATCACTATGGTAGAGATGAAAAACTTTCTAAAACGTAAACACACTTCACCAGGGGCTGACAGTTTTTCGTGTTCTATGTTGTATAATTTGTCAACATCAGCTAAGTTATTTTTATTTAACATTAACAATAGGATTTTACAAACAGGAATTGTACCAAAGCAATGGCGGGACATAAAAGTAATACCAAACCCTGCAAAGATACCTTACGGCCTATATCTTTGATGTCCTGCCCTTTCAAACTATTTCATTTAATTATTATGAAAAGATTAGAATGGTATGTGGAAAGCAAAAGATTGTTAAGTGACTACACCGTTGGTTTTAGAAGAGTTCAATCTTGTATTGATGCTTTAGTTGCGATGGTATCCACAATCCAAATTAGATTCACAAAAAAATGCACCTACTATTGCTGTATTTTTAGATATAGAAAATGCATATAATAATGTCAATATTTCGGATCGGAAGTAAAATATGCAAATACCTATGGAACTTTCTATCAGAATGGTTGTGCACCATAACCGATAGCAGTAATAACCATATTACTATGCCAGAAAAGTCCTAGCTCAGGGCGATCCGTTATCGCCATTCCTTTTTATCTCGTTACCATGGATGTTATTCAACACCTTTTACATGTAAGGGTATCACAATATGCAGATGGTATTATTTTGAACTTATAATAATAGCCTTTATTTCAGACAGTATTTCATTACATTATCTTGCTTTTTTTAAAGAAAAAAACATCATTTCATCTTTAAGTCTAACATTAATTTCTTTTATTTTAGTATCTAGTTGTTCACATCAACAGCTCTGTCTGTATGCCACTTATTGGCAAAGGCCTCCTCCAACCTTTTCCATTCTTTTCTGTCTTTGACAGTTCTGGTCCATGTCCCTCCTGCTATGGCTTTTATATCATCCACCCATGTTCTAGGTGGCCTTCCTTTATTCCTTTTCTTGTAGCCTGTGAACCAATTCATAATAGATTTCGACCATTTCTCCTTTCCTCTGATTGTATGGCCTGCCCATTTCCATTTTAACTTTTTTATTGTTGTTGTGACATCTTTTGTTTTGGTGTGCTTCTTCATGGTGTCAGTCCTTATTCTATCGGATAGTGTTTTCGCCATCATACTCCTGTCCTTGGAATTTTGGCAAGTTTGTAACTTTTTAATATGTGCTTTAGGGAGAACCCAGGTTTGGCATCCATATGTAAGTATAGATCAAAGAGTTTCCGCTTGATGGTTATATTGGTATCTTTATTTTTAATTATTTCTTTCAGACTCCAAAATTGTTTCCGTGCATTTGCAATACGTCTGTCAATTTCTTTTGAAGTTAAATCAATAGGAGAGATTACCACTCCTAAATAGATATATTCCTTGACATATTCAATTGGGTTGTTGTTGATCAGTATAGGTTCTTCCTTGCCATTGGTCATAGCTTTGGTCTTTAATGTGTTCATTGCCAATCCCACTTTGTCACTCTCTCTAGCTAGGTCACACAGCATAGCCTGCAATCCGGCGCTCGATGACGAAAGGATTATCAGATCATCCGCAAATCTCAAGTGTGACAGGTTATCACCGTTAGTGGACAGTCCACATTGTTCCCAGTCTAATTTGCGAAAAATTTCTTCTAGGACAGATGTAAAAAGTTTCGGCGACTGCGTATCGCCCTGACGTACGCCTCAACCTATTATAACATCTTTACCTTTCTTTTCTAGTGTAATTTTAGCTTTGCTGTTGTCGTAGATATTTTTAAGTATTCGGATGTATTTAGTTTCAACGCCTTGGTTTTTGAGTGCTTGCCAGTTTTTTCATGTTCAATTGTATCGAACGCTTTACTGTAGTCTACAAAGCAGCAGTAAAAGGTTATGTTGTATTCCTTGCCCTTTTTTAAAAGTTGTTTGATGACATGAATATGGTCTAAGGTTGAATATCCGCTCCTGAAACCGGCCTGCTCTCTCGGTTGGTTCTCATCTAACGTATTGGTTATTCTGTAAAGTATAACTTTTGCAAAGACCTTATAATTATTCGACAGCAGACTTATGCCTTATAATTATTCGACAGTAGACTTATAGGCCTATAATTGTTGATGTTGCTTTTATCTCCTTTCTTGTGTAGAAGTATTATTGACGACGTTGTCTATTGGTAAGCTTATTTCGCTTTGTAAGATTCCATTGAAAAGTTGTCCGAAAATTGGTATCAGGTGGTTTTGATTTAGTATTAGAAACTCGTTACTTATTCCATCCGATCCAGGAGCTCTATCAGCTTTTTGACTTTTAACGGCTTTTTCTATTTCTTCATATATTATTGACGGTACTTCACTTCCTCCTACTAAGATTGTTGTCAGTTCGGCGGTTTTCTTAGAATACAATTCTTGAAAAAATTGGATGGCTATTGATAGGATTTCTAGGCGTCGTTTTTCGCATTTATGGTTTTTGTTTATTAAGTGTGTTATCCATCCAGTCCTGTTTTTCTAATAGTAGTTGTAGTGCTTTCTTGGTGCCTCCAGTTCTCTGTATGCATTTTCCAGTTGTTCCAGTCTGTACCTCTGACAGTCTTTTCTCATCTGTGTTTTAATTTTATTACTTGTATTGGCTATGTCTTTTCTTAAAGTTTTTGTTTTATCTGGGTTAGATATAAGATTTGCTCTATTTCTTATAAGTTCTTTAGTTTCTTTTTTTATCCATTTTGTCTTACTCTCTTTTATTTTGTACTTAACCGTTAAAATAAGGATGTAAAAGCGGCTGTAACCAATATTGAAGAGGACTTGAAATCGACAACAACTAGCCTAGACCTAATTGGACTTAATTTATCAGAAACAAAAACAACATTATGTATTTTTAATAGATCCCATAAGAAAATAACTGTTGATATAGATATCAATGGTAAAAGGTTACCTGTAGTCGATAAAGTTAGATACCTTGGGTTTTGGTTGGATAGATCCTTGAGATGGGCAGCACATATAAATGAAATGTGTGGAAAATGTTGTAAATACATAAATGTTCTTAAAGTGTTGTCAGGCAGAACATGGGGAGACCACCCTAAACATCTGCGTAGACAGTATATGTCATTGATCAGAAGTAGATTAGACTATGGAAGTTTTTTGTATGCAAACGCAGCTAAAACTCATCTTAAAAAGCTTAATTTACTACAGAATAGAGCTATGAGGATATGTGGTAGTTTTATAAAAGGCACCCCGGTCCATGTTATGGAATGCGAATTGTGCGTTCCGCCACTATTTATCAGAAGATTCGAATTAAGCTGTAGATTCTGGATAAAAATAGCCTCCATATCAAGCAACACTCTCGATTTAATTGAAGAATTATCTCTAGAGAATTGTTATTGGAATAATAAAATAAAACCTTTATTGGCAGATGTACATCGTAAATTCCAGAACATGGACCTGTACAGGAGTGTTGGCATCCTAGAAGTGTATTCTTTTGATGTAGGGTTGTCAGCTGCAGATGCATCCTTTTTATCAATAAATATTACTGGCTTAAATAGATCTAAAAAGGATACCAATGTCGATGTGCTGAAAAATCTGACAATTCATCACCTCGAAAAAGAATATTGTGAATATTACAAAATATACACAGATGCATCAAAGGAGAGAAAGAGCTGGTGCTGCTTTCTACGACCCTCTGTCGGAAACCACCAAGATGTGGCGTTTAAGTGGAAAGATATGCTTCATGAGAGCAAAACTAGTTGCTATTGAAGCCTTAAAGTATGCTGCAGATTTAACATCCACAAATATTGTAATCCTTACGGATGCAAGAAGCGCTCTGCAACACTTGATTCGGTGTACATCGGACAGCCGAGGTATGCCGATAGCCTATGAAATACTGGGAATGGTACTAAACACGTAACTACGCATAATAGGAAAAGGAATCTTCGTTCTTCCAATAATTGTCTTATACGATGTCCTTCTCACCGCTCTAGTTTTCTTAAGTCTTCATTTCTTGTCCAGGCGGTTTTCCTTTGGAATGATCTTCCTCAGAATATCAGGACATTGACCAATCGGTACACTTTTAAAATTAAAGCTCGGGAGTACTTACGCAAGAAATTGGCAGATTCATCAAATATATAATTTAGTCTTTTTCTTTATCTATTTTTTTATCTCTCTCTACTGTTTATATTTTGTATGTATGTATTTATTATAATATTTTTTTTGTGTTTCTCTTTTAATTTCTCTTTCATATCGTTGCACCTACCATGTTTTGCCTGCATCACCTTAAGGTAGACTGGTAGAAAATGCCTATGACATTAAGTCCGCCATTGTACAATGTTTTTCTTTGTGCATAAAGTTTTAATAAATAAAAATAAATAAATAAACACGCACCAAAATATCAAGTTGCAGGGGGTGCCGTCCCACGTCGGAATTCGTAATGAAGTGGCAGACTCCGCAGCAAGACAGGCAGTTGGGGGGGGGATCGGGAGGTCTTATGTCAGCCTTATGCCTCCTAGCTAACCTACCATTAGAGCGTATAGCATAGAGAGATGGAAAGAATATTTTGACAAGTGCTCGGAGACAAAAGGGATTTGCTATAGGACAATCCAAGACTCATCGACGCTAGTGCCCTGGTTTGGCAGTGTCGGCTTATGTAGGGAACTTCTTGTCTGTGCATTTAGAGTTAGATCTGGTCATGTTCCAGTAAATAAGTTCCTTTTCTTAATGCGTGTAACTCAAACTGATTTGTGTAGGTACTTATTGTGGGGCAGAGGAAGACTTGATACATGTGTTGCTGGAATGTGATCGATATGCGACTTTACGAGATAGGTTTTTGGCTGGGGTGCCGCTGTGGGATGGTTTGCTGAACATAGCGTTGAGCAATCCATGTTCACATGCGGCAAGGGCCGTATTTCGTTTGTGGAGAGAGATAATGAAGGAAAGATAATTCCTTTTAGTATAGGAGGTCCCCCATGAGACTGGCATAGTCAGTCCATGTGTACTGAAGTCTCGTAAAAAAAAACTTATGCAATGTCCATTGTGATACTATTGTAGAGCATGTAGTCAAGCGTAAAATGTATTATGTACACAAAAATAAAAATTTCTGATGATCACAAATATCTGTTCTCAAGAAGACAGCGACCATTTGTGAAATATAAAAATAGCAGCACAAATGTGTGAATTTCAAAGAAACGCCAATACTATCCAACAACACAAGTGAAGCCAAAATATAGGATACCATATTGGCTTCAAAAAGATGTGACCTTTCGGAATGCATAAGATATCAGACATGTCTTGGTTAATTATTAGTTTAGTTGAAAAGAATTTAATACCATTGATTAAAAACATCTGACATATTCTGTCAACGGCCCCGATTCTCTCTTGTCACAAAAAAAAACCTAAATTTTTCAGTAGATACGTCTTATTTTTTTCTATTTTATTAAGAAAAGGACAGAACATGAATTTTAGTTTAGTCCTGTCAAATTAGAATGAATTATTAAAGTTGATAGTCGTGGTGGCCTAGTGGTTATAACACCAGCCTCTCAAGTATGAGTGAGTGGGTTCGATTCCAGGTCAGGCAAGTACCAATGTAACTTTTCTAAAGTGGTATTTACTTTCTAAGTACCTATATGTTGGACACCAATGACTGAAGGTGAAGGAAAACATCTTGAGGAAACCTGGACTTTAAGTCTAAAATAGCCAACCCGCATTGAGCAAGCGTGGTGATTAAGCTCAATCCTTCTGTATGAGAGGAGATCTGTGCCCAGCGATAAAAAAGGTTTATGATGATTAAAGTTGATGCGGTATTCTATTCTGCATTGCTACTGCGATCATCTTTTTTATTAGATTTCCAACTTTATCGCAAATCGGGAATATTTGACGGTTTCGGATAGCCCTGCTGTCGCCTGTACCATTTAATAATTATTGATTTGGGTGTTGTAACTGGTTTTAATAATTATAACGTGTAATGATTTTTTTTTTTAGCGATTACGATATTGACCCCTTAGAGAAAGTGTTCCTTTAAGGTGTGACACCCTTAAATTTGACCACAGGAATTACAAGCAGTATTTTACATTTTACTTTTGGTTTTTTCTATGTGACTTAGTTACTTGTTTATGACTTCCACAAATGACCACCCTAAAACTATTGTATTTTTTAGAACAGATATTAATGAATGAATGCTGAAATTAAATACTATTGTCAATTTGTTACTGTACCTTAGGAATATTATGTGTATTATTTCATGATTATTTTACTTTTCCAGTTAGTAGATCAACTGAAACCCGGCGGCAGACTCATTGTACCCGTAGGACCAGAGGGTGGAGAACAACATCTTACGCAGGTATTTAGTACATCATCGTCAACAGCCATTTTATCGTCCTACTGTGCACAGGCCTCCTCTCATACAGAGAAGGATGCTTTATTTAGTAGGCTATGTTGAAATTTTATATAACTATTCAAAGAAAAGACTATAAACGGTGTATCTTACATCGACGCACAAACGAGTACCATGGATCCAGTACATGATTCTGAACCCCCCAGTGGTGGAATTTCTCGTCGCATTTTCTTGACTTAAAAAATAATATGCCGTTTTTTTTTCACTTTACACCGTTCATAATTGCTATACTTTTATAACCCAATAAGATTTTAAAGTAAAAATTAGTGAATTCGCTAATTACACAAAAAAGGACAATGTGAACAAAAGTCGAAAAACTATCCTATCAGCTGATTTAATAGAGTTCACATCAGGGGTCTACGTAATACTTACAAACACCCGGTGGCGGCACGCTTACAACGTTCAAAGGCCAAGCCGACACTTTTTTAAACACTGCTATTTCTGTAACCGCTCATTAACGACATAAATGACTATCATAATTTTATTAGTGGCATGCGGTCTAGCCTTTTCGCGAAGTTTGCGTTACGATGGCAGATACACCCAGTATATTAAACTCTGACACACTATATTGATGACAAAAATGCTTGGGGTTATTGAGTTGCTCCTATAGGTTTAGACAGTGAGTGTTAGCTTTGCATTTTTTTTTTTATTTTGCCATGAACATTCACTGTACAAAGTAGTATTATATTATTTTAATTTATTGCTTCATGAATTTATATACTAATACATTACATGGTATTTACTTTGTAAAGTACTTACTGCATATATTATTATTATGAATGTGAGAATGATGTGGGTCTGTACTTGTTAGGGTTCCGTAGTTAACTAGGGACCCTTTTAATTTCGCCAAGTCTTGTCTATCCATACTCGAATAAACTCAGTAATCGTTAGTACTAAGAGAACTGAAATTTGGTACCAATATGTATATCAATCACGCCGACAAAGTGCGAAAATAAAAAGTGGAAACTTTTCCACTTTCTATTTTATACGCAAACTGGGGAGTTATTTAACGTGATATGTTGTTTGTGATCTTGGGCGGTTTTTTTTTTTATTTAGTTTTAATAATCATTTGATAGTCTGAGTACAACACGGCTTACCCAAATGTTCTTTCGTTGGTATTGTTCGCCAAATCCTTGAACTCCTCAATTGCTGAATTGAGCTAAATAATTTTTGATAAATGAGTTCACTGACTGGATGGGTCCACTCACTCAAGGAAAGAACTACACTCTGTGTAGTTCTTTCCTTGAGTGAGTGGACCCATCCTTGTTTCGGCGTATTTTCTCTCAGTAGTTAGATAAGAAACGCCGAAGTCATCTAGTTTAAAAAAAGAATGATTCACTTGTAAAAGTGTTTGTTCAAACCTACTTACAGAAAGGAAATCAGTGTTGGATCATTGGATGTGATATTGATATTTAACCTCAGGCACAAAAGGTTACCCAAATTTGCCCGATGTTTCTTAGTGTAAGATATAAATTAAAACATATTTTTTGTATTTTATTTTAAGGTTGACAAGTCAGCTGATGGAACGACTACCGTCAAGAAACTAATGAGCGTCATCTATGTACCCTTAACGGACAAGGATCATCAATACCGTGAGTGATGATATGTATGTGTTTCATATTAGTTTTCACAAATCTCATTTCTAATCTTTAAAATATTTTCTCTTATTGAGATCGTGCTTTCTAATTAGAATTATGGAGCAAAGCAAGTTATCGGCTTCTGACCGAATTCAAAGGGCATGGCTAAACTGAGGTATGGAAGAGACGCCGCAATGAAAACGTCTAAAATAAACATGATTCCTAGTAATAAATAATGCTGAATAACGCAAAATTTTGTATTTAAAAAGGTTTAGAAACTTCATATCTGCACAATACTGAAAATAATATCGCGTAACTCCTACGACAAAGGCACAAACAATAAGATTGCTATGAACTTTTATCTAGGCGTTTTATGGTGTCTGTGACGATTTTTATTGGTTATTGTGGTTTTCACTGGTGATTTTGCGCTAAGGTAGTTAAAGTAAATATGTATGTTCAAAGATAGAAGATTTATGATACTCCCCGATCTTGTCATGTCAAGCCAAAATATCGCAGAAAAACAACTGAGAAACCGTTTTGTTTACTAGTCCACGAAAGTTACGAAGAAATTTTTAAACACTAAAAAAATTCATGAAAGAATATATAAATATTACGTATTAGTGTGAAATTCCTATTAGTTTAACCAAGCTGGGGCAGCCGTTTAGCCATTTCTTTTGTAATCATTATTTTTATAACTTATTAATAAAATAATGGCACACGATATCTCTTCACTCTTATAATAAATTAAAATTTTGACACAGGAGTAATTTCTAGTCCGGTATGACTAGAAATTACTCCTGTGTCAAAATTTTAATTTATTCAAAGTATATTGTTGATAAAATCGGCATTTTACAATTTTTGATCTAATTCCTGGACCGATTTAATCACGGCTTTATTACAAAAATAAGGTTTATTTTAAGTTCTAGGTTGAAACCATCGAACATTTTTTTAGTTTTGAACTCTGTAACAAAATTAAGGTACTAATTTAGTTGTCAATTTTATGTTAAAAACTATACGGTGTTCTGAATAAGCTTATAAAACCACAAGTTCGCAGGTTTGGAGTTGGAATAAATTTAGATCTCGTTTTATAATAAGACTAACTTTCTGTTACAATGGATCACGAAAGAAATGCACCCCGGTCCCTGACAATGTTTCCAACACTAATCTGTTCATGAACAATGTAAAGCTAAATGGATGGCTAATGTAGTTTTTACTGTTGTACGTAATGACATGGAATGTAATGTACTTTTATATAAATAACTGTTCTTTTCAGGTATGATGAGCAAGATTTTGAATTTATTTAAAAAGAAACCTTGACTAACTAGTCAAGGTTTCTTTTTAGTTAAACCAACCACTTTTTAATTAAATTCATTTAAATTTTGTATGCATTTCATAAACATTTAATTTATTTTCCTTTGGGTAAACAGGCAGCTTGTTTTCTTAAAGTTTTTCAAAATGCCAAATGATTTTGTTACACTAATTTTTTCACTTGAAATTTTCATGTCAAAATAATTTGTATGTAACAACTAAATTGTATTATTGAACTATTTGAAAGCAACATTTGCAACTTTGTTATAGGTACTTGGCGTTGATATTATTTACCAGTTTGACCATTTTATAATTGGCCGTAAGAGTTCATAATTTGACATTTTATGGTAGTGAAAAAGATTACAATAAAACATTAATAATTTATTGTATTATTCACAATATTGTTTAATAAATTATTCTATGTTTAAAAAATAAATGATGAGCCTATCAAACTATTATTTTCTTTTATTTTGGAATGGTTTCCCAAGAAATTTCTTTTTTCCATAAGGTCTTTCATCTTTATTTGCATCTACAGGCTGAGGTTTGACGTGTAATATGGAGTGCAATGTCACTGCTTCATTCTTATTCTCTATTATTACTTGTAGCTCATCCTGTAAAATAACATCTGTCAATAACTCATCGTCATCGCAGCGTAAATCCTAGTCGCGTCCGAAGTTTTTTCAGCTTTGGAGTCTGGGGTCCGCCTTACCAGTCTGCTGATTTTGGCTAAATTTCGATATTTCCTTGAAGCGACTGCCGTCTGACCTCCACAACCCGAAGGTTATATCGAAGCATTGCAGTTAGACCAATTGTTGGACTTTTGAGGGCTTCAATAACCCGTAACGACTGCCATTAGATGTTTGTATGGCAACCGGGACCAACGGCTAACGTGCTTTCCGAGGAACGACCAGACCAGTGCAAATATTCATATACAAATATTTGTACTGCACGGGGATCGAACCCGCGCCGCCTTGCGCTGCGGCCGCGTTTGCTACCGTTACGCCACGGAGGCTGTCAATAACTGACCCAAAATAAATCTAGTAAATTCCTACTTGTATTATACATATAAGCATACCTGACTAAGTGTTATTAAATGATCCAGCGATATGCCTCTATCCATAATCCTTGCGATATTCTTAGAGCTAACTCCTGGAAGTTTTTGCACAAAATCATGAACTTGAGTGTTGTATCGCTCGTAATACATATCTTCGGCCGTATTATCACTGCTAAGCGCAAGAGCCTCTTCTACGTTAGGATTTTTTCTGCCTTGCTGTAACACAATAAACGTAATGGTATTCCTTTTTTGGGATTCTTAATATTACAAATACAATCAAAAATAATTCTTTTAGACTTGATTTTTCGACTTATTCGTCAGCTGCTCGCTTGCTCGCGCGCCATAACTGACGCCAGAGGTCAACGCACCGCGCTCACGCGCCCGAGCGGACATTTGACCATATTTTTGTTGGGACAACCAAGTAGAATAGCAAGCTCATAACTTTGTGGTTTTTCATTATATCTTTTTGAAATTTTATACGTAGATATTTTAATTAAAAAAACTGGACACGTGTTTCGGGTTACGCAGAAACAAAAAATAATGTTTTATAAACTCATACATAAACATCCAGACCCGAAACAACTACCTGTTATCCATACAAATAGTTGTTCCGTGCGCTAAGGGCTGATTTTCCGTCTGATCGTCAAGAAATCTGTTACGCTATTCTGCTATTAACTTTATAAGGATGCGTCGCATCGTTGCTCAAGTTTCGTTGTTAACTACTTACACCAATCGTTTCATAAAATATGCTAATGGCCATACCACTTCAACTTAATATTGAAGACTGATTAGACGTCATTCAGTTTATTAATGTAATAGCAATACTAACCTTTAGTTCGTAAAACAATTCGGCAGTAGCGTAAGGACTAGGAGACCATACTAGTTTCAAACGAGGAAAGTGTATTGTCAAAAGCTGAAGCTTTTGTTGTATGTCTGCTCCAGATATGTCGGTTGACACCACAAAGTGACCCTGAAGAAATAGAAAGTATGTAAGAAATATTAACCACTGATTACAACACTTCTCCATTCTTGATTGCACTTATTGAAGAAAAATAATTGTTACCTGGAGATTAAAAGGCTTGTTCTGATCGAATTCAATTAGCAGAATTGGCCGAGTATAGTTCCGACACATTTGAGTGCATTGTGTATAGAGTCTACCCGAGTTCAAAGATCCGATCAGATCTGAAATGGATTTCCTTTCAACACAGATATCGGGGGTGAGAATGTAGTCACCAATCTAAAAACACAAATAAGTATGTCATGTATTCACGGCTCATTAGTTTATGTCGTACGTTCATACTTTAATCTCATCCTCAACATCATTCCCCTGCACTTAACACAATTTATTTAGGGTCGGCGCAAGATATCTTTATCTTCCATACTTTTCTATTAGGCCACTGCCCGCAAGATTCGAGGCGGGATTCGAGGGCGGCGGCGGCAGCGGCGCGGGAGCCGGGCGGGCATCGAAGACCCGTTCTCGTCACTATAGCCGCGTAGTGTTGTGTTCATGATTGTGTCGACGAGATATTTGTTTTTATTCGCGAAAGAAATATCTGAACAATGGCGGCAACATCTTTTTGATTCAAATTTATTCATAACGCTGGATCATCGCTCGCAGCCCGCCCGCTACCCGCAAGATTCGAGCGCGAGAAGTACACCGCTCGCTGCCCGCCACCGCCCCGCTGCCGCACCGCTGTTTTCGAAAACCGGTCCGTTTAGATTTTACGCATAAGATCCTGCCGCTCACTCGCCACCGCCGCCGCCGCCCCGCTGCCCGCAAAATTCGAGGCAGAGGCCTTAGTCGTCATCTCGGTACTCATCCCCATTCTAACCATATGATGATATGGCGAAGGGCGGGCGTTTTATCGGGGTTGGCTGTTTTATGTAATACTAGCTGCGCCCCGCGGTTTCACCAGCGTAATTATCGATGTTTTTTTTTTATTTGCTCCGATCCTATTGGTCGCAGCGTGATTGTTATAAAGCCTATACCCTACCTGGATTAATGGGCTATCCATCGCAAAAAGAATTTTTCAAATCGGACCCGCAGTTCTTGAGATTAACGCGTTCAAACAAACAAACAAACTCTTCAGCTTTATATATTGGTACAGACTAGCTGCACCCTGCAGTAGCTCCGCTCCTACTGATCGGAGCGTAATGATATATCATACATAGAGCCTAAAGGCTTCCTGGATTAATGGGGTATCTCAACGCAAAAAGATTTTTTGAAATCGGACAAGCAGTTCCTGAGATTAGCGCGTTCAAACAAACAAACTCTTCAGCTTTATATATTAGTATAGATTGACTTTCAAAAGTTGCTGATTTTTCAGCCTAATTTGAATAAATGAGTTGGTTTTGATTTATATGGTTAAAAACAGGGAGACTACCGAGTGAATGATTCACACATTCCATCCATCACATTCATCATCATCTCAGCGTTAATCCCAGTCGCATCCCGAAGCTTTTTCAGCTTTTGAGTTGGGGTCCGCTTTACCCGTCTAACTGCTGATTTTGGCTAAACTTCGATATTTTTCGTGAAGCGACTGCCGTCTGACCTCCACAACCCGAAGGCGATATCGAAGCATACCATCCTCTACATTCATACACAAAACTCCTCACGAGGTTTTCCTCATTTGACCGCAACAGATGCTCTTACCATGACAACCAATTTCCACACAACGTTTGAGTTACTTGTGTCACATCCAGGTGTACCTACTGTGTGTACTCTTATGTAGTTTTTGATATTTTATCAGTTTGCCTTTCATTCGTCCTTTTTGTGGCCGAACATTCTGATTCATCTCAGTCTGAATCTGTCAAAAATACCCCTTATTTTCATACATTTTTGACAGTGATTGTAGTTTGGCTACTGTGTAAGTCGCAATGACTTGATTCGAACGTTTTTAATATGGAAATTAGCTTACCTATAGATTACCATTGTTGCCTATAATTGACGCTCGAACCGTAAGAGATTTATTTATTTATTTATAAAATCTTACAACTATCCTTACAGATCTGCGATCAATACGATAGCGGGGTCTTGGATATTAATTCTGAATCTAAATCTTAGTTAAGTTATATTTATAATATGTAGTGTAACCTAAGATACTTCTCTTTCAGGTACGAGCGTTAACCAACTAATAAAACTATTAAATAAAGTAGTATAATAATATATTCTTACGGCTATTGTGACTGGTTCGATATTAATTCCTTTCTTGTGAAGTAACGCTGGCAGATCTGATCGAAACTCTCTCATATCTACGATAATAACAGGCTTTTCCTTTTGCTGGTTTTGCCCACCTGTAAAACAACTTAATGTTAACCTTGGGTCTAGTTTAGATTATGCCTATAAATGACTTTGGAGCCGCACCGTGCTGGACTCAAGCAAGTTGGTGTATACGAAAATGACTTTTTAAAAGTAACAAAAAATTATGCAATAACTTTCATGAAAATTGAGTGAATTTTAAGGCCTAACCCAGCATTAGGTTAAGTCGAAATGGGACTGATAATAATGTTGAAAACGTTTTATTTACCAGCTTTCCGAGAGTCTGCGGTGTTGTCTTCGTATTCAACATTCAGATTAAAATATTCATCTGTTTTGCCATCCTGATATGATGGGACTACCATGACCTGAGGATAAACAAAGTAATAAAAAGCATAAAATAACACATTCCGCAGTGTTGTTTTTAGGCAAACATATATTTAACACGAGCAGACACTTTAATTGCAATACAATTGAAAACAAATTTTCCTTAGCAAAAGCTGCACTAAAGACAGACACGCGTCTCAGATTAGGATCTTTTATTTTCGACTTTATTTTAAGAACATCAATATTCATATTTACTGAGCTGCGTCTTCGCTATTATTTATGTAGTGTGGAACTTACACTCTTTGTTTGAATCAACAGCTCAAACGCTTGTTTCTCTCTCTTGAGTAAAGTAAGGTAGGCTTGTTCCTCTACTGTATTATTATGTATTATGAAATAAACTTTAGATGTGGGCTCTTCATTTTTTTTCCGACATTCAAACAGTTCTATCTGTCTGATGGCTGCAACGTCAGAGTGATATAAAATCACATATTCTGGACGCAACGTTTCTAATGTTCGCTCCAGAGAAAAGTTACAATTGCTTTCTTTAAATGTCCGAATGCAAATAACAGGTTTCTCCATTTCTAGTTGTGTGAAATCTAAATTATCCATCTGAAAACGGTAAAAAAAAAAAAATATTTTATAGGTTTATACAACCACCAATAAACTATATTTTTTGTTGGTTCAAGGTCATAATAATATAGATTATAGAGAGAGGGGAGGTAGGTAAGCCGCTGTTGTCTTTATGGCGTTACACAATGAAGAGTATGGTAAAATGACGCGGTTTACAGGTGATCCCTTGGTCAGTCCAAGGGATCAACCATACACTGAGTAAACAGATCCATTTGTAGATATGTATTACCTGCGAAATCGGCTCGAACATACTTTCTTCATGCGACACAGACTCTCCTTTTTTGTGATTTGTTGTATTTTGTATGAACGACTGCGATAAAGTTAACAAGTAATTTGATTTAGTTTCATCTTCATTGATTTCATCTCTACAATCACCATCATTACTTTCAAGTTCTTTACCTTTTTCATTCTTTATTTCATCTTTTGTTTCAGGTTTCTTTAGTTTAGTGTATTTAGATGATACGGAATTTATAGTGAGGTCTCTTCTGAATGCCATATAAAATAGATATTTATAAGCGCCCATAGTAAGATAGTGATGTAATTGTGAACAGGTTCTATTATCTTGACAAAGGACTAATATCTTAGTATTGCTTAGGGTTCCACTTTCCTTTTTCTTTATTTCTTCTGGTATTTCTTTCAGTAGTAGATCACTAAGGCATTTCCATTTTGGACATGGCTCTGGATCAAATTCTAAAAAATAAAAACTATGTTCATGTCCATCATATTCAGTTATAATTTTTGATGAAGACATTATGGAATACTTAATTTATTAAAGAAATAAGCAATATTTCTTACCTTGTTTAGGATTAAATACTCTTCCTCTGGCTAGTCGAAATAATTGTTCAGCTGATTCCAAGAGAATCCAACCAGAATTCAGTTTAGCATATTCCGGAGTACTATATTTACTTATTAAGGCATAGAATGAAACTGCATCGTCATGGAGCAAATTTCTATTAATGGCAAAACATTTTTATGAAATATTGAGATATAATAAAAGAGGTTCTGTGTCGACAAACGGAGAGAGGTGGACAAAGTATGGGATTTTTAAGTGAGACTGAAAGAATAATATAACTTCTTTCAGTAATAATAAGTGCATATTTGTCATAGAACATTGTTGCAAATTAATCTGCGAGTTTATACTGGTTTGATTTTGTATTTTAATTAATTCTCTTGTTAATAAACTAAAACTAAATTTAAGTCCAGGGCATGTGTTTCTTTCTATTTCATCAAGAAAAGGACAGAAGATAAATATTAATTTAGTCCTGTCAAATTAAGAAACTCCTGTCCTTTTTTAGATCAAAAGATTATAGGTTCATAAATAGTAGATTAGTAGCCAGGTCTGTATGTAAGGCATCATTTGCAGCCCGAGATTTTATTCGAGGGTGCAATTGATGCTTACACCTGAGCTACTACTCTTCTTCACATCTCGATTGTGACTGTGAGGTAAGTAGAAAAAAATCGGCATTATAAGAGTTATATAAACGTTTTCTATTCCCGCTTTTTTTGTAAATTATTTCTTTAAGAACGAAATTGAGCTTCTCCGTTCCATATTTAAAATTGATGACTATTATACACATACGAAGACGAGGCTGAATAGCGAAGCGACCTCTTTTGCCATTGGGCTGAATGCATGATACCTATTGCCAGTATGATCGTTTTTTTTAGAAGAGGGAAGTTTTTTTTTTAAATTACTTATCGACCTAGGGCTTTTCTAGCTACATTATTACCCTAGGGCACTAATTAGTCACCTACAAGCCCCATTTGTGGGTAATATGTGTTTAATTACTATACTATACAATACTAGGTACTTTCATCACTATAATTAAGAATTAAATCTCTTACACTGTCATACTCCTCAGAACTTTCAGGTCCTGGATATATTCTTTTGTTCTTGTACTCAACTGATGCCAAACACAGTCCAGTTGTGATTGAAGAATTTTGTGAAACTTTTTTGTAATACAATTTTCTGTTGTTATTTCCTGAAATAAATAAACATGTGATTTAAATTGTTGTTGGATGCATAATGATTGCAGATGAAAAGTTCAAGTTAATTTGGCAAACAAAAAATATTTATTAGAGGCTTCAGACACTTTAACAACTTTGTTATTTTATGTGCATTATATTTACAAATAATTACCTGCATATCCAGTGTCCGGTTGATGCTCTTGAGTTGTTTCACTGTGTAGTTTATAATGTCTAGCAAGCAGGTCTGAATATAACTCATGTTGGTACTCAGAGGTACCTGCAACTCCACCACTTGTGCCTGTCTACTCTTGAGACTCTTTATAATTGATCCATGGAATCTATGTAAGTGAATATTAAAAAATTACTGTCTTATTACAAACCAGTTATTCAATTAATTATTATTACAACATGGATAATATTTATAGATGTGATGTAGGTACAATTAAATATAACACACAATTTTAATGATGTGCTACCATTCAATCGTTAGATAATTAATTTTAATTTACTAAAGAAAGTCTTGTTCTATTACCTGTGGTGACTAGACATGACCTCTGAGCTGTGTATACTTACTGATAATTTAATGGTTTTACTCAAAGCAGTGCAGTAGGTATTATAGGGATAAGAGAATTAAGTGAAATATATAAACTTACCTTGGCCATAAACATAATTCTGTAACAAATAATGCCCTCATAACTTTCTCCACTTGATTGTAACCAAATGTAAATGATATTGGAGAATTTGAGAATGCCTTTACAAAACCAGTCTGAAAGAAATTAAATATATTGTGGTCAATATCAAGCTTGACTCCTATCAAAACGCTATTTTGCAGAAACAGGAGAGGGAGGTTTTTGCCCTGTAGTAGGACAATGCAATTAGATCAAGTTAGATAGATGGTCAAATACAGTTAAAAAAATGATTCATCAAATTATTTACCTTATTACTCTGTCTATAGAGTCTCAGTGCAAATGCTTCTTGACATGACTCCAAAACCGTATGTGCTCTCAAAACAATAATACCAGTCATGTGAGTTATGGGAACTCGGTTTTTGAGCAAGTCTACTACTAGTATGCGAGTAGAAACAAAGTGTATTCCACCCTCTAAATATGCTTTTTGTCTGCAATAACAATACAACTTTTGGTTTAAACTAGGGTTGTAACGGAGGCCTTGTTAGCGGAGGCGGATGCGGAGGCGACGAGTCTCACCCCGTGAAAGTAGATATAGAAAAAATTTAAATTTATGGTTAATTAAAACAATTTTTTTTAGAATATTTTTCATTCAAACGCGGCCGGGCGGTTGTCAAGCGTCGCAGCTTGTGCAAAAATTGTGCGGAGTCGGAGGCGGAAGCGAAGATACGATTTCTTGCGGAACTTCCGCAGTAACGGAAGCGAAGGTAAAGCTCCGTTACAACCCTAGTTTAAACACTTTCAATTGTCAGTATAACTAACATTAATTTGACAAACGACTGTTAAAACTTGTCAAAATTAAGAAAAATTTTAGGATTGTTGACACATCAAGACTGAGACCATTCTTAAAATTACGAGAATTTACCCTCTGGCTACAACATGAGACACAAGCATAAATATTAAATATATATACAATACCTATGTTAAGAAAACCCTGTCCGACCCATAAGGATAATAAAGGTTAGGTAAACACATGACCAAATATAATATAAAATTTTACGTAATCATCATAGTACCAATACAAATGAATTTTGAAATAATCTTTTTTTCCCCGCGAATTAATTTCAACTTCCCCGAAATTTGGTAATTTTTAAAAAGTGACAACACCGGTATTATTATGGGCGAATAGCGATGCGACCACGTGCCGCGTGCCCTGCCGCCCGCCGCCCGCGGAATGGGGCATAGGTGTGCATAGCGCACATTTATTAAGTTACCTCTTTTTGCGAAATAATATTTATTTTTTTTAGGGGGATTTTTTTTTTAAGTTTAGCCCGGTTTTGTATGCATTAGTAGAATCAGTTATCGATACCTAACAACACCTTCACGGGTCGGACAGGGTTTTCTAAACATACTGTATATGTTCAGTTTTTAGTCGTCTCTATAGTACCATTCACATAAAAAAAATAATTATCACTACTTGTACTTGCTATGTAAATATCAGTTACAGGAAATTAATAAAACATGAAAAAAGATAATAAATATAAAATTGTTTTATTGAAACAATTTTACAAGATGATGGTAAATACTTACACACTCTAGCCTTGAAGACACTTACATTGTAGCCAGACGGAAACACCGCCGCTGGCAAACTGTTCCAGTCCCTCGATGTACGCGGTTTAAAAGACGAAGCGTAACGCTTCATCCGGATCGTAGTAAGAGGTCAACAACGTAAGAGTGGATCGACGGGTCGTCCGATGATAGAACGGAGCATGACTTAACTCCCCCGAGTTAAGTCATGCAATTCCCTCGCACACTCTCCCAAATGCATGCACATAGAACACCGACAGGCTGGTTACACTTCGCCTGTGCTCCAGGCTTTGGAGACCGTTATGAGCTAAATCTGGGTCGCCAATTAGTCTTTTCGCACGCCTCACCACCGAAGCCTTCCGAAAGTCCAAAAACCAAAGTTGCCAGGTGACATTTTGCAGTACCAGCCCAAATGTGGCTGCAGTACTCGACACACGAACGGACCCGTGCTTTGTATAACATTAGAAGCTGTGAAGGTCTGAAGCACCTTTGCGATAATGCCAAGTTTCCTGACAGCCACTTTGGCTTTAGACTCAATGAACCGCCCAAAGTTTAGGTTCGAGGAAATCACAACTTCCAAAAGCTGAAGTCGGTCGGCGCACTCCAAGGATACATTCAGAATAGTAGGAGCCAAAGTGATGGGTGTTCTATATTTATTATATTATTATTATTCGTACGCTCTACCATAGCCTCTCTTTCGGACTGGATTGATTCCTTACTAGCCCGAGCACCCGGCAAGTATCTGCATACCCATAGATACTGGGCATCAGCAGATAGTTAATATGCAGCAGGATCAGAGTTGCAGAGAGAACATACTCCTGAGGACCACCGGCATTGCTCGACATGGGTTCCGATGAGCATCCATCGACAACATCTCGTTAATAAAGTTATGAGTCTATGAGTTATTACTCATAGACTCATAAGCTAGATTCTATAATATTTTAAATAAGTTTATTACCTCTCTGTCCCAACATTAGGTAAAGCTGATAGGCCAAATTTCTTAGTGAAATATTTTTCTTCTTGATCACCACTGTTCAACACAAAGACTAAATGCGCAGGGTCTTTATATAACCACAACATATTTGATACTATGTTGTTGTAATTGATTCCTCTGTAAAATACATATCTATATTATAAAAAAATACTAATAGGTACTGCATATTTAAAAGAACACAGTCAATTTGGTTTACATGGTATGTACTTAAAAATAAAAGATGGTCTAGACATGTAAAAATTTGCTTCATATTTTTACCGAATGTTTTGGGGGCGGATGTTGCTCACGTCCGTAGGAATTATCATCTATCCTAGGCCCATCCTACCGCCGGGTGGTGCAAAACAAGCAACAGGCGGCGGTTAAATAACCTGTATTGGCTATCAGAAGCGAGGAGGTACTAAATACTCCCCGAAAAAGTGACAACAGTGCCTTGGAAATGTGCTGTTAGATCCCAAAATCCCCTTGAAAATAAAAATGGCTGAGAATGAGATTACTATGTCATGCGATGTAAGAAGTAGAAGACTGCACAAGTATAGGCAACCAGGCACCTGTGTCAGTAAATACTAATATTACTGGCAGCAACAATAAAAAACAGCAAGCAAGCTTTTCATCTAAGCTTGTTTATCACGAGGCCTAGACCCTTGTGTCGTCCGTGGCTTCTCACCCTATATCTCCAACTCCCGTAAGCGGATGGAAAGCTAGTGTCGAAAATACAAATACTAGCAACAATAAATCTAGGCCTCTGTCATGGCAAAGAGTCCAAAGAAAGGAGTTTCTAAAAAACTAAAGTTACTTCATCATCATCATCATCAGCCTCTACTCCTCCACTGCTGGACATAGGTTTCTTTTTTGAAAGTTATTTATCATTTATTTATTTTTTATTATAAATAATTACAACGGCTTGCGCCAATGACAGTAATTAAGGAATACAAACTTAATACTAAACATAAAAATAATAAAGATAAAATTAAACATACTACATGATCAAACATAGTTTAAAAAAAATAAGAAATTAGATCAGACATAATATTTAACTTAAGAAATAAAATAAATTAAAATAAAATTGAAAAGTTATTACAGCATAGAAATTATTTAAGAACAAACATATCTTTCGCAGAACATTAGGTACACAATTAGACATGATCACCCTGAGTGTTTCAATAAAAATATCACATTCCGGAGTCCCGGAATGTAAGTAAGTCGCCTCCATTAAGGAATTTAGGGCACCAAGCATGCGACACAACGGGGATTGCGCGTACGACACAGTGCGGCAATGGGGTGTGGCAAACAGTCGAGAGTTATCGGCCAACTACAAAGTTTTTGAAGTATATAAAGAAATTTTGGCCAGACGAACTAAGAAAAGCCCTTATAAGCCACATGTAACACAGAATCTCCCTCGAAAAACTGACAACAAAGACACTAATTCAAAGTAGCGATGCCGTTAAAGAGAACACTGAATGTCAGAAATAGAAGCTATGCCGACGCGTTGCGAGGAAATACCTACCGCATAACAACCTGATACTCAAAGACTGATACTTCAGCTTATAGTGTAATAGAACAAATGCTGATGAAGCAATCGGAGAAGTTTGACTGTATCCTACAGCAAATGAGCTCCTTAATGAGTCTCATAACTATGCTAGTTAATAAGCTCGCCAAATGGCAGTGCTACGTATTGCAAAACACACAACATAAATGGACTAGCTACTAATAAATATGAATTCTTTTACTGAATCAATAGAAAGTTGCAAACCTGTTGCTTTCAGAAGCACATGGTACCTACAATATCTTCGTACCTCAAGTTCAAAGATTACCAATTGATTGTGTTTTCTCTAGAATTCCAAACAGGCCCGCACTAGAAACTTCTCCTGTATTGTGGAACCAAAAACACCCGGAAAAACTAACTGTAGGCCATACAAATATTTGTTCCGTGCGGGAATCGAACCTACGACATACAGCGCAGCAGTCCATCGCTCAGCCACTGCGTCAATCGTGTCGTTTTCATCATGTCGTCATTCTGTCTATTGTCTAATTTATATTATTATTTTTGCAATGCGTACATATGTAAACTGTCACACCCTTTATGACTGGAGGCTTTTATTTAGTAAAAAACTTTTTACTTCCTTACATTTCCAGTTTTTTTTTTTTTTTTTGCTGTCCTGGTATATTAATATGGCTAGCTGGCATATGGTGGATAGTTTCATTTTCTGTCTTAGTATTGTATAATTATACCAGGTTACTCAGAAAGTATTGCGACAAAAAGTTTTTATGTATGAGAAATTGGCCAGTTAAGGTCGCGACACATCTGCGGAAAGTACGGCGCCGAAAGCTCAGCGGCTGAAGTGTCAGTAATATTTAGTTGTTATGACAAACTAAACGGTCAAGCGTCATCGTCAGTCTGTCTGTGTCGACATTTTATGGTGTGCAATTTTTGTAACTTACCTGTAATGCCCAGAAAAATGGATTTAATAAGAATATTAGATATTATAGAGGGCTTAGAAGACGTTGCCGCTCTTCGCTACCGCCACGCGCGCGATGCACAACACACGCCGAACGTTCAGCTACCCCTGCCGAACTTTCGGTCGCGCAACGCATCGCGTGATATGTCGCTTGCTATGCAAAATACAGTAGAAACTCGATTAACCGGACTAATTGTTGTCGTTAGGCATCCGGATAATCGAAAATCCGGATAATCGAATGTATGAAGAAAAGCGGGCTTTATGTATACATATGTAGTACATATGCGATTTTGCTGCGTCTACATTAGCTGACATTTTTTCACCTTGTATGTATTTCCAATTCACGAATTCCATGACGAGATTTAAATTTGTACAACCATCCGTTACTTGCCACAAACGATTCATTGCCACCTATTTTTTTATTTAACTGTAATGCTTTTTCACACAGTAAAGGCCCAGATATCGGTTGCCCAGTTGATAGTTTTTGTAAAAACCAACAATATAAAGCGTCTTCTAAAAGTTCATTTTTCGGTTTCTTCATCATTTTTCTATGTTTACTCCCGTCTTCACTATCTAATTTGCAGGTGTACAACAAAATTGAATCAGTATTCTTCTTAATGTCATTTATCGTGGATGTACCTACACCATACTTATCAGCTAACTTACGACCACCACTCCCTTACGCTTTGACATTTTTGACACGTGACACGCGTGTCCGAGCCCAGTAACAATTGCTAACTAAAACAATAAGTAACTAAACGCGTGGGGAGCGCACTCTGCGGGGCGCGAGGTGCGCGGGTGGGATTAATGCCAGTTCTGACACGTTCATGCTTGCATAAATTCGACTTGGAGGTATTTCGTATATTGATCGTGGTTGGTAGTCCGGATAATCGCGAATCCGTATAACTGAGGGCCGGATAATCGAGTTTCTACTGTACATTAAATGCATTTTAGCTGAAAAAACCGCCCGAAGGAAGGTTAGGCCCTACGCCAAACGGGGCGTAATTTCGGCTGATGTGTCATAGCGTACTTGAAATACACTGCGAGCGTATTTAGCCGAACTTTCGGCGCCGTACGTTCCGCAGATGTGTCGCGACACTTACAATTTATTTAAAAAATGTGATGATTTTTCTCTCGATAACACACTTACGCTAGATTGAGAAATAACTGTTAATTTTTCAGGTACGAATTTGCAGTTACCATTAGGGATCACTAGTGAAGTGTTTTAATTTTTCTATTTGTTCTTTTGGTTTTTTTTTTTCCCACCAATTCACTTTTTTCCGCTTTTTCTTTGGCGGCATTGGCTTGTCGTATAGGTTGCTCTTTTCCCACTGTGTCTATATACTTTTTTTTGTCATCTTTATTTACATACATTTACATTTCTTATATGCTAGTCATATATAAGTCGTGATGGCCTAGTGGTTAAAACACCAGCCTCTCAAGTATGATTGCGCGGGTTCGATTCCAGGTCAGGCAAGTACCAATGTAACTTTTCTAAAGTTATATGTACTTTCTAAGTATATCTTGGACACCAATGACTGAAGGTGAAGGAAAACATCTTGAGGAAACCTGGACTTTAAGTCTGAAATCGCCAACCCGCATTGAGCAAGCGTGGTGATTACGCTCAATCCTTCTCTGTATGAAAGGAGACCTGTGCCCAGCAGTGGGACAGTAAAAAAGGTTGATAATGATATGCTAGTCATCTTCTATTTCTAATACATTTCCATTGTTCTATGCTATCTTACTTCTATACCTTCACTTTCATGTTACCTATTCTATTCTTGCCGACGGCAAGTTGCTGGGTTGTACTGCCTTGTCCTATTCCTCTCAATTGATTGTTTAGCCACTTTGAGGCAGAACCGCTCCAAATACGGCCTGGAGTGTTTATCAGCCATTACATCGGCGATTGTTACTCCTGTCAAGTTTTTACCAGTGCTTACTTCCAGGTCGTATCTGTCGCGGTTGTGCCTCGGACATTCCAGCAAGAGATGCTGTATTGTCTCTGTGGCCTGCGTGTCACACACGCAGACTGGACTATCCTTTGATTGAAAGCGGTGCAGGTACGCGGCACGAACTGTGGGTTAGGGTGCCGATGCAGCGCATTGCCAGCAACCTCATTGAGGTGGTCAAATATTGGAATCGTCTCCTGGTCATTGCTGTGCGATCGGTAGACACAGGTGTAAACAATTTTGTCCACACCAGTGTCAACCAACAGCCATAGGGATGAGAAGTTAGTCTTCACGATGACGGAGACGCTGGCAACAGATGTCATTGGGGAAATACATATAGACCCCGGCACGCTGCAGGAAATGATGCTCCAAAGAGTATCCCGGCTAGCTAAGGTATGCCGCATCTGACGGACATCTAATCTGGGTCTCCGTCAAGAAAGCTGCTGGGGCTTATCAGTCTCTAGGTGGTGATAGACTGCATCAAGATTGGAGTGCAAACCTCGGATGTTGGAGAGAATAGAATAAAATAGAATAGTCTTTATTATGTACACCAAATAGATTACAGAACTTAAATACATATAAAGATTTTACAAAGGGTGACACAATGGGCGGTCTTATAGCTAAGCGCGTTCTTTTACAGACAGAGGTGTTTAGAAGTGCTTAAATGAGAGGACGTGTGTCCGCTGTGCACACCTACTTTTCTTTTTATGCCTTTTCATTTTTTAAACTGAGTGAATAGGAAGGAATAAGGCAGTTGAGGTGAAGCAATGTTAAACTCAACAACACGACCAACGATATTGCGCCAGAGGGAGATTGATCTGGAGACTGCCGGTCAGCGGAACACTGTGCTTCGGATCTCGCTACCCTCCACGACCAAACTCCCGGCACACGTCGCAACAAAACTGCTCAGACCCATCCTCCATTATTGTAAATTTATTCATCATGTACAGCTATAATATCTGGTGAAGACGGCTTCACCAGACATAATGTGTGTATGCGCAAGACTTTATCTGGTTTCTTTTTTTTACTATCTATCATTATAGAATAATACACGTTAACAATTCATGACAACTAGACTAGACTGTATGACTCGTAAAGCGGACCCTAGACTCCAAAGCTGAAAAGCTTCGGATACGACTGGGATTAACGCTGAGATGAAGAACAATTCATGACAACCAAACACAACATACTTCACGATCGCGAGTATGGGACGGGTAATATCCCACGATAGCGTAAGCTTTTTGCGACAATCCCTGATTCATAAATAGAGCTGAGCTAGTGTTGGTGGAGGAATAGCTGGAAAAAAATGTTTGTGGTAGCGATTTTGGTATTTTTAGAGACTGGGTGGGTGTGACATAGGGGCGGACCGCCCCCGCCGCCCCCCTCTAGCTACGCCACTAGTTTTCAATGCTTCTTTGCTTGCTCCTCTTTGTTCAGATATGTATGTACATAGTTGTAAAGTAGTAAGCAAAGTTATAACTATATAAAAAAAATATGGATAAGCAGTTGTCTACAAACTTACAAATATAAAAATTAACTAGACAACTAATAGTTAATTCTGAAGTGTTTATACTAACTGAACTATCTGTTGTAATTAATATCTTAACGGGAATAAGTTCATTATGTGGCTGCGATATTACACCTGCTTGAACTGAAAACAACATCTTACTAACTTTATTAATTGGCGAATCAACATACTGACCTAGTGAAGCAAACAAGATACCGGGCCTTCTAGATTTTTTTTTTTATAATAAAAGGACTGTTGAATGAGTATATGAGATCAGAAACTTGTTATGACTCCTCATCAGATCACACACCAGTGTTGCTAATCATTAGCACGTAACTCAAGTAGTCTCAGGCAGAATGTCCTTTGTTTTGAGTTTTTTTGGTACACGTGATTTATCAGTCCAGCAGCATATGACTTTATAGTTGTTTAAGGTATTTGAGAGTTTGTGACAAACCAGGGCACTAGGGCACTAGGTCTCCATCTTGATAGACAATTGACTTGCCACTAACTTCTTAAAACTAAAGAAGAAGAGCACAATATAAAATTCAAAAGCCTTTACTGGTTATTAGGTTGAAATAGCAAACTGGTAATTGACAATAAGCTCCTCATTTAGGCTACATTAAAGCTCGAGTAATTCCCAATATCTCTATCATACAGAGAATGCAGAACTGTATTTTAAGAACACTAAACAATGTGCCCTGGTTTGTCACAAACTCTGAAATCCACACTCAGTTGCACATGAACACAATTTGAGAAGAAATAAAACTCTCTACTGCATCATACCTAAAACAACTACAAAGTTATATGAATGAACTAGCTGCTGGACTGATAAAGGGCATGTACCAAAAGCAACTCAAAAGACGCCCAATAACGATAACTGGTTTTATAAGTTGGTTGTACAATTCTGTGTAACTATTAGCAACCTTACATAGCTATTTGGTCACAGTGAAGCTAAAGTTGTTTCGAAGTACTTACTTTGCCATGATAACAAGAGCATCTTTTTCGAAAGAATCCATAAATATCTGTTTTTCAAAACATAATAAAGAATATTTCATTTCGATAATATCATTTTGGCCTTCTTCAGCATCGACAATGTCTTTATTTGATTCCATCCTAGTAAGTATACTTTGATACACAGCACACTATACTAATTTAACCATCCACACTAATATTAAATTCCAAATTATAGAAAATAATTGTTGCAAATAATTATTTGAACAAATTTTTTTCGTAACAATTAAATTTTAATTCAATTCAATTCTTGATTAATGGCCTTTGTGGGAAAAACGTCACAAAAATTTATTCTTCTTCTTCTTCTCTTGGCCAATGGCCCCTGTGGAAGAAACACCACAATTTTGCCAATAACACGTGTAAAAAATTATAGAAATTCTTTGGAAAAAATTTTTAATTCTCAAATTGGTGGATATCGCCAATGAAATAAACGCTGTATTTTTACGGGTTTTGACATTGACAGTATATGTCAAAGAATTTTTTTTTGTTTGTTCCATTTGGAACCGGCTAAGGTCAGAGACCACACTGCCATAAAAATGAGTGTGGTACTTAGCTTTCCCGCCAAAACTCCTAAATCTAGAGAGGTATTGTCAAAGAGTATAAGATTTTTTTTATACAGAGTGGTGCTGACAATACGACAATAAATGAAAATACGAACAATGCTGGTACATAGGAATAATCCTAAACCATACCTAGCATCAAAAATAAAAAAATTAAAAAATTACAATCAAAAATTCCGATCGCCGACAGCGCGATCCTGTATCGACTTGCTTTTTTCGCGCTATTATTATTAAAGTTTGGTACCGCAGGATGCGGCGGTCATTAACCTGTAAGCGCTTCCTTATTAACTTGTACATCATGTAGAAAACGTGAAAAGTAATTTCCTGTGACTAGACTAATGGACATATTTATATGATTTTTATGGGTAGACTGAGAATGAGTTGAGTTACACGATATTTAATTTATTGTCGTATTGTCAGTAGCACTCTGTATATGGCATCACGTAGTTGAACTTGAGAGATCCTGACTAGTAGTCATACAATCATGGAGAGAACAAAGAATGGATGGATCGAAATTTTATTAGTTTGGTTTGATGGCCGCGTTTTTCCTAGTAGTTTCTCTGAGAAGAAACACGAGAAACAAAACATCAAAACAAAGTCATGTGGCTTGGGCTGAGCTTTTTTGGGCAAGGCATCAATAGAGAATAGGTATGATATGACAATATAATTGGATATTACCTACATAATGTATAATATTGTTGATTGTCAAATCAAATCAATAAGATTATTGTCATTGGTCAAAATGTTGACGAGCGGATGGTTGCATAATTATACAAAAATATATTGCATCAAAAATTCGCCAAGTAATGCGCTTATGTGTATGAATTGAAGTATCATACCTATTATTAATATTTGCTGCTTTATAGATGTGCATTAATTAAAATTAGCTTAGACTGGCCGCGTGCGGAAACTTCAAAGGACTGAAAAGACATGGACCTTACGTAGTTATTATTTAGTTGAATGCTATAAAGAACATACTAAATCTGTGTTGCAATGATTGGCTGGAGGACATGCTTTTTGAGTTACATTATTGAATATCCATTGTACAGCTAAAGCTGGTATATAAAGTCGTGAAAATGGAAGTTTAGGAAACTATTTTTGATGTGAAACATCTATAGGCGCACGTGAGACCGATTTCTGGCGTGGCGACGCGTCGCCACGCGCAATCGACTGTGCGTTTCTCTCTCACTCGATCCGGCGTTAAGCCATCTCTTTCGCTCCACTGAGTCGACTGTGCGTTTCTCTCTCACTCGATCCGCCGTTAAGCCATCTCTTTCGCTCCACTGAGCTCGGATACCTATAGTGTATACTCTGTTTATTACAGTACTCATAACCTGTGTTTTTCTGGTAAATAAATCATTTTTCTGTTCTGATAATAAAATGTCTGACCGTGATAATTTAGAGAGTGGAAGTGATCAGCCTCCTGCAAAGAAAGCAAAATCACACTATGACACATTATCAAGTCATCAGTAAGTTAATTATATTTTTATAATTAAAGTATGCATTTATCTGTGCATTTAGCACGGAGATTATTTCCGTACAGTCACCGAGGTTCAATAATTTTCAAAACCAATAAAAACCAACTACCATTGATTTTAGCTGGGGATTTCAATGTAAATTTTGCAAAAGATGAATCAACGCCATTAATTACGTTTCTTCAAGAAGAATTTCAATTGGAAATTAATAACAATCCAAGAGAACCTACCACCAGATACGGAACAACAATAGATGCTGTATTTATTAGATATCTTAATAATGTTATGTCCAATACTTTCGTATCGTACTTCAGTTACCATCGACCAATTGTCACAGTAATACCGTTCTCAGAGGCAACATCGAATGTAACTATTACCGAAGTCACTGATTAAACTAATTGAGTAGTTTCGATTTAAAATAAATATGTAAATTTTTGTATTTAATGAAAATGAATGTTTATTTAATAAAAAATCATCGTTATCTAGAAAAAAAAATCGTTATATTTTTTATTTTATTTTTTATTGACATTTTTAGTTCCTACCACAATCTGTTCTTTTCTGCATACTACTTTTACGAAATAACGTCGATGTTTCACATCTACCAGGCGTCCCGTGACGGCTCCATTTTTTTTTTAAAGTAGGGCAACACTGAATCTTAGTAAGTACAAGTACATCGAGTCATCAATTTGTTTTGTGACTTGTTGTTTATTGAAAGGAGAATGCCCGATTTCGGCCTACACAACTTTTATTGTGTAGGCCGAAATCGGGCATTCTCCTCCATAATTAAACTCACGAAAACTCAATAAGTTCTTACCTCCAACAATTTAAATACATACTTAAAGAAATATGTTTAGTATTTCACGGGAACTTGTCTAATAAAAAATCATTTTAATAATAATAAGTAATTCATTTGAGTTCTTATATTCCTAATTTAAATTTAAAAAAAATGTTGCCAATCTTGCCACTTTAATCGATTACGCTAAATAATACAAATCCTGCCGCTGTAATCGATAATTGTATTTTAAAAATATTTTTTATTATTTAGATAATTCTAAATAAAAAATAAACTCTACTTTTTATTTACCACCTCATTATTCTCTTTTCTTCTTTATATTTTCGTCCTACACTTACACTTAATAGTTTTATAGATCTATAGAAATCGATTTTTCATCTGCGATCGATAATATAGTCTTGTAAAAGCAACCCTGCACGCGTTTTTAAACTGACTTAACTGACAGTGACACATCTTGTGTTGTTGTCGGAGTATACTGTTCGGTTGATTTTTTTTTTCGAATCCCTCTGCGTTTGCGTTAAGTTACAGACTTATTGTGTTATATTCATACCACCACACATTTTGTGACAATGTCCCATCAACTACGTTGTGTTAATTGTGGTATAAATGTATTCCAAAGGCAACGTGGCTTAGTTGAATCAGACGATACTTAATTGTTCATTATTACGGGAATGGACTTCACTTTCTGAGGTAAACTACGATTCATATTAACAGAATGTAAACTATTTTAGCCAAGCTAAATGTTGAATTGTAACATAACTGTATTTTGTTTGTTTTAGATTCCAAATGACAGTGTTGTTTGTTATTACGGTTGTGCATTGAAATCTTTGTATTGGTTGCGGTTATCCTTTGCGTGTAGGTCTCGTTCAGAAGGAGAATACACTATCAGATGCGTGATAGAGCAACAGATTCCACCACTACAGGTAACCAATCAATGATTGTATGTGTTGCTGCTGGTTGATATGTATTATTCTGATTGCAATAAGATATTTTTGTTTTTGTTACAGCTCAGATCAACAGATAGTAATCTGTCACCCATGTTGGCAAAGAAGTTAACGTTTTGTTCAACGGAACTTAAACACCCTATATCATCAAGTATTTATCAACCTTCAACAGCGTCTGTTGTATCAACACCAATAAACAAAACTCGAGCTGTTACTATCTGTAGATGGGGTGATTGAAGTTAGGAATGGGATTTTTTAACAGCTGTTTAAAATATTCCGACACAAGCTCAACAACAGAGCTTCACCACATGTCATGATTTACTTTTATATAGCGCTGCTGCCCTAATCAATATTTGACCACCACTCACAGACAGGTTTGATGCTGCTCAAAAATCTACCACTCTACTATACTAGAAATCATCCAACAAAAAATGTTCCAAATTAATACAATCAAACAAAATAATTATACTAGAAGAAGGACACTCTTCTCAAATATAAATGTTGATAACAGCAATGTCACTGAGTTTCCTCAGCTTGAGCATCACAATTTGATTTTAATAACTTGTGGCACCTACCAACTCCGTCAGGCTCGTGTGCGTTCGCGCAGCGGAATGTTGTTGAATTTAAAGATTTTAGATATGCAGATATTTAGTGTATGACGTCGTATAATTGTGTATGGTAAAAAAAAATTTGTGCACGCAGCCATTGTGGAGAAATTCACAAAATACTGATTCCGCTGGGCGAACGTTGTCCTGGCGGAACTTTTTTTAATCCTTTGACTTTAGAAAAAAGAGATGTGTCCAAAAATTAGTGTGTATTTGTGTGTAATTGTGTATGTATGAATAAAATTTGTGCATGCATAAACTTCGGAGATATTCAAGTTTCCGCTGCGCGAACGTTTGGCCATTAGCTAGTTTTCATATAAAGCGCTTACATAGAGAGCTGTAGATTTTTACATACTTTGTTTTGAATTTGTGTATATTTGTTTAAAAAACAGATTTAGAAAAAAACGTAAGGCTTAAAAGATAAAAATATAAACGTAAAATACGCTTATTTGGTCTTAGTTCTTAAAGTATGCACTTTGGGGTCTAGATTTTCACGTTTATACAAACCTTGTAAGTGTCTGCAATATATTGCCAAGTATCAATGATGTTCCTTTAGTAATTAAAGAGTTATAGGACAATTTACCATGACATAATCACTGTTTACAAAGCAGTCAAATATCACGACATTCTAAAGGAATTGTATGGTAAAATGTATGCCAATAATTAGTGTATTCATTCAACTATTCACATGCAAAATTTCATGTCATTAAATTCAGTAATTAAAGAAATACAATTATAAAACTGACGAAGCATCGAAAACCTACATAACCCGACCAAGTTCGGATAGCTATAAAAAAGCGGCCGTGCAATATATTTAGGTAACATCCCAAAATTTACAGTATAATACCGGTATGAATTGGTATAGGTGATAACACAATTGTTTCGATATAATATAAAGGTCATTTATTTTTGTACACCTATTTTTTTAAATGCATTTGACTATGACCAAGTAGGTACTATTTACGTAGTTATTTTATTTATGTATGCGCTTGAGACTCGAGATATAATCTAGATATATTAATTTAGGCAAATAAAATTGATACAGCTAATTTCTATTGAAGATTTCACGCATCAGGATTCTTACTATAGACCCCCCAGGGATATTAAATAATTATCACAAGTAAGTACTACTGTTTAGGTAAATATTTATCATATTGTAGCTTATAACACTTCTTAACCAATGCACTAGACGAGCGTTCCCCTTTGCAAATTTAGTGGATCAAACAATCTAATAACTTAAAAAAAACTACTTCTTCAATCGATTTTTTAATTGATGGTCTATACTGTTGTACTCGTTGTGACTTATTTAAGTGAGCGTGTTCCCCCGCACCCCACCAAAATATGCAGAATTATTTTGATTGAAGCGGTACGCTTAAGGCTAGTCTTTTGGTTAAATAGTATAAGGTCCGTATTACAGAACGTTACTCAAAACTCAAGCTTTATTTACTAGTTTTAAGTAATACTTGAGCATTACTTAAAACTAGTTTTAACCTATCAAAAGGCTTCAAACGAGACTTAAGTAAAGCTGGAGTTTTGAGTGACGTTCTGTAATGGACCTTACTATTGTAGTTATGAATTGATCAAAAATATTCTAGTGTGAAACAATAGACAACGCGCTGCGCGCAACGAGCGTTAGGCGGCTTCCCGCTTGAAACAGTACTTCCATCCTTGAAGAAAAGAGAGGGCAATATGTTTTCATTAGCCGCGGCCCGCGCGTATTAATTTGCTGTTGTATTTGAACCTGATTAATATATCTAGATTATATCTCAAGTCTCAAGCGCATACTTAAATAAAATAACTACGTAAATAGTACCTACTTTGTCATAGTCAAATACATTTAAAAAAATAGGTGTACAAAAATAAATGACCTTTATATTATATCGAAACAATTGTGTTATCACCTATACCAATTCAATACCGGTATTATACTGTAAATTTTGGGATGTTACCTAAATATATTGCACGGCCGCTTTTTTATAGCTATCCGAACTTGGTCGGGTTGTGTAGGTTTTCGATGCTTCGTCAGTTTTATAATTGTATTTCTTTAATTACTGAATTTAATGACATGAAATTTTGCATGTGAATAGTTGAATGAATACACTAATTATTGGCATACATTTTACCATACAATTCCTTTAGAATGTCGTGATATTTGACTGCTTTGTAAACAGTGATTATGTCATGGTAAATTGTCCTATAACTCTTTAATTACTAAAGGAACATCATTGATACTTGGCAATATATTGCAGACACTTACAAGGTTTGTATAAACGTGAAAATCTAGACCCCAAAGTGCATACTTTAAGAACTAAGACCAAATAAGCGTATTTTACGTTTATATTTTTATCTTTTAAGCCTTACGTTTTTTTCTAAATCTGTTTTTTAAACAAATATACACAAATTCAAAACAAAGTATGTAAAAATCTACAGCTCTCTATGTAAGCGCTTTATATGAAAACTAGCTAATGGCCAAACGTTCGCGCAGCGGAAACTTGAATATCTCCGAAGTTTATGCATGCACAAATTTTATTCATACATACACAATTACACACAAATACACACTAATTTTTGGACACATCTCTTTTTTCTAAAGTCAAAGGATTAAAAAAAGTTCCGCCAGGACAACGTTCGCCCAGCGGAATCAGTATTTTGTGAATTTCTCCACAATGGCTGCGTGCACAAATTTTTTTTTACCATACACAATTATACGACGTCATACACTAAATATCTGCATATCTAAAATCTTTAAATTCAACAACATTCCGCTGCGCGAACGCACACGTCAGGCTCGATCTTGCTATGGTGAGCACATCCGTTTTAGTGGCCTATAAGATAGAAGTGTGTAGGGAGGCAACAATCAGTAATCTAAGAGAACATTTGTCTCTCTCTCAAAGCTCTTGGCTTTTAAGAGTAAAAATTCAAAGTCGCCATATAAGAAGAAAAGAATATTTTGTGTATGTTTTGATTGATAACAATTTAAATGGGAGAGAGGCAATAAGTCAATATTATTGCAATTGTAAGGTAGGCAAATGAAATGTGGGATGCTGTTCCCACATTAGACCACTTTATAGTATTTGGGTTGGGCTCGGCACCAAAACAATATTGAACCCCCTGCACAGTTTCTTGATGAATTGTTAATTGAATTTGATAATGAAATTGATAATGATAATAATGAATGATTATGGTAAAAAAGAATAAAACTATTCATCAGTTTATTTGTTCTTTAATTTTCTCTGCGTAAAAATGCATAACCTCCAATTTAAAATGTCTGAATAACTTCTTTCTTACAAGTTCAATGTAAAAGTGGAAATCTCAAAAATACTTTTGACATTAAACCACACAAAAAAACGTAAGAATATTCACTGTACATAACAAATTCATATTGAGCCAAAGTTACTATGGAAACTGGGAATTGTTCTTAGCATTAATTTTCAATTTTATGTAAACAAAACTTCGAAGAAATGTGTTAAATATGAGAAACAGAAACCGAAGTGGATCTCGGGAAATTAATTTTAAAGTTTATCATCAATGTTTTTTAGTACACCAAGCTGAACAAATTTTATCAAAGATGGATGATATTTTATGCTTGAACAGTTGCTAAAACAAGTATGTAATTATACTGTTTGTTTTTATCTACTAGAAGTTTCAAATTTACTAACTATTTTAAGGTCCGTATTCCAGAACAAAACTCAAGGGTAAATCCGCAAAACAATAAAAAAAAATATGTTCCGATCGATAAAACAAAATTGTTGTTACTTCTGGTAAATTTAACTTCTGAATATCGATTTATACACGTTTCCACATAAGGCGTCATGATCCATATTGATTAAATACTTCAAGTTATTTCGATAATCAAAAAAACACGCACTAAACATCAGAACCATCACAGTAAAAGTACTGACCTTTGCCGTTGTCTTTTAAACTTTTTTATTTTACCTATACACAGACTAGATTTTAATTATAAATTTAAAATTTACATATTTACGGTGACAAAATAACAAAATTATATTGAAATCGTATTAGCCAATAAGATGGAATCATGAATTGAAATATTGTCACGAGGAATCGTCATAGCCATCGCGGCTATATCAAAGGTTCCTTGATGTGGTCACGACGCGACTTATCTGGGCTTACGTCCGCGGGACCAGCTCCTCTATTCGTTGGCCGCAACATACGAAAGTGTGCGTAAAATTTACGCAGCTCCGAGACTTTTTTCACCTCGAAAACTAGGCGACACGCGCAGTTCGTCTGCGATTTCATCATTCCCATTTTGTTCGAATTCGGTAAGTTTTATTCATCGATATTTTTCTAATAATTAGGACTTTATAGCATGTGATTACAATAAAAAAATTGCGATATTGAAGTGACCCAATAGTGGTGACAATTATTTTTATATAATTTTAAAATCGTTTTCGTCATTACCATTAACATCACTACCATCTCATTTAGGCTTATGATGATGACACTTTGTATATAGTAATGATGACTATGAAAGGTTCCCTAAAATTTCTTTTGGCGTATGGAGCTGTTACTATCAAGTGTCAAAATAGGGTGAGGGGGAGGTAAGAGGGATACGCGCAGGTGATTTTTTGACAGCTCCATGCGCCAAGTTAGAATAATCGTGTTATACCTCTTTGGAGGTAAGTGCGTAGGGATGATGATACTAAGGTAGAACCCAACGACACCTTCATTTAGCGCTTTACATAATAAATAAAAGATCGTTACTGGTCTCACCTTAATATTATAAATGCGAAAGTATGGGCTTGCCCACATTACGACAGTGCGACGTCGGCCCCGTTCACCGGCGCAGTGCCGGTCGACGTAGGTGACGGTGCTGGTGAACGGCGCCGACGCCAGTGCCAGCGGCGGTGTGAAACGGTGCGATGGTCCGGATGACGTTTTTTAATTGGTGGACGCACCGTTTCACACCGGCACCGGTACCGTCACCGTTCACACCGATTCGGTGAGCGGCGCCGACGTCATGGGGACAAGCACTATGTCTGTTACATTCCACTAATCTAACTCAGTTTTTCGCATGAGTTAATAAGTTATCTGACCGTGAGCAAATAATAGACTTATATGGAATCATAAGAAGCCACGGTCAAGTAATTTGAAGAAATGGAGAGTGGTTCAATTAACAGAAAACAGCAAATTCCTTTATGTTTTTATAATAAGTTACTAAGTAAAGACCAAGATCAATGAAAAACTATTGTTGAGATTATCAAAATATAAATGATATATTATAATGAGGAGAATTTTATGGAACAAGAGTTGATTCTAAGCAATGACTATGGCATAAACTAACATAATATTATGGAGACAAGTTATAAAGGTGTACCCCTAATGACTGTCTAGTTAGCAAATAGTAATTATTTATGTAACCAAAATTAACAATATCGGTTACATAAATAATTACTATTTTAGTGCTTACTGCAGTCATACCCAGGAAACAGAAACCCAAAATCAGTAAAAGGGCAGAAAAACTTAGTTGAGTGTACAGAAAAATTAAATATGCAGAAATTAAACAATATCCAGTTTTATATGACTTAGAAAAAAGGAAAGAAAAAGATATCAGGAAAGGTAAAAAAAAGAAACAAATCAAAAGTATCGACGAAGAATCTCCCCGTGATCAAAGAGAAAGACGTAAAAAATGACGAGAAGTTTTCGAAAATATACACAGAAAAAAAAGAAGACAAAATGCGTCCTATTCCTGTCACTCCTGAATTGCTTTTGGTAGACCAATCAACAACAAGTAAAGAGAAGGCTGAGAAAAAAAATCATCAAAAAAAACTTGACATAAAATCTAAAAAAAATCGCGTAATAAGCTCAAGAAAAAAAAAGACTCAAAACTGATGAAATTGATAAAAAAGGTATCAGAATTTTGTCAGAATGATCTAAATAGCACACTTCCTTCAGGGAAGAAACAATATGTTACGAAGTTAAAAGTGCAAAAACAAAAATGGTACATGTCATGCACTCAAAAAGCGTTACACAAAAAAATCATGGTCAAATATAACGTGACAGTTACAGTTTCTTTTGTAAGCATAAACGATTTTGGGTTTTAAAACCAAGAGGCTCTCAACGCGAAATATGCTTATGCATGATTCATGAAAATGTTAATCTAAAGATTCAAGCTGTCAAGACACATTCTATATTAAACGAAACAAGTTCTGAAGATTTGATAACTAGCCTATGTAGCTCTAGCTCAAAATATGACGAAAAATGCTTAAAAGGCAGTGTGAGTCATGTAGAAGTAAATCATTACAAGTGAAAGAGTTTTCCAATGATCAGGAAATTACTTATTAAAAATGGACACGTACAAGAGAAAGTATAAAGACAAAGCAAGGTCAGAAAATTGTTACTGCGACTAAAAAAGAATCGGTGTTAGCTAAACCAACAGAGGTGATCAATGATTTATATGAAAGTATCTATACCAAAATTCTTAGAGCATTGCTGTGCTATTCATAACCAATATTGCAACATGACACTCCTAAAAGATTCATTACCCGTTAATTGTGCGGTTAACGCAGACTTTTCCGGAAATTACGGTCTGAAATTTAAAAATGAAGTGCAATCAATGCACTATGGTGGAAATCGCAAGGAAGTATGCCTTCACACAGCCGTAATATATACATTTTGATTTTCATATTAATGAAACCAAACCAACATCAATTTGAATTGCGAGTTCTTGTCTGAGACACGATAGTCCAGTTGTATTGACACATTATCATACCACAGATCGAAAGAGCTCTCATAGATAATCCTTTCATAGACACTTCACATTTTCAGACAAAATCTCCAGTCACACAGTACCGAAATAAATACATTTCTTACATGATTTCCCAGTTTACCACGAATTTCCACAAGTTACCACAATTATTTGGAACTACTCGGAGGCCGGACACCTGTGTTAATCACGGTGAAAATATGGGTATATATGATAACTTCCAGCGTTCGGTTAAAGAAAGTGTAAGTCTAAGTAAGAGTACCTAGGCATATTTTTCAATCAAAATCCTCATTGGTTTAAATATATATTTTTTGTTTATGCGAAACCTGAATACAGTTTGTTTAGAATAAGCAACTGAATCGATTCCAATCATTTTTTCATCATGTTATATTATTTTCCAAATACATTTAGAAATTGTTGCAGTGTGGTTACCGAACGCGGTACGCCCCTTACGTTAGATCATCGCCTGCGCAACAGCTAACGTTGGTCAGTGGTCAATGCACCGTCTGCCCGCCTGAGCGGAGCGTGGACCACATTTTTGTTGGGACAGCCAAGAAGGATTACAAGCTCATAACTTTGTGGTTTTTCATGATACCTTTTTGAAATTTTGAACATAGATTCTTTACTTAAAAATACTGGGCACGTGTTTCGGGTTTCGCATAAACAAAAAATAATGTTGTATTTTTTTCTGATTCTGAATAATATTAGGAACGTAAAAAAAAAAATAACTAATGACCGTATTGTTCCAAATTTAATAAATTCTTTAAAATATTGAATACATTTCTTTTTATTTCCAACCCATTGTTTAGTAGGTTTGTGCTTAGCCAGGAAAATAACACAGATAAAGTTGGTGCTTAGCTAAACAATTATATTTCGTAATCACCATTAACATAAGATCATTACCATTTTTAAGAAAATCATTACCATTAAGCAAACGTCATTACCATTCTGTGAAAAAATATTTGGACGGTTGTTACTTCTAAAATCACGATTGAATCTAAGTGCCTCATACTGATCTAAAAAGCTTATTACTTAACCTTTCAGTTTATCTAGTTTGCACGCATTCCTGTTAAGTTTTTCAAAAAACGTGAAAATAAATCTCGCGGAATAAAATCGGCGGATCCACCCTCAAGCATTGATCTCTGTTTAAGCATTATTTAAAACTGTTTCAACAAATCAAATGGCTTGAAACGAGACTTAAGTAAAGCTTGAGTTTTAAGTGACGTTCTGTAATACGGACCTAAGACTAAAATAAGGATTATTTACTTTGCGCATTTATAGATTAGATTGCGAATATAAGTAGACAATAGTGTAGCAGTTTTGATAATTTATTTGATTTAATTTACTGCTGATTTTAAAAATTAATTATATCATGTTCGGAATTAAAATTAGTGCTATCCATCTTCTGATAGAAATTACATATTATTATTTTTAATCTTTCAGGAAAATGTGAGAGTAAACCCTTTATTAAGATATGTATATGAGTTAGTTATTCGCTTAAGTGAAGATAACAGGCTGATGACAGCAGTAGCACAGACGTTGTTAGTGACGCAGCTGACAATGAAAATACTTTTTATCGAAGAATATTTGGAGTCAGATGATGAAAGCAATGATTATGTTTTGGAATACTTTTCATTGGTTAAAACATATAATAATAAATATGTATGTTTTTTTTTTTGTTTTACGTATTTTAATTAAATGACAGAGACCATAGAGTTGTGTTTTCAAAAAACAAACAGTTGCGGTTCTAGTACAAAATAATGTGTTAGTATCAAAATGATTTCAATCAAGTCAACAGGGTTGCTCTATGCACGACCGCAGCGCCCTCATGTATATTCACGACTTTAAAGACAGATTATAGCTACTACATGGCAAAAAAGAGAAGAAAATAAGAAGTGCGCCACTGTGCTGTTCGTATGGCAACCCACTAATAATTAAAAATAGTTGGGAGTTTTGGCGGGATAGTCAAGCTAAGTGTCACCCTCATTTTTCATTGTACTTTTAAAATTATTTATAGTATTGTTAACTAAATAAAAGCGCGTGATTTATGTAGTAAAAATGCATTCAGTGAATAATTTATAAAGAACATTGAAATATTGTAGCATAGTGGCTACATCATGACTTTACCCCAAACCCCTCCTAGTCGGCTCACGCGGGAAACGAAAGGAGATAGTATAGGTTAAATTAAGTTAAGTTACGAAGTTAATATTCATTTGTGTATTCGACTGAAAGACTTGTATCCATGGTCATGAAATAAATTATTAAGGTCCGTATTATAGAACATCACTTAAAACTCAAGTTTTACTTATAAAAAAAATAAGTCTCGTTTGAAGCCTTTTGATTGGTTGAAACTAGTTTTAACCACTCAAGCGTCCGGGCCAACAAAGTTGCCTAAAAATTGTTGGCGTTAAGCATTCAGGCAACCACGGTGGCCTCGCCGACATGTACACTTTAAACGAGTTTTTACATAAGATATGTATCAAAGAGCTTTCTGAACTTTTCACTAGGTGGTTTTGTATTAAACAACGATTCTCTGATGAATAAAACAGTGCCCCAACTGACACATAACATCGGAAAAAAAATTGTTTACTGTCCTACCAACTTATCTGTGAAATGGAGAAAATGGGAACTACGGCCGCCATGTTGAAATGTCATTCGATTTAGTTCGAGGTTAGTGATGACTATTTTCTTTTTGTAAATTACCCGATATATTTTTTCATTGATTACTTTTTAACGTAACTGTAACTTAAAAAATATAAAAGCTGAGTGATTCAACTACCTATAGTTCTCGTCACGTAAAAAGAACGCTGGAATAATCTGAGGGGCTCTCCCGCATAGGTACCTATGTTTGGCTTAGCCTAAATTCTCTCCACTCCACGCCTTCCAGCGTTCTTCTTACAGCTTGGCAAAAAAGAGTCTGACGCGGTGACAGTTGGAACTAAAAATGGATAATTGAGGCAACATTGCTCACTTGTCAATTACTAGTACATTCTGTGTCAACAGTGCGTTTACCATAACAATCTTTTTATAATTTCCAAAAACTATAAATTATTATTGCATAATTGTCCATTTAAAATAAATAGAACTATACATAGAAGTGGCAGAATAGTGATTTACCACGTCTATATGCGGTGTTTATCCGAATCTCAAGCGGGACAAGTTTTATCGATAATCGAGAATGTTTATCCAAAGAACTGCCGATATGACAGGTATTTATGTACTTTAAATAAGTAATTATACATTAAATAAGTTTTTGTAAATGTATTTAATGCATGGTTTTGTGGTTATCCAGATTTATGTAACTTTTAGTCTTGTTTATAGAAATTGAAAATTGAGGTTATGTTTTGTAGTTTAACAAGTCTCGTATACGCTATCCTCCAATATAGATACTTGAATATTATGAAAATAGAATTAATAACAGTGTTGTTATTATGTTTTTCTGTTTTAGGTAAATCTGTCAATACTATAAGAAAAATTGTTCAGGAAGGTGAAAACTATAATGGCATTTTTTCACCACCGGGAAAACATCGCAGAGGTCGTCCGAAGAAAGATTTAGATAATTTCGATTTATGTGCAATACGTTTAGCAAGCCGAGGTTTTTGTGCAAGACAAAAGGTTCATTTCTTTTACACTGTGAAAAAGCAGGTATGGTTTATTCGTACAGTATTGCAGATTTCATGGTTTTAAAAAAAGCAGATTTAATACAAAATACAATGTTTCAGGTACCTACACTGAGAAATTTACTGCCGGTAGTTAGAGAAGACTTGGGTTATGATGGAAGCCGTAAACATCTCAGAAAGATATTACACTCTGGGTTTATAAATATAAGAATATTTTGACAGAGGTGCGATTATACATGAACTGGTGGAACAACTTATAATAAATTTAAGAGATGACAGTAGCAGTGATTTTTCACAATCAGAATATTCCAGTGATTCTGAAGATGCAGGAAGCTTAAGCCAAAATGTGAGCTTTTCTGGAATTTAATATTTAAATGAAAGTGTTTTCGATTTGTCTGATTAAATTGTTATGTATTAAAATAAAACTTCAAACAAAACGTGTTCATTCATTATCCTGTAATATTTGTCAATTCGTAACAATCCCACTGTTAGATTGCCCTCGGGGGCATGATTATCTGTATGTGGGTACTTATTACACAGCCTTCTTACAGGGCTTCGGAGCTTCCCCTATGAATATTGTCAATACTGGACATTGATGTGTCCAGGGAGGGATTGAACCACCCACTTAGATTGGGATCATATCTCCAAAAATAACAAGTATCAAAACTTGTTGACCATAAGTATTCTGGGTTGCCACAGGTGCGATACTAGTGACCTCAATTATTCCACACTCTTTTTTGCCAAGCTGTACGTGACGCGATTTGTACGCAAGCCGCAAAAAAATTAATTACTCATACTTACATTTAATATTTTAACTACAGTATGTAAATACTTAATTAATTTTGTCTATATTTCAGGTGTGAGTCAAGGGCTAATTTCAAAAATAGTTAAAGAAGGGCATGCTGCAGAAGAAGCTGGTACAAAAATTCGGACCCCAGGCAAGGAGAGGAATCGTCAAAGTGGGTTTATTCATGTTGATGATTTTGACATGGGAGTTATCCGGAGGAAAGTACAAGTAATATTTGAAGCATGATGTGTACTTGGATAAACCGTTCATTATAGAAGTGGTAAGTGATTCGGAAACTGAAAGTGACAGTGATAATGATGACATGGACATAAGCGGCGTATGGCCTCACAGCCAGGATGAAGTTGGGCGTGCAAGTTCATCAAAAGATCATAATTATTGTAAACCGGGATTCTAATAAATTATTGTTAAGCAAACTTTTGTTTTTTTTTTTAACCCCTCACATCGTTAAGGGAGGCCCGTGCCCCAGCAGTAGGGACGTAGTTATATGGGTTGATGATGATGATGAAACTTTTGTTTTATTCTATCTATTAACTAGATCATGTAATACAGGACACATCTTGAGTGTCTAGATATTTGAGTTTTGTTTAAATAGAGATGCTAGTAGCTAGTACTAAACTATGGGTTTTTTTTATCAACTTATCAAGCTTGTAACTGCTAAATCCATCTAAGTAGGTACTTATGTAAAAGTTTGTAAGTGGGGTACCTACATTATATCAATTGAATGCCAGAGAAAAAGCTAATGTATGTATCTACCTACATTAATTTTCTTATTTTTGAAGACTATTTAGTACTTATATTAGTATTTTATTATTATAAAATAATGTTAGGTATTGTTTAAAATAATAAAATTATATTTATATGTTTACCTAGTTTCTTATCTGACATACCCAATCATGGGTAAATTTTATTAATTTGCAACACTAAAGCGACGGTGTTGCTACCACTCAGTTCACAGATAAGTTGGTACGACTGTATGAACGGTGAGTGCAGTTTTGTACAGTGAAAGTGAGTTCTGCGATTAAAATAAGAGTAATTTTTTATTATTAGTGTTACATATTAAAATAATTATCGAGATTTATTCTTTCTGATCATGTATAAATACTTTGTATCCAATGTCTGATAAGTTGTCTTTACGAGTGTTTAAGCGGACAATGAAATGATTACTCATTGCTCATTGTGTGCCGGATTTTCGTCAAGTTTTTGTTTGATATAACATATTAAAATATGACAACATAATCCCTGCAAGATAAATACACACATCAAAAGTGTCTAGGGATCAACATATATTTTTGCAATAACTTTTCTCCTGATTGATATTAATTATAATTTTCTTTAAAGATTCATCAAATAAAGTGTTTTCGTTTGTCACAGTAACGATAAACCAAGTCACCTTTGCATTAATAAAGAAATTTGCCATTTTCCTAATAAAGGGATATTTGACATTTGAACCACTAACACAAAAGTTCGAAAAAAAGACTGAAATAACAGTTTTCTCTAAAATTTTATTGGGTAACTTAAACAATTAATAATCCGTGTTTCTACCGCGAACACTAACAACACAAGAACATCGGTTTGGCATACTCAAAACGAGTTCATCCAAATCACGCTGTGGAATGGCCGCCCATGTTCGTTGCAACAACAAAAAAAGGTCTTCTTGCGACTGGATACCCTCCATATTCGGCAGAGCTCTTCTCTGTAGCATATCCCATGCATGCTCAATCGGGTTCAAGTCTGGCGACTGAGCAGGCCAGGGCAGGACATTGATGTTAGCTGCGGCGAGAGTCTGTCTTACAACTCTTGCGGTGTGCGGTCGTGCATTATCATGCATTAACTGAAATAAGGGACCGATTTGCACTTGTAGAGGAACGATGACGTCTGATACAATCGTCTCAGCATAAATTTGAGCGTTGAGGTTGCCTCTGATCCAAATCAACTCAGTTCTTCCGCCGATCCAAATACCCGCCCATACCATGATGGTTCCACCACTATAAGGATGGACTTCCTGGCAGGATTTTAATCGCTGTTGGCGTCCAGGGGTTCTCCAGTGTCGTATACGTCTTGTATCCGGTCTCATACCAAAACGAGACTCATCAGAAAAGCACACGAAACGCCATTGTTCTTCTGCCCAATTTCTGTGTTCAAGAGCCCATTGATATCGAATCCTACGATTGTGCATTGCTATAGGTGGTACCCGTAGCGGTCTTCGGGAATGAAGGTTCACTTCATGCAAGCGGTTTCTGACTGTTTGGTCGCTAATTAAGTTCCCTGAAGAGTGATGAAGCCTCACGGCTAACATCATGGCGGTTATTGTTGGAGCTCTTCGAGTTAAGATTTGAATGTATCGGTCTTGTGTCCGTGTGGTGCAGCGATACCGTCCTCCATGGCGCTCAGCCACGGTACCAGTGCTTCGGTAACGTGTCCAAAGTCGACTGATAACACTCTGACTTGTATTCAGAGCTAAAGCCACAGTACGTTGCCGGGAACCAGCTTCTATCATTCCCACGGCTCTGAGCATTTCTTCCCTGCTTAAATGACGTCGCCGCTCCATAATAACGTTGGTTTTAATCAGTAGTAGGGAAACAGTAGCACTAATAATGTCTTCAAGGCGTTGTATGTTTTTATAGGGAAAATATTGACAGCTGATTTTCATCTTTTACTCGAATTTGATTCACAGTTCCTGATTCAAATTATGAAATGCACCAAAAAGGATCCATATAAATTTATAAAATCATAAATTTATTACAAAGCCACATCTCAATCTCAAGAAATCCGCATAAAAATGCTTGATCCCTAGACACTTTTGATGTGTGTAGTTCAAATTTAGTCATTAAATAGACTTCTGCTAAAAAATAAGGAGGATTTTACGAGCGCTCGGCGCGGCTTGGTACCGATCGCGCGCTCGGACGTACAACGCATTCTCAGCTGTCACATCGGGACGTTCATGTGGCTAAGTAATGTTTAAACAGATCAATGCTTGAGTTTCCTTCTGGAATATGGACCTAAAAATGATTAAAAATAGTTTTATTAATTATCACTTTATTTTCTTAATGTAAATCGTTTAGAAAATAAAGTAACTAAACACAAATAAATAATAATTTTAATTAGAAACAACTAATAATCTTTATTTAATAAGAAACGTCACTATTTTTTCGAATGTTGCCAATAGACAAAAAATCACCATTGGCAACACTCTTAGCGGAAACGGAATATCAGGACGCCATAGTGACTGTGAGTACGCCGAGGCCGACATTTTATCAATTCTACGCAAAACGCTGCGCCAGCAGAAGTCGCGTACGCGTAGTCTTTTATTGATCTTTTTTAATCGGAAGTTTAGTAGAATTTAGTAGGAGGTAAGTTTTGCATGTTTTTATTATACTTACCACGCCTTTTGTAAGCCTGGTATCCATCGCTTGCACGACTTAACAGTTAACACTTTCTTCCCAAAAGGTATGCATATGCAAGCCATGAATCAATTCGGAAATAGAGGATTTGGTGGTCCACCGCAGCCGCAGAGACAAGGCCGTCGTGGTAATAACCGAGGAGGTTTTCGCAATTCAAGATTTGATAATAATTCGCAGCAGAGGAATCAGAACCACGGTCAAGGAGGTCAACGGCCTAATGAGGTAGATTCTCAAATTTTATCAAGATAGAGTATTATACTTTTATGGATAAACATGTTAGTATTTATCAGTTGTATTGGTTCACTAACCCGACATATTCTGTAATTAAGCGGCTTCAACAAAATTACCATGTCGCTGACGACGCCATTTTGTTTGCTTGGTGGTCTGGCTTGGATATTGATTACGCTACGAAGGCGAATCTGGAACGACGTAATTAAATCATTATTGGTGTAAAACTCACAGAAACTGTAATACTGCATTAATAGTAATATATTGAGGTACTTGTATAGGTGGTTTATATATTTTATTCCTAAAATAAAATCCGGAGGATGAATTTCTTCAATGTGTGACCTACTTTTACACCGAATAGAAGAGGTAGTTAGGTACAGGCTATTAGAGAGAAGTTTATTGTTTAAAACCATTTTAAAACTATGTATTATTTGATACATTTTCGAAAGTAGATTAATTTTTTTTACTTGTTTTTCAGACCAAGCCTACTCAAATTTCTGAGAAGCCTCAACAAACACCTCAACAGCAAAACCAATCTCAGGTTAAACCTCAACAACAACAAGCAGCTAAGGCTGAAGTTCAACAGTCATCCCAACAACAGACTCAGCAACCCAAAGCACAGCCTCCACAGCAGGCACAACAGAAGCCACAGCAAGCACAGCAACAACAACAGCAGCAACAGAAACCTGCCCCTGTTTCTCAGGCAAAGAATGAATCTAAAGATCATGTTGATAAATCAGTAAATGTTGAGCAAAAGAACCCAACCCAGCATCCTAATCAGAACCAGCATTCTAATCAAAACCAGCATTCGAACCAAAACCAACATCCCAATCAAAACCAACATTCTAACCAAAACCAACATCCCAATCAAAACCAACACTCTAACCAAAATCAGCAGAGGGTAAGTTAAATACCAACATTAATATCAAAATTAATTTTTCACCATTTCTACTGCAGACTTAAAAGAACAGGTTGTTATTTTTCAGAATCTCAATGGCAATTTTGGAGGTAACAAGCAGGGTGGTGGATGGGGAGGCTCAGGTGGTCCTGGCAACAAGCAAGGTGGTCCAGGCAACTTTGGTCAAGGCCACAAACAATTTGGGCCCAAACCAGTTGGTGGCCCTGGAGGACCTCCTCGGAACCAACAGCGCCCTAACAACATGCGAGGACCTCAGCAGGATGGAGGAAAACCAGCCCAGAGGGAGGTTAGTATTATGTGGAGATATTGACTTAACACACTTTTGTTAAATTCAATTTCTCCAACCTATGCAATGCCACAGTAAGTTGTTGTAATAGAAGCAATTTGATCAGTACAGTGATTGCACTGTACTGATCAAATTGCTTCTATAAAGTTATATATTGATATAACTTTAAAGACAACATTTTATGGCCTTATTGCACTGTACTGATCAAATTGCTTCTATTACAACAACTTACTGTGGCATTGCATAGGTTGGACATTAGTTATAGGTTCAATAAATGTGCTAAAATTTGTAAAAATTGTCATGTAAGTTTTATAAATTAAGTTTACTAAAAATTAACATTAATTATTGCAGGAACAGATGCTAGCTAACAAGCTTAAGGAATTGGTGGGACCTTTGACAGATTTACCCACAATTGATCAATCCGAAGTAAAGTTCAATGGAAGAAGTCGCCTGTACATTGGAAATCTCACTAGTGATGTTACTGAAGATGAGATTATAAGTTTGTTTGCTCCCTTTGGTGAAACAGCAGAACTATTTATTAACAAAGAGAAGAACTTTGGTTTCATTAAAATGGTAAACTTTGTTTAATGGTAAAATTGCAAAATCAGATTGTAATTAGCTTTTCTCATAGTTTGGACATCTAAAAGTATTTTGTAAAACATATCAAAACAGTTCTTAACTTTTCTGTTTCTTTTTCGTAGGATTACAGAGTGAATGCTGAAAGAGCAAAGAGGGAACTGGATGGCAAAAATAGAAGCGGAAGAACTCTGAGAGTAAGATTTGCTCCTCATAATAGTGCAGTCAGAGTGAAAAATCTGCCCCCATTTGTATCTAATGAACTTTTGTATCGTGCTTTTGAGATTTTTGGAAAAATTGAGAGGGCTTATGTGAAGGTTGATGAGCGAGGGAAAACACTTGGGGAAGGAGTAGTTGAATTTGCACGAAAACCAAGTGCTTTGGCTGCTATTCGTAATTGCACTGAGAAGTGTTTCTTCTTGACTTCGTAAGTTATTCTTTTATAGATATATTATTTTGAATGCTCCTTTAAAATGAATAAGTATTGACTGTGATGTTATTTTACACTTTAGATCACTTCGTCCAGTTATTGTGGAAAGTTTCGAGGAGCCTGATGAGTTTGATGGTTACCCTGAAAAGAATTTGCCCAAAAAGCATCCTGAATACTTAAGGGCACGAGAGCTGGGACCACGCTTTTCTGAGTTGAGCAGTTTTGAGCATGAGTATGGCACCAGGTGGAAGCAATTGCACGAGCTTCACCGCCAGAAGGAAGAGGCTCTAAAGAAGGAATTATGTTCAGAGGAAGAAAAACTAGAAGCTCAAATGGAATATGCCAAGTGAGTTAAATATTTATTTTGTATGTTACTAATTAGGTTAATATGATATGTTTTAGGAATATATTATATTACAATACCTGTATTCATTGGTAACAAATTAAATTTTGTGTCCTGTCAGGTATGAGCATGAGACTGAGCTACTTCGCGAACAGTTGCGCCAGCGCGAGCAGGACCGCGAAAGGCAAAAGCGCAGCTGGGAGATGGCCGAGCGTGCGGCCGAGGAGCGGCGTGAGTCCGAGCGCGCACAGTTGTTGCGCCAAGAAGAGGAGCTGTCGCAGCGCATGCGCCAGCAGGACGACGAGCTGCGCCGTCGCCAGCAGGAGAATACACTCTTTGTACAGGTCAGCATTATCCTCCATCATGTCTTTCCTCATTTAAGTAATTGTCTTTTGTAATTTTGACATTCAGAAAGTGCTGATTCTTTGCTTAATTTGAATAAACGGCTTTTGATTTTGTGGTCGCCTATGTCAAATTGACATTTGGAATGAAACTAATAAATAACATTCAAAATTTCTTAACAGGCGCAACGTCTGAACTCCATGTTGGACCGTCAAGAGCAAGGCATGTTTGACCAGCAGCAACCAATGGTGAGTAATGCATTTTATTTACAGCCTGGCAACTCTGGCTATGACTACTGGGGGAGGACAGAAATCTCTTTGTCCAGTGATGCATATACTTTTTTACATGATTGAAATGCCACTTCTTTATCTAATTACTCGCATATTCAAGTAAACAACAAACTGCTTGATAGAAGCATTTATAATGTGAACAAACATTCTTTTGATACCTTTGATACCAAAAACAGGAACTCAGGTTCCATCTATTTCTTATAGCTTGTATATATCATCAACCTGATCTCAATGTGAATACACTGAAATTACTTTACTATTGGTGCACAATATAATGTACCCTGCGAACATATTTTGTTGCTATATGACACATATTATTTGGAAAACACTACTGGGGGGAGGGTAAGCTCAGCATATCGAAGATTTGGGTTCTGTTCCATGTCTTAATATGAGAACATGCGAAAACGTTATGTAAAAGACTCAACAATATTTACAATAATTATGTACAATACTCTTCTGTATCTAGAAACTAACATTAATTTATGTTTTAGAATCTTTACCAGTATTTACTAAGGAACAAATTTTTCGCGATTTCTCATGCTTTCAATTTACTTTAGATGTTGTGATACCATATTTAAATATTAAACCTCTGCACTTGAGGAATATAATAGGAAACACCAGAGCAATGATGGTTTCGTCTTAAGTATGCTCTCAGACCTATTTGAAAAGCATTCTTTTGAACCCGCCACCTGGAAATATCTATGTAACTGAAAGCATGTACACCTCATACTTTATTAATGCCTTCAAAATATGGGGGCAAGTGATTCTGCCGATATTTGCCAAGATTTACACAATTTCACAAATTGCTTTATATGTTTTAGCGACTCTTCTGCTTCGCGCGGGTTTCGATACAACGTAATTTCCGTGTTAATTTTAAATTAGTATGAATATACTGTTCAGATGAATCTAAAGTAATAAAACCAAATTCTCTAATATAATTGGTAGGGAAAAGCACATCACAATTCTGTGTGCTCACTCCTGGTTTCAAGGGCAAATGACGGCTCTCGCGACGTCACCACACACTTCTGCCTTCGTCTCGCAACGTGCAGCTGCCTCAGGCACTGATTCGCATAGGCTGTAGTTTGTCGTGAGAGTCGGTCCAGAGCGATTGTCAAGTACCACAACCATCTCGATGCCGGCGGGAATTGGGGATAATACACCAATATTCGGTCACCAGAGTGCACTATTAGCACATACAGTTTACCTTTTTATTTTAAATTGTCGTGTGGATATGTAGTACCTAGTATAGACCGCCGATGTTGTAACGATAACCTTTAGGTGAGTTTAAAACTGCAAAGACATAAAGAGTGATTTATTATACAGTAACATACAGTAGAACCTCGTTAAGCCGAACCTCGATAAGTCGAAAATCTCCATATCTCGAAAAAATGTTTTGTTTCCTTCCCTTAAAACACCAAAACCTCCATTACTCGAAATCTCAGCCCTATATTAGTCGAAATAATAGTGAGTCCCTCCAAGCCATTTTGGTACATATTTTCCCTCCATAATTCGAAAAATAAAATTTTACCTTTTTATCTCGAACATAATAGCAATGTTTTATTTTACAACCTTTACAACTCTATTATTTGAGACTCATTACCTAAGTAGTTCGAATAAAAATAAGTTATCAACTTTAAGAATTCGCCGACAATGTAACTAAACCATTGTTTCGTAGAAAGTAATTTAAGAGTATACAATTAATAGAATTTATTACTTATTTACACGTGTTTACGTGCTTGATGTCAGGTGTTTAATTTTATTAGTTTTATTTTCATTTGAATTTTAGCCAAGCAAATCATTTGATATGTCAGATATTGTCAGAAGTAGTTTAGTTCTACTGCAATACACATCAAATTGTATTGCAGTATTGAATCTCAACCTCTTTAGATCGAATAAAAATTTGTCTAAGTCGAAATTCTCTATAAATCGAAAACTCTATAACTCTATTTTTTTAGCGTCTCCCATGATATTCGACTTACAGAGGTTCGACTGTATTATCTGTGCGTCATCCAAATACGTTATTTGGATGTAGAAATGAAGAAAATAAAGAATTCATTTCCAAAAGTAACAACAACACGTTGTTAAAACTTTCAGACTACTTATTAAAATATGTTCACCACATTTTAAATTCAAATATTTTATTAAAATGGGAAAGTTTTAAGCTGAAATAAACTCCTTAAGTCTTACTTTGTCATCTACTTTTAAATGGCCGTTGGTTGCCATAATGTAGACATAATATACAAAAGTAATGAAAATTTTGATATATCTTGACAGAATAGTGAACACTGTTACATTTAAATAACTCAGTATGACAAGGATACGAGGTTGTGCAATATGGCGGTTTGTTTACTGTATGTGCTTTTGGCGTCCTCACCACCAAGTTTTGCGTGATGTTACTATTGGAGGTCGTGGGTGATTAAAGTGCAGACTCTGTTAGCCCACTTATTGATATTAGGGAAGGCGGCACACTGGTCATTTTCTGCCTTGCATTGTCAGGTTTCAGGGAGATCTCCCTTTAAGTCATCCTAGAGATATGCTCTAACAGTAGGGAGGAGACTCCGGTTTGGTCTTTTAAGAGAAAACGATGCCCCTTCCGTGTGCAGATTGTAACCACTGTGTGGGTTTTACCGCGGGAAAAATACCACACGGGAGGCTTTTATCCCCTAAAGATCACGGCTTTTGAAGGTTTCGTCGCGATTAAAAAAACACTGTAGTTCAGGAGAACTAATAGGACACAGACAGAGACGAAAAGCGACTTTGTTTTAAATAATTTCTAGATGATTATGCAACTAGTATTACTACAAAGGTCTACTTGCACTACAAATTAGCAACTAAATGCTAATTTGTGATGAATTTAGTGCTTAACATTCGATATTTTATACCTTAAAACAATAGGGAGAAAAATGGTCATCCTTTAATTACTTTAGCTCTTTTTTTTTTACTAGCTGACCCGTGCGAAGTATTCTCGCTTCCATTTCGATATATCGCTCGATGTTCACGATAGAGGATCGACAGGCCGAAGGCGGGACTTGAGTTATCCTTGATTTTCAATCTTTAATTTTCGGGAAACCACTGAAATGCGAGTAATTTGTATATTTTCCGGTGTGTAACTGTCCAGAAAAGCTTTAAAATGATGCCTCATTTATGTATATTGATAAAATATGAAGGAAGTTATAACGTACCGACAAAAAATCCCTTGAGAAATAATATAATATATATGATTGTGCTTTAAGTTGTGATTTAGCGGTGTTTTAGTAGATTTTAACGTTTGTCCTGTAATTATGCAGGGTGGGCTTTACTTTTCAATTCACGTTTTTAACATTTCAATCCACATTTCTGAAATCTTCATTATCACAAACATGTGCATTGCAACTATTATATTTTCAGTTTTTACCTTAAAAATACCGTTTCCGTAGATGGCGTGGAGGCCACTGTAATGTAGATACGCTTACATTATAAGACCCCCATGAGCCTAATGCAGACTTGTGAACACCGCAGAATATTTTTAGTTTATGAAAGTATATTTTTTCAAACCAATTATACAAATTAAAAGAAAATAATCTAGCTAAATAGTCTATAGAAAAACTTACAATACCTTACAAATTATCATAATACAATATATAAAATCAAAATTTATGATTCCTCGTGCCTATCAGCGATCCCTCAAGAGGCTTGCTATTGCCCCCCAATCTGGCGAGAAAATCATATTAAGTAGTTGAATTAGATAAAATGTGTGAAAAATGTACTAGACAAGCTTATAATTTTACCAAGAATTGCCTGTGTTTCTGTTCATCCTGAAACATTATGCAGGTCAGGTTTATAATACTTATTTCAGCAAGATTCAAGATTCAGGAAACTGTACAGCTCCCGATAGTGTCATATCGCACGGAAAATAATAAATATCTTGTTAGAAGTCTAAGATTGGAACGTGACCAACCCTTCACATATAAATATTTTCAGTGAAGCTGAAAATTATTTATTTACTACCTAAGACTATATATCTAACAAATTACTATGAGGTAGGACCATTGTTGTGGTCTCCATATACCGAAAGCCTGCCGAAACCTGTTATTTTTACAAACTAACCAATTGATTTGTTCTCGGAATGTTTGGTCCCTAGTAAATACTTAAAATTAGCTAAAATTTTGACGTGAATGTTTAAATCATGAATCCTTTGGGTTCATCAAACTTGAAATTTGCACAGGTTTACAATCATCAAGCAGTTACATATATTTCGTTATTGTTTTATCATACTTATTATTCTTTTAGTGATATTCTATTCGAAAGTATTGTGATTGCTTACTTAGGATGGAGGCTTCAGAGACCAGTACGACATGCCACGAGGGAATTATGATGACATGCCGCCAAACCGCGGTTGGGAAGGACCGCGCCAAATGGACGATTACCCTAACAAACGTCGTCGTTTCTAAAGCAGCTCTAATGAGCCCTTAGTGTGTAATTTTACGTTGTTTCTGACTATGAAACATTTTATTCGATTTCGTGGTCATTGGTTGGGTACGAATAAGGGGTATTGGTGTGAGTACAAATTGAATAAAATCACGTTTTTCATAATCTATTATTGGTATTTAACACATTTTTGAGTGACTTGATTATGTGAATTTGTCTAACCAGGGAAATTCGTTATGCTGTTCTGGAGTGTTGGTGTATCTTAAATAGTTTTGTTGATATCACCCAAGTATGAACCCCTTATTAGTTCTAACCAAAGACTTAATTGGCACTACGGCCATTAGCATTGTATCATCTAAATAATTTACATTTTAAAATAATTACTTTAGAAAATTATGAAAAATAGAGATATTTACTTAATAAGTTATAGCTATGAGGTGTGCTTTTTTGCCGTTATGACATGAATTTTGATGGAAAATCTTACATTTAGAGATTAATCGGCTTTTCCACAAAAATAACATGTTGGTGAAAAACTGACTACTAGCTTTAAGTGTCTACCATTTCATATATAGAAAATTTAACTATGTTATCATTACACACTAACTTATGTTAACATTCCTGATTCTGCACTACACCACTGCAAAACATCTAGTACTCTAAATCTTCTGTAGCACACTTAATTTAGGGTCATTAATTTAGTATAATGGATCATTATAATAATTGCTTTAAGTCCAATTTAACGAACATTTTTGAAGTAATAATTTAACTTGACCTATAATGGAGACTATCTCATAACAATTATTTATTCTATTTCCTTAATTTCGTTGTTACTCGTGGTAAAACCGATATTTGTATATTTATTTGTTATAATGGACGCATCACAGGCTAAGTATATGAAGTAACTTGTCTTTAAAAATGACTATTTTTTAAATATCAATTGGTATTACTTACGCTAACTAGTTAAAACACAATAGCCCATTAGCTAATGTATTTGGATACGTTATGCTTATTAAGCTGGAGCGAATGTCGAAAATTTGGCCGATTCCCTTGTTCACAACCTAATCCACATTTAAGTTCAGTGCATTTTTTCTTTACATTTTGTCAAGAAAAGCACAGAAGATAAATTTTAGTCAAGTCCTTTCAAATCAAGAATTTTCATAGAATCACGTATACGTGATTAAAAATGTGGCACCAAAAGTACGCCAATTTACACCAAGCGCTGACTAATTTGACAGTACTACACTAATACGTATTTTATGTCCTTTTCTTAATGAAATTGAAAGAATTGCATGCACTGAAGTTAAATTTAGTTTGGTTTGCGAACAAGGAGACCGGGGCCATTTCTCAAATTACACACTGAAGCTAAATGATGAGAGTATTGAATTGAAATATTTTCAGTATTCAGACGTAATTATTTAAGTTCGTAGGCGCCACCACAATAAACTGCTATAAGAAAGTGGTCTCCCATAAGTAACATTAATTTAATGCTTCACTAGATGACGTTTCCCTTACGCGGGGTGTAAGTCATTAATTTTATTCTAATTTAAACGTTGTGCATAGTGAATTGAGTGTGAAAAGATTATTTAATATTTCGTAACTTAGTTATTTTTTACGTCGTAAATAAACTACCATATTAAAGAAATTATTATTGAATTCTTATTTCTAGAAAACCCATTTAGAATGTAAAAAGTCGTCGATCATTTCGCCTAAACTGACTAACACTGGTAATAGGTTTCATCAAAATAAATTTCATCAATAACAAAAATATCACATCTATAATAATGTCGTAGGAATTCGTTATCGATATTTACTGGCAATCGTCAATATCCTTCTACATTACTTTATATATTAATTCAATAGTCAAGTACTTGCACTCTCGACGCTTTCAGTAAATAAATACGGATGACGTGATCCTACGACACAATTAAAGTTCATACTCCTAGTGTACATACGCCTTACCTGTATAAGAAGTGGCCTAAATTTTATACATATAGATACACTGAACATTATAACAAGCAAAAAAATAATTTTAATTTCGGTGTGATCTTGAATTATTGAACATTCGAACAGATATGGGTCAATAAGGCCCGCTTCCACCGTAAATCAGCCACTATCAGCGGCTTTCCAGATTAATAACAAAAAGCATGAGTAAATCTTTTCGCAATTATTGTTATCAGTGACTTGCCAGTATGGTGGGGACACTAAACTATTCACTTAATAATAAATAATAGAAACAGGAACGATGTTTAAAATCGTATCACTACGCTATTAAGTGATTTGTTTTGCGAGCGGGTCTTAAATTACACTTTTGAATCACTGAAAACTGGTACATTGGCATCAGAAAGATACTCTTGAATTAACGATACGTAACATTTGCATGCACTACGGCACGGTGCGGCGTAGACACTACGCAGTCGTAACTGAATGCTACGGACGTAAGCACCTAAATTTTTTATACAGTATGTTAAGAAAACCCTGTCCGACCCGTGAAGGTGATGTTAGGTATCGATAACTGATTCTACTAATGCATACAAAACCGGGCTAAACTTAAAAAAAATCCCCTAAAAAGTAAATATTCTTTCGCAAAAAGAGGTAACTTAATCAATGTGCGATATGCACCCTTCCGCGGGGAGCAGGCGGCAGGGCACGCGGCACGTGGTCGCATCGCTATTCGCTCATAATAATACCGGTGTTGTCACTTTTTTAAAAATTACCAAATTTCGGGGAAGTTGGAATTAATTCGCGGGAAAAAAAGATTATTTCAAAATTCATTTGTATTGGTACTATGATGATTACGTAAAATTTTATATTATATTTGGTCATGTGTTTACCGAACCTTTATTATCCTTATGGGGGGTCGGACAGGGTTTTCTTAACATACTGTATATCTACATGTCATGTATGTTCCATAAGTGACATGGATAACAAATCTTTTTCAGGTTAAATGTAAACACTTGCTAAAGAATTGTTTGAATAACTTCATTAAATTAATTGTGATTCCAATTACCGACGAAAATCAGTTTAACATTTTTTTACATTTCTAACAGCCCAAGGGGGTTTCGATGAGTATGATGAATTTTTTTTTAGTGAAGTACTATTTTCACAAATCAATCTTTCAGAGTAGTGTACGAGATTGCTATTCAAGCTCTTAGTACTCCTCACAGAGTCAATAATAATATCAGTATGACATGCATAAATATTATGATTGCAAATGTAACTCTTGTCTGCTGAACCCCTCGTTATTAAATTTTTCAAAGAGGTGACGGGCCTGGACAAATGTATTGCCTATAGGCCACTTTACATCGCGACTGATTTATGAGTCCATGTATCCGTAACTAATGTATGTACTAACATTTTATTAAAATCACTTTTATATAACGTTCTTTCCCAACTGAAAAGTTTTTATTTGCAAATACCCAGATATTATTATAATAGTTCGTATCATTACGAAACTGTCATACTTTGCAATTCGGCGCCTGTGTTGGATCATAATTAAGAAATCCATATTATTATGAGCAGAAATCCCAGCGACCCCCTTATAACGAAAGGTCCTCATGTAAAACATGGATTTTCTTTAGAGCTGAGGACTAATTTTACTAACTTTGAACGTTCAGTCTTAATTTGTCTAAAAATACGTAAAATTTTCTTGCTACATTTTTACAAGTTTTTTTTTTCAAATTTGTTTGTCGTCGAGATGAGATTGCGATTAGATTTTGAACGTTTTAAATGACGAAAATTGGTCTTCAGGTTTAAACCACCTAAATAGTTATTGAATTATGCACCTAACCATTATAGAAATACAGTCCTGTATATAAAAATCGCAGCTTAGTTCGGTACTAAGATGCCACTTTTGTATTAATAAGAACTTTGACCTAACCTGAGATTTCGTTTTATAATAAAGGGCGAGGTACATGCATTTTTATTAACCTACCAATGGCGTGGTGTGAACTGTGAATATACCCTAACTCAAACTAGCCTGCGCGACATTTAAATCTACTAACATTAGTGTATTTTTTTCTAGATGACACAAATCAAAACATATTCCCCCTTATTCATAAACGCTGCTTAAAGTTAACTAGTGATTAGCAATTCTTTAACCATACATTTTTGACCTTTTAACCTTACTTAACTTTAATCACCTTTATGAGCAAACACCACAGTGCTTAACGGGTTTATTCATAAACGATGATTAAAGTTATGTGACGTGCAAACGTGTAAAATGTATGTTTAAACAATCGCTAATCACTAGTTAACTTTAAGCAGCGTTTATGAATAAGGGCGATTATGTAACATATAGTGTAGCTAGTTAAGGCTATATACAGTATGTTAAGAAAACCCTGTCCGACCCGTGAAGGGTGTTGTTAGGTATCGATAACTGATTCTACTAATGCATACAAAACCGGGCTAATCTTAAAAAAAAAAATCCCCTAAAAAATAAATATTATTTCGCAAAAAGAGGTAACTTAATAAATGTGCGTAAGCGCCCTTCCGCGGGGGGCACGCGGCACGTGGTCGCATCGCTATTCGCTCATAATAATACCGGTGTTGTCACTTTTTTAAAAATTACCAAATTTCGGGGAAGTTGGAATTAATTCGCGGGAAAATAAGATTATTTCATAATTCATTTGTATTGGTACTATGATGATTACGTAAAATTTTATATTATATTTGCTCATGTGTTTACCTAACCTTTATTATCCTTATGGGTCGGACAGGGTTTTCTTAACATACTGTATACAATACTTATATCGAAATATTCTCACAATGGCGCGTAGAAATGAACATTCGCTCTATTTTTGAGGTTTCGTAAGTCAACAAGAATAAAACTGAATTATCGGATGACTTCGTTCCGGTAAGACCAGTTTTCTCAGGAACCCGTGGCGGTATAACCTAAAGTTGATATAAGTACTCCATCCATCTACGATCTCTTGGAGCTGCAAAAAATCGACCAAAGTAATGCAAATGAAAATATTCCATAAACCTTAGAGCTCTCTCCGCATCGCGTCGGTACATAGCATTGGACATTGTTACTGACATAAAGCAATCGTTGAAGGACCGCTTCTATGGCCTCCTAAAAAAATACTTAATAGTTGTCTATCAGGCGGAAACAAGGTGGCGCGCCTTCAGTGGTTGGATCATGCCGGTATTGATGTACTCTTTCGGTATACTCAAATGGACTCTGACTGAATTCGACGCCCTGGATAGGAGGGGTCCGTACGTTTCTGGCTGTAAATCGAATGCATCACGCACGATCATCGGTTTTGAGGCTGTATATCCTGCGAAAATGTGGAGGTCGAGGCTTTTTAAACGCTGTGAAGCTCCATAATCGCGAGATATGCAGTTTTAGGAAATATTTCCTAGAAACTGACGTGGCGAGGGACACATCGAGATATAGTCGCAGTTGACAAGGGCGTCGCCCCGCTCGACTTGGATAAAGAGAACTGGTACATGCCAGTAGTGCTTGACACTAACGATCGCATGGAGGTAAGGCAGAGTATGAAGGAGCTTCACGGACTCTTTATTTTTTTTTCCGGGCGCTCTACGGGCTTTATGTAGATTTATTAGTGTCCGTATCCTGTCTACGTATTGGTGACCCCTTTGGAGAAACTGAAGGTGTTGTCTGCAATTGTGGACGAAGTAATGATGAAAAATTATCGCAATTTGTTATAGAAAGGACTGCTCGGTTGAAGTTTGTCGGGCATGCCACTGGCCGGGGGAATGAGTCCAAAATAATCTCTGGAGGTTCTCGTTTAGCTAATGGATAAAATAAAATTAAAAAAATAATAACAATTCATCAGCAAAATTCCTTTAAAATATAACCTTGTGTTCTCGAAAATTGCAATATCGCATTGTACTGGGAACAAACTATCATCACTGACATGACTGTTGTTGCTAATAAGCCTGATATAGTGATGGTAGATCGATCAGAGCGGCGTACAAAATGATGGTTGACATAACCATCCTACATGTTGAAAGACGAGAAAGATAATCAAATCAAGTATCTTGACTTGGTTCGCGAGGTTGTATGATGACGAGGTTTGACATGGATTCAGCAATCATTGTATCGTTAGACGTGACAGCCAAAGGCTTAATAATAGCCAAGAGCCTCGACCAACAGCCCAGGAGGCTCTCGTTTGGCAGTTGGATCAAGGGCTTGATTCAGAAAGCGGTACTACTCGATACGGTTCGCATTTTCAGGTTTCTCTCTGTGGATCCTGTCTAGGGAATGCAATCCCGATACGGGATAATAAATTTGGGCTCCCGTAGGATTGAAAATAGCAATCCCACGGAGTTCCTAAATTATCGATCGGATTCTTTAAATATATGATTAACAGTTTTACTAACATTAACATAGGCAATCTAAAGCAAAGTATAGCTCGACAAAATATTAAAAGTATTAAGAGTGATTTTGAAAATATTTAGCTTAAAAAGCAAAGAGTATCAAGGGAACTATCTGAAAAAATACTGTAAAATTCTCCCCCTTATTCCTCCGCACTCAAATCCATTTCTTTTTTTATGATTGACTCTTAACTTATCTCAGCTAGTGGACACACGTGTAAAAGGACTTTTAGACGCTCGCAGAGTTTCTTCTAATTCTTCTTGAAGTGATGTACTTTGTGTAGCAGCAGCAGCACCTAAATTCAAATCCTCTGCAATCATTGAAAGTGGCAAATCATCTTTGTATAATGCTGTCGTATTTATCTCCATTTGGTTTGGTTCTTCGATATAATCAAAAATCGAGTGATTATATTTTTAATTTCTTTCCTTATGGCGTGTATAGCGTCGCTGACCATTGCCGCCCAATCCCGTCGATCCCAAACGGGATATCGTCATATTATGCTTCAGGACTGCTCCCGATAAATTACACGGGATCCCGCGAGATCGGCATCCCGCGGGATCGGGATTGCATTTCCTAGTCCTGTCCACCGGTATAAATAAAAAATCGGTATTGACCACTATTTTTTATATTTTTTAATTTTGTTTTTTTATTTATTAATATAATTTATGTGTAAATACAATGAGATAAACAAAATAATAATATATTGAGAGTAACAATGAGACTCGTAGTGTTAGTAACAATAATGTAAAGTTACCAGTTCTATGTTAGTGACAGAACAATAACATTATACAAAAAAAAGTAAACACAACTCTGCAATAATGCTTACGCAATCAGCAAAAAGAACAGCGATTGGCAGCGATACAAAATACAGCAGTCCAGCCTGTCCGCAATAAGTTCCCTTTTAGCCAGTTACATGGTTTTGTGGTTGATTTTTAAGTTATTTGTTTCAGTAGTAATCTTTCTTATATTAAAACTAATTTATTTTTGTTCATTTTCAAATACATAGTAATTCTCTTGCGTCTTACCCTCCTATATATGCCTTTTTAAAATTCTCTATCTGCCTTTATTTCGGTAGACGTCAAGGCCAGTTTTAGCCATGCCAATTATCAAACCAAAAAAGAATAATCTTAACAAGAAATGCAGTATTTAACAAACTATTTCTATTACCAAACTGTTTATATTAATTAGATCAAGTGTCAATGTAATGCTGTCTCAACAGTTACAAACGACTTGCAAAACTTTTCATGGTGCATGATCAGCATCAAGGAACATAATAAACTTCCTTTTCCGAAGCAGTGATACTGGCAAAGGAAGAGGCGGAGTGCGTGAGGGAGCGGGTATCTAAGCGCCCTCACAGCTCTAGCCGCTGCAGGAGACGCTTGCGAGCAGTGGGTAGCTCGCCGCCCGGTCTGGAAAAGGCTCGGAATTCCACAGCACACGCGCCTCAAAGAGATGTCATCACATCGTAACCACGAAGACGTCTGCCAGGGCCGAGGGTTGTTCGAAATAGATACCGTGGTCCCTGGCCCACAGGGGAGCGAAAGAACACTGATGGGCTTTTAGTCAGTAAAAGTCTGACACGCCCTTCCGCTCCGGGTAGAGGGGGAGAGGACGTTTGTTGACTTCCCATCCCAAAAAAAAAGATTAATTTTTTTGTGCTCGGATAATTATATCTGGGTTCGCGTCATATTATGCTTCTTGAGATGAGTATGGTGGTGATAAGGACCTGCGTCCTGGTAAACTGCAGGGAGAACAAGCTGCAGGCAGCGCTTGAGTAAGGAAGACTTTAGAATGGCGAAGATTCAACTTTTCTATCAATGCGTAAAACTTCAGTGTTTAGTAGTGGTACTACTGTTTTGTTATGTCTTATTTTATTTCCTATTTTTTTATGTAAAACATTACTTTGCAAAGCAATCTTATCTCTTAAAAAATATATAATTTAATGTATTATATTTTGCTTTATTATGTTCGTTCAAAAGAAAATTAACACTGAAGGATTAATGTATAAGATTATTGGTGAGTATATTGAATGTAATGGCTGATGTGCATGTTTGCTGCGATGAACATATAAATATTTTACATATTTGAATGCAGTTCTTGATGACATTAAAAATCTTACAACTACCCAATATCATTCTAGAGCAATATGGTAAAACATCGCTTGTTAGCCATAACATTTGAAAAACTGTAACTGTGCTATTTTAAACAGTCGTTTCAATTGATAATTGACAAATTAGAAAAGTTTGATCAGTAAAACACGTTCGTGTCGTGGGGAGCAGACATTTGATCATCTTCAGGTTTCGCGATGAAGTTGCAGATATAAAACAGGTATCAGGTATCGTAAAAATTAATTACTTTCCGATATAATATTGGTACCTAGTAGCTTTGGGTACCTACTGAAAGAAAACATACAGAATAATATTGGACTTTGATGGTTTCAGATGTTTTTGTTGCACTGCGAGAAGCAGGTGCTACCTAAGAACATAATTAAATAATAGGGATGTATCCAAGGTATGAAAATCAAAAAAATAATTAGTCCGTCTTATAGGTGATAAAAAAAATTAAGACACGTATTTTTTATTTTGTTGAAATTACCAAAACTACTGAGATATAGCTTTTTAAAGTTACGGAGTGGGGGCTAATTACGTCACGCCGTGGTATATTTTGTACTACGGCGTGACGTCATGCGACATTTCAAATCAATATATCTTCCTAAGTACTTGAATGAAAGAAAAAATACGTGTTCAATATTTTTTATAAATCTATCTGATGGACATTAAATTATTTTTTTAGGATACAACCCAATTATGCAGAGTTTACACATTAGCTTAGAATTATATTTGTCCCCAGTTAATAGACGCATGACCTCAGCGCGTATTGTTACATTAGCCAAAAATAACTGAAAAAATGTAGGTGTACTACATCCTTCTCCTTCAGGAAATAATAGGCGATGTATACAGGGGCGATCTTTCGTACACGCTAGTAGACAGACTAAATAATAAACTAAATGTATAGTCGCCAAAGCTTAATGACGCTTATTCAGGAACTGCCAAACTGTCGTCTCACGAGTTCTATATACTTACTACTGTGACAAGTAATAACTACTTTGAGAGGGTTTTTAAACACTAGCCGCGCCCCTCGGTTTCAAAACTTTTATGCCGATAGAGTCTTTTATATATATACAGTATGTTAAGAAAACCCTGTCCGATCCGTGAAGGTGTTGTTAGGTATCGATAACTGATTCTACTAATGGATACAAAACCGGGCTAAACTTTAAAAAAACCCCTAAAGAAATAAATATTATTTCGCAAAAAGTGGCAACTTAATAAATGTGCGTTCACACTTCCGCGGGCGGCAGGGCACGCGGCACGTGGTCGCATCGCTATTCGCTCATAATAAGGCTAGATCCTCACTATAATGCCGTTCACAGTTCGTTCTCGGTCATTCATACTATGAATGCACACATATATTTTTTACTTCATAATATTTTATTAAACCGAGATTGGACCGAGAACGAACTGTGAACGGCATTATAGTGAGGACCTAGCCTAATACCGGTGTTGTCACTTTTTTAAAAATTACCAAATTTCGGGGAAGTTGGAATTAATTCGCGGGAAAAAAAGATTATTTCAAAATTTATTTGTATTGGTACTATGATGATTACGTAAAATTTTATATTATATTTGGTCATGTGTTTATCTAACCTTTATTATCCTTATGGGTCTGACAGGGTTTTCTTAACATACTGTAGATACGAAACATCCAAATCCGTTCAGTAGTTTTTCGTGAAAGAGTAACAAACTTCCATCCATACGTTCTAACAAACTTTCTCATTTAGAATTTTACAAGGAATAGGCGTCATCAGAATTTGCTCTTACAGTTTTAAAAGATATAATACTTTTATTGAAATGTTTAGTAGATCAAAAAAATCGCACTAAATAGCTATTTTCTTTGATTTGCTACATGTGCTTTTTTTTTCCAGGATTAACGTTATGTGTATGTCTACTTAAAAATATTTTAACTACATCCCCGACGATCGATACCAGCATGGAACAAATATGTTATGGCTTACAAGTAGTTGTTCCGAGTCTGGCTGTTGTGAGTTTAAATGTTTGTTCGCATGTACGCACCTTCGAGACATAGTTTCTTCTTACTGTGGGACAACATAAAAATACTATTGGCTTATATAAAAATTTAGCCCAGCCTTTCTGAATCTTCTTTATCGGCACATGAAAACTATGGCCGCAAATTATTGACTAGACCAAATTAGACACAGCGCCGGAGCAAAACAGAAGTCTTATCGACAAACCGACGGAATGTAAATGACGGTAGTAGTTTCTTTTCTACGATTTTCGAACTAACAGTTTCCTACAGAATGTATGTACTTGTAAATTATGTGCTTTTTTTATTTTGTTCAAACGATGGAAAATACTAAATGCTAGCTTATTTCTTTGCCTGGGCAAACCCGTATTGATCATGCTCTGCGCTGCTGTTTCGTTAAGTACATACTGTTGTTTGACTTTCGTCCTAATTTATGAAGCCCGTTTTCCCAATGACGCCGTATGCCGCACTAAGCTGCTGCCATATTCGCTAATAGAAATATCCCTTAACATATTATTTACAAAAAAGGGAACATAAAAAACTACGGTGTTCCCACTGCTGGGACAGGCCTTTGCGCGGTTAATGTGCGCCTTAATCCATCACGCGAGAGCCCAGTGTGGTTTGGTAATGTGTTAGAATTTTTGGTTCTAGGAGTTACCGGTTTCGAGTGTAAGAGATAATCATAGCTTTAACTTCTACAGCGGGTTTCTAGATTCTCGGTGGCAACTGAAAGTTGGATTAAAAACAAAATCAAGTTACATCGATTTGATTACATTAATTACATCGTACAGATTAAATAAACGACGACTTCCATCTATTTACTGTTTTAATCCCTTTACTGTCTATAATTATTCAAAAATAAACTCTTCATAATCATCATCACCAACCTTTTTATCATCCCACTGCTGGGCACAACTTTCCTCTCATACAGAGAAGGATTGAGCGTAATCACCACGCCTTTTTATGCGGGTTGGCGATTTCAGACTTGAAAGTCCAGGTTTCCTCGAGATTTTTCCTTCACCTTGTAAGCAGTCATTGGTGTCCAAGATTTACTTAGAAAGTATATATAACTTTAGAAAAGATACATTGGTACTTGTCTTACCTGGAATCTAGTCCGCACACTCATACTTGAGAGGCTGGTGGTCGGACCTGGAATCGCACCCACGTACTCATACTTGAGAGGCTGGTGTTTTAACTACTAGGCCACCACGACGCAAACCCTTCATTCACGGTAAAATAAATTTACTGTTAATAATGTCCAATGTGCTTCAATGATTCCTACTGCTATTCCGATTCAATTAACTTTGCTATGGAAGAATTTCACCTCGACGGTATTACTAAAATTCAAACATTTTATGTTCTTCGAAATCACATCACATCGTTTCTAAACGCATTCTTAATTTTCTTTAGAAATTGATTTAAAAATGGAGTTTGTAAAGAAGTGAATATAGTGCTTTTATAACTTGTATGGTTTCGTCTTTTTATCATATGTTTTGTTCACTTCGACGTTTCGTGCGTCAACACTACTGTTGAAACATGCTGTTTTTAACTTCATAGAACAGAACGCACTATCGGCTGTCGTACATATTGGTGAATGGGTTATCGAACCTTTTTTTTTTGTCTTCAACTTGATTGTTTTTGGACTCAATTTTTGTTCTAAATCATTAGAACGTACTTATCTACTCAACCAACCGTACTTGCTGACTTGATGTGTGTTACAACGCATTTTTCTCCCCTCCTCTACTCTCATTCGAGGACAGTTAATATAATAATAAGAAATTGTGCAACATCATTTTCTTCATTGTTAACAGGAAAAACGAAATTTACGATATTTCAAAAGTGTAATAATGATTTAACGACGATGTCTTCCCTTTCGAGGTAAACTCTAAGGATATCAAAGGATTGTATGATTTTGAAACTATTTGTACTTAAGTACCAAATCGTCTATAGTTCGCCTGCACTGCTTAATGTTTTTTTCTCAGTATAAATTAGCAGTTTTAATTTAACATAGAAAAGGAGGAGGATTACATGAAGAGCAGAATACGAAACCACATTTGTTTCATCGAGGACACCTAGTAAATCTCTAACTGAAACTGCAGAAATCTCTGAGTAACTAACTGGTAAGTTATGAACTAAATGCAACACGTCTTCTTAAATAACCGGAAGTAGATTTAAACACTTTTGTGTGCTGTATTTAGAGCATTGTTAGAAATAAGTTGAAGAATAATTTTAAATAATTATGTTAACGCAAAACTTTTCTGGTTTATCGACGCTCAGTCACCGACGAAATTTGGTATAAAGTATAGGTACAAATTTTTTACATTTTTGCTTTAGGAATCTCCATCAATACCTAGTTTAAAAGATTTGAACCTTAACCCCGGAAGAAACCCCGTCATATCCTTATTTCTTAATCGGTGCTGTTGCATGGATTAAAAAATACAGTTACTCAAAAAAGATTACGAGCCGATGTTAAAAATGTAGAAGGGTCACGCTAACCAAACGACATCGGAGTATGTACTTACTATCTTTATAATGAGCAATATTGTCGTCTGTGATTATTTTTGAGAAATCACATTATTATTTTTGATCCAATATGACAGTCTAAAGTAATACATACGAAAAGTTTACAAAATATACCTACTTGATAAGCTTCAATATACACACCTGGATGACCTTATCTTATATCAGATTTTAAATCTTTCATTCCTAAATAAGGAATGTAAGCCGTAAATATTAAGACAATGAAATACCATCATCTAAGGGAGACTTTATTTCAGGATAATATGAAGAAAATTTTACATTTTTATCAAACATGAGTTCAATACTGCGGTGAATGTTTTTGAATGTTATGTGTTAAGGAAATTAAAGTGAGGCATAAATATTTAAAAGAATAATTTTTAAAACTGTTGAATACAAAGGATATGCATGATCTGTACTTTTAACTTGAAAACACTTATCAGTTAATAACCAGATCTAAAAAAAAAACACTTTTATTTTCAATCTTTTCAATTAAATCGGTATACTATACGCACTATAACTTTAGTAAAAAAAAGCATGATTGATTAGATGAAAAAAAAAAAAAACATTGAAATCCTTCTACTAGAATTGTGAAACGATCGACCCATTCCTATGGTTTTGAAAAATAATATATTACCAGATTTCCCTTTATTGGCATTTAATATAATGGGGAAGAGCTATCTTCTAATATTCAATGACTTCAGCGGTAGACTTGTATTTTTTTTTTCAGATTCTTGTATAACTATCTACCATGCATTTTAATAATCTTGTGACAGCACAATACTTGGATTGCTGAACTTTATTCTATTCTGATACTAAAAAGGAAAACAAACTACAATCTATTATTTTGATTGAACAAATACTGCATCAATAATTTACTTAACTATATTAAACTAAACATCTACCTTTTGCAATATAGTTCTTCTATTCTGATCTTCTAATTTTTGGACAGTCAGCATAAAAAAACTGATTCATAAGATATGTTTTTATAAACTAATTTTAGTTCAATTAACCATGAGTTTTTTTTTCTATTTTAGTTTGTAATAGAGAGTAATACTTTGCAACTGTTTTTACATTACTTAGTTCTAAACTCTGTAATAGATACATAATTAAAATGCTGATTGTTAATGCCTTCCAGTACAAATTGTTTTATTTATAGTATCATATCACGTAAATTAGACGCTAATATTGTTGTTATTATGTTCACAGGTTTCGGTTTTTAGCTAGATCAGCCACGGCATTTATTCAGGTAACTATTAAATTTATATATTTTCCATTAATATACTGTACTATAAAATCCCAGCATTTATAGTTTTTGCAAATAATATTTCTAATTGTTGTAACAATAGATGAAATGAAATTCTAGCTATAGGGACTTGTTGGTCCTTTTTATTACCTTGATATGAAAATTATTACCTTGAAATGATGTACAAAAAAAAAAACGATAATATTTATCAAATTGATCTCTTCAAAATACCTGGCGTTATCGGTAGATCGTATGACATATGCGTTTTTTTATTCTCAGGTGGCCAGGATTGAAATCTTGACAAAGATTTGTATGTGACTGGATGATTTGTGCAAGGTGCGTATAGAAATCGAGATATTATTCAAAATATGTATTTGTTTTTATTTATACTATGATGATTCATTCTTTTTTTGTCTTCTTTTCCCGACTGATACATACTGAAGCATAAACATTGAAATCTGATGATATTTGAAGAAAAAGTTGTTAAAATAAATAAATAAATAAAGCAATAAACATTTTTGTACGGAGGACGGGTCTGAGCAGTTGTGTTGCGATGTGTGCCGGGTACGATGCGCCAAGTGTTGTTGTGTCGGGAGTTTGGTCGTGGAGGGTCTCCAGATCAATCTCCCTCTAGCGCAGCATCGTTGGTCGTGTTGTTGGGTTTAACATTGCACCACCTCGCTCAACTGCAGTCTTCCTCCCTATTCACTAAGTTTTTTAAGTGAATGGGTTTAATAAACTAGCGCGCTTTACCATCAACGATTGCATCACTGCTTACCATCAGGCGGGATTGCGGTCAAGCGCTAGTTTAACTTATTAAAAAATTTTTTAATACATATTTAAAATAGATTCTTAAAGGAAGTTTTAATGACTTGTTTTCAATATTTTATATTCATCGATATTTATCAAACTGATGCGCATGCAACGCTTATAATGTAATTTGTTTTTTCACAGTGCACATAACTGTTGCCAGTTCCGGAGTTTACCGGCGGGGAAAATATCTAACATTATCATATAGTGGAATGTAGGTAATATTGATACTTTACATAATATTTTCCATTGACTATCGATTCAATGATGATTCATTTTTTTTTGTCTTCTTTTCCCGACTGAGGCATAATGAAGTATACTTAATGGTTATTTACTGATGTATTTACTTTTTGTTGGAATTAATTCTTTCCGTACATCCTTATATTGAAACTTTTTTTTTTTTTTGTTACAGATTTCAATGAAGAAAAACTCTTCAAACACTGTATTAATTAGCGTTTATTTATTTTATGATTTATTTGCCGAATAAGCATGTTTTGTTGTATACGCCCATTCTTGTATGTATTTTAGCTACTCCTTAGTTCCCAAACAATAAGATTTGAAATAATACATTTTCCTATATTACAAATAAGTAGATGTATAGCTGTAATTTAAAAATATATACATTGGAATCTCATAGATAATTTGTTTTATTGTCTTCCTACTTTTTCGACGAACTGTCGTTGGAGTTATAACTTTATATTTTACACACGAACAATATCCGTCGATGACAAAAGCAACTGCAGCCATCGACACGTGTCGGCGACAACCATCCAAGCATACTGCACACTAATTTAGATATATCTACTTACTAGTGGAGTCCCAAGTGCTCAAGATCACCATCATCATCATCATCATCATCATCATTCATCATCATCATTCATCATCATCTCACCGTTAATCCCAGGCTTCACAAGTCGAACTGGTGATTTTGGCTAAACTTCGATATTTTCCGTGCAGCGACTGCCGTCTGACCTTCCACAATCCGAATGCGATATCGAAGCATTAAAGTTAGACCAATTGTTGGACTTTTGAGGGCTCCAACAACTCGGTAACGACTGCCATTAGATGTTAGTATTGCAACCGGGACCAACGGCTTAACGTGTTTTCCGAAGCACGACTAGACCAGTACAAATATTCAATGCATACAAATATTTGCACTGCTCGGGGTTCGAACCCGAGGCTGTCTTGAATTTAAGTGCTCAAGGTGCTCACTAGTAAAAACAAAAATAATTCCCACGATGAATCGGACGATATGTAAGGACCAAGAAGTCGTTCAGACCATGAAACTGAACGACTTTTTCTATGGGAACAACATGGTCATCGCGAAGAAATAATCAGCAACAGATACAAGTTGTTCAGTAGTCTGTGTATACACTCATCAAGTGTATACACAGACTACTGACACATGATTTCACAATTCTGAAAATGTAGTGCCTTAAACAATATGTAAAGCAAACCCCGTCCGACTTATAAGGATAATAAAGTTTAGGTAAACATGACCAAATAAAATATGAAATTTTGAAATAATATTTTTTTCCGCGTATAATTCCAACTTCCCCAAATTTTGGTAATTTTAAAAAAAGTGACAACACCATTTTTGAATTTTGTCCGTGTTACATATTATGAATGAGTGACGCGGTTGCGTACCGTGCCCCCCGTCGCCCGCGTATGTATTGCCTACCGCACGTGTATTAAGTTACTTCCTTTTGCGAAATAATATTTTTTTGGGAGATTTTTTTTTAAAGTTTAGCGTAGCCAAGCTAAACTTTAAAAAAAAATCTATTTCTACCGACAACTAACAATACCTTCACGGATCGGACAGGGTTTTCTTTACATATTGTATGAGTAATTGAAGTGGAGGTAAAGCTCTGTTAACCGTAACTCGTGGTCACCTCATTAGAATGCGGCCGCTTTTCTGTTTTCGAGACAAAATGTGACATGAACGGCACGATCGCGTAAATTCACTTATTTATTTAGCACACGGGGAGCAGGAAGGTAGGCACTTTTTCTATTGCTGTCAGTGTCAGATTTTATCAGTATCAAATGCCATCATAATAAAGTGATTAGTGATTATCTTATAAATTTAACATCACGCCCATAAGTTTTAACCATCATACACACCCACTTTTTGCGCCATTTACGTTTACGTACTATCAGAGTAAATACGAGCTCATAATTAATTCACCATATTTCTAGAATTCGTAAAAGACCCAGGGGAATTACAATGACGTGTCTATCTTTATTCCAGTGTCGAATGGAGTGGATAGAAGTGGAGCTATGCAGTATGAATAGTGATGTCCTTTTTTCAGAAAGGAACAATGATGTTTTTAACACGTTGTTTGGGGGCTTATTATATAGACCTTTTGGTAAAATAGTCTTCGGCAAATGACAGGGGCTGGTTCTACTCTTCTTCCCCGCGAGCAAATCCAGGTTCTCCATTCGTATAAAGATAGTAGTCTCCATTAATATTTGTTGAAACAGGGTAGCCCATATTAACAGAATTTTCTTTGCAATCGCCATTTTCAAATTTGTTCCAGTTTTCACATGGATATGCCACAAAAGGAATTCTGGAATCTATAGATTCAGCAAAAAATAGCGTTGCACGTCCATGGCTACAACCCTCTGAAAATAATAAATGAATAATGCCTATTAGTTTTCATGAATGATTTACAGAAAAAAATCGTTATAAGTGGCTGTAAGTGGTCTAAGCAAATACTTTAAAGCCACGGACACACTAGGGGACAAATATCGTGCAACACGTGTCGCCAGCGACGTTGGGAGCAGTAGCACGACGTTGCCGGACTTCGGTCGACATGTCTGGTAAACAACGCGCGACAAGTGTCGCCAAACTACCTTTACTACGACGTTGCTACGAGTCGCGTGATGTCACCAGATATGTCAGGCGAAGTTTCGCGAAGTCGCACGACTTCATCTGGCGTCGCTGCGGACAAAAATTGCGCATTGTCGCCATATTTGTCAGGCGAAATCGGCCGGCTTCGCTTGACTTGTCGTGGGACATTTGTCCCCTAATGTATCCGTGGCTTAAAACAATAGACAGGACATAACAAACAAAATCCTAATCCGATACGGTACATTTGTCCTAGTGGTCAAAAGTCGTTCAGTCTAGTTGAGTCTAGTGTAGGTAGCACAGTAATGTAGCACGCCTGGGTGTTCAGCCGCGTCCACTATAAGAAAAATATTATATAGGGAAATACGTTGAGTTATGCATTATGATATTGCTACTCTTGTTACGGTAAAAAAGATTGAACCGACTTTGGTTCATTTAAGTATGAATTATTTATATTTACTCGGTAATGAAAAAAGTACAGAATCCTAAAAACGGACCCACAAAGGACGGTGATTAACTAAAGAAAGAGTTGACGGTACGGTTGGTGCAGTGGGTAAGCTATTGACTGTTGCGCTGTGTTGCGGGTTCGATTCCCGTGCGGATCAAATATTTGTACAACCTAGAGGCAGTAACGGGTCTGGTTGTTTGTGTATGTGAGCTTGTAAACACACCCACGATTCGGGAGAAATAGCTACTGTGGGGCAATGTCTTAAAAAAAGCCACAGATTCCAACTACGCATGGAAAGTTCGAACACATGTTGGTGTGCGTTCGCGCAGCGGAATGTTGTTGAATTTAAAGATTTTAGATATGCAGATATTTAGTGTATGACGTCGTATAATTGTGTATGGTAAAAAAAAATTTGTGCACGCAGCCATTGTGGAGAAATTCGCAAAATACTGATTCCGCTGGGCGAACGTTGTCCTGGCGGAACTTTTTTTAATCCTTTGACTTTAGAAAAAAGAGATGTGTCCAAAAATTAGTGTGTATTTGTGTGTAATTGTGTATGTATGAATAAAATTTGTGCATGCATAAACTTCGGAGATATTCAAGTTTCCGCTGCGCGAACGTTTGGCCATTAGCTAGTTTTCATATAAAGCGCTTACATAGAGAGCTGTAGATTTTTACATACTTTGTTTTGAATTTGTGTAAATTTGTTTAAAAAACAGATTTAGAAAAAATCGTAAGACTTATAAGATAAAAATATAAACGTAAAATACGCTTATTTGGTCTTAGTTCTTAAAGTATGCACTTTGGGGTCTAGATTTTCACGTTTATACAAACCTTGTAAGTGTCTGCAAAATATTGCCAAGTATCAATGATGTCCCTTTAGTAATTAAAGAGTTATAGGACAATTTACCATGACATAATCACTGTTTACAAAGCAGTCAAATATCACGACATTCTAAAGGAATTGCATGGTAAAATGTATGCCAATAATTAGTGTATTCATTCAACTATTCACATGCAAAATTTCATGTCATTAAATTCAGTATTTAATGAAATACAATTATAAAACTGACGAAGCATCGAAAACCTACATAACCCGACCAAGTTCGGATAGCTATAAAAAAGCGGCCGTGCAATATATTTAGGTAACATCCCAAAATTTACAGTATAATACCGGTATTGTATTGGTATAGATGATAACAAAATTGTTTCGATATAATATAAAGGTCATTTATTTTTGTACACCTATTTTTTTAAATGTATTTGACTATGACAAAGTAGGTACTATTTACGTAGTTATTTTATTTAAGTATGCGCTTGAGACTTGAGATATAATCTAGATATATTAATCAGGTTCAAATACAACAGCAAATGAATACGCGCGGGCCGCGGCTAATGAAAACATATTGCCCTCTTTTCTTTAAGGAGGGAAGTACTGTTTCAAGCGGGAAGCCGCCTAACGCTCGTTGCGCGCAGCGCGTTGTCTATTGTTTCACACTAGAATATTTTTGATCAATTCATAACTACAATAGTAAGGTCCGTATTACAGAACGTCACTCAAAACTCCAGCTTTACTAAGTCTCGTTTGAAGCCTTCTGATAGGTTAAAACTAGTTTTAAGTAATGCTCAAGTATTACTTAAAACTAGTAAATAAAGCTCGAGTTTTGAGTAACGTTCTGTAATACGGACCTTAGACTATTTAACCAAAAGACTAGCCTTAAGCGTACCGCTTTAATCAAAATAATTCTTATTTTGGTGGGGTGCGGGGGAACACGCTCACTTAAATAAGTCACAACCAGTACAACAGTATAGACCATCAATTAAAAAATCGATTGAAGAAGTAGTTTTTTTTAAGTTATTAGATTGTTTGATCCACTAAATTTGCAAAGGGGAACGCTCGTCTAGTGCATTGGTTAAAAAGTGTTATAAGCTACAATATGATAAATATTTACCTAAACAGTAGTACTTACTTGTGGTAATTATTTAATATCCCTGGGGGTCTATAGTAAGAATCCTGATGCGTGAAATCTTCAATAGAAATGAGCTGTATCAATTTTATTTGCCTAAATTAATATATCTAGATTATATCTCAAGTCTCAAGCGCATACTTAAATAAAATAACTACGTAAATAGTACCTACTTTGTCATAGTCAAATACATTTAAAAAATAGGTGTACAAAAATAAATGACCTTTATATTATATCGAAACAATTTTGTTATCATCTATACCAATACAACACCGGTATTATACTGTAAATTTTGGGATGTTACCTAAATATATTGCACGGTCGCTTTTTTATAGCTATCCGAACTTGGTCGGGTTATGTAGGTTTTCGATGCTTCGTCAGTTTTATAATTGTATTTCATTAATTACTGAATTTAATGACATGAAATTTTGCATGTGAATAGTTGAATGAATACACTAATTATTGGCATACATTTTACCATGCAATTCCTTTAGAATGTCGTGATATTTGACTGCTTTGTAAACAGTGATTATGTCATGGTAAATTGTCCTATAACTCTTTAATTACTAAAGGGACATCATTGATACTTGGCAATATTTTGCAGACACTTACAAGGTTTGTATAAACGTGAAAATCTAGACCCCAAAGTGCATACTTTAAGAACTAAGACCAAATAAGCGTATTTTACGTTTATATTTTTATCTTTTAAGCCTTACGATTTTTTCTAAATCTATTTTTTAAACAGATATACACAAATTCAAAACAAAGTATGTAAAAATCTACAGCTCTCTATGTAAGCGCTTTATATGAAAACTAGCTAATGGCCAAACGTTCGCGCAGCGGAAACTTGAATATCTCCGAAGTTTATGCATGCACAAATTTTATTCATACATACACAATTACACACAAATACACACTAATTTTTGGACACATCTCTTTTTTCTAAAGTCAAAGGATTAAAAAAAGTTCCGCCAGGACAACGTTCGCCCAGCGGAATCAGTATTTTGCGAATTTCTCCACAATGGCTGCGTGCACAAATTTTTTTTTACCATACACAATTATACGACGTCATACACTAAATATCTGCATATCTAAAATCTTTAAATTCAACAACATTCCGCTGCGCGAACGCACACCACATGTTGCTATTTTAGTCCCACCACGAGTGGGAAGGGCAACTCGCAAAAAATAAGTGTCGAATGTTACTGGACAAAGAACAAATTTTTATGACAACGAGAGACCAACTGAACAATTCGATAATTTAATAGGTCACACGGTACACCCGTCCTATGGGACCGTAACGGGTGTGGAACTCGGTAAAAATCTTGACAGCGCGTAGTATCCCAAAGTACAGCGCTATCTCTCGGGGAATTTGGTTACTTATCAGCAGACGCGTGCGCTCCATAGAAGCATATAAGCACTGCATAGCCTAATCATTTTCTAATTCGGAACACCCAAATCGTATTATAATATAATTTTTGTACTACAATACATTCTGTTAAAACACTACACTAAAACAGTAATACTGCCATCTTTTGGGGCTAGCGGAAACTAGCTAACACACATTGCAATTTATAATGCGCGCGTACGCGTCACCAGCGCTACGGAGCGTAGAGCGATGTAGGCACGAACTAAATTTGCTTATTTTTTTGCGAGAATGGTCGTGTATGTGAATAAAATTATTTGATGGTGTGCGTAAACTTATCATGTGTGGCCGCACAATTTCATTCAATTTTAAGGCCGGAAAGGCAGTGCCTATTTGACAAACCGACCAAGTTTAAGAGGCTATGACAAATAGCATAATTGTTTTTTGTTCATTTATTTTACCAGCTTTGCAATGATAAATTACTCCATTTTTTGTTGTTGTGATTTGTGATGTTTGTTTTCGTTTTAAGTGCAAATGAATTGAATTAAGTTTATTTACTTTAATACGTATTTCTTTCTAAAATATGCAAAATTATACCTGTGAGATTTGTTGGTTTTGTTGTTTTTCTACGTAAAGTTTTGAGCAAAAATATAAATTAAAGGGCGTTGTTTTCGCAATTTGGATGTAACTCAAGAAATGGTAATATCACGTTGTTTTAATAAAACATATTATGATAATTATAACTAGTTAGCAGGCTGTGTACACACAAATTATTTTGTTTCCCGTGTAAGTACCTATATTATTTTCAAAACATGATTGTAAAAATGTTTAGGGTTATGGATATTCAGATTTAAATAATTTTCACAAAGCCCCCTCTAAATACGATTCGTCGGAAAAACATTTAGATTCTTATTTAAAGTACCAAATTTTTGGAAAAGGTAGATTAGAGTCTAGTTTGAATAGACGTTTAAAATTAAACACCGAAAGGCGCAATAGAAAAAATTTCAAAAGGTTATTCGATATCGTCTGCTTTTTAGGTAAACTAAATTTTGCGTTCCGTGGTCACGACGAATCGCCTAATAAAGGAAAAATATGGTCTACGCTCAGCCGATGGGCACGCGGGGCGTTGACCTCCGTCAGCTGTTGCCACGATGCAACAATGGCTAAATATATTTGTGAAAAAATATAACATACATAGTGTAAAAAGATTAGAACTTCGGCCGCCGGCAGAAGTTACCACCCACCAGACAAAGCCTTGCCGCCAAGCGATTTGTCGTGTTCCGGCATGATGTCTGGTGAAGCCGTACGGAGGACGGGTCTGAGCAGTTGTGTTGCGATGTGTGCCGGATACGATGCGCCAAAAGTTGTTGTGTTGGCAGTTTGGTCGTGGATGGTCTTCAGATCAATCTCCCTTTGGCGCAGCATCGTTGGTCGTGTTGTTGGGTTTAACATTGCATCACCTCGCTCAACTGCCGTCTTCCTCCCTATTCGCTCAGTTTTTCTGAGTGAATAGGTTCTTAACTCTTTAACCGCCATGTCACTGATCCCTTTGACGAACCTCCAGCGCCACGTCACTTTAGGTATAAGTTGGAACAGTGTTGGGAATACTCAATATCGATGCATTTATTTATTCACAATATTAACCTTTCGACAATATTTACTTTTATACTGCTCATACACACATAGAGGCATTATTATAAAAATATAGGTACTTATATACCTAAACGTAATAACACTACAAAATCTGTTATTACCTACCTACCGAGGTACCTTCTTTAATATTAAATAATTCCAGCCTATGAATGTATCATTTAAATTTTGGTTAGTATCCATGATGAACCTTAGTAGGTATGTTACAAACAAACACAATTACTTGTCAAATTAAAATATCGATTTTAAAAATAAATTAAACTTATCAAATCAACATCACTTTCTATGTTGAGAACTTTCGTCGCTTCACAATTCATGATTGCAAAATATTTAATAACTCTTTGTCTTCACGAAACGCAGTGGCGTAACTACAACGTTCGAGGCTCGTGGCAAAATTCATCGGATGGGCCCCCCTATTACAAAAATCAAAACATTTTTCTATTTATTGTGTATGTGTTATATTTATGATAAATGTTGGGAATTTATATTTTCATCTGACTGGGGGCCCTTTCCGGCTGGGGGCCCGTGGCATTTTGCCGACTTGCCACCCTGTAGTTACGCCACTGGCTCGACGAGTCCCGGAGAAACGATTCAACTGTCTTGGGTCCCGCAACGAAATTAATCAGAAAAGAATAGCGGAGGAGTAAGAAAAAATATATTTTATTTAGGTTTCGTATAAAGGAAAAAAAACGTTGTATAAGCACAGAGCTTTGGGTAGTGTGTGACTGTATGCATACCCTCAACAAAATCTCTGTGCACGCCCCTGCTTATCAGTAAGTAACCGAATTCCCCAAATTTGTACAAACTAGACGGGTTTAATTTATTATTATCCTGCTGGTTAGTTTTTCTTTTCACCATTCATCTACCAGGGTCATCATCATCTCAGCGTTAATCCCAGTTGCATCCGAAGCTTTTTAGCTTGGTGTCTGGGGTCCGCTTTACCAGTCTTAACTGCTGATTTTGGCTAAACTTCGATATTTTTCGTGAAGCGACTTCCGTCTGACCTCCACATTCCGAAGGCGATATCGAAGCATTGTAGTTAGACCAATCGTTGGAGTTTTATGGGCTCCAACAACTCGTAACGACTGCCATTAGATGTTCGTATGGCAACCGTTTTTTTTTTTTTTTTTTTTGCCGGGGTGGAAATCCTCATAGGATACCCGCCGCCCTGGGGTGGGCGACGGGGTATGTCAGACTTTTACTGACTAAAACCACCCCGGTGTGTCTTCTATCACGAGCGCACGTGGGGCCGCGGGAGTCTAAATTCTTCCACGGCCCCACCCACGTGCTGGCCCGGTCTGTCCGGGCCTCGTCTCCTGCACGGGGTAGTGGGGTGTTAAACTACCCCGTGCATCGCCTCAAAGGCGCGCGCCGACACTCGCGCGCGCCTCCGCCTCGGGGCCCATCAATGGGGGGCGGGGACTTCCCCATGTCCCTCGCCCCTGGACCCATTCATGGGGGGCGGAAGAGGGCGTTATCCGCCCTTCCTCGGCGCCCGGTGCGTCTTCTACGGCCCGGGAAGGGAGTTGATATCTCCCTCTCCCGTTCCGCAGCTTCCTTCTGCGACATCACGTCCTCGCAGAAGGACACCACCGCGTCCCACGACTCGTGAGCTGCCGACCATCCTCCGCACTACTGCCGGCAGCGTCAGGTCGCCTCCTACTTCATTTGCGAGGACACGGCGCTGCTCCTCCCAAGCTACACACTCGGAGAGCGTGTGCTGCGCCGTGTCCTCCCCGCATTGGACGCAGTGGTGGCACCGAGCGTCCGGCTCCCTGCCTAAGCGACGCAGGTACTTGCCGAAGCAGCCATGCCCCGACAGTACCTGCGTCACCCTGAACGACAGGGAGCCGTGCCTCCTCCCGAGCCAGTCGTCGAGTACTGGCCGGATCGCCTCGACGGTAGCGAGGCCGGCGGTAGGGCGCATAAGCCTCTGCCGCCAGTCCGCCACCAGGACCTGACGGAGCTCCTCTCGGCGCAGCTCGATCTGCCGCTGCACCGGACTGGAGCCCCGTGTCCGCTCTTCCTCGCGCCATCGGTACAATGACACGAGTACTTTCGCCTCTAGGTCCCAGGGCGGGGATCCGGCCAGGACGCAAGCCGCCTCGTAGGATATCGTGCGATACCCGCGGACGACCCTGACGGCCATCGCCCTCTGCGGCTTGCGCAGAATGGCGAGTGTTCCGGCCGTCAGGTCCATCGCCCACACAGGGGCCCCATACAGGGCCATAGACCGCACGATTCCCACGTACAACCGCCTACAGGCGGCGCTCGGGCCCCCCATGTTGGGAAGCAACGTTGATAGTGCGCCCGCTGCACCCATCAGCTTGGGCGCCAGCCGCCGGAAGTGGGGTCCGAAATCCCACCGGCTGTCGAGCACCAATCCCAGGTACTTCATGGTGAACTCGACAGCTATCCGGGCCCCACTGACCACGATATGTGATCCCGGCGCCGGCGCACGCCGGGGGCCATGGAAAACCATGGCCTCCGACTTGTCAAGGGCCACCTCCAGGCCCAGGCGCCGGATGCGGTTCACCACCTGTGACACCGCAGCCGTGGCTATCAACGTCGCTTCCCTGTACGAGCTCCCCCGGGCAGTGACAAGCGTGTCGTCCGCATAACACGTCAAGTCGGCGCCCGACGGGAGCTCGCCTCTCAGCACCCAGTCGTAGCCGATGTTCCACAGGAGCGGTCCCAAGACCGATCCCTGTGGAACACCGCACGACATTTGGTGCCGACCGGCACCGTCACGTCCCCGATAGATGACGCATCTGTCCTCCAGATAAGCCCCTACTATGCGGCGGAGGTAGGGAGGCACCCGATGGTATTTCAGGGCCTCCCTAATACAGCTCCAGGGTAGGGTGTTGAAGGCGTTGGAAATGTCTAAAGACACCGCCAACACCACCCCACCCCGGGACACCGTATCCTCCGCCAGGGCTCTCACGCGCATGATGGCGTCTATGGTGGAGCGCCCCCGACGAAAACCGAACTGTTTGTCGTCCAGGTTCGGCCCCTCTCCGCACAAGTGGCCGACGAGGCGATCTGCGATTATGCGCTCAAAAAGTTTGCCCGCCTCTTCGTATGGCAACCGGGACCAACGGCTTAACGTGCTTTCCGAGGCATGACTAGACCATATAAATATTTGCACTGCGCGGGGATGAAACCCACGCCTCCTTGCGCAGCAGCCGCGTTCGCTACCGCTACGCCACGGAGGCTGTCACATTCATCTACCTGTGAATTTGATAAATATTTTAATATAACTTGAAAATTTTAAACTTGGAAGAGCAAGGCCCACCGCTCATCTTTTTAACATATATGTTATCCTGAAATTTTCTCGCCGACTCTCTAAAGTTCTAGGCTGGTGCATTCTCTTGGCTTAGCATACTTTGGAGCCCGAGTACGAATTGATTGTGCCACTTTCAACCTTAGCGTTCACATCACTGTTGGTGTAGATATTGTAAGTACTTCTTCACCGTTCATCATTGAAGCAATTTCTTGATGGCAATAATTCAAGCCAGTCCTATCACATCATTTGATTAGAAACACGGCACGTGTTTGAGTAAAATCAGAATAAAAAAATATTACGTACCTACAACGTCGAAATTACGACCATGTACGTAATATTGTCAATAAGTTATTACCTATCATTTCCTGCGCTCCTTCACAACCAGGCTGCCTCGCTCGCCCGTTGTTTGGGTAAAAATCAGCGTGACCATGGCTTTTTCGGTAACCGTAAACTCCACCACAGGAATGAATAATGTCTACAAACTCAGCATCGCTTTTTTCTAAGCGGTAATCTGGCGCCATTAATGGTAGCTCGAAGAGAGGTCGAGCGGGATCTAGTCCTGAAAGTTGATAACATATTGTGTTGTAGACAATTTGAGTTAGCAAATGAATTTATCTAAACTATTTATACAAACTAAAAAAATATAAGTCTATTATTTTGCACGTCTTATAGTAACAAACATGTTTGAACTTAATATTACCTATTTATCACCTTGTACCTGTGCACTTTTATGTATAAACACAAAGATGTTTAAGCAAATAAAAATCTTATCCTATCTTATCAAAGGTAGGCACATTTTCGAACCTAAATATATAATATTGTATTGATGTAGGCCTGTCCCAAAAAGAATACCATAAAATGTTGCAACTTTGCCTAGATTTTGACGTTTTTTTTTATTTATATCTCTGCCTATTATGCCTTACAATTTAAAGTATCGTATCATTTTTAAATTACAAGCACTCGGAAGTCACAGGTAAAGTTGTATTTAAACGATGCAACTTTGGCTAGAGGAATTACTTAAAGTCTTAAAGAATGTTATATTGGTATTTACAGTAAGTTTTTTTTTCCATGTGCATGCAGCATTGTGGTTGTCTCTGGCAGTTAATTCATTTCATAACTAATAGGCAAAATTGTAGCAGGAACCAAAAACTTCCCATGCAAAAATATAGTTGACTGTAGGGTTGTGCCAATAGGGGAACATGGGGCTCAGTGGATCACTTTTTTTTCGAAAGGCGTTTCCGGTTTCATTTCTGCTTTATTAACTGAAGTTTTTAATTCAATGTAAGAACGTATGTTCAATGTTCGATTTTTCTTTTTCAAATGCCTCTTTCACAGTTTGGTTTATTTTACATGACTTTTTTTCCCCATACATCGAATTGATCCTTTGTGGCCCATGAATGGGTCACAGTGGATCCGAGTTTGGGTCACAGTGGATCTAATGTAGTATTATGAATCATGAGTGTTAAAATCAAAAACTCATATTTTTTTAACGAAACTCGTTGTTTATTACAAATTAAATACTATTATCAGTCATTTCTAGAATCAGTCTCAGTTTAAAAACACAATATAATAGTTAAAATTAATAATATTAGCCCAGTAAACTGTGCACACAACTTCGTTTTGCCATTCTATACGTTCTTTCAAAAGTCTCATATCATCTCATGTCCGCGTTGCGAGATATTCAAGGTCAAAGGTACCAAAAATCTGTTTTTCACAAATTTCTCAGTGCCTATGCTCCATACTTAATTACTCTTGTAAGAAAAGTTATAGAGTGTAAAATTCTCTACAAGTTAGTTATGAAACATATTTTTATACATTGTACCGTTTTTGAGATAGAGGGTGGAGAATACGCAAGGTCGACAGTATGGTAGTTTCGTAAAGGCGGGAATGCCATACTAATGTTTCAACTTCTAGAGCCAAACTTCATCTTTCTAGGTTAAGTTAAACCACTTAACCTAGAAAGATGAAGTTTGGTCAGTAAATACCTTAAACGATGTAGACTCTTACAAAAGACGTTTGTTTCGGACCCCGGCCTCCTATAGGGGTAAAAACGAATTAGAGTGACTTATAAAAACACTTTGATTATAAAGCTATATTTTTTCTCCATTTATCCCCTTTGAGGGAAGAGCTCCTAAAAATATTGTATTTGGTTGATGTCTACGTCACATAACGTATCTACTGATCAAGTTTCATGTTTCTAGGTTGAATGGTTTAGGCTCTAAAAGTTGAAACATTAGTATGGCATTCCTGCCTTTATGTGACTACCATACTGTCGTCCTTGCGTATTCTCCCTCCACCCTCTATCTCAAAAACGATACGATTTACAAAAATATGTTTCATAACTAACTTGTAGAGAATTTTACGCTCTATAACTTTTCTTACAAGAGTAATTAAGTATTAAGCATAGAAATTGAGAAATTTGTGAAAAACCGATTTTTGGGACCCTTAACCTTGAATTGGTTACTTTTGAAACGGCTCTTCTAATTTGACCCTCTACTGTCATGTATAAAGCGTTGCGCATTTGTTCTTCTATATGTAGACCAATATCAGTCTTCCTTTGTCTATCTTGCGGCATGTTGACCTGTAAATAAATAAGAATACTTTATAACTCGAACCTTTTCGGGGAACAGTGGATCATGATCCAACGAACCCCATTATCACATGATTCACTGTAACCCATTTACTCATAACGGAAATAATAATTTTAGAAAAATATAAATCGCTCATATCACACCACTTTATATAATTTTATACAATTAGATAAACATACTAAAGAAAAATATGCAAACACTTTGAAATATCTAAATAAGCCAAAGTAATTTCAAACATTACGTAAATTATTTTTTTCGTACTTACCTCCTGACTGATGCATCGTCGCATGTCCTCCCGTTGTGATTCAGTGACGAGGACATGTTCGGGTGGCGCAGGTTTGGGGATAGGGTTAGTGAAGCCGACGCGTGTTTGCGTGAGTATAATATATACAGAGTTTTAACAAACGATTCACTGTTCCCCGTGATCCACTTTTGCACATGTTCCCCTAATACAGATTATTTTTTAAAACTTATACATATGTATCTAATTTCTTTAAAATTTTTAGAGAGGGTTGGTAATCATTGTCGCTCGCAGTTTTTTGGCAATTACACCGTACATTTTGTTAATGTATACTTTGTTTAGTCACACACGATGGGAGACGAAGAGTATATTGGTAACCAGGTGAACGTTATCGCCAAGCGTGTTTTGAAGAAAATTGAGAAAGGGCATTTATGGGACGAACTTAGCGTATTAAAAATTTGGTTTACAGCATACCACATCGTTCTAATAAAGCGATACGGGCTCGTGCAGGAAATAAAAGCTATTAAAATTTCTGAAAAGCTTTCTTTAAGCAGATTAACTGTGTTATTTATTTTTGTTGTCAGAAGTTAGAAGTGTTTTTTTTTTGATAGTATTCAAATAAAATTATGGAGTTTACAAACATGTTATGTATTTTATTTTATATATACCTAAGTCATTCATCAATAACATACCTACAGTTTCACGATTTAGTGTTGTGTATTTAAGAAACTATCACACTTTTTATAAGCGACCCGAATTTTTTGCGGCCCATTGTATTTACATACAGTGGGTAACAAAAAACGTAAGTGTGCACAAAAGTTTGGCAACTTTTGTGGACACTTACGTTTTTTATCAATTTCTCACTTTGGATGCACTTGACTACAGTTTTAGGTAATATTAATAATATCTACAGGAGTATTTTATTTCTGTTTATTGTTAAACAAAACTTATTAACTTATTTGTTAAGGAGTTAGATGGTAAGATTATTTTCTACAAGTTTTTTAGTTAAGTGAGTGTTACAGTTTGCTGAATAGGTGTTAGTGAAACACGAGTTTTTGTATTATAACAAAAACATTGGTTTTTACGACATTGTTTAGTACGACATACCGAAAAATACTTACCGCTAAAATACTTAATGAAAAAACTTACAAACGCACTGGTTGCCCTTACGATTTTTGAAAGTTCCCCTTGATTTCTCTGGTCTTCCACCATCAAACCCTGATGTCCTTATCATGGCACCTTGGAAATGTCTTCTTTCCAACAGAAAAAGAATTATCAAAATCGGTTCATAAACGACGAAGTTATCCGCGAACAAACATAAAAAAACATATATACCGGTCGAATTGAGTAACCTCCTCCTTTTTGAAGTCGGTTAAAAAAGAAAACAAACAATATCAAAGAAAAATCGCGTATTATTTCAAAGTTACAGAAATGAATTCCAAACAAAGACCTGACAAAAGAATATGGTGTATCACACTCGACAATTTCAACCATTTGGAAAGAAAGGAAGAAAATTCAAATCCTTTATGACAATTTTTTTTTTTTTTTTTTGTGAAAATGAAAATGAAGCCAGAGTAAAGAATATCTATCACTGGTTCTTACAACTATCGGTTTTTACGACTAAATTTGAGTAGTCCTTTCGATGTCGTTATAACACATTTTGACTGTATTATTATTGTATGTTTATGAAATTTATTTTAAGTGCCCATTATGGCAATAGCATGGTTAGAGGTTGTGATTTGACCCTAAAAAAGAAAAGCGAAATTAAAACACTGCTACAGCACACTAGTCATTCTCAAAGGTAGATAGCAGATATTGCTGGTGTTTCTAAATCGGCAGATAACAAAATAAAAAGAAATTGGACTTGAATCGGCCAATAACTCCCCAAAGAAAAGTTCATTGCGGACGAAAACGCATCACAACCCCACGTACAGACCGAAAAATTCGGGATATCTGTATAGAAAATAGAAAAAAAGTGCAACCCAGATGGTTCAGGAGTTAGGAATTATGATATCCAAAAGAAATGTACAGCGTAGGATAGCAGAGGCAGGACTGGCAGGACATCGTCCCGCAAAAAAACCGAGGCGAACAGAAAAAACATATTATATAATAAACCATAAGACTGTTGAGGACTGGAGTAAGGTCAAATTGTATAAATATTGATATTTTCATCAGTTTAAAATACCAATGTAAGCAACTATAAATTTTTTACAGGTGTGTTTCTCAGATGAATCGTCATTTGAAATTTTAGCCGACAAGAGCAGCTTTGTCAGACTACGCCCAGGTGAAAAATACCACATAAACTGCATTGTAGAGAGGGTAAAACACCCTGTTAAGGTAATGGTGTGGTCAGTTATATGCGTCAAAGGGATTGGGCGCCTTTACATCACCCAGGGAACCACGAAACCACCACTGCGTCCAATGCGGGGAGGACACGGCGCAGCACACGCTCTCCGAGTGTGTAGCTTGGAAGGAGCAGCGCCGTGTCCTCACAAATGAAGTAGGAGGCGACCTGTCACTGCCGGCAGTAGTGCGGAGGATGGTCGGCAGCTCAGAGTCGTGGGACGCGGTGGTGTCCTTCTGCGAGGACGTGATGTCGCAGAAGGAAGCTGCGGAACGGGAGAGGGAGTTATCAACTCCCTTCCCGGGCCGCAGAAGACGCACAGGGCGCCGAGGAAGGGCGGATAACGCCCTCTTCCGCCCCCCATGAATGGGTCCAGGGGCGAGAGACATGGGGAAGTCCCCGCCCCCCATTGATGGACCCCGAGGCGGAGGCGCGCGCGAGTGTCGGCGCGCGCCTTTTGAGGCGATGCACGGGGTAGTTTAACACCCCACTACCCCGTGCAGGAGACGAGGCCTGGACAGACCGGGACAGCACGAGGGTGTGGGGCCGTGGAAGAATTTAGACTCCCGCGGCCCCACGCGCGCTCGTGATAGGAGACACACCGGGGTGGTTTTAGTCAGTAAAAGTCTGACATACCCCGTCGCCCACCCCAGGGCGGCGGGCATCCTATGAGGATTTCCACCCCGGAGAAAAAAAAAAAAAAGGGAACCATGAAACAAGGCTAGTACAGGCAAGTTTTACAAAATCGCTTATTGCCGACACTTGAAGAGTGGTTTCCAGACAGTGAAGAATTTGTGTTTATGCACGATTCAGCAGCGTGCCATAAAGACAGGAGCGTAACCAAGTTCCTGGCAGACCACAGCATCCCAGTTCCAAATCATTTTGATATTGGCACATTATTTTGTACTAGAAGCAAAACTGGTTTTAATGTAAACACAAATCTATGGTCTCTGGCGTTTAAATAAAATGAGTAAAACAAAGAAAAAAACATACATATTTATTATTATATGTTTTAACGTGTTTTTACCAATGAAAAGTATTCCAAAACACAATAATTGCTGTCATCATCTGATTCCAAATATTCTTCGTGTAAAAGTATTTTCATTGTCAGCTGCGTCACTAACAACGTCTCCGCTACTGCTGTCATCAGCCTGCTACCTACGCTTAGGCGAATAAGTGACTCATCTATATCTTGATATAGGGTTCTGTTATAATATACAATGCTCCTAAACGGCAACCCTAAGTAAACTGCTGACCATGCATCAGTTGTTTACTTGGTTTTTACTGAGAATCGGTGAGGTACTGACGTCAATCAAATGTTTCGTAAGCATTTTCCGTCGATGCGCATAGCTCAGTTTGGCTTAAGGGTTTGATGTGGACATATCCTATTTTAATCGGCCAATTTTGTTATCTTTTCTTTAAAATATATTTCTAGTTTGTAATAAAAGTGTTTTTTTAAAAAGATTCCCATCATCCCACCCCATAACAGTTCACTCTCACATTTTCCTGGAATTTTAAAAATAATAATATGTGATTTCGATCAGAAGATACTCGTAGATAGCACTAATTTTAATTCCGAGCATGATATAATTCAGTTTTAAAATTAGTGCTAAATTAAATCACCTAAAGTATCAAAACTGTGCTAGTAGCACACCAATATGGTCTACTTATATTTGCAATCTAACCTATAAATGCACAATATAAACAATCCTCATCTTAGTCATAAAATCGTTTACTTAGTAAATTTGAAACTTCTAATAGATAAAAAACAATAACATGATTACATACCTGTTTTAGCAACTGTTCAAGCATAAATATTATCCATATTTGATCAAATTTGTCCAGCTTGGTGTACTAACAAACATTGATGATAAACTTTAAAAATAATTTCCCGAGCTCCACTCCGGTTTGTTTTGCTCATATTTAACACATTTCATCGATGTTTTGTCTAAATATAATTGAAAATTAATACAAATTCAATAAATAACAAGCCACAAAACAAATCGATGACATCCGATGTACTAAGATTTAGTAAAATTTTAATTAGAATTTTTAATTCCAGAAACATTCATTTTCACGACTAGACCAGTTATAATTAATTTAATTAAAATATTTCAGCAATGCTGTGGCCCTAATAATTTGGCAACCCACTTTTCACAAGACACATTACCACGACTGCAATCCCTGTAGTGTTAGGTTACTCAGACCTCTACCTACATAGGCTATATATAGTCTGTAGGTACATCATATTTCACCTATTATAATTTTATGTCTTATAATAGGGAATGTGTCAGCTATTATATTTGAAAATACTTTGGACATAGCATCCGTGATCGTAAGTTAACTGGAGCAATCCCAACATCAATGGTTATGACTTAGAAATTACTTAAATACGCCTTTTCGTCAGTATAATGAAAAAATGGAGATGTCATATCTCCCAAATTGTTCACTGCTACGTTGGTTGATGTCTTCAAGCTCCTGGACTGGAAAGGACTTGGCATTAACATTAACGGCGAGTACATCACTAATCTCCGTTTTGCTGATGATATCGTGGACTCGTGATCATGGCGGAGACCCTGGAGATTTGAACAAAATGCTCAATGACCTCAGCAGAGCTTACCAACAAGTGGGTCTAAGAATGAACATGGGTAAGACGATGATCATGTCGAACTCTCATGTCGCACCCACTCCAATTCTAGTTGGTTGCTCTGCACTCGAAGTTGTTGAAGAGTATACAACGTGTAACATAAAGGGTATATACATACCAAGGGCATGGCATCTTTACATGATATCAAATGATATCGGAAGGTTTTCAACTCAAAATAAAATACTCAAAAAATTTATACTAAATTTTCGGTTCCGTGTGTTTCTTTAATTCAAATCATAACAAACGTGCACCACACTACATACGTTAATAACTACTCGTTACACGTCACATTACTTGGCAAAATCACGATAAATGTCTTCAAAAATTCTGTCCGCCTAGTATGGTAGTAGCCTATCACAGGCGGTGCTTTTTCTCGTAACTTCCTAACATAAAGAGATAGGATTAAAAAACCGTTCCAATATCGATTGATATCATGTAAAGATGTCATGCCCTTGGTATGTATATACCCTTTATGTTACACGTTGTATATACGTGGGACAAACAGTCCAACTAGGTAGGTCCAATTTCGAGAAAGAGGTGTCTCGTCGAATCCAGCTCAGCTGGGCAGCGTTCGGGACGCTGCGCTACATCTTCTCGTCGTCCAAGATACCACAGTGTCTCAAGACTAAAGTCTTTGACCAGTGTGTGCAGTAATGACTTATGGAACTGAAATGTGGTCGCTGACAATTGGCCTCATACGAAGGCTCAGAGTCACACAAAGGGCAATGGAAAGAGCTATGCTAGGAGTTTCTCTGCGTGATCGACTCAAAAATGAGGAGATCCGAAGAAGAACCAAAGTCACCGACATAGCTATTTGAGTCGCTAAACTTAAGTGGCAGTGGGCAAGGCACATTGCTCGTAGAACCGATGGCCGATAAGACAATAGGGTTCTGGAGTGGCGGCCACGTATACTGCAAAAAGCAGCATAGGGAGGCCCCAACAAGGTGGACCGATGACCTGGTGAAGGTCGCGGGAAGCCGATGGATGCGGGCAGCACAAGACCGGTCATCGTGGAAAGCCTTGGGGGAGGCCTTTATTATATATTGGAGGCCAGTGGACATCTATAGGCTGAAGAAGAAGAAGAATGAAGAAATACAGACTTAATGAATACAGATTAAAATCCTACTAGTGACAAACCTAGACGCAGGTAAAGTTATGTCACACAAGTTCCTAAAACACTGCACAAGATTGCCTACTAAGTGTTTTTAAATGAAATCCAATTCTTTTCATAAAAAACATGATTCAATATAGAAAATTTCTACACATAAAAGTTACAGGACACAAAAAAACGACACTCTCCTACTGGTTTTTATCGCACAACTGATAGAGTATGAAAAAAATTATGAATATGCTGCCCTAATAACGTAAAATCAGGTACTACCAAATGGTGAAAAACTAAAATATAATAAGCAAACGTGAAATATCATGGTTGAAACAAAATGGGTTAATTTCGGCTTCTTGGTAAAGTTGCAGCATTTTACGGCAATTGATTGTTATTTATAAAAATGTGTCTGAAGCAGGACAGCAGTCTCGCCATTGATAACGACCACGTTACGAGCGAAATCGGTTTTAAAGCCATGCCGATACATTTATAGTAATATTTGATAGTCTCGACTCAAAATTGTTGATTATCCTCGGTATTCTACCGAACTTAGTAACAAACTTGACGAATTTTAATTTGCCTTTGAAATAACCGCGCTAGGTACGTAAATACGTTCTTTGTTTCTAGACTTGCGTTTGGCGTAAGGATCCGATTTAACGATGGGCAGTTAGCGACAGGGTCGTAAGCAATATCGAGACTACTAGGCGCCAGACTTGCCTTAAATGAATGTGATGCATAACGTATTGGGTAGGTGAGTACCAGTACTTACTCACCTGTTATTCTATGTATTCTTTGGTTTGAAAATAATGCTGTATATCCCATGACATGTGAACCTAAACTGTGCCCCATTAAATGCATAATCTTTCCGTCTACTTGGTAGGTTCTTGCAATAGAGTCTAACAGTGTTGCTGTTTTCTTCCCCACATATCTAGTACTAAATGCTGACCATGGATAAGCCGGGTTTTTAGCTAATTCACTCCAATCAATAGTAATGACATTGAAATCGTAGTTTCTTAAGAAAGCCTCCTTTATTTTCTGAAGCCATTCAGTCTTTTCGTGGGAGAACCACCCATGCGTCACAACCTTGATTTCATTTGATGGGTTAAAGTATTGGCTTGTGAATAGTTCATTGTTTTCGGGAATTTCCAATTTTTCTGCTTCAGTGTTCCGTCTACAACAGAAATGTGAGGGATAGATTTCAATATTGTTCGTGTTGTTCTTTCCTTAAAAGCACAGACTCTATTCTATATGGTCCTTACGTGATTTGACCAAGATTATGTCTGGACTAAGAGACTGGCCATGATTTTGTTTCGGTGTTTCTTCTCAGAGTGTCTGCTAATAATGCCGACCTCTTCTAGATTTTAACATATGATTGACATATAAAAGTGTTGGTGCAAACTAAGTTACCTAGTGCAATTAAGTTATTGCATACACCAATTGGTTGTCTTCGGTAATTCCAATTTCCAATCGTGACAATCAGGGCGTCACCGTCGCCCTGCGTCGGTGCCTTATATTAAACATTGCTCACCTGGTGTACAAGTAAAAGTAGGCGTCTCCAAAAATCATTCCACGCGTTTCCTGTGGTAGAGTAGAGAAGTTCATGGTGTGGGTATTGCCTTCGTCGTCGTAGAAGTAAATCCATTCGTCTCCGTATTCGGGTCCTTGTTCATTTTCATACGGAAGAGCAGTTGTATAGGAGACTAATTTTCATAGTACGAAAAAAAAAAAAACATAATTTCAAAGTACAAACGTGTAGCTGTTGAGTGAAGCTGTGTTTTAAGTTAACTTATATCTTCGAACAGACATTGAGATCGTACCTAATACAAGGCAATGATCATAACCATGTATCATTGCAATAGGGCCCAAACTGGTAATAGGTGTGCAGTAGGTGTCTAAGGGGTTTAAATCTCATTTCAGCAATTGAATAAAAACTCTGCACAAAATTTTGTAGGACATGCTTATTTTATTTCTGCTTCTGGGCAACTCATTTTATCAATGCGCAATAAGTCAGTGTAATGTTCATAACTAGAGATAAACCTAGAGGGCGTTGCATACCGAATCCTTTAAGTTCTTATAAGTAGAACCGACCGGATTTTGATTCCCCGTTCCATAGTTTTGCCGCAAACAATTTTATACACGCTAGATTTCCCAAGCGCCGCGGCAAAATACCTACAGGTGCCAGAATATAGCGCTGTTCTTGACTGTTTTCATAAAAGTGTGTTTTGAAAGAAGTCGACCGTGTTTATTTATATCCGTTTGGGTTTTTATTTTTTTCTTGGTGTGGGAAATCATCAAATGACATCTCTCGCTCTGGGCGGAGTGGAAGTGTCAGTGTCAGACTTTTACTGACTGAAACCCCGTGTTTCTTCACTTGCGTGTGCGACTGCCAGGGCCACGGTTTCTTGTTTGTTTTTTGTTTGTTTGTTGAAGCCGTACGGAGGACGGGTCTGAGCAGTTATGTTGCGGTGTGTGCTGGGTACGATGCGCCAAGTGTTGTTGTGTCGGGAGTTTGGTCGTTGTGGGTCTCCACATCAATCTCCCTCTGGCGCAGCATCGTTGGTCGTGTTGTTGGGTTTAACATTGCACCACCTCGCTCAACTGCCGTCTTCCTTCCTATTCACTAAGTTTTTTAAGTGAATGGGTTTAATAAACTAGCGCGCTTTACCATCAACGATTGCATCACTGCTTACCATCAGGCGGGATTGCAGTCAAGCGCTAGTTTATGCCACTGCTCACCGCAGCCCTGCACCTACGGTGGCTGGGAGTTCAGTGTCGTCTCCCGACCAGGGCGTCTCCTGCGCCGGCTAGTGGCTTGGGGGCGCTGGGATTCGCGATGCCTCACGCACTCCGCCTCCTCCTTTGTCAGCATCACTGCTTCGCAGAAAGAGGTGACGGCCTGCCGTGCACTCTCGCTCCGGACCATGGCCTGGACCAGTGTCGGACGCGAGAGATCGCCGCCGATCGCCTCTACGAGGAGACGGCGGTGCTCTACCCAAGCCGGGCCAGACCTCGACCGTATGCTCCACCGTGTCCACAGGGCGATACACACAATGGTGACACCCTGGCGTTTCCTCCCGCCTAATACGGAATTGGAACCTCCCGAAACAACCGTGTCTGGTGAGTCAGGCGGAAGGTGAGGGCGCCGTGGCGCCTCTCTAGCCACTCCTTAAAGACGGGACTTACCACCGTTGCTATTGTGCCGTGCCCATCCGTTTGGGTACCTTACAATTAACTTTGTATTGTAACCAAATACTGAATTAAAAATGAATTTTCGGTGCATTTATATTGATAACAGACTATTTTAAGAAAAAAGTAAATTTGCTTGAAATAATTAATTCTACTCATAGATTGTTTTACAATAATTAAGATATTATTGAATTTAATTTACTTATAAGGTTTGATTAGGTTGGGGTGTATAGCCATTTACGGCCTATGTCATTTGACAGTATGCCTAGTGCATATACAAATAGCTTTTAACGGAATAATTACATATAGTATTATCGATCCTACATGAATAAGTAGTAGGTATAATATGTACACTGTTTGTTACTAAAAACTAAGTACAGACGACAGCACATCAAGCTACTGTAATCTGTCAGATTTCTTTATTAGATTTTCAACTTTATCTTTGAAGCATTAAGGTTTAAGGTTGATTGGGAAAATTTGACGGTTTGGGTTAGCTTGACCTGCTGTCGCCCGTACTTACTGGCTACTAATAAATTGTTTCTAAAATTCATGAAGTAGCGAAGTTTTGAATGATTTCAATATTTACCTAATAAGCACTTGTATATAAGTAACAGCCTGGAAATCATTTTCTCCACGTGTATGCGGTGGGACACCAAGACTTCGACTAATTTAGGATAGCTCTTTACTATCCTGAACATGTGTGTATATTTCTCTTATCAGAAGGCATGTTTTACCATTTTTTATCAGTTAAGTCTACTAGTATACCTATTACATTATGATAGTTATGACTTCCTCCTGAAGTACACACCTAATATAATGTAATTTTTTGAGCAGTTAAATATAGCCCAACTTCACCCCACCTTCTTTAATATTATTCCATCCCGAATAAAACAGTAATTGTATTTTAATTTAGCATGTAACTGACCTAATTTTAACACGCCTTTGGCTTCACTTGTAACTTAACTATATAATAAAATAATAATCTATAAATAATAAAATAATAATTGGGAGTTAATTTTAACCTAGTTTTGTCTTATCGAAATGATTTTTTTATGCATACACTCATTTTTCCTCCAATACCGTAGTTACATGAGATTTTATACAGGGTGTATCTGACATCGTAACGTAAACTTCGCGAAAAGGCTAGACCGCATGCCACTAATAAGGTTACAGAAATAAAACTGTCGGTTCGGCCTTTGAACGTTGCAAGCGTGCCGCCGTGCGTGTTTGTAGGTATGACGTTAACACCTGATGTGAACTCTATTAAATCAACTGATAGGAAAGTTTTCGAGTCAGAAAAAAATTGCATATTTTTTTTAATCAAGAAAAAGCCGACGATTAATTCCACCACTGAGGGGTTTCGAATCATGATTCTGAACCCCCTGTGGAATCAGTATATACTGGATCCATGGTAGGTACTCGTTTGTTAGTACACCCTTTATATCTGCTTGCTATATATGTTTCATAGATCTTTTTCATCCGTGGGCGGCCTCATGAACTATAATAGATATATTGTACATAGCTGTTGTAGAAAAAGGTGTACAATCTGTAAACACAAAAAAATACCCAAGTAGGTATACATTGTAACGACAGTTAAGAATTATCGCCACGGTGCAATATTAAGTATTTAGATAGTTAATATTGCACTACAATAGGTATTTAAGGGATTCATTAGTTTCCAATGACATTTATGAATAAACAAGTCAGTCCTGGGGGGGCAAGTCAGGTCTTGCAGTCAGGCCTGGGGGCGCAAGTCCAGTTTTTAGCTTTTTAGAGTGATTGCACGCAGTATTTTTGGCAATAACACCGTACATTTTGTCAGTATCTACTGCGTAGTTTATTTAAAAGTTAGAGATAAGTCCGGGGAGTTCATACATTGCACATCTATGCATTCCATACCATAGGGGACGACGACGCGTTATTTTTTCTTGGGTTAAATTGGTTACGTAGACTAGAATAGAATGCTTTTTTATGTACATTATATAAATTCATTTTATCTTGAATAAAATTCCTCGTTCTTTTTTAATTTATTGTGTGATTACTGATGACATATAAGAACCCCAGATACGGACAACCGTCGATGGTAAAAATTAAAAACCATCTTTAAAAAAAAATTAAATATATCCTCAATAGATAGACAAGGTTAGAGAAAAACAATTTCCTTCTGTTTAAAAAAATAAAATACTCTATTACTGATATTGATTGTATTTTCTGACTCCTTGTTTTATAAAAACATGCAATATGTGGTTAGGTACCTATAGCGTGTGGCTTGTTCCGCACACTGTATATATATATTACATTAGGTACATTTTGTGGCGTTTCTGTACTTGTTTTCCAGATTACTATATGTATTATACCTATCTACAGCACAAGTCTGTGCTACAGTTAATTTCTTGCAAAAATGCAGCTCCAGGTAGAAATAATACAACAATATAATCATAGCAACGTTATTGTATTTTTATTTTTTTGAATTGAATCCTTTTAGTGCTTACACAGTAAACACATGATCTCAACACTTATAACTAAAAATATTCTATAAATGAAATTGGATATTTACTCGAGTTATAAAAATGTTGCTTGTGCATATTTTGTTTTCAATCGAGGCAACTTATTGTGGATTCATTGGAATAACAGTTACAAGTGCTCAGTATGATATTTTGAAGATTCGATTATTTTATAATATCACTTATTGTGCTGAGATATTGTGCATTATGCCTTAAGTTTTTAATATTTGGGTGCCCTGTTTCACCGCAATACATTCTGCCAATGTGCAATAACTTCGTTTACTTACTTTCCTTTATACAAACTGATACATACGATTTAGTTACATTAATCTAAAATATTGCTATCTTTTTCATTTTAGTCTAGAAATTGTCGAATGATGCTTGGGCTATTTTATTCAGCAATGCTTTTCTTAGCCTTCATTTAGATTTATGAAATAATTGGACGATACAAGTTGAGTGTGTAGACCGTTGAATAAATTCTAGTGCATCGATAGTGTCTAACTTCAGTGTACTCTGACATCGACAGAATTCAGACAAATAGGAGGCAGTCATATCCAATAATTATCTGTAAAGGTTAAAATAAGTGAAAATGCGATTTTTAATGAAAATTTTAGTATGTAAAGGAAGGATAATTTTATAATGGAAAAGACTAGATATCACATGGTTTGAGCTATATGTATATATTACTCTGGTTTCTTACTCTTGTACGTACAATTATAATAAATTTGTCAAAATAATACCTAAGTAGGTACATACGTTGTGAACAGCTCACGTTAATTGAATTTCAAGTCTTGGTGGTTGTTACAATGATCGCATTTAAATATAATTTCAGTTAAACGAGTGATTTAGGCATTATAATATAAAACCTACGCAAACTAGTCGAATGTAGTCGTGCACCTACGTATTGTGTGCAATATCTGTGGTCGCTTTATATCACTCGCCGAATGACATGAAATCAATAAAACAAATATTTACAATTCTATAAGTATTATACTAAAAGATCAATCTTTAAAAAACAGGACTATTATTTTTAGTTTCGTGATATGCCCGCCACGGTCAATAAAACAACAAGAAATTCGAGTTAGGCACCTGCACTACTACTGGCCACACGGCCACAACGTAAGCTTGCCCAAGAATTATAGTTTACAGTAGGTACTCTACTCTTGTCTCGATTTACAAATGGCAAAGTATACATTTCTATACCAAAGCATAATAAATTCGCATTAAACAATCGTGTTTCCGAAATTTACCGATAATATTTCTTACAGTTGGTCAGTCGAAAATATTGAGCATATACATACATAATTATTTTAACATATTATAATTTATTTATATTGAACAGTGGATAATTTATTGCACAAATTGTCGATCCTAATATTCTAGTGTATGCTATGGCGGAAGTTACTTAGAGAACGAGTAAAAAAAAAAAACAAAACAAGGGTCTATTGTGTCGTTATACGTAGCTTAACTCTACACCGTCATCAGCAGTGAACTAATGATGCGCTTGTTCGCTGTCCTTGACGTAACAATACACATTGCGGACGACAGGGCGTGTCGAGACGCACGGCATGCGGGAGTGCAACTCACGCGCAGCCCCGACACGCCGCGTGCCTCCTGACGCAACGCGCCGTATTCCTCCGTATCAGACGCTTCCATGCACGCACATATATAACTACACCTTATGATACCTACCTATCTATTTGTTATGAGTAATTTATTCCAATTTCTTTAAAGCGTACATTTTTATACTTATTTATAGGAGGTCCTTAACTCGATATTCGATTAAAAAACGTTCTGCGTTACAAACAATAGGTACAAAAAGTGCGACGTGCATGCAAGGAAATATCTAAGAGCACATTTGACACAATAAGTAAACCTAATAACGAAAATAATACTAAACAGTCTTGGTTTTGACTGGTCAACTACATAGGTGGGATTACTTGAGGAACCGATAAGTAAATTATTATTATTCTTGTGATAACGAACACAATCATTGTTATCTCTTAGTGAATTGTAGAAAAAGGTTAAAAAAAATTACATACAAAATTCATTAAAAAAAAATCTTACTCAATAGGTATATGTTAAGTTCAAAACAATTGACTGAACCTTTGCGATTACTTTGGGCATTGACACATCAAGTCGCATCGTCATAAATTATCAGGTAGGTAAGTCATCATCAGCCACACAAGAATAAAAAGTAAGTTAATCATCAATATAAACAATACGTAATATAAACGTGGGAAGTTCCTAAGTCGGCAGTGTTCAATGGCGACAGTGACGAGTGCCTCACAAGTAGTCACAAGCACTGGCAAACAGTTCTTCAGAATCTCAATCATACCACACCACACTTAAATAAATAAATGTAAGTATATAATATCTAATATGTTTTTACATATGTACAGTTGTTCCTTTTAAATTATTGTAACTACATAAATAAAAATAAATTTGTACTTGTAAAATAATAATTAATTTAAAAATGTCAAACAAAACTGAGTTTATACGTTTTGTATCAATCTAAATTATTTCTAAAATCTACTTAATGATTATTTTGTTGTATATTATAAACGAGCAGTCGGGAATGGCGACCGAATGCGTAGGAGACGTCCGTCTGTGGCGTTCGACTAGCGTTCGTCTATGGCGCCCGATTGGCGTCCGGCTGTGGCGCCTGACTGGGCCGCCTTAGAGCCAAGCGTTGACGTCGTACCACTCGCGCACTCGAGCACCAGTCGCGGCTGCTCTTTTAGTAAATCGTTATTCGTAATTAGTTACAATAATAACTACAATATAATGTTGGTATGAGCGGTGTCGTGGATGCTTCCCCGCTCATACCTAAAGCGTTAAGGTGAACGTCTCTCGCACTGGCTGCTCGCCGGGCACACGCCCACATTTTAAATATAAAACAATATTATGATCTGTATATGGCACATTCTGTTCATAGTAATCACTTTCAGCTTTTAATACCTAAAATAGCCTAACGGTAGTCGTATGTATATTTATATAGCTTTATAATGGAAGTGCCTGTGTTTTGTCGTTTAGTTCTAATTTTGCCACGTTTATTTAATGAAGCGTCCGCACCGTCATGCGTGAGGTTACTCCGAACAATTAATTGACATATTTTATTAGATAGGAAAGCAGACAGTGCGAGCAAGAAACGCCACAGCATCCACTTTTATACGTACATTATTAAAGTCGCAAATATTCTTGTGCGACTTAAGTCATCATTTTCTAAGTATCTAGTATTTATAATATCGGTCACTGGCGGCGTGGTTGTAACGCCAGTTACCTGGTGGGATCTTTTAACACTACATAAACAGTGAACGTACCAAATCAATATCTACTTTCGAATAGCCCCCGTTTTGTGGATTCTCGGGCTCTATTAAATGATGCATTTTTACCGACATTCAAAACTGATTGTCGCCCATCGTTCGTGCCCGATATTGATTAATTTATGCTCAAGCTAAAGTGTTATGCAAATAATAATGATTTACTTGCAGAAGTAAAATTCAGGTTGGTAATATTACTTCACCAAATCTAGGTATGTAAAATATGAAGTTCAGATCTATAAATCAGGCAAGGGAACGGGTCGGTGGGAATTAAAGAGAACGTTTTAGAGCTAGTAGCTCGAAATGATCGGTGTCGCGGTAGTCAGCAGACAGTCTCGGCAGGCGCAGGCGGTGAGTGGGCCAGCGCAGCCAGCGGCGACAGCGGAGACAGCGGCGACAGCGGTGGCGGCGGCGCCAGTGGTTCCGGCGAGCGACGCCGCAGCGCCTGGCGCTTGCGGAACTCAAGGAACTCTTCCTTCATGGCGCGTACTCGAGCTTCTACGTCGTCGCGGGAAGGGCGCACGCGAGTGCGCTCCGGCGTCGATGGCGTCGGAGTACGCGTGGCGCGATCCCACTCATAGTGCACGTCTACAGAGCCCGCGTCGCCCACCTCGCCAGAGCCGGGCCGTGGCGGCGGTGCTGGTGGCGGCGGCCGGTACGGCGGCGGCCGCCACTCGGCGAGGCTGCCCGTGCGACTGCTGCGATTGTGTTGCGAGGACGAAGCGTTTTTACTGCCGAAGCCACTGGACGATGATCGACTTTCGGGCGAGGCTTCGTGTGGAGGTGGCGGCAAATCCGTAACGGCTCGTGGGCGAGCGTGCCGCGGCAGAGGTCGTGCGCGCGGTCTGGCGAGATGCCCGGAGATGGCGCGTGTCGGGTCGTGAGCGCTCTGTCGCAGGGATCGCAGCCGGAAGGGAGACGGAGGCGTCGGGAACGAGCCGTCGGCGGAGCTCGGGAAGGGCACGGAACTAAGGTCGGACACGTGGAGCGGCGACCAGGGTGTCCAGGCGGCCGCCCACGGAGGCCACGGCGGCCATGGCGGCCAGTGCAGCGCCAGCGCTGGCGACGAGGCGCGGAACAGCGGTGGCGCGGCAGACGGCCGCAGGGGCGCGCGCAGACGCGGCAGGAAACCGCCGTCATCGGAAGAGGAGGGCGCAGGCGAGGGCGCAGGCGACGCGGAGGGCGCGGCCGATACGCGGCGCACCGGCACCCAATACCGTGCCTCGCCGCCGCAGCGCGACGCCGGCCATACCCAATTTGCAGTAAAGCGCAAACACTGCACTATACTCGATATTCCGCGTTCTCTAAATCTGTATGAATACAACAAATATGTTAGCTATGTGTACCATCAATACCTATAAATGTCTTGAAAATACATCAGTGTATACATATAGCTCCTTTGACCAATAAGCTACTTACATACACGATATGACAAGAGATTAATCAGCTTAATATGTAGGTACAACTGACCTGATTTCCTGTTAAAGCAGCGTGAATGCAGTGAATAAGAATTAGAGTTGTTCAAAAGGACCAGAATATTTAATTAATTATGTACAACTAATAGGCACATCTACCTAGGTACTCACTTCTTAAAAGGCACTTGAGTGCTATCTGCGGCGCGGAGGTCTGTCAGTCGCGCGGCTACCATGTTGTATGCTGCAATCGGATAATTTCTGGACATTAACGTAGTGGAGTGGTGCTCCGCCCCGACCCAGCTACGGCCGCCGCCCGCCACCCTCGCTATGTACCACCACCACCCACCATATTGTCAACGAAAACACAACGAGCACTGGAATGGACTCTTACAAGTTACTTTTTGGGATTCGTTTTATCACCTGAAATGTTGCCGTTACGATATCTATTCTAGCTTAAATTATTTTTAGAAAAGTAAAAGATTCCCACTCTTTAGAGTGCCAGTGCGAAGTATCGGTGGTTCTTTCCAGTGCGCGTTCTTATGATGATGAAACTATGCAATAATGACGCGACATGATGATGACTACAAGCAGAATATGAAGAACCATAATTCCCACAGTTGCAATGAACTTGTTACCTATCATGTTATTATGGACGATATTTGCTGCGTAAATGTGGAATGGCCTTACCTACGTGAAATAATTTGGTGGATTTGCTAAATTAATTTTATTCATTGATTTAAAGAAAGCCAAAGTTTTATTACATACAAACCTCTTATGTTTGTTATCATTATGTTTATAGTAGCTGTCTATGCCCACGAGATAAAATTAGAAGATGCACGAAAAACAGCTAAGTATATCTGATAGCAGTCTATAGTATCTACTTATGAAACAAGATTAGTCTGTAGAGCTAAGGCAACATTCGGCTCTTAATGTTTATGCTGAGAAGCAGCCCTACTGCTTTATTTTGGTATTACTTGATATTACATGATACAAAAAAATGCATTATTCACTTAAACTTAACGCATGCAAAAAGGTTACAAGGGAAATGCCAATGTTTGGGTGAATTAAGCAGATAATATACAAACGAATATGTAATTTGCCGACAATATGGTAAGTTATGTACCCAAGGAAGTCTACCTATGTTCAACAAACGCGTTATCTATGTAAACAGCCTGTGGAACTTTTGTCGTTTATAATAATGGTAACTGATTAAATTTTTGTTACGAAATTGCAACCACCAAGTCGGTATCACATTTTTAGTCCAACTGAACTGAAAGATCCGTCAAGTGTCAGTGGGTTGTGGGTTGACTTATTTATTGCTCAAATCATCATCGAAATATTTATTTTGTACTACGATTTGATTAAAATATGAAGTACTTAAGTAACTAGTAGAATATATTTAACCCTTAACTTTTTTTCAGTCTGTGGAAACAGATATTTTGACATGACGCTACGTAATCATTTAAGTATATTTGATCGTTTTACGGTTAAAGTATGCAACGCAAGAGAGGTCGTTTTAACCATCAAAGTTTTAGAAATACTATGGCATTAGTAAGTTCCATAAAAGCTAGCATGTCTATGAAGGCAAAATCGCGGGATAACTAGCGCCGGCAGCGGACTAGCGGCCGCTCGTGTGACGCCTCTCACCTTTCTCCTGCTTACGTCGTTTACGTTTGTTGCAGATCTTGACGGCACACACCGATAGGATGATGGCCACGATGAAGAACAGGATACCGCCCACCACGCCCGCCGTGATCGCTTTGTGCTTCACGCGCGCCGGCACCGGGAACTTCACCTCCTCGGAGCTCTCGTAACTCGTGGCTGAGTTAGCCAGCACTCGGAAGTAATACGTACGACCACCGACTAGGTTTTTAACTGAAACGTTTCGTTAAGGTTGCTGGGATGAACATTGCATTGCGTTGTTATGTGATCCTGGTTATTAGTACACGATGATACTTACATCTATTAGTGCATAAGTTAAGAAAGAAGTAAGGAACTCGATATCTAAGCTTAAAAATATTTTGATGAACTAAACAAGCTGGAATCGGACGAATAAAATTAAGTCATTGACTTTCGACGAATTGATTGTATCTGTTGTCTGGTAGTCAACGTCTTAAATAATCTAGGTAATAGATACCTGGTCCCAAAAAACAAACACAGACACTTAGGAAATAAAATTATGATCTCAAATTAGAATAATGTAGATAATACAAAGTATTGTTAACCCGGCGTCACTGAGGCAGGGTCATTATGACCCTGCACTTTTTGTTTACGAAAAATTTGTTAGAAGCAATTGCCGCACACAATCGTCGCTCTCAGTAGCTGCAGGTAAGTATCATTCCTCCTCTTCGTGCGTGGTCTAATCATAGCGGTAATTGAGGAATCTTTAGACACTGACGAAAATGAAACTTGTGAAAGAATTTACTGGAGAAACATATGTGTAAAGATTATCCCTACAAAAAAGATAGAAAGACCAGTGACGTATTTAATACTTGCCATAAGTTTATTAGCACTGTACCCTGTCTTATTGTAAAAACTTTAGTGAAAATCTAATTCAAAAATACTGATTCATATATTATGAAAGTTTCTGATATTATGCGATTAAAATTCCAAAGATATAAAGATTAGGTAGTATAGATTTGATTTATGTATATTTTTTTAAAGAAACGACATTATTTTTTTTTATAAAAAAACAATTAGAACACATAGTTACATTTTGTTTCATAATCAACCAGTCTTAAAGAAAGTAAAAAATAAAAATTATTCCCCTTAATACCAATGTGTTTTATTGCTGCAACTGATTATGTATACTGTATATATTATAAATATTAAATTTTACAAATTATAAATTATTTTATACTAGGCAAAATAGTAACAATTGTAACAGGGTCATAATGACCCACCTCAACGTCAGTGTTACATTTTTCGCCACAATGCTGCCGGGTTAAACGTAAGATATGTATAGTACATTGGCGCCGATTCTGTTGTTCACAAACTAAACTAATTTTAAGTTATGTGCATCTTTTTCTTTCCATTTCGTTAAGAAAAGGATAGAAGATAAAATGTCAGTTTAGACTTGTCAAATTAGTGCGCTCCTGACGTAAACTGGCGTATTTTAGTCGCCATGTTTATAATCGCGTCTAAACTGTCTATGGAGTATCTTAATTTGACAGGATTAAATTAAAATGTTATCTTCTATTCTTTTCTTAACGAAATGGAAAGAAAAAATTGCACGTAACTTAAAATTAGTTTAGTTTGTGAACAACATTATCGGCGTCATTGTCTATCTACGAGTATACCCATAATGGTCCACTGGAAGGACTAAGTCCGGAAACCAAACCCATAACATAGAACCTGTCTGTAAGTATGTATATAGCATGTGTCTCAAATTGGCTTTAATAATTCGTTGCTCAACAGTCAATACCTACCAACCTTAAATTATCTTAGAAGAATACTAGATAAATGGCATTTTTGTTGTTGATCCTAACTATTTATTAGTTTTATTTCATGTGAGGGCAAACCACAAATAGTAGTAAATCCAGAAATTTCATATATTCTCATGAAAAATCCTAATAAGTGCGTGTCATAAATGTAGTTAGTACAGGGCAGCTTGTGTATCATAATTTACCCAAATAGCTGGTCTCCTCGGGTCGAATCTGCCCTCTGTTGAGCGTCTTCCACTGCGCATCAGTTCGGTATTTGATGGTGTAGTACTGCACCAGGTGCGCGCGCTCCAGTGGCGCCTGCCACGTGATGAGGAACCCGTTGTGCACCTCCGTCACCGTAAGGTTGCGCGGAGGACCAGACTTCGGACCTATGTTTAAGAGAGCTATAGTCATATGGTCCTTTGAGCCTGGGTTACCAGTGAAAGACTTGATGTGGTAGATGATGAAACGAGACTAACTTGATATAAAATAATGCCATGTTATAGCATGCATATCTGATAAATATGGTCACAAAATTAATAAATGTGAATATTTAAATAAATCGAACTGAAAAATAATTATTTATCTACACTATAAATACTTAGTTGAAATATAAAATTAACCTAAGTATTCGTTAAAATTATGAGTCAATTAACAGAAATTAGAATAGAGATTAGCAACTGTTACATATAAAAAAACATAAAACATATAATTATGTAAGTAGCACAAAATACAAACAACACACAATTAAAATATCGTAAGCCATGCACTAACTACAATGTACACAGAGTCAAGTCTAGCCTATAGACTAAGATTTATCTAAATGAGTCTACTTGAAACAACATATCGAACTACCTACATGGATGATTGTTATATATGATGAAGTTAGTGATTACTGTGCAACATTTGTGGGTATATACCAGAGCCTTCGGGTGCGTTTTGGAATATTTTTTCGTCTACAGGCCCCGCCGGGGTGGGAGCCGCCTTCGGTTTGGCGCCTACATCTACAAAATGCAATCTTAAGTTATACAACCCACCTGAAATCCAATCAGACCCTGTAACTGGAACCTTTCCTCAATTTATCTATTATTTAGTTTTTTGAACATAATCTTATCCCTGTCGACATAAAAGTTAACAAGCAATCCACAACCCACACCTGTTGTGCACACGGATAATATTTTGTTAATAATATAGAGTAGACTAAGATTATTTCGTATTATACATATAAGTAAAGTCCCGCCACACATATAGATTAGACTGTAGCACTTACCGAGAGTTCTTATTGTAATAGCTTTACTCATCATGCCTTCTCCTATCGTATTCTTGCTATTTACTTGAAACTCATACGTTGTACCAGGCTGGAGCCGATTAATTGTGACCTGTGTGCAAACAACAACTTTATACGTCGTTCTTTGAAAAAAATAAAAAAATTTGACAACTGGAAACCTAGATATAAACTTGTTTTTCTTCTTTGAAATTGTTTCGTCAATGCTGATTGTCAAGTATCCGAACGAAAAGTATCTTGAATAAACTTTACACACCTTACGATAACATTTTACCCGACTATCTAAAGATCATTATTCATTTTGGTCCTCAGAGCCAAAGGTTTCGCACTAATCGACGCTACGGCGTAAACATTCTACGAAACGTCTTTCAAATAGGTACTGTTGGTAATATAACGACGGCTACGCTCATTTTAAATTTAGTATCTAACTGTGCAGTTTATGCTAGACTTTTTTCCCTTTACTTCGTCTAATAAATTATTGATTTTTGTAAGTAGGTTTATACAATTTTTTTACACTCCAGTTGCTGTTTCTCATTCTACTACTCTGACAACAAACGCCGAAACGTGCTCAGCGACTCTCTTTTAACGTCGAGACATAATCTTGGTCAGTTAAACAAAATTAATATCACTGACGTGAAGTTTTGGGCATTTTAGGAATTGTCCCCTCAAGGTCTATCGGTACCCTACATGGCACATTTTCCAAAACTTTAAATGAATGATGATTTTTATTTCGAACCAAAGAATCTATAAGGTGTTAGTAAAATTGTATCAATAAACAACTTATTATCTAGTGTTACCAATCACCCTCCGCGCATTTGCTTTACAATAGGTTACTATGACAAAAAAAAAACTAATTAGTCCGTCAGTTAGATTTCCAAACAAATATTAGACTCTTATTTTTTCTTTTTTCATATAAACAAAAAATGAAGACGACACAGTGCGTTGAAAACTCGTGTGACGTCACTGCACGCTACACTTTTTAGCCAGCACTGACGTCACCAGCCAACACTCCTGATCTTTGATGCCTTTTATATTTGTAAATTTTTATTGATTTGATAATGAATCAATGATTTGCCCTATATTAACCTCCCATGTGAAATCACAACTCTCCCCACAACAGCATGGTTTCTGTAACAACAAATCCACCGTTACCAACTTGGTATCATACCTTGACGATATCGGTATGAGCCTTGATTCTGGCCAGCAAGTCGATGCCCTGTATACTGACTTTAGCAGCGCTTTTGATAAAGTCGATCATGAAATCTTGCTGCTAAAACTGCATTATCTTGGCATACACGGACAACTGCTGGAGTGGTTCAGATCGTATCTGTGCGGGCGAATACAAAGAGTGGTGGCAAACGGTTATCAGTCTCCAGAGTATATCACAACCTCTGGTGTGCCCCAAGGTTCTCACACCGGCCCAATTCTCTTCGTTATATTCATTAATGACATAGTAAATTGCATCAAACACAGCCAATGTTCCTTATTTGCCGATGACCTTAAAATCTATCGTCCAATAAATTCCCTAGAGGACATTGCTCTACTCCAAACGGATCTGCACTCAATACAGCGTTGGTGTGTGGAGAATGGGATGGTTCTGAACGCTAGTAAATGTTATCACATAACATTCACAAGGAAAAAACACCCCATACCATCAAATTACTCGCTCAATGGTACGTTACTGCAAAACATCAAAAGCATACGGGATCTAGGTGTAGTACTTAGCAGTGATCTCTCATTTACCACACACATTAATAATGTTATTAAAAAAGCAATGAAAATGGTCGGGTTTATCGGCAGAGTTGGCAAGGAGTTTAAGGGAACCTTGGCGCTGAAAGTGCTCTTTAAAGCTTTTGTGCGCAGCCTCGTAGAATATGCATCTCCCGCCTGGAGTCCGACATATAATACCTATATAGACCGAATCGAGCGCGTTCAGAAAAAAATGACGAGATACTTGCGATTTAAAGATCACAAGTGCCCATTTCAAGCCGATTACTCAGAACGGCTAAAGTACTTTCAATTAGACTCGTTGAAACAACGCAGAGCTCTAAATGATTTAACAACTCTATATAAAATTGTAAACGGACTAACATCAACCTCAGATCTCCTTAGTAAAGTAAACGTAAATGTGCCTCGTCATTCACATCTCCGGTCAAGGCGCTCCTCTGAGACATTTGCCACTAAGCCGTGTCGCACAAATCTGGGCCACCATGCTCCCTTAAACAGAATGTTGGCTTGCTACAACAGAGCTTGTTCGATCGACAGAAGCATCGACATTTTCTTTGATAGTATGCCAATATTTAAATCTAAAATTAAAAGGATTGTCCTGTAATCAGCTGCCTACATCAACTGTCACTTTAATAAATATTAACCACTTTAATATTGATTTTATTGATTTTATATTATTTTATTGATTTTATCTCATTTATGAATAATTATTCACTATAATTTAATTTTAATTCAATTTTAGTTTAATTGTAATATATATGTTTTGATGAATGAAATTAGTAATAATTAGATCTCTTATTGTGAATGTTGTGTATGCCTATAAGTGATGTATTTACACAAAACTGAAGACCTGTGATTGCTTTTTATGCTAACATTATTGTAAATATGTCGTTGGTGTGCCAAAATAAATAAATAAATAAATAAATCAAATAAAAAATACGTATCCAATATTTTTCTATAATCTGAATGACGGACTAAATAGAATCATTTTTTTTTTACCCAGGAAATATCCCTATTGGAGACTCAAAACTCTCCACTACAGTTCTCAGAATGCTGTTGCAACTGTCTCACTCTCCTCAGGAGTGACAATCCTGCAGCAAACATTGCTGATGCGCTGCAGTAGCGAGGAAGTCCCAACAACAAACTGATGCTATTTTTTTTTTACTGGACGCGAAGGACATTCAGCGACTACATCCAGCAAAACTTTGCTTATTAACGTCTAAAATCCACTAAGTTGATATAGTAAAAACAAAACCTATTCTGTAGGTAACCATTACGCGACCTAGACAAGTCGATAGACTCCTCTTATATGAAATCTATTCGTACAATGGCACGTATTTCGACATACAAAATGACAGCTGACAAACATAACACTGTCTTTGAACAACATCGTATTCGGGTAAAACACTTTAAATACTCACAGAAGTAGCACCAGATGGCGTAACTGGGACCTTAGTCCACTCGGAGAAACCGGCCTCTCTGTACCAGATGGTGTAGTCTTGCTTGTAGTCGGGTCCACCGGCGTATCCTGGCTGCCAACGCAGCGTCACTTGGAACTCCGTCGCCGTTCCTGACACATTGTACGGCGCGTGCGGCTGTGTTCCCTCGATCACTAACTGCGTGTCGGCTACTATTGTTGCCACCTGAAGAGGACGTTTATTAGTTAGCGTTGTTGTGTAATGAATACGAATACTGTTAGTAGCGCAACACTCCCCATGTGAGAAGTGATGAAGTGCGGGCGATTTGAGGGACTGTCTATTTTATTGTCTTTGGTCTTATGTAATTTTGACGTTCGTACTAAGTGCTAATTATTGGCTAAATTTCTTTAAATTACTTTATAGTATTTTAGAGAGTTCTTACGTATAATTTTTTTTTGAGAAATATGCTTTTCAAAGGGACTAAAAGTTGCAATATTTTAATTAAAACACATTTGGTTACACCCGCTAGTCAGAATCTTGGTGTAACCAGCTTTACCTCTTTGTAAGACTGGTTGTCTTAATAAGTGACTTACCTCGTTGGAGGCGACGCACTGGTATATGCCGAAGTCTTGCCTGCGCAGCGTGTCGATGGTGATGTTGCCGCCCAAAGCGCGCACGCGGCTCTTCTGCAACGGCAGACCGTCGCGCCGCCGCCACACCACACTCGGCCGCTGCGTGCCCTCCGCCTCCTGAGCTTCGCAGTGCATCTCCACTGACTCGCCCACCTGGCAGGAATATTGGCACGCCATTAGTACTCTGCCAACATCGAAGGGGATGGTAGCAACTACCACTGAAGAAAGTCAAGTAATAGAATACTTTAGTAAAAAAATATTAAGTATTCGAGATTACAACAGTATCTTTAGCACCAATTAGGCCGGTTTACCATTTAATAATTTCTCTGGAAACATATTAGGTATACAAGATAAACTTAATTATTAAGCAAATAAAAACCCGATTGCAATAATATACCTAACTGTAAAGTATGGAAAAATCAAAATGAATTAAGAATTTTTATTTTATTATTTTTACATACGTATGTACGTATACTTAATGTATGATTTTGGCGTTCAATAAAGTATAACTATATCTATAAGAAATTATGTCTGAATCTAAATAAGTATACCTAGTATATCTATTATCTCTTTTTTTATACGTATGTATTTCCTTTTTATTTGTTTATATAAGTATGTAAAAAAACGCTCCTTTCTTTGGTATTCGGGTAAAAAGTAAACAGGCTTTCTTAACAATTCAAAAAGCCTATAATAGAATAGGATAGAATACTTATATTTCAGATCGGAGTCCATAAGGTTAGTAACAATCTTACTTAACTTTTAGTGTTAGTAGGTTACAGACACAGATATACATAAAATCAACTTAAAACTTGGCGTGAAGCTGCATCCACCTCTGCCACATGGGAAAATCCCACCGATCCGCGAACACACTGAGAATACTGTTGTTACTGCGGCGAACACGCGTCATCAGGAATGCGCATCTACTCCTAATAATGGCAGTAAAATCATTAATATTATTATCATCTACAAACATCCCTGACGCACTACAACGCCACGGCAGCCTCAACAGCACCCTCAGTGCGTTATTATATTGAACACGTAGATCGCTGTATGCCCGCTGAGTGGAACTAAAACTAGTTATGTAGCAGTGTCTGAGTTAATTGACTGAAGCACTAAGGCAAATGGCAGCAAGTGATTTTTAAAGAATTACCTAGGTAAGTTACATATTCGGAGAGGAAGAATCCTGCAGGGTATCATTTAATACTTAATATAAATTATAACAGGTAATTTCGGACAATGGCACATTTAAACTTTAATTTACCTTTCTTTGGTACAAAGGTTCTGGTTCCACTGTGAACACTGGTGGTTTACGAACTAATACCTCCATCGGACCTGAAAAATCAAACCATTGTTAGTTTCCTTCCAAATAATGTCTTAATTTTTTTCACACTTCCTTGTTGAAATATTGTCTCTCTTACCTGAAGACCCTTGAGTTCCTTGCGCGTTATAAGGCGTACAAGTGTATCGACCCTGATGATTTTGGTTGACTCTCGTGAACAGCAAGGATCCGTTGTTCATGATCACGATATCCTTGGTTTGGTAGGGTTCCAGCAGCCGCTTGTCCTTCGTCCACGTCACGTACTGGAGGGGAGGGTTTGCCTTTATGTAACACTGCACCACACCGGCCAGTCGGAAGGGAAGGTATTGCACGGTTGGAGTAAACGTTACTTTTGCTGGATCTGTAGAAATAACGTTGCGTCAAGAATGCTAATATTGACAAAATAATCTGTCCAAAATGGAAATATTTCATTTTAAGAGTGCGTCAAGTACAATATTAAAACTTTAGCTGTCACAAAGATTTTTAACTCATAACACTTCAGCTAATAACACAAAATCAAACTGTACTCAGTTACCTTAAAGCGAAAATGCTAGGGGAATTAAAATATTTTGAGTAACATGCAAAAGAAAATAATTCGACAAAATCTTACATTCAACATTCAAATAGGCCGAAGCGCTCTGTGGGTCTCCAATTCCGTTAGATACTTCACAGAGGTATTGTCCCGAGTCGTCAGCCGCCACAGGGTTGATGACGAGCGCGCCGTCTCTTCGGATGGTGACCCTGGTTTCCAGCGCCGCCACCTCGGCCACGGGAGCACCCTCACGGAACCATTTCACTGTCACGTTTCCAGGTAAAGCCTTCGCTTCGCAGGAAAACTGTACTTTCTCTCCTTCTAGCTTCGTTTGGTTTGTTGGCGGCATCTGATGAAAAGTAACAATGAGAATTATGTATTTTTTACATGAAAGGTATAGGTACCTCTAATGAATATAATCCTTGATACAAAAACTGTGCATTCCTTGACTTTTGTGCTGGATAACAACCATTAGTTAATTCAATCGATGTGTTACTTAGATCAGCAATTTATGATCATAATTTGTTGCCAGGTTTCGTTATCCTTTTTATTACTCTAAGAGTCAGCATCGGGTTTTAGCAATGCATACCTACGTATCTAATAATTATGGTGTATGACTTTGATTGTTTGACAAAATATGTATTCGTACTGACAAATAAACGTTTGAAATGTTTTTTTAAGGTTGGTCCGCATTGCTAAAAGACCCTGAATGGTTTTATAAACATTAAAGACCATTTTGGTCGGCAAAATCTTCTTTTGTAATCAGGACAGAATTAAACTCACTGTAATAACAGCTCCTCCAGCGATAATGACGCGCGCAGTATGCGACACCTGGCCCTCGCCATTCCTCGCAATGCATGTGTAGTCGCCGATGTCCTCGTGGCGAATGTTGCTGATGCGCAGCTCCGTCCCATCGTTGAAGATGCCGACAGTGCCTGAAGGCTCCACCGGGTTCGCGTCCTTGTACCACAGGATTTCCGGCGTGGGCGTGCCCTCCGCCTGGCAGTTGAGGATTATAGCGTCTCCTGCAATTGAAAGGTACGTGTTAGTTATCTTTAAGAGATGTTCTTATTTACTTTACACTCCATTAAATCATTATTTATTATGTAGCCAAAAGAGTAATAAGCAAATTTATTAAAGTCAATAATACAGACTAATCCAATCCATTACGGGATAATTATTTTAAATTTAAAATGGTGTGGCTTTGTACTTTATAAAAGTCCATTTCTCTTTCATAGTGTTTGTTATTGTAATAATATAACTACTTTGGTTATGTTATATATGTGAGATATTTATGAGTTATCTAAACATCATAGGACCTTTCAAATACTCACTCTACATTGGAAAACTCACCTAAATTAACGTAAATAATGTCTTCCGGTGTGATGGAGAAGCGTGGTGGCGCGTGCACGTCCAAGTGGAACCAGGTGCCATTTTTGTGCTGGTTTGGTGACCGGTTGAGGAACACCACCTTACACTCGTACCAACCCTGGTGAAAGAAGCGAAAACTATTACTCACAAAAGCATTTAAATGTACATATTACTCTTAAGATCACTTCAAACATGTTGGCCACGAATGTGTCAAGAAAGTAGTTACCTGGTCAGACTCCCGAATATTGGTGAGGTTGAGGCTGGCGGCGCCGTAGGGGGAGTCCGGCGCCACGCGTGACACCCGGCCCTCGTAGCCCTCGCCGCTGTGCGTCGGGTAGCTCTCGTACCAGATGTAGATCGGGATGTCCTGTCCCTACACACACATGCCCACATGTTAATGCCTGAGCAGTACTGATGCGAACTTGTTAAGACTACCACTTAGATTACATACAGCTAAATACTTATATACTAAATACTTCTCGCCGCATAATTGGTCGTGGCACTACGCACTTCCAACTCTGTCTAAAGCTTTCAAGACGATGCGATGCGTTTTCACAAAACAGACAGAACCAGACGCTGGATCTTGTAACGTAGCGTGCAATTCAGTCACAAATGCACACAGAAGTCATTTTGGTTTTATGGTTACAAGATTCAAAACTATCTACATAAAGAAAGAAAACTACTGAAGCATGCAAGGATGATAAACAAATCATGGAACTCATTACGCGTACCTACAGATCTCACTAAGCTCGTATTTGCTCATAAGTCGAGTCATTATATTTACCTTTGAAGGTGATACATAATAAATCATGTATTCAAACATCGTTATTAAGCGTTATAATGAACGCTTAGTCAATATTCAATAGGATACATACAATCGTGCATGCAGAAAGTGAAAACAGGGAAACTTAAGCGTTTCTACAGCATGCAACAAAGTAGGTAAGTAGATCAACTGTGCAATCACTTGAATGAGTTACAATACAAAGTATATAAAGTAAGTTCTACTATTGCCGACAGTGCGTGGGAGAAGCCCACAGCCACAGGAAGAGAGAAACAGACAGAACCGCCGCCAGTGCGCGAGAGTGCGCGTGCCCCGTGTCAGCCGTGTAAGCGATAGTGCGCCCGAGACGATCTCAGAATAACAACGGTGCACCCAAATAAAATAATAGGAGGAAAAAATCTTATTGTACATGTAAAGTGGCGTGTATGTGTATGTTCGTATCTAACGGGGGTCTGCTGCTCTCTCGGACTCGCTTTGAAGGCCTTTATCACTGTGGGTATGTCGAACCGGTCTGTGACGAGCGCGGTAGGTACACGAGGCAATACGCAGAAGAGGCAGAGATACACAAAAGGCGTGCGGAGGGCGCGCGCGGGGCGAGGGCGCTGGGGCGGCGCCCCCGGCCCGCGGCGCCCGCGCTTTACCACTAGCACGGGACAATACGAGGTGTCGGAGCCGACACAGACGAGATATACTTTACATTCTGCGGGGCGCGTCGCGCGGACGAGCCGACCTTTACTGAACAGAAACACACACACGGTAGATGAGCAGCGTTGTATTGTAAGAGTGGAGTGTGGACCGTCGTACCGTTTCGCCTACCTTCTTCTCCCACTGCAACACGTACGGCACCGGGATGTCTTCCGGAAAGTCCACCTGGCAGTTGAACACCACGCTCTCGCCGAGGATCGCCGTGATGTGCACAGCATCTTGGTGGTCTTGGTGGCAGGTTACTACGCGGGCAAAGTAAATAAATATGTTAACTGATCAATGCTCAAAAGATTCTAATCTGTTTAGCAGGACCCAGAAATGACTTAGTCTCAATGATAGTCAAGTTTTTAAAAGACATGTGTATCTAATGATTTATGTTACCGGGTTGGTAGTTAAGGGTGCAAGACAGCATAGTATACTACCTGGCAGGTAAACTAGCAGCAGTAGGAGCAAGCCGGCGGCGATGTGCGGCGGTTGCACGGCGCGCCAGCCCATGCCTGCGCTCCCATGTCACGGCCGCGCGCGGCGACTCATCGTTGATGCATCACCTGGCAAAACACAAAAGCTGCATTTGGATCAACTGCTTTTTAAAATAAGCAGGAGAATTATAGCGGCCGATAATAGCTGTTATCGGCCGCTATTATTCTCCTGCGCTTGTTATTTAGCTTACTACCAACCTAACCTAAATACCATCAATAATTTTTGACGTTTACGATGAATAAGACACGTAGTTAATTTAGATGGTTGGAAGGCGAAGGCCAATATTTAAGAACGCAAGAAAAAGCCGAAAATAGCTAATGTTGCAGAAATAAACTTGGCCAGGCAAAGGTCCCCCACCCGCGGAGTAAATGTTTATGATATTAACCTAACTAAAGTCTGGAGTTGCGATATGGACAGTCGACTTGATTCACGATGCTTTTACATCCGTTTATCAAATTAAATTACCCGGTCAATAGTTAATACATACTTATTTTTTCATTTGAGTTTGAGCAGAATCTCCCCATCATCAAAATCGTTGCAAATCAGTGTCACACGTTTGTGACACGCGTTTCGACAACACGGGACGGGTTTCACGTCTTATGATTTTCAATTATTCTTTAAAAAAATCTACTTATTTTGTTATTGATTCATGTCGTAAATCAGCAGCACAATTATCCCTTTAAATTTGACGAGGACGCTAAATGACAGCTTGTATAGTTGAAGACCGGAGTAGGTATAGTAGGTACATAATTAATTATAGGAATAGGTACGGTTTTCGTATACTGTGGAAGACAACCTGCAGCATCTCTGTAGGTACTTTATTTGTCATGCATGTGTTACTCTATATTTTGCCAGAGTAATCATAAATGCCGCGACTCATTTTAAATTCCATAAATAATCGAGCGACGAATGTCTGTTCAGACAATTTCCTATGCTGATGTGTTTTAGTTATTTAAGTTGTATTGCATTGGCGGCGTACTGCAGCGTCTAGTGTGTTGATTTTGGAATCTCATCAGTCGGCCTGGAAAGGAGGTGGGCTTTTCCACTGATCACAGACGTTCTGCAAACTCTCGCCAGTGGCTCCAAGTAGCTGTAGTGCATACAGCGGCCACACTCCAGTAAACCGCATCCGCTCGCGGGCTAAACCTGGTCGAGGGCGTGTGCCGGTGAGGCAGGTTTTGCAGCGGATACCTCCCACTTAGTGCATGAAGTCTATCTCGGTGGGAAAGGCAACTCATCGCAGATATGCAACGAGCTTGGCAGACCCTGCGGGATAGCATATGGCCTGGTGGATGGCTTAGGGAGATCATAGAGGACAGAGTTATCATTGGCCAGACACATCATCTGAACCAATCTCCGGTTGTATCGGTCTCTCCGTTCCACTGGATCAAGGTGAGTGAAGACAAGAGTGCGCAACTGACTGCTTCCGAATATAGACTCCGATCTGATGATAAGTCTCGCAGCGAAGGGTCGAGGTAGAGAGGTCCGGTTTGACGCAGAACGGGCTTTGTCTGAGACCTGCACGCGGGCGGCTCCAAGGGTGTTCCCAGAATACTGTGGTCGTTCCTTCTCTGATCTGGGGTGATAGAGGGGCTCGGCAGCATTTGGAGTGATAAAATCAATATGTCGGAAATGAACGTGAAAATAGGAAGAATTTTTTTTATACAGGAAGGCTGCTATTATATACCTCACACATATACGTATAAATAAGCCAACATATTATCTATTAATTGGCTATTGTAATTTGCGTACTATATGTAGTTTAAGCTTATTGTAATAGCTCGACGCAAAACAAGAGAAACTTCCTTCATCTTGAAGGAACTCGTCAATCGTTGGAAGTTAAATATGGAGTTGTTATGACGGTCATTTCAGCAATTTTATAACAACTGTATATTTCTGCTTATGGCATTATACTAATAAATGTACTAATTTGAGTTATCATCTCCCTGTATATCAATCCCTTCTTATGTATTTGTGAAACTAAAACCTTTATGGGAATATTACTGTCTATATTTTCTATTTTCCAATATTTTAAAATTACTCGACAGAACACAAAATAAAGGTAACGTGCTTTTTTTAGGGAAACCCCCAAGTAATCGTTACAAAAAAAAATAATAAAAAATTGTGAAGACTTAACTCCTTGTTAAATTTGTCAATTACCTTAAGATTTGTAATGGCGACAGTTTAAACGACGAGTAAAGTCAAGGTGAATCCCGTTTTGGTAACTTATTGCTGTTTATATCATCATCATCATCAACCTTTTATCGTCCCACTGCTGGGCGTTTTTTTGAGCGTAATCACCACGCTTGCTCAATGCGGGTTGGCGATTTCAGACTTAAAGTCCGGGTTTCCTCAAGATGTTTTCCTTCACCTTTTAATCAGTTATTGGTGATCAAGATATACAAGTATGTAACTTTTCTAAGTTATATGTACTTTTTAAGTAATGTTTTATATAGCGGTTAATTATTTCTTATATCATTAATGGTTATTTTTTTTTATATTACGTCAAATTTCTAATCTACTCAACCTGTCGCAGTCCACTGTCAAACACGATGATTTGAACGAGCCATATTACATAGTAATACGTACTGGTACCCAAAACTGCCTAAGCTTAAATATTCCCACTGGTCTGATCGTGCTTCGGAAAGCACGTTAAGCCGTTGGTCCCGGTTGCCATAGGAACATCTAATGGCTGTCGTTACGGGTTGTTGGAGCCCTCAAAAGTCCAACAATTGGTCTAACTGTAATGCTTCGATGTCGTCTTCGGGTTGTGGAGGTCAGACGGCAGTCGCTTCACGGAAAATATAGAAGTTTAGCCAAAATCAGCAGTACAGCGGACCCCAGACTCCAAAGCTGAAAAAGCTTCGGATGCGACTAGGATTGACGCTGAGAAGATGATGATGACCCAAAACCGTCTAAGCCTAATAAAAATTGAGTTAACTCTTTGTAGTTAAAGTAACTAAATATACAAAACGTCAACTCCTTAAAAGAATGTTTAATTTTTGAATATTAATCCTGAAACTAATGGATCTCTACAATTACTTATGTAAATTTTGTTGCTTATCAAGCACCAGACTAAAGAATCCGTATTGCAATAACAAGTTATTATTCCTGATATAATATTTCGGTTAATTGTCAAAGTAAGTAATTACGCAATTAACTACACTCGTATATAAATATCATACATTTTAGCATAGTCGATAAGCTGGGCGGTGTATGAAAGGTGGGTGGCCTTTGAACCGGGCTCGTCCTTGGACTATTTCCCGTGGCTAGTAATTGCACTGCATCACGACATATAATCGACCTACACCCCAGCCCCTACAGACTGCTATAACCGTCAATATATAACGATGCTTACATACCAAGCTTTTATTTATAGGCATGTACCTATTCGTTGCATTATAAATTTACTTCGTCGAGTGCCTGCCTCCGTGGCGTAGCGGTAGCAAACGCGGCCGATGCGCAAGGAGGCGCGGGTTCGATTCCCCGCACAGTGCAAATATTTGTATGCATGAATATGAATATTTGCACTGGTCTGGTCGTGCCTCGGAAAGCACGTTAAGCCGTTGGTCCCGGTTGCCATACGAACATCTAGTGGCAGTCGGTACGGGTTGTTGGAGCCCTCAAAGTGTAACAATCGTTCTAACTGCAATGCTTAGATATCGCCTTCGGGTTGTGGAGGTCAGACGGCAGTCGCTTTACGGAAAATATCGAAGTTTAGCCAAAATCAGCAGTTAGACTGGTAAAGCGGACCCCAGACTCCAAAGCTACGGATGCGACTGGGATTAACGCTGAAATGTTGTTGATGAATTACGGTTACTATTGTGTGATCTTTACTAGTGAGTTTTGTAAATTAAGAATACTGTTTGTATAAGTCAAATGATCACTTTTCTCCCATCATTATAAAAGTAACTCTATTTTAAAAGTGAACACTATGAAAAGTGCAAAGTTAACGTTATGACTAGAATTACAGTAATTTTGTTTATGCAAAATGAATTGCGGCAGGTCCTTGGCCTGAATCAAACAATAAAATAAATTAACATAATAATCTAGGAAGCTGATGTCCGTTCGAATAAATATTTCATTTTATAAAACGATTTTAAACAGTTTCAAAACGTACTTTTTTAGATGATTTTTGAATTTTACTTGAGGGAGGTTCGACCAGAGGCACCCCTATAAATATTATAATCATTTATTTATTCAGATAACATGCGGCATGCGTAACACCCCATTCAATTAAACGAGTTCGGATACAACTGTTTCCTTAAATAAGAATAGGGTGCTTCCATCATCATAGGTAACCGTAGTTTCACAAAAGACTTTCTATAAAAAAATTTTATTTGAATAACAAAAATGGGTTTGTGACTTTTGTGATACATAAATATGGATTTTATGAGCCGATACCATGCTTTTACCTTAAGTCAATGTGTAGAGTTATGGGTATTTAGCTAAAAGAAGTGCTTTTTAAAATGTTAACATTGATCAGTTTTTTACTTCATAGCTGACAGACACTAGGGTAAGATTATCCTATTATATTGTTGTACTATTTGGATAAGTGAATTCATCTAAGGTAACCTAGCAGTCTACGCGTCATTGAATTCTAAATAATCTATAAGATTGCATAACTTCAAGCTCGTATCTTTGGTTTTAAATCTAAGGTGGTTCCTTAGGTGTCGCCGAAACAAGAAGATTTAACTTCTTCGTGTTTGCACAACCGCGTAGATGTTTTATTTGACAAAAAACTACATTTGTGTGCGTTTTGAGACCTACCAGAATAATTCACGTTGTATCTGAGACAAGTTTTCAAAAAAACTAAAAAAAAAAAATGAAATTTGTATTTCATATTAACACAAAAAGTCCATGTTATTTTCATTGTTTTTATTAAACACATATAGTATGACATAGTACCAAGATAAAATAATAACTGATTATAACTTTCTACAACGAATACAATTGCAATGAGCTTAAACTTAGAATTCACAAATTCACTTGTAACCATTGCTCTTATTAGCTCGAAAAGTCACTAAACATATCGCTAATCACTAGTTAACTTTAAGCAGCGTTTATGAATAAGGGGATACTCACTAAATTAAAGTTTCTTTAATTATAGGTTTCTTATTTCTTCCATAAATATATAAAAATAACGCCACTGAGTTTATGTTGAGCTATCACGGAAAAGTACGTTTTCTCTCTTATTAAGGGATCAACCCGCCATTGAAGTGTAAAAAGTATCCCCTGAAATTATTCAGGATATTCTTTTTACACTTCTTGTAGTAAGGAATTTATGCGATTCCAAAATAAGTATTCATTAATGATAACAGAGAAATATCTGCATATGAATTAATTGTGTAAAAATATGATTATCAAAAACAAAGGCAAAATAGGGCAGATGACGGGCAAGGGGAGCAAGAATTGTGACGTGCTCCGAGCGAACGAGCAGCTGGGGCTGCGAGCAGTCGGACGGCCGTGCTAGGCCGGCTGAGCGGTCAGCGGATGCTGCGGCACACCGAGCTATCGATTTTCCTACCTTATCGTCGCGCGGTTCGAGCGAGAGCGGGAGCGCGCGGCGAGTGTGGTCGTGCTGACGGGGACAGTGCGGCGCTCTCGTAGGGTGCGGGGCTCCGTCATCTGTGGAGGGCGGTCATGGGCTCGCGGCGGCGATACGCGTGCGAGGCGTCGCGCGGCGGGCCGGGCACTGCCCGCCCGCGCCCAATGTGTATTGATCGGTGCGCGCGCAAGCCGCCGCCCTCGCACATGAATGGTCCCCGGTGGAAGCTCACGTGCTCGCCGGCCTGGCCTGCTGTGTGACCTCCGCGCTACCACTACGTCCTCACTGCATGTCGATACTCCCCACGCTCATATTACACGACGATCATTTAGTCTAAAAATTGGATAGCCCACATCGTTCCCAATAATAAGATCACTTTTAAAGCAATTGATTTCACAGTTCAAAAATAATTTAGTTTCTAATGGCTACAACGTAAAATATTCCAAGGTTTAATATAAAATATTCTCCGTGAAATAAAAAAAATACATTTATTTTTTATTTTTTATCGCAGTTTGGATTTGATAGGATTGCATGATTAATGGCAACTATTCTCTCGGAAATATATTTTAATTGTACAGAATAAAATCTATAACTTGACAATTGCCTGGTAGTCGATGCCTTCTATAGTAATCATAATGGAGCATTCAACGACTGCTTTATGAGTGTGGCGCGAGGGGAGGTTGACGCTCTATGCGCCTATATCGCCAATATGCGCCTTAATGCGCTGTCACTGATCACAGAAAATCCCTTCCACAGTTTTATACAACGGGCACTGATTACTTCCCGTAATACGCTACCAGATTCGATGACGACGCACAAAAGTATTTCACCCACATTGTCATATTTTCTGCCCATAGCCTTAGCAGATAATGGAAAGTTTATTTTTAAATAATAAAACAAAGGCTTGTTGTTACCTAAAACAGGTTATCGATAACCGTTACTTTAATATACAGAAAAAACCATGAGAAATGCGTAAGCACTGACTACGCCAGCTATGCTGTTTCAGATATCCATTATTTATTATCTAAATTAGATTCAGATAAAAGTCTAATGGGATTATCAGAAGATTATTTTGATCTTATTGAATCTAAGTAAAGAATAATGTCTAGTTATTTATTTATTTCATAGTGTTAAAGTGTCACCTTCCTACTTAATGGTAATCATGTATTGATTTAATGGACATTTCAGAATATTCAGAACTAAAATATATAGAATAACCCAAAAAAATTGTCGCTTTATTTCTAGCTGTGTGAAATAGCGTTAGCGTAGAAGTTGCCGCGACTACGCTTCGCTACGCGTTGCTACGCGGCGCGGCCTACGCCGCGTCTACGACATTCTTATACATTTTTGTTTTTGTAATAAACAAAGTGCTGAATTTATTAAATGAATATTAAATAAAATGTGTTATTAATTATTACGGAACGTGCTTTTAATTAAAATTACACACTCAAATGTACTCCAAATACAAGATTTCGGTAAGTAAATAAAAAGATAATGGTAAAAAGCTTTTTTAGAGGTTAACGAGGCAGTTAAGTAGAAACGTTTTCCTTTTCAAAACATAGATAAATCCTAAGAATTGAAACGTTCTTTGTTTTATACAACAGGGAATAACTTGCGTCTGTATTTATATTTTTTAACTAAGCATCCGCTCTAGAGCCGTGTTCGTGAAAATACATTTTGCTGCCCTTCCCTCTTGGGGGTCGTATTTCGAAAAATCTTTTCATTGTGCGTGCAAAGAATACATTGAGATTAAAGCCACGTTAGACATGACTTTAACGCGTTGACAGTTTCTTCCTGTCGAACTTTTTTATTTCCAAATGCATATGAATACAAGTAGGCATTTATCTTTTAACAGGTCTTTGGTTACACAGTTATTCGTTCTAATTTTTCAAAATACGAGTATGTTGATTATGTTTATCAAGTACAACCAATAGTATAAAATCTGCTTTTAGATCTTCACAGATAACTTTGTCGTTGCGATGCGACGATACGAACACAAAACAAGCTATGTTCAAGTAATTCTGTGACGTACGAACAAGGTGTCCGTGCACATACGTGGAGTGTTGCCAGCCAGCTAACCTATCATGAAAGCCTATCACTCGTACACGCGAATATCATACGTTCCCCCAAGCAGTGGCTCGAAACGCCTCCAGCGCTGCACTCCGAATAAAAATACACGCGTTTTAGTTCAAAACAAGAACCTATATTTAAATGCGCTTTTGCCAATAAAATAAGCATACACATGCTCGTGAAAATAATGAAGGGATATTTTTGTAGAAAGTTTTCCGTGTGATTATCATAAGCTTCGAGAACTTTTTATTACTGCTGCACGTACTATTATGAATTTACACAACTGTAAATGGGATTTATAAATAGGTACCTATTCAGAATTTCAGGGATACAAAAACGTAATCCTTTTCGTCGACAGTTTCGTCATAATTTTGCAAGCTAGTGTAGAGAAAAGATTACCTTCTCCAGTTTCTAAGCGAACCCTTCCGCGACTGTGTTGCGGCAGAAATATCATGTAGGTACACACTACACACATATCAAGCTATTTCGTGACCGGAATGAGTGATGGAAGACGGGAACCGGTCGGGTTGGCGCAGGAAGGGACGCCCAGTAAAATGACTTTCTCACCGAAAATACTACACGCCGCCTTTTATATTTTATAGACATTTCATATCACCATTTCTGTTCGAGGCGCCCGAAATATAATAAATAGTTGCCGATAAATTTGAAGTATACGTGTGTATCGTGTAGCTCGCACATATTTGTACACACACACACACACACATAGCTATCAATAGTGTAACACATTCATCAGGATATGTCCTGGTGTTGCTAAATGTTAAAAAGAATGAGTTAAACAGAGATATATCACGTGGAATTACTGTGATAGGCACGTCGCTTCATAAATTTGCAAACAGATATAAAGTTTACATTGGGTTCTGAAATGCAGAATGCAGTTAAATAATGCAGCAAGCGAGTCAGTGCAGTGTCGTCGACGCGATGCCTGCGATGTCTGTCTCCCTTTATCATACAGCACGAGCAGTATTTAAGTAATAAGGTACAGTTAACTTTAGTTTAATGTTTCGTGCTATCGTGCTGACATAATTATTGTATTAATATAAGTAGAAGCATTCGTGATCAATAGCAAAGAAAAAGTACCAAACTGCTCATCGAATAGAAAATGTAGGTATACGTATACTGAACACGTAAATCAAATATGAATGTAGAGATACACGACATACATGCACAGGTAGTTTACGTGTCGAGTAGGTACGTGTTCAATATAACATGGTATTCAAAAAGTGTGTCACAGCAAACGACGACATTTTTTAAAGTATTCTAGTATACCGAATATAAGTTTGAGTTTAAAGGTTTAAGAACATTACCCGTGAAGGAATCTTATTACTCTTTTGTCGCGGCATGCAAGTTTAAAGTAGAGAATTCAGAAGAGTGATCGACAAAGTTGTGGCTGTCGCGACCAAAACGGATTACTCGTTCAGCCTTCTCCGCTCCATGGCTCCCGGGAATATCGCAACGATAACGCGATTATTTGAGCTCGTCCAAGTTGAGGGGACATACTAACCTTATCGAGAGCCTTGCCCGGGCTCCTGTTGGCCGAGCTGAGTGCCACTAGTTAGCGTTTCGCATTTGAGTGTGACGTCAACGGATACCGCACGCGGCCAACTTGATTCCGACCAATTATGCTCTGGAACTGCAGTTACGGCCAATTATGAGTTTGTTCGAGTTGCAATGATACCCGAATCTAATTACGTGCACGTATAGAAGATCGTAGCAGCCTCAGTGTTGGGTACTTATCTACTGGCGTAGTCTTGCTCAAGGTTCTATTGTTTTATGCTCACCGGTCCCATCTCCATTTTATAAGTAAAGACAAAGATTTGTGCTCGGCCAGTGCTCTTCCCTCACGTCACTCAATAAATGTGCCAAATTGAGCGCAAATATTCACGAGACCCTTATCTCTGTGTAATGAAATGAGTGGCGTGTATAAATTGCCCTGTAGGCCCCTACATCTGCACTACCACTAACAATAGGTAATTGGTTGAAGCCTTTCGGGCCGGTTTCTGACGTATTAAGTAAATTGTTCGATACATCGCTACTAGTTTCTTCCAGTTACCATGTAGGTAGGCTTGATCGGGACGTATTAGTTAATATTGTGATTGTCTGGGAAGAATAAGGCATTTTACTAACTCATGATCAGGCCTAACTATGTTTCCCATTAATATATAGAATGGTGATTCAAATTTTAAAAAAGTTTTCACTACAAGAAGCTTTAATAGAATCATTAAAGAAAGCTAATAAAGAGTTAAACTACAAAATTTTTGCTGTTGCTTAAGTAGAAGTATAATTAGCGGAGAGGCACCGAGCCAAAGTAGTTGAGTGGAGCGAATCAGCGAATAGTTTTTAAGAGAGAAACAAAGTCAAGTGGATATCTTACCAGTGCGCGCTGCATCCGACCACTGCCAGGCTCCAGGCTCTGCAACAAGGAAACACACTCTTCATTTTATATTTTACAACTCTATTGCCGTATTGAGAACTTTATTACTTTGCAATTTACGAAGCGCGGTTCATTTTTAATGAAATATTAATGGAACAGCACAATTGGCTCCTTTATTTTATTTTATTTTATTTTTACATTTTAAGGAAACTTACAGCTAGCATGTATAACAGCAGCTAGCATAACTTACAGATAGAATATAATTAGTGAAAGAAGGCCAATTAAGTTTCCACAGATAACATCAGGTTAGCACAAGAGACAGTAACAGGTACAGCACAGGACATGAAAGTGAAACTAAGAACAAGTAAGCACTCTGAGAGTATTTAGTAAAACTTAAATTTTTTTAGTAATTAACAAAGAAGCTATCACAAAGTATTTTTTACAATATTTTAGTTTTCATTACTATTCCCGCCTACTGCGCCCACTGCATTTTACCAATAGATGATTTTCCTGCTTGTTTTTATATCTTGGGTTCACATGTATCACGTAGATAGCTTATAAGCGCCCCACATAAGGTGATGCCTACGTGATATTAAATAAAGAAGAAAACCGATTTCATTATATTATATGGTTTTGTCGGTGCGCCGTGCGGTTATTGTAGAATTGTGATAAACGGACCAATGCTATTATGAAACGGTAGCATCATTTCTAATTTAATGAAAGCCCGCTAGTTTTGTAACAAAGGGAGATTAAATTCCGTAAAACCATCAATAGTAGGTATAGTGTGTTTTAATTAAACGTGTTTGTTAATCATAGACCAGCAGGGTAATAGGGATCTTTCCTGGGTAAAAAAGAAATGATTCCATTTAGTCCGTCATTCCGATTATAGAAAAATATTGGATACGTATATTTTGTTTTACCAAATCAATAAAAATTGACAAATATAAAAGGCATCAAAGATCAGGGGTGGTGGTTGGTGACGTCACTGCTTGCTAAAAAGTGTAGTGTGCAGTGACGTCACACGAGTTTTTAACGCACTGTGTCGTCTTAATTTTTTGTTTATATGAAAAAAGAAAAAATACGTGTCTAGTATTTTTTGGAAATCTGCCTGACGGACTAATTAGTTTTTTATAGTCAACTACCCTATTGCGTAATACACTATCAGTAGCAATGGGTTTCATTTTGACAGTTCAACAACGTTCATTGCATTATTTACTTTGTTGAGCAGACACGTTTTCGAACATATGGAGCAATGGTTTAGTAATATGCTTCCAAATGATTCCAACTGATAGTAATAGTGTGTTATGTAATTAGGGTGCTATAGTGCGGTTCTATTAACCATCACACCGGAAGCATTTACTGCCCAGCGAGCAGCGCCGGTCTACCGCACGGTAGGCTTCCCAGCGACGTGCGCTCTGGCGGGCACCCCGCCTTGGCAGCTCGAGGCATGGGTGCTCGCCAGAATGTACCAGTGGACGTCGGGGCGCAGGGCGCTGGGCGAGCGTCCGGCCCCAGAGGAGAGGGAGGCCGTCCGGCGGGAGACGAGGGACGCTGTTGTCCAGCACTGGACGCGGGACCCCGCCTCCGCAGTGTTCGACCGCCGTCCCATCGACGCCATCGGGCCGGTCCTGAAGGACTGGCTCGACAGGCGTCACGGGTTCCTCTCCTTCCGTTTGGTGCAGGTACTCTCCGGTCACGGCTGCTTCGGCAGGTACCTGCACCGGATAGGACGAGAGGAGACACCGTCGTGCCATGGTGGCGGCGCGGTGGAACACACGGCGGAACACACCCTCGCGGTGTGCTCTTCATGGGCCGGGCCGCGTCGTGACCTTGTCACGACGGTAGGGCGGGTTACCTCTCTCTGCCCGCCATTGTCTGAGCGATGGTGGGGAGCGAGGAGGCCTGGGCGGCGGTGGCCTCTTTCTGCGAAGACGTGATGTCGCAGAAGGAGGCCGCGGAGCGCGAGCGGGAGGAGGATCCCCTCGCTCCGGCGCTTCGCAGGCGGCGTAGGGGCAGGAGAAGGCGGATGTTTGTTTAGCGGCGGGCGTGAGGCACGGGGGTGCCCGCGCCCGGCTTGCACCACTCACCACATCAAAAAAAGGGGGGTTGATACTACTGACTGCTTTCACTAAGTTCACTTCACCCATCTTTACACGGTGAGATTTTACGGAATCGATCGGCTGTTTATAAGGTTAGTAGTCACCGCCGCAGGAGACGCCCTGGTCGGGAGACAACATCGAACTCCCGGCCACCGTAGGTGCGGGCCTGAGGGCGGTGAGCAGTGGGCAGCTCGCCGTCGCCGCGCCGCCCTGTAAGGACCACCACCCTAATTACGTAACGCGCCATTACTATTATTATTATTTTTTATAGGAGTTTTTGGCTTCGTTGCTAAGACCTTTGAGCCATTTCTTCGTTATTCTTGTTTTCTTTCTGTAACTTATCCTAACTTAAATTAACCTATCTCCTTTCGCTTCCCGCGTGAGCTGACTAGGAGGGGTTTGGGATAAAGTCATGATGTGGCCACTATGCTACAATATTTCAATGTTCTTTATAAATTATTTACTGAATGCACTTTGTACTACATAAATCACACGCTTTATTTAGTAAACAACACTAATAATAAATAATTTTATAAGTCCAATGAACTCAGTTTGACTTTCCCGCCAAAACCCCTCATTACTATTAGTTAGAATCATTTCGAAGCAAATTGCCAATCCATTACTTCATATGTTCAAAAATGTAAATAACGCAATGAATTCTGTTGAACTGTCAAAATAAAACGCATTGTTACTAATAGTGTGTTACTGGCCCGAGTCGACGACGGCGCGTCGTGTTTCACGCGCGCCTCAAAGAGATGTCAGCACATCGTGACAGGGTCCACGAAGACCGATGCCTCCTGGGTCAGGGTTGCGGGTTGGTTAAAAAACAAACCGTGGCCCTGGCGCACAGGCAAGTGAAGGAACACGGGTGGGTTTTAGTCAGTAAAAGTCTGACACGCCCTTCCGCTCCGCCCAGAGCGGGAGAGGTAATTCGATGATTTTCCATCCAAAACAAAAAAGGGGATGGACTTAAACAGAAGAGAAATTGAAAAATTATATTCTTGTAAAACAAAAACTAAATTAAAAACTATTTACACAAACTGTATACAGCTTCTTTAGCAAACGGATTTCTTACCATCAAAGCGTAGGGACCATAAATTACCGGTAGGTAATTTATCCACATGTATGTAAAATTACCTGTGGCGGTTTTCATGTCGTTCAAGTTAAGTTTTGTGTATATGTACGTTTATAACGCTACGGCAATTTTAATATTAATACAATAATATTAATACTTTAATTAATTAATGGGGTAGTTGACTAAAAAAAACTAATTAGTCCGTCAGTCAGATTTCCAAAAAATACTAGACGACACAGTGCGTTGAAAACTCATGTGACGTCACTGCACGCTGCACTTTTTAGCGACCAGTGACGTCACCAGCCACCACTCCTGATCTTTGATGCCTTTTATGTTTGTCAATTTTTATTGATTTGATAAAACAAAATATACGCATCCAATATTTTTCTATAATCTGAATGACGGACTTAATAGAATATTTTTTTTTACCCAGGAAACATCCCTATTGTATCTAGAAACAATTAAAAAAAAAAAAATTTACTTTTTACAAGAGTCTGTCAATGTGCAATTAATTATTAGAATCTATTGGAAAAAACTGTTGCGAAAACAGTAAACAAATAGATTCGACAATTGTTTTCGTATGAAAAGCGATGTGCGTGAAGGAAGTCTACTTTCCGTGTCATTGTCTTATCGAATTATCTGTACACGGCAAATCATCAGGAATCTGAAGGAATACGAGCTACATTAGGCATTAGCACTTTCCAGAGCCAGCTTTCAACTTTTACTTTGATATTTTATCTGTGGTCACGCTTAGGCTGCTCGTGAATAAAACGCTGAAAGTGCTCGATGTGTTCGCGCTCCGTAGGTATTGTGCTCTGCAGATTTCAGGCTTATTATCTTAGAGATAGGAATGAATTCAATTTTACAGGAAATAGCTCGTTGGTCAGTTTACTTTAAGATGGCGATTTCTTCTTCTTCTTCTACTATATTTCTGCATTAAGTACTTAGTGTGCTTTTTTCTGTAATTCTAAGAATTTATATGAGTTACAGGTATATAGTATCTGCATTCTGCAATACGTATTTATTTTTGTGATTAAATGAATAATGTACCAATATTTAACGACAGCTTGATTCATATACATGAGTGTTTTGTCAATATTAGCTCTGTGTTAGTTAGCAAGCGTTGTTTTAATCAGCGCTTGTTTGTGACCACTAGTAAATGATGTCGGCGTGAAGCGGGTGTGTAGTGCCGTCGCGTCGCCAACAGCTGGCGCTGTCAGCAGCCGCCATGATTGATTGACGTCCCCCCACAGACGCAGCCGCATCTAGGGTACGTAGGGATGTCCCTATGTACCCTACGACGTAGATAGCAAATACGTCACAGCTAGATCTGGCTTTTTCGAGCAACAACTACAACTAACTATAAGTCAATCTCCTAATAAAAAAGTGATCTGTAAGGACAGATCACTTTTTTAATTAGGAGATTGATTTATAATTAGTTGGGGATAAATAAATAAAATAAATAAATAAATACGACAAATCACACAGATTGAGCTAGCCCCAAAGTAAGTTCGAGACTTGTGTTATGGGATACTAACTCAACGATACTATATTTTATAATAGATACATATATAGATAAACATCCAAGACCCAGGCCAATCAGGAAAAGATCGTTTTCCATCATGACCTGGCCGGGGATCGAACCCGAGGCCTCCACGTCGCAGGCAGGCGTGTTAACCGCTGCGCCACGGAGACCGACAAATAGGATAGGATTCAGTCCATAAAAGAAAAGCCACTATAAAATGGTTTAGGTTTTCACAAGAATTGATATACAAACTATCACTATTTGATCAGCTTTGGTTTTATTACATTATCTACTTGGTTTTATTATATCAATCACAAAACAACAGTTACAAAGAAACATCTCCTGGTGTTAACAGTCGATGCTTTGACGATAATCACAATGAAATGGAGCCTATGGAGGACACTAATAACAATGACAAGGTTTTCAATGAATAATCTCAAAGCTCATTAACACGTAAATTATCTGTTCAGGAAGTAAAGCACAGCTAGCTACCTCCCACACCGCTCCGCTTCGGAATCTCAATAGACGACTACCCTTTTTCTCAAAAAACTGCCGGCCTCCTTAACATGCAATTTAAATTCCGATTTAAACTGTGATCGCTCACAGTCCAAAGGGTCTAAGAGCCGAGCAATGTCAGGAATGCAATCAAAAACGTCTCAATGGTGCTGAGCGATTTAAGGAAGCGTCACACATCAAATCGTTCGGCACGCTCCGCTACCGCAATCGACACCCACCGCAGATGTGATTGATGTCGCTTTCATATCACTGTTACTGTAATCCTACTATTATTTAGCCTAAAACAATTACTAAGCTATTCTATAAGCACAATTTGGTCAGCACACATTCTTTCAAACGATAACACTCACTTCACTTGCTCGAGTAATTTGTCGTACCACTAAATTTACCAAGGAAATGAAATAGCAGCAAAATTAAAATGCTCTAGTAGCTCTAGGACAGTCTGTGCTGGACAGAACGAGTGCGGTGTAAAATATTTTACCAGGGAGGCGTTCAACTGCAAAATATTAATTTTCTTTACTGCCGGGCTACCAGCTTAATATATCTGACCCAAAATAATTAAATTATATTCATTTCACACTTTTCGGGCACGAATTTCGGTTAATCCTTTTACACGATGTGTTCTCTCATTTTTCAACGTGAGCTTAATGGGGGTTTACTTGCGACAAAGTAGTTAAGTCCTGATTGAGGGAAATTAAAGGCCACAAATTTGAGTATAGCAAACAGAAGGCCTAAAAACTGATTCGGATTTAATCCACGGAGTATTCTGTGAACAAATATATGTTAGGAGCATATACCGCCAACAATCAACATTGAGTTAATACCTACAATACAGTAGGTAGGTAGTGATGTGATCAATATCGTGCATTGTTAGATTCGGAGACGGCTGCCGGCGGCGCGTAATTTCCGCTCCGTTCAGCTTAATCGCGTCGTTTCCTGTATCGGCTTATGAATCTTTTGATACTGCGCGCACCACAATTCGCGAATCAATTGATTACTCCGACGTTCATGGTAATCACCGCACAACATCGCGGGCTTATGGCTATGATCTAGTTTGTTCGACGTAATCCGCGTTCTGGTTATTGTAAGCCTTTATTATAAACACGTCTGTCTATTGAGCGCTCTACGGCAATCGGTATGTTTATTTTAGGAAACATGTTTTCTTTCTTTGATGACCTAAATCTTTTAGGTTTTTTATGTGACTGTAACCACATGTTTGTTATTTACTTATATATCGATGTCAGAATAGGTACTTTAAAGGAAATTGGATTAGATTATTTCGTATCGTGTTATACAATTACAGTCATACCTTATTAGGCATTTTATTCGTGAATTCAATTGATTAGAATAAAAACTAATACCACCCACCAAAGTAATTTGGGAAAAGAATGTGAAACATGTTTAACACAAATAAAACTATCGGTCGGTATTCATACGCGGTGAAAGGGTAGAAACATGCAACGTAATCAACTGGGCTGGTTTTAATCATCGAGGGCTGTTCGACACGGGCTCCCGCGGCCATGTTGGCATACTACTCGTGAGCTACAAATAGCTCGCAACATGCCAGCATTATTTGAAAACATGAACAGTTTATCCTAAAACGACACGACATAATAACGACTGCTGCTGAAGTGCTGAATAGCTTGAATAGCTGTACTTACCTAGCAATTTTGAGAAACATTTGAGATGCTGAAATCCGATCTGTAGGTATTATCGGCTCCCATTTTTTTAAACTTTATTTTAGATATTCTAATGTTTTGTATCAATAATCGAGTATTTCTTACAATTCGCACGACAATATTTCCTATAGTAGAAACTTAGTGTACCTACTTGCACGGGAACATAGTCACAGACGTAGTATATTTAATTTTATTATTAAGCTATTGCATAGCTTCTATCGCGGGCCTTGAGCGCGGGGACCGAATCCAGAAATTCCGTAACGAAAAAACCTCACGCTCCCCATCGTCTAACGTCGTTTCAGTTCGGCAGTCTTCGGCACGGTATGTTTGTGTGCGTGCGACTACATCTTTTGAAAACAATTTATAGATTTTCAAAAAGAGCATGCATATTGCAGGGCGCGACCTCAGTTCTACACACTTGCCATGTTACTGATAGTCGCGATGTGCTAAACTTGCGATTAATTTTCTCTCTGAAATAGGTCTTCTATTGAGATATGTCATAGACGTCATCAACGTTGTCATGGCTACCTTAAAAACTTTTCATATAATTAATTATTAAGTACTTTTATTCAAATTAATTTAGTAGTGTTTTTATAAAATAGCTTTTTTTTTAACGGAAAAGCTAAGATGAATGTCAGGCTAATTTTTCATTGGACTTTTAAATTATTTATAGTGTTGTTTACTAAATAAAAGCGCGTGATTTTATAGAGTAAAAAGTGCTCACGCGGCCGTTTTTTTCAATTGTTGCAAGAATTCAAAAGACTGTCTTTAAATAGTGTTCAGACGATTGCTCAAAGTGTATTAGATTTCATTAGTAATAGAAATGGCATTTCAATAATGACTTTCAACTGCCAAAGTCTAAATAGTCATAAATACGATTTACAAGATTCAGTTACGAGACAAACAAATGTGTTACTTCTTACCGAAACTTGCATGACGCATGATAATCCAATTGAAATACCTAATTTTAATTGTATTGTTCAGTTCAAACGAGATACTATTTCAAAAGGTGGGGTAGCTATTTACCAAAATAAAAATTATATTAGGTACTAATATTATGACTCCGAATATTGAAATAAATATTGCACACGTTAGCTATGTTAATGTTAGGCGCTCAGTTGTTGGAGATATTTGTGCGTGCTTATGCAAACTTAGAAATGGCCTACAAATAGTTATGGTAGCAATTTACATTTCTCCGAATCCAAAATTGGACGAGGTAGAGCATTTTATTCATCGCACCTTACTGGAGTACACTGAAGAAGGCTCGAAAATACTTGGTACAAATGGTAATAAATTTCCACTTATCTTGGCTGGCGATTCAACATTAACTTCGCTGATAAAAAATCAAAGCGGTTGACAACTTTTCTATCAAAAACATTGAATTTGAAAATGAATAATGATCCACAAGAGTCCACAACAAAATATGGGACACCATTGACGCAGTATTTTCTAGATATTTAGAGGATATTAAGTCGCAAACTTATGTTTCTTATTTCAGTTATCATAAACCTATAGTTTCAATGATAAATATTCCTGAATAACCAACAGCTACTGTAAGGTAATAAAACCCACATGTATTGTTAAATAATAAAAATATTTTAAATAATATTAACTTTTTATTTATTTAATAAAAGAAAAATTTGTTTTCTTATCGGTCACCACGCTCAAAAAGTGTAACTTGAATTAATATCAAAGAAAAAGAAATACTGCATAAATAAAATAAATAAATAATTATAATTGCATAAATTGATACAAAATGCTATGCAATAGCTTTACCGCGGCAGTCCCCGAGTGCCACACGTCTTTTTTTATTTATTTGGCTCACCAGCAATTGTTTACACCATAAAATATTAAATACATTCATCATAATACAGTACTTGTGTAATAATCTCTTATAGGTAATCACAGGTTGCATTAAACTACTTAGTTAAAGTTAATATTATGACAAAGTAAAAACACATAGGTACAAATATGACATTGTGAAAATCGAATTAAAATGAAAATATATACGCTTAGGGCCTAATAAACGAAGTTAGAAGACGGTTATCCACTCGTAAAATAACCTGAAAAATATACGTAACAATAATTTCCGTATCTAAACCTAAATTATTATAACCTGTGATTTATACAGCTACCACAATGACTGAAAAATAAATTTCTAATATATTTTTCTTTTCATTTTCAGCAGGTATATCTACATTTTCTTCCGCCGTGAATGTGCTAAGTACCATAAAAAGGGAATAAATCAAGTCAGATACTGCTCTAAATAAATGTAATTTACGGTTACGTTTTCGCTTTCCAAGAGTAAAATGACGTTATACTACCTACCGAGGTATATCTACGGATCTCGTGGAAATTCTTGTACTTTTGTCCAGACATTTTAGTAATGCGATTATGGAACGTAACGTACCTATCATTTGACAGTTATTTCAACCCATAAAACGGTTAATCTCTAATATTGTTGAAGAGAATATCATTATTTTCTTTACTTTTGCAATATTTTTGTTTAAATATCAAAGTAAAAACCCGTTAGGTCTGGCGTGACGGATGGATATTAAAGCATTACAAAATGTCTGACATTTATTTAAATTACCGTCATAAAGTCGTGACTTAGGTAAACTTATTGGAATCTTAATTTTAAAAAAGTATTCTTATGGTTAAATGATCACTGAAAGCAAGTACCACATCCGAATTATAAGTTAGATAAACTTTTTGTCTGCATGGCAATGTTGTGCTTTAATTCAGTACTATTCCTTTCTAGTGGTGGCAAATGGGTAAGATAGGTAAGGTGTCTGCACCAGGCAGCAGATGGGACATAAGTAGAAAGGTTTACAAGGTCTAATTAAAATTTACGGTAAAGATAGATATTGTTATCATAATTAGGTACATGCGTATTAGCATGGCCTACAATAGAATCATCAAAAAGAAGAAAAAGATGTGCTACAACCAATTACAAAAAAAGAATACCTATATATAAGTTTTTTATTCATCAATGTTCTTAAATGGTTGTAGCACATCTTTTTCTTCTTATGTAATGGATCCATTGTTACAACTCCAACTTCATACAACGCAATTGCCATGGTAAATACAGCTTTAAAACATTCATTAAAATCCTCCCCGAAATAACCAGTGGCACATAATCTAATATCAAATTTCAACATGCGAAATAATCTTGTGAGTTTCATTTCGAAACGTGAACTAAATTTCAGTTTTATCAGTGTAAAGTGGGGAGGAAGGAAGCGGGGAATGCGCCCGGAATATTTGCTCAGTGCCCAGACGCCAGCGACTGCCAGCTCTCGGCTCCCAGTTCCCAGCTCGGAACACGACTGATCTTATGCCGTCACAAACACCCCCTATATAACTATGTTCTGTTTGTAGGTCACATCTAGTCTTATTAATTTGTTTGTTTTACAGATTGGATTTGAAATGGCTATTTTGAGAAGTTAAAGATATTAATCCATACAAATTATTGTTACGAGTAATTGTGGAATATTATCATCACCATCATCATCAACCTTTTATCGTCCCACTGCTGGGCACAGGTCTCCCCTCATACAGAGAAGGATTGAGCGTAATCACCACGCTTGCTCAATGCGGGTTGGTGATTTCAGACTTATAAAGTCCAGGTTTCCTCAAGATATTTTCCTTCACCTTCAGTCGTTGGTGTCCAAGATATACTTGGAAAGTGGAATATTATAGCTGTAGGTAAATAAGGTTATAAAAGTAAGTTTAAAATTGCTATAACATACGAATTATTGCCGTTTTCTTATTATTTAGGAAGAGCAATGAAACAAAGATACAAATCTTATACCTTTAAACGAGCAATTCTTGTATATATGTATATATATAATTGGAATCTCGGAAACGGCTCCTACGATTTTCATGAAATTTTGTGTGCAGGGGGCTTCGGGGACGATAAGTCGATCTAGCTAGGTTTAATTTTCAGAAAATGTCTTTTTTCCGTGTTTTGAGGCACTGAACAATTGCTAAACATCTTATAAGAAGCTAAATTTCGCCGCTGTCCTTAATGATACGAATAGCTGAGGGGCTTCGGCCTCTGATTCGGAGCTCGTAGACTTCGGGTTCAAATCCCTGATGATATAGTGTTTTTCCTTTTTTTTTGAAGTTTAAAAAAAATGAATGATGGCGTTGTCTAATGCTTTTTTTTTATTTAATAAAAATTTAATTTAATTTATTTAATTTTAATTTATTACTTTTTTCTTTTTTTTATATAATTGGAAACTGCGTCAACGAATTTTCTTTTTCGTTTATTTTATCAATGTAAGAAATTTTGTTTTGCCTAATTTGTGGAGATGCAAGGTACCAGGGTCGCACAAAAGTGTAGGAGAAGTCGAAACAATGAAGCTCATTGATTTTAAAGATCAGCCTGAAGGAGCAGTCGAATTTACAACAGAATTTCTCAACAGTGTCAACATTTCAGACTTGCCACAACACGAACTAAAATATTATTATTATTCCCTTTATTTCTTTATACATACATATTATTCTACATTTTTAAATATTTATATAAAAACATACAAAAACATTTAAAAATTTAAAAAATAGTGTTCCACCGATGACGGGAGCGGGGTCCAAGCTACCGGTGGTTAGGGCTCTAGAGACAGGAACCTCCTCACGATGCGGGCCGTATCGAGGAGTACTGCCTTTTGAATCAGGCCTTTGATCCAACTGCCTAACGAGAGCCTCAATAGATGTTGGTCGAGGCTCTTGGCTATCAAACCATTGGCCGATACGACAATCGGTACAATGACAGCCGAGTTCACATTCCACATGTCAACAACCTCGTGCGCCAAGTCGGGATATTTAATTTGTTTATCTTTCTCAGCTTTCACGAGATTCCCGTCATGTGGAATGGTAACATCGACAATCATTGCGAGGCGCGCTAATCGATCTATCACTACTATATCAGGCTTGTTTGCAACAATAGTCCTGTCAGTAATGATAGACCGATCCCAGTATAACGTGACATGGCCATTTTCAAGAACTGGGTCGGGCACATACTTATAATACGGTACCTCAGAATCCACAAGTTTATATTTCAAAGCAAGTTGCTGGTGGATAATCCTAGCTACTTGGTTATGCCTGTGCAATACTCGCCATTAGCCAAACGAGAGCAACCAGAGATAATATGTCTTATGGACTCACCCGGATGGTGACATGCCCGACACACGTCAATCGTCCCGTCCTTCATAATATATCTTTATTATTATTATTATTATTGCTAACATTATGATACCTTGCACCTCCTCAAAGTAGGCAATATAAAATTCATCCATATAATATGATTTAACAATGATGAAGTACCTGGGCGACCGAGCTTTGCTCGGATTTGCTTTTTTTTTTTAATAATTATAAACTAGCGCTTGACCGCAATCCCGCCTGATGGTAAGCAGTGATGCGATCGTTGATGGTAAAGCGCGCTAGGTTATTAAGAGCCTTCCGTGTGCAGTTTCTGGCCTGCCATCGGACGCGTCCCCAGGTGGCGGACAGGGGAACGGCCCCCAGATATGGGGGTTACCGGTTTACCGGCGCGGACCAAAACCAGAAGTGGGGACCGCTTCGGCGGTCACGTGCGGCTGGTCGGCCACCACTCCAGGTGGCTGGCATGACCCGAACTCCGGGTCACCGTCGGGCAACCCGGTCTCCTCACTGAGAGGAGCTGGGGGCCCCGTTTGCTTCCGGGCAAACGAGTGGGGCTAAGAGGAAGGACACCTCGCTAAAAAACCCTTGGCTGCTGCGTCTTCTCGCACAAGAAGACGTACCCAGCCGGGCCCCTCCCCATGGAGAGCCCACTGTGGGCCTGCCTTCGGGCGGGAATCGCCGGCGGGGGATTGGTCGGCAGGCTTGCTATTTCCCATGACCCCGCCACTAAGGCGATGTCGGTGTGCCGCTGTTCGGGTTTAGTGGCTATTCCCGGCTTCGGCTGGGCGAGTCCCACACACGCCCTTCGGGGTATGGTGCGTAAACAAAGCATTCCCACAGGGTACAAAAAAAAAAAAAGGTTATTAAGAGCCTATTCACTCCGGAAAACTGAGCGAATAGGAAGGAAGACGGCAGTTGAGAAAAGTGATACAATGTTAAACCCAACAGCACGACCAACAATGCTGCCCCAAAGGGAGATTGATCTGGAGAACCTCCACGACAAAACTCCCAACACAACAACATTTGGCGCATCATACCCGGCATGATATAGTATGGAAGGAAGTATTAGGTTAAGACCTTAAACTACGAGTATGTATTGATGATAATATATAACTGATGTAACTGATTGTTAAACTATAAGTACTTATTTTTAATAAAATGTTAAACTAAATTGCACTCGTAATTTTATATTTAAATAACAGTTAATAATATTTTTTATTATTATGTCGGTATGATCGAAAAACATTAGTCAAAAAATATTATTTAAAAAATTCGCTGGTTTTTAATTTTTGGTTTTGAAAATATAGAGACACACGATGTACCTAACAAAAAAAAAATTGCCGAGCAAAGCTCGGTCGCCCGGTACTAATGTTTAACTAAACATTAATGTGCCGAGATTTGAATACCAAATCAAGTTAACTCAATGCACTTGCTCATAACGCCAAAATTCAAACAGTAGATACCTCCTCGATGCAAACTAAACTCAATTACAGCTCGGTTTGATTGTGTTTCAGCGGAAATTGCTCGGCATTATCGTATCTTTACGTATACACACAAGCTCCATAATTATCAAAGATAGATACACCAGATTGTCAATTTCGTTACTTTTTACAGCACGTTTTAGTCGTACGAATCAGGATTTTAATTTCCATGTAAAGGCAGATAGAGGGCGGCTAATGCGAATTTTTACAGGAACGCGATAAGAGAACAAATTTCCGTCACGATAGATAACAGATCGTAAGTATTGGCAGACGATGGACATGTACAACTTAAATCGTGAAGATAGAAAAGCTTTAACGTAAAACAAACCGAAATTACTTTAGATAGGTACCTACTTTAAAGCTGAACTGCGTGATTAAGTAAAATAGCAAAAGCATTTAAATACAGTAGTATTATTATCGTGGTTTGGCTATTCATGCACTAGACTAATAAAATATCCGTCTATTATTCTACATATTGAATGAAAAAGGCAAATTTTGGTTTAATGTGGAGACAAATGCAACAAACCAGCAGAGTAATTAGGTACGTAAGACACTATCAGTAGTAATGGGTTTCATTTTGGCAGTTAAACAACATTCATTGAGTTGTTTACATTATTGAGTAGACAGATTTCTCCTACATATGAAGCAATGGATTAGCAATAAGCCTAAACATTATTCCCATTGATAGTAAAAGTTTGTTACGCAATGAGGATACTGATTTAATAACACATTCAATTATACACAAATTCATAGGTGTCTTACGCTGCATATCCATACAAAAAACTTGTGTATGGAGAATGTTGCCACAGAAAGGAAATGGTGGACCGGTTAGGTTTCAATGAAGCAGTCTTATAGCGGGGTGGCTATCGGTTGCCGTAACCACAAGCCCATCCTGTGCCAATCGAGGAAACCACGCTAACGATATCACACCAATACACCGGACATAATGCCGTATAAAAAGAGAAAGCGAGCACTAACAAACACGTTTTTTTATAGATACTATTGTGAAAAATAAACATAAAATTGCAGTAAAGTTTACAATAAAAGTAAATGTACAACAATTATTAATTATTTTTCGTTATGCCGTTTTAATTTCACACACGCGATTTGGCAAATTGTATTATTATTTTGCATAATAGCTTTGTTGAAGCGTACATCAGGGGTTAATAACCAGAACTATTTAATAAAAGTAACGTTGTTGTTGTAACTATATATCCTTGCTACTTACACACAAAAGGAAGTACCTGCTCGGCTCATCTGTGTTTAAGCTTAAGGCCTTTGCAAAACCTTATAATTCATTGAAGGTTACGAGTTAACGAGAATGATACAAACGTTCTTAGTTAATGTATGAGTTTTATGGGAAGTAGGTAAACACCAACGACATAGGGAGCTCTCGGTAACAGTAAAAAACTGTATATACAGTTTTTTAAGTAGAAATTTTACGCCTTTTTGCATCGACAAAGACAGGCGGTTAAAATTTTTCCCACGGTGGCCACGGTTAACGTTTGCCTACCTGGCAAAGGTTGTTAAAACTCCACAAATATATAGCCAGGGTTCGATATATTATAATATACACAGGTAGGTATACAAAACGGAATTATAAACTCTAAGCTTTTAATTTGTTGAAAAGGTAGGTACTAGCTGTATCTACTCGGTATGCGTTGCAATGTAAAGCAAATAAAAAAACATAAAAAAGAATAACTAATAAAATTTTGATTGTAAATAAACGGATTATATTTTGTGCTGTAGAACGACCTTAATTGGTTTTTAAATCCTTTTGTTTGACCTATCTTTAAATATTATTTGTGTTTTAACCAAAGGGTGAAAAAGTGCAAAGAGTTTGATGATTAAAAAACCCCTTTATTTTACTATAGGTAACTAAGAAATATATAAAAATTTTTAGGCTAGGAATCCTTTCAGGCACTCCAAATCATCATACCAAAGTTACATCACAATCTGATCAACGGTTTCGGAGCACAGACCACAAACAATCATTTCTATACGGTTGTGTTTGACATAGATAAGATATTTGAACTACTCGCATACTACAGAATTAATTCCAAACATGACAACTAGATGGCGTTGTCCTTTTTATGTCGAATCCTGAGTCGCGCCGTAGAGATTTTTCTGCGACAGTATATAAAGCGCCGGTCGGCCCGATTCGTTGCATTTAGCCGGCTCGGTCTATAGCGGTTTGAGGACTCTATGGGCCGAGGCAACTAACCTAACCATCTTCTAGGACCTCTTTTGCGGAGTGGCGGGTCGACTCTCGAGTCAGGAAAAAAATGAAACTCCGCACCAAAAGAAATAAGAACATAATTATTAGATTTAAGATTATGAGGTTTTTTGATAGGTAAACAATAATGCTAAATTGCGTGTACGTAAATATAACACAATTTTCCTTTCGAAAGTTTTGCGAGTTTTATTCATGATCTGAGTACCTGACGAATATTGACGTTATTAGACCAGATGGCGTATGTATGTAGCGACATTTTAAATACTGGTGTGCAATTAAATATTATGTACAGTGGAGTGAGTTTATACAGAAACCTTTTAGGTAGATTATCAATTGACATAAAATATGTATAGGCTTCAGAATTATAATTTCAATAATGTAAAACATCTCACCTTGCTGTCCGCTTTACAGTTTAATAAATAAAAACAGTCTCTCGAACTTTTTTTAAGGGGTGGGTATAATAATTTGTGACGGGTTCAGTCGCGGTTCTTATTGAGTTTCGACGAGGGGCCTTAACTCGTCATTGCAGTGTTTAGCGAACTTTAAAGGGTCGACAACGAGAGTTGAAACGGTATTTATTTAAGATTCATATTCCATAATAGCTGAAGAGAAATTTATTTCTCCCTTTTTGTACTCAATGTTCCGCAGTATATAATCATTGATAAGTTTTAATTATAATACATAATCGGCATTATTGTATTTTTTTTGTACCTGGTGGAGTGGATACTTGTTGTTTTCTGAGAAGTCGTGACTTTGTCTATTTTTTACTACAATAGCACTATTTTGGCGAGCACCCATTTTGTTGTTAATAGCTCAACGTCTAGAGTAAAAGTTTTGTCGTCAAACAACAGTTATTGATTTTACCACATTCAGTTGTTTCAGACAGGGTCGTGTGAGGACGCGAGTGGGCCTGCGAGGGGTTTCCGGAGGCCGGAGGGCGAGGAGGGAGGCAGTAAAACGGCAACCATACCTCCACACGTGAATATTTGATGGTTGAATCTCGCTGTGGCTACGGATACGAGGGTATTCATGTTATCAGATGCTGCCCTAAGACTGATTCGCCGTAGACATTAATTAACTTACCTGATTAGGGGCTAAGCTTTGAGATGAGCTTAGAAGTTGATTCTCTGACGCTTCTAAGGCAGTTTTCATTTCAATTTGAGAAGCTGAAATAAATAAAATCAATCTGAAGCAAATAATTATTAGTCTGCCCGTTCTAACGTTATTATTGTACCTGTTTTATGTTATTACTATTGTATCTTCAACATTCATTATTCATTTTATTTAAATATATACATTGTAAAATAGCTACGGTTTCATTCTAAGTACTTATAGCTTACTGTAATGGGTAGGTACCTTGTCCCAAAAAGTAGACATACAAACGTATTTACGGAGTTTCTTTTGGTCTGTAAACAGAGAGTGTGCTGAGAGGGTGTATCCTTAAATAATTGATTCCCTCTAGCAAAATGAGGTCTTTCTTATTTCCCGTCCGCGACAATCTTACCCTAGCTCAGAAACACCCTTTTGAAGTCATATCCATTCTATTCCTGTAGTTATATACGCTACAGAATTATATATGCATGATTGTAACTACTGACTCAGTTTCCATTTGAAATGTGATCTGCGTCGCGTGAATTAAAATGTTAAAACTTTTCGTTTAAAGAATGCTTTATACAATACATATATAATCCATCGGTTTTTGGATGCGGCATCTAGTGTTTCAGATATTATATTCACGATCAGTTTATTATAAAAATATGCATAATATGTATCATCGCATGTCAAAACTAAGGTTATTATTTCAAGTCGTATTTCTAGAACATTCATTTACTGTCACATTCATCTTCATTACGCTGTTTCTGCTTCGATGGTGATGCGGCGTCAACTCGCTTCCCGAGCCACACTTAAAAACATGCACCGAGTTCCGTGGGAGACGGGTCATGATTGTTTGTGCCGATAATGGTATTCACGGAGAACTTGGCGGCTGCGCTGCCGCTCCAGGAATTCATTTGTAGCGAACGCTTAACATCCCGAGTGAATTACTCTTGGTGTATTAGAAAATGTACACTGCAATCATGAATATAAATTTGTTTTGGTCTGAAATACTCTGAAAATGCGGAACCAGTGCACTGTAGTGTACGTAAGTAGATCTCATCTGCATTAATAGTAGAGTGTGTCGTTGGCGCTTGTTTTTAGTCTGCCTCGAACGGATGCGGGGCTGGCGCATGGCGTTGATATATTATTTAGCACAAGCGACAGCCCGCGGCCTCACTTGTGAAGTTGTGACAGGGATAAACAGTAGCCTGTGTCCGTTTTTCAGTCACATACTACCAGCTTGTTAATTTTCAACCTGTCGCGTAGCGCGGTTGAAAAGGTTTGCAAAAGCAGGACAAGCAAACTTAGTTCAAAATACATATAAACAATTTTTTACTGATTTTATATTATTTAGGTATTGTGAATGCATTTTATGAATGCACATTGTATAGGCCCCGATGTTTATTTATTTATTTATTTATTTATTAACCATGGACAACTTACAGCTAAAACAAACAGAATAAAAAATATGTATGTAAGATTGATAGCCAATTATAAGTCATCACTTATAAAAAACAGACTGTACAGATATAGTGTGGACAACACAACACAGCTACCTAGCTTATAAAAATTAAAAAAAAAACAGACACTACAAGAATAAAACAAAAATTAAAAACAAGCAATATAACATTCCAGCTTAAGATAACAAAGGTTTAAAAAAAAAAGAAAAAAATCGTAACATACTCGTACATAAAAGTCTCAACCAAAAAAGTCACGGCTCATGCATTTTCTGGCCGAGGAGACACTTGTTAAAAAGGGATCGAAATCGTGCCGCTTACACATGTCATTAAAGGTTCTACTTGCTCGCACTGTAAATGAATTTTGTCTGTAATTTGTAGAGGTTAATGGAACACGCAAAGGTGCATTCCATCGCTTTGACCTTCCGGGAACGTTAAAATAGAATTTTGATAGAATATCGGAACTATTGATAGAGTTGTTGAAAATTTTAAATAATGTAATACAGTCAGATATTGCTCGCCGATTAATTAGGGGTAATATATGATACCTTTTACAGAGCTTGAGGTAATCTTCAGACCGGTAAGGCACTTTCTGGTGATAACACAAATACTTGATAAATCTTTTCTGGATGCTTTCGATGCGATCGATATACTTGTGATAACAAGGGTTCCAGATTTCACAAGCATATTCCAAGTGACTTCTAACAAAACTACAGTAAAGAATTTTCAAGGTTTTAGCCTGAGTAAAGCACTTGGACAGCCGCATTATGAAACCTAGGGCTTTAGATGCTTTAGCGACTATGGCATCAACATGAACTTCAAATGTAAGCTTAGAATCGTGATATACACCCAGATCACGGATGCAATTCGTCCTAGGTAGCGCTTGATCACCTAAGAAATACGATGATGGTATGATTGTGCGCTTTCGGGAATATGTCAGAACCGAACATTTAGAGGGGTTAAGATCAAGCTTGTTTACACGACAATAAGCCTCCAGACGACGTAAATCATCCTGAAGTGCAATTACGTCCGCATGTGATGATATTGTGGCATAGATCTTCATATCATCAGCAAAACACAGCAGTTTGGATGAAGTCAAGCAAGAGTCGATGTCGTTAATATAAATAATGAAAAGTAATGGACCTAGCAATGAACCCTGGGGGACTCCACTGGAGACAGGCACCCAACTGGACATATAATTGCTTAATACTACTGCCTGGGATCTGTTTTCCAGATACGAAGAAAACCATCTGAGTAAATCACCTCGTATTCCTATACCATATAACTTGGATAGTAAGATCTCATGATCGATTCGATCAAAAGCTTTACTGTAATCAGTATAAACGACATCAACCTGCCCACCACCATCCATGGCATCAGTAATAAAATCATTGAGTAGAATTAAATTGGTGACTGTAGACCTTCCCTTCAAAAAACCATGTTGAAGGGAACTAAGCGAATTTATAAGAGCACTATATACCTGGCTATAGATAATCCTTTCAAATATCTTAGCCACAATACAAAGCTTGGATATCGGCCTATAGTTAACAATTTCGGTTTTGACTCCTTTCTTGTAAATTGGCGTTATGAAAGCTGATTTCCAAAGCTCAGGAACAACAGAAGTATCTAAGGATTTCTTGAAGAGAATCGATATAGGATGGGCAATTGCACTCGAACACTGTACAAGAAATTTGGATGAAATATTATCTGGGCCAGCAGCTTTAGAAGTATCCAACTTGCGAAGCAAGTTAGAAACCTCCTCAACGTTAATTACAATGCTACATAAATCAGATAGGCCGGACGCTTCAGTAAGAACAAGGGGCGAAGGAGTTCCACAATTAGGGCTAGTATCTAGAAATGTAGAGTGAAAGTACGTAGAAAACGCTTCACATATTGTGTCTCCGGTACGCAACGTCTCGTTATTGTAGTTTAAGGTGCTCGGAACTGCATTCGAATTGTGTCGTTTTTTAACGAAGGTCCAGAAATATTTAGGGTTTTCTTTAATAGATTTTTCGGTCAAGTTCAAATAGTTTTCATAACATTGCGATTCTAATATCTTTACCCTTTCACGAAGGAGCTTAAATGTTGACTCATCAGCTAAATTACCATATGTCTTAAATTTTTTAAAATATTTGTATTTTTCTTTAATTGTTTTAATTAGTGCCGAATTGTACCAAGTTGGATATGTTTTGTTATAACTTAATTTATGTGGAATGTATTTTGTGTGTAATTTGAGAATAAATTGATTGAAAAAGTGTAATGATTCATCAATTGATCGTGCCGCAAACTCGGATTCCCAGTCAATCGCAGATATGTCATTGTTTATAGACTCATAATCGCCTTTGTCGAATAGATATTGCGTCCGTGTCGCGCACTCTAATAAAGGAGCTTCAACGAAATCCATATTAATTAATAGTGCTGGATGGTAGGCATCAATGGGAACCAGGGGACTTGAACATTCAACTACCTTAACTAATTGGTTTGAAAGTACCAAATCTAAAATTTTACCATACTTATTACGAACACTATTGTATTGGCCAAAATCTAGGGTGCATAGCTCATCACATAGTAAAACTTCGTCAGGACCATTCGGGTTCATTGGGACTAGCGATAGATTGTCAGACGGGACCCAGGCAATACCGCTCCTATTAAAGTCACCAATGATGAGAAAGGTATCAGAAGAGTCACTCATAACTATTTCATTTAATTTAGTGAGGTAGTTGCAGAGTTGCAAAGAAAATGAAAGGCCTAAGTTTTGTTGACACAAATAGACAACGCAAATATGTAAGGTAATATATTTACGCGTATTACAATTTTTTAGTCGTATACTAAGCCATAGATCCTCAGCTGTAGAATGGAAGGCAGGTTGGTATATAACTGAAAGCTCCCTGCGTGTAGCAATAAGCACACCCCCTCCACGCGATTGCCCGGTCAAAACATAATCCCGATCACGACGCCACACAATGTACCGATCATCAAAGAACTCGGAATTTAAAACTCCATCCAATAACCACGTCTCCGTAAGAACAATAATATCATACGAGTTTAATAACATTTGACGATAAAAAATATCACTTTTAGTTCTAAGCCCGCGAACATTCTGATAAAAAATATTTAACTTAGGAGCCATTAAAATTAAGGCCAATAATAGTATACAAATTTGAATAATCCATTAAAATAAAACATTTCGTTAAATAATTTAGTAGAATAGTGTAAAATATTAATAAATAAGTATATTGAGGGTAACAGTTAATAAGACTTACGCGAGCGAAAGAATCATTTGATGTTACGTAGTAAACCGTTGAGCGAAAAAGCAAGTAATTTTGTAGAATAAGGTAAAATTTATTTAAATAAGTATAATGAAGGTAAAAGTCAATATTATTTGCGCGAGCGCAAGAATCATATAATGTGAAGTAGTAAACAGCTGTGCGAAAAGGCAAGCAATAGTACCTGGTGCGAGCAAGTGCGAGAGAGTAAAACATATTGAAATAAGGTAAGACATCAAAGTAAACAGCGCGATAACGAACACAATGCTTACGAGCAGCTAAACAAAAGAAAGGTGTCGAACTTTCTAGTACGGCAGGTGTGTTAAACATTTTGCAAACGGTATAAAACATTTGGAACCATTGAAGTAAAATACAATAGCACAGTAAGAAGGTACATATTAACATTAAGAAACACGTTAGACAATCCTGTTTAAATCAGACTCCTTCCTTATAATTAAAACTTTAGAATTATTATTTTTAAGAATATGTATTTTTCCATGTTTAACCCATACAAACTCGTAATGCTTATCTTTTGCAATGACTTTAACTTTAGTCAAAAGCTTTTTGTACTCCACGCTTAGGTGATCGTTCACGTACACACGCTGAGATGAGCCTTGAAACCCGATGTCACAAGTAGATAGGTCCTTCCTGGCCCGTGCCGCCGCAATGAAATCTTCCTTCACATATCGGTTTGGGAAACTTACCACTATAGTTTTTTCATTGGAACCAAAAATAGGGACCCTCGAAATGTAGTTCACCTGGGCTTTAGGACAGCTGTAATTAACTTTACGGCCGATAGCGTCAATAATTGTATATAAATTTTCATCCTTTTTAATAGGAACTCCCTTTATTTCGACGTTGTTTAGTCTGGATCTTTGTTCATACGTCGAGAGAAGGTACTTCGTGCTAGCCAAGTCCGTCTGTAAACAATTCACTGTTGCCTGGAGCTTTTTAAATTCAGACACTCTTGCTTCGACTTCTACTAGTCTTGCATTAAAATCATCTAATTTCCCAAGAGTGCCCTCACATGTCAACTTAAGCTCACACAACTCACTTTTGACCACGCGGATGTCGTCTACCAAGGTCGGCAAGTTAAGCAGCTGCTGCTTCATGTCGCGTATCTCACTTAGTATGGTGTCCAGGGACGCAGGTTCCGGGGCAGACACAAGTGGTGATGACGTTCTGCAAGTGGGACATTTCCATTGCGCCATCCTATTAGCACCTAGTTTTCTCCAACCGGCTTCCGAGATGTTTGCACATGAAAAGTCCAGGTGTTTCTTGCAGCTGCCACACTGGACTCCATCGTTAAAAAGCTCACTACACACTGCGCACGATTTCATTTTTGTAGTTTTAGAGCTGACGTACAACTTTGCAACTTAAAAAGGTTGGCGATCTATTTTCTTTTGAGTGACGCGTACTGTGGGTATGAGTGTCCACACACAAGTGTTATAGAATAATTTATTAATTAAGTCTAATCATTCAGTCTCCTTGTATTAATGAAGTCCGTGGTTTATAATGAACGATCAGTAGGCCTAGTATGAGTTTTCATTACGAAATTCGTTCAACGATATCGAGCGCGTTTGACTCAGCGATTGGCCCGCTTCAAGGTCGTAAGAACTCTCAACCAATGAGAGCGCCGAACGCGCTCGATACCAACGATCGAGTTTCGTATTGAAAACTTTTTAACCGACTTCGAAAAGGAGGAGGTTACTCAATTGGACCGGTATATATGCTTTTTTTATGTTTGTTCGCGGATAATTTCGTCGTTTATGAACCGATTTTGATAATTCTTTTTCTGTTGGAAAGAAGACATTTCCAAGGTGGTCCCATGATAAGGACATCAGGGTTCGATGGTAGAAGATCAGAGAAATCAAGGGGAACTTTTAAAAATCGTAGGGGCAACCAGTGCGTTTGTAAGTTTTTTCATTAAGTATTTTAGTAATCCAGTCTAACCGGATGCAGCTGAACAGTACTTTTCACAACTAAAAAGTGTAAAATAAAAACTTTTTTCTTTGGTTTCTATATATTAGTTTTTGACGCCGACTTCCGAAATTAGTTATTTTTCACTTTGTAGTGTTTTTTGGAAGTCGGGTGTTTTTTTTTTGTAAAAAAAAATATTTTTTTAATAAATAAGCTTGCACATGTATGTAAATAAAAATCAATTTTAACAAAAAGAATTGTAGGTAATAAATATAACATAAGGTAGAACATGAAAATATCATACTTATAATAGGTTGGAAAAGGCCAACAAAAACATTTTTGATAGTTCTACAATGTGTAATCTTTATGCACGGAAAGCTATTAAATGTATTACATTTAATTGTTGATAAAATCGTGTTTGCTATTGTATTTGTGCGTCATTTCCCGAGGGAGAGGTAAATGGGCACACAGTGGGCGCGGCGCAAAGAGGGCGCGTCTGTTACTGCTAAGTGACTTTTTTAATATTTTAACTTCGACAGTGCAAAGGTGAGGTAACCGCGATACTGCTAATTTGTCGTGGAGGGTTCTCCCTACCTGCCTAATGTCCCGTGTTTATATGTATGAGGTTTGTCTAATAATGTTACGACATTTTTTTCTACTACATACTTGGTTACGAATACAATGCGTTTCTTTTCTATAAACGGGTAAAAACTTTGAGAGGCTGATTGACGACCCAATTTAACTCAAAACGATCTCCAAAGTCTGGAGCACGGCGTAGAGTAGCCAGCCTTTCGGTGTTCTATAGGATGCATTTTGGTGAATGTGCGAGGAAATTGCATGATTTAATTCCCCTATATCCGTTCCACCATCGGACGACCCATCGTACGGCGAGTTTCCACCCTTACGTTGTTAACACCACTACGATCCGGACGAAGCGTTTCGCCTTCTTTTTTATACCGCGTACATCAAGGCATTGGAATAATTAGCCACCGGCGAGGTTTCCGTCGGACTATAATTTAAGTGTCTTCAAGGCTAGAGTGAAGAGGCTTTTAATAAACTAGTGCGCTTTACTATTAACGATTGCACCACTGCTTACCACCAGGCGGGATTGCGGTCAAGCAGTCAGTTCAGTCAGTTTATAATTTACAAAAAGAAAAATACTTTAAATATACTTATCTATGTCCTATATAGATTTAACAAATAAGTTAATGTCTTTTACTACTACACTGGTCTTAGTACCCAATTACTTATCTTCAAACTGGGCTTTTGTACAAAGCTTTTTACTCAATTATCACACCAGTTTAAGCCATTTAGGATACAGCTGAAAATACGATGTTACACACATCTAAAACTTATAAAGCTTAGTGCTAAAATCTGGTAAAAGTAAGCAGATAGAGTATTTATGATGCTAACACGGAACATATGGATACAAACGCCGTGTCCAGGACATGAGTTGAAAGTTAAAATTGAGCAGTAAACTGGAGAAACAAAACATAAGTTATGAAAATAGGTACATGAAGGCGTTTTATATAAACTTAATAATAATACTTGAGTGTAAATATATGTTTTTATTAGTGTTTACATTTACATATCTTAAGTAAATGCGTAATTGAAATCGAACCACGTTTCAATGGCAGCCCACAATGTTCTCTGCTCATGTATATTTAGCAACACCGCACATATTACCCAAGTTTTTTCAAACATTCGTCTAACTATTAGTAATTTATTCAAGAGCTTGCGTAACCCGCTCGCCCTTCGCCCTACCTTATACACTATAGAATATTAATAGCGACGTGGCCCTTCATGTAAATAATCATATAATACTATTTCGAAATTTAACCTGCTGACATTTAGTGCTATAATATATATATTTAATTATAATTTAAACAGCCTGCGTGGCGTAGCAATAGCGAACGCGGTTGCTGTGCAAAGAGGCGCTGGTTCGATCCCCACGCAGTGCAAATATTTGTATGCATGAATATGAATATTTCAACTGGTCTGATCGTGCCTCGGAAAGCACGTTAAGCCGTTGGTCCCGGTTACCATACGAACACCTAATAGCAGTCGTTACGGGTTATTGGAGCCTTCAAAAGTCCAACAATTGGTCTAACTGCAATGCTTCGATGTCGCCTTCGGGTTGTGGAGGTCAGAAGGCAGTCGCTTCATGGAAAATATCGAAGTTTAGCCAAATGAGCAGTTAAACTGGTAAAGCGGACCCCAGACTCCAAAGCTGAAAAAGCTTAGGATGCGACTGGGATTAACGCCGAGATGATGATGATGATGTTATCTTATAATTTAAAGAATGTGTATGAAAAGATATGCCTATTAAGTTAAGATCTGATGGTCCCCGTCTGATTTTTTTACAAATTCGTGAGTAATATTTTCCATATAATCATCTTACAGATGAATAGTTCTTAGAGTTTTGCAATATTAGCTGCATTGACCCGAATCTCGTTTTGATCTGTATTTCACGTTTACAATTATAAAAAAAAAAAAACAAAATCATTTTAATTCAAGTAGCACTGACTCACTCTCTTTTCTTTGAAATTATATTGATATTTGACGTCACTCCCCTTTATTAATATCTAGTAGATACCTACGGACGACAACAGGTCAAGCTATCCGAAACTCTCAAATAATCCCAATCAACCTTGAGCCTTAATGCTTCAGAGATAATGTTGAAAATCTCTTAAAGAAGTCTGACAGATTGTGACTAATAGCTTGATGTGCTGTCGTCTGTACCTATACATGCTTACTAATGTGTGTGAATAAATCCTGAATCCTGAATAATCCTTTATTATGTCGTGGTGGTCTAGTAGTTAAAACACCAGCCTCTCAAGTATGAGTGTGCGGGTTCGTGATTCCAGGTCAGGCAAGTTCCAATGTAACTTTTCTAAGTTATATGTACTTTCTAAGTATATCTTGGACACCAATGGACTTAGACTGAATACAAGGTGAAGGAAAACATCTTGAGAAAACCTGGACTTTAAAGTCCGAAATCGCCAACCCACATTGAGCAAGCGTGGTGATTACGCTCAATCCTTATCTGTATGAGAGGAGACCTTTTTTTTTTCCGGGATGGAAATCCTCATAGGATGCCCGCCGCCCTGGGGTGGGCGACGGGGTATGTCAGACTTTTACTGACTAAAACCACCCCGGTGTGTCTTCTATCACGAGCGCGCGTGGGGCCACGGGAGTCTAAATTCTTCCACGGCCCCACCCTCGTGCTGGCCCGGTCTGTCGGGGCCTCGTCTCCTGCACGGGGTAGTGGGGTGTTAAACTACCCCGTGCATCGCCTCAAAGGCGCGCGCCGACACTCGCGCGCGCCTCATGAGAGGAGACCTGTGCCCAGCAGTGGAACTATAAAAGGTTGTTGATGATATCGCACTGAAAACGTATCGTTATTGGTACAGAAGTGTGAATCGATTTACTGTCACTGGTCCAAGGTAAACATTGTGCGCACACATAATAGTTGTCACATTATACGGTTGTTTACCCAGTTATTAATCACATAAGGTCACTACCATTATCTTGACGTAACTCTCAGGGTCAACTGTTACATATTTTGGATTGATAGACATGTTTTGTCATAGAAAATTCAAAACATGGAGCAACACTACCACATTCTTAATGTAAGTAGGTCCACCTCTTTTGTTCCGCAGATAAAAATGAATGAAGAACATCGTTTTACAACGACATACAAACTACGAGCAAGTGAGAGTTGTTCCATTACTTATGAGCCAGCAAGCACTGACACTATTTCGTGAATATTCACTACTTCTTACACTGCCTACTGCCCTCATATGTCCGAAGATTGGTGTCAATACCTCCTATCTACTTACTCCGAAACGTTGTTCTGGAAAGATAATGAATAGACATTACAAAAGTCACTTGTAAAATAAGTCCTTTCGAAACTTTCTCCCACAGTATTTGAGATATCAACATGAATTAAACATCTCTTCTAATAAACATAGATTTAAATCTTCGAGCAATAAATTATACTATCTGAGCGCTACCGGGAATCCAATTATTATCGGTAAGTAATTAGGTATCTTGGGACGCCACCGCCTTCCGCGTTTCCTCAATGCAGATCGCCTATCTCGATCTGATCTAGATTACGGATGAGAGAGAGCCCTGCTCGAATAGTTTTTAAATGAATTAAGTTCTTGTTCTTGTTTTTTAAAACGAGGAAAAAGTCGGTATGAGGTTTTTCAGTTACAATACCGGCCATTGTCTACTATTCGAGACACGGAAAAAAGCCACCGAATTACTAAGTTCTTATATCCTTAATATGTGGTTCGTTTGTATCTTATTAGGGCACAGGTCATTGACTACCACGCGGACGATTATTTAGAAGCCTAATGAACTCCTATTTCCTATTATATTTTTACTAAGTATAGAATACTGGTACATAATATGTAGGTATATATATTTTAGTGTTAGTTTATGTACATAAAGAACACGTAAATTAATTAACGCACTTTATGAAAATAGTCTGTTCAGAATCGTTTACTGAATCGGTTTATATTATGTTTAATATAGGTAACTTTTTATCCCAAAAATAATTAAAACTACGGAAATTATTGTCATATTAACCCTGTTGTTTGTACAGACTTTTAAAATCGTAGTTTTATTTGTATTCATACAAATTTAATCATTCTATACAAAGTAAACCTTATTCCAAGAACTTTAAGGTCTTCGTTCTCCATGAATTGTTATAACTAATTTAATAAATAATAACAAATTAAAAAATCAGCTTATTTATTATGATTAAAACATAATATTTTAATTGGGGTGTTTGAGGGTGTGCGTTAATTACATAAGGCAGGTGTATGCTCTGTTTATAAAGTCGTGAAAATAAATAAGGGCGCTGCGGTCGTGCATATAGCAACCCTGTTGACTTGTCTGAAATCATTTTGATACTAGCACATTGTACTAGACAAAACTGGTTTTAATGAAAACAAATCAAACAACAATACAAATCTATGGTCTCTGCCGTTTAAATAAAATGAGTAAAACAAAAAAACATTACTTATACATACATATTTATTATTATGGGTGCATTGGGGTCCCACCACCATCTTTGGGACTCAAGTCAACGCCACCTGCCAAACGGTGTGAAATGGAGGAGTAGGTGTCGGAAAGCGTACCCTGGGCTCCAACGCGAAAGCCGCTGATGCAAACGGGATTAAACGCTAAGATGATGATGATGACATATTTATTATTATATTTTTAACGTGTTTTTACCAATGAAAAGTATTTCAAAACATAATAATTGCTTCAGAAGATAGATAGTTATAATGAGTTGATTGTACCAAATTTAGCATCAGTCTTAACTATCACAAAGAACAATGTAAATATACCTACCTACTATACTTCTTTTTACAAAGTGTACTTATCTAAAAACAAGCTCATTTCAGTTCTGTTTAATGCTACCGCGAATTAAGAATAGGAAGTGATGGACGGTGAGCGTTTTGGGGGACTGTCTTATGTAATTCTACTTCCTAAATGTCTTAAAAAAGGTGAAAAGGGAAAAGGTAAAATCTGTAGATCAGAAAAAAATGGTAGTAGACGATCATAGGAATGCTGTCGTAACTTCTTTTCAGCACTCTTATGAATTATGACCGTGTTCTACACTTTGTGTTTGACTTGTAAAGCTCAACTGATAATGGTCAATTTTTACACCAACCCAAACCCATATATTAACTTTACCGACAAAATCCTATTTTATTTATCAACAAAAAGTGTTTAGGTTTGCGTCATTTTACGGAACCTTGACCTAAATTGATTTTTTACTTAATGGCATGTAAATATATGCCGCCAACGCGTTAGTGCTACAATCAATCTGTCTTTAACGTAAGTACCGATTGATCGACCACTCCTTATAAGTACAAAGTTGAGCTAACTATTTAATAACTAATATTAGTTATAAATATTGATTTATTTAAATAAGTACTTATACGGTGTGTGTTGATAATCATCCATATTTGGTTAAAAGTTTAGAATTTTCTATTATGTTCAACAAAGATTTTTCCGGTAAAAAATTGATTTCCGACGTTCATGAAAGAATTTTATATCTCACTAGTGGCCGCCAGCGACTTCGCTCGCGTGGAAGTAGTTATGCTACGCTCATTTTGGTCACAGCGTGATGTTATATAGCATAAAGCCTTCCTGGATTAATGGGCTATCCAACGCAAAAAGAATTTCTCAAATCGGACCAGTACTTTCTGAGATTAGCGCGTTCAAACAAACAAACTCTTCAGCTTTATATATTAGTATAGAGTATAGATTTTATTCAATCCTAATACTACATATGTTCATACTTGCCTTAAAAGTTGTATTGTCCTTGGTAGAAGGTAGGTATAGGTAATAACTTTCTTGCGTCTGTAATAGGCTAATAGGTCATTAAGTCATGCATTATAATAAATAGTACCAGATAGGCAGGACGTGGAAGGTTAAGTTGCACCCTGCTAATAAATTAAACTCACACTACTTATAAGTGATGGTTGCATTACACTGCAGTGTCGTGTTAAAATACATAATTAATAACTATAACGTAAGGGTGGACTTACACTAGGCACGCTACAATAGCGACGATAAGTCCCCTCTTTGAGGAGTGGCTAGAGAGGCGCCACGGCGCCCTCACTTTCCGATTGACGCAGATCTCACTGGACACGGTTGTTTCGGGAGGTTCCTGTTCCGGTTAAGGCGGGAAGAAACGCCAGGATGTCACCATTGTGTGGATCGCCCTGAGGACACGGTGGAGCATATGGTGGAGCTCTGCCCGGCTTGGGTAGAGCACCGCCGTGTCCTCTTAGCAGCGATCGGCGGCGATCTCTCGCGTCCGACCCTGGTCCAGGTCATGGTTCGGAGCGAGAGTGCATGGCAGGCCGCCACATCCTTCTGCGAAGCACTGATGCTGGCAAAGAAAGAGCCCGAGTGCTTGAGGCATCGGGAATCCCTGCGCCCTTACGCCACAAGCCACCGCAAGAGACAGCCTGGTCGGGGACATTATTGAGCTCCCGGCCACCGTAGGCGCGGACTTGCGGGCTGTAAGCAGTGGGCAACTCGTCGCTAGGTAAGGACCAGGCCCTAGTCGACGGCGCATTATGTTACACGCGCGTCTCAAAGAGATGTCTGCACATCGTGACGGGGTCCAAGAAGACCGATGCCTCCTGGGTAAGGGTAAGGGTGGTTTAATAAGGAAACCGGATCCCTGACCTACAGGCAAGTGAAGGAACACCGGTGGGTTAGTCAGCAAAAGTCTGACACGCCCTTCCGCTCCGCCCAGAGCGCCACAAAAAAAAGACCACCCCCTTTTTTCACTTACACACAAGAGAAATTGAAAAATTATTTTCTTGTAAAACAAAAAGTAAATTAAAAACTATTTACACAAACTGTATACAGCTTCTTTAGCAAACGGATTTCTTACCATCAAAGCGTAGGTACCAAAAATTACCGGTAGGTAATTTATCCACATGTATGTAAAATTACCTGTGGTACAATATCTGATTTAAGCATTACTTCAAAGAATTTATTTCTATTCCAAATTATCTTTGATCAATAAGCAAGTATATCGGTAAGGTAAATATTCAAACATCCTTTGATATTATGCTTGTTTTGTACACACTTAGTTCTGTACTGTTAGATGCGCCAAATTAACTACGGATACAAAGCAGCTGTAACGGTTGATCAAAATCGAAGTCTTGTCTGTAAGGGCCCAATATAATATTTAGATTAAAATGTATGCCTAATTCTGTAGAAACCCCAGCATTTTAAACAAGAACGATAACGATACACATGAATGTTTTGAATACCTTTTGTATATATGTTTGTTCAAAAATCTTTTTGTTAATCAATAAGACTGACGTCACACATGCGTGCGATGCGTTAACATCTTCAACCTACATACAAACTACAGTGACCTGCCACACAGTGTTGCGACTACGTGGGGCAACGCAAAGCAGCTAGAACAGACAAGGGAACTAGAGAGACGAAGCGGAGGGGGAAACTGCGGTGCGCCACTGAAATTGGTGCGGCATCGGAGTAGAGCGCAGTAGTAGCCTAGTAGCCAACATTCTGTTCCAACATCGTATTGTCCGTGTGGCACCCCGTGTGTTGAAATCACAGCAACGCAATGGCAATCTATGTATGGCCTCACTCTAAATGTACAAATAAATCCTGACACTTGTGAATCATCAGCCACAAGTGAGAAGATGCAGCTCATAACATCTCGAGATCAGTACAATGTCATGTTACAAGTCAGCATTGTGTAGTGCGTAGTGAAGTCTCATTGTTAATGCGCAGTACTCGTATATAGCCAGCTCAACAGTCGTGTCAAGACTGAATGCCGACGTAGAGCAGGCGCCTACGCATCCATCCGCGACCGGCTGTACACGATAACATACTTACGTTCCCACATGCACTTTTCCATTGTTTACACGGTCATTATGTCCTTGTAAAAGCATCGCCTACATACTGGAGCTCGATTATGTAACAAGGTAAAAACGGTAACACTATTATACCATAAAAGCTTTAACTAATGTACCCGTTAAATAGTTTGCAGAGACCTCCCACGGCTACGGTTCAAGGAATATTATTAAAATAACATCAATTATGTGATTTCATTACGGTGGAAATTTTATCAATTTCCGCTCCAAAATAATTTGAAAGCGAAAAGCTGTATAAAAGGTAAAATATATAACTCGTTTAGATTATTCTAATTGTAGAAATCGGTAAGTAATTATAGAGGTTGACAAAGGCTAGTGCGGTAGGCATAGTGTTATTTTAGGATGGTTTATTGTTTCAACATTCTACCAAGCGCCCAAAGAGCTTCGTTGACAGTTCTCATCTTTAACTGTATATAGTCTGTGTAGAGCTTTTATATCAAAAGCTATTTTAGGACGGCCAAAATATTATTTTCATATTTTGATCAAATTAGTGAATAATTTCAGACATTGTGCAAGTTCTCGGTAGTTCTGCGGTGCTAGTGTACTCGTAGTCTAGAGTCTATTGTGTAACGATAAAATGACTAGATCCGTAGATCAGCGTAGCAAACAAGATGAGTACTACATCCGTGTGTTAGTATGTAGGAAGTTTCCGAGCCGGTTCCGAAGGCACTTGAACCGTATAGTCATTAACGTAAACGGTCGTAGGTATAATAAAATAGCAAACAGTATTGAACGAGCTTATCAGTTATGTCGGACGCGGTGTAAGACGGCGATCCGGCGGCCGACCGGTTCGCGGTCAGCGACCCCGCTAGAGCTTACGTGCTTCACCGCTAGCCACTATGTGTGCAACTAGGTTTTTCAGATGATAACCTTATTTAGTAAACACCGCGACACTTTGAAAGGTAATTATGAAGGTAAACAAAAAGTTGAACGAACCATTCTAATCAGCGCAAGACTTGGTTGTACTGTCTGTCTGCCGTTTCTTTTCTACATTCTTAGCTAGTTTAATCCTAAGGCCTCTACATCACATACCTGCTTTTTTTCTTGCTATATTGACTCGAACAGCGTAGAATGTCTTCTTAACCGTCGTGTATTCTTCAAACTGTTTTTATTCAAGTCGCTGTCAACAGCGAATCAAATCGGTCAAACTTTTCTATTTTAATACAACCGATCGATATTTCTTGTGCATTATACTTCATATACATTTCACGTAACTCGATAATATACTAATAACTACTTTAGGTCTGATTTAAACGAATAGTTTATTTCGATAGTTCACGGATGATTCGGGGCGGTGCACGCGATCGACAAGCGGAAAATAATGTAGGCCATACACGCTACGGTCTACCGGAGGGGTAATCTGTGCAGGTATGCCTGCGCAGGTCAACCGAACATTGGTAGCGTGTATGGGAACGTTCCGGTGTATCGGAGCGGTCTTCAGTTCTTTTTGCGATGGCATCGAATGTGGACGATGACACGCTGGCATTGCTAGGTCTTGCTTTAATTTTGAAGATGAATAATACGAAAAAGAAGCGAAAAAAGTGGTGTAAGCATTGGTTATTGAAAAGAAAAACATATAGTCATGTTAATTTATTAAGTGAATTGAAATTTGAACCAGAAGATTTTAAAAACTATCTTCGAATGGACGAGAAAACATACTTTAAATTACTTGAAATGGTTACTCCTATGATAAAAAAAGAAGACACAGTTATGAGAAATAGTATTTCTGCGCACGAAAGATTATCTGTTACATTGAGATTTCTCGCAACTGGCAGAAGCTATGAGGATCTAAAATTTTCAGCAATTATTTCGCCTCAGGCACTTGGAAAAATTATTCCTGAAACATGTGAGGCTTTATATAAAGTACTTAGAAGAGATTATTTGAAGGTAAGTCATTAAAATACTGTTATATTAGAGATAATATTTATTGAAAAAAATATGTACGATTTTAATCATTAAAGTAAAAAACTGTCACGTACATACAAGTTATTCATTATGAACATTGAAATTAGTAAGGAATGTCGCTGCCGAATCTGGAATCGATAAAACTACCTCTGTTTCATTGGGCTGATTTTCTGGAACTGTAGTTGTTCGTATTTGTGGCGAGTAGGGATTGCCTTGGGAACTGTTGAGTAGATGGTTAGTTTGAAATGATTGAGAAAGATACTCTGAATTTTGATCGGTGGGAAATTGAAAACAGGGTGGGCTAGGACTTCCGGAAGAAACAAAACTTACAGGGGTATATGCCCTATTGGAATTAGGAGAGGACTGATATGCATGTTGTCGATATTGCTGAGCAGGAACATAGCTTCGTTGATTTTGTTTCAAAATATCTCTCATGTTAATATAGGCGTGCTCGGGAGTGAGGTTTCCCATTTCTCCTTCAAAAAGTAAATCATTAATAAGTTTTTCTGCGACTATTAATTGTTTCGCATCTAAAGCTTTCAATTTCATCGCCACGTTTTTTCCAATAATATCGCACCTATCTTCTGTTACAATTGGGCGAGGACGCTTAAAGTGATCTCGTACCGATTCCAACACTTCATTTGCTAAGCTTTCATCTTTTCTTTTTGTTTTACAAGGTTTTGGTGGGCGAGATGAATTATTATTTGACGATGTTGATCGAGCCTCGTTGTCGGTAGATACGCTGTTGGATGAATATTCTTCATCGGCATTTAAAGAGTCTTCAGTGTCGTCTTTCTAAAAACAAAAAAATTGGATACATTTTTTTTTTACTTTTGCAAGTATATATGATAAAAACCTATTATTTTTATATTACAGTTTCCTACATCTGAAGAAGAGTGGAAAGAAATAGCAAAGATGTATGAAGAACGATGGAACTTTCCTCATTGTCTTGGTGCAATAGATGGAAAGCACATATCGATTGTTCCACCGGCTAATAGTGGATCGTATTTTTATAATTATAAAGGGCAACATAGTGTGGTTCTTATGGCAATTGTTAATGCAAAATACCAATTTATTTATATAGACGTTGGCATGAATGGCAGAATATCCGATGGAGGGGTTCTACAAAACACAAAATTTTTTGAAAAATTAGAAAATAGCGATTTACATATTCCAACCAGTGAATTGTTAACAGGAAGTAACCGAAATTTACCATATGTATTTGTGGCAGATGACGCGTTCCCATTACGCCCCGATATGATAAAACCGTTTCGACAGGCAGATTTAACATCGCAAGAAAGAAGAATCCTGAATTACAGATTATCTCGCGCGAGACGGACTATTGAAAACGCTTTCGGGATAATGGCATCACGATTTCGGGTATTTTATACTCATATAAATTTAGAACCCGAAAATATCGATAAAGTAGTGAAAGCATCTTGTGTATTACATAACTTTTTAATTGAACACTCAAAAAAGTCTTATGCACCTCAAAAATGTTTTTATCGAGAAAACTCTGAAAACGGGACTATAATATCTGAAGGATACAATACACAAAATAGCACCATGGAAAACTTGGAAAGAAAAAACCCAGGAAATACTTTGAACAACGCGAAGATAGTCCGAAACAATTTTATGAATTATTTCAATCAGGAGGGAAGGGTACCATGGCAAAATGATCATGTAAATTAAATAATAAGGCTGAACGGGCAGAGTAGGTACATAGTTCTAAATAGTTATAGTTATAAATAATTATGTTATTATTATATTACTTAATAAAAAAAAATACTACAAACTATGAAATGTTTTACTTACCTCACAACTATTTTCGTCATCACTATCTAAGTTGGATGAAGATGCCCTTGGAGTGCATTGATCATGAATGAAATTGAACAAATCGTAGTACCACAGTTTAATACGATACACATCATCAGTAGCTGCCCCAGACTTTAAAGATTGCTCATATTTCTTCTTTTCCTTTCTAATATTGCTTCTTAGGTTATTGATCTTTTTCACAACTACATCTTTGTTCGCATCTGGCTCAATTATTCTCAATTTTTCTATGAGTAATTTATAAGCAGCTTCTTTTTTGTCTCGATTATGGTAATCTTTGTTTTTAATTTGCCATAGACATGGATTACTTCTATAAATTTCGATAAAATCTTCAAGGGTTTTTTTAGTTGAATCTGGTGGCGCCATTTTCTGGCAATACGATGCGAGCGATGAGACGCCCGTTTGAAAGAAACACTAGAAAACAACTGACGCGACCTGCGCAGGCGACCGGAGTACACGCACACACGCACAGGTACACCGTACGGTGTCACTCGAAAGAATCGATTTTCGATCTTGCGCCGGTTGCCTGCGCAGGTTCAAAAAACTGCACAGGTCTATTCCCACACACATTCCGGTCTACCTGCGCAGGCATACCTGCACAGGTGGACCTTTCCGGTAGACCGTAGCGTGTATGGCCGACTTAACACGGCATTCGTGGGCTTTCTCTGAGACACTTGTTATGGCTATTGTCGGCATTGTGTCTATCGGCGTTTAGTCTTACACTCATTCATGCTGATTGACCTCAGTTGCTGGTCTGTAAGGTTTACCTCGAATTATTCTATTGTTCAATTTGATTTAAAGTAATGTTCGTATTAAATAACCTGTCAACGCGATCTTTTCAACGCTTGCGCGGTGTCGATTGTGTTCTATAAATAATTAGTTGGGTAGGTATTTACTTTGTTTCTTTTATTTAGATATCTGAAGGTAAGAGGAACCGAATGAACCTATTGTAACAAATACATACTTTTTACTGTTTGTTCCAGTCTTGTTACTAATGCCTAATTTAAAAGCAAAGTGATAAAAAGTTCGCATTCAATTATAGAAAATACAAGCATGTAAAAAAATATTAAGATACCATTTAATTAGAAGATAAAAAATTATAAAAAAATAAAAATTAAATTTCTTTTAACTGCTGATGGCCAGAAGCATTAGAATTAATTTAATAAGGCAACTAAATAAGTTGTAATATAGTATGTTAATAAAGATTTTGGTTAAAACCTTTTTAGCGAAGTTATTGACTCTACGCTTTGCGTCCAACAGCGTGGCCGTTAATAATAATAATGCCAATGTTTCCTGATGGTCGAAAAGCCTTAACATTTCGGAAAATTATTCCGTAAGAACTTAATGTCCTAATCCAGGTCTTCTAAAGTCAAAATTTCATCCAAACCCGCAGAGTATAATTAAAACCATTTAAGTGTGATCTAAACTCACAAACGTAAGTACAGACTTTTATATTTACCTATACCTACTTACTTAACTCTTTTTCTGGTTTATTTTTATCGTGTCAAAGTTATAGGTTCCCAAAATATATTCAAATATATAATGTATAAGTAGATAGACAGGTACCATAAAAATGGCTGGTAAGTGAAGCGAAGCACGCTTCACCGCACGTTTCATATATTTGTAACAGTAGATTTGTACTACTAATGAAGCACTGATAACGTTTTATATGTGATAAAATAGGCCTCATTTGATTTGAGTCGGGTACCTAATAATAATACTCCGCTATCTCTTTCTTTAAATGCTTATTACTAAGTCTTACCTATTGCTAGCTACATAAATTCACTTGAATGGGGATGGGAGGGTAACAAAAAGGATTTTACTAATACCCAAAAAACTGGTTAATCATGCACATAGAACAAGTCTAATGAAACAAGTAAATAATATTAGGAGCGAAGACCACCCTATGATTTCCGGAGGAAGTTGTAAGAGCAGCCTATAGGATGTTATCAACAGGCCGGGCAGAAGCCACTGTAGTGATTATGGCAATATAACCCTCGAAGCCCTCCGTAGTAGCGGGTTATTAGGGCATTAGGGCAAAGACAATGCAGTAGTAGATATTAATATACCTACCCTCTCTACAACTTTACAGTGTTACTCTTAACACAGTAAAAACTATTTGGAGTAAAAATTGCCCGTTATAATAAAACAAAAAAGGAAGGTAATAAATAAACTATATAACTACTTTAATTCTAAACCTTTTTATACATTTCTTAGAGGGAATTTATTCCAGTAAATCTTTGATTATCGTAACTAAACAGAGACGCGACAAAATGTCAAAGTTATTGTTCTTTGCGAACATTTATCCCACTATTAGTTGTAATATAAGCCGGCATAGAGTGTGCTTTTGCCCCATAAACAAACTCATAGGTCATAATCCTTTACAAACATCTAATTTATCTCTGTGTCAATTGTACGTTTATACTTATTGAGGAAAATTAAAATTGCTAGGTAATACTGCTGTTGTTGTTTACTGCTTATTGTTGTTGCCTCAATGAATATCATAAAGGCTCTTTAAGTATACATACAGGATGTATCTGACATCGTAACGCAAACTTCGTGAAATGGCTAGACCGCATGCCACTAATAAAATTATGATAGTCGTTTATGTCGTTAATGAACGGTTACAGAATTCAAAGTGTTTAAAAAAAGTGTCGGCTCGGCCTTTGAACGTTGCAAGCGTGCCGCCGTGCGAATTTGTAGGTATGACGTTGATCCCAGATGTGAACTCTATTAAATCAGCTGATAAGATAGTTTTTCGAGTTTTGTTTTCATTGCGCTTTTTTGTGTAATTAGCGAAATAATTAATTTTTACTTTGAAATCTTATTGGGTTATAAAAGTATAGCAATTATGAACGGCATAAAGTGAAAAAAACTACATATTTTTTTTTTCAAATCATGAAAAAGCCGACGATAAATTCCACCACTGGGGGGTTCAGAATCGTGTACTGGATTCATGGTACTCGTTTGTGCGTCGATGTCAGATACACTCTTTATACATATATGTATAACTAACCTACCTCTTTTCTACTGACAAATACCGAGATGTACTTTTATGTTTAAGTTTAGTATATGAGACACATTGACAGGGAACGTTCTGTCTAGTGCAACATGTTGGCTCGCAGGTTAGAGCGCAGTAGGCCTAGTATGAGTTTTCAATACGAAACTCGTTCGATCGTATCGAGCGCGTTTGGCGCTCTCATTGGTTGAGAGTTCTTACGACCTTGAAGCGGGCCAATCGCTGAGTCAAACGCGCTCGATATCGGCGAACGAGTTTCGTAATGAAAACTCATACTAGGCCTACTGTTCTTCGCAGGTGAAGGTAACTCTGTTGAATGCGTTTTGCCGGTGTGTTCTAGGTGTCCAGTACAACAACGCGTTTAGGATTCTGTTGGGGCTGCTATGATTTTGTAGCACGTTTGCGACGTTTACCGATTCTAGAACCGATTATTTCCATGGTATCATTAGAAAAAGGAATGGGTTACTTCTGCGCCGTACGCGTAGGAGTTCGAATGAGCTCCTGAGGGTATTGTCCGTGCGGTGAGATTCACCTTTTTTACGGAAGTGGCTGCAGTTGCGTTTCTGTTTTGATGTGGTTTAGTTGTGGTTTTCCGGCATGATGTCTGGTGAAGCCGTACGGAGGACGGGTCTGAGCAGTTGTGTTGCGATGTGTGCCGGGTGCAATGCGCCAAATGTTGTTGTGTTGGGAGTTTGTCGTGGAGGGTCTTCAGATCAATCTCCCTTGGCCGCAGCATCGTTGGTCATGTTGTTGGGTTTAACATTGCATCACCTCGTTCAACTGCCGTCTTCCTTCCTATTCGCTCAGTTTTTCTGAGTGAATAGAAGAACGATCGCATCACTGCCTACCATCAGGCGGGATTGCGGCCAAGCGCTAGTTTATAATCATTAAAAAAAAAACAAAAATTCTACTCCATTTTAATTTCTGGTTTCTTATTTTGGATTGTTGAATTTAGCTTTTATTTTGTTTTGAAGTGTAATCTAAATTTGATTTCATAAGATTTTGTTCTTATTCCTATTTGCTATTTTTTTGATTTGGGTTTGGGTACGTAATCTATGAGTCTGGTTTAGTGTGAAATAAATAAATCATTTGATATAAACCTTTTCGAATAAATTCTCTTATTGATGGTGAAAACTGCATCAAATTCCATTGTGTAAGTAGTTCAAAAAACAAGGCGATCACACCACCATACGAAAAGCGACTTAATTTATAATATAATATAAAAAAACGCTCAATTTATTATTTATTTAAATAAATGGCAACATCCTAAGCTGTGGTAACGTATTGGTGTTGTCGATTGACCCTAAAGAATTCAATTCTTTTGATTAAAATCTAATGCGAAAGTTTTAGTCAAAGAACTCATTTCGCATCGAAAAGTTATCGAACGCAAATTACACATTCATGCTAAACTCACCTGAGTTACGAAGCCAAAATTTTTAGGATAAAATCCCGAAGTTTGATAAGTGGGTGCATACATAAAGGCACCTAGGTGAGCGCGACCGGGACAGCTGCAGTGAGCTCGCTCGCCAATGCGGACTCATATATCAGCCACCACCTGTTTTATTTGAGCATGTTTTTACTGTAAGTGCCAAGTGCCTACCGTACTGCGTCCCTGTGCCGAACCGACGCCGCGTGAGTTCACAGCCAGTGAGCACTTATTTAAAAGAAAGTATTCTGTGTTTCACTTTTTAATACGGTGGAATTAATATTTTTTGAAAAATGTTGGAAAATGTTATTCCAGCATATTTTCGTTATTATCCTTTTAGTAAACTTCACACTTTAATGTTAAAGCTTTGAAGAATTTGTCAAAAGCTCGTTATAATTATCGTTACGCCGCATACCTACCGCGTCATTATGGACACATTTGAGGAAACTTCACAATTAATGTCAATGAGGATTATTAATTATTGAAGATATCTTTTACTAATATCTTTTACTAGTCAGTTTAATAGAATGACGAAGAAGGTTTAGTAAAATAAATAAAGAAACAAAATAATTAATTCTCAGCTTTGTAGATAATTTTTTATGACATTTTGCTTAATTGTAAAAGTACTAAGGTAGGTATTACCTTGGAATCTAGCTTCTAGCTAAGAATTACTTGTTACATGCAATTTAGGAAGCCCATTTCACTGAAATATTTCACAGCTTATGACATCTGTCAGAAACTGGTGCCCAATAAATTGTATGGCTTTTTCAACACAGCAATAGTATTCGTACGTATCGATTGAACTTTTTCATTTCGTTCTTCGGTTTTTATGCGTAGGTAACTCGTTTGGCAGAAATCCCGGCAAGGCGCCGTGGGCCGGGGGAGAAGACACCAAATTGCCGACATAACGTCAACGATAAAGCACTCAGCCGAGGAACCAATCTCTTTTACGGTTTAATCAGAACTTGCCTTACCTACCTAATATTACACGTTCTACGGTATACGATGGCAATTTTACGCAATACTCGTTGCGGCTTCAGTACGACACACAGGTGGTTTTTGTTATATATTAAGAGCGTCATCAAGGTATTTCGCTATAATATCTAGGTATTTATTCTCGAGTTTGGGCCACAGCGGTTTATCGAACGTAAATCGCCTAAGTTAGATACTTTTAAAAATGGAAAGTCACCGTAAGAAGTCGGGTGAACTGATCTGACATTGCATCTGATTTTAAGAATTGACACTAATGACAATTCATATTAAGCTCACTTTGCCCAAGCTATTATGGTGGGGTTTACAGAATATCACCTTTGTGAGAGTGGGGCACTATCGATAACTAACGATAGCCATCAAAAGTGTTACTGTACAAACAGCTGCCAGTCGGAACTCAAAGTAATTTCATAAGTGTTTTTCCAATTCCGGTACGGGCCACTAAAAACACGGTTAATTACCTTTTCTTCAAGCTTCAACTCGCTGTAATGGATGAAATGTTCCGTTAAATTATATAATTGCATTTTTATTTTAACATAAAAAGTGATTTAGGTACTTACCTACTTGCTTTTTGCTTTATTTATATATTGTTTGTCGAACGCAGCGCAGTCATCGGAAACAATTGGAATTATGTAGCTAAAGACGCTACTGATCCATACAAAACGCGTTTATTTCGTATTTTCAGTAATTCATTGCAAATTCCTAATGTTTCAAAATGAAGTTCCTAGATGTAATTCTCTAGATATTAAAAAAAATATATGATTACTTATATCTATTATACAGGGTGTATCTGACATCGTAACGCAAACTTCGCGAAAAGGCTACACCCGACTCCCCGATCAGGGCGTCTACTGCGGCGGCTAGTGGCGTGAGTGCGCTGGGATACCCGCTGCCTCACGCGCTCCGCCTCCTGCTTTGCCAGCATCACTGCTTCGCAGAAAGAGGTGGCGGCCTGCCATGCACTCTCGCTCCGGACCATGGCCTGGACCAGGGTCGGACGCGAGAGATCGCCGCCGATCGTCGCTACGAGGACAAGGCGATGCTCTACCCAAGCCGGGCAGACTTCCACCGTATGCTCCACCGTGTCCTAATATCCACACAATGGTGACACTCTGGCGTTTCCTCCCGCCTTATACGAACAGGAACCTCCCGAAACAACCGTGTCCTGGACCTGCGTAAGGCGGAAGGAAAGGGCGCCGTGGCGCCTCTCTAGCCACTCCTCAAAGAGGGACTTACCGCCGCTATTGTGGCGTGCCCAGCACTGGGTTGGGACATAGTTTGAATCCCTTAACGTGTCATTGTCTCATGAATGTCTCCGATGATAACGCAATCGAATATCATAGTGATTTTACTAAATTACATACTTTCGTCAACGACAATTAAATGATTTTAGCTTCGCGCTACGAATAATCTGCGCTACTTGTTACGCTCATGTTTTGTCCACCAGGGCCCGCGTAGCATAACATAACAGATACGGTAATTATAACTCGATACGTAGTTAGTGTAAAATATTATGATATCTTATCGATTTGTGACATGGCCACATTAGGCTCGCTTGGCTCGACGTGTCTGAAATATGAGTAAAATATCGAACTCGAAGTTCAAAGAGGTTGACGTTATTATTTGAATGAAATATAACAAACTTACAATTTACAAATGAGAATAAGTAATTAAGTTTATTTCACCAACAAGATTAATATGCAGAAACATTGTGTCAATGTCCTCATATATTTAGCTACTATTTGCATAAAATATCTTCAATATTTGGATAGGATAATTTTATTTATTAGCTAAAGTAACTGTACATTTGGACCTGTTTCCGAGCAGTCAATATCCTCATAATAACACGCGTAGACTTCGTTATCCAAATAATAAAACAAAACCATAGCATATGCGTACGATACCTGGCGTCGACGTAAACTATTATCTATATAAATATTAAAACATTTATGTTAAAGTGATAAAAATTCTGCAAGATACTAATGTATCGATAAATACCTACAACCCTGCGGATAAAATGAATATTTATAGTGTGGCAACATGCGACGCTAAACCGCCAGTTAGCGCAGTTCTTATGCATCGATTGCAGTATAATTCACTTTGCATCAGACAGGGTCAAGTCTTAGACTGGCGCAAGAATTGCCCTAAATGAACTTACCATTACAGTAAGACATTTCTCTGAAAATCTGAACACTGAATAAAGCGCTTATTAAAGAGTTGTTTTTCAGTAAATATTTTTTGGTTCTTGCTAGGTAATATTCAATTACTTACTAACGTAACATACGTCTAGTGTGAACGAAAGTACTAATAAATTTTTCAACTTCTGTTGTGAATACATAATGTTGCGACCTACATTAGGCTACTACATACTGTAAAATTTATTTAATAGACTTCCAACTTTATCGCTAAAGCATTAAGTTTCAAGGTTTATTAGCAAAATTTGACAGTCAGCAGACGGGTAACTTGACCTGCTGGCGTCTATATATACTTTCTTATGTAATAGGCCTGTTAAAAAGCTAGAAACATTTGCCTCGGGCAAAAATGATTTGAACAATGAATGAGTCGCAAATCTTTGTTGCATGTGAATGAAGGTATCTATTGAATTTATAGATGCCATCGGAACGACTCTGATCATCATTAGTACGAGAGGGTATCTCGCTTATTGTGTACTCTATTTGCATGTGATAAAGGTTAGCATTTTAGAAGACAAATGAAAAAAAATCGCACGTAATGTCATTTGCCTTAAAATAATTGTCCATTTGAGTTACTATTAGTTTGGAGCTTAATCGTTGAAACTTGTAATCATATTGTTTCTGGATGGTAAATCTCCTTTTTATCAAAAACTCATGGAACTAACGGCATACATAAGTAAGATCGTTAACAACTCTACTGCGCTTATTGCTGATAGCTTCCAGCTTCCGACATCCACCGACCTTAAAAAAATATAGCGTGAAGATGAATAAATTATCATTGAAAATGGCAATATACATAGCGGGGAAAAGCAGCGTTGCAATCCTTGGCACGGTGCCACGCGGATCGGAAGTGTTAAGGATTCTCTTATCTCTTGTTATATAAACCTCTGTAACACCTAAATTGTTTCTGGAGGGGCACTGAGCCACGGAGCTAAATGGCTACATCACAGTGCGATCGATCGGCGACGCTTCCGTTTGCTGCTATTAGCAGAGGTCGGTGATCAATGATCGTTCTTTACAGATTGAGGTCTCTCCGTGTTTCGGAGAACACGTTAAAGTCGTCAGTCAGTTGTCAGGTTGATAGCGGCAGTTCCGACAATAAGATGAATGACGGACGCTGCGTATAAAATATACTTGTTCAGAATTTCATAAGGCTGGAAACAAACGATACTTTAATACCTCCTTATAGTTTAAATTATATATATATGACAATATTCAGAATTAACGCTTCGCAAGCAACAAGATGAAAGATAAATAAAACAGATGCCTCCGCAAAATAGAGCCGGTGATAAAAATTGAGGTAATAAGTATAGAGCAATAGTCCGAAAAGACGTTACGACATTAATAACTGTGGGTTAGTGTACATGTTCTAAAATGAGCGGGTCCAAGGCTCGTGTCGTAACCATGGCATGCAACTAACATAATCGGCGCGATACGAAAAATGTACAAGCTTTCTAACCTCGTTCCCTTTCCTATAATGACGAACAATTTGTCATTTAGTGCCTTTTTTGAGTACTCACTTTTATATTGTATTATTCGTAACTGAACGGGTCATGCTAGAAATGTTTACTTAAATTGACGGACACACTTTCTTAATTATTAATCTTTAGTGAAATTTTCTTTGCAATCGAGCGTGCTCAATTATTGTAGAATTGTCCGAAATATATTTCGTTCTTAGAAATTCTTTCATTTGATACAAAAAGCACAAGTGCTTATTTTATAACTTTGTGATAATACTGCCTTTGCTATTCTCTTTAGTTTCGTACAAACTTTCGTTTGTTTCTTTTTGAAACACTGGCTTCTGGTAAAACCTTTGTAGATATGCGAATTCCGGGTTGGAATTTCATTGCCGTTTCTTTTTTATGAACTTTTTATTTGCTACAAAGCCTTTATAAAGGACGTCTTTCTCTGTAAGCTGCATTATCTAAGCCTTGTGTTATTTGTGAAACAAGGTAGAAGCGTATTCGGCACTGAATCAGGGGGGGCAATCGCGCTAAAATATTTCAACCAAAACAGAATTGGATCGCAACCAAACCATAACTTTTTGTATGTTTCGTATCGCGCTAACCTTTTGACAGATGGTTTAACCATAACTGGATTGCAATTGGAACGTAACCGCTGTCAAATGAAAAAGTTGAAACAAAGCTAACTTTTTCTGAGCCATTTGTCAACCTTTTGTTTAAACGATTGGATTTATTTAGTTTTAATTATTTTATCTGACGAAATGTATCACTCATACATTGATTTGTTAGAGATATCCCATGAAAATGATCTTTCTAGGGAAAGAACCCTAACCAAAAGGGAAAATCTCCGCAACCGTAAGCAAACAGCGTTTTCACTGACTGATAGGCAATTTATAAAGCGTTATAGGTTGTCTAAACAGTCTGCAATAAGTTTAATTGAGGAACTAACTCCTTTTATGCCGCCAGTACTACGTTCTGATAGTTTGACTACAGAAACTAAGGTAAGATAAAAATTGTTTACATTGTGTGACAAACATAACCTTTTCAATGTTTTCATTTCTTGTTTTTTTTTCCAAAATATCGCTCAGAAAGTCTTTTTACTGCTAACACAAATATATTTTAATGGATATTTTTTACTTTTTTGTAGGTGTTGGTAGCCTTAGCATTCTATGCCACTGGGTCCTACCAAACGATAGTAGGAGACAGCCGGAAGCATAGCATTTCTCAGGCCAGCGTGTCTAAAGCAATACGGCAAGTCACAAATGCTTTAAACAAACAAGCAATATTAAAAAAATATATTGCATTTCCCTTCAATAGAACAGAGCGAGAACAATTGAAAAGAGAGTAAGTTTCTATGTTATAAGAAATTACATAAAGGTCTATAACATAAGATAAGAAATTAATTGACCTGTTTTCTGTGTTATATGTATAACACATCCTATTTTAACAATTGGTTTAAGTTCTTATCAGAATACAAATTTTCTAAGTTTGATTATAAGTTTATCTCTATAGTATGTCTTTAAGACACAGTTAAAAATTTATTTACTGTTTTTACAATATTACTTTTATTAGTTGTTTCAGAAAATTTAAAATGCCTGGAATGCTTGGTTGCATTGATGGGACACAAGTAGCAATCGTACGTCCTGTGGAAAACGAGGAGAGATTTTTTAATAGGAAAGGCTACCACTCTCTTAATGTTTTAATAGTAAGTAATATCTTAAAGGTACAACCTATTGAAGAGAGGCACGCCTTTAAATAGATGTTTATGATATTCAAGATATGTTGAGCTTGCACTTTAGGTTCACTTTTAAATGTTAATTATTTAGTGTCACACCATTACTTTGCAGTTATGTGATTCAAAAATGAACATTATGTGTATGGATGCCAGCTACCCTGGGTCAACTCATGATAGTGTTGTGTGGGCAAACCATCCCCTCAAGAGTTATATAGAGCGACTGCATACTCATGATGGAGAAGATTTGTATCTTTTAGGTATGCATATAAAAATTTAAATATTTTAACTGACCTTGAAAAACTGTTATGACCTCACTTTGTTTCTCAGAGAGATTATTTTCGATTAGCTAGAGAGCTAATTTTACCAATAGCGGCCAAATAGTTATTTATGTTTAATGTCGTGGTGGCCTAGTGGTTAAAACACCAGCCTCTCAAGTACGAGTGTGCGGGTTAGATTCCAGGTCAGGCAAGTACCAATGTAACTTAGAGTTATATGTACTTTCTAAGTATATCTTGGACACCAATCACTGAAGGTGAAGGAAAACATCTTGAGGAAACCTGGACTTTCGCCAACCCGCATTGAGCAAGCGTGGTGATTATGCTCAATCTTTCTCTGTATGAGAGGAGACCTGTGCCCAGCAGTGGGATGAAAAAAAAAGTTGATGATGAGTTATTTATCTTTTTACAGGTGATTCTGGTTATGCCTTAAGGCCCACAATGATGACACCCATCTCAAACCCTGAGCCTAACAGTCCTGAAGCTTACTATCAGGAACTACATTTAACAGCAAGAAATGTAGTTGAGCGATGCATAGGACTTTTGAAAGCTCGTTTTAGGTAAATAAAATTTATATATATGTAAATATGTTAGATAAATTCTAGAATTTTCTTGATTAAAGTGATTCTTTTCTGCAGGTGTTTGCTGGTTGATCGAAAGCTGCATTACTCACCTATAGTAGCAGCTAAGATAGCGAATGCTTGTAGTGTGCTCCATAATATAGCTCACAAAGAGCATGTACCATACACACCACTTAGTGTTGAAGAGGCCAGACGTGAGCGCTTGCTTACTGAGGGGGCCAGTGGTAGTGCAAATCGAACCCAGCTTAGTGCAATTTCCAATCTGGAGCTAGGCAGAGCTCGACGTGCAGCACTGATACAGTGTTTGTGGTCAAATAGGTCAACATTAAATTAAAGATAAAATGAATGGAATATATTTTTTATTTTTACTCAAAATATTAATAATTAATTTAAATTAAACATCAACTTCTTGCTTATTGTGGACAAAACTGAAACAAAAACAAATAGATAATGAAATATTATTAAAATTGTATAAGGCTGTTAAATATAAAATAAAATTTTTACCTTATCCGTGAAACGGTCTATGCTTTGAGCAATAAGCCTGGAGGAATCCGAAAATGTAAGGATAGCCTCTGATATATTTAAGCCAGCCTGTGCTCTCAGTTTTTCTATCTCCAGAACCATTCTTCTAGACTCCTCTAATGATGTTCTGGCTGCTATAAAAAAAAATATAAATAAGGTACAGAAATTATAGAAATAATTTTTAAATAATTAATAAATTGAACTGGAAATGAGAATGCTTACTGTGAGGTGCATTTACACGAGCTATGGGCTGACGTAATGCTCGCTCAGCTCTTCGTCTCTCCCTAAAGGTCGTAACTCTGGATACTGTTGATATAAAATGAATGAACATAAACTTTTAGTACCAATTGTCAGTGGCATATCCAACTTATATCACTATATAAAACAAACTTGCTTCTTGCTGACTGTCCCTAAGCTTAGATCTTAACATCCATTATTATAATAGACAGAGAGTGAACTAAGAGGAAGGTTTACTTGTATATAGTAATATTATATTCTTACTAATTTTATAAATGTGATAGTGATTCTGTCTGTCCAGCTTTCACATCAAAGCCACAGAACCGATTTTGATAGAATTAGGTAAAAAGAAAAAGCTGCTTTTCATCCTGATTGCAGACTAAGTATAAAATAGATAAGAATAAAAAGGATATAGGTAGGCTCTGATTTTAGTAGTCTGCTGTGGTATTTATGAAGGATTAATAAGACTACCTAAGGTGTTGGCATTATATTATATTCATGATAAGACTTACCTGGAGATACTGTAGGAGTATGACCAGATTCTGAAGGTACAGGAGATGCCACAGGTGTTGTAATTGGAAAGCACACATCAGCTACAATTCTGTTTAAACAGAAAAAAAGGTTAATGATTATCATAATTATGCATATAATAATAAAGAAAACCTATAGTATTTTATCAACTTCATTGTTGGACAAAGGTAAAGTATCTATAGTATTAGTAAAAATAGGCAACCAAATAATATTAAATCATTGGAACTAACCTAATTGGAGATTGTGCACTTTCTTGTTCGGGCATTTCCTCTAGTTGGATTTCTTCAATTACAATATTATTCTGCAAACACAAAGTAATTACAAGAGAGGAAATAAGGGTATAAAAAATTTGTTCATTTTACTTACATCATTTGTACCAAAATGGTCTTGGGTAACATTAGGCAGTGGACCAACATCCCTACCTAGAATGTTGGCCACCCTCTCCTCCAACGCAGTCAATGTTGTTGTGGTACTGGGTCCACCACCTGTAGTTCTTCGGCTTGCATTAATCTTCACTAACTTCGCCCTGACTTTACATTTGAAATCATTCCAAACCTATAACAGTATTCATCAATGCAAATATGATATCAAACTATTTCTATATATAATAAAGGGCACTTAGGTGTCATTAAGAGATATTCAAACAAACTTTTGACCACTCCTTTGCTGTTCTACCAGGGCCCTCAACGTTTACAATATCGGCACACTCTGCCCATAAACGTGACCCCATTGTCCTAGCCTCCTTCGATCTCACTCGTCCAAGAGCAAGATCTTTGTGGTGTTCTAAAAATTCAGTTAGTAATTCTAACTGTCTCACGGTAGTACACCTTCGTCGCTCTTCCATTTTTGAACCTCTGGAGAGAAAATGGAAATTATTTATGTTTAAAGTATTTAGGTACCTACATACGACGAAGAGCACATCAAGCTACTACTATCTGTCAGGTTTCTTTATTAAATTTTCAACTTAATCTCTAAAGCATTAAGGCTCAAGGATGATTAGGAATATTGACAGTTTTAGGTAGCTTGATATGTCGTCGTCCATTAAGTACGTATATGAAAAAACATAATATTAGCTGTTTCTTAGCAAGGAAATACAAGGATTTAAACTTACTTGAGTATTACAAATATATATTTCCAGTCCAGATATAGACACAGATGTATATTTTATAGAATTTAAATCCCAAGAAAACACTGAGCAAGTAATCACTAAGTTTTCAAGAAAAGTTAAGTACTTTCGTTGTCAAAGTTTAGATTTCGCGCTGAAAAAAAAATGATAATGTTGCCAAAATCTTAGAATCGATGATCGATTGTGTGTCGGTAACAGATAGTTACTAAAATTTTTCGGTACGTCTCTAAAGGTTCATATTTGGTTATGGTTCGGAAATGGTTCAACTTCAACCGAAGTTAAACTTTTAGCGCGATACCAAATGTGATCGAAACTAAACCATAACTGTAACTGGATTAGAAACGAATCAGAGTTGAACTTCGACTGTTTTATTTAGCGCGATCACCCCGGGCGATTTCCGTTCACCTCGCCTATTCAATAAAAGCGTCCAACTCAAAAGGAGTAGCAATATTTTTCTTTGATTAAGCTTCCTTTACGGCGTTTTTTCGGCGGCAGCTATTAACCTATTTGCGTGACCTGAGTCCGCGCGGCTCCGCGACCTGCCTACTAAGCAACCGATGTACACGAAAAATATCGCTGTATTTTTGTAGAAACTTTAAAAGTTATACTGTTTTTATAGGTAATTTACTGAAATCTTTTGTAATAATGATAGTCAAACATAACAAACCACCACTTCGTTATTAAAACATAAACTAAATCAATACAAGAAGAGTTAAACGTTTATGAACAGGTAACTGAAGTCTGTAATGAGATAATTACCGATGCCTTCACACAATTTGTGTTCTGTGTCAGCGTAAAAATGATATAATAAGTACCTGTAAAGTGGTAGGATTATTGAAGCAAGTTATTATCGCCGGTGGCCGGTTACCGCAGGTAGCTTACCTACACCGCTACACTATTTTTGCGGCTTACTGTTCGCGTCGCACAGTTAATTCCGGCCCTTCTATTGATTACTACGTCTGTGGTTATGGCGAAGTAGTGTGCTCGCGTGTGTACCATTATTTATTTTCTTGGCATGATGATTTATTTATACCTATAGAGCATATTTTCGTGTTCCATTCTCGAACAGTTATTGTGGGTAGACTTTATAATGTTTTCAAACCACTGTAATCATTATTTGTAATACGGAAAAATTACTTGACTTAATTAGGTTTGAACGATATTACTTTTAAGATTTTGTGATGTAAAAATCAAAATCAAAATCATTTAATTCAAATTAGGCTGAGAATCAGCACTTTTTGAACGTCCAAATTACACAAGACAGTCCCCCAAAACGCCCACCCATCGACACTTCCTAGTACTTTCGCTGGGAAGAAGTGGCGGCACAAACTCCCCAACAGCACAGCTGTATGTTCATTTAAAAAAAATACATGATTTTATACAATACTATGATGTATAGTGAGTACGCTGTTACGTGTTGGTTCTATGTATGCTATAAAATGTTTATTTACCTACTCTTCTTTCTTTTCTGTTATTGATCCCATTGTGTTAGATATTGCAAGAGTATTCCCACAAGACAGCGGATGTAAGGGTTATTCAATGTAGTGAAATCTTATCCAATAAAATCTAATTTGTTGTGGTCTATACATATATCTAAGTGATTAATCGTGAGAATACCGTGGGTAAACAAGTCGGCTCGTATAGGATCGCTCATATCAGGGTTGGGAAGCCGGGATAAATCCGCGTTCATTACGGGGCTAACTAAGCCACCCGTCAAACTTCGCCCATACATTCGGCGGCCGCGATCGTTCGTCCCGACAAAGCTCGGCGTACCTGCGCGTCACCCTTATCTAATTCTACCTCAGCGTTTTGTTTGACCCCAACAAGCTACTATTTAGATTAATATGTTTGTTTTAATTAAAATTATTCATGTCTCTTTGTTTATTTATTACCAAAGAGTTGAATTCTGTCAGCCAATTTTGGTTCTCCGAGCCGGATCCAACTCTCCGTTTCGTGACACCGGACGTTTTTAAAACGCACAACAAAAATAAAAGAAAAAGCTTCCTAAAGTTCACTTATTTATGTAGACAGTTGATTGGGATATAGTAGACAATAAAAGAGCGAGTAATCATACTAGTTTATCAGTAGTTACACAGTTGAGGCGAGTTAATTAACCTGAAGTTTAGCCTAGCACGGCGTAAGTTGCGATGAAACAAGCGGAAGGCGCGATATGAGAAAACTCTATGAACAGCTAAACAATGATACCGCGCCCGTCAACTTATCGGCCCTATATTGTTATTGTAATAAAAAACTTTTACTCTATTCTGCGTTATCCTTGTTTATCCCGTCCACTAGATATTTGCGGCGTACAATATAACAAAGTTTTGATGCGGTGCGTTGCAGTAGGAGAGTGTTTTTAATGTCAGTTTCATTTACATCGCATGGATTTCTGTTTTTTGTTCCCTTACTTGCCTTCTGCTTCAGCGGAATATTAAAATATACGATAAAAAAAACCCACTTTTCATATGAAATTTTCTCAGAAGTCGTCTTTTTCACAGTATTTAATTTACAGTAACTTACGAAACAGTTATGCCAGAGTTGTATATGCAGTATGTACCTGAAAGTAGAAAAAATACCAGTTAAACAAACGGAAATCTTAACCCATCAAGTAACTTGGTAAAGTAGTGTACGATGACGTGCAGATGTAAAGAATTATAATGATGACACGAAAAATTTACTAAAAGAACCGTTAGCCCTATAAGACTAGAAAAAAAACCGAAAGGTTTTCGTCACTAAGATTCCGAGAACCTTTTGAAACGCACTCTACCCAAATGAATAAACCTCTTCAAATATTTTGTGTACTTTATAATATGTAGGTACTAAGAGATTACCAACAGTTAAAAAATACCTAATACGGATCGGAGTTAGAGATTTGGCAATAGCTTCACTATAATTCAACCAGCCACAAAGATAATACAACTTGTTCCTACTAAAGGTTACTAGAGACCGGTTGTGGCTTAAATGAAGCACAAATATTATATGATCTGTGTTTAATTTGAGCCAAAACCGAAGAGTTTTAGTATACCTATAACTAAGCTATTCTTAAGAATTCACAAAGTGCATTACGTGCTAAACAAAATTACCTTTCTAGTTCTGTCAATCGTTTGAAGATGACAGAAACAGAATGATATTTTAAGTGTGTTTGCAGATGATATAGATAGAATGATATTTAGCTTTAAGAACGTTTAATGTTTTGTGAAGCAATACAACTTTACAAGCAGTCCATAGAGGTAGGTTTTTCTAACTAGTCTTCTTCATCTCAGCGTTAATCCCAGTCGCATCCGTAGCTTTTCAGCTTTGGAGTCTAGGATCCGCTTTTACCAGTCTAACTGCTGATTTTGGTTAAACTTCGATATTTTCCGTGAAGCGACTGCCGTCTGACCTACACAACCCCGGTGGCGATATCTAAGCATTGCAGTTAAAACAATTGTTAGACTTTGAGGGCTCCAACAACCCGTAACGACTGCCACTAGATGTTCGTAAGGCAACCGGGACCAACGGCTTAGCGTGCTTTCCGAGGCACGACCAGACCAGTGCAAATATTCATATTCATGCATGCAAATATTTGCACTGTGCAGGGATCGAACCCGCGCCTCCTTGCGCAACGGCCGCGTTCCCTACCGCTACGCCACGGAGGCTGTTCTTTTTAACTTGTGAATAGGTATTATTAACACTTTAATGTTCAGTGTTAGTGGGTAAGTAATTACAGTGTGTTTATGTTGTATGGTACGGACGACAGCAGGTCAAACTACCCCTAACTGTCAGATACTCCCAATCAACCTTGAGCCTTAATGCTTTAAGGATAAAGTTTAAAATCTAATAAGGAAATCTGACAGATTGTAATAGCTAGATGTGTTGTCGTCTGTACCAACTGTAGACTGATATAGAGTAGGCAGAGCTACCAATAATATAAAATAGAACCACATGATTATTATTGATTAGATGTGCAACAATGTTTTTTTAGGGTTCCGTACCTAAAAGGTAAAACGGAACCCAATTCATGAATGAGACTTCGCTGTCCGTCTGTCCGTCCGTCCGTCTGTCACCAGGGGGCAATCGCGCTAAAATAATTCAACTAAAACAGAATTGGATCGCAAACAAACCATAACTTTTGTTATGTTTCGTATCGCGCTAACCTTTTGACAGATGGTTTAATCATAGTCTATAACTGGATCGCAATTGGAACGTAACCGCTGTCAAATGAAAAAGTTGAAACAAAGCTAACTTTTCTGTGTCATTTGTCAAATTTACATCTAAACGATTAGATTTACTTTTAATTTATTTAGTTTCAATTATTATATCTGACAAAATGTATCACTGATACATTGATGATTGATTTTACTTCAATCGAAGTTAACACTTTAGCGTGATACGAAATGTGATCGAAACTAAACCATAGCTTTAATTGGATTAGATACGAACAAGAGTTTAACTTATACTGTTTTATTTAGCGCGATTACCCCCTTGGCTGTGTCTCATGAGCCGTAGAAGCAAGACAGTTGACATTTTCAAAGATTATGTATTTCTGTTGCCGCTATAACAAAAAATACTAAAAATAAAACATGTAAGGGGGTCCCCCATACAACAAACGTTATTTTGTTTTGAAAGATAATGGTACGGAACCCTTACCCATAATTCAAATCTTTATATTTATTTAAATCAGCATTCAATTTAGTTTTAATAAACATATTAATTAAAACTAAATTAATAATTGACTAATATTGTAACAATTAGTTTGAATAGTAAACTGTGCTAGTGTGCTCAAGTGCATTGTGTTGTCTTTTATTAAAATTAAATCTTCATCATCATCAACCTTTTTATCGTCCCACTGCTGGGCACAGGTCTTCTCTCATACAGAGAAGGATTGAGCGTAATCACCACGCTTGCTCAAAGCGGGTTGCCGATTTCACACTTATAGTCCAGGTTTCATCAAGATGTTTTCCTTCACCTTCCGTCATTGGTGTCAAAGATATACTTAGAAAGTACATGTAACTTAGAAATGTTACATTGGTACTTGCCTGACCCGGAATCGAACCCGAAATTAAATCTTACTGTTCGTTAATTATATAACGTGTCAATGAGCTCCGCCGAGTCATACAATTAAAACACAAGCATTGTTTAAATTGATATACATGGATACATATCACAGCAACCTAGAGCTGCTTCTGGCTGTTCAGCAAAATTCCCACTGTGAAAACAAGATGAAGTGAGTTTGTTAGGTGACAATAGTGCCAACTGGTAATCCCTAGCATGAGGCGACAGCTAAGTTCTAGCTCGCTGCACCTAATCCGTAATCGCGATTTATTTGTCATAAATGTAAATAAATACCTACAGTGGATCCCCGGTAGGTCGACACACATTTTGCACGACAGTGGCGAAATATCGAATTTGTCGGATTATAGAGTACTGTCTAAGTCCCCCCATAGACCGATTTTTTTTACAAAAGAGAACCTTCTTATCCAACAAATTACAGATCCAAATATCTAATGATAAGTCATACTTCGTTATGCACATATGTCAAATTTAGTAAATTAAACAACACAATAGAAATATTACGTCTTATTATTAAAGTAACGTCATTAATGCTATAAAATTTACAAAAATAATATGCAATAGCTTTACATTAGGTAATAATTGTGTGTAAGCAAATGTACATACATATGTACTAAATAATCAAACTTTCATGAAAATATTTATTAATTTCATCATAAACCTTTTTTATCGTCCCGCTGCTGGGCACATGTATCCTCTCATACAGAAAAGGATTAAGCGTAATCACCACACTTGCTCAATACAGGTTGGCGATTTCAGACTTAAAGCCCAGGTTTCCTCAAGATGTTTTCCTTCACCTTGTAATCAGTCATTGGTGTACAAGATATACATAGAAAGTAAGTAACTTAGAAAAGTTACAATGGTACTTGCCTGACTTGGAATCGAACCCGCACACTCATATTTGAGAGGCTGGTGTTTTAACCAATAGGCCACCTCGACTATTGGCCACACCACACGACCACGTTTTATTATGTAATAATAATACATGTCCCGAATCCAGCGGTATCCCGCGACTTTCACCAGGTCGTCAGTCCACCTTGTCGGGGGCCTACCCACGCTGCGTCTAACCTTTAATAACCTTAACTCCTACATAATAAAGTTCAATTTATTTACAACTTTTTTAACTTTATAAAAAATGCTAGTCTCTCAAAAATCAACTTAATTAACATTGAAATAAAGTTCATATTTATTTAACTTGAAATAACATCAATTTGAAACCTTTGAAGTAGACTTTACTCAAGTTCTCTTTAGATTATGTTTCGTTCTACTAATCCATTTTTTTTTTCATTTACAATAATGCACACATGCTTTTCCAGTTCAGGTTAGGCATTGGCAGAATGTTCGACATTGGCTTTGCTTGTCACGGTAAAAAATAGAATAGAAAGTTTTCACGGTCAGATTTTAACATGATATATCTACCAACAATATATTCTGCAATAGGTTGAATATGGTTTTTGTGTTAATTTTACCATTGCATGTTGCAATCATTGCAAATATTTTAATCATTGCAACGACGTTCTTTATCGCATAAGTATTTACATGGCGAATGAGAACTACATATATAGAAAAATATGTAACTATATTATTTTATAAAATCACTTCTTATTTAATTTCTGAATTCTTATATTGCTCATTAGCTGTGAATGCATGTTACTGTTATGGATGTCCTTATAAGACATGGAGTAGACCAGAAGATCCGTAGCACAGTGTTGTATCATACATCACTACTCTGTAGTCGAGTAACTAATACCATCTCTATGTATTAGTGTCTATGAATATAGTCTATTGTCTTGTCATTGTAACTTAGGATCTGACCTAGAAGAGGTCGTTTCCAATAATATAATTCTACAAGTGTAATAAACCAGTCTAATTATCTAAAGTCTTTAATATTTACCAACCGAACAATCATACTTGGTGTCAGAAGAGTGAAAAAACCCAATACGAAGAAAGAAAATTCATAAAATGCAAAAGTCGGATGGCGTCGGTGGCGGCCATGACACCGGAGCTGCAATGAACAGTGGCTTGAAGGCGCTTAAAATATCGTCAGATGCAACAAACAACAACTACGAAACCTGGAAGCGCTGGTGGCAACAGTTCGAATTATACTTGTTGGCAACGGGTTTGGACAAGTCCGGTGAGAAACGCAAGATCGCCATTTTATTACATCACATTGGTGAAAAATGCTTAAATATTTTCAACACATTCAACATAAATATTGGAGAAAGCACATTACATGACGTCAAAGCCAAATTCGACGAATTTTTTCAACCCAGAAAAAATATTACCATGTATCGTTACATGTTTTTTACCACACGTCAACAGAAATCGGAAAGCATCGAGGATTTCTTAACCGATCTCGAAAATAAGAGCCAAGATTGCGAATTTGGAACGCTCAGAGAATCTCTTATCAGAGATATTTTTATCGCCAACTTGAGTTTGGACTTAGCACATGTACGTCAGAGACTGCTGCAGGAACCTGATCTGACATATCAGAGGATGCGAGAGCTAGCTAGGACACTCATCGTCGCACAGCAGGATGCAGACCAAATTGTCAAGAGGTCCACTAGTCAAGAGTCTGAAAAAGTCATGCATCTGCGTCGGAGGAGCCGTGGTCGAGCGGAGCGTCAGCGACGGCGAGCTTCACCAGTCAGTCAGCAGCGATCCAGCGCAGGGAGGTCAAAGTCAAGTCCCAGTACTGAGAAGCGCTCGAAGACGTGTAGCCGCTGTGGACAACACCACCGCTACAAATGTCCAGCGCAGGGAGCTAAATGCAGGTCATGTAACTCTTATGGTCATTTTGCAAAATTTTGTTACTCCAATAATAAAAAAGTCAGTCATTTAGAGTCTTTTAGTTCAACTGGTAGTCAAGATAATTTTGTTGGAATTTTAAATTGTCATAACTTCAGTCATAGTCATAAGTATAGTCAATATAATTGTCATTTAAAGTCACAAAGTCATCACAATCAAAATCATTACAGACATAGCAGGTTGTCATACACCCAGTCAGATACTAAGTTACAATCAACGGTCAGGTCGCACATAGGCCAGTCGCAGTCAATGTCTAAGAGATCTCATGAAGACTCATCTTGTCATAAAAAATATCCTGTGTCATATTTCTGTGATGAAAGTGGTGATAATGCCATATCTGAGAGGTCTAATAAAAAATGCCTCAGTGATGAAAAAAGAATGGTGACTGATAGGTCTGAGAGATCCAATGAAGACTCTTGTCATATGTCATATCTCAATGATGAAAACACTAAACAGTCTGAGAGATTCACAGTCAAGTCAAAAAAGTCAAAAAGTCTTAGCCGAGATTCATATCTTAATGATGAGTACAGACACAAGTCTGAGGAATCTCACACAACAAACACTTGTAGAATTATTACAGCAAAGTCAACACATAGTAAACAGGTCAATACAGTCGAGTCAAAAGAAAACAAATACTATTCTAAACAGTCATGGAACATAAACATTTTAGTTGGTCATACACAAATTAATTGCATTATTGATTCGGGAGCTGATGTCGATATTATGTCAAAGAAAACTTTTCAATCTTTGAAATGTCAAAGTCAAATGTCACTTGAGAAATGTCAAATAAACGTTAGTGGGTTTGGTGGTATATCAATACCCATTATGGGCAAAGTCAATGTAAAATGTAGTTTATCTTTAAATAATAGCACTATTAGTGTAAATATAGTGTTTATAGTCGCAGATTTAGTTTGTCCGAATGTTTTAGGTCTACCAACTTGTGAAAAATTAGGTATAATTCAAAGAGTTTTCTCTGTGTCTCAACAAAATTTTAGTGAACAAATTCTTACACAATACAATGATGTATTTCAGGGTCTTGGATGTCTACCTCAAGTCTGTCGCCTGAAACTCAAACCTGAAGCAGTGCCATGCGTGGATGCTCCGAGAAGAGTACCCTTCGCTTTACTGAACAAACTGCGCGATGAATTGGATCGCATGGAGAAAATGCAGGTCATTGAAAAGGTTTTTAAACCTACAGAATGGGTGAACAGTATAGTGATAACAGTCAAAAGCACGGGTCAGTTACGAATTTGTTTAGATCCTAGAAATTTGAATAAGAATATTATAAGGGAAATTTATCCACTTAAGTCAATAGATGAGATCAGATCTCAACTAGCAGGAGCTGTTTGTTTTTCTCATTTAGATGCATTTTCAGGATTTTGGATGCTTAAACTAGATGAATATAGTTCTGATTTATGTACATTTCAAACACCTTTCGGTAGATATAAATATTTAAGGTTACCTTTTGATATTAATGCATCGTCTGAAATTTTTCAAAGAGTCATGATGAATTTGTTCGGTGATTTAGAAGGAGTTCTAATATTCATCGATGATATTTTGGTATATGGACCAAACGAGTCAGTACATAATGAGAGAGTACATAAAGTCATGCAACGAGCACGTGAAGTCAATTTAAAGTTCAATAAGTCTAAATGTAAATTTTTAGTATCAGAAGTCTGTTTTTTAGGGTATGTTTTTAGTAAAGATGGTGCTAGGGTTGATGAAGAGAAAGTAAAAGCAATTGTCAATATGCCCACACCAAAAAATGTCAAAGAATTGCAAAGAATATTAGGTATGATCAATTATTTAGGTCCCTTCATTAGCAATTTGTCTCAAAAAACTCAAATTTTAAGAAATCTTTTGAAGAAAGATTCAGTCTGGACTTGGAATGAAAATCATAGTCAATGTCTTAAGAGTTTAATCGATGAAATTACAAATTCACCAGTTTTAGCTCATTATAATCCCAATGTACCATTAGTCTTGTCAGTCGATTCGTCAAAGTCAGCATTAGGAGCAGTCATTATGCAGAATAATAAACCTATTGCTTATAGTTCAAAAACATTAACTCAAACTCAGTCAAGGTATGCTCAAATTGAGAAAGAATTGTTAGCCATTCAGTTTGGTTGTGAAAAATTTCACCAGTATGTGTACGGTCATAAAGTAACTGTTCATACTGATCATAAACCTTTAGTCTATCTTTTTAAAAAGCCATTACATGATGTACCAGCATGATTGCAACGTATGATGTTAACTTTACAAAAATATGATTTGGAAGATATACATGTTCCAGGTAAAGAAATGTTTATATCTGACACTCTGTCTAGAGCAGCATTGAAAGAACATTATATACCTGAGAATGAGTCAGAAATATCTTGTCATGTCAATTTAATGCATTCAAGTCTAGCAGTCACAAAGGAGTACTGTACAAAATTGTTACAGAACACTAAGAAAGATGATACTTTGCAATTGTTAAAAAAGTATTATTATGATGGTTGGCCAAAAAATAAAAATAATGTCAGTCTGTCAATAAAACCATTTTGGAACATACAAGCTGAAATTCATGTGGTCAAAGATTTGTTGTTCAAAGGGTCAAAATTAATAGTACCACAGTCAATGTATAAGGAAATGTTAGGTAAAATTCATGAAGGTCACCAAGGTATAAATAAATGCTTAAAACTGGCTAGAGAGTCTTTGTACTGGCCAAGCATGTCAGCTGATATTAAAAACTTGGTAGAACAATGTTATGTATGTGCACAATTTAAACCTAATAATCCAAAGGAACCACTAAAAAATTTTGAAATAAATAAATATCCATGGCAACAAGTAGGTATTGATTTGATGTATTTTGATAACCTTACTTATTTAATTGTCACAGATTATTATTCTAAATTTATAGAAATAGCTTTGTTAAATAAAAACAGTACAGCAAAGAATGTAATAACACATTTAAAGTCCATTTTTGCTCGTCATGGAATACCTTTATCTTTAGTGTCTGATGGTGGTCCTCCTTTTCAGTCATTAGAATTTAAGAATTTTATGCATGAATGGGACATAGAACACATTGTAACTAGCCCATATCATCCACAGTCAAATGGTCAAGCAGAGAGTTCAGTCAAAATTATCAAAAATATGTTAAAAAAATGTAAAAGAAACTCATCTGATCCATACATAGCTTTATTACAGTATAGAAACACACCTAAGAATAATTTACCATCTCCAGCTCAATTGTTAATGTCCAGGAATTTAAGAAATAACATTCCTATGTCTTATAAGAAATTAAAACCTAAAGTGGTTACATTCAAAAATTATGAAGAATGTGTCAAGCAAAATAATAAAAATAAGTCTAAATATTATAATAGAAATACAAAGTCATTGTCATTACTGTATCCCAATGATCATGTATACTTTAAAAGAAAGCCTGATAGCAATTGGGAACAAGCCATTGTCAAGCTAAGGTTGGCTAATAATAGGTCATATGTCGTTGAGGATGTCAATGGAGTTAGGTATAGGAGGAATAGGGTTCATTTAAGACACAAATATTCTCCTATGCTATCCAATTCGTCGCAGGGGAGAGAGGAAGGTAACAGGCAGGAGTCTAGACCTCAAGAGCTCTCATCTCAATCCTCAGTCAGTCAACATGTAACTCGTTCTGGAAGAGTTGTAAAGCCAACCAGAAGGCTAATTGATGAAATAGATTAAGTAGAACATTGTATCCTAGATTAAGACCTAACTATAGTCTTAAGTCATTGTCTAAATTGTAACTAAGTCAGGTTTCTATAATATTGTTTGTCAAGGGTTAATTTAAACTTAAACAGGGGGGATGTTGTATCATACATCACTACTCTGTAGTCGAGTAACTAATACCATCTCTATGTATTAGTGTCTATGAATATAGTCTATTGTCTTGTCATTGTAACTTAGGATCTGACCTAGAAGAGGTCGTTTCCAATAATATAATTCTACAAGTGTAATAAACCAGTCTAATTATCTAAATTATCAAATATAAATTATTTACATTTTGAAACATATGGAAGAACATATTTTATTTTTCAGTCATTGATATCGGGTAACTAGTTAAAGAAAAAGCCGACAGTGTTTGCAGATCCAGTAGAAATATAATTCATACTGTAATAATAGCATGCATGGCAAACCGACACCGTTATTAACGCACTCACATAAATATAATCACCGTTCACACGTTATTCAAGTTTAGGTGGTGTCATGGCCAAACTTACTTAATGTTGGAATTTATTATATTTTGATATACATACTTCCTTTATAATGACTTAATGAGTTACTTGAATGACATGATGCTAATAACAGAATGCATAGGAGGTTGATTAATTATAAAAGTCTAATGACGCCTACATCTTCTAAATAAATCTTCTGTATGTGTTTATCACCTAACTACTCCTAAACGGCCGAACTGATTTTAATTTTTTGTCTTTTTAACGGCCGCGACGTACGAGTACAATCGTAGGTACGAACCTAAAAATGCCGTTAACTTTGTGTAAATTATTTCATCACAACTATTCTCAAAATGGTGTAGGAAAACTGGTAGAACCATAAACTCGATGGCATGTGACATCTGCCAACCTGTACTGGATCCGAGAGGAGATCTGTGCCCCAGTAGTAAGAACATTATATTTTGAATAAACTACTACCTACTACACCGATAAAATAGATACCAAAAGGTAGTTTAATATGTTTAAGTATGGATATGAAAGACTCGGGAAAAGCTAAGGGCAACATAAGTACGCATAATCTGACCGTAAAGTTAGTACAAGATGAAACGTATTCAAATTAAAGTAAACTTAGTCAGGAATCGGAAAAAGGTTCACTTTACAATTGCAAGTAGTATGTATCTACGAAACAATGCGGCCGGCATGGGAAATTATTCTAATTAAATAGCAATCAGCTCATTCGATCTTTCAACTAACAAGAAATCGTATTACGACACCGGTGCCGCTCAGTTATAACTTACCTATAACTATTTGCTTCAGAACGTGAATTGTTTGAAGGTCCCGCGTTCTTCATGGAACTTGATGGTGCATTCGGTAATAATTAGAGATACCATAGTATTTTTTAGTTTATTTAAGTTTCTAGGAAAATGTTTGCGTGCGTGTAATTGACGACAGCACAAATTTTCAACTTAATCGCTAAAGCATTATTGCAAGCCCAAGCATTGTGATTGGAAATGTTTGTCAGTTTCGGGTAGCTTGACCTGCTGTGGTCCGTACCTACATTGAATAACAGAAAAGAGCTAGAAAGTAGAAATTCTATAAAAAAATGTACAGAACTGTTTATATTATGTGGTTTGATTTCGATAAATTCGATGTCTTTTGAAATTATTGCGATACATTTTGGAAATAAACAAATTCTTAATAATAACCCAGAATATTAAGCAACACTTGCTTGTTTGTTAACAAAGCTGTATAGAAAGTTTTACATAAGTCTTAGTAATTTGTGGGCGTAAAATCGGCTACTTTGTTTAAGCTTGATTTTTCCGGGTATGTCTTATTAAGCACCCATATTCCGCATGAGGCACGTTGTCTTTAGAAATTTGCCTTTCGTAGATAGTAACTAGGTTTTGTAAAAGTCTATAAAGCATGCAGTCTGTACAATAAACTAAGAAAGAGAAAGAGCTTTTACACAGATTTCGAAATGTAAAAACATGTTCGAATTTAAAAAAAAAAAACATCGGAAGAACGAAGTGATTTCCGACTGAGATCAAGGGATTCTGCATTTCTATTTTTGCTCTCGTTGGCGACAATAGCTAAAAGAATGTTCTCTGGCTCTGTACGTACACCGTACGAGGGACCATCCATCAACATTGACACGAGGTGCTTCGGAGAGAGTACATATCTACGCTTCCGAGTATTTCTCCGGCTTTGTTTGGCTACATTTTACTATTCTTTTAGAGTAATGAGAAAACTCAAGTAGGTATAGAAATTTCACAAAAACTTTACTGAGTAAAGGCTGAATGTAATAATAATCACAATTGCCACGAGATGCTAAAAGATTTCAATTCTTGATTGACGATGACTAATGATCTGCGTAAATGATTGAATACCTAGAGACACTTTGCGATTCTGACATACATATATAATCGCTTTCTGAGCTCTCACCAATCGCAATCACCATTGTTTTCTATCCTCCATTTGAATTCACTAATAAATCTCTCTATTTATCTATTTGCTTTCTAACAAAACAGGGCTTGTTGAATCGCTTTAACTTACATTACAATGTGAACGTTAAAGGTTTTGGATAAAGAATACTTCGACCAAAGTCTGTTTGCCGCGGCTTATTGAGTGCAAACACGACGCCAGACGTCAGGGCCCGGGCTCGCAAACACTCCCCGGCCACTGCGTCTTTGCTCAGCGAAATTATTAAATAACTGCGGATCACATAGAACTACTCAGCAAACAGGGTTTTGTAGGAGACAGGTGTATAGAGACATACGGTTTGCGGATGAAGTAGATGGCAAATTATGTAGTGAGAGAAATAAGTACGTGCTGTGCACTTTGGAAATTATTGGTTTCAGCAGCCAAGGAATAATAAACAGCATGAAATGTATAGGTAAACACTGTGTATATATCGTAATGAGTATTTTTCCATTTTTTGGAAAGTACTTACGACTACGTATGTTCTAGTTAGGCTCAAAAATATTCGGAAAGGATTTGTATGAAATTTGGCACACAGTTTGTTACCTGGATTAACATATAGGGCTACAAAATCCCGGTAGTACGTTCCAGTGGAATACGTTTCAAGATCCATGCGGGCGAATACAAGCTTTTATCATAAAAAAATAATAAAAAAACAAGGTTCCATGTTGCTTTTATATGGTCGAAAATACGATACGTTATAAAAAAAATCAAGGTCATAATAGTGTATAGTCATGGGAGAGCTGAGAAAAAATGATACGAACGAACGCGACAAGTGCTCGGCCGGGCATCGAACCGCGCTTGTCCAGCAGGTTTCGCCTGTCGTCTGCGGCAGTGTGGCCACTACACATCCGTCTCTTCGCGTCAACTGCAATTATGTAACGGACACTCGCCGCTCGACCTACCGCCTAACTTTGTCCATTAGAAGTACTTCGTTAAAGGGAAACCGACGCGTCGGCTGTGCTAGTTTTGTTAATTTACTCCAACTGTCCTTACAATTTGTTAAGAGACTTCTGTTTATTTTTAACCGACTTCAAAAAGACCGACCGATATACTTATGCTTTTTTTTTTGCTTTACAATATCTAAATGAAAGGAACTTCAGAATAAATTGATTTTATTTTTCGAACCGACCATTTACATAATTAAATCTGCACAATGCATAACTTTTCAAATCATAGTCGCGTCTAAGAACAACTCTAATTAACACAGTACACATGGGCATTGCTGCGTTTGTCCATAGGAATTAGGAGGTTGTAGATTGTATGTTAAACATATGCGGCGATAGAAGGGCGAGCGGAGAGGAAGTAGCGGCTCCTCACCGCGGTTACTGCACGTAGATACTCGTACTACAAGTGCGCCTGTCAGTGCGGTTCTGCGGTTCACATCCATACGAGCACTTTCTCCAATTCCCTGCTCATTAGCGATGCCGCAGCGGCTCTTCAGCAAACACTTGGCGCCTACAAATGGCTCGTGTTGTTTCACCCTCCACGTAACGTCCCACCTACACGCGTTGTGAATAATCTTTTCAAGAAATCGACACACAATAGTGTCGCAGAGCGCTTTAAGAGCTTTCAAATGTTGCTGTTTTACACGCACTTTTTGCAGAATCACACTTACCTTGCTATAGTAACACAGATTGATAGCGTTCTGAGATGGGCTCACAAACGCGCGTGGGTAGCCGAATGCTCCTTTCACCAGACAACCACGCCAAAAACCACAACAAATACGCCTAAAACTCAAGCAAGCTTATATATTACTCTATATACTTATTCTAGAAACATTACTAGTCTGTGGTTCGAGATACAATGGAGTACAAGTATTAGATACTTGACAAAGTAGTAGTAATTGCTATTTATAGTAAACTAGCGACCCGTCCCGGCTACGCACGTGGACAAATGATATAGGGACCTAAGCCTTCCTCAAGAAACGGTGGGCCTTCAATAAAAATAATGTCTACTGTGCCGCCCATCAGCCAATATCTGACTCTGCAAGATATATCGACCTTATTGTCCATGGATAGCCAGTTCCAATACCTTCAAACAGAATGAAAGCCTACTGGGGTAGCAAGTTTCTTCGAAATAATTTTCCCCCGCCCGGACCACTCCCTCCGCGATTTAGGCAGAGAAACACTCAAGTAGCAAGCGGCCGGCACGGGCGCGACCGGCACGCGGATTTTTTCTGGTGTTTAGTTTTGAATAAATCGTGATATCTCCTGAATGAAACAACCAATTCCAATAATTCAAAAAGAGATCTGCTGCTACTTAAATTACCTTTAATATGACGATATATATGATAATTTATTTGGGTAAGGATTAATAATAAGGAACAAATAGTGGGCTCTGATTTCGACTGGCATTTTGATTAACTTTTCAAACATAAAAAAGTAGTCATAATGAAGAAACTATAGTAGGTAGACATATGGTGTCGCAGAATTTTTAGTAGGCATTTTTAAGGTCTACATTACTGTAGTACATTATTTTGATCTATCTCATAGGGTTCAAGCGTTCAAGCCAGCGTTTGCAATGTAAGCTCAAAAAAATGGATTTATTTTGCGACATGTGTTAGAAACCTCAAAAATAATAGTATTTCTCCACTATTTAATGAATGTTATTATACATAAAAACCTTCCTCTTAAATCACTCTATTAAAAAACCTTATCAAAATCCGGTACGTAGTTTTAAAAATTGAACCATACAAAGCGACATAGGGAAAGTAAAAGTGACTTTGTTTTATAATATGTAGTGATGAACCAAGTAGATTCAGATAAACTGCTAAATGTTTGACTTTTAAGACTGAATTAGAGCGGATTAATGTTAAAGACTTATTATAAAATCTATTTAAAGTCAATTTCACAACAACACGTTATACAATGTGTCCCTTTATTACAGGAGACGTGCACATAATGCGGTAGATCTGTGCAAATGTATCTAACGGCACACCAGATGCATTTGATACGAGACAGGGTGTGGCACGTCGCTTCCACACGCGAAATACATTGTGTGCACGTCATGCCAGAGCCCTTCACAGAGTTGTACGGTTGTAGCTCTACTGCGGACATACTAAATAATAGTGGACGCGCATGTTACTAGCCAGACACTGCATCATTAGCATTGGCTGACACGACACTCATCAGTCACTCTTTCCAAACAAATCTTCGATATATGAAAGCTTTCTCTACTCATTTTAGGACACATTTTGAAGTCTGCTAGTACAGGACAAAAGTTTTACGAAAAATGAAGGTAGAAGAAATGTGCAACGTATGCGTGGAACGTGTTATGTAACATTGTTTTGCTTTTCCCAAACATACGTACTTTCAGCGAGTCTCATTTGCATTTCAAAATATTATACTCGTATCGTGTCTTTTACGAAAGATAATCCAGATTATTATATGGGTGTGTGTGGGGTGTTTTCTTCTTATAATACCGGTAGTATAGGTAGGCCCTCTTTGTTCTCAAGTATTCGTGAGGTACTTAAGATAAAGAAAACTTACAGGAAAATTACAGTTTTAAATAAAGAGTTATCTGATCTTAATATTCTTTTTGGATACTTTTTCTTGGTAGGTAAAATGAACATTGATATTTTTTTGATAACAGTTTTACAGGCTAGCTGTTTCTAAGCTGTAAGTACTTAAGTAGGCACAGAACGCCTGCTGCGTAAACTTCGTCCTTGACCTATAATAATCGTTTCGTAAATCGTTATTACTTGGAAACGAATCGATATGAAGCGGAGGTAGATACAGTTGGTATAACTCGATTACTGAGCGCTAGCTACATTTCGTGGCTTCTCGCATATGTCTGTAGCAATAAAACTCTCGTTCGGCGATATTTTCGGAGCCCTTAGGGATGTCACACGAGACAAAGTTAGATTGTAGCTGGAACGATGATGTATGGAACTCTGAAACTCTAGAGCTCTCAAAACTTGTCGTTTTGAGGTAAGCAATGTTTGGAATGGGATATATCCAGCGTATGGTGGTCAGCACAAGTCAATAAAAATTATAAACGCAACACATACATATGTTGTTCCTAGATTTACATATTATAGAAATGTTTACAGATAAGAGATACACTTTTTATAACACAAGTTATTGTAATATATTGACGAACCTAAAATATAATCCTAAAAAATAACAAATATAATTTGAAATCTATATATAGCAAACAATTTAATAATTTTTCATGGTATTTTTATAGTAACTTGTTTCGTTATTTACAACCGGACTACGTCCATTATTAACAAAAGACTTCCTCTAATAATGACCAAGTATCAAATCAAAAGCATGTCAAACAGCTTGTCGCCATGAATCCATGATGATTAGAGCGTGAACGTGAGTGAAATGTCGGCGAGTTGATCGTAACCCCGCTCACACGTGCCTTAGTTACGCCGCCGGAATGTTAATCCTTTGCATGTTGCCCATAGACAATTCTAGCATTATCCATAAGGTCTTTATGAATTTGTGACTGTTTTGTTGGGTTATTTGCAAATGGTTTTATAGATTGAAAATTAATTCTATTTATTCTCACATTATCGTAATATCTTTAAAAATCTCTTCGTTAACACGTAGGTACCTTATAAAGTGTACTGTCTTCACCTGATGATAAGGATTGACACTATTGACTTTAAGTTAATTCAAGCTCTTACCCAAGTCTAGGTGTAACCGGTAGGTGTCCTTTCCTAAACCCATGTAAACCACGGTTTTTGAAGTACTTAAGTGAAGTTTATCTACGGGAAAGTGCGCGATTTGCTGAGTTATTGGAGAGCTTTGCTAAGATAAGCCTATCGAGTCATTAGATAACCTATTTGAGGACGTCAAGAGCCGGACATATGTAAATTAGCCTTGTTTCGTGCATCATTTCAAAGTTACCCGTAATCGCGATGTCCAGAAGCATCATTTCAACAACGTCCACCATTGATATCCTCACAAAGACGCAACTTACAGTAAGTCCAATCAACATTTAAAATTGGTTTGAGCTTTGCCAACTCAAAATGCACCCTAAATGCGTATAATCACAATCGAGATCATCATATTTATTAAGAATAGGTATTGCTAATCCATAGCTTCATAGGTCAAAGAAATTTGAATTCTCAATAAAGTAAATAAGGCAATTAATGTTGTAGATCTGTCAATATTAATCCCATTTACTTCTACAGATAGTGTAGGTATTACGCAATCACCTCGATGGATAAGCCAATCCGCAAAGGATACTAAAAGTTACCATGAAAGCTAATATTTTTAACCCTAAATCATCGAAGTAACGGGTATAAGTATATATAAGTATTTCTAGACTAGAAAAGGGTAAATAAATACGTAGCTAGTTAAATATTATCTACATTTATTAGCGGCTAACATCCCGCCGCGTGTCCTAGAGGCTTTGAACTAAAAGTAACGGAACACGTGGTCACGCTACATGCTTTCGACACTAACTGCTACTGTAAAAAGCACTGTGAACTGGAAATTATATTTATGAAACAGAATAACAGAAACATTAACTTTATCTCGTATGATGACTTTATTTTCAGTACTAACACATTATCTATTCTCTACAAAGTCATAAATTTTTTTATAAACAGAAAAAATAGAAATGAAAAATAATTTAAAAAGTAAATAAATACGGAGGACGGGTCTGAGCAGTTGTGTTGCGATGTGTGCCGGATACGACGGGCGCCTAATGTTGCTGTGTTGGGAGTTTGGTCGTGGAGGGTCTTCAGATCAATCTCCCTTTGGCGCAGCATCGTTGGTCGTGTTGTTGGGTATAACATTGCATCACTTCACTCAACTGCCGTCTTCCTTCCTATTCGCTCAGTTTTTCTGAGTGAATAGGCTCTTAATAAACTAGAGCGCTTTACTATCAACGATCGCATAACTGCTTACCATCAGGCGGGATTGCGGTCAAGCGCTAGTTAATAATTATTATTAAAAAAAGAAAATATTTTATTTGCCAGGTAATACAGTAAGCAAGTTCACAGGTTAACAGCGATAGCACGACATGAGTGGCTTAAAATATTACCTATAACTGAGTTACAATACGGTTTCCTTTTTGATTCTCTACTAAAATTGAAAAATGTGAAACATGTCGTGAGAAAACTTAGCAAGCAGCGGAAAACTAAAGAAAGTGTGGATGGACTGTCTACAAAGTAATAAGGATAACCTTATCATTTATCCAAAGGGGTGACCATCGATACGACAATTAATAGAGCAGCAGTACGATTTTTTTATTATTATAAACTAGTGCCTCATCGCAATCTCTCGTGATGGTAAGCAGTGATGCATTCATCGATGGTAAAGCGCGCTAGTTTATTAAGAGCCTATTCACTAAAAAACTTATTGAATAGGAAGGAAGACGGCAGTTGAGCGAGGTGATGCAATGTTAAACCTAACAACACGACCAGAAGGAGATTGATCGGAGGACCCTCCACGACCAAACTCCTGACACAACAACGTTTGGCGCATCGTACCCGGGACCCATCGCAACACAACTGCTCAGACCCGTCCTCTGTACGGTTTCATCAGACTCTGTAATCATCTCACCATGAAAACTTAGATGAAGTGAGCGTGGGGTGAGCTGTCAATCTGTCATTTCAACTAATACTAAAGGTATAAAGTCTGATAGAGTAGGTTTTTTATTGTTGTTTATTGATAATATTATTAATTATAGGTAAGGTCTAATGGGACTGGCATGTTCAATAATTGTAAAAAAGTCCCTAAGGATTGTCACTATTAAGAGCTCACTTTTAGCTCACTTCAAGTCTTCAACTAACTTTTGATGGTGAGTTTTTTACAAAATCAATTCGAAATATAGAAGAAAAGTATATTGCGGCAACTTCAAATAAATTGTAGAATCATGATGACTCTCATTTATAATATTGTTTTGTTTAGCAAAATTCAAAAAAGCATAATCTTGGGTCGCTTCAAAATTGCACACAGCTCACCCGCATGCACAGCATACGACGTTCTAATGTATGTGAATGAAAAAATGTAACAAAAAACTCCACACAACCCTGTCTTTCCCCCAACTTGCATTGATAGCATAACATAATATACTTGTCGCCATGGTTCGTAGACGCGTTACGCAGCTCGAGCTCCATACTGTAGTAGGTACCTTTGAATATATGAGTAGCTTCATATTCTGCGGTTTGTGCATCCTTTCTTCATTCGTCTTGTATACACATACTTAATATACTCCATTTTTCATGGCAACATACCTAATTACGAAAACTTTCAGTACCAAAGCGTAAAATACAAAGTTTTCTTGTTACTATAACCGGTAATTCTTAAAAGGATCTTGAGACAGCTTTATTACTAAACTGTATTGACTATCCGAATGTTTTCAGCGACTTTTGCTGTAAACTCAGTGTCCTATGTATATGTGGGTAGGGGTAGTTTAGCGAGACTTGCCCCGTTGATTTCGTCCACAGTACACATGAGACACGAATAGGAAAACAATGTTTTGTTTTTAAAATACTTTAGTTAAAGTCGAGCCAAACTCATTTATTTACCACTTATTAGTTCAATGTGCGAGTTTTGGTGATGGTTACGAAAAAGCCTGCTTAGTTGACATTAATTTATAACTACTTTTTAAATCGTTGAGGAACTTTCTGTTCTACTGAAAAAAATAGGGTTTAAGAATTGTATTAAGTCTAATAGCATGAACAACAATATTATTCTCAGTCTTCATTTTAAGAAGAATCTCTTTACAATTGTGTGTAATATTACCATAAGCCATTCTATAGAACCCATTCAATTTTAGTTCCTAAGCTAATATTTAAAAATACCCGAACGAAAGACATTAGTAAACAGAATAGGTTTCTTATATGTATTTGAGTTCCCGCAGTTCCCACGTTAACGTAGTGTTGATTCTCACACAGCATTCAACGGGTTAACACAATCATTTCGCAACTTTTGTTTCTGTCAAGTAATTGGATCCTACCATTGTCTTTCTTGCAGTTTTCATAAAGTTTTGCATTTTAAAATGAGGGCAATAGATACATATTAAACTGCAACTTGACTATCCGGACAAGTGTTTACTTTTTGTGTATAGAAATTCCAACTTGCCGGAACTGAAAAAACTAAACAAAAGCTTACACAATACAACTTGTCTGCAACATTATAAAGTGATATTTTTTCAAGAAGACAGTGAGAATAGAAGGTGACAAGAATGGCCACATATAGATTGTTCAAATAGAGCGAACTGGTACTGTTATATCGTGTTTAGTGAGCGAGCGCCCGCGGAGAGGCGAGGCAACGCACACAGTCGCTTTGTCAATAGTTTTCTACCTGTGTACAATTGAACGGTCTCGCGTGAAACACTTCACACAACCCTCGTATAACTATTTGAATGAGGCTGCCACAATGGCCGCTCCACAACGGTCCTGATACAAGGAACTGGATATGGTGCTCCTGTCAAACTTGTTAGTATTTGACTTAAATAAACACTTCCTACACGTCTTATTGTTGTTTGTTTGTGTTACTAGTAGGTAAAACCGTGTTGTTATTTAATTAATTCTGAAACTAGCTTGCATGCTTCAGACCAATTTACTAAAGATATTGTACACATATAAGGTTTACCTCATAAATTATAATCTCATTAAATATAATCTATACTAATATGTAAAGCTGAAGAGTTTGTTTGTTTGAACGCGCTAATCTCAGGAATTGCTGGTCCGATTTGGAAATTGCGTTGGATAGCCCATTAATCCAGAAAGGATATATGGCTATATAGCATAAATAACATCACGCTGCGACCAACAGGAGCCGAGCATAACTAACTCCACGCGAACGAAGTCGCTGGCGGCCGCTAGTCCTCTATAAAAGACATCGTTATTAAATAATATAGCAGCTGCTACTGTTAAGTAGCTAATATGATAGTATCTGTTAAATTGAAAGAACTTTCGAATTCTAGATCACTGAGAACTGGAATCATTTTGAAGCATATTGTTAATCCATTGCTCCATATGTTTGAAAACGTGTCTGCACAACGTAAATAACGTAATGAATGTTGTTGAATTGTCAAAATGAAACGTATTGCTACTGGTAGTGTAAATAACGCTCATAAATAACGCTCTTTTCAAATTGTTTCAAAATATTCCTCACATTCAACAGCAACGAGTGAGTGATAATAATGATGACAGCTTTCGGCACTGTGTCGAAGTTTTACTTATTTGAATAACAGTTAATGATGTGTAAATTCGATTATAACTCGGTGCCATGTTCACAATTAATTCGACGATAATCGGTTTGACGTATCGTACTCAGTAAGGCGAGGGGTGCTGGGCGACGCTATGGTTATATTAAGAAGTTTGCTGAAAACTGGGTTTTGTGTTACAATATATTATGTTGTAACTACATCTTAGTTATTATCACACCGCGCGTGTAAAAATTAGATACCGACATGATTTCTGTGTTTTTTTTTTCCATTTTCAGTTTTCCGTTTGCTATATCATAAACTGCCTGATAGGCATGTTTATGATATTATTAATTAAATAAATATATAAATTGTTTATATATTTATTAGTTTCGCAGCTTTGTACATAATTTTCATAATAATTTTCTTAATTCTAAATAGCACTGATGTCTAATTTGCCTGAACTAGGTAAAACCTACGCTTCAGGCATAAAAGTGCTTTTTAAAAATTTTTATTTTGCAATAAATCTATACTAATACTAATATAATTATAAAGCTGAAGAGTTTGTTCGTTTGTTTGTTTGAACGTGCTAATCTCAGGAACTACTGGACAGATTTAAAAATTATATTTGCGTTGGATATCCCATTAATCCAGGAAGGCTTTAGGCTATATAACATCACACTGCGACCAATAGGTGCGGAGCATAATCAACTCCACGCGAACGAAGTCGCTGGCGGCCGCTAGTTAACAATAAAAGCAGTACGTAAAAATCTAGGATACAACGGAAGTATACAGTGTTATTAGTAGTATCCTATTGCTTACATAGTATTATTAGTCTGTTAATGTAATGATTATTTCTAAATACATTTACATACTGTAAGTAGGTCTTCAGTCTGCTCATATGACAAACCTTGTAAATAATTAGAAACAACATTCTTACAGCTAAAATAATTCAAATTATAAATACTTAATACTCTATTTAATCTATTGTATAAAAATTTGCTAATAGGTGCTGATTATGGTGTTATAAATTGGTTATTATTAGTACCTCTTAGAGTTCCATAGTGAGATTTTATGCGTTTAAACGGTTTAGCAGATGCTAAATCGTTTATGCCCTTAATTGATAATTGTAATGGCCTTATAGATATAAGGCCATTACAATTATCTATCTATATTAATGTATTTTGACAGAAGATCATCTTATAAGCAAAGCATATGAAAAAGAATATTCATTAACTAGCTCCGCCGCACGGTCTCACCCGCGTAGGTTTCGATATGTTTTGTTTTATATGCTCAACTCCTATTAGTCACAGCGTGTTGTTATATAGCCTTAAACCTTTCTGGATTAATCGGCTATCCAAAGCAAAAAGAATTTCTCAAATCGGACCAGTAGTTCCTGAGATTAGCGTGTTCAAACAAACAAACTCTTCAGCTTTATATATTAGTATAGATTATGAATCGACACACTAAATTACATAACACACTATCAATCTAAATCTGAATTATTCAGTATGCCTAGTATAACTTTTCATTACGAGACTCTATCGTCGATATCGAGCGCGTTTGACACATCGATTGGCCCGCGTCAAGGTTGTAAGAACTCTCAACCAATGAGAGCGCCAAACCCGCTCGATATCGACGATCGAGTCTCGTAATGAAAACTCATACTAGGCATACTGAAGAATAATAGTTTCGACTCCCTTGTACACAAACGAAACCAAATATAAGTTCAGCGATAAGTAATAGTTTGATCCTGTCAAATTAGTCAGCGCCTGACATAAATCGACGTAGGTATATTTGGTCGACATGGTCAAGGCTAGAGTGAATAGGCTCTTAATAAACTAGTGCGCTTTACCATCAACGACTGCGTCACTGCTTACCATCAGGCGGGATTGCGGTCAAGCGCTAGTTTATAATTTTATAAAAAAAAAAATATTTAATTTGGCAAACAATTTGAAGAAAATATAGATTAATTTTTGTACAAGGGAATCGGTATCTTAATTTGATATGTAAATACATTGCTATGTACATATATATAATAACTTAATAACGCAATGAATGTTGGTGAACTGTCAATATGAAACCTATTGCCATTGATTGCATAACAAATTATCAATGGCTGATTTTGTGTAGCAAACTTTTATTCCAACGGCTATCCGAACTATCTTCAAAAAGAGCTCATCTCGTATCTACTCTAGTTTGTAAATAACAATAATTTATTCCTCATAACAAAACCGGTATTGTCTAAAATAATGTAATCGCGCCCGTTCAACTCGTGCTTGACTCTTTTTTATTGGTTGACACGAGAGAACAGGCTAATCGCACTAAAACGGTTATTCAAATCTCGTCATTCAAGTTTAGCTTGGGAACATGGAAGAATATCGTAGAGTTGAAATGAGGCACTGAGAATTCATTGACTAAGCTATGTTGATTAAAGTAGCTTACTGCTATTACTAAATATTAACATGAGCATTAAGCAACATAATACAGTATTTGAGCCACGATTATCTGCTGAATAAAAGTGTTTTTTATTTTATTTTTGGGATGTTTATGAAACTATTACATTAGCTATCCATCCATCCAAAGCCGGATGTAAACAATAAAAAGTCATAAAATATCAAAACAGAATTATTCTTAGACTAAGATGTTTTCCAGCACCGCAGAGATTCCAAAACAAAGATAGATGTTGAAATAGGAAAGTAAAAAACAAGCGAGCATTGAAGAAGGTGGTCCTTCGGGTTTTTTTTAAGTCGGCTAATAAAATGAAGTCCTCAGACAATGGGGTGCGCACTGACGTATGTTATATTATTATTATAAGGTAATGGTACCTTGTTTGTTTAAGTTTATTTATGCGAATGTGTTTGTTCCTCTAAATTTTATTAACATCGTTCAATTGCAATTTGTCTGTAGGCATGCCTTTAATATTAGATGTGTAAGGGCACAGGGCCATGGTCAACTTTTAGACTTTTGTTCAGAATTTGCGAAAGATAACTGTCTTGCGGTTACATATGTATGATAAGAATTTAGGAAATAATTGGTTTCGTAATATTCAATGTATGAAAAATAAATTAGGTACTTATAGATGTTGCGTGTAGTATTTTATCGATGACATTTATTAATACTGTGATCTTTAAAACGGGGGCTTGTGGCTAAATAATAAAGGCGACTAGCCGAGGTCAGTAGGCCTAGTATGAGTTTTCATTACGATACTCGTTCGATCGTATCGAGCGCGTTTGACTCAGCGATTGGCCCGCTTCAAGGTCGTAAGAACTCTCAACCAATGAGAGCGCCAAACGCGCTCGATACGATCGAACGAGTTTCGTATTAAAAACTCATACTAGGCCTACTGAACGTGGATCTTACTATCCGTTACATATCGAAACCCTCCGTAGTTTTCTTTGACAGTTTTTTTTGGGGCAGCCAGAAGCATATCATACAAGATGTACAGTAACTGAGTTGTGGAGGTCAGATAAGCGATCGTTTATTGTAAAATACTGGTATTTATTTGCACCCGGTTAGACTGGAAGCCGACCCTAACATAGTTAGGAAAAGGTGTAGGTACCTACAAACACCACAAATAAACAACGTGTCATAAGAATTCTACATCTCGCAAGCAGGATTTACCGTGCAATTAGCATACATACAACTTCCCAACATCGACCATTAGGCAAGGGCCCGCCAGACTTAACACCTGTCTGTTCGGAGGATCCTCCCTTTTTCATGGAGGATGAGTGAACTTCACTTCCTGTTCCTCATGTCTACAAAGAGGTTGACCAGATAATGATGATTGTTCAAAATATGTATAGGTTTGATTCTGTGCTACAAATATATTGAAGCATAAATCTCAAACACTATGAATAGATAAGTTCAAAGTTGAGTTTTATTGAACTTTGTCTTTGTATGTTTAACTGGGCTATGCTGTTTCCTTTTACAATAACTTACATTACGACGGCAGATGTTGGCCGGAAAAGTTTTGATGCTCTTGCTGTTTTACAAGCAGATACGTACGTGTCGTTTCATTCTAGAAATAGGAACAAATCTCTCGGAGGTGTTCTTAAAATGTAGGTACTGCGAATTTTAAAGCTACTAAATTTGATTTTACGATATGCGAATTGTACAAAAGAATGTTTCTGTGTAAGTTTCTAGTTTATATTTGTTCTCGGAAAGCCTATAAAAGGTTCCGATTCTAGTTCTAAGAATTATCAATCATTTTTAATTCTATTTGAGTTCATTGAACCAAAAAATATTTTTGGGTCTTACTTTCTTCTTTGGCGCATATATGACACTAGCTGCGCCGCGCGGTTTCACCCGCGTAGGTTTCGATATGTTTTTTATATGCTCGGCTCCTATAGGTCGCAGCGTGATGTTATAATAAAAAAAAAACGTGTGGCACTCGGGGACTGCCACGGTAAAGCTATTGCATACCATTTTTTTATCAACTTATGCAATTATAATTATTTATATTTTATACTAACGGTCGCCAGCGATTTCGTTCGCATGTAGTTAGTTATATAGCCTAAAGCAACGGTCAGCAACAGGCGGACCGCGGTCCGTTTGCGGACCGCGAAAGGTAGAACCTCGGACCGCCAAATATTGTAATGTAGGTATTGTAGGTATGTCAAGTATAAACAAATACGTAATATTTTTGAACCAATCTTTTATTTCTGCGTAATTTGCCACAAGATTCCAAGACTTTGCAGAGATGGGCAAGCTATCTCTGTTTCTTCACCCTTTGAAGGTGATGCAGCAGCCGAATGGACAGATGTGGCTGCCAAGTTATTTAATCTGCCAAAGCCATCACTTAAAATGGAAATAATCGATCTGCATGAAGATGTGTCTTTGCAAATTTATAAAAAGGTGTCAACTGAAGAATTTTGGGTCAAACATGTCCCAGAAAAATATCAAAATTGCAAAAAACTTGCTATCAATTTGCCCACTATGTTTGGCTCGACATACATATGCGAAACATCTTTTTCAAAAATGGATTTTTTGAAAAACAAATATCGTTCGAGATTAACAGACGCTCACTTAGAAGACACTCTTTGAATTAGCTGTTCTTCACGAGAACCAAACTTTAAAAACCTGGCTCAAGACCGCCGATGCAATTTTTCACACTAATTTTAGGTAATAAATAGCTGTACTTACTTATTATCAGTTGTTTTTTTTTTCTGGACCTTTTAAAAATTTTCGAGCAATATCCGGACCCTACTTAAAACTACTTGCCGACCCCTGGCCTAAAGCCTTCCTGAATTAATGGGCTATCCAACACAAAAATATTTTTTCAAATCGGACCAGTAGTTCCTGAGATTAGCGAGTTCAAACAAACAAACAAACTCTTCAGCTTTATATATTAGTATAGACGAGTTATTTCATACATTGTTTATTGAGCTGCAATTCATATTTGTATATATAATACCTTTCTCAATGTTGCTCTTCCACTAATGTTATATATTTGTACTAAGTACATAACTTGTAACGAGAAAATATCATATTATTATTATTGTACCTACTATCGACCCGGGAAACGTTGTTTTGCCAAAAACATTATTTCCAAGAAATATTTTAAGGATGAATTTGTTGTTTTTTTTAACGTATCTCCTCACTAGGAATTTTTCCTGTACCGTGGCTGCGTTTACAAACATCCAGACCCGCTCAAACAATCAGACCCGGAACAACTACTAATAGATCATATGCAGATAGAAATATTATCAGCCATAATTTAAAGTTGCATGTATTTATTTTTCAATGAAGAATTAAAATAAATTTAAATAAAACTGACTATAAAATAAAATAAAAAATGTTACGGGTGGACAACCCGAAAAATAGATACTTAATAGCCAATTCTCAAACATATTGAATATGTTATGTTGTTTATATAAAATCAGTCAAGCTATTTCGGATTATATAACTAACATGATGATACGTGAATTTTATATGTAGATATATAAGATTTTATTTTCTGTATGAGAGGAGACCTGTACCCAGCAGTGGGATGATAAAAGGTTGATGATGATGATGATAAGATTTAACCACTATTCATTTTACTGAAGTTTAATAACTATCATAGTGTGCGCACTTGCAAGAATAAGTGTACTCATCATAATAGATATTGTGTACACTTAGTTAACAAGACTGAGTTTGCGCATGGTAGGTATTCTTGATAAGTGTGCACACTATAATTATAGTTATGAAACTTAAAACACACGGAAATTCAAAGATACGATGAAAACGCTTAAACAGAGCTAGACATGCTACTGTGTGGCAGGCGCGTGCGCTCCATACAAGCAGAAAAGCTCTGCATACCCTAATAGTCTTCTAAAAAAATATATAATAATTTATAATATACTGTAAAATAATTTATATACTACAAAGTTAAAACTAAAAGACTTTGTTAATCAGTTATTGATAACACTGCCATCTATTGGGCTTAGTGCTAACGAGACACATTAGTTGCCTTAGGCGCGACACCCGCGCCTCTTACGGCGTAAGCATAAACAAAATGTGCCTCTTCCGTATCTGTCTGTGTATAAAATTATTTGCTTGTGTGCCTAAACTGTTGTGTACGTGTGCGTGAAATTTCTTTGGGTTTAAAGCCCATGATAAGCACAGCTTCTAATAATGCGACGAATTTAAGAAGTTCAGAAATATAGCATGATTGTTGTTCGTTCAAATACCTTTTTATTTTAGCAGCTTATGTTGTTTCATTATTGGTGTATTTGGGTTAAATATGTATTGATTGTTTTAAGCGGAATTGAATATTCATTTATTTTAGAGTTTTTGGTTTAACACAAAAGAAAGGTTGTCTTTATAAAAAGTATTATGATAATTATATGTGGTTAGCAGGTTGTGTAGTGTGTACACACAAATAAATTGTTTTGTTTCTCGTATAGGTATATTATTTTAAAACACGGCTTTGACAGTTCGACGTTATAAAACTTAAAAGACCTTAAGTTTTTCAACCTACTTGCTTTTGAATTTCAATACTATACTTTATGTTGTAATAATTTTCCTGAAGTTTACAAATTAGCAAAATTTAATAGTTATGATTCCAATGAGTAGTGCATTACGCATATTTATGAAAAGCCAAAGCAGACTCATAGATTTGTCTATCTGTCCATTTTAAAAGAACTTTTAGCGATTTCAAAACGATCTTATATATATTTGATTTTTACAGAGTTATTTAAAAATAGATAGGCGCGTTGATTTAATTTATAGATAGTGAAATATTTTTTTTTAGTTTTTTGAGAAATAAATTATTACTTATTTACAGTTGAGTTAGTAATACCATTTCATTGTATTTTGACAGCCTACATGGCGTAGCGGTAGCGAACGCGGCCGCTGCGTAAGGAGGCGCGGGTTCGATCCTCGCGCAGTGTAAGTATTTGTATGCATGAATATGAATATTTGCACTGGTCTGGTCGTACCTCGGAAAGCACGTTAAGCCGTTGGTTTCGGTTGCCATGCGAACATCTAGTGGCAGTCGTTACGGGTTGTTGGAGCCCACAAAAGTCCAACAATTGGTCTAACTTCAATGCTTCGATATTGCCTTCGCGTTGTGGAGGTCAGACGGCAGTCGCTTCACGGAAATTGTCGAAATTTCGCCAAAATCAGCAATTAGACTGGAAAAGCGGACCCCAGATTCCAAAGCTTTGGATGCGACTGTTATTAACCCTGAGATGATGATGATTTCATTGTATTCATTTGGGCAAAAAAAAAAAATACCTAATACCCCACGTATATCATTTATTTGACTTGTTCTTATCATCAATCACATACTTAGATGTTCATTGTAGCCACGCACAAACATCAATTCAATGTTGACATGCGAAAAAGTACGCGACTATGTTAAATTGAAACTACGTCTAAGTTACGTTTTTTAAGTTTTACCATATATAAGCACAGAGATTTGGATAGTAGGTATATTTATGCATACCCTCAATAAAATCTTTGTGCACGCCCCTGCTGTGTGGGTAATAAGTACTGTCAGTTTTTTCTTTTGTGTATGAAGATATAGGTATGCTAGGTACGTCTTTAGAATTGTATAAATTATAATTGTTTTGTAATGAAACCTCTGAAACAATTGATATTTACAATGTTAGGATGTCCTTATAGCTTGAATTGATTGCCTGTTTCCGAATAACTCTAATGTTTGTACATATATTCTATAAGATAGGATTTATGATGTTGATTTGTAAAAGTACTTTTTTGTTCTATATTACTCAACCATCAACCAACACTGCATCAATGCCAATCTACACATGAAATCAGAATTAAATCAACATCCAAATTGTATTGCAGTTTTATAAGCCATGGTAAATCTAGTATTAGTGTGAACTCATGTTTAGCTGTGGTTTCGTAATAGTTCCGAGGCGGCCAAACTTTTACCACTGGTAATGCTATTATGGTTAAATATAGGTGAGGTTTAATTAGGTAAATTAAAACTAAACAAGTAGTTATTACAACAATGTAGTTATTTTAACATGGGTCAACCATTTATTCTATCTACCAAGCTATCTCATTAGTAAGGTAAGAAATAACATCTTTGACCTGGTCTCGGAATTTTTCTTGTCTTACTACATTTCCTACAACATTGGGTAGTTACTTTATAAATTATACTTATGTTTCTAAGACTCTTTGCATGTCTACTACCAAATGAGGCCAGTCAAGCGTGTAGTTACTAAGTATTAATTTCTTTACCGCGTGTTCCACTTATACTAAATGAATATTTTAAACAAACCATGGCACAGATAAACTGTAAATCAATGGTTTATTTATATTTGAACACGCACCTGTAATAATAATATAAATTGTTTGATGAAAAAATTCACAGCACATAGCAAATTAAACGTTCCTGCGTTTGATTCATTATTCCAATTAATGTCAATATTATCTACAGTAAAAAACGCGAACCAGTTCTTTAGCAAGAGGTACTTTTGCACAAAACCAGAGAAGATTTATAGACTAATTAAAACTGATGGCGATAATTGCAAGATTAAACAAATTGGACAACTGAAATATATGAAAAGTTGCAATGTCGTGAGACTGATAATATAATCCTTTCAAAAGATGAAACAACAATGCATTCATCTGCATTTTTATTCTCAAGCCCACATTCGGCTTTCAGCGTGAGAAATTGAGAGCGAAACTGAATAGATCTCCTAGACTCGTTGTCGGCAGAAAAGAAAGCTACCCATTGCTATCTTATTTAATCCGTCGTAACTATCATACCTGCCTGATTACTGCTCTGACATCACGACTCTTTTTGCAATTATAAAACGTCTCTGTACGTTATTGAAAGAATTATTGTCTACAATTATTTAAAATGCATCTGCTTTATTTTGGTCTTCATCAGTCGGCCATTATTATATGTTGTTCCCAAAGGCTTCTATTTCTTTCGTGTCCATTCTTTCAAGAAAAAAAAATTACGTTATATTTGCTTAGCTGCTCTCTACTCAAATATTATCTGCTTTGTTTTTATAAATTTTGTTTGAATTTCGTAACGGCTATAAACCATCGATTCTTCGTCTACGTAGGTACCTATTGCTATTCAAGATCGGTTTGAATAGAGTCAAGAATAAAAGAAACCGTAAGAATATTCCCCCTTATTCATAAACGCTGCTTAAAGTTAACTAGTGATTAGCGATTTTTTAAACAGACATTTTAGACGCTTGCAGGTCACTTAACTTTAAAAATCGATTATGAATAAACCCCTTAAACACTGTGGTGTTTATTCATAAAGGATGATTTAAGTTAAGTGACGTTAAAAGGTCAAAAATGTATGGTTAAAGAATCGTTAATCACTCGTTAACTTTTAGCAGTTTTTATGAATAAGAGGCATTATCATTATAATATATTGGTGCTCAAAACTTATTTTTTAATTCATATGCCGTGAAAGCTAGAGGTAAGGTAAATAGGTAAAGCCTTCAGTAGGTATTAGTAATTTCCTTCTAAATTAGTAGCATTATTTTTTAAATTCAAATTTTAAAAATAATGCTACTTCGATTTCTATGTAAGGGAAAATATATACCATACATGTATTTAACTACATTTTAGCTGCATCATTAATATTATTTTATTGATAATAAATAATCGTAATATCCCTAACCAATTTTGTAGGGCGTTGGCTACAATCCATTTCTTATGGACTGCAAAATACGTAACGCAAAGCGCTGTCAAAGATTTAATATTATATCTAGTTAGGTAGGTACGTATTAAAATATAAATGAAGTATGAATAAAGGTTGTCGTTTTCTCATAAACTTTCTAATAAACTTTCAGTAGTTAATGTTTTTATTTCTTGTTTTATCTGCTGTCATCAGTTTAACCAAGTTTTCATAGGGTCTACGCGTGATTTATGATTACTGATAAAACCCTTAACGAAAGGATTGAATGGTCAATTAAGCACAAATGAACAAAATATTAAGTTGAATGACATCGTTCCTCGTAATATTTACAGGATATACCTATTTATAATATACTTCAAAATAATTTAACTAATAAAATTATTAAAGTTAAGTCACGAAAACAGTCTTTACTTAGTTGAAGCTAGAGTTAAGCAAGCTGTAAGTGTAATGATATTTAAACTCTCGTAGATAACTGTAAAACTATACTCATAAGCCATAGGCGTTCTGTGTTATAGAGATGTAATAGCAGGAACTAGATGTTTTATTTACTTCAGAAGTTTACTCTATTTTATCAAATCATTCCAACGCAGTTACGTTGCCTACTTCTTGCAAGATAACTACCAAATAAATAGAGATAGATGACTTACCTTATTGCTGGGATTGTATTCGTTCGATCCCTATTCTTATATGGGTCTCCGGGGTCCGCAGTAGTTAAAATTGCCGCATTCCACTGTAGTCGGGCGTGAGGCCGGCGCAGCTTCCCGATCTGGACCGGTCGCGCGGCCGGGAGAGCACTGGGTCGGTGGCGATCACATAAACTATTATAGTAGCACAACTGCGAAGGGGACAGTGTGGGAATACATTGTTATTTCATAGAGCGACAGTATCGTGTGTGGAGGAGAGGGCGGCACGCGCACAGGTACTGCGGCCGCGGAGACGCGCACGGGACTGGCGCGCGGCGACGGCAGCGCCCCCGCGCGCACGCGCGCCACACCACGCCCGCTGCCTTGTCCGGAGACCCAGAGCCTCATTTACACACATGGACTCACACAATGAATGTTCAATGCAGACCGGCAGGTTATCTAAAAACCCTCGGAATACAAAACGGGATGGTCGCCAGCCAAAGCTTACTGTAATTCGAGGGAAAAGCGACGTGAATAACGACAGCTTGACCCAGTTCCAAATTCACACAAATATTTCAGTGAGTTTGGGAGTGGCTCTTTGACGTAACAATATGTCTTACTACATATTATTATGTACCGTCTGCAACCTCTGATATCGCTTGCACTGTTTCGCTGTTTGATGTTGCCGACACCATTATCGAGCGTCTTTCCGTATTCATAAGATGTAGGTAGCATATCATAAGTTGGGTGCAAGTAATAATGTTGACTGATTTTCTTTCGAGAGAATGGATAGGTAGTTCAATAAAGGTGCAAAGTCGGTTTATACTTTGCACCTTTCTTGAACTATCCTCTCTGCTTCTCATAATCATACGTAACATAATACATATAATATCTCGCCTGTTTTCCCGATAGGGTACCTATACACAGTTGATTTATTAGAAAATGGAAACTAACAATAGAAACTTCAGGAATATTAAAAAAAAAAAACAAATATAGCTACTTATTAAATAATTTAAAGCATCTCCGATTGTTGTGATTCAGGCATCTTGCTTAAAATTATCTGAAATCTTCCGCCTTCGTGCTCATTTCGCGTGAATCTTCCTTTTTTATCTTAATTAGTAATGCTAATTAATGCGAGAGTATTATAAATACAGTAGAACCTTTACTTCGTGTTTTACTTAAATACGGTCCGGACGAAACAGTGCACAACCTTCCTGAAATAATAAAAGAAATAAAAACTCAATATTTTATTGTAAATGCACGGTTTTTGACAATCCACCAATGAAACAAGGTTTATATTTTCTGCAACTGTACCTCGCTGTAGAATAAACTAAAGGATGTCATTTTGAATATCAAAAGTTTTACTTCTTTTATCCCGTTATGAGAGACAGGTTCCAAGAATACAATAGCTTTAGCTATTAAACTCTTAACATAGTGAAGCTATTAAGATTTTCATATTATTAGAATCTCAAAACGCTATTACCGTAGTGCCTTCAAAAGAGCGCTTATTTTGAAATCTTAAAGGCTTTTAGAAGTTTTGCTCCATCTGTCCGTCGTACGAATATGCCTACGATATTCCTGAGAATTTATAGAAACAAACACCAAATTCACTTACAAAAATATCAAAACTGAAAAATATTGTGACATCTTTTTTAGTTTTCAAAGTAAGTATAAATAATTCAGTTGGTCAAGATATCACGTACAGACGACAGCACATCAAGCTACTTCAATCTGTTAGATTTCTTTATTACATTTTCAACTTTAAATATTAAGCATTGTGGCTCAAGGTTGATTGGGAATTATTGACAGTTTCGCATAGGTTGACCTGCTGTCGTCCGTAAATATATACATATAATTATGTGCAATTATGTGCTTTGGATACAATAAGGAATAGCCTCTAAATTAGTAAGAGCTGTAGAATTCTTACACGATATCGATTAAAAGAAAAAAGAAAAATATTTTTCCTTAAATATAAAATCCTATGCATTGAGTTTCATTCATTAGTATGTGCATAGAAAAGACATCAACGCAATCAATGAAGTTACATAAATATTCGATTATTTTTGAGTAATTACTGTTAGTGATTAAAACATTATGGTTTATCAAAATAGTTAATTAAGAAAGTTTTCAGTAGTGCTTCGGCTTGTGATGTGGTGGAATTGTGGTGAATATACCCAAAAATGCTTTATAAGACTCGGTTTATGTTGCAATACCTGTAAAATATTTGACTTAACCTCTCTAATACAGAATCAGTTTAAATAAAATAGCGATTTTCTATACGTAATAAATAAATATATAGATAAATATACAAATAACACAGATTGAGCTAGCCCCAAAGTAAGTTCGAGACTTGTGTTATGGGATACTAACTCAACGATACTATATTTATAATAGATGCATATATAGATAAACATCCAAGACCCAGGCCAATCAGGAAAAGATCGTTTTCCATCATGACCTGGCCGGGGATCGAACCCGGGGCCTCTACGCCGCAGGCAGGCGTGTTGACCGCTGCGCCACGGAGACCGCACGTACCTCCTTTACTTTGTTGGATATCGAACCATATTTTTTTAAATCATTCGAACTTTGTTTAAAAACCATCAAATGACACGGTGCATAAACGGCACAAACTACGTAATAATGAGATGTTATAACATGGAGGACTGGGGATTGAGTAAGAAAAAAACATTCAATAATATACTGTAATAATCGAGCATTATAAAATACATACATAATCCGAGAATACGAGTATGTCTGTGCCGTAGCGGATAGTAACTTCCAAACCGTATAGCGTAAGCGTGGGTAGTATATAGTGCGTTTCATCTAAGAGTTCCCTTGACGTCATGTTGGCACTAATCAAATTAGTGTGAGAGAGAAAGAGACGCAGAGTGCGTTTACCTTGTTTACGATAGTGACAAAAAATGAATGCCAACATGACGGCAAAGGAACTCTTAGATGAAACGCACTATAACCGCTGCATTCACATTACAGCAAATATTAATTAGCCTTGCCTGTGGATCCGCTGGGTAATTACGTAACACGCTATCAGTAAAAATAGATTTCATTTTGACAGTTCAATAACATTCATTGCGTTATTTGCTGTGTTGAGCAGACATTTTTTCAAACATATGTTGCAGTGGATTACTTCAAAATTTTTCAGATTGAGCTTGATTGTTTGTTATGCAACCAGGCTGCCTCTCGCGTGAATTTATACATGTTAAGAGCAAATTACATACCTATTTCTGAGTATAAAAAACCTAATCGAACTTCTGGAGATAAAGGAGCAGTTGCAGTACTCCGTCAGTTTCTATGACAAATATTTTGAGCTTAACGACCAGATTTGGATTTCTGTTCTCTCATAATTTTCTCTGTAGTTTCAAAAATTTTTTAAACATCTTTAGAAGGTTTAATTACTCTTCCTTTATCTTAAACCGATATCAATGATACTGTCCCTGAATATTATTGATCATTTAGACTTTATAGACAAGTTTCACATTCAAGAGTTTTGCGCAGTTTTCTAACGACAAAGCCGGCTATGTACTGCACAACATCAGTCGAATATTCACTTAATGACTGAAATGACGGTAAGTATATAATCATGATGATGATCGACATGAGACAGTGACATTTCTGGATTTGATTTTTCTGTCTCATCGCATACCATACCAAAATTTCCACTGCTCTTGTTAATAGCATCAAGTGATTTGCCAGAAGTACAATTGAGAACAGTTATGCTCTCAAGCGGAACGCAGATGCCGCGGGAACCGTCTTTGAACTCTGCGTGCACTAATAATAATTGCAATAGGTAGATATTCTATTCAAGAATACATAACAGAAATTAGATTGAAAAAATATCATCATTTGTAAATAGATTATTAAAAAGATTGAAGCGGCTACCATAATTGCAAAAAAACGTTAAAAAAATCAAAAATCCGTAACCGCTTTTTTAATTTAGTTAATATTATTTTTAGATATACAGGTGGGCTATATTTCGATTAAGTTTGGACAATTGCTTACGGGACATCCTGTATTTAGGGATACCTCGTAAGATCTTTTGCTTTAAAACATAAAAAAAATAAGATTAGTTTGAATTACCCATATTTTCTTTGTAACAAAATGTTTTTTAAAAAACAAAGGATCATACCAATTCTTCTCTTTGATCCATAACGTTTATTGTAGAAATAGCGTCTTCTCGAAGACGTCTCTATTTATTATTAAAAGCACAAACAAATGAATCATCAGTAAAATGCTTCGAGCAAATATGTCTCTTTGGAATCTAATTTTGTCGCCTAATGCAATTTAGCCATTCCTTTTTTTTTTTTTTTGTTGTCGTCCGCAGGAAATCTGTAAATTAAAAGTATCGATACTATTAGTTGAATCACTACATAAGACCAAACAACGCACACGCGACTATGTCAAATTGTTCAGTGAAAAAAACGTCAGTATTTGAATTTAAGTATAAGAGTAAATTAGAATCAATAGAACCAAATGATATTTTCTATCTAGTGACTGGCAGGTTGAAATGACACAAAGAGCAAATAGTTTTTACTTTTCCCACTCGTCTGTTTTGTCGTATGCTAGAACAGTATGAACTAATGTATTTAGTTGTTATTTTAGTACGGTTTCGTTACGTAACTAAAGGTATAGTAGTTATTGTTCTGAGATATGCACAACCGCAGCGACCTCATTTATTTTCACGACCTTATAGACAGAAATAAGTTCCTACAATCAGCTGTTACAACTCTTGCTGTCAACTTGACTTGAAATGTCACTAATTTATCTTTGACATTTGAAATCAAGTAAACTCTGTATTATTGTTTATATTTAATAATAAAGAAATTCATAATAAAACTATTATCTTTCCAAAACTTAAGTGAAAGACTCTAAGTGTCTCTTTTATTCGATAGCTTTTTGTTAACTTCACTTTTACAAAAATGTCGAAACAAAGTATAATGTTTCATCCGATTATTAGTTCGATACAGAGAATAGCTCTTTATGAAACTAAAGCCGTAAGTAGAACATTTTATGTAAACAATTTGATGCAATTGTAACTCTTGCCACTATATATAAATGGCATTTCTTGTTTAAGCCCAGGAGTTTACGTCTCTTCGTAAGAGTCATTAGATGATAAAGGTATCACTTTAGGGGGTGTATTCATTACACCATTTATCATCGTTGAAACAAAAATGTCTGCTACTCTTATTTGATTATTGGAATATCTGATACAACACTAAAAGTAATATTGACTGTTTATTGCAGAGATTCTATTTGATTGGCTCTAATAACACTGAAACAAGATTTCGTGTCCTCAAGATTGATAGGACAGACCCACGAGAGCTGATTCTGGTTGATGATAAGTTCGAGTACAACAAGCAGGAGATACATCAGCTACTCAACATGATAGGTTTTGGCAATAGATTAAGAACTGGACTTAACAAACTTGTATCAGCATTTGGTATCGTTGGTAATTTCCTTTTGGTATTGTTTAAACCATAAGATTAGGCACAAAAGTAATACAAATACAAAAAAAAATTCTTCCTAAATAAGTATGTCTTTCATAAATGCCATTCCATTTATTTAGTTTTTTTTTCATTTTTAGGTTTTATAAGATTCTTAGAAGGATACTACATAATATTAGTAACTAAAAGAAGGAAAGTGGCAGTTATTGGCTCACATTCCATTTACAAAATAGAAGACACAAATACAATATACATTCCTAGTGAGAGCACTAAGACACCACATCCGGATGAACAGAGATACTTGAAGATGTTTCTAGCCATAGACTTATCAACTAACTTTTATTACAGCTATAGTTATGATATCACACATACTTTACAAATGAATATGGCACCTCCTAGACAGCTTGCACCAGCTTTATTCCCCAAGCCTGTAACAGCAGCAGTTTACCACTTGAACTTAAGTTCTACTTCTAGCCAGAACTTGCAGGAGAAGTGTGAATGTCACAAGTATGATGATAATGATGAAGATATATTTGAAACTTGGAAGAGTCAACTGCAACAGAGACAAAAGACCGGGTAAGATTGACAATATATTCGAGATAAGGAGACCATGAGACCCATAGCACAACTTTCACTTAGTATGGGCTCCTGTCTCCTATCTTCAAACTTTTATGAAATATGTGTACATTTTGAAAGTTATGGGAATAATTAAATACATTTTAATTTTATTATTATTATTATTAATTGCTCTTCTATTGTTACTGAACCTAGTAACAAATCAGGGAAATCAATTAAGAGGTGGAAATGAAGTTATATCTACCTCTCCCTTAAATAAGTTTCCAAGGAGGCCATTGACTGCTTTTAATAATCTTTTGGATATTCCAATTTCCAGATGCCAATTAAATAGGTTAGACTTTGGTGTTCGAACGGTTCCTGAATGGAGATTTGTATGGAACAGTCATCTACTATCGGCTGTACATTCACACTTACATCCTGACTGGATCCTGTACATAGTCCATGGGTTCATAGAACAGAGCAATTTGAACATATTTGGCAGACCCATATACCTGACACTGATTGCAAGAAGGAGTAATAGGTATGCAGGCACTAGGTTTCTGAAAAGAGGTGCAAATATGCATGGAGATGTAGCTAATGAGGTTGAAACTGAACAGATTGTTCATGATTCTATGGTGTCTTCATTTGCTGCAGGCAGGTAAGGATTTTTTTACTTGTATAGTTATTAGTAATATATTTATTGAAAATAATACATCATTGCTCCAATTTTTTTTCAGATTCAGTTCATTTGTCCAAATGAGAGGGTCTATACCCAGTTACTGGTCTCAAGATGTCTCGAAAATGGTGCCAAAACCAGCAATATCAATTGATTTAAGTGATCCTTATGCTGAAATACCTGGCAGGCATTTGAACAACCTGATGAGACGATATGGTTCACCTATAATGTTCTTGAACTTAGTTAAGAAAAGAGAAAAGAAGAAACATGAATCTCTATTGACAGATGTGATAAGCAATGGCATTAAGTATTTGAATCAGTTCTTGCCTCCTGAACATGCTGTGCAATACTACCACTTAGATATGGCTAGGACAAACAAGAGATCTGATGCTAAAGTGTTGGATAAGTGAGTTAAACTTTAAATATTATACTTCTTCAAGCACCAAATTTAAAACAGTGGAGTTTTAATCATCATCAACCTTTTTATCGTCCCACTGCTGGGCACAGGTCTCCTCTCATACAGAGAAGGATTGAGCGTAATCACCACGGTTTCCTCAAGATGCTTTCCTTCACCTTCAGTCATTGGTGTCCAAGATAAACTTAGAAAGTACATATAACTTTAGAAAAGTTGCATTGGTACTTGCCTGACATTTTGGTAGCATTCATATTTTCTATTCAAAAAGTGATGTCATGGTGTCTGTGATGTATCATAAAACTTGCTATCCATAATTTTGTGAAAGAAAAAACTAGTTATAATAGGGTATTTGATTAAAAAAAACTAATTATTCCGTCAGTCAGATTTCCAAAAACTACTAGACACATATTTTTTGTTTTATCAAAACAATAAAAATTTACAAATATAAAACGCATCAAAGATCAGGGAGTGGTGGCTGGTAACGTCACTGGTCGCTAAAAAGCGTAGCGTGCAGTGACGTCACACGAGTTTTCAATGCACTGTGTCGTCTTAATTTTTGGATATATGAAAAAAGAAAAAAAATCGTATCTAGTATTTTGGGAAATCTGACTGACGGACTAATTAGTTTTTTTTTGTCAAATTCCCTATTGTTTTATTGAGCCTTATACTGACTGTTTTACTAATGACGAAGGCTTCGGTGTCTATGATATAATATGTATTACCAACTCTTGGAATATAAATATTTAGTAAAAAAAAATACCCCTTAACTAATAGACGACTGTCTGTGTAATTCCAATTAGTCTGTGAAGTTTCAGGAGTTGAATTCAAAAAGTTTTTTTAATTAATTTATCTTCAGATTGTCAGCGATAGCCCGCACAGTGGTTCGCAAGACAGGTATATTCCTGAGTACATGCGGGGTCGACGAAGTGACGGGGGTGGCAGGGCATCAGGGCGGGCGCCTGCAGACTGGACTGGTGCGCGTCAACTGCGTGGACTGCCTCGACAGGACCAATACTGCACAATTCGCTATCGGAAAGTGTGTCCTCGCACACCAAGTAAGCATACATTATGAATTATCCACTTTCCTGTAGGTTAAATTTTCTGTTGCATATATCTAAACATTGGCATTATTCTGACAATTTAAAATAAACCCTGTTTAATTTAGAATAAAATACATTTTAACCAATTTCTTTGTAATAACTAAACATAACTGGGATGTTTAAACAAATATTTCAAATGCCCATCAATCCCCAGATTTATTTGAGTCACATGTCCTAATCTCCTTAACTTATTCTCCAGTTATATGCCTTGGGACTCCTAGGCGAACCAAATATAGAGTTTGATTCGGACTGCGCCAGGCTGCTTGAAGGATTGTACGAGGACCACGGCGATACACTAGCCTTACAATATGGAGGATCACAGCTTGTGCACAGGTATGTTAAGTATTTCCTATGATAAGATAATTATCCCCTTATTCATAAAAGATGTTTAAAGTTAACTAGTGATTAGCAAATCTTTAACCATACATTTTAGACGTTTGCACGTCACTTAACTTTAATCTTCGTTTATGAATAAACCCCTTGAACACTGTAGTGTATATTCATAAAGGATGATTTAAGTTAAGCGACGTTAAAAGGTCAAAATTGAATGGTTAAAGAATCGCTAATCACTAGTTAACTTTAAGCAGCGTTTATGAATGAAGGGGCTAATGTACTATACAATTTATAAATTAAAAATATTCATAGGAGAGTAATCCCTTTTTAAACTGTTAGTCATAATTCGAGAACAAACCTATTTCTGCTGAATTATGCCTAACAATTTATATCGAATATATGTAAACATGTTGATGAATTGTGCCAGCCTCACATGAACAGGATTCAGCGAGGGTATTAGCACGAGTCGAATAGGTTTACTAATTGCTTCAGGCTTTTTAGTTTATAAAAACTGCTACTGATATTGCTGCCACACAAAATGCATTCATTTCCATTTTTAAATATTCATTTGTTTCAGAATCAAAACGTACCGTAAAACTGCACCATGGTCGTCACACGGTAACGATATCATGCAGACACTAAGTAGATACTACTCCAACACATTTTCCGATGCTGAAAAGCAAAACACGATGAACTTATTCCTCGGACTGTTCGTCCCTGATCCGACTAGAGCACCCATTTGGGAGTACCAGAGCGATTATTATCTACATCATCCTGAAGCAATGGTGTATATTCCTAATAACAGGTATATAAATAATAGGCTATAGGATATCGGTTTTACCTACGGTTCTACGTAAACTACCAAAATTGTAAATACCGTTTAATTATTTTCGGTACTGGTATATTTTCTGAACAGAGAAATTGCGTTGTGCATAAAAGTTAGTGTTGTTGTATGAATAAGTATTGACACGCTTGGTTTGTATGGAACGTTCATATGTCTGTCTATAACAACGGTTGCCGAGGCGTCTCCTAGTTTTGTGTTATCTGCGATTATGTATTAAGACCGTTGAAGTCACTGATTAAATTAAACTTGTGCTTGTGTCTACATCGCCACATGTGAACTAATCAATTTTATTCTATTCTAATATCACGAAATATTCTATATCGCACAAGAAGAGTGTATCGCGCGACTGCCATATGCAACACTTGCTTCCTGCCCGCGGCTTCGCCCGCGTTAAATTCGGTTATATCGCGCTTTTTAGATTTCCCTCGGGAATATATATTTTTTTTCAATAAAAGGTAGCCTATATTCTTTCTCGAGGTCTAAAGGTCGGTCGAGAGGTTTAAGCGGGAAAGCGTAACAGACAGACAGACAGAGTTACTTTCGCATTTATAATATTAGTATGGATTATTTTTTGTTTATGCGAAAGCCGAAACACGTGTCCAGTATTTTTAAGTAAAGAATCTATGTACTAAATTTCAAAAAGAAATCATGAAAAACCACAAAGTTATGAGCTTGTTATTTTATTGTTCCAACAAAAATATGGTCCACGCTTCGCTCGGGCGGGCGAGCGGTGCATTGACCTCTGGCGTCAGCTGTTGTACGGGCGATGATCTACCGTAAGCTGCGTGTCGCGCTCGATGCACACTGCAACAATTTGTAAATGTATTTGGGAAAAAATATAACCTGTAAAAATGATTGGAATCATTCAGTCGCTTATTCTGAACAAACTATATACAGGTTTCGTATAAAAGAAATAGGGTTGTATAAAACATCCCAATATCAAGCGTCGGGCCCACCATTTCTCACATTAACCCACCAGACACTACACCTAGCATGTTGGAAGGACTTCTCTTTTCGATGGGGGATGAAAAAGCAGTACAATCTGTTCCTTTTAGTTCTATACACTAATATATTTCTATTATAGAAGAAAAATAACGTTTCTATCCCAACATTATTTCTACATATAATATATTTCTGTCGTTCCCAGATCACTAACAAAATGGTGGGATGACGACGTTCTCCGATACCTGCCTCTGCCGTGCAACGAGATGAGAAAGCTATGTTGTGAGATCATCGGCATGCAGGGCGATAGCAGCAGCACTATAGAGATGGTGGACACTTACCACGATTATAACAGGCCCTTTGAATATACCGTGTTGATGGAATGCTTTGAATTTAAGGTGAGAACTGATAGTATTCAACAATCCTATCACATAACATCATGCCTCTCGTCAGGCAAAAGTGCATCTAGTACAACCACATCCCTTCGGTTATGTTTAAAACCATGTAATAGAGGTGAGCCTTTAACGGGGCACAAATCCATGCTCTTTGGCACAAACCAGGGCTTTTACTAGGAAGTGCCTGAAAAACCAATTTACACTTTGCTCGGCCTGGGAATATAACCCAAAATCCTTTTAATGTTTAAAGTGCTCTGGAAAGAAAGATAAAATCGTATACACAAACAAAAGGCGGTGGGCAAAGAATAAAAAATATATAAGTAGCCAAAAGCATCGTAATCAATCAATAAAAGGTTGACAATATTTTGTCCAAAAATTAAATCTACACAATAGGCTATTTGACAGATTTATAATTTTTATCTTGAATTACTTGGTTGCGGTTGAGAGGTTCACCAAAAGTGTTTATTTTTAAATACTTATTTCGTAAGAAACATGCAAATAAAAATTCAAAATTTAAATAAGCCGTCGAAACGCTCTATTCAGCAAAATGGCGTCGCGCTTTGTACGTGACGTCACAAACTTATAAACGATTTTCGGTTCCGCAGTGGTGTTCGTGTTTATCTATTTTTGTCAGTCAGAAAACCAAAAAATACCACAAATCACTCCAAATATCCTTAAAAATCTAAAAACGCTAAAACACCTGAGAACACATAGAACGACAGCAAGTGTTTATGAGCGTATGGCGTCATCGTGACATTAGCCAATCCGGATCGTTTCACAATATGTGGCGCGAGAAACAAAATGGCAAACATATTTTTGTGTTTTTGGATATATTAATTGTTATTATTTTCATTAAAACTCATGGAAATGAAATAAAGAACCCTCATTTTATGGATTTAAAGCAAATAATCACAAAAATATTCGTACTGTCAAATAGCCTATTGCACAAACAAACACATCACTTATTCTGATGTAGGAAAAGAAAAAAACACGGCTTTCTTACTATGATCACTGAAGGTTAAAGTTACATTTCCACAGATGTTCCACACATTTCGCGACTTGGCGCCGACATTTTCAGAGAGTTTCAGTCCGTTTGTAGTGCGTGGACGCGCTTTAGGACAGATCAAAGGCCCGACTTCCAAGAATCCGGTTATCAGTGGCCGATCCAGTACCACGTCTAATAACTCTAGCGAGTAAGTAATATTATATTGGAAACGACCTCTTCTAGGTCAGATCCTAAGTTACAATGACAAGACTATAGACTATATTCATAGACACTAATACATAGAGATGGTATTAGTTACTCGACTACAGAGTAGTGATGTATGATACAACATCCCCCCTGTTTAAGTTTAAATTAACCCTTGACAAACAATGTTATAGAAACCTGACTTAGTTACAATTTAGACAATGACTTAAGACTATGGTTAGGTCTTAATCTAGGATACAATGTTCTACTTAATCTATTTCATCAATTAGCCTTCTGGTTGGCTTTACAACTCTTCCAGAACGAGTTACATGTTGACTGACTGAGGATTGAGATGAGAGCTCTTGAGGTCTAGACTCCTGCCTGTTACCTTCCTCTCTCCCCTGCGACGAATTGGATAGCATAGGAGAATATTTGTGTCTTAAATGAACCCTATTCCTCCTATACCTAACTCCATTGACATCCTCAACGACATATGACCTATTATTAGCCAACCTTAGCTTGACAATGGCTTGTTCCCAATTGCTATCAGGCTTTCTTTTAAAGTATACATGATCATTGGGATACAGTAATGACAATGACTTTGTATTTCTATTATAATATTTAGACTTATTTTTATTATTTTGCTTGACACATTCTTCATAATTTTTGAATGTAACCACTTTAGGTTTTAATTTCTTATAAGACATAGGAATGTTATTTCTTAAATTCCTGGACATTAACAATTGAGCTGGAGATGGTAAATTATTCTTAGGTGTGTTTCTATACTGTAATAAAGCTATGTATGGATCAGATGAGTTTCTTTTACATTTTTTTAACATATTTTTGATAATTTTGACTGAACTCTCTGCTTGACCATTTGACTGTGGATGATATGGGCTAGTTACAATGTGTTCTATGTCCCATTCATGCATAAAATTCTTAAATTCTAATGACTGAAAAGGAGGACCACCATCAGACACTAAAGATAAAGGTATTCCATGACGAGCAAAAATGGACTTTAAATGTGTTATTACATTCTTTGCTGTACTGTTTTTATTTAACAAAGCTATTTCTATAAATTTAGAATAATAATCTGTGACAATTAAATAAGTAAGGTTATCAAAATACATCAAATCAACACCTACTTGTTGCCATGGATATTTATTTATTTCAAAATTTTTTAGTGGTTCCTTTGGATTATTAGGTTTAAATTGTGCACATACATAACATTGTTCTACCAAGTTTTTAATATCAGCTGACATGCTTGGCCAGTACAAAGACTCTCTAGCCAGTTTTAAGCATTTATTTATACCTTGGTGACCTTCATGAATTTTACCTAACATTTCCTTATACATTGACTGTGGTACTATTAATTTTGACCCTTTGAACAACAAATCTTTGACTACATGAATTTCAGCTTGTATGTTCCAAAATGGTTTTATTGACAGACTGACATTATTTTTATTTTTTGGCCAACCTTCATAATAATACTTTTTTAACAATTGCAAAGTATCATCTTTCTTAGTGTTCTGTAACAATTTTGTACAGTACTCCTTTGTGACTGCTAGACTTGAATGCATTAAATTGACATGACAAGATATTTCTGACTCATTCTCAGGTATATAATGTTCTTTCAATGCTGCTCTAGACAGAGTGTCAGATATAAACATTTCTTTACCTGGAACATGTATAACTTCCAAATCATATTTTTGTAAAGTTAACATCATACGTTGCAATCTTGCTGGTACATCATGTAATGGCTTTTTAAAAAGATAGACTAAAGGTTTATGATCAGTATGAACAGTTACTTTATGACCGTACACATACTGGTGAAATTTTTCACAACCAAACTGAATGGCTAACAATTCTTTCTCAATTTGAGCATACCTTGACTGAGTTTGAGTTAATGTTTTTAAACTATAAGCAATAGGTTTATTATTCTGCATAATGACTGCTCCTAATGCTGACTTTGACGAATCGACTGACAAGACTAATGGTACATTGGGATTATAATGAGCTAAAACTGGTGAATTTGTAATTTCATCGATTAAACTCTTAAGACATTGACTATGATTTTCATCCCAAGTCCAGACTGAATCTTTCTTCAAAAGATTTCTTAAAATTTGAGTTTTTTGAGACAAATTGCTAATAAAGGGACCTAAATAATTGATCATACCTAATATTCTTTGCAATTCTTTGACATTTTTTGGTGTGGGCATATTGACAATTGCTTTTACTTTCTCTTCATCAACCCTAGCACCATCTTTACTAAAAACATACCCTAAAAAACAGACTTCTGAAACTAGAAATTTACATTTAGACTTATTGAACTTTAAATTGACTTCACGTGCTCGTTGCATGACTTTATGTACTCTCTCATTATGTACTGACTCGTTTGGTCCATATACCAAAATATCATCGATGAATATTAGAACTCCTTCTAAATCACCGAACAAATTCATCATGACTCTTTGAAAAATTTCAGACGATGCATTAATACCAAAAGGTAACCTTAAATATTTATATCTACCGAAAGGTGTTTGAAATGTACATAAATCAGAACTATATTCATCTAGTGTAAGCATCCAAAATCCTGAAAATGCATCTAAATGAGAAAAACAAACAGCTCCTGCTAGTTGAGCTCTGATCTCATCTATTGACTTAAGTGGATAAATTTCCCTTATAATATTCTTATTCAAATTTCTAGGATCTAAACAAATTCGTAACTGACCCGTGCTTTTGACTGTTATCACTATACTGTTCACCCATTCTGTAGGTTTAAAAACCTTTTCAATGACCTGCATTTTCTCCATGCGATCCAATTCATCGCGCAGTTTGTTCAGTAAAGCGAAGGGTACTCTTCTCGGAGCATCCACGCATGGCACTGCTTCAGGTTTGAGTTTCAGGCGACAGACTTGAGGTAGACATCCAAGACCCTGAAATACATCATTGTATTGTGTAAGAATTTGTTCACTAAAATTTTGTTGAGACACAGAGAAAACTCTTTGAATTATACCTAATTTTTCACAAGTTGGTAGACCTAAAACATTCGGACAAACTAAATCTGCGACTATAAACACTATATTTACACTAATAGTGCTATTATTTAAAGATAAACTACATTTTACATTGACTTTGCCCATAATGGGTATTGATATACCACCAAACCCACTAACGTTTATTTGACATTTCTCAAGTGACATTTGACTTTGACATTTCAAAGATTGAAAAGTTTTCTTTGACATAATATTGATATCAGCTCCTGAATCAACAATGCAATTAATTTGTGTATGACCAACTAAAATGTTTATGTTCCATGACTGTTTAGAATAGTAGAATTATTATATTGGAAACGACCTCTTCTAGGTCAGATCCTAAGTTACAATCAACGGTCAGGTCGCACATAGGCCAGTCGCAGTCAATGTCTAAGAGATCTCATGAAGACTCATCTTGTCATAAAAAATATCCTGTGTCATATTTCTGTGATGAAAGTGGTGATAATGCCATATCTGAGAGGTCTAATAAAAAATGCCTCAGTGATGAAAAAAGGCTGGTGACTGATAGGTCTGAGAGATCCAATGAAGACTCTTGTCATATGTCATATCTCAATGATGAAAACACTAAACAGTCTGAGAGATTCACAGTCAAGTCAAAAAAGTCAAAAAGTCTTAGCCGAGATTCATATCTTAATGATGAGTACAGACACAAGTCTGAGGAATCTCACACAACAAACACTTGTAGAATTATTATATTGGAAACGACCTCTTCTAGGTCAGATCCTAAGTTACAATGACAAGACTATAGACTATATTCATAGACACTAATACATAGAGATGGTATTAGTTACTCGACTACAGAGTAGTGATGTATGATACAACAAGTAATACTTTACTTCTCATACTAATAGCCCGCACCTGCATTGCAGGCTTCTACGATTTGACTGAATGTCGGGATTTCTTACCTTTATGCAAGTTTATTATTATTGTATTTCGTGAGTGTTTGTTATTTATTATTACGTGTCGTTTAGAAGAACACTCAGATATGTTCACACACGAAATACAAAATAAATACATAATTAAATGTAAGTATATAAAAAGTACCTATAGAGTTTAGAATCTAGACTCTATACTTTTTATATTAGTTATACAGTTAGACATTTGCTTCATCTAGACTCTAGATGAAGCAAATGTCGAACTGTAAAACTTCTTTTCCTTGTCAACCACAGCACAAAAAGAAAAGGCACAAGAAGTCTGGCGGAGACGCGCGCAGAACGTAATAAAATGTACCTACTCTTTATAGCTCAAACGGCGATACTTCTTCTGACGACGACTTGACAAATTCAACCCCAAGCTCACGATTACCGGTTCCATCGCCGCTCACTGTAGTCGCAAAAGTACTAAAAACTGAAGAGGTAGAGGAAAAGCCCATGTTTCCTGCTATTAAAAGAAGGAACAGAGTTCTCTTGAGTGAACCCAGCAAACGAGATATGGTCATGTAAGTATTGTATTTATTAAAATAAACGACAATTGATATCTTATACACATTAACTTACTAAACGTAGATAACGCTGGTACAGCTAGTTCAATTTTCATTGTTTCTTGTTATCACCGTTTTATATTATTTTCTGATCTAAAATAAAATTCCGTTGCCTTCATCGTTTCTTCAACAAACCATTACAAAAAAGCGTTCTATTCAAGTCACAATCTCACGTAAGGTTTTCTGACAGACTCAGACTGAAACCAGGAAAATGGACCATTCTTCGCAGATTACCAAATGTTGCAATGGTCCAAATGTTGCAATAATAAATTTTTTTTTTTTTTTTTTTATTAAATTATAAACCAGCGCTTGACCGCAGTCCCGCCTGATGGTAAGCAGTGACGCAATCGTTGATGGTAAGGCGCACTAGTTTATTAAGAGCCTATTCACTCTAGCCTTGAAGACACTCAAATTGTAGTCCGACGGAAACACCGCCGCTGGCAAATTGTTCCAGTCCCTCGATGTACGCGGTATAAAGGAGGAGGCGAAACGCTTCGCCCGGATCGTAGTGGTGTTAACAACATAAGGGTGGAAACTCGCCGTACGACGGGTCGTCCGATGGTGGAACGGCGATAGGGGAATTAAATCATGCAATTCCCTCGCACCCCCCCAAAAAATGTATCCTATAGAACACCGAAAGGCTGGCTACTCTACGCCTGTGCTCTAGGCTTTGGAGACCAACTCGAGTTAAATCAGGGTCACCAATCAGCCTCTTCGCACGCCTTTCCACTGAATCCAAAGTGGCCAGGTGACACTTAGCAGCACCAGCCCAAATGTGGCTGCAGTATTCCACACACGAACGGACCTGTGCTTTGTACAACATTAGAAGCTGCCCTGGTGTGAAGTATTGCCGGACCTTTGCGATAACGCCAAGTTTCCTAGCAACCACCTTCATTGAGTCCAAGGCCACCTTGGCCTTGGACTCAATGAACCGCCCAAAGTTTAGGTTCGAGGAAATCTCAACACCCAAAAGCTGAAGGCGGTCGGTACACTCCAAGGATACATTCCGAAAAGTAGGAGCCAAGGTGAACGGGCTCCTTTTGGCGGTGAAAAGACACGCCTGTGTTTTGGCGGCATTGAATGCTACAAGATTGGCATTGCCCCATTCGGAGACTGCCTGTAGTGCAACACTCGTTCGCTCTACCATTGCCTCTCTTTCGGACTGGATTGATTCCCTACTAGACCGAGCATCCGGCAGGTATCTCTCCACAACTGTGCTGTCATCTGCATACCCAATCCCATAGATACCGGGCATCAGCAGATCGTTAATATGCAGCAGAAACAGAGTTGCGGAGAGAACAGACCCCTGAGGAACACCGGCATTAGTCGACATGGGCTCAGATGAGCATCCGTCGACGACAACTCGGAGGGACCGTTCGGTCAGGAAGTCTTTTACCCAGCCAGTCAGGCTAGGGGAAATGCCGTACGCTGGAAGCTTACTCAAAAGGCCTCGGTTCTTCAAAATTATGGTTTTCGATTCCTGGCCAGAGATATTTATTTGAAAAAAAAAAAAACCTCGAATAAAATCGAACCCGATTCTCCTTTTTTCTGGGTTTTTTTTTTGTATGGGAAATCATCAAATGACATCTCCCGGACATCTCGGACACTGCTTCGCAGAAGGAGGTGACGGCCTGCCATGCACTCTCGCTCCGGACCATGGCCTGGATAAGGGTCGAACGCGAGGGATCGCCGCCGATCGCCGCTACGAGGACACGGCGGTGCTCTACCCAAGCCGGGTAGACCTCCACTGTATGCTCCACCGTGTCCTCAGGGCGATCCACACAATGGTGACACCCTGGCGTTTCCTCCCGCCTAATACGGAACCGGATCCTCCCGAAACAACCGTGTCCGGTGAGGACCTGTGTCAGGCGGAAGGTGAGGGCGCCTTGGCGCCTCTCTAGCCACTCCTCAAAGAGGGGACTTACCGCAACCCGATTCTCCTTAGAGTACTATTCGCTAAATAATCATAGTTCGCGCGCACTTGAAACGTTAAAACTTTTTTACAAAAAAAAAAAACAACCGACTCCCAAAAACCACTACAAAGTTAAAAATAACTAATTTCGGAAGTCGGTGTCTTTGGTTTTTGTAAATTCGTTTTTGACACCGACTTCCGAAATTAGTTATTTTTCACTTTGTAGTGGTTTTTGGAAGTCGGTTGTTTTTTTTTTTTTTGTAAAAAAGTTTTTATTTACATTTTTTAGTTGTAAAAAGTACTATGTATTTAGTTGCATCCGGTCAGACTGGAAGCTTTTTGTTTACTTTAATTTTTACCGGTAATTTTGAAGAATTACCTCGACTGCCTATGGTCTTCATCATCAGATTTACTGCAGAATTATTTTATCCCAATGGGTGCAAAGTTCTCATCAATATAAATGAATTAAGTCCAAACACAAAGTAGCTACTGTAAACCGTTGAGGAGTTCCCGGAACTGGCCTTTGTCTTCATCATCAGAGCTCTTTGACAGTCACAACCCACCTAGGTGTAAAGTTTTTATCAATACAAATTAATCAAGCCCAAACACAAGGTAGATGCTGTGAATTGTTGAGGAGTTCCTTCGACTGTCTCCCGACTCCATCATCAGATCTAGTCCATACCTTTATTAAATTGTAGTGCTTTAAAATACTTAAAGAAAATACAAAGAAATGGACTAGTCGCCCCTACGATTTTTGAAAGTTCCCCTTGATTTTTCTGGTCTTCCATCATCAGATCCTAATGTTCTTATCATGGGACCACCTTGGAAATATATTCTTTCCAACAAAAAAAAAATTTGAAATCCGTCTATAATTGACGAAAATATCGTTGAACATACATAAAAAAAATATTATACATACAGACGAATTGAGAACCTCCTCCTTTTTTGAAGTCGGTTAAAAAGTACGTCGCAGCCCAGGTATAGTATGAGACAAACGTAGTGATTACTTGCTCTGTGGATAAAACTTTGAATTTTCCTAACTTAACATTCATCCTAATAACTTTGTACGTAATAAAATAAAATTTTGCTTTAATTTTCAGGTATAGGAGGTATGTTAACTTTGAACGTCGTTCGAACCCACGCTACAAATCTGATATTCATGTGGTGATGACCGTCAACAGCGCATTTACTATCGACAGCTCCGTAGAAGTCATCCCGCCGACCGTGTCGAAAGCGTCCCGTGAAATCTACCAGGATTATGTCCAACGGTATTCCGGACGAATCAAAGTTAATACTAATTCTGTCACAGCATATAAAAGATATGTTAATTTTAGTATGTAGAGCTCTGGTTATGAGAATATATTATCGCTTATAATATTAAATATTTATTAAAATCAGAATTATTTATATAACTTAACTGGATTCATTTTTCCTTTTATTTCTTTATTCAACGATTTGAGCTTGGTTGGCTGTGATGTACAGACGACAGCACATTAAGGTACTACAATCTCTCAGACTTTATTATTTACTCAGATTATATTTCAACTTTAGGCATCAAAAAAGCATTAATACTTAAGATTGATTGGGAGTATTTGATAGTTTCGGGTAGCAAGATCTGCTGTCGTCCGTACATGACTTCAAACATCTCTAAAGGGGACCTATGACGATCAATCTAGCTTCTTCTAATACTTTCTTTAGGCTCAAACATAGGTATATAGAATACTTTACCGGTTTTTTTAAAAGAATAATTTATTAATGTTACTTTGCTTACTGTAACTGTACAAAGTGTAGGTACTAGTACATTTGAAGTGATATTTGAAAATTGACAGAATACTTATATACTTAATTAAATAAGGGTATTAAATTATTGTATTTACCGTAACACTTTGCAACTCTGCCTGAATTTTGATGTTTTTTGTTCATATCTCTGGACCTATTTGTTGTTATATAAGTTAGTGAGTTGAGGTTGAAAACATACCTTATGCCTTACAAAATAGGATGCAAACATTTTAAGGTATGTCATTTCTAAATTACAAGCACTCAAATCGCAGCCAAAGTTGTATGTAAACGATGCAACTTTGCCTAGACGAATTACATAATGAATATTATAGTGTTGGTATTTACAGGATTTTTATTTTCAGGTGCATTCGGCACTGTGAGAGTTGCTGGTAGTTAAATAATTGCCATGAAGATATTTAATTGATTGATTGAGATATTTAATTTCACAGCTAATAGGCAAAATTATTGTAACAGGAACTACAAAATTCCCATACTGAAATATGTACCGTTGACTGCAGGGTTGTCCTAATAACACAGATTTTTTTTTTTTTTGATATGGTATCTCGTAGTTGACCATTAGAGGCCGTGACTACTTAACCGGACTGTCCTGTGGATGCCTTAATTCCAATAAAAGCCTCCAGCCAGAACACTTAAAAATAAACTAAAACTAAGGAGCGACTACTCACTAAGGGCATCCCCTGTGGGGTACGAACCTCGGCTCAGGGCGTCGCTAGAGAGGACAACAAGGCAAACAGCAAGGACAACCACGTTCTTCTCGGTCAGCAGTTCACGCAAGTCAGCCGGAAGTTTCCTGCGATAGTAGTCTGTCACTGTGGCCTCCCCTGAACAGTCGTTCAGGACTGACTGTACGTGATCAGTGAACAAGTTGATCGCGGCTGTCGTGTCCGCGATAGAGATCGAGGCGTGCAGGTATGGAGACCAAGTTGGGGGATGTGGTGGATTTCAGCCGATCACTTACTTTCCTCAAGTTCGTTACCACTTTTGTCTGGGGTGCTTGACCTGGATCAGAGAGTCCAGTAAGGGGACCCAGTCGGATGATGACTGGGCGATGGTCGGACGATAGCTCTGATAGTGTTTCTATAGAGTCGTAGGGGAAATAGGTGGGTGTCATTGGGTCCACGACATCGAAGTTCAGTTGAGTGGAGAGGTCAAACAGAAGTCTACCTCTGGTGTTGATTCTGGTGCTATTCCAGGCAGTGTGTTTGGCGTTGAGGTCGCCCGCTATTATAACAGAGTCACTCAACCCAAGTACGGCGATGTCGTCAGCTAAGAGCTGGTGATTCTCTGCAGGGGGGCCGGGTGGGAGGTAGGCCGACACTATGGTAATAGGTTGGTGGCCTGGCATCCGAGTCGGCACACTGATACTTCGAATCGTGAGAGGGGTAGGGGGTCCATTGGGATGCAATATAGGGCCCTTTTGAAGTAAATAAGGGTACCACCTTTGTGACACCGCAACCTGTCGTTGCGAACTACACGGTAGTTTGCAATTAGGGCTGTGCGATGTCTAGCCTTGAGGAAGGTCTCTTGAGCGAGGAAGATGTCAACCTGGTGCGCGCGGAGGAAGGTTGAGATCTCGAACTTCTGATCTCTAATACCGTCGGTATTGAAGTGAGCCAGCTTGAGGGATCGGGGCTTAGTTCTTTGGTAGGGTCTGCTATCCATTAATTAAAAACAATGGTAGAGATGGCCTGCGTAATATACGGATACGCGTTGTATATGCTGATTATAGCTTGAGGGTTAACAGCTGTATAGCAGCTAATTTCTCACCATATCTGGTGAGGAAATCGGGGTCCTTTAGGATGACCTCTTTTATTAGCTTTAGGATCGCCTGCTCCTGGGGTAGAGGACTTGCGTCCATTGTACCTAGTCCTCCGGGTTGGAGGCCCGGGGGTGTGTACCCTCCCTGTCGACCGGACAGGGAGGTGTGTACCTAATGCCCTAGGGTAACCGTCGCCGCTCAGGTTCGTTGGCACCGTTAGGTTTCAACTGAGGGCGCGTTGGTGCGGAGAGTAACTACTCGCTGTGACGAGCTGTCGCACTCAGCAAGAAACGATATGACTCTTACGAGTCCTTCACTGATCGTATAGTGGCTTGAAGCCACCCGAGATTCGTTTTGACAATATTCTGCGACGAATATTTAGAACAGAAGGATATATTCGCTTTCGGGAGTCAATCCGACTGCTAACAATCAGACTCATGCGAGTCCTTCACTGATCATATAGTGGCAGAGCCATCCGAAACGTTTTTTATGAACTCTGCAAAGTAGAGTAGGTACGTTTTGACCACTCTGCTAAAGTAGAGTACGCTTTTGACAACCTCCGTAGATGTATCTACGGAGGTTGTCAAAAGCGTACTCTACTTTCCTGTACTATCCTGTAGGATAGTACGCTTTAGAAACACTATGCAATGGTTCTTTGCAACTTTCAAATGCAGGACGATGTCACTGCTCGAAGAGTGCGGTAACGTGGAGTGGCGGATGCAGTAGTGAGGCAGGGACGACAGGAGCAGCGGGAGCGGGGTACGACGTGCGCTCGAGGCGAGCACCAGGCGTAGAATGGCAATAATACAGATTAGTTTTTTAATAGTTACTATTATATTTAATTTTCCAAAAAAAAGCAATTTACTACTTAATAGTAAAAATCACAAATGCTTTTTTGGCAACATCACATTCATATAATATTTGAATATTAATTTAACTTTATTTTTTAACTAATATTTTCTTAAAATACAATAAACATCAAATTATGAGGGTAATAGTGTAATTTAATAATACTATATTAAATACATATGTCTTCTTGTCATTAAAAGCTTAAAAGCTGCTGTAATGTCTAACATTTCACCTGAGTAATCAGCACTAGACAACAAGGTATACTATGTCTATAAAGTCGTGAAAATAAATGAGGGCGCTGCGGTCGTGCATATAGCAACCCTGTTGGCATGACTGAAATCATTTTGATACTAGCACATTATTTTATACTAGAAGCACAATTGGTTTTAATAAAAACACAAATCTATGGTCTCTGGCGTTTAAATAAAATGAGTAAAACAAAAAAAAACAAACATATTTATTATTATATGTTTTAACGTGTTTTTACCAATGAAAAGTATTCCAAAACACAATAATTGCTTTCATCATCTGATTCCAAAAATTCCTCGTTAAAAAGTATTTTCATTGTCATCTGCTTCACTAACCACGTCTCCGCTACTGCTGTCATCAGCCTGCTACCTTCGCTTAGGCGAATAACTGACTCATCTATATCTTGATAGGGTTCACTCTCACATTTTCCTGAAATTTTAAAAATAATAATATATAATTTCTATCAGAAGATGGATAGCACTAATTTTAATTCCGAACATCATATAATTATTTTTATAAATCAGTGGTAAATTAAATCACCTAATCTTTCAAAACTGTACTAGTAGGACAACAATGTGGTCTACTTACGTTTACAATCTAAATGAGCAATGTAAACAATCCTCATTGTCTTAAAATCATTTATTTAGTAAATTTGAAACTTCTAGTACATAAAAACAAACAGTAACATGATTACATACCTGTTTTAGCAACTGTTCAAGCATAAATATCATCCATATTATTTTGATTGGTGTACTAACAAACATTGATGATAAACTTTAAAAATAATTTTCCGAACTCCACTCCGGATTGTTTTTCTCACATTTAACACATTTCTTCTATGTTTTGTCTTAGCACCCGTAGTCGTAAGTTGACTGGCGCAATTACCAAAACCAATGATTATGACTTAGAAATTACTTAAATCCGCTTTACAGTTTAATAATACAGACCTAATGAATTCAGATTATTTATTATCAATAAAATTCTACTAGTGACAACCCTAGACCCAGGCAAAGTTGTGTCAAACAAATTCCCAAAACACTGTCTACTTGATTGAGTGGTGCTGACAATACGACAATAAATGAAAACACGATCAATGCTGGTTCATAGAAATAATCCTAAACCACAGACAAAACCTAGCATCAAAAATAAAAAATGACAATTTCAAACAAACTAAATCGCATAAAATTGTAAACGGAATAGAACATCCTTTAAAAATATTGGTTCACTGACCTCCGATCGGCCACAGCGCGATCCTGTATTGATTTGCTTTTTTCGCGCCATTATTATTAAAGTTTGGTACCGCAGTATGCGGCGGTCATTAACCTGTAAGCGTTCCCTTATCAACATGTACATTATGTAGAAAATGTGAAAAATGAAAAATAATTTCCTGTGACTAAACTAATGGACATATTTAGATGGTTTTTTATGGGTCAACTGAGAATGTGTTGAGGCACACGATGTTTAATTTATTGTCGTATTGTCAGTACCACTCTGTATTTAACATCACGCTGCGACCAACAGGAGTGTAGCATATAAAAAAACACGCGAACGAAGTCGTGAGCGGCCGCTAGTCATTAATAAAAATGAAAAACATGTTTCTCTAATGATGTAAAATTACTACCAAATGGTGGAATACGAGAATAGAAAAAGCAAACGAGAAATATCATGGTTGAAACAAAATAGGCAAATTTGAAAAAATATTGGTTCACTGGCCGGTCGCCGACAGCGCGATCCTGTATCGACTTGCTTTTTTCGCGCCATTATTATTAAAGTTTCGTACCACAGGATGCGGCGGTCATTAACCTGTAGGCCTAGTATGAGTTTTCAATATGAAACTCGATCGTCGATATCCAGCGCGTTTGAGGCTCTCATTGGTTGAGAGTTCTTACGACCTTGAAGCGGGCCAATCACTGAGTCAAACGCGCTCGATATCGACGAACGAGTTTCGTAATGAAAACTCACACTAGGACTACTGTAAGCGCTTCCTTATCAACATGTACATCATGTAGAAAATGTGAAAAATGATAAATTATTTCCTGTGACTAAACTAAGGCTAAACTAATAGACATATTTATATGATTTTTATGGGTACACTGAGAACGTGTACACGATGTTTAATTTATTGTCGTATCGTCAGCACCACTCTGTATACAGGGTGTAAGGAGAACGCTTCCGAAGCCAGAACGTAGATTATATATGCTACAACCTAAATGCAAACGGATACCAATAACCTTTCGCTTTAAATTGATTATTTTCAAGACTTCATATTTCGTAAACAAGCATTGGATAGCGTACGAAACGTGAGGTCACTGACACGCAAGGCGACGTCGCACGACCGCGCCCGCGCTTATCAGCCGCCGAAAAGTGCCGATTTATACGCAATTTACAAACATCACTTTCAAAATCGCAATTGTAGTCCATTGTAAAAAGCTGACAGAGGCATTTTACGTATCTGTCTAAATCCTTTGCGACCTTATGAGGTTTGGCTCGAACTGAGTTCTATTCATTTCAATACAAAGCCGGGCCCGTCGCTGTGTCGATCCGTGAACACGAGGCATCAGTATTCCTCAACACATTCTTCACGTAGTTTATTAAAAACACTCACTATTCTGCCCCGCATTTCATCAGCCTTCCGATCCAGCAGTCATTAAAAAGCTCAGTGAGACGCTCGCGGACGGGACGCGTAACGAGCATGGTTCCATCGTGCTGGAACCATGCTCAACGAAATTCAGCCACAGACACATTGTCTAGCATATCATTTAAATGTCCATTTATAAAATTAAGATATGCTGATCCATTGAGGCGCTGCGGTAGAAACACTGGTCCTAGAATTCTTCTCCTAAACACATCAACATGTTGCCGTATTCACGAGCACTGTACACGTATGCCTCAGGCATTGTTTAAAACAACAAAAAGTTATAACTAAAAAGAATAAAACAGCACTAAAAACGTAACAATACCTAATAACTAAACACAAATTTAAAACTAACAAAACAATAATTAAATAATCGGTTACAAACGTAACGCACAAGCTCACGAACCGAGTCGCAAGGAACACTATTATTAACTAAAGATGTACTATGAAGATCAAACGCTTTGGGGGGCTTCCCGGCGGTCGCGTAGCCAAAAGCGGTGGGTTTACAGAGGCGAAAATGCTAAAAGAATAATTACGAGATCAGAAATCAATTCATTTTAATTGTTAGGAAATTGTACTTATGCTTTATTACAAACTGTTTTCATTTTCTAACTTTTAAATAAGATTTAACTGGTTTCTTAGATTCAATTAATTTAATTATTCACTTTAAATTGATTAGGTTTACTTACTAAATGAAGGATCCAGTTCTTGCAATAAACGAGCACGCATCGTGTGACTTTAATTACATCGTTATAAAGTTCAAATTCAATTGATTCACGGGCGCACCTGTACATGCGATGAAAATTTTTTAGTCAATTACAGCTGATGTCAGCGATCTTTTACTTTATTTCATTTACTATCGATTATCGACATAATACAAAACTGTTATTAAATTCACGACAGTGCATCAATTTAAAAACTAAGTACCTTCGATATGGATCTCAAGGTTAAGCGCGTCAAGGTCAAGGTAAACCGTAGCGATCGTCCAACTGTCGCGATGTCGGTGACCGCACGCGGTCTTTGAACCCGAGTTTATGCGCGCGGGTCAGCTGATAATTATTTACGAATACATAGCTTGTTAGAGTTGTAAAGAAAAAAAAAATGTTTAATCGCAAATAATGGTTTCATTTAACTCATTTAACTGTTGCCACAGCATAGTGTACGAAAAATTCTTAAGTAAAATTGTTAAAAAAAAATCCTCATTTTTTGATGGTATCGTATCGAGAATCACTAGCTTTATCACCTGTCTTCGTTTTCGGAAGCGTTTCCCTGACACCCTGTATACATCTAATTAATAAACATCATACAAGGGCAAATAAAATATAATGACATGTTTAAAGAGAGAGGAAGTGCTTTTTATCATACAACAAGCTACTACAATTTCTCAGATTTCCTTATTAGATTTTCAACTTTATATCTAAATTGTTAAGGTTCAAGGTTGATTATTAATATTTGACAGTTTCGGGGAGATCGACCTGCTGTCGTCGATTGTAAGTAAAAAAAAAATATTTTGCGTACAATCGTTATGAATTCCATTATAATAGTCACCCTACACAATAAGGACAGAGGGCTACTGTGAAGCTATCTCCTTTGGACCGCGTTTTGATCAATAGTGTGCATTCCAGTTTAGGTATAAGTTCCTTGGTCTACACTCTGCAATATTATTTTACCGTTTGACAGTTTTGACGCAATTGACATTTGTGATTTGCTTCTAATTTATGTCCAATTCTCATTACATTTTTCTTGGTCGATTGTTGTGCAAAATTGATGCTGAGTTGAGGGGGCGGATGGCTGTTATTTACATGTAAGTGACAAATAGTCTCTTGTAATCATGGCTATGTCAAAGGGATTTAAAGTCCTGGAGAAATCGGCTCCACCGAATCCATACAGTATAATATTGCAACATAGAAATAAAGACACAGCACTTCTTTTTGAGTCTCAAGCTGTGGTCTCGCTTTCATCTCAAGAAACAGAAACGTTGCGGAAACAATATCACAAAATAGCCGACGCATACGGGGTTCTGGGTGTCTTGCAGTTGAATTCTGGCGAAAGCTGTATGCTATACCTGGTTCTTGTAACGGGATGCTGCTCGGTTGGTAAGATTGGAGATGCTGAAGTCTTTAAAATTACTCAGACTCAATTTTTGCCTCTATTTTATCATACACAAGGCGAAGATAAAGTTTCAGAAGTAAGAAAATTAGTTAATTCTGGGACCTTCTACTTTTCATGGAATTCAGGTAAAACTTCCAATCTGTTTGACCTCACCCTGTGTGCTCAAAGAAAAAGCAAGGGAGTCAGCCCCGATAATAGATTTTTCTGGAACAGAACACTGTTTATTCATTTAATAAGATTTGGAATAGATTGTGAAGACTGGTTAACTCGAGCTATGTGTGGCTCAGTGGAAATAAGGACTATTTATGTGGGACACAGACAAGCAAGAGCAGTGCTGGTATCACGGCTTAGCTGTGAGCGTGCTGGGACTAGATTCAATGTCCGAGGCTGCAATGATGATGGCAATGTTGCCAATTTTGTGGAAACAGAACAAGCAATCTATATAGATGATTCAGTTGCTTCTTATGTACAGACTAGAGGCTCAGTTCCTCTGTTTTGGGAACAACCCGGTATCCAAGTTGGATCTCATAAAGTAAAGATGTCTAGGGGATATGATGCATCTACCAGTGCATGTGATAGACATTTCTCACAATTAAAGCGTAACTATGGATCATTAATAGTTGTTAATCTGTTGGGGTCCAGTTTAATTGGAGGCAGTGAAGGTGAAGCTACTCTGAGTAATGCATTCCAAAAACATTTGAATGACTCTGCCCACAATGACGTAGTTCAAATAATTTTTGATTATCATCAAGAAGTTAGAGCTTCTTCTATAGAAACTGCATTAGCAAAATTTAGAAAAATCATTGAAAAACACTATGATGATGTAAGTATTTTTAGTGCAAAAGGTTCAGATATCTATAATATTCAAAAAGGAGTTATAAGAACCAATTGCTTGGATTGCTTGGACAGAACTAATTCTATACAAACATTTATAGGATTAGAAATGTTGGCTATTCAACTAATGCTTTTGCAATGTATTGACAAGAAACAAAATGTCAACAGGTTTGAAGAAGTATTTAAACAGATGTGGGTTAATAATGGAAATGAAATATCAAAAATCTATGCCGGTACTGGTGCCATCCAAGGAGGCTCTAAACTTATTGATGGAGCAAGATCTGCAGCACGAACAATCCAAAATAATTTACTAGATAACACAAAACAAGAGGCTATTGATATATTACTTTTAGGGTCTACTTTGAACTCTGAACTTGCTGATCGTTCACGAATATTGCTCCCATCCAACTTATTACACACATCTACACCAGTTCTCAGGGAAATGTGTCGTAGGGCAAGTGAATTCACACAGCCAACTACTATTCGAATTACTATTGGCACATACAATGTGAATGGAGGTAAACATTTCAGGAGTCTTGCCTACAAAGATGTTTCATTAGCAGACTGGCTACTTGATTGCCCTAATTCATCTTTAGTTAATACAGTCAATTTGAAAGAACATCCATCAGATATATTTGCTATTGGCTTTGAAGAAATTGTAGACTTGAATGCAAGCAATATTATGGCAGCCAGCACAGATAATGCTAAAGCTTGGAGTGAAGAATTAGAAAAAGTGCTATGCAGAGATGCTCCATACACTTTGCTCTCAAGTCATCAACTGGTAGGGGTTTGCCTTTTCATTTTTGTGAGGAAAGATCTGATTCCACATATTAGGGATGTAGCTCTAGATAGTGTCAAAACCGGTCTTGGTGGCACCACCGGAAATAAAGGATCAGTTGGCATTAGAATGGTCCTCTATGGAACATCCCTATGTTTTGTATGCGCTCATTTTGCTGCAGGTCAATCTCAGGTTACAGAACGTAATGCTGATTATACTGAAATAACGCGAAAAACCGCCTTTCCAATGGGTCGCTCTCTTTACTCTCATGATTATGTGTTCTGGTGTGGTGATTTTAACTATCGCGTTGACCTAGATAAAGATGAAATACGTCTATTAGTGTCGCAAAATAATTTACAACGAATTTTGGACCATGATCAATTATTACAACAAAAAGAACAAGGATTGGTGTTCAAAAATTGCTTTGAGGGTGATATAACATTCCCTCCCACATACAAATATGACCTATTCAGCGATGATTATGATACGAGCGAAAAATGTCGAGCGCCTGCTTGGACCGATCGAATATTATGGCGAAGTAGGAAACACACTATTGACCCAGAGGGCACATCGGAATTAGCAGCAGGGAAATTGCTACATTATGGACGTGCAGAACTGAAACAAAGCGATCATCGGCCAGTCATCGCAATTCTAGAGATCGAAGTATTGCAAGTAAGCTATACGAAATGTATGGAGGTGTTTTATGAAGTAGTGAAAGACCTTGGGCCTCCTGATGCCAGTATAATTGTGCAACCTTGTGAAGAATACAATAACGAAGATTGCCCATTCGATGATAATGTGGTGGCGGCAGTTTTACAGGAACTATCAACGATTGGTGAAGTAACGTTAGTGCGTTTTATTGACGATACTTCTCTTAGTATTACCTTTAGAGAAGGGCAAAATGCTTTAGCAGCTGCACAGAAAGGGAAAATATCTGCGTGTTCGATCCCATTACAAATTACTTTGAAAACCCCTAATTGGATCGATATCGTTCGAGCTGAAATAGGATTGTGTACGAACAACACTGTTCCATTATCAGGAGAGGCTCAACCAGAGCGACCTCTTCGATCAGCACCGCCCACTCCTCGCAGGCAGCAGCCTAGCCGTCCCCCTGCACCTTCACCGACACCTCTGGTGCCATCCAGAGCGCCGACAATAAGTCCGGCGCGTCCTCCGCCCCCTAGGCCAGCGCCGCTTCCGCCAGACGCGGGTAAGACTTCTGCTCAATCCCCGGTGGCGTCCCCGCCAGCAGACAGCGTACCTCCCCCCACGTGTGCGCCGCCGCCGCCGCCGGAGAGCAGCGCGCAGCCGCCAGCAGGCACTCCGCCGGTGGGCCCGCCGCCCCCGGTGCCCGCCCGACAGGGCGCTCCGCCACCGTTGCCCGCACGTCCTCGACCAACGTAATGAACTAAAGTGTAGTCTTACGCAACACCTTAAAAGAAAGTGTCTGTGTTGTATATTTACTATTTGTATATTTTATGTTACCTATCTTAATTTATTTTAAAATTGACACTTAATTTTAGTTCCAAATATTGTTCAAAAAGATTTTTTTTCTTTATTACTTGTTATAAGTTATAACTTTATGTTCGAATTTAATTTCGTTTTACTATTGCATCAAATTTTATTGTGCGATAAAATCGCCCCTGAAATAATATTCCGAAGTTGATAATATAATTAACATACTTACTTACTAATTAATTTTAGTGTTTAGTTGCGTATTAGGTATTAAACATAACAGAACTAAAATTAAAAAATAACTTTTCTCATTGGTTTTGTATTCGATTATATCATTTTTAGATTGAAACCTTAGGAAAGCTGATTAGCTTTAGAAATTAAAGTCTGCCTTTTTTTAGAATTTATAAGAATTTAGTTATGCATATAATTTACATTTAACTAAGCATAGAGTATATTTTCAGAATAAGATTAAGTATTAATTATCAACTAAAGTTGCCACTATATAACCAAGTGGGATGATTCTTATATTGATTTATACTGCTGATGAGTTTATCTGTAATCGACATATTCATTATTATTCTTCATAGTATGTATTAGCTAAATTCTGTGTGCGTGTTTGTGAGGTCTGGTGTTAAATGTGTTAAATAATATATCAATCTGTATTGATACATTAGTGTTTTACGAGATTATAATACCTATGTATAATTAATTAAAGTATAAATATTATAATTATATCACCTATGTACGTTGTTATAAATGAATGTTATGTTTCTTAAATCTATAGATATCTACATAATCTATGAATGCAGATAACAGTATTCTTTGTAAGAGTTGGAGTGGTTCCAATATTACAGTATTGTGACCCAGTTCAGTTCTAGTACTACAAGAAACACAACTATAAAACCCTGCCGTGTAAGATGTCGTTTAAATCAGTTATTAGATCACATTGTCAACGATGTTTCTAAAATTCATCATTACTATTGTGAATTAGTCCCTGCCGTGAGCATTCAGTGCATTGCAACAAAATAAATCGTTAGTTTGAGATTGGAATGAAAACGATTTTAAAGGACGGTTTTGTTTAAAATCTCTCACAAATGTTTGGAATTAACAATTGCGTACGAATGTTCACATGGACACACATTTAGTCCTTTTTCTATCAAATAAGTCTGTGTCGGGGCTAAAACTGTTTCGTATACGTCTAGACACCGGACCTATCATCAATGTCATATGTGCCTACATAAGTAACACGTGTTATTCTACAATAACAACAGCGGTACCTACATTCTGCTGTTGCATATTTACTAATAAAGTATCTAAGTAATGACTCGCGCACAATTGTCTACTGGAAGGTCCAAGTGCGGAAATCAAACCAGTAACATAGGAAATAGTATCTAATTACTAACAATAATTAATTTATTCTATTCTTTTCTTTTATTCTTTTTTACAAATCACACAGATTGAGCTAGCCCCAAAGTAAGTTCGAGACTTGTGTTATGGGATACTAACTCAACGATACTATATTTTATAATAGATACATATATAGATAAACATCCAAGACCCAGGCCAATCAGGAAAAGATCGTTTCCCATCATGACCTGGCCGGGGATCGAACCCGGGGCCTCCACGTCGCAGTCAGGCGTGTTGACCGCTGCGCCACGGAGACCGACTAATATAATAATTAATTAAAATGAAAATGATAGTTGTTCATGTAACGTGCAGCTATTAGCTGAAACTGACACCATTACAAACAGATACAAACTGGTAAATATACACAGATAAACCTGATAATACCATTATCACTACAGTGCTGACGTAGCACTGCAGTGCGGTAATCACAAATTAACAAACAAATAAATCCTGTTTGTTTAATTGCGTAAATGTAATTAATATAACACAATTCACAAGAAGCATTGCTTAGAAATAGACGACATACATATCACCTAGAGTTGCAAATCGTAGCCGCGTGCAGTGAAAACCACTTTTTAGTACTTCACTGAAATATAACTTTCATTGTAATAATGAGGCTTTGCCTAATTGGCTTCGATGTCGAGTTCTGAAGCAGTTTCAACCGATAGATCTGTTAGTTTACATTTAAGAAGAACCGAAATTGGTCTGGTTTTTTAAAGTTTCTCATTCAAACCTTCTTTCTTTCTTCTGTTGTGCGCTAAGCACACTAGAAAGATTGAAGATGGTTTTGTCGGTTCATTAATCAATCAGTATGAAACTCTGCAATATGTAACAAAAACCCTGTTGTTCCTTCAACCTACGTTTTAAGAATCGGCACAAGGACGTAATAAAGCAAGTAATTTACAAAAATTGTTCCACAAAAATAATTAAAGTAAATGTTTAATTATTAATATTTATAATCTGTAACTGATTTCTTAGCTCTGCAATTCTGCACGAAGAAACTAGATATAAGTAGAACGTTCCCGCCAATTTATTTAACTTGTAAAATCTGATATTCTAAAAAATGTCGATTTTGTCGGTTTTAATAGGTATTTGATTGTGACCCCTCGACTAGACAATGATTACTGTTTTCTAATTATTATATTGTAGGTAAAATTACATGTCCCTGAAAGGAACAACAGGGTTTTTGTTACATAGTGTATAGTACTAACTAGGCCAGCAAATTACCTAGCAAATTTTGAGGCTATAATATATGTGCTGATGATAGTAATTGATTTATCGGCATTACGTCTTCACTGCAATGGGCACCATGTCTGCTTTGTGTAACTACTAAGGTCCCACAGACATTACAGAACCTCAAAACTCAAGCTTTACTTAAATCTCGTTTGAAGCTATTTGAATGGTTGAAACTAGTTTTAAGTAAAGCTTGAGCCTTGAGTAAAGTTTTGTAATATGGTCCTAAGGGCCATAAAGACTAAAGCAATATTTAAAGCTTGTTTCGACCAATAAAATTAGCTTTTTAGTTTTGAGTAAGGTTTTTTAATAAGTCAAATATAATATCTGCCTAGCTCGATCGGGGTGAATCTCTTATAGATTTACTATGATAGATTTGTTGTCGACACAGCTAACATTTGTTTATATTGTGTGATTATCTGTACTCTTAGATAACCTACACGTTCGCAGGTTTACTTAATTTAGGTAATTGTATGATTTGCAGTTGTATGTGGAATTTCGTTGATGTTTCGTTATCAGATGAATACTCATCTGATATCATTCTTGATTCTATGAATTCTTTACTGAGGATCTATGTCAAAAATAAATTAATAATCTAGCTCGTATCAGGAAGCATCGTAGAGTGTGCTTCGGCGTGTACGCCGATCTTCTATATATTGAATAGTTATGCATCGAATTGTAATAATCGTATATTTAAAAAAGGAAAATCGTGGACAAATAACATTTATATTTGTCCATGATTTTCCTTTGATAATTATAAATGATACAACGTAAATGAACTTTAATTATAAACAAAATAAGTATTTTTTACGTAAGTTAAAATTATTCAAATGATATGCATATAAAATGTACCCAATATTGTACATTGCCACCGTTTCCTTCAGTGTCCTTTGATACCTAGATCTAGGACAGTACTACCAATAGTTTAATATACTGTTTATAATATTATCTTTTTTTTTATTCATGAATGGTTTTGTTCTTTCCACGCTTCTATGTAGGTATTTTTATTTATTAAATCCTTTATTTACGTATTACGTACGGACGACAGTAGGTCAACCAACCTTGTAAGCAGTCAACCTTGAGCCTTAATGCTTTGAAAAATAATAAAAAATATATAAAGTTGAAAATCTAATAAGGAAATCTGACAGATTGTCCTAACTTGATGTGCTGTTGTCTGTATCTAGCTCATTTTTAGCGAATTATTTTGTTTTAATAGGGTTCCTATAAAGTGTTGAATACTTTTCTATATTTGTATTGCCTAGCAATTAGTATAATGTTAGTTAAATATCATTAACTTGTCTTTGTTTAAAGTATTATTACATTTTTGGAAATTAAGTGATATGAATTAATAGGAAACTGTCCAGATTTACTATATTCTTAAAAGGCTGTGTTGTGCATTTTATTTAATTGAGGTTTTGTGTTGAATTCTCAGTATATTGTAAATTCATGTTTGGTCAGTCGTGATAACTGAACTGATTGATGGTAAAAGTTCCAAAAATATTTTTTTAATTTCCTTTTTTTTATACTAACTATATTTTTTTCATCTATTTTAATTAGTATATTATTTTTATTGTACGTGTCCTGTTCTCGACACTGTTCACGTAGTAGGTACCTGATTGTTTTCATTTTCATCTACATGAAGTCCCGAGTTTCCTCGGCGTAACATATTATTAGCGATCAAATTTTACTTTTTTAAATATTACTTAATGATTAAGGTTCGAACATAGTAGATTGGTGTTGCTAAGTAGTGCTTTTGAATGTTAATGCTACATAAATTCACAAAGTATGATATTGCATTATAGGTGAAGGCCAGTGTTGATATGTTATACAAGTTATATCAAATATAGAATTACTTAAACCCCTGAATTTTATTTAACCCTTATCTTTAATTTTAATATCTTGTCTAACTTGAATTGCCTATTAAAACTTAATTTTTAACCAACTTCAAAGGAGGACGGATTGTCATTTAAGTTCAGACATAACTTCGTCATACACAACGATTTCTTTTTTCTTTTTACGAAACCTGAATATGGTTTGTTCAGAATAAGCAACTGAATTGATTCCAATTATTTTTACTCCATGTTATATTTTTTCCCAAATACATTTAGAAATTGTTGAAGTGTGGTTACCGAGAGCGCCACGCAGCTTACGGTAGATGTATGCCCGCGCAACAGCTGACGCCAGAGGTCAACGCACCGCACACAGATTTAGATAAATAGATCCGTATTACAGAACGTTACTCAAGACTCAAGCATTACTTAAACTAGTTTCAACCAATCAAAAGGCTTCAAACGAGACTTAAGTAGAGCTTGAGTATTGAGCAACGTTCTGTAATACGGACCATAGATTCTCTCTTTTACTTAAAAATCTGTACACGGATTTCGGGTTTCGCATAAACAAAAAAACAATGTAAGTAATGTATTGTAGACGGTTCTTTTCATAATGGATAAGGTAAGCCCCAGAATAGCCCATCAACTTTGCTTGGGTAGTTTTTCATTAGAAGTGCAAACTTTACAGTTTGGAGCAACAAAATCAAAGTCATACACAAAGTTAATATCCTATTGACAGTATGGACCGCAAAATCTGCGTGAAGATAGGATCTCAAATAGAAAATGTCATATGGCGTCCCGCAGGGCAGTGTACTCGGCCCAACGTTTTTCCTTATCTACATCAATGACTTGTGCACCCTTCCTCTATCATCTGCAAACATATTTACCTATGCCGACGACACAGCCATTGTAGTACGTGGAAAGAATTGGGCTGAAGTGAAAAAGAATGCTGAAGAATCCCTGCGAACTGTCATGGAATGGCTACACACTAATCTTCTTTCTCTGAACCTTCAAAAAACAAACTGCATCACGTTCTCTATTCATACCACTACGAAACCTCCAAACACATACTCGATAAGAGCTCACACCTGTCTGGACACCTCAACTTGCTTTTGCTTGCCGCTTACCTCTGTAACATCTGTCAAGTATTTGGGCGTGATGATCGATGATGGACTGAAGTGGAACTGGCATATAGAGTTTACTGCCAATAAGGTTAGGAAAACGATTCATCTGTTTAAGGCATTAAGGCATTCTGGGGACCTCGAGACATTAAAAATGGTTTACACTGCCCTTTGCCAGTCTATCATTGGTTATTGCATTTTAGTTTGGGGTGGATCGGGCAAAACTAAATTCCTTGAGTTGGAGCGTGCGCAAAGGGCAGTACTTAAGGTAATGTCTCAAAAACCCTTTCGTTATCCAACTAATCAGCTATATACCGAGCTCAAACTGTTAACTGTGCGACAATTATTCGTACTTAGAACCACTCTCTGGAAACATACTCAAGTAGCTCCCCCAGATTCAAATAGGCGCGGACAAAGAATAGTCTGCCCAACCCCTATTCATAGAACTACCTTCGCTCGAAGACAGCTGTATGTGTTGAGCTCTCTTGTTTACAAAAATATTAGTAAGTCCACTCTAATTGCAGGATCGAGCAAACACGAAGCAAAGATGAAGCTGAAGGATATTTTATACACCCTAAACTACGCCCAAACTGAGGAACTACTGACCATTCTGACATAAGTCGCAAAATCTCATAACAATCAAGTAATACAATTGACGACACCTTTAGTTTAACAAAATACAATAAGCTCGTAATAATTCAGGTACACTTGACACTATCGTATTCACATATATACTTATGCTTCTCATCATTCACATCATACCTACTCACATAACTCTTTGCCACTCAATTTTCATCTAAGCTTTCAGCCAGTAGCATAAATACCCGAAAAACAATGAACCTATCATTCCCACAGTTCTTACTTCACAAAATTGCTTTTACTGAGAGGGAAGTTTTTAAAGCCCTAAACCAAGTTGATGTTACCAAGGGTGCAGGACCATATGGGTTACCACCACTCTTCATAAAAAAATGTGCTCGTAAGTTGGCATATCCCCTAACCCTCATTTTTAATAGATCGCTCGAAACTAGTACATTCCCTACAGTATGGAAGAAAGCTAATGTGGTTCCTATATTTAAAAAAGGTGACTGCACTGATGTTAGAAATTACCGTCCAATCTCTATCTTGTCCATGTTTTCAAAACTTTTTGAATCAATGATTTGCCCTATATTATTATTATATTAACCTCCCATGTTAACTCACAAGTCTCCCCACAACAGCATGGTTTCTGTAACAACAAATCCACCGTTACCAACTTGGTATCATACCTTGACGAAATCGGTATGAGCCTTGATTCTGGCCAGCAAGTCGATGCCCTGTATACTGACTTTAGCAGCGCTTTTGATAAAGTCGATCATGAAATCTTGCTGCTAAAACTGCATTATCTTGGCATACACGGACAACTGCTGGAGTGGTTCAGATCGTATCTGTGCGGGCGAATACAAAGAGTGGTGGCAAACGGTTATCAGTCTCCAGAGTATATCACAACCTCTGGTGTGCCCCGAGGTTCTCACACCGGCCCAATTCTCTTCGTTATATTCATTAATGACATAGTAAATTGCATCAAACACAGCCAATGTTCCTTATTTGCCGATGACCTTAAGATCTATCGTCCAATAAATTCCCTAGAAGACATTGCTCTACTCCAAACGGATCTGCACTCAATACAGCGTTGGTGTGTGGAGAATGGGATGGTTCTGAACGCTAGTAAATGTTATCACATAACATTCACAAGGAAAAAACACCCCATACCATCAACTTACTTGCTCAATGGTACGTTACTGCAAAACATCAAAAGCATACGGGATCTAGGTGTAGTACTCAGCAGTGATCTCTCATTTACCACACACATTAATAATGTTATTAAAAAAGCAATGAAAATGGTTGGGTTTATCGGCAGAGTTGGCAAGGAGTTTAAGGGAACCTTGGCGCTGAAAGTGCTCTTTAAAACTTTTGTGCGCAGCCTCGTAGAATACGCATCTCCCGCCTGGAGTCCGACATATAATACCTATATAGACCGAATCGAGCGCGTTCAGAAAAAAATGACGAGGTACTTGCGATTTAAAGATCACAAGTGCCCATTTCAAGCCGATTACTCAGAACGGCTAAAGTACTTTCAATTAGACTCGTTGAAACAACGCAGAGCTCTAAATGATTTGACAACTCTATATAAAATTGTAAACGGACTAACATCAACCTCAGATCTCCTTAGTAAAGTAAACGTAAATGTGCCTCGTCATTCACATCTCCGGTCAGGGCGCTCCTCTGAGACATTTGCCACTAAGCCGTGTCGCACAAATCTGGGCCACCATGCTCCCTTAAACAGAATGTTGGCTTGCTACAACAGAGCTTGTTCGATCGACAGAAGCATCGACATTTTCTTTGATAGTCTGCCAATATTTAAATCTAAAATTAAAAGGATTGTCCTGTAATCAGCTGCCTACATCAACTGTCACTTTAATAAATATTGACCACTTTAATAAAACAAATACCAAAACTGTAATTTCAAACATACATATTATTTGATTTTATTTCATTTATGAATAATTATTCAATATCACTTAATTTTAATTTAATTTTAGTTTAATTGTAATATATATATGTTTTGTTGAATGAAATTATTAATAATTAGATCTCTTATTGTGAATGTTGTGTATGCCTATAAGTGATGATTTACACCAAACTGAAGACCTGTGATTGCTTTTTATGCTACCATTATTGTAAATATGTCGTTGGTGTGCCATAATAAATAAATAAATAACTAAAAATGGACACGTCATGCATCGTGTGCGTTCGCGCAGCGGAATGTTGTTGAATTTAAAGATTTTAGATATGCAGATATTTAGTGTATGACGTCGTATAGTTGTGTATGGTAAAAAAAAAATTTTGCACGCAGCCATTGTGGAGAAATTCACAAAATACTGATTCCGCTGGGCGAACGTTGTCCTGGCGGAACTTTTTTTAATCCTTTGACTTTAAAAAAAAGAGATGTGTCCAAAAATTAGTGTGTATTTGTGTGTAATTGTGTATGTATGAATAAAATTTGTGCATGCACAAACTTCGGAGATATTCAAGTTTCCGCTGCGCGAACGTTTGGCCATTAGCTAGTTTTCATATAAAGCGCTTACATAGAGAGCTGTAGATTTTTACATACTTTGTTTTGAATTTGTGTACCTATATTTGTTTAAAAAACAGATTTAGAAAAAATCGTAAGGCTTAAAAGATAAAAATATAAACTTAAAATACGCTTATTTGGTCTTAGTTCTTAAAGTATGCACTTTGGGGTCTAGATTTTCACGTTTATACAAACCTTGTAAGTGTCTGCATTATATTCAAATCAAATCAAATCAAAGCATTTATTTCAAATAAACCAGTTACAGGCACTTTTGAATTGTCAGAAGTTCGGTCAGTCAGTAAGGTGAAGCTAGTCGCCCATTCCAAAAAGTAGGTACCTATGGAGAAGAACGGGCAAGAAACTCCATGGACACTCTTTTAAAATATCAAGCTATTGATACAAATATTTGATTACATCATTCATTTTGAAATCAATCGTGTGAGAACGATGCAGAAATATATTGTACGCTGAGAGCGTCCATTATGGAAAAAAAAACAACAATTCAGAAATTAAAATACGCCGTAGCAGCTAAGAGATGACCAGTCCCCTCTGACGGCGTCCGTTCACGAACATGACGTATGGATCAGCATCATTCAGCTCAACCATATTGAAGGGAACCTAATGACCCAACACACACGCCACCATCAGCGAGACATTTGAGTGAGCATGACATACTCTCAACAGCCATAGCACTATCAAGTCAATAAACGACTAACCCAACAAATAGATGCTATACAGCAAATAGATCGTGCTCACACGTGTTCCATGCAATTATACAATACTAAGAAATTGAATCTACACAATGCAAAGACAGTTTTGTCCAAGGTTCAGCAGCTCCAACGGTGTTCCCGAATGCTAAGTTTAGCTCCTGTGCAGCTGCACCAGTGCCGAATACCCCTGTCAGCGATGCAATTCCGTAACGTACAATATGCCTGGCTACATAGTGTATACTGGCTTTGAGTTAAGAAAAAACAAACAATTGCAAATTTAAACTACGAGAGGAAAAATCAAAGAACAATCAGTGTAAGCATAGAAATCGGACGCAGCTCAAGCCCAAGCCTTTTTGTCGTCAATATAATCTTTAACACTATAAAATGCTTTCTGACACAACTTACGTTTAATGAAGCATTTGAATTTATTCAGGCTCAGATCTTGAACCACCTCTGGAAGTCTATTGTAAAAATGTATACATTGGCATCTAAAAGAGCCACCTATTTTCTTGAGCCTTGTTGTAGGTACAATAAATTTGTGCTTGTTTCTAGTATTTATACTATGGACATCACTGTATTTTTTATACAATTTTATATTTTTATGAGCATACAAAAGATTTTCATAAATATATTGAGACGGCACGGTCAGTACATTAATTTCTTTAAATTTTTCTCTGAGAGAGTGTCTTGGACTTAATTTATAAATTGCACGAACAGCTCGTTTCTGCAAAACAAATATTGTCTGAATATCAGTGGCATTTCCCCACAACAGAATGCCGTACGACATTACGCTATGGAAATAGCCAAAGTACACTAAACGGGCCGTCTCAATATCAGTCAAATTACGAATTGTTCTAACTGCGTATGCAGCAGAACTTAGTTTTTTTGTCAATTGTTCTATATGGGGACCCCATTGAAGCTTAGCATCCAGAGTTATACCCAAGAACACTGTGCTGTCTTCAGATTCCAATTCTTCGCCCCTTATCAACACTTTAGTTTTCACCTGCCTAACGTGAGGTAGAGTAAACTTAATGCATTTGGTTTTTTTCTCGTTTAAAAGTAAGTTATTAACATTAAACCAGTGGACTACTTTGGAGATCGCGTTATTTACATCATCAGTGACCTGCTGCTGACGTTTAAGTTTAAATAAAAGTGAAGTGTCATCTGCAAACAACACTATATCGTGATTATCCTTTATGAGGTACGGCAGGTCATTAATGTAAACAAGAAACAAAAAGGGACCAAGAATTGACCCCTGTGGGACTCCCATTGTTACTAAAGATCCGGATGATCTTTTTCCATTAACGTCAACGCTTTGAATCCTACCACTCAAGTAGGATGTAATAAGATCCAATGCAGAGTTCCTGATCCCGTAGTGGCGGAGTTTCCTGATTAACGTCTCGTGAAGAACGCAATCGAATGCCTTGGACAAATCACAAAAAATGCCCAAGGCATCGCATTTATCCTCCCATGCATTGTAGATATGATATAGAAGTTCAACACCGGCATCAGTAGTTGAACGACCCCTTGTAAAACCGAACTGTTTGCTATGTAATAATTTATGTTTATTAAAAAAAACTTAGCATTTGGTTTAAAATTAATTTCTCAAAAATTTTACTAAAGGTAGGTAGTACAGAAATAGGTCTATAATTTGTGGGGTCTGATGTACTGCCTGATTTAAACAAAGGTATTATCTTACTATTTTTCATGAGATCAGGAAACTCTCCACAGTCAATACAAGTATTAAAGATAACCGCTAGAGTGGGTGCCACAATATCAATAATAGACTTCGCAACTTCCACCGAATGACCCCATAGGTCAGCAGTCTTTTTTATATTGAGAGTGTGAAAGATTTTAATTATATCTTTACTGGTAACATATTCAAAGTGAAATTCCGAATTACAAACATTAACATTTTCTTTAAGCAAAGACTCAGCAACAGAAGGTGATGAGTTTAGGGATTTAGTAGTTAAAACAGGAATATCCGAAAAGAAATTTTCAAACACCTCAGCGACTTGCGAGTCTGATTTTATTATGTTGCCATTAACAGTCAGGCTATAGTCAGTATTTCTATCACTGGACCTTCCCGTTTCACTATTAATAATTTTCCAAGTCGTTTTAATTACATTACTACTGTTTTTTATCTTTGAACTCAAGTAACGTGACTTGGCCATATAGCAAACTTGTTTAAATAATTTTGAGTATTTTCTAACATATAAATTAAATTCAACAGTCTTAATATAAGTCCTCTCATTGTACAGTTCATAAAGCCGAGTTCTACTTTTATGAATACCTATGGTAGCCCAATCAGAGAAAGATGCATTACTATTAATAGAGATAGTCTTGGGAACAAAGGTGGAATCAAATTGCTTACAATATATATTAAAAAAATTATCATAGAGATGATTAGGATCAGCATTAACATAGCTGGATAAGACTGACACTTTATTGATGAGATTAAATCTAAAAACCTCCAAGCGGCTTTCAGTTTTGGGGTTAACAGTGATATCCTTTTTGGCCACTTTTTTACTATTGTTTGGAATAGTAATCCTTTGTCCGCAGTGATCAGAATCAAATAAATTTACAACTTCTTTGCGGCTTGGTATTATGTTAGTAAAAATATTATCTAGGCATGTGGCACAAGTAGGTGTTATTCTTGTGGGCTCCAAAAATAGGTTTACAAGATTGTAGGACTGAAATAGACTTATAATTTTATTACAATAACCTGAGTTCTCTAATAAATTAACATTAAAATCACCGCAAACGATAATGGCTTTGTTCGAAACACAAATCTTGTGTAAAACTTCATCCATTACCTTTTCAAAGCAGTCATACAATCCTGAAGGGGGTCTGTACACACTTAATACAACGAAGCCCTCCAACTCTATACAGGAAATTTCAGCTGTTCGTTCAACAGACAGGCTCACAATGTCTTTACGATTTTTAAATTTGAGCAGGTTACTAACTAATATTAATGAGCCACCATATATAGCATTTATTCTGCTAAACGAACTACCAACCTGGTGATTCTTAAAATTGAACAAGAACTGGTGACTTTTTAGCCAATGTTCGGTTATGCAAAGAATATCAATACCATAATGGTTCATCAATAAATCTACCTCTAAATCTTTGTTCATAAATCCTTGAATATTTTGATGCACCAAATTAATATTATTTATTGACCCTAAATTTCCTCCCGAGTTGCCTTTGCAATCCTGTATATTATTATAGCTAGAGGTTGGCTCTATTGTCTTAATTTCTAATTTAAATTATTAATAATGTCAACTGGGACCAAATTATTGGCAGAATTAATTAAAATGTCATTGCATTGCTCAAAAGAAGCAATTTGTTTAGCCAAATTCTTGGCTGTAATAGAAAAAAAATATGATAGCGACACAGCTATCTGTCTTTTATAATAATTAGAAAGATAATACATAACATTGTTATGTCTATCTCTTGTCAAATACAAATTATTCTTAAAATAATTATTTATGTCAATTAAATGTAATATTTTATTATTAAATGTCAAGTTGGACATAGTCATGTTTAGTTCATATCTAATCCTATTTTCTTCCTGTGGCAACTGTTCACTGTATGGGAATGTAAATAAGACAACCTTTCCAACATTCAGATTGCTTAACGTTTCACAACATTTAAGCATTTCTCTTTTGCTCACATTTCCCCTACTACCCACAAAAATTAACAATGTTGTATCCTGGGAGAAGTTACATTTAATAATTTTTTGCATAATTATCAATGCATAAATATTGCCAAGTATCAATGATGTTCCTTTAGTAATTAAAGAGTTATAGGACAATTTACCATGACATAATCACTGTTTACAAAGCAGTCAAATATCACGACATTCTAAAGGAATTGCATGGTAAAATGTATGCCAATAATTAGTGTATTCATTCAACTATTCACATGCAAAATTTCATGTCATTAAATTCAGTAATTAAAGAAAAACAATTATAATACTGATGAAGCATCGAAAACCTACATAACCCGACCAAGTTCGGATAGCTATAAAAAAGCGGCCGTGCAATATATTTAGGTAACATCCCAAAATTTACAGTATAATACCGGTATTGTATTGGTATAGGTGATAACAAAATTGTTTCGATATAATATAAAGGTCATTTATTTTTGTACACCTATTTTTTAAATGTATTTGACTATGACAAAGTAGGTACTATTTACGTAGTTATTTTATTTAAGTATGCGCTTGAGACTTCAGATATAATCTAGATATATTAATTTAGGCAAATAAAATTGATACAGTTAATTTCTATTGAAGATTTCACGCATCAGGATTCTTACTATAGACCCCCCAGGGATATTAAATAATTACCACAAGTAAGTACTATTGCTTAGGTAAATATTTATCATATTGTAGCTTATAACACTTTTTAACCAATGCACTAGACGAGCGTTCCCCTTTGCAAATTTAGTGGATTAAACAATCTAATAACTTAAAAAAAACTACTTCTTCAATCGATTTTTAATTGATGGTCTATACTGTTGTACTGGTTGTAACTTATTTAAGTGAGCGTGTTCCCCCGCACCACACCAAAATATGCAGAATTATTTTGATTGAAGCGGTACGCTTAAGGCTAGTCTTTTGGTTAAATAATCTAAGGTCCGTATTACAGAACGTTACTCAAAACTCAAGCTTTATTTACTAGTTTTAAGTAATACTTGAGCATTACTTAAAACTAGTTTTAACCTATCAAAAGAGAATGAGAGAGAAGAGCTTCAAACGAGACTTAAGTAAAGCTGGAGTTTTGAGTGACGTTCTGTAATACGGACCTTACTATTGTAGTTATGAATTGATCAAAAACATTCTAGTGTGAAACAATAGACAACGCGCTGCGCGCAACGAGCGTGTAGCGCGTAGGTCGTGTCGCGTAATTAAAACTCAGATAAATTGAACTTTATGTATTGCACGAATGTAAAGGAGTACAATGTATAAGACGTGTAAAAATGACGCGATACAAGAGTGTTATCAAGGAATGGATATAATAATGATGTTGTACAATGATGTTGTACACTGATGTAGAATATGATAATAATAATAATGTTCTAATAATGTTCTCTTACAAGCTATGCACTCGCTTAAATACTAACTATCTCTATACTAACTATCTCTAAATGATAGTGGGGTAACCACTAACGAATCAGCTTCGTTCTTGATGCTGATTCGTTGATCGAGGCAGGCCGCGGCGTATGATTGGTTGATGTAGAAAAGCGCGCCAGTTCCGTCTTCACGTGCTAGACGACTCGTATGGTTCCCACGGACGTTGATCGTTGGTCACGATTCATGGAAACAGGGTCGGAACCCTCGCTGCGGGAGTCAGGGTCGCAGGGACGCGCGCCGTGACGTCCGCATTCTTCTGTGTGATTAATAGTCGATTTGATTTACAGTCGACGCGTAAGAGGAAATGTGTAGTCTTTGTACAACGCCACAATAGCGAACACGTGTGGCATTTGTACAATGCTACAGTACTCCCCGCTTTTAGACAAAGCGTACGTAGCGTGCAGGCGTCTTGACGATCCTGCCTGATCTGGTACGTTGTTCCCTCGTATGCGGGTCTGGATGTAGGCTGGTTTGCTCATCTGTGGTAGCTGCAGGTGCTTGATTGGTCTCGCTGTTCGTATGCCTGGGATCATCTTCTGTGTTGATTGTGTGCGCAGGTTTGAGGCGATCTATCGATATGTTGCTAATTCGTCCTGGTAATTGGATTGTAAAGTACTTTTCTTTACGTTCGATGATCTTGTATGGACCTTGGTATGGATGCTGCAGAGGTTTGCGGACTGTGTCATCGCGTACAAACACGTGGCTACATGTTTGTAGGTCGTTGTGCACGAACATACATCGCTTATTTGCATGCGATTTGTATGTAGGTGTGAGCTTGGCGATCACTTCTTGCAGGTGATTGACGTAGTCGTGGTCCATTTTCGGTGTAGCTGGTGTTGGTGATATGAAATCGCCTGGCAGGCGTATTGCTTGACCGTAGGTGAGTTGCGCTGCGCTTGTGTTAGAGTCGGAGCGGATAGCGGCTCTGAGACCCATTAGAACAGCAGGCAATTCGTCGATCCATTTGTTGCTGTTTTCTAGTCTAGCCATGAGTGCGGCTTTTAATGTCCTGTGCCAGCGTTCGACGATTCCGTTACTCTGCGGGTGGTATGCAGTAGTACGGGTTTTTTCTACCCCGAGTAATTGAGCGAGGTCTCGGAATAGTCGGCTTTCGAACTGTCGTCCTTGATCGGTAGTGATTCTTATTGGACAACCGAAACGAGATATCCATACTTCGTAAAGTTTTCTTGCGACGTTTTCAGCGGTCGTCTCTTGAAGTGGTACAGCTTCGGGCCATCGTGTGCACCGGTCGATCATCGTGAGCAAGTATTTGTGTCCGCATGCTGACGTCGGTAGCGGTCCAACGATATCAACGTGAATATGTTGAAATCGTTCGCTCGGTGGGAATGTTGCGATGTCACTATGATTGTGTCGCTGTACTTTGGAGAGCTGACACGAATTGCATGTCTTAGTCCACTGGCCGATGTCGGTATTCATTGAAGGCCAAAAGAATCGCTCTTGCATCAGCTTCCGTGTGGATCGTACTCCTGGGTGGCTTGGGCTGTGCACGGCATTGAAAGCTATGCGACGAAAATCAGCTGTTAAATATGGACGAACGTGTGACGTTGATGTTTCGCAGAATATTGGCTTGTTAGTACCCGGTAAAATGATTTTCTTGAGTTGTATGTTGGTCTGTTGAGACAATGTAGGGATACAACTGTCGTTTTCTTGAGCTTGAGATAACTCGTCGTAGTTGATAGGTGATGGCACGTCGATAGTTTCGACGCGTGACAATGCATCTGCTACAACGTTTTGAGCTCCGCTCACGTGTCGAATGTCAGTAGTGAACTCGCTGATAAACAGTAGCTGCCGAATTCGCCGTGGTGTGTCGTTATCGGAAGGAGGCTTGCGGATTGCGTAGGTCAGCGGTTTATGGTCAGTAAAAATTACGAGTTCTTTGCCTTCAAACATCTTTCTGAAATGTTTTATTGCCATGTGTATTGACTGCAACTCCCTGTCGTAACACGAGTACTTTTTTTGTCTTTCTGAAAATTTCTTTGAAAAATATCCGAGTGGCAGCCATTGTCCGTTGCTTCGCCTTTGTTGTAGAGATGCCCCGGCGCAGGTAGCTGAGGCGTCCGAAAAAATAGCGATTTGGTCCTCTGGCGCACTGGATGGGTAAGACAATAAAGCAGCGTTTATTATGCTTTGTTTGCACAACTCAAAAGCTTTTGTCGATTGATTGTCCCACTTTACTTCCGTCTTGTCTCGTTTTTTTGAATTATGAAGGAATGCATTCAGCGGTGCCTGAATGCTTGCGGCGTTTGGGACACTGTCTCGGTAAAAATTTATCATGCCAATAAATCGTCGTAAGTCTTGAATGGTTTTGGGCTTTGGGTATTCTGTGATTGCTTTGACTTTGTCTTGAAGTGGTTTGATTCCTTTGCTTGATACTTCATAACCTAGGAACTTGACGGTTTCGCTGCCGAAAACACACTTAGAGGGATTTATAGTGACACCATACGTGTCTAATCGGCGTAAAACTTCCTGCAGATCTCCGATGTGGCTTGCTTCACTTTCAGATGCAACGATAACATCGTCGATGAATGGGAACGCGTAGTCTATTCCGTTGAGCACTTCGTTTATGAATCGTTGGAATGTCTGTCCGGCGTTCTTGAGACCTGGGCACATTCGTGGAAATTCGAATAAACCAAATGGTGTAGTGATCGCTGTCTTCTCGATATCAGGTTCGAAGATTTTTAATTGAGAATAAGCTCGGTTTAAATCGAGAGTACTGAAGATTTTCTTGCCGTGAAGTAGGTAGGTGAAATCTTTGAGGCGTGGGACTGGATAGCGGTCGGGTTTGGTGACGTCATTGAGCCTTCTGTAGTCACCACAGATGCGTAAATCGCCGTTTTTCTTAGGAACGACGTGTAGCGGACTGGACCAAGGGCTTTTGCTTGGTCGGCAAATTCCTTGCTGCATCATGAGCTCGAATTCTTTCTTCACGGGCAGGTAGCGATGTGGAGGAAGAGGTCTGCACTTGTTGAACACTGGTGGGCCAGTAGTTTCGATGTGGTGTTCTACCCTGTGTTTGGGAGTATCCTTCATGCTTGATGGTCGCAGGATATCAGGAAACTTACTGAGGAGCTGGTGATACGGCTGTTCCATGTCGATACTTCGAACTGTAGGTTCGGCGGAACGAATGACTGATGCTCTGACGGTCATGTTGGTAACTTTGTCGACGAGGCGTCGGCCGGCTATGTCGACAAGCAGTTGATGACGCTTCAGAAAGTCTGCACCGATGATGGGTTTGCTGACTGCAGCGACGATGAATTTCCAGGTGTACGGCCGTCGTAGGTTGAGATCCAGTTGTAGGGTTTTCTCTCCGTACGTTGGGATGATCGTGTTATTTGCTGCGTACAAACAGAAATCGGTTTGTTTTGCTTTCCCGCCTTTTGTCCTCGGTATCACGGAAACGTTTGCGCCCGTATCAATTAGAAATGACAGACGCGAATTTCTATCAGTTATGAATAGGCGGTGATACGTGTTGTTCGCGTCAGTTGCCGCCTCAACCGACGCAGGCATTAGTTTTCCGACTGGGCACTGTTGTTGTTGAAGTTGTTGTTGAAGTTGCACGGACGTGTACACTTGCGCGCGTTTGCGCCGTACTTGCGATGATAATAACAGATAAGTGATTGTTCTGAATACTTGCGGTTGCTATTATCGTTGCTTGTTGAACGCGATCTCGAACGCCGTCTGTCGAATGTTCTGTGTGATCGTGGTCTGGATTCCTGCCTGTCCTTGAGTTCTGCCAGCTCCAGAGATAACTGCCTTATTTGATCGTGTAGGGCAGCCACATCGCTCGTGCGTGAAATCTGCGCGACCTGGTTAGGTTGCGCGATACTGTCCATTACACTGTCTGCTACTTGCGATAACTTTTCCAAGTCCGTAGTGTTGCTCACGGTGAGGACAGCGCGTACTGAGGGTGGAAGTAGCCGGGTCCACATGATGCGCAGTGTACAGTCTGGTATTTTCTGTTCGGCTAGTTCCCGCATTTTTCGCAACAGCTGTGAGGGTTTCTGATCTCCGAGTTCCATCTCATCCATCAGCTTCTGCAGCTTCCGGCTCTCGGATTCCTCGTAGACGCTGATGAGTCGGGACTTCAGGGCTTCGTACTTGTTTTCCATGGGCGGGTTGGTTATAATATCACTTACTTGCTGAAGTGCGTCCAGGCCTAGTCGGGCGATAGCTGCTTGATAGCGCGCGTCATCACCTTGCCTCTGTGGCGCCATTACTGCTTCGAAGTGTGTAAACCATAGTCTGGGATACGCCGGCCAAAAGTCAGACAGCCGTGCTTGTAGTGTGAGCGTGTCGACTTGCCCTCCTACCTGTGTTGCGTTGCTTACCTGTGTTGCGTTGGTGTATCACGCAGCAATACCGTGAATATAGCCTCTTGAAATCCTAGTGGTGAGACCCGCTTGTGGGAAGCCACTAGAATGTGCTGATCACGAGTATCGTCACGTTTGTCTTGAATCACGTCGGGGTCACCACTGTAGCGCGTAGGTCGTGTCGCGTAATTAAAACTCAGATAAATTGAACTTTATGTATTGCACGAATGTAAAGGAGTACAATGTATAAGACGTGTAAAAATGACGCGATACAAGAGTGTTATCAAGGAATGGATATAATAATGATGTTGTACAATGATGTTGTACACTGATGTAGAATATGATAATAATAATAATGTTCTAATAATGTTCTCTTACAAGCTATGCACTCGCTTAAATACTAACTATCTCTATACTAACTATCTCTAAATGATAGTGGGGTAACCACTAACGAATCAGCTTCGTTCTTGATGCTGATTCGTTGATCGAGGCAGGCCGCGGCGTATGATTGGTTGATGTAGAAAAGCGCGCCAGTTCCGTCTTCACGTGCTAGACGACTCGTATGGTTCCCACGGACGTTGATCGTTGGTCACGATTCATGGAAACAGGGTCGGAACCCTCGCTGCGGGAGTCAGGGTCGCAGGGACGCGCGCCGTGACGTCCGCATTCTTCTGTGTGATTAATAGTCGATTTGATTTACAGTCGACGCGTAAGAGGAAATGTGTAGTCTTTGTACAACGCCACAATAGCGAACACGTGTGGCATTTGTACAATGCTACAAGCGTTAGGCGGCTTCCCGCTTGAAACAGTACTTCCATCCTTGAAGAAAAGAGAGTGCAATATGTTTTCATTAGCCGCGGCCCGCGCGTATTCATTTGCTGTTGTATTTGAACCTGATTAATATATCTAGATTATATCTCAAGTCTCAAGCGCATACTTAAATAAAAAAAGACGAGTGTGCTTATGACCACACGACTGAAGTGAAACTTCTTTCGCTCCATCTGTATGTATATATATATATATGTGTACAATATATACATGTATACACATATACATATATTAATTTTCTATAAATATTTAAATTTATTTCATGGTTTCATTGGTAAATTAATATTTTTGCATAGATCTTCTATTTTTATTGAAAAAAAAAAAACTCGTTGTAGACCTTGTAGTACCAAGCTCGCGCCACGGGCGCCTCTGTGCTTATATCCCCCACTTAACTTCCGTTCGCCTTGCCCGATCACTTTTCGTAACGCTTACGTCACGCGTTCGCCAGCTTACTCCCCAATAGGGGGACGGTCAATTGGATTCCCTCGGGGCCAAAACGTCGGGCTCTTCCTCCTGAATCAGGGGACCCCAAACTCGGGTAGTCCACGACCTCTGGTTCCCGAGATAATCCACGGGGGGGTGAGGTAACTAAAGGGGTCGGGGGGGCGGGGTAGTTTCGTGGGGATATTAAGGGGTGAGGGGGGCGGGGAGTAAGGGAGGGGGGATACAGGAGGGACTGTGAAGTAGGCGGTACCAAATTTTATGTTAACTGACCCCCTTAATGATTGTCAGTCAACATAAAATTTAATGTATAGTGTTAAGTGTAAATAAATAAATAAATAAGTGTATCCGTGTCTCAAAATTAAAAAAAAAAATTGCATAGATCTTCTATTTTTATTGAAAAAAAAAAAAACTCGTTGTAGACCTAGCGCCACAGGCGCCTCTGTGCTTATATCTCCCAGTTAACTTCCGTTCGCCTTGCCCGATCAATTTCCGTAACGCTTTCGCCAGCTTACTCCCCAAGTCAAGCGTGCGTAAAGAAGTTTCACTTCAATAACTACGTAAATAGTACCTACTTTGTCAGAGTCAAATACATTTAAAAAAATAGGTGTACAAAAATAAATGACCTTTATATTATATCGAAACAATTGTGTTATCACCTATACCAATTCAATACCGGTATTATACTGTAATTTTTGGGATGTTACCTAAATATATTGCACGGCCGCTTTTTTATAGCTATCCGAACTTGGTCGGGTTATGTAGGTTTTCGATGCTTCGTCAGTATTATAATTGTATTTCTTTAATTACTGAATTTAATGACATGAAATTTTGCATGTGAATAGTTGAATGAATACACTAATTATTGGCATACATTTTACCATGCAATTCCTTTAGAATGTCGTGATATTTGACTGCTTTGTAAACAGTGATTATGTCATGGTAAATTGTCCTATAACTCTTTAATTACTAAAGGAACATCATTGATACTTGGCAATATATTGCAGACACTTACAAGGTTTGTATAAACGTGAAAATCTAGACCCCAAAGTGCATACTTTAAGAACTAAGACCAAATAAGCGTATTTTACGTTTATATTTTTATCTTTTAAGCCTTACGATTTTTTCTAAATCTGTTTTTTAAACAAATATACACAAATTCAAAACAAAGTATGTAAAAATCTACAGCTCTCTATGTAAGCGCTTTATATGAAAACTAGCTAATGGCCAAACGTTCGCGCAGCGGAAACTTGAATATCTCCGAAGTTTATGCATGCACAAATTTTATTCATACATACACAATTACACACAAATACACACTCATTTTTGGACACATCTCTTTTTTCTAAAGTCAAAGGATTAAAAAAAGTTCCGCCAGGACAACGTTCGCCCAGCGAAATCAGTATTTTGTGAATTTCTCCACAATGGCTGCGTGCACAAATTTTTTTTTACCATACACAATTATACAACGTCATACACTAAATATCTGCATATCTAAAATCTTTAAATTCAACAACATTCCGCTGCGCGAACGCACACTCATGCATCCACACACACACCACACATACACACGCACATTCATCCACACCCACACGCACACACACCCACATGCACACACACACCCCCTCAGACAATGCAAACAATACTCACGATTTTCAGTTACACACACAAGTTATCATTTTTTTTTTATCTTTTTTATTTTTTTTTCTATACTGTTTTTACTTTTTGTTTATCACTTTTCTTTTACTGTGTTTTCAAATGCAATATGTTTAGTAATATATTTTCCTGAACAATATCAGCTTATCAGAATGTCATTCTAGTGGCAGAACACTGACTCCTAACTCACAGGTAATTCCTAGTTTGGGAGTCAGGGTTTCAACTTTTGTGCGCCTTTAATTTTAGCTAGATATTAAGCTTCTCTGTAAGGTTTTGCACCAATAAACAATATTATTATTATTATTGCAATCAATATCTCTTATTATTTATTTAAAACCACTTTTTGTCACAAATGGTAATTCTAAAATAAACTTAAACTACATTACACTAAAGTACATAGTGTAGTAAGTACTGAATTAATTTATTTTATAATAAAATTTTGATCACACCAGCTAGTAGCTACTGTTTTTGCTAATGTATAAAGAAAAAACTGGAATGGCCTTTGGTTCTGATAACAGAAGGTAAATTCCAGTTGTTATAGATAAATTGATTAAGGGCCAGTTAAGTCAACTGGCTGTAAATGAGAGTTAAATTTATGCAAAATGTGATTTTAGATCAATGTTGATGGTGTTTTTTGTAAGTAGTTAAAAAATTGTTTTAACATTTTGTATAAATTTAACTACATAATGGCGCCGATTCTGTTGTTCACAAACTAAACTAATTTTAAGTTATGTGCATCTTTTTCTTTCCATTTCGTTAAGAAAAGGATAGAAGATAACATTTTAGTTTAATCCTGTCAAATTAAAATACTCCATAGACAGTTTAGACGCGATCATAAACATGGCGACTAAAAATACGTTAGTTTACGTCAGAAGCGCAGTAATTTGACAGGTCTAAACTGTCATTTTATCTTCTGTCCTTTTCTTAATGAAATAGTTAGAAAATGATGTACTAAACTTAAATTTAATTTAGTTTGTGAACAAGGGAATCGGGACCATTAGTACAGTTTTTAGCTGTTCGTTGAGTTTAACTATTGATCAAATAACCAGCCCTAAGTATATGTTTTGAAATAAAAACTCAAAACTTTTTGTATTATATTATATATTTTCTAATCACAGTGCTGAGACACTTTACAGGCATCTAATACATAATTTAGTAATGGATTTATTCATGTATTTACTTCTTGGGTACTGCGTGGGTGTAGATGGTGTGGCCCACACCAACGAGTCCAACAATGCAGAGAGCCATTGTCAAGCGGTAAAGAATACCATCTAGGGGACCTCCCTTCAGGAACACTGGAACATCATCCTCTTTCTGAAATACAATAGACACAAACAAATATTACAATAGGTAAATTGTATGACACATAGAACAATGGATTACGTATAACTGGCACCCTAATTTCGTAACACCATTTCTATTAAAAAAATCACAAAAACAATTGCTAATCCATTGCTCCATATGGTTGGAAAATGTTTCTCTTCAGCAATGTTAATAACGCAATGAATGTTGTTGAACTGTCAAAGTGTAACCCATTGCTGCTGATAGTGTATTATGAAATTCCTCTGCTGGGTCTTGATGGAATAGAACTGGATTGAGTTGATTGTGATAAAAAAAAATCCTACCTAACCAATCAACTGACATATAATTAATAACATTACAATTCAAATATAAAGTATAACAATAATAGATAACTTTGGTGTTTTTTGATAACTTATTGTTTAAAACAGTAAATACCCATAGCCCGTCTATAAATTCGGAAAAATGGCTGTTTCTTGAACTAACAAGGAAATTATATCTAAACTGGAATGCGAACTTGCATAAGACTCTTATTTAATAGAAGACTCTATCGTAAGAGCAATAAGGTCGATCGGGAATAAAACTTTATTTGAAGAGAACACGGTCCGAGGGAGAAAGCGTCCCAATAGCCCTCTGTCTCTTTCTAAGTGCTACCCGTATTTATTTTTTGTAATTTTGTTTGAAACCAACAATTTCGATTAGAAAAAAGATGATGAAAAGGGTGCCATTAATGGCTGCCATAGTGAGTCATACTCTGGATGCGGAATATCATTCTTTAAGTAAGTTTTTTGCGGTAATCATATACAAGTTATTTTGTTTGTATCGTCGGAATAATTAATAAATGTGCACCTAAGTCATTGTGTGCAAAAAAAGTAAGTGACTTTTATTAGGTATTTACAATGACATTAAATTTTGCTTTCTTGCAGATATTTTATTTATCTAAAGGTACAGTTTAGGGTAGATTGACCTACTGTCGTCCGTACATCATCAATACATTCATCTATTTTTTAAATTCAATAATTAAATTAAAAAGTTCGCATCCATACCTAAATATTCATTATAACTCAGGTAATATAAGTGAAAAAAAAATACACACACCCCCCATACACACATCTCCCTCGGACAGAGTTTTGATCGATAGTTCACATTCCAGTTTAGATGTAAGTTCCTTGTGAACTACAAATTTTAAAAGTAGGGCAACACTAATTTCGGTACGTCGGGTGTCATCCTCGTCTGCTATATCGCTAACTCGATAATTATTGCATTTAGGTATTATTGCTTTTCAAAACTATATAGATAAAACAACGAAGAAACTTATTAAAAATGAGCAAAAGAAATAAAAGTGGAGCTCTGGAAATACTTTTTAAAGTATATCTGCAATGTTTGATAGAACATGAAGCTGGACAAATTTTATTAAATTTGGATTTTGGATGATGTTTATACTCGAACGGCTGCTATGACAGGTATGTAATCGTGTAAATATTTGTTCTTATGTGTCAGAAGTTACATTTATATGTAAATTAGCTGACCCGGCGAACTTTGTTCCGCCTTATAGGCAATAAATTTCACATGATCACATTTTTTACTTTTTCAATTAGGAACATAGTAAATTAAAAAAAAAAATTATAACATTCCATGATTTTTTTATTTGTCATTTATTTATTGTAGCACCTTGTGAAAAAAATTATGAATTTCTACTTGTGCTTCATAAATTATCTAGCTGTTGATCTCTGCGATGTCGTGGTGGCCTAGTGGTTAAAACACCAGCCTGTCTTGTATGAGTGCGCGGGTTCGATTCCAGGTCAGGCAAGTATCTATATATACTGAAATCGCCACCCCGCATTGAGCAAGCGTGGTGATTACGCTTAATCCTTCTCTGCATGAGAGGAGACCTGTGCCCAGCAGTGGGACGATAAAAAGATTGATGATGGTGATGATGATCTCTGAGGTTTGTTCGCCGATTTCGCATTGTCAACGGAGCAGTTTCACGGACTGCCGCCTCCCTTTGCTCTTGTGAGTGAGAAGAACGAAGTCGAGTCATACTAAGGCGGCGCTCTTCACGTGCAATTTCTTGCTCTTCTTCACTACTTTCATTCAGAATGTTTCGATTTACTCTTGCACTACGGCATTGTCGAGAAAGATTTGATGGTCTTGGTCGCGGCATGGTATTTTTATTGATGATAAATGGCACAGCAATACAATATTAGAAATTTTGAAGTTGAAGTTGGCTTTGTGGTTTTTTATTAGAAACTTTAAACCAGCAGAGAGTATTTATATTCTTTGCTTTAAACAATTGCTTCAACCGGTTAGACTTTTTTTTAAATATGCTCAGCTGTCATTTGCTTTTCGTTATGCCATTTTTGGTATATGAATCGCTGACTTACATTTTGAATGAGTTAGTTTGTTATTCCATGTCAGTTGCGTTTTATTATACCACGTCTTATGTCACGTCAAATGGAAACGACGGGAACGGGTTCTTCTTAGCTACCTCCCACCAATATTCAGCCAAATCGGTTCAGCCGTTCTTGAGTTTATATATAAATAGTGAATAAGCAACTGAATCGATTCCAATAATTTTGACACCATGTTATATTTTGTCCCAAATACATTTAGAAATTGTTACAGTGTAGTTACCGAGTGCTTCACGCAGCTTACGATACATCATTGTATTGCGCGCGCGCAACAGCTGACGCTAGAGGTCAACGCACCGCGCTCGCTTGCCCGCGGATCGTTGACCATATTTATGTTGGGACAACCAAGTAGAATAGCAAGCTTATAACTTTGTGGTTTTAACTTTGTGGCTTATATCTTTTTGAAATTTTTTACTTAAAAATACTGGACACGTGTTTCCTACTTTGTGGAGGTGCAAGGTACCAGGGTAGCACAAAAGTGTAAGAGAAGTCGAAACAATAAACCTCATTCATTCATCATTATCAAATCATCATAATACATGAAAGAGGTTTTATTGTGCATAGTTTGTTGACGTGCAATGTACCAGGGTAGCACAAAAGTGTAGGAGAAATCGAAACAATAAAAAAGCTCATTCATCATTATCAAATCATCATAATACATGAAAGAGGTTTTATTGTGCATAGTTTGTGGAGGTGCAATGTACCAGGGTAGCATAAAAGTGTGGGAGATGTCGAAACAAAGAAGCTCATTTATTCCCACAGGAACGACGGGGAGCGGCATAGAAAGTATCCTATGTCCTTCTCCCAGTTCTTAGCTACCTCCTTACCAATTTTCAGCCAAATTGGTTCAGCCGTTCTTGAGTTATAAATGATGTAACTAACACGACTTTCTTTTATATCTAATATATATAAAATTCTCGTGTCACGGTGTTCGGATTTAAACTCCTCCGAAACGGCTCGACCGATTTTGATGAAATTTTTTGTGCTTATCCGGTATCTATGAGAATCGGCCAACATCTATTTTTCATCCCCCTAAATGTTAGGGGTAGTCCACCCCTAAATTTTTTTTTTATTTTTTAGACAATATTTTTAATTTCTATTTTTTTATGATACAACATACAAAAATACATACAATCCCCAATTTTCACCCTTCTACGATCAACCCTTATTTTTTAATAGCCATTTTAGTAATTTAATCTATTATTTATATGGCAAAACAACGTTTGCCGGTCAGCTAGTATATATATAGATATACGATTTTAAGACTGAAATAAGGATTGTTTACATTGAGCATTTTTAGGTTAGAATGCAAATAATATTAGAAGACAATGTTCTAATGCGACTAGAACTTTTGGTATTTTTGGTGATCAAATTTGTCGCTGATTGTAAATATTAATAAATTATATTATGTTTGAAATTAAAAATAGTGCTATCTATCTTCTGTTAGATATTTTATATCATTATTTTTTAAATCTTAATTTCAGGAAAATCTGTGAGTACAGTAAGGCGTATTGTAGATGAAGGATTGAAAAATGATGGCAAATTTGGAAACCCTGGCAAAAATAGATCAGGATGTCCTAAGAAAGAAATGGAAGATTTTAACATATGTGCACTTTGACAAAAGATTCAATTCTTTTACTCAGTAAAGAAAGAGGTACCAACCTAAAGGAAACTTCAGGTAGTCTCCAAAACTGAACTGGATTGTAAATGTAGCCTGGAGGTACTGCGTAAAATTTTGAAATCGATTGGGTTTTCTTACAAGAAATGTAACAATATAACAGAAAGGTTCTAATCAAAAAAAGCACATATTTCAAGCAAAACGAGAAGAGTACTTGGCAATTATTAAAAAAAAAAATAGAGATTTGCCAGAAGAATTGCAAAAAGATATAATTTATCTCGACGAGACCTACAGTCACTCGTTGTAAAAGGTAAAATTTTTGTTTTTGTGTAATCAATAATTATACTTATTGAATATTTTTGCTTAATAAATAAATTCCATTTGTTTCATCAGGTTCGAAAATGTTGGCAATCTTTAAATGTGGAAGGCACGGAAAATATATCTAAAGGAAAGCGTTTCAGAATTATCCACCAGAGAAAGGGTTTGTGCCAAACTGCCTACTTATATTTAGCAGACAAAACAAGCTCGAAGACTATCACTCCGAGATGAATGCCCACAATTTTACCAAGTGGATCACGGAGAAGCTTATCCCGAACCTACATGAACCATCGATCATTGTCATGGACAACGCCACATACCACACACAACAAATAAGGCACCTACCTCAAGTTCTCGCATGGACGAAATAAGACCTTGGCTTTTGGAAAATAACATTGAGTTTAACTCTTCACTTAGGAAACCAAACTTACTGGATTTGGTAAAAAAAAAAAAAAAAAAAAAACAAAGTCCACCCTGTCTACACTATTGATGAACTTTTCGGAGAAAATGGACATGCAGTGGTGCGGCTTCCACCATACCACTGTAATTTAAATCCTATAGAGCTCATTTGGGCTCAAGTAAAACAGAAAGTTTCAGAACACAACATTGGATCACTTCAAAAGCATTACACCTGAAAAATGAAAAAAACTGTTGCCATCATGTTGCAAACATTGAAAAAAGGTACTATGAACAGGGAAGAACCCTATATGAAGATATAGACAAACATCAGTCATCTGCCTAAGCGAAGATACCAGCAGCGATGACAGCAGTAATGAAGATGATATTAATGATGCAATGAAAATGCTTTTTTTAACATAGAATATTTGGATATAGAAAATGAAAGTAACTAATTATTATGTTATAGGATATTTTGTCTAAGTGAAAAAAGATAAAACATAATAAAAAAATATGTATGAACATTTGTCTTTTATTTGCTCACTTTATTTGCAGGACAGAGACCATAGATCTATTATATCTGGTTGTTTATGCAAACTACCAAAGGTCGGAAGGGAAACAGCTTGTGCGCCAACTGAACTTATAATTAATATAAGTCTGAAATGATCAACAGATCTTAAGGAATCTTGGTGATCAATACTCTTGTCTTCTCTGTTGAGAAGAGGCCTTTGTTGGACAGTAATAGGCTGGTATTGGTATTTATAATGAAGGTTGCTTTTTTGCCTCTATATTTTCTATTCAGTTAAGAGTGTTTCATCGTTTTCATTAGGTAAAATGTCTAACACAAAATAATGTGCTAGTATCAAAATGATTTCAGTCAAGTTTGTGCTATATGCATGACCACATTGCCCTCATTTACTTTCACGACTATAGACGGCTTATACTAACATTGATTCTATTTCAATAGATAATATTCATATCTTTTTTGTTATTGGTAGATATTGGTGAATCATAATAATGAACTTCTTTATTAGAGCCTAGTCATTGCCAGTATCTTGAACCCTGTTCCAAATACCAGATTGCTATTTTTTATATATTAAAATATCTTCTTATTTCTAAAACTATAATTTATACGTAAATAATAAAAATAAAAACTATTACTTACAATAGAAAATTACCAAAATACTAAACATACTAATAATGAGTTATCATACACAGAAAAAGTTTTTGTTACTAATTAATTCAGAATAGTCTTCAGTCTGATTAAAAACTATGAATAGTCTCACATTATACAGAATGTCTATGACATAGGTACTTGAATACAAAGATAGCACATTGCATATAATAATAAATACTGACTTGAGCAGGTTAGTTTATACATATCTTGAAAAGTTATAAAGTACTGAAGTCAGCCGTCATATTTTAGAGTGCAAATTTATATATTTATTTACCGCAATGGATTTTTAACTAATGAAATAAAATAGAAATGAATATTTACCTGGAACTTTTTCTGTTGTTGACGGATCTTCTCCGAAACAGGAGCGTAGGGAGTGTTAGTGCCAGGGATCAACTTTCTGGTGCCAGGAGCTGCGCAAGCATCGACGACAGTCGACATGTGCGAAGTGTTGTACTGGATAGTCGGGGGCTCCACTCGTTGCAATGCAATTGGGGCCTATGTATAAGGAAATTTTTCTTTTGAGTATTAGAGTATCTAGAGATAAAAATGTAACCAAAGTAGTATCAACTTACCACAGGGAAAAGTGGACTCTGCAGGTGGGTAGAAGCCACCAGCCTTCCAGTTACTCGGCTAAGTTGATGATACATTTTTTCAGAAAGAGAATCTAATTTATTTTAGACCTGCACAGTGGCTGAAAATCGAGCCGCGAGCGATTACGAAACAAGTAGTTATCAGGTTCGTTTTGAAACCCCAGTATGAAAACGTGATTTAGTAAATTTTGAATATCAATCATATTTTGCGAAAATGAAAAGATTTGTGCTCTGTTCTAATTTACAAATTTTTTAAATCGTCTTTCGATTATAAGTCCAAGTAAACTAAAGTAATATATTTTGTTTTACAGAAAAATAATAATCTAATGTTTCTTCAAGTAAATAAAATAAGTTGCTTTTCGAACGCATGTTCGATATGAGTCGTTCGGAAATATAACTATTTTAATAATCAATATAAGTCTGTGATTATGAAATAAAATGAATGTAGCACTAAAATGTCTACATATAATAAATAAAAAATATTTTGATAAGTCTGATGAAATGGAAAACATGCTTATATTGAGCAATAATAAACCCATCTTCAATTATTACTAATCTGTTCTATTATACTACTAAATTCTGATTTCTGAACTAAAAGATCCTCCATATTTCTTTTTGAATTTGACAGTTCTTTTACTTTGAGCACGTTTTTAGAAGAAGGTGAGTTCGTAAAACATTCCAAGTATTCGTGAATTGTACGTAAATTTTATACAAAAGTGCATTTTTACGTAATCACACTAGATTACATAGGATTTTTATTTCCTGGATGGTTACTGTGTCACTGTATAATTCCATATTCGAAATTTAAAAGTACGCGTGGCGTCACACGATTTCATGACAGCAGCGATTGGCATTTATTTTACAAAACTTTAGGCCACCTGCCATTAAAAAAACCCGTTGTAATAACCAAATAACTCCTGTTTTCAGCTAGACAATGCAGATCTTCGTAAAGACCCTCACGGGTAAGACCATCACCCTCGAGGTGGAGGCTTCTGATACTATTGAGAATGTGAAGGCCAAGATCCAGGACAAGGAGGGCATCCCTCCAGACCAGCAGCGTCTTATCTTCGCTGGTAAACAGTTGGAGGATGGCCGTACCCTTTCTGACTACAACATTCAGAAGGAATCTACCCTTCACTTAGTGCTCAGGCTGAGAGGAGGTAAGATTTAGTGATATTGCAACAGTGGGATGTAATAATAAGTTTCAGGATTTACAAATAAGTTTTATTTTCCAGGTACCATTGAGCCTTCTCTGCGTATCTTGGCAATGAAGTACAATTGTGATATAAGTTTCAGGATTTACAAATAAGTTTTATTTTCCAGGTACCATTGAGCCTTCTCTGCGTATCTTGGCAATGAAGTACAATTGTGATAAAATGATTTGCCGCAAGTGTTATGCTCGCCTCCACCCTCGTGCTACCAACTGCCGTAAAACCAAGTGTGGCCACACTAACAACCTGCGCCCCAAGAAGAAGCTGAAGGATTAAGCAATTTTATTACTTTCAATAAGTTTGAGTTTCCATCAGATATCAGATATTTCCATCTTTTGCAATCTGTATATTTAAGCCAAAATTAAAGTGTAACAGCTACTTACATTGTTTTATTTATTGAGATCATGGTTTACAGTTTTGCTAAGTTGCTTAATAACCAATAATATGGTGAAATATTTATGCATTCACAATTAATGAACAAAACATACACATAACATACATAAACATAGTCAATATGAACATGAAACACTGTTCACTCATACAAAGCTATGTAATTGATTTTGTTTTCTATTGACTTCATAATTGCATGACTTAATGGGAGGTCAAATTGTCAATAAGTAATCAATGAGTTGAGGGAGCACCTTGTATCTCTTACCTACATTAGAATTGTTTGATATTTTGTAGTGCTTTATGTATTGTTTGTGGTCTACAATGAAGTTTTTCTCTCTCCTTCCCCTTACTATTCCATCCAAAGGTTGTCTGTAAAAGATCGCTCTGAGCGATAAGACCACCCACTGTGTCACCCTTTGTAAAATCTTTATATTTATGTTTTTGTAATCTATATGTGTGCATAATAAAGAGTATTCTATTCTATTCTATGACATATATAGCTTGCCTAGTAATATCTTTGTACATCTATGTTTTTCATATTTTAAGAAACAATCAAAGATTTTATAAATGTTTGAAATTAATTTGAGTTCATTTTACATTTTTTTACAGATTAACGTTTATACTAAGAACCAAATATAGTTTTCAATGAGTTCCAGGTACTAGTATAGTCACTACTCACTAATAAATATTGAGGATATGTAATAAACTAAGTTTCACATTTTTTGCAATGTGCCAATGTACACACATCAAAAGTGTCTAGGGATCAACATATATTTTTGCAATAACTTTTCTCCTGATTGATATTAATTAAAATTTTCTTTAAGGATTCATCAAATAAAGTGTTTTCGTTTGTCACAGTAACGATAAACCAAGTCACCTTTGCATTAATAAAGAAATTTGCCATTTTCCTAATAAAGGGATATTTGACATTTGAACCACTAACACAAAAGTTCGAAAAAAAGACTGAAATAACAGTTTTCTCTAAAATTTTATTGGGTAACTTAAACAATTAATAATATAATCCGTGTTTCTACCGCGAACACTAACAACACAAGAACATCGGTTTGGCATACTCAAAATGAGTTCATCCAAATCACGCTGTGGAATGGCCGCCCATGTTCGTTGCAACAACAAAAAAGGTCTTGCGACTGGATACCTTCCATATTCGGCAGAGCTCTTCTCTGTAGCATATCCCATGCATGCTCAATCGGGTTCAAGTCTGGCGACTGAGCAGGCCAGGGCAGGACATTGATGTTAGCTGCGGCGAGAGTCCGTCTTACAACTCTTGCGGTGTGCGGTCGTGCATTATCATGCATTAACTGAAATAAGGGACCGATTTGCACTTGTAGAGGAACGATGACGTCTGATACAATCGTCTCAGCATAAATTTGAGCGTTGAGGTTGCCTCTGATCCAAATCAACTCAGTTCTTCCGCCGATCCAAATACCCGCCCATACCATGATGGTTCCACCACTATAAGGATGGACTTCCTGGCAGGATTTTAATCGCTGTTGGCGTCCAGGGGTTCTCCAGTGTCGTATACGTCTTGTATCCAGTCTCATACCAAAACGAGACTTATCAGAAAAGCACACGAAACGCCATTGTTCTTCTGCCCAATTTCTGTGTTCAAGAGCCCATTGATATCGAATCCTACGATTGTGCATTGCTATAGGTGGTACCCGTAGCGGTCTTCGGGAATGAAGGTTCACTTCATGCAAGCGGTTTCTGACTGTTTGGTCGCTAATTAAGTTTCCTGAAGAGTGATGAAGCCTCACGGCTAACATCATGGCGGTTATTGTTGGAGCTCTTCGAGTTAAGATTTGAATGTATCGGTCTTGTCTCCGTGTGGTGCAGCGATACCGTCCTCCATGGCGCTCAGCCACGGTACCAGTGCTTCGGTAACGTGTCCAAAGTCGACTGATAACACTCTGACTTGTATTCAGAGCTAAAGCCACAGTACGTTGCCGGGAACCAGCTTCTATCATTCCCACGGCTCTGAGCATTTCTTCCCTGCTTAAATGACTTCGCAGCTCCATAATAACGTTGGTTTTAATCAGTAGTAGGGAAACAGTAGCACTAATAATGTCTTCTTTTTTTTTTTTTTTTGATATGGCATCTCGTAGTTGACCTTGAGAGGCCGTGACTACTTAACCGGACTTTCCTGTGGATGCCTTAAATGAATTTAAAGCCTCCAGCCAGGGCTATTAAAATCTAAGCGACTGCGCACTAAGGGCACCCCCTGTGGGGTACGAACCTCGGCTTAGGGCGTCGCTGGAGTGAACAGCAAGGGATGGCTGGATCGAATTTTGATTTTATTTCGGTTTGATGACCGCGGCGTTTCCTAGACTAGCTCTGAGAAGAAACGACCGAAACAAACTCAGAGGTCATGGTTGGGAAGTTATGTTTACTGGCTCAGCTGCGGCGCGGGCTGGCCTTCATCGGACGAGTCCTAATAATGTCTTCAATGCGTTGTATGTTTTTATAGGGAAAATATTGACAGCTGATTTCTTCTTTCTTTATTTTTTGGCTTCGCACGGTCTGTGCATTTAGCCAATGTCAAGTAATTATGAATTATTCATGTAGAAAAAGACTGCAGCGTGCCCAGTCTTACGTGTGAGGTTTGGGACTAAGTCATGATGTGGCCACTATGCTGCGATATTTCACTGTTCTTTATAAACTATTTACTAAATGCACTTTTTACTACATAAATCACGCACTTTTATTTAGTAAACAACACTATAAATAATTTTAAAAGTCCAATGAAAAACGAGCGTGACACTCAGCTTGACTTTCCCGCCAAAACTCCGACAGCTGATTTTCATCTTTTACTCGAATTTGATTCACAGTTCCTGATTCAAATTATGAAATGCACCAAAAAGGATCCATATAAATTTATAAAATCATAAATTTATTACAAAGCCACATCTCAATCTCAAGAAATCCGCATAAAAATGCTTGATCCCTAGACACTTTTGATGTGTGTATTACATGTTACATTCACCTTACTCCTACTTTTCGGAATTTATCCTTGGAGTGCTCATACCACCATCAGCTTTTGGGAGTTGAGATTTCCTCGAACCTAAACTTTGGGTGGTTCATTAAGTCCTAGGAAACTTGGTGTTATCGCAAAGGTCCGGCGGTACCTACTCTACACCAGGACAGCTTCTAATGCAACAAAGCACAGGTATGTGGGCTGGTGCTGCAAAATGCCATCTGGCAACTTGGGATTCGGTGCAGACGCTTGCGAAGAGGTTAATTGGTGACCCAGATTTAGCTCAAAGCCTGGCAAAGAGTAGTCATCTCCGTTCCATCATCGAACGACCCGTCGTATGGCGAGTATCCATCTTTACGTTGTTGACACTACTACGATCCGGACGAAGCACTTGCCTCATCTTTTATACCGCGTAGAGGAAGGCGGGGAACCTTGATACGATTTTTACTTGGACCAAATAAAAAACGATCTAATGATAGTTACATCCAATTTAATAACTATAATATATTCAATATATATTCAGTTAACTTGTACCATACATATTAACCAAAAGATTTATTCACAAAACGTATTAGAGCCTATTTACTAAAAATCAAAGAGATTTAAGATAAATACAGAGGGCAATGTGTCAAAATCGCATAGAAAAACTGTGATCCCATGGCCCAGTTCCGCCATCTAGTACAATATAGCAAAATTAGATCGACAATTGGAGACATCAAATAGTAAAACTGAAATAAGTTTACATTAATTATATACTTACTATACTCTTTGGTTTACATAAAATATATTCAGCTATTGCGCGGTAGGTGGCCTGTGTGGTCTATGTTAGTGTAGTTCAAATCGGGTAAATAAATATGGAAAAGTAAACAAATTAAGTGAAACTTGTCTTGTACAGAGATCAAAAACTGTTTTAGAATTTTATTAGCTACTATTCATTTTCCGTAACACCGTCTATTGGCATTTTAGATGTGTTATGCTTACGAATTATTTTAATACTCAGTTTATTGCGATTTTTGACTATAATAGACTTTTTAGGCCATAAAGCGCATTTTGTTTTGAAATTTTTGTTTGCATTTCGTTTTTACCAAAATGATTCTTTTCTACACGTTTGTTTGCAAATATTTTTAAATGGCAATGCAAAAAACTGTGGTAGGGCTTGTATCATTTCGATATAAAATTATCGATAATATTCAAAGAAGTTACTACGACGATGTTTATTCGCATTATGATAGCTTGAAACAAAAAATTACGTAGCAGAAAAATTATAGATATTTTCAATGTTTACAAGTTTCTATCTATATAGATCTTTTAATATAAAGGGCGTTAAAGTTTAAATTTACTTTTTTGATTAACACTGAAAATCTAAATAATTGTTTATTTTTTCTTTTTTAATTAACACATTTAATCAATATAGTTACCATTATTATGTATACATTGCTGCCTTCTAATAGGAAAGTCGTTTATACCTTTGCGATAGAATTCTGAGGATCTAGACTGCACAAACTGTGTGAAAGCAGAACTGTCTAATGTGTGAATTAATTGTCCTAATCAGGACGAAAATGGTAGTCTGCTGGAGCAAGATCTGGCGAACTAGTTCCGTACCATTCATTATCTTTAAAAATGGGAGCCTTCAATATTTATTTTATTTTTAATTTGAATATATAACCAAATATTCTGTGAACCTTTTAAGCGTCTATCTGTTTCTGTTATTAATATGGAGCAAAAAATCATGTTTGTTGTAAGGGAAAATATTTTATTTAAAAAAAATAATATTTTATTTTTTTTATTTTTAGTACTTGTCATAGTGGCAACAGAAATACTAACATAATTTCTAGAAATTTCAACCGTCTAGCTATTACGGTTCATGAGATACAGCCTGGTGACAGAGGGACAGACGAACAGTGAAGTCTCATGAATAGGGTTCGTTTTACCTTTTAGGTACGGAACCTTAAAAATCACAAAGTAGCTTGCAATCATTGTACTACATATTTTATAAATATATTTCATTATAAATAAGTTATCTAATTTATGTACTTATCCACTTAACCATAAATATTATCCCAATTTTTACGATTAAGTGGAAAAGTTCTGAAATTAATAACTTACTAATTCATTACTAGTACAAGGTACCGATCCTTTTTATTTAAAAATTTGATCGACAAATCTTCTTTCTTTAAAAAGTAGATATCTTCACTTTTAAAATGCTTTGAGCATAATTTCGACGAAGTAGACGGAAGCCAATTTTCTTCTCTACGGTCTATCTGGACAAATCGTATACACTTTTCCCGTACAACATAATTTTTATTCGAAAACCTAAAATAACATAAAACCTATTCAATTTTGTTTTATTTAATATGACAAGATTATGTTCAAATAGAGTTACTAATAAATAAACTTGAAATATAGTAATATTTTAAGTTTATTTAGCTATATTTTAAATGTCAATAAAATATAGCTATAAGTTTTCAACTTAATAAGTATTATCGATAACTAAATCGATAAACAACATTACTACATCTCTACATGAAAATAGTAAAACTATTCAACAATAGAGGGCGCTTATTACAATAATAAAAGAGTTTCTAGATCTATTTAAGAATTTTTTAAAATGTTAATTACAGACTAAATAAAAATAATTCATACAAAAACATTCCGAAGTTAGGTCCAGTCATTTTACCATAATGAGATGTACAGTAACGCAAAGCGCAACAGGGCATATTTCCTTTGAAAATGTTTATTCTTGGTGGACACATGTTACGTCTTGACGCGGACACTAGACTGAGCGACTTTTAACCAAGTCGACAAAAGTATTGGCTTACAATTTTGTTCGTGATGTCCTGTCTATTGTAAATATAATTTAAATGTCTTTGCTAAAAATAAATTTGTATCAATGTACATATTATGGGGTACATTGGTACATACACCGGCACTTTGGTTAATAGAAATATTTTTACAAATTAAACAAGTTTTATTGATTTTTCTGGCCTTTATTTACTAATTATTTTAAATTATATTTATTCGCTGCTTTTGTTATTGCTAATTTTCCTTTCAACACGTCAGATATCGCAGAAGCCACGGATGAAACTTGCACAGTGATGGAACTTCTATTCATCTTGCGTTTGAATCTTCAAACCATTTTTCTATAAAGAAAGTAAAATATATTACCAAAGTCTCACATACACATATATTTAACAAAATATCGTAACTATGTGCCCCTGCCTACTACAATCGAAATCAACATTTTATAAAAATTAAAGCATAATCAAAAAATTTAAGTCTATTTAGTTTGATGACAGATATGTACTTTCAAGTGTCTTAATATAACACAGGTAACACTAAATAAATTAGAATAATCACATCCGAAAGAAAACTACGAAAATTTTGTTGTGAACATCAGAAACAGTTTTATACGTGCCAGTCGCTAGTCGTCGAGTGAACGTTGCTCTGCGCTAGTGTGCGTGTAGGCTTTATTATATACCTTCTTATCGGTGGCGGGTGACTCTTCTAACGTGTTCTGTTTTCGATGAATATTGACTGTATGTGCCCCTTGTATCAATGTACCCCGTCTCCCCCTACATCGAGAGACTGGAACAGTTTGTCAGTGGCGGTGTTTCTGTCTGACTACAATTTAAGTGACTTCAAGGCTAGATTGAATAGGCTCTTAATAAACTAGGGCGCTTTACCATCATCGATTGCATAGTGATGCAAACCATGATGATGTAAGTGGCTTACCAAGTGGCGTCCCGGCTTCGCGCTAGTGCAATGCTGATACTATGTAAATACACTATAGAAAAACTGTGAAGGTTGTATATGAAAACTGGCCCGCCGATCTCGCCGCCCGGCCGGTCGGTACTGCCGCAAACGCAACGTCCCGTATTTTTGAATCTGTAATATCTTTGCAAATGGTATTAATTTTGAATTATATGCTGTAATGGGCAATAAAGACCGACATAAAATCAATAATATATTTAATTTGATAAGGATTAATGCTGTGTTGGTTAAAATTGCTTCAAAATTTTGCCATTATTTGTAGTAAAATTTAGTAATTTTTTGTAAATGACAAAAATTGTTATTGTGGGATATCCATAAAAGATAGACATATACCACCGAGGAGTTTTCTGTAGACCTTTTCAATGTGTACCTACAATTGCTTACTGCATTATTTTGATAAATCTCGTAGGGTTCTATCTACGTTTGGAATGTAAGAGAAAAAAAAAAATACATCACATTAGAAACCTCCAAAATAAGAATATTTCTTCACTATTTAATGGATATTATTATACATATGTAAACCTTTCTCTTCACTCACTCTATTTAAAAAAACCGAGCGATATACATATGTAGCAGCTGCAACATATTTGGACGGGACGGGATTTGTGAAGGGTTGCTTATAAATCACATTAGGATCGCGGAAGTCATGGCGGGCGTCGCTGGCACCCAATGAGAGGTCGCCTATAAATCTCACCCCGGAAGGACATCCGTTGGCCATCGTCGATGTGTGCGGGAAATCGTTTGCGCGTCGTCTTGCACATGTACTGTAAATTGGCGCGCTCTCTACACCGACCAATCACCGCCGCGGCCTCACTCGATCAAAGAAACAACATCGAAAACGAACGCGCCATCGCGTGGATTTCTGCAGTACAGCAAACTGTTTTCCTAACACGCCCTACGCGCTACATTGGTGACCCCGACGTGATTCAAAACCGACGTAATTCAAGCCCGACGTGATTACAAGACCGAGTGTGATAAGTGGTAACTTATATACTCGTATATGTATATTTATCGCCGGGGCCACGAGATTGTCTAAACAGGTTACTGTGGCCCTGGAAAGCAAAGGGAAACTGAAGGAACAGGGTTTTTATTAGTAAGTAAGACTGTCGTTTATCTTAAACGCAATCAGGTTTGAGAGGGGCGGCTATAGTACAAATTGTTCCTCTTGGTAAGAACTTTTAAATGACACTACGATCATATCTATTGGAGCCGGGTACCATTTTGCCCATTCTCTTTATCAAACTTTACAATAAAGGCTGCGATGGTATATGTCTATGTCTTGTGGATATCCCACAATAACATTTTTTTGTCATTTACTTTTTACGACTAATACCGGCCAATTTTCGGAGCAATTTTAACCAATACAGCCTTAATCTATTTACCAAATACATTGTTGATTTGATATAGATCTATATCGCCCTTTACAGTATATAATTTAAATGAATATTTTCGTAGATATTAGATTTAAAAATTGAGGGGTGTCGCGTTTGCGGAGGTACAGGGCGCGGCGTTCGCGGCGGTTTTTTTATAGAACGTTCATAGTTCTTCTGTAGTGTATTTAGTATCAGCATTGCATCCGTGCGAAACCGGGGCGGGTCGCTAGTATTAAATATACTCAATTCAAATATTTCCACAACCACTACTACGGAAAAGGTTTATTCTGTCGATTCAATACTGTTATGTCATGTACACAATTACAATAGCTACAATAATCTGTCCAATAGTAATCGCAAGCAGTTTGTAAGACATGGCTGTGTCGAGTCAAAGCCTTATAATACACCCTCGAGAGTTACTCAGGGATCTGTGTTGGGCCCGCCTATGTTTCTAATTATGATCAACGACCTCATAACTAACGTTAAGTTTGCCAAATGCCTGCTATATGCCGACGACCGTAAGGATGATGATTGATGGATTTGTGCGACTAGCTTAAGCTAGTAGCACAAGTCCGAACAGACGAAGACTGTAAACTTCTACAAAAGGACGTCGATGCCATCTATGAGTGGAGCATTGCGAACAAACTACTTTTTAATACTAGCAAGTGCTACGCCATGACATACGACAGGGGGTTGCGACGAGCCCATTATGACTCTTTGGCTATTATGCTCAACAGAAAATTATCGATATGAATATTAGGTACTATAGAGTGGGAGCGCGATATCTTCTCTGCTTTTGGTTATGGCACATGTTTATTATTGAATGAAGGAGTCCTACTTCCTGATTCATTTTTAGAACATATTACGTAGAGTTACTACGAAATATTTTGCCCAAGTTTAATTTTGTTGCAACAACACAAAATATACGTATAGGTGTTTGTTTCTCTTGTTACGCGCCCTTTATCAAAAGACAGTAGATAGCATTATTATTGAGTTTTTATTAAGGTTTTTGTGGACACAACATATTATATTGTAACCCGCCTGGCTTCGCACGGGTGCAATGCTGATACTAAATACATTACAAAAAACTGTTAATGCTGTAGGTATAACAAACATAGCCGCCCGCCGCCCAACCGGCTGGTACCGCCGCAAATGCGACGCCCCACAATTTTTAAATGTGTAATTTCTTCGAAACTATTTATTTAAATCATGTGCTGTAAAGGGCGATATAGATCTATACAGTATGTTACAAAAACCCTGTCCGACCCGTGAAGGTGTTGTTAGGTATCGTTAGCTGATTCTACTAATGCGTACATAACCTGGCTAAACTAAAAAAAAAATACCCCCTTAAAAATAAATAACTTAAATAAAATAAATAGGTAATTTCATGGCAACACAGGCACAGGTCATGACCTCAGTTGACCTCATGCATGTAGGTATTGGTAGTCTAACCACGTTTATCGACTCTAGAAAGAAACAATGATACCTACTTAGGCAGCTCGTGAAAAGAACTTTTTTTTAAGTAGAAAGGTCGTCTGACCCTCCGAATGTATCTTCGAATTTCATTCGATGAGCACAATGGCTGTGGCGGAGATGTTGTTCCATATTTCGTTCACTAAGAACGATACCGGCCTGGCACCGTCCCACGATATTAGCACGGTGTTTCACAACGTTAGTCCACTCCTACCAATCCACTGCTCGCCGAACTGATAGTGGAGGTACTCACGTACAGGTCGGCAAAAATATGGTGGGGCACCGTCATGCTGGAACCTCATTGAACAAGAAGTAGTCACATCCGAATCGTTCAACACCTGATCACAACACAACACAATTGCAGTTTCACTAGGTACCTTCCATCATCAGGTTACATTACGTTAGAAAACTATGTGATCACACAATAAACGATAGGTACGTCTACACGGACGCCATGTCTACGCGAAACTAATAAATTTAAAATAAAAATGATTTTTATTTCATAAAAATAGGTACTCTAACTGCACGGCGGTGCCCTTTGACTAGAGGTGTGAAAGTATTCAAAATATTTGTCGTATCGATTTTTGGTATCAATTTTGTATTTCAGAATTTCACGCATCGATTCAACATCGCATGGCATTCTTTAGATTTTAGAACTTTCATATAACTTAAATCAGGTGAACTTAAATGCTTTACATTGTTTATAATATTCTCCTAAAATCGTATTTCATAAGACCTTTCTAGTTCCTATTTACTAATAATAGGTACTTGTGTTACAATATTGTTATGAGTAATTAATCGAAAATCAAAAAAAGTACTTTTACCATTAGGTAATCTGTGTTTTTACAACAAATCATTCGGCCAGGTACAGTTTCGAATAATAGCAACGTTATTACGCAAAAATTAGTACAGCTCTAATTATTCCTTTGCCGCCGTCGGCGGCTAGACACACTGACGCCGCTAAAGAACCTAAAAAAATAATCAAAAGAAAGCCGACAATTATAAGGTCTAAAATGGTGTTTACACTTTTTTAAATTTCCCGAATTTTGGGGAAGTTACAGGGTAAAAAAGATTATTTCAAAATTCATTAGTATTGTTACTATGATGATTATGCAAAATTTTATATTTTATTTGGTCATTTGTTTACCTAACCCTTATTATCCTTGTGGGTCGGACAGGGTTTTCGTAACATATTGTATATAAAAAAAAAATTGGGGTGGATCACCCTTAACATTTAGGGGGATAAAGAATAGATGTTGTCCAATTCTCAGACCTACCCAATATGCACACAAAATTTCATGAGAATCGGGAAAGCCGTTTCGGAGGACCGCGACACGAGAATTTTATATATTAGATATTCTTTGCACGTAGTAGTCTAGTGTAGTCGTGGTGGTCTAGTGGTTAAAACATCAGCCTCTCTAGTATGAGAGCGCGGGTTCTATTCCAGGTCAGGCAAGTACTAATGTAACTTTTCTAAGTTATATGTACTTTCTATATCTTGGACACCAATGACTGATTAAAAGGTGAAGGAAAACATCTTGAGGAAACCTGGACTTTCAAGTCTAAAATCGCCAACCCGCATTGAGCAAGCGTGGCGATTACGCTCAATCCTTCTCTGTATGAGAGGAGACCTGTGCCCAGCAGTAGGACGATAAAAAAAAGATTGATGATGATTCTTTGCACTAAAGACTTGTACTATTTTTTGTATGACTAAAGTATATTATTAATATTCATGTACACACGGCTGCACATTATGCTATTTATTTTCAATTTTAGCTGAAAGGTCAGCTAAAAATTGCAAAAGTTTTTCCTACAATAAGTCTTCAGTACAATAATCCTATAACGGTTAAATACATAACGCAGAATATTCAAGATAGGGTAGATTTTCTTGTTGTAGATAGACATTTTGGCTGGTAAGGTTTAAGAAATAGCTGTCAATAAAAAAATTGTTTGGCATCATGATCTCCTATAACAATTGGCATGTAAACACACATATTGTGTTGCCATACCAGAGTGAACCTTTTGACTGTTGTAGTTACGGGCTTTAGTGAAGCATTTGTCCAACTATTTACTAATATTGTGTCAATATGGGTAGGTACTAATAGATCATTGGTAAGACAGTGAATAAATTCACTTAAAGCCAAGTACATTCTTTTACGCTCATACAGGAAATAAAACAAATGTTAATAATAAAATGTTTTTATACTTTGTATAAAATAAATGCTTCAACAATTAAATTTCTTACATTTTCTATAATTGTCACTTAGTAGAAGTCACAACCATTAGGCTATAAATAATATAGGCTATTAAGGAAGGAAGCTTAGGCCATACTTTTCTAAAATCATTGACTTGAAATTTCGATGCAGCATAAATGAAGGAAGACGTAGGTAGTGATGCCCAAATCTATATTTTCGCGACGATTCTCGTTCTTGCATACATGAGAATATGGGCATTTCAAATTTCTAGTATGCGTCTTATGGCTGACGCGCTTTAATGTCATAATAATTCATCACACACACACACAGATTCATGTTTTACTGGTAGGTTCTTTCTCAACATCATCAGCAGTGTTGTTGAGTGAGGATACTGAGTGTAGGATTCTATGGCTCTACAAACTTATTAATAACACTAAATCAGTAACACAATATATCAATAATACTCTATGCTACTTATATCTAAATCTGGACGGATTCTTATCATCACTATAATTTGCACAATGTTGCAACAAAAATGGTATATACGTATTGCAGTCTCTCTATACCATGCCGAAATGTACTACTTTGATTTGCGGCGGCTTTTGTGTTGAATTTTCTGAAAACAGGATTTATATAAAATTAAATGACGATTCATGGAGATTATATTGGTGGCAATGATTTATAGTAAGTGAATAAGTAAGTTCATGCTATGATGGACAATGAAATAAATCATGCAGAACAAACAATCTTGGTTTCTGACAGTAAATATTAACGTCCGAGTGAGATGATAGAGAACTCGGCATTCTAATGGCACAATTAGTACACAAAGAACATATTACGACGTTTTAAAGTCCACACAAGAAGCGAAATTATGAAGCGACACGATAACTGTGTTCTGTAATAAAATTTGTCTCATATATTTTGTGTAGTAATAGTCATGAAATAATACGTGCAGAATCGCGTGCGTCAGTAATGAGGTGCAAATGAGAGGTGGCATGCGTGCGTGCATCACACTTCAACGTAGTCGAGCGTAGTACCGGTGGGCGGGCCGTGCGACGCGTGCGGCGTGTGCGACACGTGCGACGCGTGCGGCGCGTGTGACGCGTGCGACACGTGCGACACGTGCGACGCGTGCGGCGCGTGCGGCGTGTGCGACACGTGCGACGCGTGCGACACGTGGGCCGCGTGTGACAAATGCGCGGGCGGGGGCGGGGGATGTGCCTGCTGCGGAGTGAAGGCGGTGAGGTATTTGTGAGGCGGACACAGGGGAAGACTTGCTGCTAATTCTCGAGATGGCTCTGGCGATACACGGGATTCCTGCTGAAGAGACATAAAATCTTATATTGATCCCACTATCATTACTGTTTTTGTGGATTATGTGGCATATCAAAAAATAATATGCATGTAATTATATGACGGAATTACGAGACTAGTTGACACATTAAAGTTATTAAATTGGCCGGTGGCTTAAACTTTAACTCACCGGAACAACAGCGATGGTAACAGTGTCCGAGAATTTAACTTTATTCCTTTCACCGGAGCGATTCCCTTGTTTCTCTGGAATGTCGTTGTCCATTCGATACACTCTATCCTTCAAGCTTGTACTGAGATGATAATTATTATTATTATTTTGGTAACGGTACAATGTGTTGGGAGCCTCTTCTCTTAACTCTGTTTGATATAAATGTTTGAAGTGTTGGGGACCCATTCTCTCGTCGTGTGGTCGAGGTATAATGTCAACGACTGTATGTGTAGGTTTGACGGGGGCTTCACTGATCGTTAGTAGTTTGTTCTTCGGCGCGCTATAGCTCGATAGTACGTCCATACTATGCCACCGAACGCTTTGAATATTTCGTATCGGCTTCGGATATTCTCGATAACTATCGTCTTTCACGTCAGTAGTCCATATAGTGTTGTCTCTTTCTAAGTACTGGTGCAGATTGGGCCGTATGCTGTTCGTGGACATTGTCTCGGTGTGCGTGATGGGGACCTGCATCAGAGTGGGGTGGTTCGGTAGGGACACGCGGGGAAGTGGGGGAGGTTTCGTTTTGACGAGGTCTGACGTTACGCTGGCTTCCTCTTCAGATCCCGTGTATGAGTGAGAGCTGCAGCTTGAACATGACTCGGAACATTCGGATTCTGAAATTGGGATAAGTGTAACTATTTATTATATTTTGATCAATTATGGTAAAAATCAAGCGTCAAATAAGCAAAGTTCCGTCCGTGACTTATCAGTATGTCAGACAAACAGGACTTTGCTTGTTTATCGATTAGAATAGTATGACAAAGATTTCTTTGCCACTCATCTCTTTGACTAAATACAAGTGTTATTTTGCAGATACTTTGTTATGGTATTTTTTCAGTTTGGCGGAAGATTTTATTAATAAGTTACACAAACCGGGCGTGTTGTCAGCATGGTGCAGAGCCAACGTGGCGGCTTCGGTCGCCAACGAGGTGAGTCCACGACGTGACGCAGCCCAGCGAGCGTCACAGAACAGGTCCCACGCTGATAGATCTACTGCTAAACTTAGCGCCTTCTCGATGCGACCGCGTCTGGAAAAGGGACAAAATATAATTCTGTTTATTGTGGTTGCAACTGTAGTCTGTACAATCATCATCATCATCATTATTTCAGCCGAAAGACGTCCACTGCTGGACATAGGCCTCCCTCAAGGATCTTCACGACGACCGGTCCTTCGCCTCCCGCATCAAGCGGCTTCCCGCGACCTTCACCAGATCGTCGGTCCACTTTGTCGAGGGCCTACCCATGCTGCGTGCGGTTCGTGGTCGTCACTTAAGAACCCGTCGGTTCCATCGGGCATACGAGTATTTCTCTCCGCCGACGACGCCACCATCTTTTCGTCTAGGACGTCGTGGCTCATCGGCTTCTGACAGGGTCCCAGCTCCCGGCGGAAGTGTGCAGCGCATGAGATGGACTCGATTCATCAATGAAAATGTCATGCACTCATACTATGGGGTTAGAGAGGGAGGAAACAACCTGACCACGTACCGTGTTCGGATGCTCTCTCTGTTTCTAGAACCGACTGTTAACGTTTCGGCACAACGAGTATACTATACTGTACAACCCGCTCGAGTTAACTGTGCACCTCTGTGACGTCATTCGGACGGTACCATTTATAAAAAATGAAAATTATGTTAAAAAAATATAAATAACAATTTTTTTATGTTAATAAAAGGTCGTTTTGATGATAAAGCGTCATAATACTCGATCATTTTACTCATGACGCTTTGCAATTAAATTGATAGGTACATATGGACTGAAATATAATGTTGGTGCAACCAACAGGCTTCAGAACCTTTGCTACCGTCCAAAGGGGCTTTGCGCAGAAGATCGCCAAGTCACATCGTACGGTGTCGCTCAATGCAGCGCTCACGCTGTCGGGTCTCCTCCCGCTCGATCTTCGAGTGTTGGAGGTCGCCCGGCTGTTTGAGTGCAAACGGGGACGTCCGATTGCTGAGCTGGAATCCCGCGAACTGGAGGAGCGTAGGGCCTTTACGGAGGCCCCTCACCCCGCCAGTGAGCCAGATGTTGAATATCAGTGTCTGGAGAATATGCTCCCCGAAACTGTGGCTCAGCTACAGCTCCCCGCTCATCTGATTTACACAGACGGTAGTAAATCGGATGAGGGGGTCGGGGCGGCATATTCATACTGGCGGGATGGGTCCGAGATTCGGACCAAGCGAATGAGGCTGGAGCCGATGTGTACCGTCTTTCAGGCGGAGCTGCTCGCGATAGCCAGGGCTACGGACCTGGTTGTCCTGAGAGGCTTCGACTGCGCGGCGGTGCTCAGCGACTCTCGATCCTCGCTCGACTTGATCCGAAACCCGGAAACGCACCACCCCCTTGCTACCCATATTCGTAAGAATATTAGGGAGCAAGAGGGGAGTGGTAAAATCCTCCGGTTCTTCTGGGTGAAAGCTCATGTCGGGATCCCCGGCAATGAGCGCGCCGACGAATTGGCTAGGCAGGCGGCGGCCCAGTCCAGGGTCGCCCCAGCGTATGACAGGTGTCCGGTCTCATACGTCAAGCGACGTTTGAGGGAGGGCACAGTAGCTGTCTGGAACGGGAGGTACACCGGCGGGGCCACGGCTGGGGTCACGCGAATGTTCTTCCCCGATGTGGTGCGCGCGCGCAAGGTCCTGAAGTGCCTCGACAGGACGTCTATCTGGGCGCAAATTTTGACTGGTCACGGCGGCTTCGCCGCGTACCTGCACAAGTTTAAATTGAAAGATAGTCCGGCCTGTGTGTGTGACACACAGGCATCCGAAACGGTTCAGCATCTATTATTAGAATGCCCGAGGCACGACCGCGACAGGTACGACCTGGAAGTAAGCACTGGTATAAAATTGACGGAAACATCCATAGCCGACCTCATGGCGGACAAACACTCCAGGCCGTACCTGGAGCGGTTTTGCCTCAAAGTTGCAAAATTGAGCATAGAACGAAATCGGACAAGGGCAGCACAGCCAAACACTGTGCCGTCGGCAAGAATTGTTGAAGTATAAAATTGTATAGAAGTAATAGAAGTAAGATAGCTTAAGCAAAATAAGATTAATTGTAATATGATATAAAGAAAAGAATGACTAAGAAAAGAAAAGAATATTGACAGGGAAAAAAGCAACCCAAAAAAGAAATGACAAGGCCAATGCCGCAAAAAAACAAGACGCGGAAAAAATAGAATTGGCGAAAATAAAAATGGCAAACAATGATTCTTGCCAAGCAAGAAGAAAAGAGACGGCACATTATGAAAAAAAAAAAAAAAAACCAACAGGCTTCACTAACGCGTTGAATATGTAAAAAATATAAAAAAAAACTTAACAAAGCAACATCTCCACAGAAACAGTAATAACAACAGGGGATTTAAACTGTATTTAGACAGATGCTAACGCTACTCATCGCTAACGACGAATGCGGGGCGTCGTGCGGGGAAGCGGAAGAGGGACCAAATTCCAGCGAGGTGCACAGTTAACTTGCGCGAGTTATACAATAGATTGGCGTTCCCTGATGCGTATTTTTTTCTTGGGAAATGTTTATTAAATAAATACCTGAGCAAGTGATGGAAGAACTTCCTGGCGAGGTCGTGCACGGGCGGCGCGTACCTCGCGGCGGGCGGCGCGAGCGGGGCGCTAGCCGACAGGTACGTGCCCAGCGCTCCTTGGGCTACTGACTCCCAATTGTTCGCTTCTGACGAATGGAAACATACATTTAATAGCTCAGCCTATAGAGGTCCACGGCTGGACAAAGGCCAGCCCGAGCGTCTCATTGCTTTGGGGGGATTTCCCATAATCTCTACACTCGGCAGGTGGGTTAGGGATCGCAGTAATTATATATTCCACAGAAGAAGCGCTGCTGCCCGCTCCCTGGTGAGTTCCCTTAGTCGCCTCTTACGACATCTACTTGAGGATATGGGATGGTCCTTTTCTAAGCCCGGTACCACATAGATTTTATGAGGATAACTTTTTATGTAACGAATTTGTGAACAGGCCGCCAAGTTGACTGATGAAAAGTACTTTGACGAGAATAATGAATGGTTTACTAAAGTGCAACAATATTTAATCATAAACTATTGCGATACAATCTGAAACACAATGTGTGAAGAAATCAATTTAGTTGTATTTCGTTTCTTTTTAAACTGGAACACAGCTTGAGTTTCCTAGAAAAACTTTTTTGACGTGACAACGTCTATTAAATTGGTACGGCGTGGAGTCATTCTCGAAAACACCGTAACGGCCGAATCTGACGCCACACGGAGTCCACGCCTACTTTACCCCCACCCCTAGAGCGCCCGATGTGTAAACATGTAATAGACGTTGTCACGTTCAAATATCGGCAGTAGACGGAGTTCTACAGACAACCAATTTTTTTTATAATTATAAACTGGTGCTTGACCACAATCCCGCCTGATGGTAAGCAGTGATGCAATCGTTGATGGTAAAGTGTAAAAACGTCACAATATATTTTCATGCCCCCAGCGCCAATTACTTGATATCAAGTAAGCCAGTGATGGGACACGATGAAGACATCGCTATATTTCATCTCGTCGAAATGATCATAAATACTATTATTGCAAGAAAATGGCGTGAATAAATAATATTTTATAAATATTGCAAACTATAAACTAGGTTTTATTCACGTTAATCAAGAATAAATATATTTCTATTCATTGTCGATAGTGAAACACCGTTTGAAAAACCCATCCCATGAAATAAATTATGCAGGGTTCGGTTGTTTATGCATGTGTAACTCGACCACAGTGAATATAAAAATAAATACCACAGAAATCTAGACATCCTTATATCAGAAAGGATTTTGACGTGCCTCGAGCGCCAACGACTTGATATGAAGTAGAAGGATTACATTTTGACACAAATAGGGATGTGCCTTTTAGAATACATTTCTAATAAATTTACAATTCTTTTCTTTATTATGGGGAATATATTCAGGTTTTCATATTGATTTTTTTATGAAATAAAATAAAATACGGTTACAGTTTTTATTTAGCTTCGTAAATTGGTGATTAAACATTAATTTAAACGTATAATATTATTTGTCGGTAGGATATTAATCCCATCCCTACGTTTTACTATAGATATGTTATACATTTGTAGCGTGGCGCAGGAGGACAAATCGCGTATTATATAGATAGGCGTTCAAAAGGTTAATCGTAAAAAAAAGTCTCGTTATTGTGTGTTAGAGGTGTCAAAATGTCAAAAGGAAACAGAAACGCCGACTACCTTTCGAAGCGGTAGGGCCAATTTAACGATTTAAATCATTGTCGCTGCCATTATTATAATGATAGCCGTTACTAAGACCATTAAGCGTGGCTACCGCTCTTTCAGGAAACCCTAATATGCTAGAATATAACATCACGGAACAACTTTGAAATTTTTTGTTACTTACTTTAACTTTGTGATCAGCATGTAAACAAAATACAACGGTACCGATTCCCGTGTTCACAAACTGAATTAAATTTAAGTTCAGCGAATCTCTTTATTTCAATTTCATTAAGAAAAGGATAGCAGATAAAATGTTAATTTAGACCTGTCAAATTAGTCCGTTCTCGACGTAAATTGACGTATTTGTGGTCGCCATGTTTATAATAGTGTCTAAATTATCTATAGAGTATCTTAATTTTTAAAATAAAATTAGTTTAGTCTGTGAACAAGAGATTCGGTGCCTATGTTTAGTTTTCCTTAGCCATACTATAAACGATATCAAACCAATATTATTATTATGATTTTGATACTGACCAGTCTTGCTTCTCAACGCGGCACATACGAGCATGTTGACAGCCCACAGACACTCGGTGCCCTCTCGCTCCCAATCCATGGCACGAAGTAATGCTACAGCATTTGAAGACCGTTTAGTACGGACCCAAGCCTGGAAACAAACAATACGCAGCTATAAGAATCTTTTGTTACACTACTTACTACTTTGGTTCGAGTGCCAAAAGATTGTATTCGAGAAATGTCAATTGGAATGTATTAAAAAACAAGATGACGATGTTAGTTCCGATTTAGACGGACAAAGAAGAGATCTTATAAGGAATCAATTAGCATAGGCGTAGGGTATCCAACCTCTCGGTATTCTATAGGATGCATTTTGGAGAGTGTTCGTAGGAATTATTTGATTTAATTCCGCCATCACCGCTCCATTATCGGACGACCCATCGTTAGGCGAGTATCCACAATTACGTTGTTGACACCGCTACAATCCGAACGAAGCGTTTCGCCTCGTTTTTTTACACCGACGGACCAGTATAATTGTAAAAAATAAAACGGACTGGTAAAATCTTCCTGCGGCGGACTTCCTGTCTGACTACAATTAGAGTATCTTCAAGGCTGGAGTGAATAGGCTCTTAATAAACTACCGCGATAATCATAAACGATTGCATCACTGCTTACCATCAGGGACTGGGACAGGATTGTGGTCAAGTACTAGTTTAAAATGTTTAAAAAAAAGTTTTTCATCAATATATTATAAATTATTTACCTATGAAGAAAAATATTAAATGCGTTTTTAGGGACTCATACTAATATTGTATCACATTAAAATATCTCTTCCTATTCCGGTCTCGGGTATCAATATTTGTAAACGGGATGGTTAAACAATTTAATTTTGTTGGCATAAGAATATTATAATTGCTAAAGTGGCGGATATTTACCGTCAATAATCGAGGGTGCGTGATGTGTAGAAGCAGGAGCGGTCCTCCAGAGAAAGTCGCTAAGACAATCGGGCCGCCTTTTGCGGTACAAGTAGATAGCAACTGCATCCGACGAGAGTCTCTGAAATGGACAAGAATATTCTGAATGCTCATACGTGCGAGTGAAACGCGTGTCGCCGTTAGCAGGGGACGGATGTCGACGGCTTCAGTTGCCGCGTGCCGCTCGTGAACATAGGCTAATTCGTAATAGGCTTATTGTAGCCTGTAGCCTCGTGTCTCCACATGGTGTCAATGCCTTATTTTAAACGATAGCCAATTTGAACAAGCATCCTAATCGCGTAACACACATCTAATCCATTGCTCAATATGTTCGAAAAATGTAACAACATAACTTTACGCAATGAATGTTATTGAACCATCAAAATAAAACTATTCTATTCTTTTATTTATTTATGGCAAGTGAAGCCAATGTCGACTATTCTGACAATGTCAAAAGTGGATTGGAGAAGCAAGAGTTTACATAAACAATAATAAAAACAAAAATTTACGATGCTACATTGGAGCTTTTTATATCTTAAAAAAAGTCATTGCTATTTATAGTTTGTTACGCAATTACCCTGCTATTCTATTTATTTCTTGTGGGCCGTACTTCTATTGCGGAGTTGAGTAAGTAACATCATTAATTATGGCACCAGTGACATTCTGTCTGACATTTGCTTATACTTAGGTTTATGAGAAATAACAAAAAATTGTTTGGTACGGTATTGTAACCAGAAGCCGTGCGCTGTTTATATTTAGAGATCAATTTAATTAATTAAATACAGTATGTTACAAAAACCCTGTCCGACCCGTGAAGGTGTTGTTAGGTATCGTTAGCTGATTCTACTAATGCGTACATAACCTGGCTAAACTAAAAAAAAAAATACCCCCTTAAAAATAAATAACTTAAATAAAATAAATAGGTAATTTCATGGCAACACAGGCACGGGTCATGACCTCAGTTGACCTCATGCATGTAGGTATTGGTAGTCTAACCACGTTTATCGACTCTAGAAAGAAACAATGATACCTACTTAGGCAGCTCGTGAAAAGAACTTTTTTTTAAGTAGGAAGGTCGTCTGACCCTCCGAATGTATCTTCGAATTTCATTCGATGAGCACAATGGCTGTGGCGGAGATGTTGTTCCATATTTCGTTCACTAAGAACGATACCGGCCTGGCACCGTCCCACGAGATTAGCACGGTGTTTCACAACGTTAGTCCACTCCTACCAATCCACTGCTCGCCGAACTGATAGTGGAGGTACTCACGTACAGGTCGGCAAAAATATGGTGGGGCACCGTCATGCTGGAACCACATTGACCAAGAAGTAGTCACATCCGAATCGTTCAACACCTGATCACAACACAACACAATTGCAGTTTTACTAGGTACCTTCCATCAGCAGGTTACATTACGTTAGAAAACTATATGATCACACAATAAACGATACGTCTACAAGGAGGCAATGTCTACGCGAAACTAATAAATTTAAAATAAAAATGATTTTTATTTCATAAAAATAGGTACTCTAACTGCACGGCGGTGCCCTTTGACTAGAGGTGTGAAAGTATTCAAAATATTTCTCGTATCGATTTTTGGTATCAATTTTGTATTTCAGAATTTCACGCATCGATTCAACATCGCATGGCATTCTTTAGATTTTAGAACTTTCACATAACTTAAATCAGGTGAACTTAAATGCTTTACATTGTTTATAATATTCTCCTAAAATCGTATTTCATAAGACCTTTCTAGTTCCTATTTACTAATAATAGGTACTTGTGTTACAATATTGTTATGAATAATTAATCGATAATCAAAAAAAGTACTTTTACCATTAGGTAATCTGCGTTTTTACAACAAATCATTCGAGCAGGTAAAAGTTTCGAATAGTAGCGACAAAAACAAAACGTTATTACGCAAAAACTAGTACAGCTCTAATTATTCCTTTGCGCGTCGGCGGCTAGACACACTGACTCCGCCGACAGTTATAAGGTCTAAAATGGTGTTTACACTTTTTTAAATTTCCCGAATTTTGGGGAAGTTACAGTAAATTCGCGGGTAAAAAAGATTATTTCAAAATTCATTAGTATTGTTACTATGATGATTATGCAAAATTTTATATTTTATTTGGTCATTTGTTTACCTAACCCTTATTATCCTTGTGGGTCGGACAGGGTTTTCGTAACATACTGTATATCAATTAGTAGCATGATTAAATTGTAATTTTACTACTAATAAAGCTGGAGAGTCTGTTCGTTTTTACAAACAATCTTTTTGCATTGGATAGTCCACTTCTTGAAGAAGCCTATTTGACAATTATGCTAGGTCCCTGTCAAGTCATCAAAATTCCAGTAAAACGATGAGCAAAAACGAAGTAAGTAGTAGCGTGAACTGAGTCGAAGAAACGAGGAATTTGTCGCAGGCAGAAGCTGGAACATATTTGGAGATTTACCGCAAATACGACGTGAGTTCTAGACATTTAGAATGATGATGCAGTAAGGAAAGTGCTCGGTCATAGCACTGCAATCTTCCGCCTTCCTCTGCAGCTATGATCAACTCGTCTGCCCAACGGATTTCTGTTGCTATCTGTAAATAAAGATTTTTAAACATTTATTTTCTGAGTGAAAACCGCTTCTGTTTGGAAAGGCATCTTAGTTTTTAAGATTTTACTCTAAGGCAGTAAGCGTTTCATAAAATATGAACCTTATACGTATGAATTTAGCTTTCATATTTCCAATGAATTGCTAGATCACATTCGCTTATAAGAATATGGTATAAACTAACAAATCCAGCTCTGGTTGTATGAGTAAGGCCAGCCACAGAGTGCACGATATGCAGCGAGCCGTCAATACACGCGATCAGTAGTCGCCTGTCGCACGGTGACCGTCGTACGACTCTTACGGGCGTAGATAATGACACGTGGGTTGCACTGTCGCGTCCACTCGACAGTTTTGTCGCACAGTCTTCGGGATTCACCTCATAGCGTAGCCAGTCTAGGTTGATGCCATTCTGAAATTTAAATAAAACATTAAGTACAAATTTGGTTCATAACCGTCTGCAAAGCCTATCCGTGTTCTATAGGATGCATTTTGGAGAGTGGGTGCGGGAATTGCATGATTCAATTCCCCTATCTCCGTTCCATCATAGGACGACCCGCCGTAAGACGGGTATCCACCCTTACGTCGACACCACTAAGATCCGGACGAAGAGTTTCGCCTCGTCTTTTATACCGCTTATATCGAGGGACTGGAACAAAATGCCAGCGGCGGTGTTTCCGTCTAACTACAATTTAAGTGTCATCAAGGCTAGACTGAATAGGCTCTTAATAAACTAGCTTGCTTTACCAGCAATAATTGCATCACTGCTTACCATCAGGTGGGATTGCGGTCAAACACTAGTGTATCTATACTCTATACTAATATCTAAAGCTGAAGAGTTTGTTTGAACGCGATAATCTCAGGAACTACTGGTCCGATTTGAAAAATTATTTTTGCTTTGGATAGCCCCTTAATCCAGGAAGGCTTTAGGCTATATAACATCACGCTGCGACCAATAGAATCGGAGCATAACTAACTCCACGCGAACGAAGTCGCTGGCGGCCGCTAGTAATCTATACTAATATATAAAGCTGAAGAGTTTGTTTGTTTGTTTGAACGCGCTAATATCAGGATCCGATTTGAAAAATTATTTTTGCGTTGGATAGCACATTAATCCAGCAAAGCTTTAGGCTATACAGTATGTTACAAAAACCCTGTCCGACCCGTGAAGGCGTTGTTAGGTATCGATAACTGATTCTACTAATGCATACAAAACCGGGCTAAACTTAAAAAAAAAAATCCCCCTAAAAAAATAAATATTATTTCGCAAAAAGAGGTAAATTAATAAAGGCGCGATAACCACCCTTCGCCTGCCGTCCGCGGGGGGCGGGCGGCAGGGTATGCGGCACGTGGTCGCATCGCTATTCGCTCATAATAATACCGGTGTTGTCACTTTTTAAAAATTACCAAATTTCGGGGAAATTGGAAATAATTCGCGGCAAAAAAAGATTATTTCAAAATTCATTTGTATTGGTACTATGATGATTACGTAAAATTTTATATTATATTTGGTCATGTGTTTACCTAACCTTTATTATCCTTATGGGTCGGACAGGGTTTTCGTAACATACTGTATAACATCACGAAACTATCGAAACCTACGCGGGTGAAACCGCGCGGCGCATCTTGTATATTATAAAAAATGCAGTATACTCTGTATAACTTACAGATGTAAATGTGGAAGTTTTATCGCCAGACTGTCTATTATAAAAAACCAAGTTGGGAGTGTCAACTCCTGCCAAATGTTTAGGAAAATATACGCGATTGAGAAGTAATACTGAATCAATTATCAAATTATGTGTGAATCCACTTTTGATGACCATATCCACCCTCACTCACTACCCTGTTGTCAATTCCATCCTCCTAGTAATGGTAATCATAAAGTCAGTTCGGAGTTTCACCAGGGACTATAAGAGCAGGGCCACTTTAAATTTTGAGTTGCCCTTGCTTTTACTTTTATGAAATTCTGGCTGTTCTGTGACAAATGCAAATAAAAACGAATAAATAAAGACACAACAGTTACCTTATGGCATGTAACTTGTTCAACAATATGAACAACAATATCTCCTTTATTAGATAACTCTGCTGACAAAGTTTCATTCTCCAGTTGGTGGTATGCTGTCAGGTTGATGTGGTGTCTGTAATATAGTCAACATTATAATACAACATAATTTTTTCTTTAGACGAAACCTGAATATAGTTGCAACTGAATCGATTCCAATCATTTTTACACTATGTTATATTTTTTCACCAAATACATTTAGAAATTGTTGCAGTGTGGTTACCGAGCGCGCCACGCAGCTTACGGTAGATCATAGTACGCGCAACAGCTGACGCCACAGGTCAAAGCACTGTTCGCTCGCCCGAGCAGAGTGTGACCATATTTTACAACAAAACGGTGGTGGGTTGGATATGTTACAAAGGATTGAAAGCCTTTCATTGTTGCTTAAAATGTTACTCCAAACACAAGTAAGTAAATTGACCATGTCAATTCTCACCCATTTAGGCTGTAAAGGTGGAGGTTTGCATGGTCTTCAAGTACAGGGGTCCAGGGCGCCGGCTCTGCGACAGTGACACTCCAGACAAGTATTCTGGCTCCATTGGTGCCCTCATTAGTAGATATGTGCCTCTCTGTCCTACGACTACTACCACCTAGTTCTATGTTCTAAAAAAACAATAATATTTTGAATAAAACTATTTTTGTGTTGTGATATGTGTTTTGTTTTTTAAGTTTTATATAAGTATAATATACATAATATATGTATGTACATGAGAAAATAAAATTGTTATGTTCTGGAATTTTTTATTTTATGTAGGTACTGTCTAGCATAACACCCCTTTCCTACTTCATACCACTTCTATAAAAATATATAGGTGCCCTTGTTTCAAGCTTTTAAAAATTCTGGTATACTTTCATTTTAGAGTATGTAAAGCAAATAAAACTGGTCACCTGTAAATGTGGATCTCTGTCAGTAATGCGAGATGGGAGACTGATATTGTTTTTACCAAATGTCACTAATGTTGCTGTTCGGTCATTGTGTGTTACTAATATGTGAGATTTGGAGAGTGCCACTGTAATATAGAGAAAAAATATGTTATGCTTTCACATGTTATTTATTTATTTTAACATAAAACATAAACATTAATTAAAGACACAAACTTTTCACTATACTCCTAGGATACTGACAAGATCTTCTATTCATCCACAAACATATCACGATTACGTTTGTCATTCCAGTGAGCATTGAGGGCAGTGTTGAAGGGAAGGGAGACTAGAGAGATATAGTTGAAGAGTAATTGTCCGATGGTGTTTTGGTGAGTACTTGTTACATTTAATATGCAAATAATAAATCATTTGCAGTGACTATAATAATAATAATCTTATTATGACAACACACAGGATTCATACATAAGAGCAGATGTACAATATAATATGAAGAAATATCTACACAAATTTATGTCTATAAATTACTAAGATACAGGAATACCTAGTTTATGGGGAGACAGGGTGACATGCTAGACAGCATGTCACTCTGTCTCCTAAACTAGGTATTCCTGTATCTTAGGAGACAGATAAAAATTTTGATAAGCAGATCACAGATAATTAGATCCTTAACTTACCGTTTGTAATAGTCTGACCAGACAGCTTTCCCACAAAATACCTGTCAAAAAGAATCTGAGTGACATCCAAAGAGTTATGCTTAACAGTGAGGTAGGCTATTTCTCCTGACGAGAATACTAAAGTGATCAGAGAGCCAGTGGTCCATTCACAGGTGATGATACTCCTGTCTCGGAGCTTGGACTCCAACTGGCGCACTTGGCGAGGGTGGGCAGCGCGCCATAGACTACCTCGACGTTCACAGTAACTTCTTTTGCCAGAATCATAAACTGTTTCATCTACTCTTTTTTTTGTTTCATATCTGTGAAGAAATCAATTGCTTTTTACAAACAGGTAAGACTGAACATTTGTTGTTTGTAATTCTTATATCTTCCTTTTATTTCAAACTATTATGTTGGTTTAAATAAATAATTTACGAAGATGTTGTAAAAGTAAAGTGGTACACGTTTCTGTGCGATACAAAGAGTTACTTTTAGTTTGCCAGCATATAGTTTCACAAAAATGAAAGTTTTAAATTATGTAGGAATATTTGTTTTCGACGACTAGGAACTTACTTGAAACTTTTAAAGTCACTGTTTTTTAAATGCAAGCTTTCATCACAAGTCAAGAATTTGACGTCGTAGTTAATCATTTTATTTTCCTAATCATACTTTTGTAATAACATTTTAAAATAAAGCATTATTTGTTCATTTCTTTTGAACTAGAAATCTCAAGTACAGTAATAATTCTCAAAGTAAATAATTAGTAAGTGACAGACAAGATGACATGACACTGTTGACATTTCATCAAATTGACATTCTGTCCATTGTTGTCAGATCTGTAAAATAAACAGTGGGGTTTTTTGTGTTTTTTTTTTGACAAGAAAGCTAAGATAAATGTCAAGCTCATTTTTCATTGGACTTTTAAATTATTTATAGTGTCGTTTACTAAATAAAAGCGCGTGAGTTATGTAGCAAAAAGTGCATTCGGTGAATAATTCATAAAGGACATTGAAATATCGCAGCATAGTGGCCATATCATGACTTTGCATCAAATTTCCTAGTAGTCGGGTCACGCGGCCGTTTTTTCAACTGTCACTGACGATATCCGCCATTATTGTGAATTATTTTTTTTAAAGCATTTCTATAATTTGTTACACGTGTTATTGGCAAAATTGTGGTATCTAACCATAGGGGCCATTGAAGAGTTGAAGTAGTATTCCCTCTAAAGAAAAGAAAAAAAAATAAACAGTGAGTTTTATACAAAAAGGTAAGTAAAGAAACCCATTTCTTGCAGCTACAACCGTTATGACACAGATAAGGTAACCTTACTGGTTACCTAAAAGATTTAGTATATATGTTAACGGAAATGTATGTAATGCGTCATTGTATACAATTCCTAGGAAATTTATATAATTCCTAAATTTGCTCGGAAATGTGTGAAATAAATTTTATAACACACATTTCCTAGTAAATCTATACATTTCCTAAATAGCTAACGGAAATGTATTACTTTAAAGATGTCCATTAGTATGCGGGGATTATAATAAAACTAACCTAACCTAATTGTTTCAACCGGAGTCTTAATAATAAATCTGTTTCTAAATTTAACAACGTGTTTTATTAATTTTATTCATAGAAAGCATGGTTTTATACATTTCCTAATACGATATAGGAATTTTATACAATTTCTAGGAAATGTATACATTTCCCAGGATATGTGTGTATTAAATAATGTTTGGAACAATATTTTACACATTTCCTATATAGCTTCGGAATTGTATACATTTCCTAGTAATTGTATATAATTCCTAGGTTTCATACATTTCCGGTAACATACAGGGTGGCGCAATAGAACGTGCATATTGCATCATCTTTTTTTGCGGGGTAGAAGGGGCGTGGGCGAGGGGAGACCGATATCGTTGGGTAGCGCGGTTCATGAAGTTTTAGTCACTATGAGTCACTTCGACGGGAAGCGTCGCGCATTTTGCGTGCGCGCATTTTACGAAAACTCTCGTTCGTACGTAGTTGTCAGGCGACTATTTTGTTCTGAGTATGGTGTACGGCAAATTAGGGAGGCTCCGAGTGCTAATTTAATTAAAATCTGGATAAAGCGGTTTGAAGAGACTGGATCGACGTTTAAACCACACGCAAAAGGTCGTCCACGCACATCTAGGACCGAAGACAATATTGAGAGTGTTAAGCAGTCGGTACGAGAAGATCCACAAATGTCTACTCGCAAGAGATCGTCTGTCCTAAACATATCGCGACGAAGTTTGCAACGAATTTTAAACTTGGATCTTAAATTGCATCCATACAAGCTGCAATTAACTCAAGAATTGAAAGACTCTGACTTCATAGCACGGCTCACATTTGCTAATGAAATGCTCAATCGGTTTTCAAATTTTGAAAACATCCTTTTCTCTGATGAGGCACATTTTCATATGAATGGGTTCGTAAACCGCCAAAATTGTCGTTATTGGAATAGTGAGAATCCCAGACTCAAACATCAAAAACCGTTACATAGCCCTAAAGTGACAGTTTGGGCCGCAATCTCTGCCAAAGGAATAATTGGTCCTTATTTTTTTGAAAACGCACGGGGTCAAAACATCACTGTTAATACCGAACGCTATGTTGCGATGTTGGAAGGTGTTTTGGCCCCAGAACTTGAAAATTCAAGAATAAAGAACTCTAGGACTTGGTTCCAACAAGACGGAGCTACCAGTCACACATCAAATGACTCCATGGCGGTTGTGAAGCAGATGTTCCCTGGCAAACTGATTTCGAAAAGAGGTGATATCCCATGGCGTCCGCGCAGTCCAGACTTGACGCCTCCTGACTTTTTTTTGTGGGGATACCTCAAACACAAAGTCTACACCAATAATCCGAGAAACATCAGTCAGCTCAAGGAGAATATTCGTGGTGAAATGGCAGCAATCACACCAGCACTACTTAAGAAAGTTTTCGGTAATTTCCGTTTGCGGTTAGAGGAGTGCCAACGTAGAGAGGGTCATCATTTAGATGATGTTATTTTTAAAAAATAAACTTCAGTTATCACTTAATAATTTCTTAGTTTTATTTTAACTATACCTTTTGTATTTATTTTTTTATAATTATTTTAAAAATGCACGTTCTATTGCGCCACCCTGTATATACAGCACTTTGTTAATACATCGTTATGTAGGTAAGCTGTCGTTACTAGAAGTATTAAAGTTTGTTTATAAAGTCGTGAAAATAAATGAGGGCGGTTATATGCGGTCGTGCATATAGCAACCCTGTTGACTTGACTGAAAACATTTTGATACTAGCACATTATTTTTTACTAGAAGCACAACTTGTATTAATGAAATCACAAATCTATGGTCTCTGGCGTTTAAAGAAAATGAGTAAAAAAAAAAAAAATCATACAAATTTATTATTATATTTTTAACGTGTTTTTACCAATGAAAAGTATTCCAAAACATAATACTTGCTTTCATCATCTGATTTCAAATATCCTACGTTAAAAAGTATTATCATTGTCAGCTGCGTCACTAACAACGTCTCCGTTTCTGCTGCTACCTTCGCTTAAACGAATAACTGACTCATCCAGGGGCGCCGACTCCGTGGGTGCTCGGGGGCTCAAGCACCCATGAGAAATAAACAGTGGGTGCCGAGCACCCCTGACAATACATCAAGAAACAGATCAGTAATTGCCTTTTAGGGATGGACGTTTTTTCATTACCTGATGACTCATTTAACACAGTGGTCGCGGGTTCGATTCCTGCTCCAAAATAATTTTAACATTAGAAATGTTAAAATTATAATGCTGATGATTCCACATCTGGCGGGCGGAAGCGTGTGAGCAAATGTCGAAAAAAAGGCTGAGCTTTGTTAAAGGGCGTAGTCCGTTTATAAAAAATAACGGTACTCGCCGGTACCTGCTACTACCCCACTATCCCTTGCGCAAAGAGTTGTTTTCATTATAGTTTGCCCTAAGTGTATTTCCAATGTACCAGAAAGTCGTGAAAGGCACGAGATTTGTGATTTTTGAAGTGAAACTTCTTTAGGCACGCTTGACTTGGGGAGTAAACTGGCGAAAGCGTTACGAAAAATGTTACGAAAAATGATCGGGCAAGGCGAACGGAAGCAAAGTATAGTCCTATTTCGTCTGTACTACAACCAAGGAGTTGGCTCATGTAAATATAGCATGACATGTCGAATATGAAGTTGTGAGTTCGGATCTCGCCGAAGGCAATATATATTTTTGGGTCCGGCGCAAAAGCGAAAGGGTTTTTAAAAAGTCTTCAGTTTTTCGAATCTCTTTTTATTATCAAATTTCTAATAGAAATTCTTGATCGTATCGAAGCTCTAAATGCTACATTACAGAAGATTTCCTTACATCTGCAAAAAGCTGTCGATAATATTAATACTGTCAAGCAAATTTTATCGTCGCAAAGAACTGATGAAAACTTCCATAACGTTTGGAAATCTACTTTAGACTTAGCTCATATCTTGGAATTAGATGAACCCAAAACTCCAAAAATAAGAATGAGACCTAAAAGGACAGACGAGTCTTCAAGTGAACCGCATCAATTTTCCTCGCCAGCTGATTTTTATCGAAAAATGTATTTTGAAGTATTAGACAAAGTCGTGGGCTGTATTGAGCAACGCTTTTCTAAAAATGCTATGACACACTTGAGTAACATTGAACTATTTCTTACCAAGCAAAATGATACAAGCAGCAGTTATGTGAAAGAGTTCTACGGAGATGACTTTGACGTGGATCGTTTGGTTCTTCATCGTAATATGCTTTTAGATATTGCAGAAACGAAACATGTCAGATTAAATAATGTGGAAGACATTGTTTCTTTTATAATTTCTCATTGCGAATCAGTTAAAGATATGATACCAGAAATAATAAAATTATTAAAAATTGTTATGACAATTCCAGTATCAACATGTACCGCCGAACGGTCATTTTCAGCATTAAGGAGAATAAAAACTTATTTGAGGAGTACTATGACCCAGCAAAGACTGAATGATCACATGATAGTGCATGTAAACCGAGAAATAGCAGATGATCTAGACCTTGAAGAAATCGCTGATATATTTATAAACAGAGCTGCAGTTCGGCAGAATACTTTCGCACTGAACAAAAATAATGTTAATAATTTTGATTTTAAATATGTCGTTCGTAAAAAAGTTTATTAATGTTGATTAGTCATTTCATTAGGTAATCTGTCTGTAGTACCTACCTTCATTAGTTTAGTATCGTATAGTACAAGTACATATTGTGTTGTGTTCATTTAGTAGCCACAGGTAGGTTACGTATAAATTATAATATTTCTTGATATTTAAAACTAGTTTCATTTTTAAATAATGGTTTAATTTTATGTTTTTATCAAACATAATTAATAATTAAGTGCGCAGTATATAAGTAAGACATTTGTTTATTTGTCGGTCGATCAGGGTGCATTTCTCTTCTCACACTTCGCCACTCTTTGAATTATCAAATGAGCATAAGCACCCATGAGATTTTCTAAAAGCCGGCGCCCCTGGACTCATCTATATCTTGATATAGGGTTCACTCTCACATTTTCCTGAAATTTTAAAAGTAATAATATGTGATTTCTGTCAGAAGATGGATAGCACTAATTTTAATTCCCAACATGATATAATTCATTTTTCAAAAAACCTTGTCCGACTATAGCGCACAAAGATTACTCACTCAAAAAACTTGACTTGCCCCCCCTAGGCCGACTTGCCCCCTGTGCTGTATAAATAAATAAATATACACGGACAAATCACACAGATTGAGCTAGCCCCAAAGTAAGTTCGAGACTTGTGTTATGGGATACTAACTCAACGATTCTATATTTATAATGGATACATATATAGATAAACATTCAAGACCCAGGCCAATCAGTAAAAGATCGTTTTCGATCATGACCTGGCCGGGGATCGAACCCGGGCCCTCCACGTCGCAGGCAGGCGTGTTGACCGCTGCGCCACGGAAGACGACAAAGGTAAGGTATGGTCTGATAAGGCAAATTCCATAACATCAGTCTTACATGTTTTATTGAAATTATGGGCAAAATTATCTAAACATGTCAAGCTAGCCATACGAGTGGGTTGTTTTATTGCCAACTTTAGATTATAGCCATATAATAAACATTCAAATTCATTACTGAGTATATTCTGTTTAAAGACATATATATTAAAATCACCACATAATAAATGTAATGTAAGCGTCATATTTCCCGCAAAATTGTTTCAAATTTATTTATGCAGGCATCAAAATTGTTTACATTTGGTGCCCTATAGATACAAGCTACAATAGGGTAGTTGACTAAAAAAAAACTAATTAGTCCGTCAGTCAGATTTCCAAAATATACTAGACACGTATTTTTTTCTTTTTTCATTTAAACAAAAAATGAAAACGACACAGTGCGTTGAAAACTCGTGTGACTTCACTGCACGCTACACTTTTTAGCGATTAGTGACGTCACCAGCCACCACAATGATTTTTGATGCCTTTTATATTTGTCAATGTTTAACAAAATATACGTATCCAATATTTTTCTATAATATGAATGACGGACTAAATAGAATCATTTTTTTTACCCAAGAAACATGCCCATTCTCTTATACATAGTAAGCACAGCATTCAACTACACTTTGAGTTGACAAATTGGATGTTTGGATATATCCTTCTATTGTATACCATTTTTGCTAGGATACACACACCTCCTCTTCTTTGTTGCTTTCTACAGTAACATGAAACTAAACAGTGATTCGGTATATGTAATTGGTTTTGGAAACCTTCCATGATGAAATGCTCGGTGATACACTTCCACATTAAATTGTTTTTCAGATAGCTCATTCAAACATACAGTGAGATTGTGTGGTTTATTTATCAACCCAGCAATATTTTGATGCATTATTTTGACATATTTAGTTGATGGTAATTTATGATATTATGTCATACGTGAATTAGTTAATTTAATGTCAATAGGTATCTACAATTAGCAAAAAAAAAAAAAAATTGAGTACTATCATTATTTACTTTTGTATTAGTGGGGCTTATCAAGTTTTGATAATAGCCTATGTCAATTTGCATATCTTCCATATTTTCTTTTAAATATGTATAAGTGCCCCCGTGAATTGAATATATATACAGTATGTTAAGAAAACCCTGTCCGACCCATAAGGATAATAAAGGTTAGGTAAACACATGATCAAATATAATATAAAATTTTACATAGGTAATCATCATAGTACCAATACAAATGAATTTTGAAATAACCTTTTTCCCGCGAATTAATTCCAACTTCCCCGAAATATGGTAATTTTTAAAAAAGTGACAACACCGGTATTATTATGAGCGAATAGCGATGCGACCACGTGCCGCGTGCCCTGCCGCCCGCCGCCCGCGGAAGGGTGCTTAACGCACATTTATTACCTCTTTTTGCGAAATAATATTTATTTTCTTAGGGGTTTTTTTTTAAGTTTAGCCCGGTTTTGTGTCCATTAGTAGAATCAGTTATCGATACCTATGTAACAACACCTTCACGGGTCGTACAGGGTTTTCTAAACATACTGTATATACTTATACAAATATATGTGTAATTGCACCCGAGTCATTCGAAAACATGTCGTAATTTAAATAAGAATTTGTGTCAAAATAATATGCGTAGGCATGACCCACCATTTATTTCCTTAAACAATAGATTATTGAATATCTCAACCTTATAATTAATTATGTATAGGAGATCCGCGGACATAAGTAGGACTACATACTATTACATTTGTATAAGTTATATGCTATAAAGATTTTCGAATGGTCTCCACTATATGTAAGCAGTTTGAGGAAGTTTTAAGTTCCTTCTCTTCTAGCATATCTATACAGCAATCATTTATGCCGAAATTTAACAATTTATTGTTTTTATAACTCAGAAGACAATCTGTACTACAGTTTGGATATATGTAATGACAGTATGAGAATTTCTGTCCAAACGTGTCCTCTATGATCTGTAGGCCTATAGGCCTAGTATGAGTTTTCATTACGAAACTCGTTGGCCGATATCGAGCGCGTTTGACTCAGCGATTGGCCCGCTTCAAGGTCGTAAGAACTCTCAACCAATGAGAGCACCAAACGCGCTCGATATCGACGATCGAGTCTCGTAATGAAAACTCCTACTAGGTCTACTAGAGTGTGTTATGTGATATAATGTTGTTCAGGATAGCGTTTGTTCTTCTCCTGCGATTGAGTTATTCGCAACCGCAACAATTGAAGAATTGCCATTGATGGGATATGCTGGTTTTGAATTATCAGTTTTTATATTTACCTGAAATTATTGCGATGATTTATTATTAATATTGTCAGGTATCTATATGTTCAGTCTGAATTTCTTTTGCTTTCATGGTAATAATTCGGTTTGTTAAAGGAGTTTTATTTTGTGTTTTTAGTTTCTGTTTAATTGAACTGTTCGTAATTTTCTTATAGATTTCTTTTTTTTTTTAATAAGATCAGTATTCATTTTTCGTAATTTACTGATTTCCAATGTACCTAAGTGTTTCGATTTCTTTGTGCACACTATCTAGTTGCAACTTAAGGTTTATTTTATTTATTGGCCTATCTATAATTGTTACACAATACCTTAATAACAATACAAGTAAGATACAAGCATAGTTCACATTAATATTTAAATAAAAATTATGACACAAATAAAAGTTACAAAAAGTGCAGAAATAACTTTACAGCAACCAACGTGAATTTAGAAAAGAAAAAATAAAAAAAAAGAAAATCAGCAATGTTGTTATTTGTTTTTTTAGGACTTGTCGCTTGAATTTTTGAAGTGTTGTGGTAAAGATATCAATTAACTCATTCCAATTATTAAAGAGCCTGCAAATTCTAGGGACGGGCGAATTGGGTCCTGAAACAGTTTTGCGGAAAGGGGGCCAGAATAGTTTGATAGGGTGACGCGGATAACTGCGGGAATCGATAAATTTAAGCATACATAACAATTGGGAGTAGTCTATTTTATTCAGTAGTATTTTGACCAGAAAAATTAAATCTATATTGTCTCTTCGTTTTTCAATTGACTTCATACCAAAATTTTCGCGTAGCTTGGACCTCTTTTTCCAGTCTCGTAGAATAGGCAAGATGGTATAAGACTATGAGTTGCATAGCGCGAGGACGCCACACAACCACGCAGTATTCCAATATATTACGGATAAGACAGTTGAAAAGGTAAATCTTGGTCTTAGGCTTGCGAAAACATTTAGAATTACGCAACATAAAACCAAGTGGTTTAGAAGCTTTTTTAACTATGTTATCCATATGGGGAATAAAGGTTTAAAAATTTACGAGGTATGTGCTATGCGTAGGGTAATTAAAGTTCACGAAGTTAGACTTTCCAGTAAATGTAATTTGGGAGCAGATGAGTAAATGTAATGTAATGTAATTTGTAATTTAGAAAAATTCTACATTGAGCAGCATATTATTATCCTTACACCAATTAAGAACTTTATTCAAGTCATTTTGCAGTAATGTTGAATCGGCTAGAGAATCTATAGTGCGGACTATTTTCAAATCATCTGCGAATAGGAAAGGCGTGGAGTGAATGAAGCATAAGGAAGGTCGTTAATAAAGATGTTAGGTAAGAGTGCAGCCACTTAAGAAATAAAAAAAAACGATGATGTCTGGTGAAGCCGTACGGAGGACGGGTCTGAGCAGTTGTGCTTTGATGTGTACCGGGTACGATGCGCCAAATGTTATTGTGTTGGGAGTTTGGTCGTGGAGGGTCTTCAGATCAATCTCCCTTTGGCGCAGCATCGTTGGTCGTGTTGTTGGGTTTAACATTGCATCCCCTCGCTCAACTGCCGTCTTCCTTCCTAATCGCTCAGTTTTTCTGAGTGAATAGGCTCTTAATAAACTAGCGCGCTTTACCATCAACGATCGCATCACTGCTGACCATCAGGCGGAATTGTGGTCAACCGCTAGTTTATAATTTAAAAAAAATGAAATCAACAAAACCTGTTAAAACAAGTTTTTCAATCAGCACTTCATGAGAAACTTTGTTAAAAGCCTTACTGAAATCTGTATATATGCCTGCTGGTTTGAGTCAAGTGAAGCTGCAATAAATTCAACAAAACTATTAAATTACTGCAGGTGGATCTTGTAGGAGTAAAGCCACAAAGTAGATCTATTCCGTGAGCAAAACCATGCTGGTAGTCTGATAGATATTTCTTGAAATAGCTCTGTATGTCAGGACATACTAATGCACCAAAAACCTTGGCAAATGGCGGAAGGATAGATATAGGACTATAGCTTCCTACTAAAACATTAGCACCTAATTTGTGAATCGGTACTATTTTCGCCAGCTTCCATTTTTTAGGGAAAATACCAGTGGTAAGAGATTTGTTAAATATCAACCATAGAGATGGTGCCAGTTGGTCAGAGCAATTTACTATAAAGTTAGGAGGAATTCCATCGCTGCCAGAACCTTTGCATATATCGTAGCATTTGAGACGTTTAGCTACTTTATCCTTGCGAATCTGGATCATGGAAAAGCTGTCGGAGTTACCAAGAAGATTCACAAAGAAAGGTGAAGCTTGAACTGCGCTGGGGGTATGTATAGTAGGACTGTATACTGAAGAAAAGTAGGTGCCGAACATGTTGCACATCTCTTTGCCATTACAGGTTTTGATGACGTCATTTGGCACGGAGGCTGGACAGGCATTATATAGTAACACCCCTTTTCGACTTAACGAAAGACCAAAAAAACTTAGGATTTGTTGTTATTTTCTGTTCAATATTATTTATATAGCAGTTGTAACATACTCTTGCCAATTCATCGCAGCGCATGTTTCAGAAATATATGGAGCCTTGGCCAGCACATTGTACACTTAATGCTAGGTATAGTTACGCTATAGTTAACTGTTTTTAATATTAATTTCCTATATTATGGCTTAGTTTTTATACAGATTCAAATTAACTCGGCCGAGGAGTGAAACACAACTACTAATAAATATGGTGGTCAGTAAAAAGCGAAATAAGATTTTGACAGTGACATTTGATTGACGTGTCATGTACTTAAGGCTATCGTATCTATATTATCTACCATATTACTGCGAAAAAACGGCCCATTAAATAAACACAAACAACTCAAGTCAGCACTCGACACGAACACAACTGGAAAATAGAACTATCAAAGTCGCCAATCAAACGTCATAACCACTGTCATGACTACCTTAATAAAGGGTTAAGAATTTCACTAAAAAAACATTTCAAATAATTAATTAATTATACTTGTATTTTTATTCAAATTAGTTTAGTAGTATTTTTATGAAAATCTTTTATTTTTTTCCTTTTTATCTATATAGCGTACATAGTGGTGGCCCAAAATGAAACATCTCCTTTCGGAGGTAATGCAGTCATCATTTGTTTCGAAGAATAAAAATGACTTCTACTTCAAAAAACAAAATGCACACGAATAAAGGTCCACGACATATTAATCAAGGCCGCCGTGGGTACTTTGCAAAAAAGTTTAGTTATTCTTTCGTAAATCATTTTTATTTATAATGTTTATGTGTATATTTTTCCACTCACAAATAGTTCGACAGTCCAAAAACATATGCAGTGAATTTTGGTTATAACGACGGCAGAAGACCTCTTTAATACCGTTGCTATATCCGGAGGTCTCTATATCCGAAATATTAAAAAGTCGTGTACATATATATTTATTCTTCATTTATTTTATTACTAGCTTTTGGCCCGCGGCTTCGCCCGCGTGGATTTCGGTTATATCGCGCTTTTTAAATTTCCCTCGGGAACATCAAATTTTTCCAGGATAAAAAGTATTACCCTACCCTAAGTAAGTACGTACTAAGTAGTACCCTATTAGTTAAACCGGACTTCTAACTTTACGTCTGTAAAATTTCAAAGCAATCGGTTCCGTAGTTACGGCGTGAAAGTGGAACAAACAAACAAACAAACTCACTTTCCCATTTATAGTATTAATTAGGTATTAGTTACTAACATAGGTTAAGATTATTGTTACTAACACAGTGGATCTCAGTTATCTTAAAAATAAAAATTAATTAAAAAAAATAACAAAAGAAAAAAAAAAACATCCACTAATTTAATTTAATACAAAAACAAGACATAAAATCAATTACCAAATGTAACAAATCAACTAGATTCTAATGAATTATATGCTCTGAGTACGTATACGTCTAAACGTGATATTGTCAAGGAAATTATTATAATCTATTTAGTTGGTTTGATAAGTTTGATAATTTATTTAGCTTGCTTTTATTTAAATTAAATTTGATAATTTGATCAGGTTTTTTTTTCTATCAAATAGTAAATATATATTTTAAGTGGCAAAACTACTACTTCTACTACTCTCCACTAGAGGCAATATTGGCGCTAGTTTTAATACAAAATCTGTTTGCAACAGTGTCCACTACAGTGAGCAATGACGCTAGTAGTACTGCGTAGTTCATCCACTCGTCACCAGTGTGTTTAGCGCTAGTAGTCAAGTAAGTCCTGCAGTGCCATTTCATAACCATTAACCACCGTGAAAACTTAGGTAAAATGAGCGTGTTACATGTCATTCCACTTCAAGTAACTTTTAATTTTTTTAATTATTATTACTAAAGTTTAATACTTTTTGATTATTAAAAAAAATCTAGGTACGCTTATGTAGGTATTTAACATTTAGTGTATTTCCTCGGTGGTATACCATAACATCGGCTGCCGGCAGAAGTTATCACCCACCAGACAAAGTCTTGTCGCCAAGCGATTCGCTGTGTTCTGGCATGATGTCTGGTGAAGCCGTACGGAGGACCTTTCTGAGCGGTTTTGTTGCTATGTGTGCCTGGTACGATGCGCCTAATGTTGTTGTGTCGGGAGTTAGGTCGTGGAGGGTCTCGAGATCAATGTCCATTTGGTTCAGCATCGCTGGTCGCGTTGTTGAGTTTAAAACATTGCACCATCACGCTCAAGTGCTCCTATTCACTCAGTCTTTTTGAGTGAATAGTCAAGAGCCTATTCACTCAAAAAAACATTAATAAGAATTAAACTATCGCACTTTACCATCAATGATTGCATCACGGTTTACCATCAGGCGGAATTGCGGTCAAGCACTAGTTTATAATTATAAAATAAAAGTTTTTATTACATCCTGATTAATTCATTAAACGGAGATGTAAAAAAAAACTTTTCGTGGTCGTTTTTTGATGGAGAGGCCAAGCTTCTCGTTTCTCCAAGATCCCAGAATTGTCACTGATCGCCTAACTAAAGTTTGGGAAGTTGCGAAGTCCGTATGCATGCTAGAACCAGTGTGCACATTTATGATGACCGAGTGAGATTCATGGCTGCGCGGCGGATAGCAATGTTCGTCAGCAGATAAAGGAAATGGCCTTACTTATTATTATTTATTCTAGATTTTCCATAAAATCTAGAATAAGCCACGAATGGAACGGAAAGGCTCAAATATATTAATATTTTATGCACGTAAGTATTACGAGCCCCGAGGTTATAAAATGGTATAATTTCGTACCTACTTGCTGTCGTCGTGTCATTGAAGGCCGAAAGCGCTCAAAGGGAGACGCTTTTTGTATATTTTCCATAAGTTATGGTCGATTGAGTATGCATGATACATCTTTTCCCTCACAATTATTGCAGAATGAATTGACTGTTAAATATATGATTTGACTTAGTTATTCAGCTGCTTTATTCTATCAAGATTATTTAAGTCGGTTGGGTACTTAGGTACTTACAATATGTTATTTATTCAAGTTTTATTTATTTTTAAATTTCTTTGAGAGTATAATGCTTACGCTTTAACGTTATTTATTGGCAGGTCGGTAGGTTCTGAATTACATATGTAGATAAATTCTTATTATTTCTATTTAAGTATTTCGTTTATAATTTAATTCTCGTGCCACTATGTTTGTAACCAAACTCCTCCGAAACAGATTGACCGATTTTCATGAAAATTTATGTGTATTATTATTTTTTATTAATCTGGCACCTACTGAATATACTATATAACTGTACGTTTGAGAATAGGTCGTAAAGTACAACATTTGCCGGGTCAGCTTGTTTTCTATAAAATACTTATGCGCTATACCTACATAGCAAAAATAAAAAAAAAACAAAAAATTTTGGAAAATAGGTATCACCTAACCTCCTACCGGCCTTAACCCTATACCTACCCAATATTTTAGTCTCTCTTGACATCGAGGGGGCGTTTGACAATGCATGGTGGCCTGCTATAAAGTGCAGAATGATTGAGAAGAGGATTCCCGTTAATCTTAGACGTCTTGTCGAGGATTATTTCAGGGACCGGAGCGTAGTCGTGCGCTACGCGGGGAGGACGATGCGGAAGCCTCAGTCCAAGGGCTGTGTCCAAGGCTCCATCGGTGGGCCTCTCTTCTGGAACATGCTGCTGGACCCTCTACTGGACAACCTGGATGCGCTGGGCGCGTACGTGCAGGCGTTCGCGGATGATATCGTGCTGGTGTTCTCTGGGCACACGGCGCTTGGGATCCAGCGGGATGCCAATGCCGCTTTAGCCTGTGTGCACGAGTGGGGTGTCATGAATAAGCTCCACTTCTCCGCCGAGAAGACTCTGGCGATGGTCGTCACGCGGAAGCTTAAGTATGACACTCCGGTCGTGCAGATGGGTGGCGTTGACATCTCGATGGTGACCGAGCTCAAGATCCTCGGAGTCATCGTCGACAGTAAGTTGACCTTCAAGCATATGAAATATGCTTGTTGCAAGGCAACTAACCTGTATAGGAAACTGTCGATGGCTCGGGTGGATTGGGGCTTGTGTCCGGAGATCATCAAGACGATATACACCGCAGTCGTCGAACCGACGATCCTGTACGGCGCGAGCTCCTGGGCGAAAGCCGCCGAGAAGATCTCTGTGCAAAGAACCTTTGCTACCGTTCAAAGGGGCTTTGCACAGAAGATCGCCAAGTCGCATTGTACGGTGTCTCACGCTGTCGGGTCTCCTCCCGCTCGATCTACGAGTGTTGGAGGTCGCCCGGCTGTTTGAGTGCAAACGGGGACGTCCGATTGATGAGCTGGAATCCCGCGAACTGGAGGAGCGTAGGGCCTTTACGGAGGCCCCTCACCCCGCCAGTGAGCCAGATGTTGATTATCAGTGTCTGGAGAATATGCTCCCCGAAACTGTGGCTCAGCTACAGCTCCCCGCTCATCTGATTTACACAGACGGTAGTAAATCGGATGAGGGGGTCGGGGCGGCATATTCATACTGGCGGGATGGGTCCGAGATTCGGACCAAGCGAATGAGGTTGGAGCCGATGTGTACCGTCTTTCAGGCGGAGCTGCTCGCGATAGCCAGGGCTACGGACCTGGTTGTCCTGAGAGGCTTCGACTGCGCGGCGGTGCTCAGCGACTCTCGATCCTCGCTCGACTTGATCCGAAACCCGGAAACGCACCATCCCCTTGCTACCCATATTCGTAAAAATATCAGGGAGCAAGAGGGGAGTGGTAAAGTCCTCCGGTTCTTTTGGGTGAAAGCTCATGTCGGAATCCCCGGCAATGAGCGCGCCGACGAACTGGCTAGGCAGGCGGCGGCCCAGTCCAGGGTCGCCCCAGCGTATGACAGGTGTCCAGTCTCATAGGTCAAGCGACGTTTTAGGGAGGGCACAGTAGCTGTCTGGAACGGGAGGTACACCGGCGGGGCCACGGCTGGGGTCACGCGGATGTTCTTCCCCGATGTGGTGCGCGCGCGCAAGGTCCTGAAAAAAAAAACAAAAAAAAATTGACTGAAACATCCATCGCCGAAATCATGGCAGATAAACACTCCAGGCCGTATATGGAGCGGTTTTGCCTCAAAGTGGCTAAAATAGCAATAGAGAGAAATAGGACGAGGGGCAGCGCAGGCGCGCGACTGCCATCGGCAGGAGTAGTCTAAGCATGATATAGCATAGGAAAATATATAGGAATAAGACTAGCATATAAGAAATGTTGTATAAATTAATGACATATAAAAGAGACAAAAGAAAGATGACAAAAGAATATAGACACGGGAAAAGCGACAGCCAATGCCGCAAAGAAATAAGCGGAAAAAAGAGTATTGGCAGAAAACATAAAACAAAAGAAAGACAAGAATTCTTGCCATGCAAGGAGTGAATTGAAGGCTAATTTAAATAAATGGACTTTTTAAAAAAAAATCAAACCGACTTCAAAAAAAAAAACACAAACGACAAAAACAGACAATAGCAGTACTTACATAACTAAAAAGCGATATAACATTTCGCTTGCAATTTTTGGAAAGACGTTTCTTATTTTCTGCAATACTTTCCAGGTGACGATTTGCCCTCATTCGGGCTGCAGCCTTAGTGGGTCTACCCATGATAATAAAAAAAATTTTAATACCTAATAAGTATTATCAAACTCTTCAAAGTAAGTACGTATTAATAACAATTATAGCTTCCTAAAAAATATGAACGATTCGTCAAACGAACGTATTAATTAGTGACTATATATTAAATAAATTGAAACCCTAACCCTAAGTAAATGAACTAGCATCTATTTTTAGTTCAAAACGCATTAACACAACTAAAAATCGAGAAATAAATGGACTTTTTAAAAAAAAATCAAACCGACTTCAAAAAAAAAAACACAAACGACAAAAACAGACAATAGCAGTACTTACATAACTAAAAAGCGATAAATAACCTAATTTATTCACTTAATGCATATTATATATCTACAATTATTTAAATATTTACAACTTAATACCTAATACTTTAACAAAGTCTTCTTTAACTATTTAAATATTTACAGTTATCACTTATTTTTGGAGTCGGTGCCAGCCTGCAGCCTAGGTAACGTAGTCCGTTAGTATATCTGTGGTGCTGTTTGACTGAGGCGCGCGGCCCCGGGCCGGTAAGCAAACGCAAAACCACACACACCAAGGAGAAGGTGCGCCTGGGGCGCGGGGCGCGGGGTCAGCCGGTTGAGTGTGCCACCCGAACGCGGGCAGACGCGTGAGGGCAGACGTCGTTGACGGTCGCTTCCATTAATAAATTATTTCAGCGCGCTTATGCAATTTCCTATTCTTAGTTTTGCTTTGAATTTTAATGTCGGTCAGTTTTCTTAATTACATTTATTTGTTTGGCTGGCACCGACTTCAAAAATAAGTGATAACTGTAAATATTTAAATAGTTAAAGAAGACTTTGTTAAAAAAGTCCATTTATTTCTCGATTTTTAGTTGTGTTAATGCGTTTTGAACTAAAAATAGATGCTAGTTCATTTACTTAGGGTTAGGGTTTCAATTTATTTAATATATAGTCACTAATTAATACGTTCGTTTGACGAATCGTTCATATTTTTTAGGAAGCTATAATTGTTATTAATACGTACTTACTTTGAAGAGTTTGATAATACTTATTAGGTATTAAAATTTTTTTAATTATCATGGGTAGACCCACTAAGGCTGCAGCCCGAATGAGGGCAAATCGTCACCTGGAAAGTATTGCAGAAAATAAGAAACGTCTTTCCAAAAATTGCAAGCGAAATGTTATATCTCGTTCCCAAGAATCGCCTCTGGCCCGTCAAGTGAGATTATCTCAGATGAGAAGTTATATGCGTTCTCAATTATCGCAAGAATCAACAGAACAACACCAACAACGTTTAGATTTTATTAGAAAACGATTAAGTAATGAAACTCCAATACAGCGTGAACATCGTCTCGCTGTTATTCATGAAAGACTGAGTAATGAAACTCCAGTACAGCGCGAACATCGTCTCGCTGTTATTCATGAAAGACTGAGTAATGAAACTCCAGTACAGCGCGAACATCGTCTCGCTGTTATTCATGAAAGACTGAGTAATGAAACTCCAGTACAGCGCGAACATCGCCTCGCAGTTATTCATGAAAGACTGCGTAATGAAACTCTGGAACAACACGAACATCGTTTCGCTGTTATTAATGAAAGGCTGAGTAATGAATCCCCGCAACAACGCGAACAACGAGTCAATGCTATGCGTGAACGTACTAGGAACGAACTTCCTTACCAACGGACTCAAAGACTAAATTTAATGAGACAACGAAATCTTGAGGTAAGGCGAGTAGAAAATGAGGAGCAAAGAAGAGAACGCTTAGAGAATATGCGGGAAAGTACCCGCAGAATTCGATATATCGGAGAAGATAGTTTCCTATCTACCATTAATGAATTTGCTGATGTTCCATGTGGTGTATGTAGAAAACTATTATATCCGAAGCAGAGATGCCGGCTAGAAACCTCATGTCGACAAGATTTATTGCCTGGTGAGTTGGTAGAAATGAGCAACATTGTAGTATGTTCGCGATGCTCTACTAACCTGAGGAAACGTAAAGTACCTTCCCAAGCGTATTGGAATAAAATGGATGTGGCGCCAATACCACCTGAAATTGATAGTTTGTCAGATGTAGAGCAACGCCTACTTACAAGAATAATTCCATTTCTAAAAATTATTAAAATACAAAATAGGTTCAGCCAAAATTGGTGCAAAGGTCAAGTGGTTTTATTTGCACAAGACATAGTGGAAATTGCTGAGCAATTACCACTTCCACTATGTAGCGCAGGGTTGGTAGTCGTGGTAGAAACACGAGAGAACTTGCAGCAACATAGAGAATTTAATATAGACATGGAAAGAGTGAAGACGGCTTTACAATGGCTATTATTGCATAATAACCTGTACCGCGACGTTATACCAAACTTTGCGAATATGTTAAACTATAATATGTCAGATATAGTACAGGTTGCTGAAATTCAAGTAGGTCGTGGTAATGTCCAAGTACAGTCTGATGAAGGCCAGCAAATGGAACAACAAATTCCACAAAATCAATGCAACAGGTTTGTAAACATAAATGACAACATTTCTGTTTTACGTGGTTCGATTCACCAGGGCAATGACCGATTTGGTATGGACTCTCGTGGTAAGCAGTGCACTGCCGTCGCAGCTGTAGCTTGTGTCGCATTTGAAGTATCAGACCCGATTACATGGACAGTGAGTGATGTCGACTACGTAATGATAGTTGGAGATGCATACTATCGTCAATGCATTTTAGCACGACAAAATCCCGATTCTAGAGAACAAAATACTGAATATTTAGCTACGAGGGAACTTATGCCACGCTTATTGTTCAACAGGAGCTGGGTAAATATAAATGTGCAGAGTAATAGTTCTATTGATGGACATATTGATAGAGATCAGTCTGAGGAAGGGTTCCCGAATTTGCAAAATGCTCTATTAATTTTCTTTAGGGATTACCATTATGGAATTTTCACGTGTAATTCTTTTTCCGTTGCTATTGCACGTCAAAATATATCTGGCAATAATATATATTGGCTATTCGATTCTCATGCTAGGGGGCCAAAAGGTTGTAAAGCGTCATCTGGTGGTACAGGATGCTGCATGCGCTTTGTAAACATACATGATTTATTCGTAATGCTACGTCGTAATTTCAAGATAAATAAAGGTAATCAAAATATTCTTAATATATATTGCATTACGCCTATTTCTATTCTCACAGAAGAGAGAGAAATATTGCAAGAGGTTGCTTCTCAAGTAGCACGCCCCGAATTATTGCATGAACTGTTAAGTAATAATTCACACATCCCTACCATAGTAGAACACGCAGGCATGCAAGAATCACCTACCTTCACGTGTTCTCGTCAAGGTCCGGCCGATATATCCTCTACATATACAGCTAATGATAATCCCATTATTTCCCAATACCCAAATACTTCCTCAGTACTTCGGTCACCTACAAATCATATTCGTAGTATGTCGCCTAATTCCACGTGCCCGCTTCCAGGATCAAATACAAATAATTTAGAAAGACGAGTAATTTTTTCTACTAGTTTACTGTACTCCATTGATGACGACGTACCTAATTTGGATACTGTTATTAACGCTAATAACGAAAATGGATTAGACCATCAAGTCAGAGTTGCTGATATCCAAAGGAAAACAGCACCACCTCTCAATATTGAACGGGAGAAAAGAATGGAAGAACTTTGTTGGTATTTTCTTTACCCTGATGGTAGAAACGGATTTGGTGAAGATCGAGATATATCCATAACTGCACTCGATTATTTCCAAGCGCGAATTATGGGAAATGATAATCGATTTCAAAGAAACGATTATTTGTTTTTTGCATTGTCTGTTGTGGAATATTTTAGAGCCAAAGCAAGCGTTTCGGTCTCGTGTCGAATGAAGCAAGGTGAGCATACACCTCAAGGTCTTGTTGATAATATGCATTTGACAATGAGAAACATAAGAGGATCGGCTGCATACTGGAAAAAATGTTGCGCGGAATTGATAGCCATGGTGCGGAGCCTCGGTCCTCCAACTTGGTTCGTTACATTTTCATGTAACGATCTCAACTGGCCCGACATGATCAAAGCGTTACTCATAGCTGATGGACGTCCTGACGCAATGTCTGACAATGTTGAAAACTTGTCATTTGATGTAAGACTCGGGTTGGTACAAAAATATCCAGTTGTAGTGGCTAGACAGTTTACGCTTAGGGTAAACGCTTTGATAAGATTTCTTAAAATGAATAGTGAATGTTTAGGAGGAGCTATCACAGATTTTTGGTACCGCATTGAGTTCCAAAATAGGGGAAGTCCCCATTTACATATGCTTTTGTGGTGCAACGCTGTACCTAATTTTGATAGTCCTGAAGGGCTTCGAGTAATCGATCAGGTGGTGTCATGCTCACTTAATGGTGATAATGCTGAGCTGGTAAAAAGGTTACAAATTCACAAACATTCCACAACCTGCTATAAAGATCGTAATACTGGTTCGTGTCGTTTTGGATTTCCAAGGCCTATAAGTAACGCAACGGTCTGCTTAGAACCCGATGACGCTCTTCGCAATAATGGCCGTTTTTGTGTACTACAACGAAATACAGAAGAAGTTATGGTTAATAACTATAACTCGGTTCTGCTTAAAATTTGGGGAGCAAACATGGACATACAGCCTTGTGGGAATGTAACAGCTGTTGCTTATTATATTGCCAAGTATGCGAGCAAGTGTGAACCCAATGATTGTGGCGATGTTGTGAGAGAAGCGGTTCAAAAAGCAAAACGTCACAGTAATGATGTATGGAAACAGTTGTTTTCTGTGTCAATGGCTATACTTGGACAACGCTTAGTTAGTGCTCCAGAAGCGGCATACCGTCTCTGTCATTTGCCTATGAAAATGTGTTCAAGGAAAACAGTTTTCGTTAATAGCTGTCGTCCAGAACAACGTTATAGACTTTTGCGATTTTGTGATGACGAAACATCAGTTTTCAACAACATATTTGATCGGTACCAACAAAGACCGAATGAATTAGAGGAGATTAGCTTAGCTGAATTTGCAGTTCGTTACGAAACAGTTTCAAGTGCATTTTGGACAGATGATGACGGTGACATTGAGCTAAGAGACCAGGAAAACGAGAATTCGAGGTACATACGATTACAAGATAATTCGAGGATGCGTATCAGAAACCAAGCAGCAGTTTTACGTACACGATATTACACTATAAATAGTGATCGAGAAGCGTTCTTTTACAATTTAATTGTGTGTCATATCCCCTTTCGCATTGAGAGTGAGCTTATTCAAGAGGGCGAAACAGCTGAAGCATGTTTCTTACGCCGACAATCGGAGCTAAGGCCCCTGCTACATAATTTATCTGTAGAGCAGTTCGCCCATGCTGAACAAATTATACAACAAGCTCTTGTACAAGCAGTAGCCCTCAATGTTGTAAACGAAAATGGCCCTGGAGAAACATCTCATAATATGAATATATATGCCGAGGACCAAATTGATGTCCATAACGATGATTTTATAGAAAATGATCCCACTGCTATGCCTGATGACGTTTTCACAAGTGGAATTAGAAGTCTGAATGTCCAACAAAAAGATTTATTGAAACGGGTGTCAGATTCTATTGAGAGAGACATACGGAGAGATGACAATCAAGAGCCTTTGTTGATGTTTATTACTGGTGGAGCTGGTAGCGGTAAATCTTTTCTATTGAAATTAATTGTTGAGCATATTAACCGCTGCTATGCTCCAACGGTGGATAGTTTGTTAAGACCAAATTTTGTAGAAGTGGCGTCATTGACAGGTGTTGCGGCTCGGCAAATTTCTGGAAGAACCCTTCACTCTGTTTTTTCACTTCCCATCGAAAAAGGCACTACGATGACTTATAGAAAAATGAGTGGACAGCCCTTGGAACGGGAACGGCGTAAGTGGCGTTATATTAAATGGTTAATAATTGACGAGATATCGATGGTATCTTACGAAAATTTGCGTATAATACACTTACGTCTGCAAGAATTCAAAAACAATAATTTACTGTTTGGAGGTGTAAGTGTATTATTATTTGGCGACATTATGCAATTACCACCAGTTAAAGGGCATTGGTGTTTCGATCAACCATCATGGGCAAACGCAGAAATACATTTATGGCAGCAGTTTTCCTTCTGTGAACTCACCATCAATATGCGTCAAAGTAGCGATGAGGAATTTGTTGATTTGTTAAATAATTTGCGGTTTGGAGAACTTACATTCTCACAATTGGAACTTCTATGTGAAAGACGGCGAGTTGAACAGGTTGGTGATTTCGCAGATGGGGCTGCAGTTAGAATTTTCCCAACGATCAAATTGGTGGATGACTACAACTCTAAGATGACAGCTCAACTATTTCAGTCGAGTCGTGTCTATACCTTGCATGCTATCGACGAGTCGCGAGAGGCCGCAACCTATGGAAAACGGCCTCCATGTAACGTTATTCCTGCTGATGTTAATAATTGCGGTGGATTGTTGCACATACTAAAACTGGGCATAGGTTCCAGAGTAATGCTAAGGCGTAACATCTCAGTTACCGAGGGTCTTGTCAACGGTGCAATGGGAATTGTTTGTAAGTTTAGGTGGCCTGCTCTGCGTCGCGATCAGTTAGAATCCGGCGAGTTACCTGATGCAGTTTCTATTAAATTCGACGATGATACTATTGGTACTAGAGTGAAAGATAGTGACGGCTTAGTTGAAATTGCACCAGTATCAGCAACATTTCAAGCAACAAAAGGCTATGGGGATGTGGAAAGAAGAATGCTGCCGTTAATATTGAGCTGGGCTGTAACGGTTCATAAGCTTCAGGGTACCACATTAAATAAAGCGGTAATTGACTTAGGCAAGAAAAATTTTGCTAAAGGTCAAGTGTATGTTGCTTTAAGTCGAGTGAAGACTTTAAACGGTATTGCACTTTGTGATCTAGAACCAAGCAAATTACTTACCAGACCACATGATGAAAAGGCATTACGAGAAATGGAAAGATTAAGACAACTATTGTAAAAATATATGGATTCCTGACCACCCCAGGAGTAGATATACCCTTTTAAGCATACTCATTATTTTTGAGGAATTGTCTCGATTTCATTGATATTTGTGTTAGTTGTTAGAATTTCTCTCGATATCTCTGAAATTTCGTGATTACATCGTAACCATCTCAGGAGTAGTACCTACCCTTATAGCCCATCCAGATTCACAGCGAGACAGACCGAGAACAAACGAGAACGTGAATGTGAGGAGTTTCTCGCCGTCTCGTTCTCGCGTTCGTCTGTTCTCCGATCGGTGTCAGTATTTTTGGCCGTGACAAAGGATTTCTCGGGCGAGAAGAGAGAAGACTACTATATTCACGATTCAGCAATTATATAGTTCATCCAAGTGCCTGCTGCAGTTTCAATTTCGTCAATGTCGTCCATATTGCATAGGAAACAGATCACGAATGAGAAAAATGAGAGTGTTAACAAATTTCTTGTTCTCGCGAGAAGGCCCGGCGAGACTTCTCGGCGAGATTTCTCGCCGTGAGTCTGGATGGAATATAAAAACCCCTCTAGACTCACAGCGAGACGTAACGAGAGACTTTACGCGAGAAGCGAGAAAGCGTCCAAACGCAGCGATGGTCTCACTTCGTGTTTGGCCGTGATCAATAGCGCAGAGGCTTCATTATTCATTATTGTGTGCGTTAGCATATTATAATTTTATAAATATTAAAATAAATAAAAATAAAATACCACAGAGTAGGTACATGCACATGAACACGATCTACGCGTAGTCAGTACGACTACATGCGTTGATCTGAGTTGAGACCGAACGAGAATGTGATACGCTTCTCTTTTCTCACCCGAAACACTCTGACTCGGGCCAAAATACCGCCACCGATCCGAGAATAGGCGACCACGAGAACAAGACGGGCGAGCAATGAATCTCATTCAAGGTGCTCGCGTGTTCTCGGCGTGAATCTGGATGCGCCTTTACAAGTATCCCGTTAGCCCTACATACATTCGATCAACCAATTGCAGTACTGCTCCCAACTCCTAACCGTTGAGGAGTACTGTAGCTTCATCATCAGCACAGCAGCATCAGATGTTGATTCAAGCATACCTCACAAGCAACATGTTAGCCCTACATACTACTAAATAGTTTCCATCGACCAATTGCAGTACTGCCTTCAAACTCCTAACCGTTGAGGAGTACTGTAGCTTCATCATCAGCACAGCACCATCAGATGTTGACACCCTGAAGCATATACCTGAGTAAGATGTGATTACGTAACAAAAACACCATACGAGCATACAATTTTCGGTGATTGCCCTCGATTTCTCCTGGATCCCATCATCAGATCCTGGACTGGTGAAAATGGGACCACCTCAGAAGTAAACTCTATCCATCAAAAAAAATTTTTTTGAAATCCGTCTATAATTGACGAAAATATCGGTGAACATACATAAAAAAAAAAAAAATATTATACATACAGACGAATTGAGAACCTCCTCCTTTTTTGAAGTCGGTTAAAAAAAAAAATTAAAGACTCATAACTATTTTGTTGGTATATGCATTTAAAGCACAAATCAAATCCAACCTTTGTTCAAAGGCATATATTAATCCGTAAACGACTATTTAAATGATAAAAATTGCTGGTCGCTCTGAATAGCTCAAGACTGTTTATGTTCTTTCTACAAAATTAGCTTACTGACACGTTATACGAGTTCATATAACTAGCTAAAATGTGCATAAATATGTGAGCTGTCACTCCCTGGGACTTATATTTAGTTTTACTTATTTACATTTCCATTTTAATGATATTTTATTATTTTTTTCCTTTCCTGGTATTTTGGCGTGGCTAGCTGGGATATGGTAAATAATTTCAATTTATGTTGTGTTCATTACTATACATATGTGGTGTAGCATAAAGTCATGTGTTTTTTTTTAAATGAACAGACAGCTGTGCTGCTGGGGAGTTTGTTCCGCTACTTCTTCTTCCCAGCGAAAGCACTAGAAAGCGGCAAAGGGCGGGCGTTTTGGGAGACTGTCTTATGTAATATTGATGTTCAAAAAGTGCTGATTCTCAGCCTAATTTGAATAAATGGCTTTTAATTTTGATATAAGTACCTATGGTTTTCGGTTGGTAACATAATGATTAGAAAAAAATTCTTTATGATTTATTTTACGATTTTGGATGTGAACGTTTTGTGTGTGATTAACGAAGATAAATTTTGATATAAACATTTTAATTGGAATAATTATTGTGTTAATTAGTTGATGGATGCTGATTTTGTCTTAGATAGAAGGAATTGTTAAATCTTCAAATGGCATCTCCTGCTTCGAATAACCCGCGGCACTTGTTTTTAGAGTTCCGTAGCCAAACGGCAAAAAACGGAACCCTTATAGATTCGTCATCTCTGTCTGTCCGTCCGTATGTCACAGCCATTTTTTTTTCCGAAACTATAAGAGCTATACTGTTGAAACTTGCTAGGTAGATGTATTCTATGAACCGCATTAAGATTTTGATGCAAAAATAAAAAAAAAATAATAATAAATACTGGGGGCTCCCCATATTTAGAACTGAAACCCAAAAAAATTTTTTTCATCAAACACTGACGTGTGGGGTATCTATGGATAGGTCTTCAAAAATGATATTGAGTTTTCTATAATATTTTTTTTCTAAACCGAATAGTTTGCGTGACAGACGCTTCCAAAGTGGAAAAATGTTGGTCCCCTCCCCTCTAACTTCTAAAATAAAAAAATGTAAAATTTTAAAAAATATAAGATGTACATTACTATAAAAACTACCAACGAAAATTGTTTTGAACGAGATCTAGTATACGCTATAGTACGCTTATTACCGCGTAATCTTTCATACAAATAACTTAAATCCTCTAATTTCATAAATCAATGGCACGGAACCCTTTGTGCGTGAGTCCGACCATGGTTTCTCTTTCAACAAACCCGTAAGTCTGACCCAGACGTCAGTCTTCAGATGTACTGACATTTCTTTGAGGTGTGGGAAACAAAACGCGCCATCGAACCGGGTCTGGTTCTTACCGGTCGGCGAGCATACCCACTGCTCGCCGCCCGCTAGTCCGTGCCTATGGTGGCCGGGAGATTGATGTTGTCTCTCGACTAGGGTTTGAAGTTGTCTCCTGCGGCGGCTAGAGGCGTGAGGGCGCTGAGATTTTCGCTCCGTCACGCGTTCCGCCTCCTCCTCTGCCAACATCACTGTTTCGCAGAAAGAGTAACGGCCTGCCATGCACTCTCGCTCTGGACCATAACCTTGACCAAGGCTGGACACGACGTTCTCTCACAAGTTCCACACTCCTTGGTGACCGGGGCAGATGCTGGCCCTGTCCGTCAGATAAGCCTCCACCACTGGTCTGAGATAGGTCGGCATCCGGTGATACCGTAATGCCTCCCTGATGCAACTCCAGGGTGTGCTTTATAAGAGTAGTTACTTAGTTTGGTTTAATCAGTCTATCTATTTAAATTAAATTATGAATATGGATAGATATGATTGTTACAAGCTTAGGAACCCGAGCTGACCAAAAATATACGTCCCAAGATTTGTTCAAACATTTGTAATCGTTCACAGAGTCAAGTGCCTACAATACAACCAACATTGGTACAGCTAGCTATAAAAGTTGATGTCTATAGCAGGTTTGGGTACGTGCGGGGTACTATTTCATAATTCTCGTGATTCTCGTTATGGTTTAGGCGAAAACAGCTTGTTAGTACGGCCACACCACACGATGTGGTTAGGACATGAAATTTATGGTACGATGAAAGATAATGGCGTCGTTCTTGTGCACGGTATAGGTAAGTAGGCTAGGTAGGTACATGTCTAAAAATAATGTCGTCGTTGGAATAGGAAATGGAACAAACGTAAATTATCGCGTGCAGTCGTAAAACGATAAAACTGAAGTATGGCGGCAAGTGCCAGTGAATAAACATTACAATGGCTGGTCCAATTCACCTACTGGGTAATAAACTTGAGTATTTTAAAAAGTAGCCTTCGATAATCATACAGGTTTCAGTTAATTGAAATCAGTAATGTCTATGTTGGTATGATTGTGATTACCGTTGGAAGGCATGGCAAAGTACCTGCTGACATTTTATTTTTATGTTATACTCGTATTAAGGTAACTAATTCAAAGGAAACCATAAAAAATATAATTAATTTAATTAATTTTTTTTTTTTATTTTGGCCTCAGTACCTTCGAAAATTATCTCTCTGTTTCTTTCTAATATATAAATGAAATGTAGCTAGAGGGGGTAAACCGATTTTTCGTTATGTGACGATGTCTATTTTACTACCACCGCAAGCTCTATAAAAGAACTACGTTCCTGAAATACTATAGTGTAAGCACAAGTACATATTGTATACATACATATATTGTACATACTGTAGTCTGTATGTATACTTTAGGTCTTACTGAGCGTTTTAAGAGAACATTAAGTATTATTCTCCATTTTTTTACATACAAGAGGTGAAGTAAATCCTTATTCTATAGGGTGAAAAACGAAATAGTCCGCATTAGTGTTTATGTTACGTTAAAGTAAAATGTCTTCTAAGATAAGACAGTTCTAATTCGGAACAGGAAAAGTCTCTTGGATAATGTAATTTGCCTGAAGCTTTTAGCGTCACATGTAACAATCGTGTATTAGTTGTACGTGAAGGGTGCGTACGCACTTGCCTTCCATTTGATAGAGGGATTCCTTGTTTAACCTTTCTTGCATCCTTATTGTAACACATTACCAATTTCAATCCGAATCATGTTGCTTTATATGTTTTAAAAAACTGTTTGTGCAATAACGTTAAACGCAATGAATGACGTTTAAATGTCAAAAACACTGCAACTACTACTGGATAGTGTTTTAGGCCATCACCCCGTTGATTAAAAGTTATTGTATGTGTGAGAATATTAATGCGATAACGATGGTCGTGTGGAGAATCAACTGTTGCGTTTTTTTTTTTTTATATTAAAATTATAAACTAGCGCTTGACCGCAATCCCGCCTGATGGTAAGCAGTGACGCAGTCGTTGATGGTAAAGCGCACTAGTTTATTAAGAGCCTATTCACTCTAGCCTTGAAGACACTCAAATTGTAGTCCGACGGAAACACCGTCGCTGGCAAACTGTTCCAGTCCCTCGATGTGCGCGGCATAAAGGAGGAGGCGAAACGCTACGTCCGGATCGTAATGGTGGAAACTTGCCGTACGACGGGTCGTCCGATGGTGCAACGGAGATGGGGGAATTAAATCATGCAATTCCTTCGCACACTCTCCAAAATGCATCCTATAGAAGACCGAAAGGCTGGCTACTCTACGCCTGTGCTCTAGGCTTTGGAGACCGGCTCGAGTTAAGTCAGGGTCACCAATCAGCCTCTTCGCCCGCCTCTCCACCACTACACTCCGCGTTTTACCTACTTTTGCGATTTTTTCGTAACAATGTGACAAAGTGAGTTACTATTTCGACTTAGCTTGAATAGAATAGATTAGTCACCATTTCTTATTATAACAATCAATTTAAAAGGCCCGCTTTCAAAACCATCTTTGTTGAAATAAAATAATGGTTGGCATCTGGCGTTAGAGCCGTTCACATTAAGCGGCGCACGAATCATAACAATTCCTACGGGAACCTTGAAACAGTTATTACCTATTCCTTACAAAATTTAATTACTTACCAACCACAGGGCACCTTAAAACCGATTAAACGGTAAAGTTGGGTCTGCTAATTCGTTTTTAAGGCTTATGACATCAATTCTGTTTGATTAAGTAAGTATATTATTGCAGAATTAGTACTGAATTATTTCTGGTTTATAGTTCCTAAAGCAGTGAAGACCTGTGAAATTAATTATTGATGTCTATTTAATAACATTCTTAAAGTAAAATGACTATTACAATTTTTAAGGGATTTGTTTTTTTTTTTAAATAGAAGTAAATAAGTGGTAACCTACATACCAAATAGGTTTATTTTTTTACGCAATAAAAGTTTTATGAACGTCGACTGTAACTTTAGGTTTAGTATCTATACTTGATACAAGCGTTGAATATCAGTTGCCAATGTTGGAGAAAAACAAGATCGTGTATATTTATATACAATCGCCAATCGCGATATTTCAGGAACGGTGATACCTAGAGACAAATTATTATAACCATTATTGTAAAAAAATAAGATACAGATTTGGTCTGACATATTTTTGTGGTAAAACTTACCGTTTTTGAGAAAAACCCAAAACACCTGAAATTTGGACTTTTGATCCTGAATAAATTTCTAAGCTTACATGGGGTTGATGGAGACGTTTAAATTTTTAGTGCTGCCCGCAGCTATCGAACCTTCACCAGGTCATCGGTCCACCTTTTTGGGGGCCTCCCTACACTGCGTCTTCTGGTACTTGGCCGCCGCTCCAGAACCGCCCCATCGGCCATCGGTTCTACGAGTAACGAAGAGCTATGTCTGGACTTTGATTGTCGTTCATTTCTGATTCGATCGCGCAGAGAAACTCCGAGAATAGCTTTTTCCCTTTCCCTTTGTGTGGCCTTGAGCTTTATTATGCGGCCCATTGTAAGCGACAACGTTTCAGTTCCGTATGTCTTCACTAGCAACACACACAGGTCAAAAACTTTAGTCTTGAGACATTGAATTTTTGTTATTGGACCGCTGCTTTTATGTCTAAATTGATCGGACTAGTTCAGCTGCATCTGGTCAGGCTGGACGCTGACGCTAAGTTTGGAATTGGCTAGCAAGGCAACAACGCAATTCTGTTTACTTTTTTTTACCGGTAATTTTGGGACCAAACTGTATGTATGAGCACTACTAGAAATGACACGATTACGCAATTTAAATTCAGTGTCTTAATTTTCATTGATTGTAGCATCAGCATGACGAGTAGGTAGTGGTTGTCTTACGTTAAACTTCAACGCTGTAAATCGTTGAGGAATTCTCTCGACTGCCTTATGTCTATTGTATTTATCATCAGATCTAATGCAGACTTTCATTATAAACTAGGTATATGGGTGCAAAATTTATTTATTTATTTAAACTTTATGCACAAACATTGCACAATGGCTGACTTAATGCCTTAGGCATTTTCTACCAGTCTACCTTGAGGTGATGCAGAGACAAAATATGGTACTTAGGTGCAAATAAATTAAAGTTAAAAGAGAAAAAAAAATATCATAAATATTATAATAAATACATACATACAAAATATAAACAGAAGAGAGAGATAAAAAATATAGATAGAGAAAAATAATAAATTATACAATATGTAAAGAAAACCCTGTCCGATCCGTAAAGGTATTGCTAGGTATCTATAACTGATTCTACTAATGGATACAAAACCGGGCTAAAGTTAAAAAAAGAATCCCCCTAATAAAATTAATATTATTTGGCAAAAAAGAGGTAACTTAATACATGTGCGGTAAACAACCCTTCTACGGGCAGCGGGTGGCAGGGCACGCGGCACGTGGTCGCAACGCTATTCGCTCATAATAATACCGGTGTTGTCACTTTCTTAAAAATTACCAAATTTCGGGGAAGTTGGAATTAATTGGTGGGAAAAAAAGATTATTTCAAAATTCATTAGTATTGTTTCTATGATGATTACGTAAAATTTTATATTATATTTAGTCAAGTGTTTACCTAACCTTTATTATCCTTTTGGGTCGGACAGGGTTTTCTTTACATATTGTATGTGGGATGAATCTGCCAATTTCTTGCGTAAGTATTTAAGTCCAAACACAAGGTAGCTAGGTAGGAGTAGCGGTGGCCTAGTGGTATCGACCGCAACTTACAAGTTCTAGGTCATAGGTTCGAGCCCGCTTTCTTTGTGTATATTAATTCATCACCACTGCTCTCAAAACGGTGAAGGAAAACATCGTAAGGAAACATGTCTTAGAGCCAAAAACTTCGAAGACATGTGGCATCTACCAACCCGTACTGGGCCAGCGTGGTAGATTACGGCCCACTTCCTTTCACCGAGAGGAGGCTGGTGTCTCAATAGTGGGAAATTTATAGACTGACTATGAACAAGGTAGCTACTGTAAACCGTTGTGAAGTTCCCTGAACTGTCCTTCATCTTCATCATGAGACACTTAATGACAATCATAATCCATCTAGGTGTAAAGTTCTTAACAATACAAACACCAATTAATCAACCACAATCGTTGAAAAGTTCCCTCAACAGTCTCTCAGCTCCATCATCAGATCTACTCCAGACCTGCTTTAAAATACCTATTGAAAAGACTTACAAATGCTCTAATCGCCGATACGATTTTTGAACGTTCCCTTGATTTCTCTGCTCTTCTATCATCAAACCCTGATGATCCTTATCATGGGACCATCTTGGAAATATCTTCTTTCCAACAAAAGAAGAATTATCGGAATCGAGTAATAAATGATGAAGTTATGCGCGAACAAATATAAAAAAGCATGTATACGGTCGATTTGAGTAACTTTCTCTTTTTTGAAGTCGGTTAAAAACACAAAGGTTTTGTAAAAAAACAGGTTCTTTTTTTTTAGTTATCGCTGAACTACTTCTACTTTAAGTACCTAATGTAGAATTGTGAGCAGAATTCATACATTCAGTTTGCGCGTCAATGTCTCGGTCACCCTGAAAAGATGAGTAAGTATTATTTCCTTGATAAAAAAGCAATAAATGTGGCGCGTGCCTTTACTGAGTTCAGAAAAGTATTCAACCATTATTTCTTATATGAAAAGTCATAATTCAGGAACTGATACCATTATCACTTCGCGACGTGGATACATTTTATACAAATGGGGGTTTTCCGCAGTAAAAAATGAAAAATTATGTGTGAATATCGATAAACAAACCTACTACCTACAGAAGACAATACATTGAATAATAAAAATGGTTTTGATGTTCCCGGAGATTTCATTTTCCTAAGTGTTATATTTGGATGAAAGTTTATACTTACCGGCTTATACATATATTATGTTCCTAATAAATGCTGGCTAGGAGTAGGGACATCGACTGTTTTCCCATTTTGTACCTATGGGATTATATTAATATAACTCATCCTCGTGTTCTGATAATACTGAGCTGATTTTGTTAAAATGTGTATGTAAACTAATATAAGTATATAATTGTTATAAATAATTTTCAGGATTACCTACAGAATTTGGCACTTATTTAGATCTCATTTCTTTTGTCGGTGAAGTGGGCAACCGGTCATCTGAAATGGGTTAGGTTTTTGATCAATTTTGTCAGTCAGTGATAAAAACAACGATTTTTGGACTTCATTATCTAAATAACCATTCGAGCTATGTCTACAAAATTTAGAATACTTGTTAATCTAGGGAATCTCAAAATACATAAACCAAATTTGGTGCGTCTCAGTTAAATAGATTTTGATTAGGACTTGGTCAAAAGTGGCTACAAATGGTTCGTGTTAAACATACACACGGTGCTGCTTTACGAACTTGGACATGGCTGACAAACTAGCCGCGTGTCTAATATAACTTTTACCTACCTCTTTAAATACTAAGTCCTACAGTGCCATTTCGTAATCATCAATCGCCGTGAAAAGTTAGGTAAAATGAGCTTGTTAGATGTCATTCCAACTAATGCTATGGGATTAAGACTATTGACACTTCAAGTAACTTTTCTCGGTGAAATTTTTAAAGAATAGATATATCGTTTTATGTTACGCATCCTTAAGAAGTTTCTCAAAAGGTGAAACTTTAAAACTCAAAGTATTCAGGAAGGGTCCACCAAGGACCCAGGAAGAATTGTTCAGACGCACGCATCCCGTCACTCGAGACGGGACGGTGTATTGGAACCCCGACTGTCCTGTACAGGTCCTTCCCGCCTTGCGCCGCCGCCTTGTTTGTCCGTCTGCTCGTGTTAGTTCTCCCAACTGGGACGTGCAATGACACAATACGTGACTTCGCACCCGAGCAGCTAGTCCCAGAGTAAATTTGCAGCCGCATCAGCATTATGCCTAGCTGACCTCACGCTCTGCACCAAGCTCCAACTCCTTCCTTTTTCTGTGCCATTTGTGGGCGAATGACCGCAGTCTCCGGAAGCCCTCCGCGTCCGCTACCAGGTCTTGGTGGTAAACCGGACCAATCACGTGTCTGGACCAGTCTGACAACATGGCCTCTCGCTCTTCCTCATAGAGGGTGCAGTCCCACAGGACATGGTCCCGAGTTTCATCCGCCAGCCCACAGTAACATACGGCAACGTCGGATACCGACATTGCGTGTAGCCGGCTTCTGAAACTCCCATGTCCTGTTAGCATCTGTGATGTGACATATTCCGGTTCCACCCACCCCAGCGCCAGACGCAGAGCCACGTCCGGAAAGAAGGAGTACAGCTCCCTACCGTCCCCGGAAGAAGCCCACCGCTCCTGCCACAGGGCAACGACCTCCGCTCTCACCCTCTTGATCGCCTCCCTGCGCTCCATGCCAAACATTCCGGAACACTCCTGCGCGATTCGTCCTGCACGACAAACCTCCAGGTCGGCCGGCAGCACACCCGCCAGCACGGGCAGTGCCGCGGTACTCACTGACCTATAGGCCTTCGACAGCAGCACCAGTGCCGGGCGTTGCGTGCAGAGCAGCGTACTCCGCACGGGACGGTGTATTGTGGAATGACGGATTCATCCCTTGGGACTCAGGTGTCCTCGTGCATCAAAGTGCAGTAAATAACTATTAGATTGAAGAGACCGCGCGACTGAAGAGGCTGCGCGAATGAACAAAGATGGCGTCTGAGCGTCTGGTGATATTATTGCGGCTGGACAGGCCTCGTCGGCCTTTGGACCATACGGAGAACACCTATAAGTATTTTATTATGTGTCATATATATAATTATATCACACTGATAGGGTTTATTACACAACACTCATACACGGGAGTTTCCTATCAACCAGGAAATTTATAAAGGTAAATCAGATTCCCTTATTAATTATAGGCACAGGGTGGGGCCCACATTAATCTATTTAGCTTTAGTGGGCAGCGGGCCTCTTAAGCGGTTTATTATAAACAATTTTGTGGTAGCAAGAGTGTGGGTCTCTTGGCTGCCTCACCATACATTTTACACGCGGAATCGGACCGTATACAAGTACGGGTATTTCTTTTACAATAACATACATTTTTACTCTAGATAATGGAATTTATTATCGTACCCAACACAAAGTTTAATACTTATTGATTTATTAAAAAAACCCTACAGCTTTTGTATTTAACATTTAGTGTATTTCCTCGTTGGTAGACCATAACATCGGCTGCCGGCAGAAGTTAGCACCCACCAGACAAAGTCTTGCCGCCAAGCCATTAGTCGTGTTCTGGCATGATGTCTGGTGAAGCCGTATGGACATAGTATAAAGAACGAAACTATGAACGGTCTGGAGTGAAAAAAACTACATATATTTTTTTATGAATCATGAATAAGCCGACGAAAAATTCCACCACTGGGGGGTTCAGAATCTTGTACTGGATCCACGGTACTCGTTTGTGCGTCGATGTCAGATAGAGCCTTTATAAAAAAAACAACTCAGTCAAAATGTAAGTAAGCGATTAATTTGTTAAAAATGGTATAACAAAACGCAACTGACAGCATAATTAAAAAAAGTCTCACCGGTTGAGCATTTGTTTAAAGCAAGGAATATAAATACTTTCTGCCAGTTTAAAGTATCTAATAAAAAGTCACAAAGCAAACATCAACTTCAAAACTTCTAAAATTGTGTTGCTGTGCCATTATCTTCAATAAAAATACCATGCCGCGACCAAGATGATCAAATCTTTCTCGACAAAGCCATAGTGCAAGATTAAATCGAAACATTTCGAATGAAAGCACTGAAGAAGAGCGAGAAATTGCAAGTGAAGAGCGCCGCCTTAGTATGGCTCGACTTCGTGCTTCTCACTCATAAAAGCAAAGAGAGGCAGCCCGTGAAACTGCTCCGCTGACAATACGAAATCGGCGAGCAAACCTCAGAGATCAACAGCTAGATAATTTACGAAGCACAAGAAGAAATTCATCATTTCTTTCACAAGGTGCTACACAATAAATGACAAATAAAGAATCATAGAATAATTATATTTTTTTTATTTACAGTGATCCTAATTTAGAAAGTAAAAAATGTGATCATGTGATATTGTGTTTAAGGCGGAACAAAGTTCGCCGGGTCAGCTAGTAAATCTGATAAAATAAAGATAGGACTTTTGATAAATTTAATAAGTTAGAAAATACTATAAATAATAGATAGTAAGTGAATAAACAATTTATAATTAGTTCTGAGAGGAACTTTCTAACTTAACAAAAAAAAAAAAAAAAATCGCTATTACGATTGACAAAAATTACGTCTGCTACTAACTACTAAGGAGCCGGCCCTATTTCATAGATGTACCCGCCCCTTTTCGCACCGCTGCAATTATAGACATACACTATGGACCAGGCGTACGCGTATAATCTGCAGTATTTGTTTTTGGTTTGAAAAGAGTGAGAGAGATGGCTTATGCTTTCGGTCTAGCACTATCTCTTTCCTCATAGATGATTGATGATTTTGAGAGTGATAAAGATAGACGAAACTTCGAAGAATGTCCATGCTGACAATACGACAATAAATTAAACATGATGTACCTCAACAAATTCTCAGTGTACACAGAAAAAATCATATAAATATATGCATTAGTTTAGTTACAGGAAATTATTTTTCATTTTTCACATTTTCTAGACGATGTAGTACATGTTGATAAGGAAGCGCTTGTTTACAGGTTATTGACCACCGCATAGAGCGGTCAAACTTTAATAATAATGGCACGAAAAAAGCTAGTCTATACAGGACCGCGTGGTCGCCGGTCGGAGGTCAGTGAACCAATATTTTAAAGGACGTTTTATTTCGCTTCCAATTTTATGCGTCGTATTATCAGCACCACTCTGTATAGTATCGCGAATTTTTTTGTAGATATTGATATATGTATTCTTTAATATTGTACGGACGAAAGCAAGTCAAGCCACCCGAAACTATCGGATATTCCCAATCAACCTTGAGCCTTATGCTATAGCCATAAAATTAAAGATCTAACAAAGAATAGTGACAGATTGTAGTACCTAGCTTGATGTGCTGTAGTCTGTACAACATACTTTTGTTCTATCATCAATAGTTTCCGCATCACATGCGACTATGTTACTCAGGGTAAATGTATCTTTCCAATGGAGAAAGAATTTTTGAAATCGGCGTTTTTGAGTTTCCTCTTTATAATAATATTAATGTAGATATTAAACCAATTTGGTATCAATTCTTAGAGTATTTCACTGAGTTGAAACCCTTCCGATGACATTTGATACCATCCAAAGAAGTCATACTTACCCTTGATATGGCTTAAGCCTATTTTGTGAGGGTATGGGCCAAAATCAACCATATGGGCCTAATGCGGGTTAGTAGACCATGCATATGACATAAAATTCACCGCTACATATTTGTATACTTGAAATATTCATCATCATCATCATTAACCTTTTAATCGTCCCACTGCTGGGCACAGGTCTCCTGTCATACAGAGAAGGATTGAGCGGAATTACCACGCTTGGCACTTGAAATATTAATTATGTATAAATATTATCAGTGGCAAAACGTTTCAAAATCTATGATTATATTTCTGTAACTACCAAACCGAAAGAAATGATCAACATTTCACCTCGGATATATAAGTATTACAAAGAATTGGAGTTTAATTAAATGTGAAGGAACAACTTATTTCCAGTCTGTGCACATAACTACATACAACATGTGTACATACAAGAGAATTGTGTAGACTGGATCGAGCGATTACTTCAAGCAATCAATTTTGTCTGCGAAGTAATTACTAATTCCAGACACGCTCAGTATAGGTCTGAAATAAGTCCGTTTTACTGTAACTAGTTTATTAGGAGACAAGAATATTTAAGTCTCCTAAACCTGAATCACAAGTCGTCCCAAATTTTCAAGCGTTTTGTGTTATATTTTTTTTTAGCGTAGTATTAGCGTGAAAAGTAAAATGAGTTTTCAAAGTTTTGCCCTTTGATAACGACGTATAATTTCGGTAAATTACCCATGGGCACAATATTACGGTGAGTAACACAACAGCTCAGTCATTTTGATGCAGTCGACCTCGATTTCTGACACCAATTATTAAAAGTAAAAAATAGTCAAGTACTTGTGGAAACGCATGTGTTTGATAAAGATAATTTCATTTTGCAAACATGGTTAAGTGTAAACGATGACAAAAAAAAAATATATGACAGATATGCCATATATAGGTATATGCCATATTTTATTTACCCTGTAGACATGTTTTTTTTTTTAAACATTCTATTTACATGTGCAACATTTGTTGATGGAGTGTACTCGGAATAAAGATGAACGGGAGCTATACATAAGCGAATTTAACTTAAATAAATTGGATATGGGTTTAATACAATCCATTTAGTTAGTACCATCATCAGTAATCACAAAAAAGTTGTGTTGTTTAGTAACGATTCTATATATTATATGTATCTTCTCTGCATGAGAGGAGACCTGTGCCCAGCAGTGGGACGGTAAAAAGATTGATGATGATGAAGAAGAAGATATAATAGTATGAATAGCTCTTTTTTTTTTAATTAGTTTATTATATTTTTCTTATTCGATTTTATACTGTATTTAGTGAGTAAGATCAGTGTAAAGGGTACGATGGGGCTGACATATCCCCAGAATAAAATCAGATAAAAAAAAATCGACTTAAAACTAGAAAATACAGTTCAAAAAATGCTATATAATAATATAATGTTCAAAACAACATTATCCTAATTTAAAAATACTTATATTATAGTAGGTGCCGCCGCCGCTCCCGCGCCTCACCGACCGGTTGGTACCACCGCAAACGCGACGTCCCGCAATTTTCAAATCTGTAATATCTTCGAAAATATTCATTTAAATGAAATGCTTTAAAGGGCAGTATAGATCTATATTAAATCAACAATGTATTTAAAGTATTGAATTGGATAAGGATTAATGCTGTATTAGTTAAAATCGCTTCGAAAATTAGCCAGTATGTGTCGTAAAAAGTAAATAAAAAAAAATGTCATTGTGGGATACCCATAAGAGATAGACATATACCGCCGCGGACTGTAGACCTTTTCAATGTGTACAATATAGTACAATATTTTTATAAAGGGTGTATCTGACATCGACGCACAAACGAGTACCATGGATCCAGTACATGATTCTGAACCCCCCAGTGGTGGTATTTATCGTCGGCCTTTTCCTGATTAAAAAAAAAACAGGCTGTTTTAATCACTTTAAACCGTTCATAATTTCTATACTTTTATAACCCGATAAGATTTTAAAGGAAAATTAATTAATTCGCTAATTACACAAAAAAGCGCAATGTGAACAAAACTCGAAAAACTATCCTATCAGCTGATTTAATAGAGTTCACATCAGGGGTCAACGTCATACCCACAAACGAGCACGGCGGCACGCTTGCAATGTTGAAAGGCCGAGCTGACACATTTTTTTTAAACACTGTGATTTCTGTAACCGCTCATTAACGATATAAATGATTATCATAATTTTATTATTGGCATGCTGTGTAGCCTTTTCGCGAAGTTTGCGTTACAATATCAGATACACCCTGTATATCTCGTTTAGCCTGCATTTCACTGCAAACGTGGAATAAATTAATTATTTACGACACCCACATTAGAAACCTCAAAAATAATAGTATTTCTCCACTATTTAATGGATGTTGTTAAACATATAATCCTTCCTCTTGAATCACTCTATCTATTAAAAAACCGCATCAAAATCCGTTGCGTAGTTTTAAAGATTTAATCATACATAGGGACATAGGGAAAGAGAAAGCGACTTTGTTTTATACTATGTATTGATGATTTTACCACTAAAAACCTTAGGAGTAATTTTTTAAATAATTTTAGCGGAAGCTCTTTCCATCTCTTTGGCAACTTATTATAAATAACTGGAGCCATGCAGTAGACACTTTTGCGCATCAGTGCTGCCTTAGCTGGCAAGCAATTAGCAAGCTATTGTCGCGTCTATCGCAGAGAAAAACGTGAGCTATATGTCTGAAACGACTCGGATTTGCCTTCACAAAGACAGCTGCTTCTAGTAATAGACTAAATAATGTCAATACCTTACATTTTTTAAAGTATGGTTCACAACTATCAGTGGGTTTCATTTTAAACATCGCTCGAATACATCTTGTTTGCGCCGCGATTTCGCGATTTCTTTTTCAGTAGAGTTTCCCCAAAATATGATCGAAAACCCTAAATGTGATTCTGCTATGCCATAATATGCAGTAAGAAGAGCATTCGTGGTAACGCATTATAAATACGTTTAATGACTTTTTACCCACAGTAGGTGCTGTTGTAGTAGGTACATATCTACACAGGTGTATTGCGTGTAACATTATATTAAACTCATACAACGTTAGATTTTCTTCGGTTTTTTAGAAACGAACGTATATACATCAGCGTGGCTACTGGCTATACTATCTACTATCGCTGGTTCTTTCAAACAAAGGTGAAGGTTGAAGGTGGTACCAACAAACTCACTTTCCGAAGTATAATATTAGTAAGGATATATTTGGTGTACACATACAAATATTCCAGTAATCTCCCTTGGGAACTTGATGTTTTTTTAGGACCAAAAGTAGCCTATGTTACTCTCCATCTTTTCAACTAACTGTATGCCAAAAATCAGGTCGATTGATTGCTTAGATACGGCGTGAAGGAAGGACAAACAAACAAACAAACACACTTTCACATTTATAATATTAATATAGTATAGTATGGATAACTGGTGCCATGTGAAATACACTTTTATACATTAAGGCAGTATTCGTTTTTGGAATACACAGGCGACTTTCGTCTCTTTGGGTCCGATTAAAAGCTACAGATGCCAAAGTAAATAAATGAGGATTTTGTTTAACGAAAGCTGCTACTTCAAATACATATAGTGACGGTAGTGGTAGAATGCTGTGCTTCTTAAAGAAAGACACACAGCTCTCTGTTGACTTTAAACCAAACATAGCTCGAATGCAACGTTTCTGTGCTTTAAATGCAATATCTTTGTCGGTGGAATTCCCCAAAAAAATTAGGCCATATCTGAGAACAGATGCCACCAGCCCATGATACGCAATTATAAGGGCACCGGAGTTTATTTTATCAGCAGATTTACTAACTCGTTTGCATAGTTGGTGAATATGGTAGTCTTAATTAATTTGATTTCCCAATATATTAAAAATCTTTATTAATTATCCCATTATGTACCTCCTTTTTTCATATATTCATAAACTAGTGCCTAACTGCAATCCTGCCTGATGGTAACCAGTGATGCAATCGATGATGGTAAAGCTTGCTAGTTTATTAAGCCTATTTATTCACTTTAAAAACTTAGTAAATAGGAAGGATGACGGCAGTTGAGCGAGGTGATGCATTGTTAAAACCAGCAATACGACCAACGATGCTGCGCCAGAGGGAGATTGATCTGGAGACCCTCCATGGCCGAGCTCCCGACGCAACAACATTTGGCGCATCGTACCCGGCACACATCGCAACACAACCGCTCAGACAAGTCCTCCGTACGGCTTCACCAGACATCATGCCGAAACACGACGAATCGCTTGGCGGCAAGACTTTGTCTGATGGGTGGTAACTTCTGCCGGCAGCCGATATATGGTCTACCACCGAATCTAGTGGCAGATGTTTAGATTTTTTGATTTAGATTTGTATACATCCTCATCGGAGTTTCAAAAATTAACGCATTCAAACAAATAAATACCTATATGACTATGTACTCGTATCTGTATGTGGGAATGGGCGGGCACATTGCTCGTAGAACCGATGGTCGATGGGGCAGTAAGGTTCTGAAGTGGCGGCCACGTACCGGAAGACACAGCGTAGGGAGGTCGCTAACAAGGTGGACCGATGACCTGATGAAGGTCGCGGAAAGCCGATGGATGCGGGCAGCACGAGACCGGTCTTTGTGGAAAGACTTGAGGAGACCTTTGTCCAGCATTGGACTCTACTCGTATCTATATCGAATCCCAGCGTTGTGTCGGCAACTTCCTCCTAAGCTTATTATATATAATTATTAGCGGACCCGGCGAATATTTGTTCCGCCTTAAAGGCAATCAATCAAATCAAATAATCACATCTTTTACATTTTAAATTAGGATCACTGTAAATAAAAAAAATATAATTATTCCATCATTCTTTATTTGTCATTTATTTATAGCACCTTGTGAAAGAGTTGATGAATTTCTTCTTGTGCTTCGTAAATTATCTAGCTGTTGATCTCTGAGCTTTGCTCGCCGATTTCGCATTGTCAGCGGAGCAGTTTCACGGGCTGCCTCCCTTTGCTCTTGTGAGTGAGACGCACGAAGTCGAGCCATACTAAGGCGGCGCTCTTCACGTGCAATTTCTCGCTTTTCTATAGTGCTTTCATTCAAAATGTTTCGATTTACTCTTGCATTATGGCTTTGTCTTTGTCGAAGATTTGATCGTCTTGGTCGCGGCATGGTATTTTTATTAATGATAAATGGCACAGCAAATATTAGAAATTATGAAGTTGAAGTTTGCTTTGTGACTTTTTATTAAAAACTTTAAACTGGCAGGATTATTTATATTCCTTGCTTTAAACGAATGCATCAACCGGTGAGAGTTTTTTTTAAAATATGCTCAGCTGTAGACGTGGTCGTTATTTCACGTAACTGGTTACAATAACCAGCGACGCGATGTGTAACTGAATCACTAGTTACGAGTCAAATTAAAACGTACTTAGTTATTTTTGTAAATGCGTTATTTCATACCCACGTTATGCCGTAGCGGGTAGCCGTATCGTGCATCACACCGGCGACGCGCGCCACCTTTTTTAACAAATTAACCGCTTACTTACATTTTGATTGAGTTGTTTTGTTATATATTCCATGTCAGTTGCGTTTTGTTATACCACGTTTTATGTCAAGTCACACGGGAACGACAGGAACGGGTTCTTTGCTACCTCAATATTCAGCCAAATCGGTTCAGCTGTTCTTGAGTTATAAATAGTGTAAACTAACATGACTTTCTACATCAAAACATGCAACAAACAAAAAATATCGTTGTATATAAACAGCGATATTTTTTGCATACACGAAACCTGAATATAGTTTGTTCAGAATAAGCAACTGAACCGTTTGCAATCATTTTTACACCTTGTTATATTTTGTCCCAAATACATTTAGAAATTGTTGCAGTGTAGTTACCGAGCGCGTCACGCAGCTTACGATACACCACAGTACTTGCGCACGAGCTGACGCTAGAAGTCAACGCACCGCACTAGCTCGCCCCAGCGGATCTTTGACCATATTTTTGTTGGGACAACCAAGTAGAATAGCAAGCTTATAACTTTGTAATTTTTCAATGAAAAATTACAAAGTTATAAGCTTGCTATTCAAAAAGATATAATGAAAAATTTTCATTATATCTTTTTGAAATTTTTAGTACATAGATTCTTTACTTAAAAATACTGGACACCTTTTTCGAATTTCGCATAAACAATAAATAATGTATATAGAATAGATAGATAATACATTGAACAAGTTTTGTTTTGCCTACTTTGTGGAGGTTCAAGGTACCAGGGTAGCACAATAGTGTAGGACAAGTCGAAACAATGAAGCTCATTCATTCATCATTAAATCAATGGAAGAAGTTTTGTTTTGCCTACTTTGTGGAGGTTCAAGGTACCAGGGTAGCACAAAAGTCTAGGAGAACTCGAAACAATGTAAAATGAAACTGTAAAACTAGACAAGATGTATTAAGGGTTTGATAGTTGGTTTTGCAAATAATGGATATATAAGATTTGGGATCCTGCAGAATCGAAAGTTTTGTATTCAAGGGATGTGACTTTTAATAACAGTGTAAAGTTAGTGATCTGTATTTTTTTAAGGCGTAACAAAAGTGTAAAAGTTAGTGATATTTATAAAATTGAAGGAGGTTATATAAAGACAACATTTTTATATAGGGATTTGAAGTTTGTAGTTTTAGTTAGGATGTTTTTATATTAGAGTTGAAGTTTTAGATAGTGTGTTTTTATAATAGAGTTGAAGTTATAAATGGGGTGTTTTTATAATATTAGGATGTATATGGGGTGTATTTATAATAGTTTTGAAGTTATAGATAGGGAGATTGTTGAACTTATAGATAGGGAGATTGTTGAAGCTATAGATAGTGAGTTGAAGCTATAGATAGTGAGTTGAAGCTATAGATAGTGAGTTGAAGCTATAGATAGTGAGTTGAAGCTATAGATAGAGAGTTGAAGCTATAGATAGGGAGTTTGTTGAAGCTATAGTTAGTGAGTTGAAGCTATAGATAGTGAGTTGAAGCTATAGATAGTGAGTTGAAGTTGTAGAAGTTGAATTGAAGTTTTATATGAGTTGTTTTGTATTGAGGGGGTTACAGGTTATATATAGGCTGTTTTAAGTTATGTATTGAAGTTATATATAGGCTGTTTGAAAGTTATGTCTTGGAGTTGATACAGATGATTAAAATTTTATTTTGAAACAATATAAAATTCAGAGGGAATGTTGAGGTTGAAATTCAATATTGTCTCTGGCTGATTATTTTTAAAAAGAAAATAAATTCAAGTTTAGAAGTCAGATACGACAGAAAGGAGAAAAATGTTTTGTAGAAATAGTAGGTAAAAATGTTGTCACAAAGAATGGTTTGAATATATATATAAAAGAAATTATAAGATGTGATTTGTATAACTTTTTTATAGAGTCTTGTTTTTTCAACATAGAATAAAGGAAGAATGAATTATATTTGATTTATTTTTGTGAAGCTTTTACTACAGGATCCCAAGAGGTACTGCATCCTATTTATTTCACATAACAACAGAATATGCCTAGGAAAAAAGGATCTCAACTTTCTAAAAGTTGCTCCCAAGCGAGATTAGCAAAAATACAACGTATTGGAGAACCGACTTCTAAAAATTTATATCGTCACGCATATCAGAGAGTGTCGCAATCACCGGCAACAAAATCGAGCGCCGCACGTTCGCAACACATTACTGAAAAAGTGAAAGAATCTCACGAAAACGGGCAAACGAACCTAGCGCCGAACGTTCGCAACACTTAGATCGCACACATTTATTATGCTCATCAGAACCGTATCCAAATCGGACCAGTGAATAAGATTTGTACTAAATGTTTTCCCAAGAAATGCACTGATAAAGTGAGTGATATGTGCTGCGTATCTGGGAAAGAACAAAAAAAAAAAAAATCTTATGTCCACCCGTGCAAAGCCGGGACGGGCCGCTAGTAATAAAAAAAAAAAAAAAAAAAAATTCAAATAATAACAAACGTGTTGCGGATCTACGGCGGTCAATAACTATTCGTCACGTTAATTAATAACATGCAAAAACTGTTCCGTAAACCCTTCCAATAGGTTTTCATATATCTTCCAAAACTTGGTATGTATATATATATACATACTCGTTCCATTACACGTTGTGTAACATGTACGTACGAGAGTAGCACCCTAATCGCGTAATGCATTATTACTAACAATTGAAATCATTTTGAAGCAGACTGCTGATCCATTGCTTCATATGTTTACTCAACAGCGTAAATAACACAATGAATGTTATTGAACTGTCAAAATGACACGCATTGCTACTGATAGTGTGTTACGCAATTACCCTGCTGGTCAAGCTACCCGAAACTGTCAAATGCTTTAGCCATAAAGTTGAAGATGAGAATGCCGGTTTTTGTATGGAAACCTGTAGCAATTGCTTGTAGATTAAATAACCATATTTAGCCAGCTTATTGTTTAATATTACCATTGGAATTAAGCGTTTTTGTTTTCGAATTCGCAGTACTAAGATTTTCCCTCAACTCAACGGACAAAAAGGACAAAAACAACCAGCAGCAAATCAAATTAACAATACAAACACGAACGATTCAAAAGCGACGATAGTGCGTTTCATGAGGTTTCATCAAATAGTTTCTTTGCCCTCATGTTGGCATTCATGTCTTTCAATAACGTAAACAAGGTAGACTACTCTGTGTCTCTCTTTCACACACTAATTTGCAATAGTGCCAACATGACGGCAAAGGAATTATTTGATGAAACGCACAGGAACGAGAACGAGGTTTTGTGAGGAGGTTGACATTTGACAGTTGTTTAGGAGTGTTGCTATCTCGATTCAAAATGTCTATAATCGGTGTCGCCTAAAAAATAATCGATTAATAAATAAATTGATTATTCAGTCTGAAATTAAGTTTAGTACTTAGCCAAATCGATGATATACAGTTGTACAACGAAAACGGTCTTTATTTTGAGCAAGAAAAGCGCGCGCAAGAGGCGTAGTGGTTAAAACACCAGCCTCTCCAGTATGAGTGCGCGGGTTCGATTCCAGGTCAGGCAAGTACCAATGTAACTTTTCTAAAATTATATGTGCTTTCTAAGTATATCTTGGACACCAATGACTGAAGGTGAAGGAAAAAATCTTGAGGAAACCTGGACTTTAAGTCTGAAATCGCCAACCCGCATTGAGCAAGTGTGGTGATTACGCTCAATCCTTCTCTGTATGAGAGGTGACCTGTGCTCAGCAGTGGGACGATAAAAAGGTTGATGATGAAGCGCGCTCTCATGGTCGACATGCATAACTTGATGAGCGGCTATGTGTACCGTGTGTGTGTATTTCTATTCAGAAATCACAAAAAACAGATTTTTTAATTCACATCTGTGCCTCCTAACGAATGTAAAATCATTTTAATCGTTTAAGCAATAGTTCTGTGATCGATTTCTCTTAACGATTTTATGTTGCTTGGAATCGTTTTTTTTTGTGCTGGCAATGGCATCAATCAAATTCTTAACTACCGGAAATGCATTTGAAAGTCAAGAACTTGGGCTATCGAACTTTTTTTAGAACATTTCGTAAACGTGGCTTTAGTAATGATTCATATTTTGTTAATTTTAGTTAAAAAGTGTTTAAGGGAAATATATTTTTTATAAGCGTTTGGTACAGGTTTCGGCATTCTCCTTTGACAGATTATAGTTACTTAATGTGCTGTTTTCCATACCAGAAATGGGCATTGTCATTATTTTTCACTCATAGCGACTACCAGTAGTAATTAATTGCTACCATTTTATAAATATTCAACATACCCTATAATACTTTTTAACTCATAGCGAATGACACGGACATATTCTGTTGTTCTCCTAGTGAATTCACAAAGAATGCCAACTTTTTTTATATGAAAAACAAAAATGCTTTGTTTATAATCAGGTATCCTGTAATTATAAGTTAGTATAGTCTATGCATTTCATGAGCGCGCGCCAATTGTTCTAATTTAAACCTTATATCAATGATCATAAAAATCACATGACGCGCGCTCGTGACTTGCAACAACTATATTACCGCCTTTATTGCACTGAGGTAATGGTAAGAAGATGAATATATTTTTATTTTTACAGACACTACGGTCCATCGACTTGAATATCTTTCTCCACGGGACCAACATTGTGATCGCAAATTATCACTATACCTTTCTTATTTTATAAGTCATGAATAATGTTTTCTCCTTTTCTCTTGTTAGTATCTAAGAAAGCAACTAACTAAACAAGATAATGTGGAAGCTTAACATATTAGTTTAGTTAAGGCCTATAGCAAAGTGTCAAGTGACGACGTGACAGCGGCCTTATCAAAAACAATGACCCATGTCTTGTCTATTACGGTCTGAGGAGCAACGGCTTATAGTGCCTACTGTTGATCCTCACGTCACAATATAATTTTGAAGTAGCAACGTGTCTCAGATATATAATTTCGAAGTAAAATATTGTCGAATTACAAAATGCCGGAGTAGAGTACATCGATATTTTCCAAATGTATGGATAGCATTGCTAATATTATTAACTATACCTGTAACAGTTGCTAGTGGGGAGCGGAGTTTTTCAAAGCTGAAGCTGATAAAAACCTATCTTCGATCAACAATATTTCAGTCTAGATTGACGAACTTAGCAACTTTGTCAATTAAAAATGAAATTGCTGAAGACATTGACTTTGATAACCTTATAAAAGAGTTCGCTGATAGAAAGGCCAGAAAAGTAAAATTTTATTAGTTTTTTCTATAACTTTATTCTTTTTAATAAACGGTTATTTTTTATATTAAATAATTAATCCTTTAATAAATGGTTATTTCACTATATGCTTTCCCTTTTTTCGTATGGCTTTTAATTGCAGTTGGAGGGCGCCGTAGAAATCTCGCCCAGGGCGCTGGTACAGTTAAAACCGGCACTGGATATTGACTCATGTCAAACTAGAAGAAGAATGTCGTCGAAGTTGTCATTCATCATTTCCTTGTTAAGTCGTGTAGAAAAAACACTTCGTCTTCTATAGTTGTGTCGGACTTAAGATATTCAAACTAAATTGTCGAAATGAAGACGTATCGGAGTGCCACAGTGTCGAATTAAAATCTTGTCGTATTATGGTTTGTGGAAATTCTGTCGGGTAGTTGCTTATTAAGTTTTCTAAGGAAAACTTAATAAGCCTTTTTCACAATTTAGAAGACTATGTTAACTAATGCCCGTGACTTCGTTAGAGTAAAATTTCTCGTTTTAATATAAATTATGTATATATAATATACAGGCTGTATCTGACATCGTAACGCAAACTTCACGAGAAAGCTACACCGCATGCCACTAATAAAATTATGATAGTCATTTATATCGTTAATGAGAGGTTACAAAAATAACAGTGTTTAAAAAATGTGTCGACTCGGCCTTTGAACGTTGCAAGCGTGCCGCCGCGCGTGTTTGTGGGTATTACGTTGACCCCTGATGTGAACTCTATTAAATTAGCTGATAGGATAGTTCTTCGAGTTTTGTTCACATTGCGCTTTTTTGTGTAATTAGCGAATTAATTAATTTTCCTTTAAAATCTTATTGGGTTATAAAAGTATAGAAATTATGAACGGTTTAAAGTGATTAAAACAGCCTATTTTTTTTTAATCAGGAAAAGGCCGACGATAAATTCCACGACTGGGGGGTTCAGAATCATGTACTGGATCTATGGTACTCGTTTGTGCGTCGATGTCAGAGACACCCTTTATATGCCAACTGCTTAACTACCTAAGATGTTCTCAGAGATAGCAGCGGGGTGTGATGACGCGATGCTAGAGCTTAGTGATTTGTCAACTGTGAAAAGTATCACCTCTTCCGCGCTGCGTTGCTACCTAAGGCAATATCTCAGTTAAGCGATCGGCCTTATAGCTGACTTGGCGAACTGCGCACCGCCTTAGAAAATGTAATAATAAAAAATATATGTTCAGACGATTTTCCAATATTATATTTGTAGTTTTGCTCGAGACGGAGACAAATTAAAGATCAAATGAATCTCTTGAGCCATTTTTGAACCAACTCGATTTTGTTTTATTTACATTGTTGATATTCGGCAATATTACATAAAAATCATTATTAAACTATTAGTTCGGTTGATTACTCCTAATACTCGTACATGGTTGGTCCTAATATCACACAATTTTCTAAAATTCTGTTTCAAACTATCTGCGTCTTACATTCACATTCGTATAGTCGTTTTTACATGAAAGAGTAACAAATATTCAGCCATCCATAATAATTCGCATTTATAATATTAGTAGAATAGGAAATTTCTTGTTCCATCTATAGTAAAGTTAGTAGTTAGTAGTATAAGATTCCTACTGGACTACTATAGATGGAATAGGAAATTTATCAAGTACCCAATCTGAGTTGTAATAAGAAGAGACCGTAAAGGAACTATAGGCTATAGAAAGCAAGTAAATAGCCCTCAATTAGGGTAGATGAGCTTCCCCAATAATGATTCGATTTTATTTGTCGACTATAAATCCTAACGGCTATCACTGTAGGCCTAATCTTTATTTCATTCGACGGAAATAAAACAAAACTACCGCGGTCGGATTGTCGATCTATTTCGGTCTAATGTAGCCTTGGGGAGACTTGCACGACGTTTGAATGCCTCACATAATGAGTGATGCTACCTTGCTATATAATCTATTTAGATATATGATATTTTTAAAATCTGAATTGTCACTAATGAGACTCAAGTAATTACTTTATCTATTGTTACAGTATATATTTAATCTTGCTAACAAACGAGAGATTAACGGATTTTAACTCATCTTGCGTATTCATCTCACCCTAACTTGAGGAACGAAGACTTGGTCATTTGGAAAACTTCAAAAGTCCGCACTTGGGGTCTGCTAACAGGCAGTCCGAAACAAAAATGGCGGATGCTTGTCGAACAAACTCTGATATTCATTCAACATGAATATGCAAAAAACACCATTTAGCGGATCTCAAACAGTAAGAAGCGATTTCACTACAGGCTCAGCAAGTGATGACGAGATGAACTAGAATTTTCCTTAAAGGATTGGCTCACAATGGATTTAGAAATGTGGAAAGAGGGATAGGAGGCTTTTGGCCTGCGGTGGTACCACACAGGCGTATAATAAAATTAAATAGTTGTTAGAGAATACATTCAATTGATGGTCTCAATAGTGTATCTATGTAGTTGAGTCTTTGTGTGCTTTGTCCAGCGGTATTCGTAAAGTCTAAATTAAATCTATTTAGGTATAACTTTGAAGGCGAAACGTCATAATTCTGAGATACGCGCCAATACACACAAGACGGCATTTTATACAAAAAGTTTTTTAGATATGGCACTCATCATTTATAACACACCAAAGCCTATAAGAGAAAAACACGAACTAAAGGCTTTAAAAATGATTTTTTATGATTTCCCAGCTCAAAAGGTTTGTTCTATTAATGAATACCTAGAAGATATTGAAAGATAATGCGTTAAATGTGTCCGTTGTTGTTACTACTATAAAATTTTAGTTGTGTTCGATATTTATAAATATGTTTCTTTAACTCGTTGGTAAATAAGTTAGTTGTATGCAATATCATTAAGTTTGTTTCAGAATATTAAAAGTATCATTAGTTATAAGCTTACCTGGAAGGTAACGATCTCCTCAGTGACCGACAGTACGGGTTTCGACGCAATCGGTCAACTTGGGGCCTACTAGTGTATGCCACCCACTTGTGGGGCGAGGCTATCGAGAAAAATGGGTAAGCGATTGCCGTCTCCCTTGATGTCTCGATGGCCTACGACCGGGTATGGCACGCTGGCCTTTTGAGTAAGCTTTCAGCATATGGCATTTTCGCTGGCCTGACTGGCTGGGTAAAAGACTTCCTGACTGAGCGATCCCTCCGAGTTGTTGTCGACGGATGCTCATCGGAGCCCATGTCGACCAATGCCGGTGTTCCTCAGGGGCAGATCGTTAATATGTAGCAGGAATAGATATTCCTGCTGCATATTAACGATCTGCTGATGCCCGGTATCTATGGGTATGCAGTTGACGGCACAGTTGTGGAGAGATACCTGCCGGAAGCTCAGGCTAGTAAGGAATCAATCCGGTCTGAAAGAGAGGCTATTGTAGAGCGTACGAGTGCTGCACTACAGGTAGTCTTCGAATGGGGCAAAGCCAATCTTGTAGCGTTCAATGCCGCCAAAACACAGGCGTGTCGTTTCACCGCCAAAAGGAGCCCGTTCACCTTGGCTCCTACTTTTCAGAATATATCCTTGGAGTGCACCGACCGACTTCAGATTTTGGGACACAAGAAAAAACAACAACAATGAATTTATTTATCACATGCCAGCTGGCCGCGTCAAAATACCAGCAAAGCAAATTCAGCACAGGTATTTATTTTATTTATTTTTTTCTCATTATAACACCCATTTTTATACTTACCTATGTTTCACAAATATTAAACTTTGACTTTGTTTTGAGGAACTGAAACTTAAAAACTAAACAGACAGATTAACATAACCAGCTAATGATTTTCTAGCTGTTGGGATACCTAGGCCTCCTGTGACAGAGAGTAAGCCGTAATTTTCTACGCGGACCCAGTGTGCATTGATAGAAGATTTTAAAACATTTGAAGTTTTAAAAATGTTGGTTTTAGAAAATGTCCTTTTCCTTCCCCGATTCGAGAGAAAGTGATGAAATAATTTACACAAAGTGAAGCGCCTGTTTTGGTTCGATACCACGGCTTACAATTATTCATAATTCACGGACGCTGGGCTACTACCCACCATTGCTCTTAGACTTATTTACTTACAATATTTCAACAAAGCATACAACAAAGTATGGTTACCTAGGTACGAAAGTATACAAACGTTTAAATCAAATAACGTGAAAATTAAATAGCGTTTAATTTAATTTATTTAGTACAAGGATTGTCCCCTATTTATTTGGCATATTATTGTGGGACGTCAGACGTGGCAATCATTATTGTCAATCCCTAGCATCACTAGGACACACTGTGGAGTAAAGTTATGTAAAATTTATTCCACAGTTTAAGTTCATTTCACAGCCCGTACACTTCACTCAAGTTGCGTTTTCTTTATTTGGGTTTTAATAAAGGTCTTCTAGATTATTATTGCTATAGTGTTAAGAACGGCCGCTTAAATTTCTCTAAGCTGTTAATGGACATACTGTTAAGTTTCAAGTTAAAGTATCTTCACTTAATAGTTGAAGCCTTCCTAAAATATTCAGGTTTAAGATCATTGAATTATGAAAGTCAAATATTTAGGTCGGTTCAATGTAACTTAAAATACTATATAATTTTATGACTTACAATAATCCAGTTTTAAGGTAAGTATACAGAACAGAAAAACAACGACTAAGAATTAATGAGGGACGCACAGGAAAGTTGAGTAATTGAGTGTACCGTGGTAAAACTCAAATCGAAAATCTTATAGAATCTGTTTGTTTTCCGTGTGACTTACGGATGATTTTCTACAGGCCACAAATAAATTGAACCAATAAATTAGCAGACAGAGAAACCGTCGTTTTCTCCTAATTCAAAGGTTCAATTCCAATCCATCCAGTCCAGTAGACTGAACTGGAAAACACGTAAAAAACATGCATGTAGGTATTGTACGTAGGTACCTAACATTCTGCTAAAATAGCAACACTAATTTAGTGCACTAGTATGGTTAGTGGTCAGTAATCACAAAAATTAAAACAATAATAATATTTTAATATGAAAACTAACACCTGCATTACTCGCCGATACAGGACTCTCTCTTTTTCCTTCAATTCGCCGACTCTTTGCACGTTAATCGTTTTAATTTCATTAAAGCGATGTTATGATCCGTGATTCTCCTATAAATGACCCTTGAGGTAACGGTTCCTACAAGATACTATTATAGAAATTAAAACGAGTTCTTAAAACGAAAATGCGAATCATATATTTTAAGCTAATGTTTAAAATAAGAAGTTCTGAATAGTATAGGAAAAGATCGAATGAATTGTGATGTTAGTCGGTTCGCTCATTGTAGATTTGGCTTTCTTCGGGAAAGTAACCGGTCTTTTATTTTACAATTTTTGACTGAAGGTTTATATTTTATTTCTTACTTTTCTTTGTAAGTGTACGTTTTACAAACTTTAGTATTTTTGTAAGAGGAATATAATCTCAAGTGTCATTAAGTGGTTTCGCGTTATAAGACATCTAAGTGAGGATTGACTAAGGTGCATCACCCACGCGAAGGGCGCAGATAACATTATGTGATTTTTACTTGACAAATTCAGTAAAAATGAGCTTACACGCGGAGATATTGGTGCCGCTTCTCGCACCCCTTCGTGTGGCGTGTTGTAGTGTGCGATTCGCTTAGCTTACTCAAAGAAAGAACACCTATTGTAGGTATGATTGCAATATATACATTACTTTAGCCGTATAATATCATATTGTAATAAAATATCATATATGTAATAAAAATAAGCACCTTTATATACCCTTTATAATATTAGTATGGATTATGATGATGATGTTATGGAGGCAGCTGAGCGAATACTTATGTGACTTCAACAACCCATTTTTGGACCTTATGCATATTCATTACTAGCAGCCGCCAGCGACTTCGTTCGCGTGGTGTTAGTTATGCTCTGCTCCTATTGGTTGCAGCGTGATGTTATATAGCCTAAAACCTTTCTGGATTAATGGGCTATCCAACGCAAAAAGAATTTTTCAAATCGGACCAGTAGTTCCTGAGATTAGCGCGTTCAAACAAATAAACAAACAAATTCTTCAGCTTTATATATTAGTGTAGATAAGGATTATGATTTTTTCCAACTGTTTTGGGCTCGGCTTCCAGTCCAACTAGTACCCTGATTGCGTAACATACTAGTACTATCAGCTGGAATGATTTCGTAGAAAATTGTTAATCCATTGCTCCAAATGTTCGAAAACGTGTCTGCTCAATAACGTAAATAACGCAATGAATGTTGTTGAACTGTCAAAATGAAGCCCATTGCTACTGATAGTGTAATACGCAATTACCCTGCTGATTCTGAGTACCAGTATTTTACATGGAGGAACTGCTTATCTCTTCTCTATTATTGATTTTTCGACCATATGAATATGCACCATATAGGATAAGAGATAAGTCTTTATTTGCCTCAAACATGGTATAATGATTATGTGTTTATCTAGGTATATTATTATGATTAGCAATATTCATCAAAGTAATTCGATTGATTGTGTGTTACGGGATTACGGTTACAGGTCAACTCAAATCTATGTGGTTCTTTTCCAAAAGACTTATCTACATGGGTAGATAAGTGTCTGAAATAGTCTTTTCCAGGTTGTGCTGTGACTTAGATCATGTAAGGAATGATCCTTACATGATCTAAAGTCACAGCATAATCTGGAATTTATAAGAGGCCTCTCAGTTGTTTATGACGTTTTTTCTCAGAGTAGTTGGCTCTTTCAACGAGTCGGATTTGTTTATGGTGTTCGGGTTCATTTTTCAACCAGGGGCCCTATTACCATGTCTATATAACGGTATTATTATACTTAGTAATCTTACTCTGCCTTTCCGTACCATGACGTCCGAAGTTTATTACAGTCTTGAAACAAAGTTGTTTTCATAGCATTAATGCTGGCGTCCCATCTAAAAGTTTATTGAATTCGTACCACGACGTGACTTTTGACAGTGAGAATTATTTTTCTGACGTCATATTTAACAATCTTTATAACAGTTACTCGGACGTAATGGACAGTTCACGAGTATTCTTTTATAGGAAGTTTTTATTATTCTATGGCAGGTAGTGCCAGATTTATATATTTTTTAAAATTATAATCTCATTTTTTCCGCCGTTTATTTTGTTAAGACGACAGCATATCAAGCTATTATGTACTTTTTCGACTATATCGCTATAGATTTAAGACTCAAGGTTGATTGGAAATATTTGACAGTTTCGGGTTGCTTCACCTGCTGTCGTCAGTACATACCTTTCTAAAATAATAAATCTCTATTTGTAATAGAGAAGGAAAAGTTAAATAAACAAATGAATTGGTCATTAAGAAAGAGGGCTTCTGCTTCTATGTAGAGATTTTTTTTGAGACAATGAAGATTTTTGATATTTTCTGACGCGTTTTGAAGAGCTAAAACTCCCCAAAACAATTTCATTAGTAAGTTTTCATTACGTGTTCATTCTGAAATAATCTCTGAAGCTGGAGGGTATAGTAGCTTCTTAATTCGTTGCTTTGTCCATAATTCTTTTTCTTTTAGGTTGTTCCTGGTTTTTCTTTTTTTTTTTTTATAAATTATAAACTAGCGCTGACTGCAATCCCGCCTGATGATAAGCAGTGATGCGATCGTCGATGGTAAAGCGCGCTAGTTATTACTTTAGTGTGCTCATCTCAAATACTTTTTCTTCGAAATAGTTAAAGTTTTCTTGTTCTGCTATTGTAAACTTTACTAGAGATCCATAGAGATCAGATATCGCAAATACATATATCTACAGATGAACTCTGAATCTAAACACTTACTTTATTTAACCTTTCTAAAATAGCATACCAAAATACGACCTTGAAAGCAGTTTCAAAATTTTCTAATTTGATGTGAATTCCTTTTGCTGGGACAGGTTTCTCTGTACTGACATTTTCATTCATGAAGTAATTACCTACATTTAAAAGTGTAATTACTTCATCCCAGGAATCTCTTAGATATTCACAAGCATTTGATCTAGCTGACCAAAGAGTGAGGTTCACTCACTTAAATGTCTTTCCTCTTCCTATGTCATTCGTTATTTTTTTCCACATCAGTTGACTTCACGAAAAAAGTATAGGTATATCTCCTTTAGCAATATAAACAAGTGGCAGGCATCTGTACCAGACTCTACAGCGGAAAACAAATATAGCAATTTGTAAATGTTTGACATGGTAGAAGCATCATAATATAGAATACGGTAATCTTTGAGATTAATGTTTAACTTTCCAGCTCTATAGTAAAGGCATCAAACATTTCTTGAGTTTTGTATCCTACAGAAGGCAAACATTTAATAAATCTCCCACATGATTCTTTGTTATCTAAAACATGTCCAACAACAAGTGTTAGTTGTTCTATATGTGCTGTAAAATTCATAACCAAAGAAAAGTATGTACATTCCTTTTTTTTTTTATCTCATCACTGATGTATATTAGTACTTTTTCAGCCATAAAAAGTTTCTGACCTTTTTTTGTTTTGTATGTCATCAAATGACCTCTATCGTTCTGGGTGGAGCGGAAGGGCGTGTCAAACTTTTACTGACTATAACCCACCTGTGTTCTTTCACTTGCCTGTGCGACAGCTAGGGCTACGGGTTCTTTTTTCTCCCAGGAGGCATCGGTCCTCGTGGACCCCGTCACGGTAAGCATCTTTGAGGTGCGCGTGAAACACAACGCGCCGTCGACCCGGGCCCGGTTCTTCCCACGAGTGATGGGCAGCTCGCCGCGCGCAAGCCCGCGCCTACGTTGGCCGGGAGTCCAATGTCGTCTACCGACCAGGGATCTCCTGCAGCGGCTTGAGGCGTGATTGCGCTGGGATTCTCGCTCCCTCACGCGCTCCGCCTTCTCCTTTGCCAGCATCATTGCTTCGCAGAAGGAGGTGACGGCCTGCCATGCACTCTCGCTCCGGACCATGACCTGGACCAGGATCGGACGCGAGAGATCGCCGCCGATCGCCATGAGTCAAACTCTGCTATTCATTCTTGAAGCATAATGTAATTTCCATTGTGCTGGGTATCAAATTTTTAATTGCTTCCTCGCGCTCGTGTGTTCCTAATTGCGTCGCGGGTTCGATTCCCGCACGGAACAAATATTTGTGTGACCTACAAGTAGTTGTTCCGAGTCTGGTTGTTTGTGTATGTGAGTTTTTATAACCCACCTATGGTACATGAGAATTTACAAACAATAAAAAAAAAAAGAAATTCTCCAGGAGCTAATCCTTTTATTACAGCAACAAATCTCTTTTTATTTTTTTATCCAGTTTTTGTTCCAAGAAACTTATTTGTTAAGTTAGGCAATTAAGGAAGATTAGAAAATGAATTTATCACTCGCGTGATATATATTTCTATACGAATAATTTTCTATAGGGATTTATTTAAAGTATAAAAAACCTTGAAAAAACCAGTAAACTTAATTGTCTTTTGTCGTCTGAAATTTACCGCCCCTCAGACGCTGCCACCCCTAGGCCGCGGCCTATTTATAAATCCAGGACTACTAATCCAGGACAGGAAGTTTCATACAATTCAGATAGTATAATAGCTACACTATGTCCCCTGAAAAGTTCGCGTGACCGAATGTGAAACGTCTGGATTGTTTTCAGTATTGGAAATCAGTATAAGGCAATTGGCCATAACTCCGCAATATTATCGCCTTCAGGGTGGCGGACTGTGGCGATATCTTATTTGATAAAGTAAGAATGTTTTATTGGACCCCGGTCTACATACAACACTGTCGGGAGGTTCTACGACAATTTTATTGTACTTTATACCGTTCTTGAGACCAATCAATACTTGAATATAGTGTAACATTAGGGGTATATGTAACGTTGCTTGGGTTTACAAGTTTATAAAAAGTTAATAACTTTCAGAGTTTAGATTTATTTTTATATTCTATTATCACTATATTTATCCTTATGACAATAAGCCTTATAGCGGAGACATGAAACAGGGTCCCTGACGCCTTCTTTCCGTGGGGGTAGTAAGAAACTACAGAAGAAACAGAAATTAATAAAGCATGAATAAAAGAAGAAGTAAAGAAAAGGAGAAGATATGGTTCGTTTAGGTGTATTTTCATGTACCTATAAATATATATAATAAAAGTACATCTACACAGTACAACTTATAGTACAACAAAATAATTATGTATAGACATATTATGTTGATAGCTGTAGCGTAGTATTATACTGTTTTAGCCATCATCGTTTCCTTTGTAGAATTGTAAAACTAATGTATTCAGAAAAAAAATACTAATGCTAAAACCTCAAGCATATGGTGACCACAGCTGTGTCCGGCAGTAAAACTAAAGGACATCCTTTTTAGGTCGACTCATAACTTACTAACTTATACGCTTCAAGAGAAATAGTATTTTTTTTTAAACTAGCGCTTCACCGCAATCCCGCCTGATGGTAAGCAGTGACGTAATCGATGATGGTCAAGAGCACTAGTTTATTAATAGCCTCTAGCTCTGAAGGCACTCAAATTGTAGTAAACACCGCCGCTGGCAAATTGTTTTTCAGTCCCTCGATGTACGCGGTATGAAAGACGCGGCGAAACGCTTCGTCCGAATTGTAGTGGTGTTAACGACGTAAGGGTGGAAACTCGCCGTGCCCGTCGCGACGGGTCGTCCGATGGTGGAACGGAGATGGGGGAACTAAATCATGCAATTCCTTCGCACACTCACTAAAATGAATCCTATAGAATACCGTAGTATATAATCTTTACGGTGTTCAGATTTTTTATAAATAACCAGCTTAAAAAATAACTAGTTTTAGGTTTTACTTGTCAATTTATTTCGAGCAACGAGTCATTTTCCAGGCCCACCAGTAAATTTTTCGGGCTTCACAAAATTTTAAATTTTTGATTTTTTTTTATAATGCCAATAATTCAATTTGAACCTGAACAAAGTTACTTTCATTTCACAATCTAATTGTTTCGACATTCCTATCCGCTAGGAATATTGGTTGGAATTTAATTTCCTATGAGTTGAGTGGATCGTTCTTTGGCCAAAAAATTAGCATTGCCACTTAGCGAAATAATGCTGCCAGTCTTTTGGGTAAGTTTCCGAATGATAGCGATGTGGTCGAGTACTCCGACGCTTTAGTGTCCTTCTGTTTTTGTCTTTTGATTTAGTATCTAATCACATGATCACAGGGCTGGCCTATGTTTTTCGCTCAAGAATTTGAATTGCCACACAATGTGGCAATACTGCCAGCCTTTTGGGCACGTTTCCTTTTGCCAAATATGTTGATAAGTTGACGTTCTTTGATTATTTCCCTTTTTTGAATACTTGTGCATATAATTATATTATCTGACTTAATTAGTAAGGCTAGTTAGTTAATGTATTTTCAAACTATCCAATTAATTCTGGGATGAAATCAAAAAGCTTTTTTTTAAACAAACTGAATCGTAGCGATGGGCCCACTGTGGGTTATAGTGACAAAACTTTTGAGTTTTGTACACAGACTGAGAACGTCATTAGATATACCGAGTTTAATGTACTATCGTTTCTACCTTGCTTAAGCATTTTAATTTAGATAAGTTAACAGCATCCCGGCCTCACCCGCTTACCGACAATCCCGTGGGAATATCATCATGAAAAGTTGCCTATGTGTTAATTCTGGCCAACTATCTAATAACTATCTGTGTGCCAAATTTCATCCAAATCCGTTGAGTAGTTTTTGCGTGAAAGATAACACACTTCCATTCATCCTAACACACTTTTGCGTTCATAATGTTTGTAAATAGGGTATCATAGATATTGTAGACACAGCCCTATCGGCTGGTCCACAAATTCAGGGTCGCTGAGCGTACTGTGGAGCGAGCTATGCTCGAAGTCACTTTAAAGAGTTTAAAGGATAAAGTCAGATATGAATTTATCCGGAGAAAAACTGGAATTATTGACATAGCTAACAAAATAAGCAAACTAAATTGGCGAAGCTATGGCTAATCCGCGTTACATACGTAGCTTAGCCATAGATTTGATCCTGTAAAACCAGTTCCAGACAGTGGCCATGTTTTGTGGTGAGTGGGACAGGGTTGTTTCAGGAGGTTCCTGTTCCGTATTAGGCGTGAGGAAACGCCAGGGTGTCACCATTGTGTGGATCGCCCTGAGGACACGGTGGATTATACAGTGGAGGTCTGCCCGGCTTGGACAGAGCAGCGCCGTGTCCTCGTGGCGGCGATCGGCGGCGATCTCTCGCGTCCGACCCTGGTCCAGGTCACGGTCCGGAGCAGTGATGCTGGCAAAGGGGGAGGCGGAGCGCATGAGGGAGCGGAAATCCCAGCACCCTCACGCCACTAGCCGCAGCAGGAGACGTCCTGGATGGGAGACAACATTGAACTCTGCGCAGCTCGCAGTAAGGACTAGGCCCGAGTCGACGGCGCGGTGATCCACGCGCGCCTCAAAGAGATGTCAGCACATTGTGACTGGATCCACGAAGACCGACGCCTCCTGGGTCAGGGTTTCGGGTTAGTTAAAAAAGAAACCGTGGCCCTGGCGCACAGGCAAGTGAAGAAACACGGCTAGGTTTTAGTCAGTAAAAGTCTGACACGTCCTTCCGCTCCGCCCAGAGCGGGATTTCCCATCCCAAACAAAAAAAAAAGTAGAGACCGCATATTTGCGCTGGTGCAGTGTGGTGCGCCCCCCACCTAGATGAACCGACGACCTCCAGCAGTGGACTGTGGAAATTTTTAATGGTGCTTTTCTGATTCGATCGATTGGATGGCAGCAAAAGAATAATATTTTCTAGTTCAATATTATTACAGCAAACAAACCGTTTTAAGGGCCACATATCAAGCTTACAAACAAGTTAGTAATTAGAATATACTGCCAACTGACAGGCATTCACTCTGTGATGGACGAGCGATTAATATTTCCGTAGGCACCGAAATTACAATGTCTTTTTAAATATTTCTGTGGACTTCGCTCGTGATTTATGTCAAGAATTTGTTAGATTAGGATCAGTCTTAGCCCAGTCATATTAGGGCTTTCACCTCGGAATGAAAGATAATAAGCTGCAAATTGGTATGAACCTTTGTTTTGTCATTCTAAATGTTGTCTCAAAAGTCACAATCGTTATCGTGTCCGCGTCTCAAGATATTCAAGGTCAAAGGTCACAAAAATCGGTTTTTCGCGAATATCTGGCTTCCTATCGGTTAAATGAGATTTGCATTTATTATAAAAGTTGTAGGCTATAAAATTTCCTACAACTTTTGTTTAAACTTTTTTTTCATACGACCAACCGTTTTGAAGGTAGAGCGCGAAGAGTGCACATCGTACAGTCATATACGGCCTAATGCAAGGTCAAGCGTGAGTTATGGTTATCAGTACGTTATAAAGTCAATTATTTACTTGGAAATTATAATTATTAAACAATGCCCATTATTTATGTACTAACTATTAATTATTTATATTTAATTAAAGTAAGTAACTTGATTATTTATATATAATTATCATTTCATTTTTACACGCATTCAGTGGCTGTGACACGACTTCTGCGCTATTTAAAAAAGGAAAAAGAACTGTTACTAGAGCATTGGAAAAAATCCTGATTTAGATAAACTGGTGGAAGTATTTCAACAAGAAAACTGCCCAAAACAAACATTATTAGAAAATGGAGTGCGCATCTTGTTGGCATTATATGTATAATGCTCCAAAATCTGAGGACAACATTGATCATTTCCGCTACACGCAATTCATCAAATTTACAAAACTAAATAAACCTGTACAACTGTCAACACTTCCACCAACAAGTGTAGCAGCTCATCAACACATAAAACGTGTCTATTACAAGATTCAAACGTGGTTAGGGAAGGACTTAGAACCTCAAGAATGGGGCTGGATGCTTGAAAATGAAATCCTGGAGCCCATACGAACGTTATTACCTCCAGCACCAGCCGAACTACAAAACGTAATATTTTGCAATTGCAAAAATGGTTGTGGTTCCCGCTGTGGATGCAAAAAATCAGGGCTACAATGTTCTTTAGCTTGCGTCCAGTGCAACGGACAAGCGTGCCTCAACGCTTCACTGTATCCAAGTAATCCCGATGAAGAAAATACATATGATCCCGATATTCTGGAAGGTTTGGAGATGAACATGACAGATAATGAGGATGATGACAATGAATCGAACATTTTTGAGCGACAAGAAGAAGAAGACGACGAAGAAGAAGAAGATAATTAGCTTCCCTTTCCAATTTCATTACAATTAAAATCAACAAAGATACTTTTGATATTTGAACTCACATTTTGATAAATGTATATTATGCCGTATTAAATAATAATTAAAAATATGTGTAAAATATATATCTACTCTTACTATCATTTTAACTTAAAATAAAACTAAAATATATAATCCAGAATTAATAATATTTTATACTTAAATAGTTAAATATGAATAATTATATATAAATAATCAAGTTACTTACTTTAATTAAATATAAATAATTAATAGTTAGTACATAAATAATGGGCATTGTTTAATAATTATAATTTCCAAGTAAATAATTGACTTTATAACGTACTGATAACCATAACTCACGCTTGACCTTGCATTAGGCCGTATATGACTGTACGATGTGCACTCTTCGCGCTCTACCTTCAAAACGGTTGGTCGTATGAAAAAAAAGTTTAAACAAAAGTTGTAGGAAATTTTATAGCCTACAACTTTTATAATAAATGCAAATCTCATTTAACCGATAGGAAGCCAGATATTCGCGAAAAACCGATTTTTGTGACCTTTGACCTTGAATATCTTGAGACGCGGACACGATAACGATTGTGACTTTTGAGACAACATTTAGAATGACAAAACAAAGGTTCATACCAATTTGCAGCTTATTATCTTTCATTCCGAGGTTGACCCCTTTTTTTACCTAATATGACTGGGCTACTTTAGTTTAAATATGAACGAGGGAGAGATTTGATGTAAAAGACATTAATGTATGTTTGATGAAACTGACACACAATGTACGTGGTTATTGACAAGCAATTCATGATAACTGCAAAACCTGTTCAAATCCTGTATTTTACAAAATGTGTATCCGTCGGAACTACCTACATACATTGAAAAGTAAGTAAATTTGAAAATCGAGAATTTTAGCCTTCTGACGGCAGTTTAGGGTATTTATTCTTAGCCCCACACCCTAGTGTCACCCTAGTATCCTAATATACTCCTGTATTGTGACAGTTATAAAAAAAAATATTTAAGTGACACACTTCGTAAAAGTGGTTATGAAAGTGTATAAAACATCTGTTGGTAGTCAATTTGATAAACATTTTTATTTAATGGGCTATCATAATATTTAACATTCAACAAGATAATTTTTGATACATTTCATGACAGGCACAACAAATCGATGGCTCCCAGTTCCCGGCGGCCTTGATATCCCTGGCCAAGGAATCTCCGGGTTACGGCAGGAGGCCAAACCCAAGACTAACTGACCCTAGCAACATTCAACGGACGCACGCTGCGGCTCGAAGCCCACCTCAAGCAGTTAGAGGAGAATCTGAAGTACATAAGATGGCATATCCTGGGATTATCCGAAATCCGAAGAGAAGGGAGGATACGGTCACATTGGACTCGGGCCATCATATGTATTTCAGGGAGGGTGACCAGCTATCACAAGGGGGTATAGGATTTCTGGTCAACAAATCTATCTGTGACAACGTTGTCGATATCTCAAGTGTGTCGACGAGGGTAGCGTACCTTGAGCTGATGTTAACCAAAAGGTATACCCTGAAGGTAATAGAAGTGTACGCACCAACGTCGACACACTCGGATGAGGAAGTAGAAGATATGTATGAGAACATATCCAAGGTCTTGCAAGAGGGTCTTTTCTTGATGAATTCGTTCTTCAAGAATCGGCCCCAGAGAGAGAGCACCGGCGCTATGACGAAAAATGAGATCGACTTCACCATGACAGATAAAAGGCGGATATTTAGAGGTCAGTGATCAACAGGTTTAAAACTGGAAGTGATCACCGATTAGTTGGAGGCACTCTGAATATCAACTACAGTTTGAACGTCTCTGTCTGATGAGGTCCACGCTCCGACCCAACCTGAACCGAACTGTTGCTAGATCTAAAGTGTTCCAGCTAAAAATGGAGAACCGATTGGCAGCCTTGGAAACCAAAGTCGACGTTGACATTGACCAGGACCTCGATCCGGTAGTTGAAATCTTGCGAGAAGAAGGCGCCAATTTCAGCGGGATGAACCGAACTGGCAGAGGGTCTAAATTTTCTCAGGAGATTCTCCGGCTTATGAAGGATCGACGAGAAAACCCACCATCTACCTCGTCAGAACTCAGGACCCTCAATAAGAACATCTCAAAAGCGTTAAGGCGAGACCTCCGGAGTTTCAATACACGCTCCATAGAGGAAGCGATAGAGCTAAACCGGGGGTTGAAAGTCTTCGTACAAAAGCTTGGGAGGAGCCATCTGACGAAGCTGACGACATCGGATGGGAGAGTCGTTACTTTGAAGCCGGAGGTACTTGCGGAAGTTGAAACCTTCTATAGTCAGCTGTATACCTCGCAAGCGCCTAAACCAGTTCCCCGCACCGAAGATTCCAGAGCCACTCTCCTGAGACCTCCCTGCGATCAGCCTAGCCGAGATCGTAGTGGATCCTGGACAGCTTAAAAATGGGAAGGCCCCGGGAGAAGACGGGATTACCTCGGTGCTCTTGAAAGCTGCAGGTACGCCTGTGCTAAAAGAGCTTCAGCTTATATTTAATTCTGCTCTTTTTTTGGGGAGAACTCCTAAGGCATGGAACAGGAGCGTAGATAAGATAAGATAAGTCGTTATTTGCCTTAAACATGGTATAATCATGATGTTACAGTCTTATTTAAATACAATGTCCACATGTTTAGCTCTACAGAATATGTATCAATCACACGCAAAATTAATAATTATATCAACAATGTCATTATATAATCCAAGTTAATAGTAATGTTATAAATTAATGTCATAGAAATCCTTAATGTCATAGAAATTATGTTTATTTAGCCATTTGTACAGCTTGTTTTTGTTCTGTTTTTCAAGCAAGGTGATAAAACCTTATTGAAGAACTATAGACCCATTTCGCTGTTGAGCCATGTCTACAAGCTATTTTCGAGAGTGATCACGAACCGACTAGTGCGCAGACTCGACGAATTCCAGCCGCCTGAGCAGGCCGGGTTTCGAGGAGGATGTAGTACCTTAGACCACATACACACTGCGAGCCAGATTATACAGAAGACCGAGGGTATAATCAGCCCCTGTGTCTAGCATTTGTGGACTATGAGAAGGCCTTTGACTCCATCGAGACCTGGTCTGTTCTGGAATCTTTGCAGCGATGCCAAGTCGATTGATGATATATCCAAGTGATGAGATGTCTTTATGACACAGCCACAATGTCCGTCCAAGTCCAGAACCAGCAGACTAAACATATCCCTCTTAAGCGAAGAGTGAGACAAGAGGACGTTATTTCCCCCAAATTGTTCTCCAATACCCTCGAGGATATGTTTAAGACGCTGAATTGGCAGGGTCGGGGCATAAACATCAATGGCGAGTACATATCACACTTGCGATTTACGGATTTATCGTCATCATGGCGGAAACGCAGGAAGAGCTGGAACAAATGCTGACCAACTTAGCTGAATCCTCCTAACGCATCGGACTCCGGATGAACTTAGACAAGACCAAAATATAGTTCAATGAACGGGTCACTGTGAGACCGGTTGGTGTAAACGTAATGCGGCTCGAAGTTATTTCAGAATACGTATACCTCGGGCAAACGTTGCAATTAGGGAAAAATAACTTCGAGAAGGAGGCAAATAGAAGGATCCAGCTGGGATGGGCAGCATTTGGTAAACTTCGTTGGGTATTTTCGTCGCCCATACCCCAATGTTTGAAGACTAAAATCTTCAACCAGTGCGTCCTACCCGTCATGACTTACGGGGCCGAGACGTGGACACTAACGGTCAGACTAGTCCATAAGTTTAAAGACGCTCAGCGAGCTATGGAGCGGGCTATTTTGGGCGTTTCTTTGAAGGAACGCATCAGAAATTATGTGATCCGACAGAGGACCAGAGTCACTGATATAGGTGAGAGGATTAGCAAGCTGAAGTGGCAATTTCGCTTCGATAGTGAAATGCAGACTGGTGTGCTGAGTCATACCGCTTTATAAATGCGAGCAGAACGAATGTTCCAGATCTAACTCGAAGTTATAATAATAATTAATAATAAAAAAATAATTATTAAAATAAAATAATATAAAAATAAATTAATAATAAAAAAATATAATAATAATTAAAAAAATACCTGTTTACTATCTGATGGTTCACAGGAAACGAAGTATCTAGTAATTTCGATGTCAACCTTTCGTTTTCAATATTGATGAAACCTGAACTGTTCGAAAGGTCATCTTAAGTTTAGCAATGCTTTTTAAAAATATACAATGCCTAAGTCTGAAGATATTGGGTTTAAAAGCCACGTAGAGCATGTCACGCAATATTGAACCTTATTTCATTGACATAAGATGCATTCGTTACAATTTATTATTATTTAAAGTGAGTACAATTAGTGGAGTCAAATAATACAATGTATAAATTAATGTGAAATGGTTTGAATAACAATTTAATGTCACAGTAATATTATAGTGGAAATTTACAACAAAGGTCAGCAACATTAAGGGTCAAAAGAGGAGTTTTGACACTTATTGTTAGTGCAATAAAGTTCAAAAGTGCGTTTTGTTATGTTTTTCAAGAAATCGTACCCGCTTCAGTTCATTATTATTTAGTGTCAATTTGGGCACACTAGATAGGCATTTATCAGAAGACTTAAAGACCAAATACTCACTTTTCGTGCATTTATACATGAGACCATGTTTTTTCGCATAACTCTCACAAACATGTAAAAGCTGTCTCATCGCACCGACAGCTGGGCTCAGCAGCACCATGTCCTTAGCATAGCTGATATTATTAATAATGTTTATCAACTGAGCATCCAACACGCGTGCTGCTCAGCTCAACCAACAACTCGTTTACATAAAGGTTAAAGAGCTTGGGAGAAGTCAACCCACCTTGTCTCATCCCACACTCCCACCTGTACATTTCAGACAGTGTACCTGCCCACCTAACAATATTTGTCTGATTAGCATACCAGTAGCGAAAGAGACGTTGTACCTGCGTATGCACTTCCGTTTTCTTAAGCTTTTCCCATAGCAAGTCATAAGACACCAGGTCAAAAGCTTTTGACAGGTCGAGGAAACATGCATGCGGTGTGCTTAAGACTTAGAATAGCACATTCAGTAGAAACTCCGGGCCGGAACCCGAACTGAACATCATGTATATCGAGATGTTTTTCGAGCTCTGAATCAAGCACAGCGTCCAGCACCTTCGCCACCACTGTCGCCAATGATATAGGCCTATAATTGCCCTTATCAGACAAGTCACCCGTTTTATTTTTTATAATTGCCACCACTATAGTTCGCATGAGGTCATTGGGCAAGTGAACCTAGAATTCAAAATAGCATTAGCATGATAATAGGTCGTAGGAGTTGACAGGTCATCAAGCGTGACCTTTTTTTATTTAAATTATAAACTAACGCTCTACTGCAATCCCGCCTGATGGTAAGCAGTGATGCAATCGTTGACGGTAAAGCGCACTAGTTTATTAAGAGCCTATTCACTTGCCTTGAAGACGCTCAAATTGTAGTCCGATGGAAACACTGCTGCTGGTAAATTGTTTCAGTCCCTCAATGTACACGGTATAAAGGAGGAGGCGAAACTCTTCGTCCGGATCGTAGTGGTGTTAACAACGTAATTGTGAACGTAAATAAATAAATATATACGGACAAATCACACAGATTGAGCTAGATACTATATTTATAATAGATACATAATTATATAGATAAAATCCAAGACCCAGGCCAATCAGGAAAAGATCGTTTTCTATCATGACCTGGCCGGGGGTCGAACCCGGGGCCTCCACGTCAGTTTGTATCCCATAACACAAGTCTCGAACTTACTCTGGGGCTAGCTCAATCTGTTTGATTTTTCTATTTATTTCATTGACAGTAGACTGGATACCAAGATTTTTCACGGACCAACTGCCTATCTAGCTTCGACAACCCAGTTAGGGAGCATTCAGATAACTAGAATAGAATAGAATACTCTTTATTATGTACACCATATAGATTACAGAAACATAAATATAAAGATTTTACAAAGGGTGACACAATGGGCGGTCTTATCGCTAAGAGCGATCTTTTACAGACAACTAACTATTACGTAAAGTACCTACATAATTTGGATAGAAAGGGTCTTGTAATCTTGTTGTCTTGTTACGGTAGGTTGCAAGAGCGGAAGGTGTTATTTAAACAACTCGTTACGTATTATTTTATTAATTTAATTAAAAAACTTAGGTAATTAGTACTTTCAAAATCGCAACTCTTTTCATTTACATTTTACCGGGAATCCTGTGCGTTACTTTTCTGTTTGTTTTCCTAAGTTGGTAACCCTTTAGTGTAAGTTTCGGGGAATATTATACTCTGTTTAAAATAATTGTGACTATAATGGTCACTTAAATGTTGTGTACCGTTTAAGGAGGGGGACGGGGGTACATAAAAAAGGTTACGGCGCGTTTCATTTCTAAAATCTTCAAAAATGACCTCCCTTACTGGGAAATAAGATAACCTAAGACTGAATTAGTCACTTTTAACCGCGGCACGTGTAGCTTACCCTGATCCATCGACCTGTTACATGGCTGTTATAATTAAACCACGGGCCTCTTAAACTTGGTTGCCTTCTGGGAACAAAACTATTATTAACTCAATCGATAATTCTGACAAGTGATAAAATGCTAATGAAGTTTATGGTAGAATAATTTTCGACTGGCATGTAGTCTATTTATAGGATTATCATTGTATTTGTGCCCAATATTAATAGGTTTGGATGATCAGGTACCTACATCTTCTTATTGTAATGTTCCATTACGCAATGAAAATATATGGTTTGGTTCTATGTCACAACCTCAGTATTAGTACTCAGTAATACAGAACAGCATAGGGAGGCCCCAACAAGGTGGACTGATGACCTGGTATAGGTCACGGGAAGCCGATGTATGCGGGCAGCACAAGACCGATGGCAAGGTGAGGGCAGTTGCCCCAACTCCTGGAAAGAAGGATTGAGCGTAATCACCTCGCTTGCTCAATGCGGGTTGGCGATTTCAGACTTAGGTCGGTATTCCAGAAGGAAACTCAAGCATTGATCTCTGTTTAAACATTACTTAAAACTAGATTCAATCAATCAAAAGGCTTCAAACGAGATTTAAGTAGAGCTTGAGTTTTGACGTTCTGTAATACGGATCCTAAAGTTCAGGTTTCCTCAAGATGTTTTTCTTCACCTTTTAATCAGTCATTGGTGTCTAAGATATACTTAGAAAGTACATATAACTTAGAAAAGTTACATTGGTAACTCTGGACCTTGGTTGACCTTGGTTGGACCTAGATTCGAACCTGAACACTCATACTTGAGAGGCTGGTGTTTTAACCACTAGGCGACCACGACATTACGACTTCACATTAGAAACCTCAAAAATAATAGTATTTCTTTACTAATTAATGGATATTATTATACATATAAACCTTCCTCTTGAATCATTCTGTCTATAAAAAAAACTTAGTCAAAATCACTTGCGTAGTTTTAAATATTTAATCATTCAAGGGTTTTTTTTTTAAATTATAAACTAGCACTTGACCGCATTCCCGCCTGATGGTAAGCAGTGATGCGATCGTTGATGGTAAAGCGCGCTAGTTTATTAAGAGAGTTTATTAGTTTATTAAGAGAGGAAGGAAGACGGCAGTTCAGTTTCTGACTCCTGTAACACAGGTACTACCTAGCACGGGGGTCAGAGCTTCAAATTAAGTGAAACTCCTTTTTTATGTCAATAAAACTTATTATTATTATTATTTAGTTGAGCGAGGTGATGCAATGTTAAACCCAACAACACGACCAACGATGCTGCGCCAAAGGGAGATTGATCTGAAGACCCTCCACGACCAAACTCCCAACACAACAACATTAGGCGCATCGTACCCGGCACACATCGCAACACAACTGCTCAGACCCGTCCTCCGAACGGCTTCACCAGACATCATGCCGGAACACGACAAATCGCTTGGCGGCTTTGTCTGGTGGGTGGTAACTTCTGCCGGCGGCCGATGTTATGGCCTACCACCGAGAAAATATAGGAATATAGGTAAAAAGAAAGTGACTTTGTTTTATAATATGTAGTGATGATGAACAGCAACGTATGGGTGAATACTCGCCGTACGTCGGGTTGTCCAATGATGGTACGCACATGGGGGAATTAAGTCTTGCCATTGCCTCACACACTCTCCAAAATGCATCTGTTTGTGATTGTTGTTTGATATTTCCTTCGACAGTTGAACTGCGTTTCTTAGGCGCGATTGGGATATTACATTCAAGCAGAATCAAAATGGGAAAGGGACTTACTGAAATATGCAGCGCCGCATTCTCCGTCTGATAATGGTTGTCTCCACAATTGTTCACTGGTCTCTTTGGTTGTTGGATCCAAGGGGTCATGATTGATTTAAAGGATGGTCAGATCCGCCGGCCAGGCGTCCGTTGTTCTTGTTGTAGTTTTGATGGTGAAGTGTTTTTGAACCAGGGAGAAATTGGCTGTTGTTTTTTTGTAAGTTTTCTGGCTTAGTCTCTAGGCCTTTAAGCCAGATATATGGAATTAGGAAGTGCATGGGAAGGAATCGGGAAATTTGAATGTGCTTGATGTAAGAATGGTTGCATGCTTTAACGGCATCCTATAGAACAACTTACTGTACTGTGCTCGCGACTTCGCCGTTATCCGAAACAAACGGACGGTAAAACTTTTTTTTTTAAGTTTCTTTAATATGTTTACTTCTTCTTCATCTCAGCGTTAATCCCAGTCGTATCTGAAGGTTTTCAGCTTTGGAGTCTAGGGTCCGCTTTACCAGTTTAACTGCTCATTTTGGCTAAACTTCGATATTTTCCATGAAGCGACTGCCGTCTGACCTCCACAACCCGAAGATGATATGGAAGCATTGCAGTTAGACCAATTGTAGGACTTTCGAGGGCTCCAACAACCCGTAACGAATGCTATTAGATGTTCGTATGGCAATCGGGACCAACGGCTTAACGTGCTTTCCGAGGCTAGACTAGACCAGTGCAAGTATTCATATTAATGCATACAAATATTTGCATTGCTCGGGGATCGAACCCGCGCCTCCCTGCGCAGCGGCCGCGGTCGCTACTGCTACGCCACGGAGGCTGTCAACACTTTCATATGTTTACTATTTATTAAAAAGCTATTTATTATTTTTTATGTAAGTATAAATTCAATTTTGGAGCGATAAAATCCATTTATTGACTAACCTTGCCATTGGCGGTTAAACGGATAAAAAGTAGTATCTAGGCACTTTACTGGGGAAGATTCAATTTCCCACCTGCAACGCAAACAAGGTTGGCCTCGTTTCCATTTAACTTTATTATTTAAACTTTACTTTTTTTTTAGGTAACGGTAGAGAAATCAAATAATGAACCTACATTTTGTAATATTAGCATTGGGGGATGTTAATTATACAAAAACTAGTTGCGCCACGCGGTTTCACCCGCGTAGGTTTTGATATGCTCCGCTCCTATTGGTAGCAGCGTGATGTTATTATAGCCTAAAGCCTTCCTGGATTAAGGGGCTATCCAACACAAAAAGAATTTTTCAAATCGGGTCAGTAGTTCCTGAGATTAGCGCGTTCATATAAACAAAGAAATAAACTCTTCAGCTTTATACAACACTAGCGGCCGCCAGCGACTTCGTTCGCGTGGAGTTAGTTATGCGCCACTCCTATTGGTCGCAGCATGATGTTATATAGCCTAAAGCCTTCCCAGATTAATGGGCTATCCAAATCAAAAAAAAAAATCACATCGGACCGGTAGTTCCTGAGATTAGCGCGTTCAAACAAACAAAAAAACAAACCAACTCTTCAGCTTTATATATTAAGTTAGGTAAACACATGACCAAATCTATATTAATATATAAAGCTATTACAGACCAAGATTAAGCTAGATATAGAACGGAACAGAACAAGGGGCAGTGCAACCGGCACCCCGTCGGCAAGATGAATTGGTGTTTAATATTGTAAATAAATAAATGTATAATTGTTAATGTTAAATTATAATGTAAGAAATGTTTTTAAAAATGTAATAAAAGAAAATAAAGAAAGAAAATAAGAATAAAAAAATTTATAATTGTTAATGTTAAATTATAATGTAAGAAATGTTTTTAAAAATGTAATAAAAGAAAATAAAGAAAGAAAATAAGAAGACAAAGTGGGAAAAGAGCAGCCCAAAAAGAGAGCCAATGCCACAAAAAAGCCAGTTAGTGGAAAAAAAAAAGAATTGGCGGATAACTAACGTGCTAACCAAGGATTCTTGCCACGCAAGAAGTAGGGACGACAACGCCCTGTGATGACGGGTGTCTTTAAATAAAGCTGAAGACTTTGTTTGTTTGTTTGTTTGTGTGTGGACGAGGTCATGTCAAGTTTTAACGAGATTGAGAAAAGGGTAATTGCTTAACACACTAACAATGGCAGGTAATGGTTTTGATTTTGACAGTTCTACATCATTATTTGTCGTTCTCCGTGGGGCAGCGGTCAACACGCCTGCCTGCGAATTGCGATGTGGAGGCCCCGGGTTCGATCCCTGGCCAGGTCATGATAGAAAACGATCTTTTCCTGATTGGCCTGGGTCTTGGATGTTTATCTATATATGTATCTATTATAAACATACCTAGTATTGTTGAGTTAGTATCCCATAACACAAGTCTCGAACATACTTTGGGGCTAGCTCAATCTGTGTGATTTGTCCGTATATATTTATTTATTTTATTTCGGTTGTTGCGCAGACACACTTTTCACACTATGAAGAGATATCCTTTGAAATTCTTCAGGTTCTGATTTGATGTTGTAATGATTGTGTGATGATCATTGGTCGGAATAGGTAGAGTGACTTTTGGTACTTGTATCATAAATGTTCACAGAAAGACTAACGTGGGTAAGCCATTTTCCGGGAATGTAATTTCGGATCCAAGTAAATATTGTTAATGTTGGTAGTGACAATATTACTACTCAATTCATTTAAAGGAAGGTAACAAAACTAAACTAAGTTATTATTTACTTGTTGAAAAATAAAAACAATCAAATTCCGATCGAAGCATTAATGCATTTCAATATTTTATTTTTAGCCTCTAATGAAGAGTATGACCAAATCAAACGGTTATACGACTTAATAGAATTTATACATATATTTTTTAATAAGCAACCAATCCCGTAATTCCGGAGGAATGTCCATATTAATATATACGTTTCCGATCAATGACCCCAACTCACTCTACCTATTCCGACCTATGGTAATGATACGCTAATAGGCTGCTGAAATAGATAAAGAAAGTATCGAATGAATTCAAAACCAATACAAATAAAACTATTGACAAGTTCTAGTTTATAAAGAAGAATAATAAAGTGATTTCCATCAACAGTGTGTCAATGTATTGGTTTACCAAACTTCCTGTAGCATCGTTATCAACCTTTTTATCGTCCCACTGCTGGGCACAGGTCTCCTCTAATACAGAGAAGGATTGAGCGTAATCACCACGCTTGCTCAATGCGGGTTGGCGATTTCAGACCTAAAGTCCAGGTTTCCTCAAGATGTTTTCCTTCACCTTCAGTCAATGGTGTCCAAGATATACTTAGAAAGTACATATAACTTTAGAAAATTAATATAGCCTTTAGCATAGCTGACGCCAATGAGGAAGTATCAGTATTGTCTGCGGAAGTATCGACTTGCAAACTATTTTTATGAACTTTAAAAGATTATTTATAATCTCGAAAACAGACGATGATCCTTGAGTTTGTTTCGGCTATTTCTTCTCAGAGGTAGTCAGGAAATGCCGGCTTCATCTAGTTTAAAAAAAAAAAAACATGACGTGTAAATGTGATCAGTGATCCTACTTGCTTAATAAACTATTTCATTTCATTTCATTACGCGGCAGATTTTTACGTAAAAATAATGTGGTTTAAAGCTCGGGCGAGATTAACGTTTAATTCTTTCACTAAGCGTAATGACTATATTATCCATGCATATAAATCCACATGGATGTAGATTAGGACCAGGATTTCTGATTTCTTTCTTAGTTTACCAAATCAAATCAAAACATTTTTTCAAATAAACCAGTTACAGGCACTTTTGAATTTTCAGAAGGTCGGCCAGTCAGTAAGGTGAAGCTAGTCGACCATTCCAAACAGTAGGTACTTATGGAGATGAACAGGCAAGAAACTCCATGGACACTCTTTTAAATTCTCAAGCTATTGATACAATTATTTGATTACATCATTCATGTTGAACTCAACCGTGTGAGAACGATGCATAAATATATTGAATATATATATACCACTATATTAGACTGCAAAACTAAGGAGGAATTCAGATCACGCCTCGTTGGGTCGGACGCCATCGAAAGCGTAAGCTTTCGTCTATTTCGACCAGCCGTGTTCTAGCTGTAAACTCGGAGAAACCTATCAATATCGAGGATATTGGTTCCGGCCGCTGCTCTTAGTAACATGTTTGGTAGCATATTGTTCACGCTTCAATAAAGATGATATTTTCCAAAATTCTCCTGGGAACTTGAATATTCCTCTTTAAAGCGAACAAAATAGCGCACTCCCAGAAGATCACAGTAAATATTTCAATTCTTAAAGCTCATAAAAGTTTTCATCCTTATCGTAAAAAGGGCTCTTAAAATACGTATATAATAATATATCTTCTCAGAATTTGGCTTGTGACGATCACAATAGGATGATATCTTTCAATGATGTCAATCTCGATATTTATTTTGGTTTATGATGGTATGGAAATCACGAACATGTAACATATTGTACTCGAATACAATATTAACCCATTTATCAAAATCCCAGCTGAGAATAGCTCCTGTCATGTCGCGTGGAAAGTTAAGCTTCTAACAAAAATAAAGAAACGTGTGTTGACAAAATACACAACAATCATTTTTCTAAGAACTGCTGTTTGAATAATATTATTATATTGAATTTTTTTTAAATTTTATTTTTTATATAAATATCTTACTAATACACTCATCTATCTAATAAACTAATGCTTGATAAGCAGTGGGCCAGGGTTGCGGGTTGGTTAAAAAGAAACCCTGGCTCTGGCGCGCAGGCAAGTGAAGAAACACGGGTGGGGTTTAGTCAGTAAAATTCTGACAAGTCCGTCCGCTCCGCCCAGAGCTGGAGAAGTCATTTGATAATTTCCCATTCAAAACAAAAAAAAATGTTAAGCAGTGATGCATAAGATTTTTAGATTATTAAGAGCTTATTCAGTCTAGCCTTGAAAACACTTAAATTCTAATAAGACGGGAAGTCTGATACTGGCAAATTGTTTCTGTCCCTCGATGTATACAGTACAGAAGATGAGACGAAACGCTTCGTCCAATTCTAATTGAAATTCATCGACGGAAATTATGGTGTGGAATAGTTAACCTGTTGTCAAATTAAAAACATATTCAAATAATAAAATCAAAGCATACAAGGACACTACGATAGCTTCCCGCTCTACCATTACTCGTAGCTTAAATTACCTGCTACGAATGCATCTACAATTGTTACCGTGTGGGAGTGCTACGTCGTATCGTAGCAATTCGCTAGGCTACCTGTTCGTAGCTAGGTGTAGCCGTAACTGGCCTATCTGTATGTGGCTACGTGGCTCGCTTTGGCCGTAGCCTATCTATAGCGTAGGTGCCTTTGTACCGGCTGCTGCTTTGCCTAGTGGTACGATTAGTCGATCGTATACGATGCATGCTGGCTCGAAATCGTGTTTCAAATTCATTGGTAGGAACTATGGGTCCTTATACTTTTTTGGAGCAATTCAACTTTACATTTCTAATCGGAAATGACAAACTTAAGGAATATAACGTACAAATGTATTTTTTTTATGCTTTCTAAAAATTGAATTGGAATTAGATGAAATTTGACTTGGTGTGATGAGTATACGGTGGCACTTAATTATGTTAAAACCCAAAAATAAATAAGGGCATGCATCGTCTAATATAAAGTTATATATTGTTTCGGGCTAAGGGTTTTAAAATGCCGAATAAGGGTTACGAAGTTACAACAACAATGATAGAATCAAATAGTAGAGCAGAGTGTAGTAGCAATGTAGTAGCGAGAGTAGACAATGTAAAGAAGCCGCACATCCTTGCGCAGCGGCCGCGTTCGCTACCGCTACGCCACGGAGGCTGTCTCTCACGCCGCTTTAAATGTGCAAGCTAATCGAACATTCCAGATCTGTGTAGAAGTAATAATGATAGCGCTCAATATCCAGTACGTACTTGTTTACAGTCCAGCAGGTAGTTACATCTACTTCACAAGAGACGAGTTTCTAATAATTTCGATGTCAACCCTTTTTTTTTTTGTTGGGATGGGAAATCATCAAATGACTTCTCCCGTTCTGGGCGGAGCGGAAGGGCGTGCCAGACTTTTACTGACTAAAACCCACCCGTGTTTCTTCAGTTGCCTGCGCGACGGCCAGGGCTACGGCTTCTTGTTTAACCAACCCGCAACCCTGACTCAGGAGGCATCGGTCTTCGTGGACCCCGTCACGATGTGCTGACATCTCTTTGAGGCGCGCGTGAAACACAACGCGCCGTCGACTCGGGCCTGGTCCTTATTGAGCGGCGAGCTGCCCACTGCTCACCATCCGCAGGCCCGCGCCCACGGTGGCTGGGAGTTTGGTGTCGTCTCCCGATCAGGGCGTCTCCTGCGGCGGCTAGTGGCGTGAGGGCACTGGGATTCCCGTTGCCTCACGCGCTCCGTCTCCTCCTTTGCCAGCACCACTACTTCACAGGAGGTGACAGCCTGCTATGCACTCTCGCTCCGGACCATGGCCTGGACCAGGGTCGGACGCGACAGATCGCCGCGGTGTCGATGTAACCCTACGTGAGCAATTTTGATGAAACCTGTACTGTTAGAGGTCACCATACGCCCAGCAATGCATTTTTAGATCGTATCTCTAGAATGCCTAGGTCTCAAGATATAGGGCTTAAAAGTTACGTAAGACATCTCACGCAGTATTGAACCCTATGCCATTGACATAAGGTGCATTTGTAAAAATATACATACATTTTACTTGTTTGAAAAGTATTTATGGTATAAGGGCGTGTACTGTTTCGATATGATTATATTGGCCGATGTATAAGAATTTATCGATCATCAATATTCTCCTGCCTTTCTTATCCCCATTTATTTGGGGCCAATAATTTATATAAAAAATAATATAAATAACATTATATAGCCTCCGTGGCGTAGCGGTAGCGAACGCGACCGATGCGCAAGGAGGCGCGGGTTCGATCCCCGCACAGTGCAAATATTTGTATATATGAATATGAATATTAGCTGGTCTGGTCGTGCCTCGGAAAGCACGTTAAGCCGTTGGTCCCGGTTGCCATACGAACATCTAGTGGCTGTCGTTAAGGGTTGTTGGAGCCCTCTAAAATTTAACAATTGGTCTAACTGCAATGCTTAGATATCGCATTCGGGTTGTGGAGGTCAGACGGCAGTCGTTTCACGGAAAATATCGAAGTTTAGCCAAAATCGGCAGTTAGACTGGTAAAGCGGACCCTGGGGTCCGCTTTACCAGTCTAACTAGCTAGTAGCTTTTCAGTCTAGTAGCTTTTCAGCTTTGGAGTTTGGACTCCAAAGCTGAAAAGCTACGGATGCGACTGGGATTGACGCTGAGATGATGATGATGATGATATAACTAGAAGAAACATCGATCCATTCATAAGAGAACCGACCTAAAACAATACTAATTAATGCACAAGTAAATAGAAAAGGAAAGAGAATAAAAAGACATCAAAACATTCGTCCGCATCGCTGTCAACAGGAAAAATGCCCAAAAGGTTGGCAGTATCATCATTTTGTATGGCGATACTAATATTTTCCCCAAAATTATAGACCCATAATATAACCCACTGGTTATGGGAAGACAACAGATAAGAAATATGTTGTTTTGCAAAAAAATACTTTTTTTTTATCAACACATGAAAGCACTACCTATCTAAAATATTACATTCATTTTTTTATAAACGTTGCCCAACTAGGAATTTCTCCTGTATCGTGGATGCGTTTACAAACATTGAAACTCACATAAACAAACAACCAGACCCGGAAAACTACTTTTAGGCCAGGCCATACAAATATTTGTTCCGTGCGGGAATCGAACCCGTGGCACGCAGTGCAGCCGTCAATCATTTAACCACTGCACCAACCGTGTCATCACAAATAATTATTACCTATGTATTCTGTTATTTAAAAGTTAGGTATTTTACTAAGTTATTACAAAAACAAAGTTAATAGGTTCGTGGATATTGAAAGAGACACAATAGAAGATTTGTAATTACGTGAAGGACTTTTTAGTGTCCCACAAAGTGATATAAAACTTTTTGTTTTTCACTTTTACTCTTGTTAGGCACCATACATAACACTACTTACTTTGTTAATAACAGTGTAAGGCACTTGTTATAGCAATATTGTTATACACATAGTGAAAAATATACACAATGTTGAACCTAACTTAAAAAAAAAATAAGTTTGCTTCGGCAGTCAAAGCGAAGGAAATTGAAAGTTTTTTACGAGGAAATGAAAAGGGAAGGTCGGTCACGTAATTACAGCTCATAAATCAGTGTAAATACTTGAAAGAAAACTTGCCAGTTGCATAACCTCCAGATGAACAGATGGCGGATGTAGCCGAAAGTTTCTGGAGGTGGTTCGGAGGCCTCCCACAAGGTGACCCAATGAAAGAAAGAAAGAAAGAAAAAAACGTTTATTTGTAGTAAACATGACGCAAAAGTTTACAAAAACACGAAAATAAGACATAGTTGAGGAAAACATGCGTCACATCCACGCAAAACGGCTGTCGCTCAGCATTATACTGCGAGTCTGTGCAAAACAGAGCCCAGCGCTGATTTTCAGCGACAGTCGGCAATGATTTGTTAAAGCCACAGGAATGATAGCTATTAGATACGAGAAGCACGAAACCGGTCTCAGTAGAGAGATCTATGTCTAGTAATGGGCGTCTTTGAGTTGAAATAATGAATGATAATGATGCCATCGGTTCTACGAGCAATGTGCCCTGCCCACTGCCACTTAAGTTTAGCGACTCGAAGAGCTATGTAACATTGGTTGTTCTGCGGATCTATTCATTTAACTGATTCGATCACGCAGAGTGGCGGCCACGTACCGGAAGACGCAGCGTAGGGAGGCCCCCAAAAAGGTGCACCGATGACCTGGTGAAGGTCGCGGGAAGCCGATGGATGCGGGCAGCACAAGACCGGTCAGCGTGGAAAGCCTTGGGGAAGAAGAAGAATGATGGCATGGATAGGTAGTCTTGGTGGCCTAGTGGTTAAAACACCAGCCTCTCAAGTATGAGTGTGCGGGTTCGATTCCAGGTCAGGCAAGTACCAATGTAATTTTTCTAAGTTATATGTACTTTCTAAGTATATCTTGAACATCAATGTCTGATTAAAATGTGAAGGAAAACATCTTGAGGAAACCTGGACTTTAAGTCTGATATCGTCAAACCGCATTGAGCAAGCTGGTGATTACGTTCAATCTTTCTCTGTATGAGAGGAGACCTGTGCCCAGCAGTGGAACGATAAAAAGGTTGATGACGACGAATGATGGCATAGTTTCTTACTTTCCAGTGGAAGTCGGTTAAAAATAAATAAATTACTGAATGTTTACCGCTTTTGAGATTCTAAAATAAAATAAAAGCACTAACCCACACTTAATCCCTACATATACTGCAAATTAGAAGTTTTATTAAAAAAAAAAAACATACTAGACTAACCTAACTACCTATTAGGTTTTTAATTTATATGGAAAAATAAAAATAAATCTGAAAACGTGACTTATTTGGTGATCTATTGGTCGCAAACGGCAAGTTACCGCCATCAGCCCGGCACAAATCCGGACTGAGCTGCAGCCTAATTGAAAAACACATTTTAAAGGACATTGAATCCATTGATCCATTGCTTCACACGTTCAAAAAAATGGGTTTAGCTCCACAACCCAATTAAAACAATGAATGTTATTGATTTATCAAATTGAAAGCCATATTACGTACCGGAGGCCGCCAGCGACTTCGTTCGCGTGGAATTAGTTATCATCATTATCATCATTTCAGCCAAAAGACGTCCACTGCTGAACATAGGCCTCCCCCAAGGTTCTCCACGACGACGGGTCCTGCGCCTCCCGCATCCAGCGGTTTCCCGCGACCTTCACCAGGTCGTCGGTCCACCTTGTCGGGGGCCTACCCACGCTACGTCTTCCGGTGCGTGGTCGCCACTCGAGATCCCGTCAGCCCCATCGGGCATCGGTCTTACGGGTAATGTGTCCAGCCCACTGCCACTTTAGTGTTACAATTCTACGGGATATGTCGGCTACTCTCGTTCTTCTGCGGATCTCCTCATTCCTGATTCTGAAATTAGTTATGCTCCGCTCCTATTGGTCGCAGTGTGATGTTATATAGCCTAAAGCCTTTCTGGATTAATGATCTATCCAACGCTAAAAGAATTTTTCAAATCGGACCAGTAGTTCCTGAGATTAGCGCGTTCAAACAAACAAACAAACTCTTCAGCTTTATATATTAGTGTAGAGTATAGATAACTAGAGTCATGCATTACGTAATTATAACGCGGGGATCAAATGACGGGCCAAGTCTATCAGTAGCGATGGGTTTTATATTGACAGTTCAGCAGTATTCATTGCGATATTTACGTTGTTCAGCACACAAATTTTCGAACATATGGAGCAATGGATTAGCAATACGTTTCATATTAGGGGCATATTCTTGGATGAGCAATTTGCTTCAGAATGATTTCACTTGATAGTAATAATGTGTTATTCAATTAGGGTGCAGGTTCGGATTTGTGTTTGGCTGATGGCGGTAACCTTATTGCCTGTAGGCTAAAATTACTCTCAAATGGAATATATTTCCGTTATCAAAGCATGTACAGTTACCAAAATACCTATTTATACTTACGTAAGTACGTAATCAGTGTTATTGGATATAGTTGAATTTTATCAAGAAACCAATGGATATTTCCGAGTGAAAGTTAATTTTATTAATGAATGAGCCTTTGTTTTTTAGAAGTAATTACATTTTATTAGAAAATCCCTTGGTTTCTTATTGAACTTTAGCTTATTTCCGACGACCCTGGTTACTTACCCCTTTAGTGACTGTACCATTATTCAGCATTAATACTATGTTTTAATAATAATAATCCTCGGTGGTAGGCCACAACATCGGCCGCTGGCATAAGTCATAAGTTACCACCCACCAAACAAAGTCATGCCGCCAAACGATTCGTCGTGTTCTGGCATTATATCTGCAGAAGCCGTACGGAGGACGGGTCTGAGCAGTTGTGTTGTGATGTGTGCTGTAGTTGTGTGATCGTAGGTAGTTGGGGTCCCAAGCAGTGTGCCAGCCACACACGAAAGGCCCGCGAAGTGCGAAAAATCCCAGGGTGGCCCCATCGTGCCGGTTGGCGGCCTGACGAGAGGACCCGATGGCGATCGTTGGGGGGTTCGGGCGTCCCTACAGTCTCCAGATCAACACGTCGACGGCGTGTACATAGATTCTTTACTTGAAAATACTAGACACGTGTTTAAAGTTTTGCATATACAACAATAACCTTATATAAACATATGTGTCGTAAAAAAAGAAAGAGAATACTGCATACAATTTCAATACAGTTGCAGTGCACATTCTGTTCGATTTTACTTTAAGAGTATACATACATATTCTGAACAAGTTTGTTCTCATGTTTTCTTATAAAAGTCTGTACACGCTTCGCTCTTAGAACGCGTGTTCATTTAAATGTCAAAATATATTCTCTTAAAGACTAAGCAGTAAATGGTTATTAGAGTTTTATAAAAAGATGGTAAGTATATTTAACTAAACCTACGTGGCTATTTATGCAAAAAACAATGAAGAAATCTTAGCCACTGTGTTCACTAGGCGTGTGTGGCCCTCACAAATGGGCTAAAGCCTGCCGGAAGCTGGATTATTTCACTAATACCGATTTAAAATCCGCAACAATGGGGATTTGTGAATTTTTCAAAATCAAAAGTAATTTAATAAAATTACGCTGAGAATCACCATTTTTCGGAACACAAAATCAGGAAGGATAATCCTTCAAAATGCCCGCCCTTCACCACTTCCTAATGCTTTCGCTGGGAAAAAGAACAGTACTACACATAGACTATATAAAGTATATAAATGAGGAACAACAAACTTCCCAGCAGAATGTATTTAGCTAGAAAATATTTGATTGTATCAAAATCAAAAGTTACTTATTAAAAATGCTACCTGCTACTAATCTCTTCACCACCTATGGTTGACTGGTAGAGAATGCCTAAAGCATTAAGTACGCCATTGTACAATTTATGTGCGAAAGAATAAATAAATAAAAACATTTGATTGTAACAAAATCAAAAGTTACTTGTTAAAATTTGGTTTTTCTTCATAATTATGAATTAGTGCTTGACCGCAATCCCGCCTCATGGTAAGCAGTGATGCAATCGTTGATGATAGAGAGCGCTAGTTTAATAAGAGCGTATTCACTCAAAATACCAAGTGAATAGAAAGGAAGACGGCAGTTGAGTAAGGTGATGTAATGTTAAAACCAGAGGGAGATTGATCTGGAGACCCTCCACGACCAAACTCCTGACACATCAACATTTGGCGCATCGTATCCGGCACACATCACAACACAACTGCTCAGACTTGTATTCCGTATGGATTCACCAGACATCATGCCGACACGACGAATCGACACGAGAAAAGCGCTGTTGAGAATTAGCACTTTTTGAACATCAATATTACATAAGACAGTCTCTTAAAACGCACGTTCGTTCCACTTCCTAGTGCTTTCGCTGGGAAGAAGAAGAGCAGTAGGTAATATATGTATTCAATACTAGGAATGCAAATTAACATTGTTAGGTCAGTCGTTTGATCGTTGCATTATTTTACAGAACAGAGAGAACATTAAAAATGGTATTTTAGCTAGACACTAGACTACTTTCTGCCATAAGTATCCAATGAGGATTTGTGTTAAAGCCTCAAATTGAGTCTTAAAGAAAAAAAAAAAAACATCGATATTCCAAAATTAATTATTATTCTGTTTTCTTATAAACAAACTCAGAAACCATATTTATAATATTGAAATGTGGGAGCTTAAGGAAGACAAAATTTGTTTGTTCTTCTTGAATAAGACATCGTTTTTTAAGCCTAGCCTACAACAGGGGCATCTGTCCAGTTCAAGACTATATAATGCTTTTAAATTGGAAAAATACAAATTCACAAATTTTCATAACAATTTCAAATAACACGTGATTTTATACAGTATGTTAAGAAAACCCTGTCCGACCCAAAAGGGTAATAAAGGTTAGGTAAACACATGACCAAATATAATATAAAATTTTACGTAATCATCATAGTACCAATACAAATGAATTTTGAAATAATCTTTTTTTCCCGCGAATTAATTCCAATTTCCCCGAAATTTGGTAATTTTTAAAAAGTGACAACACCGGTATTATTATGAGCGAATAGCGATGCGACCACGTGTCGCGTGCCCTGCCGCCCGACCCCCGCGGGCTGCAGGCGAAGGGTGGATAATGCACATTTATTAAGTTACCTCTTTTTGCGAAATAATATTTATTTTTTTAGGGGGATTTTTTTTTTATGTTTAGCCCGGTTTTGTATGCATTAGTAGAATCAGTTATCGATACCTAACAACACCTTCACGGGTCGGACAGGGTTTTCTTAACATACTGTATATTAAGTGTTTGGTCGGTATGTTTAAAGAACTGAACTATGTCTGGACTCTAGGAGACATTTTTATTGCTTTGTTTCCGCACTATGCGAGGGATATTCGTAGGTGTGCTTCGTGGAATAGGAAATTAATTATTTAAAATTTTTACTTGAAGCTCAGCTACGGGTGTGCTAACTGGAATACTTTAAATGTGCTTACCTGGGTGTGCTTCGTGGAATATGCCTAGTAAGTTAGTTCCTTATTGGTATGCTGTATAAACTTGTCAAGGTAATGAAGTAACATTTATCTTAATAATATATTATTTAAATATATATTTGTACTTGAATACACGATGTAGGTACATATATAAAGCAATATTTAATTTAAATATGGTATTGAAAAGAGACCTGCAAGCCAGTGTCGCAAACCGGTTATGTGAACTGCGATTTAACTTTTTACACCGTCCGTTTAATTTAAACTAAAAATATTATATGTAGGTATACAAAATTATAGTGATTCAAAATTTTATTTGCTATAACGTTGTTATTGACACTTATGTTTTACTTATATTAAAAAATAATCAAGCAATCGTTGTTTTTTTTTTATATTAAATCACAACGTAATGTGGAATAACAAAAACAAATTTGAAAATGTTTGTGCGTGTTTGCTTTTTTCCCCGGCTTAGTTACTTCTTAGGAATTTCACTATAGTAATTAATAAACTTTAATGATCTCGATATATTCTCCACCAGTGTCCCTAAACTAAAAAAAAAATCTTTTGATAACTTCTTCGTTAATCACTCAAACATTTTCAGTCTTTACTAAATACTCTCCGAGTGCTTACTTGTTCTTAATTTCACTTTTCTGTCCTGTGCTGTACCTTCCTGTTACTGTCTCTTGTGCTAACCTAATATTGTCTGTGGAAACTTTTAATTGGCCTTCTTTCACTAATTATCTTCTACCTGCATATATGCTAGCTGTAAGTTTCCTTAAAATGTAAAAATAAAATAAAACAGTAGCTTATGAGACACATTATACTTTTCCGACATCCAAAGAACAAAGCAGGTACATGATATAAAAAAAAATAAAAAATAAATAAATAAAACGTGGCTAAAATATATATAGACAAACAACCAAGACCAACGTTTTATTGTCTTGTTTCTTTCAATTTTTCAGCATGCTAAATCTTAAGTACGAATTAGTTTCCAATGATAACAACCTTTCCATAAGGGTGATTATGGCGTGCACACGTCCGTACGCCCTGGTTCTGTAGTATCTACTAGTTGTGAATGATAGGGATATTTGATTTCAGCTTTAATATCTTCACGGTCGGTTACCTTTACGAGCTGAGATACGTAGGTTTATGCTACATTCGTCTTGGTATTATTCCGTTCGTGGCTATAGGTATCATCATAGTCATCTCAGCGTTAATCCCAGTCGCATCCGTAGCTTTCCAGCTTTGAAGTCTAGGGTCCGCTTTACCAGTCTAACTGCTGATTTTGGCTAAACATCGATATTTTCCGTGAAGCGACTACCGTCTGACCTCCACAACCCGAAGGCGATATCTAAGCATTGCAGTTAAACCAATTGTTAGACTTTTGAGCGCTCCAATAACCCGTAACGACTGCCACTAGATGTTCGTATGGCAACCGGGACCAACGGCTTAACGTGCTTTCCGAGGCACGACCAGACCAGTGCAAATATTCATATTCATGCATACAAATATTTGCACTGCGCGAATAGAACCCGCGCCTCCTTGCGCAACGGCCGCGTTCGCTACCGTTACGCCACAGAGACTATCTGTTCGTGCCTATAGGTATGTGCTACATAATATGGGCTTGTATAGGAAAAGACCACATAAAACAATTCCGAATCAATTACACGGAATTCCTCGGATACTTTCTTTTTCGGAATTTTCCGGTATATTTTATTATTTTGTGATAAAGTGAAAATAATACAGTTTTTCGTTGGATGTTCTCCTTAAAAGAGACGGCACTTCGAAATATTATTGGATCTTTGGACTCTTGCAAATTAATTTTATCTCGGATCGCAGCCGGTCGTAACAAATTCTCAACGATCATGAATTTAATTTTCATATAATTGCAATTCTAAAAAGTTTATCACAAAATTAGAGCATTAATGAAAATTGAAATCTTCGGGACTTCCGGAATGTGTCGTTTGTTGAATGAAATCTTCGTCAACTTAAGCGATTACTTTTGAATGCATTATTCTCAACTTCGTTGAGAAAATAAGATTTTTTAAATGTTATAATTTAGGAAATCTTAGTGTAATAACGAAGTAGAGAATAATGCATTCAGGGAGAAATGGACATAAAGATGAGTTGACATTGACCTTAGCAGCATAAGGTGAGCCGCAGCCGGCGCGCGGATGTTTTCAGTCGCGAGTTGTCCGCGCCGCAACTTTGTCGTTCGGGCGACGCACAAGCGCCCAGTTTCCGCGTCTATTGTAAAAGTGCGTGATTTTAATGTAAAATTGGCAGTTTTAAATTGTTGAATTTATAAATTAAACAAGTCGAGATTTGATTCTTGAGAAATTTTGTTTGTTGTGGATGCTGTGAAATTTCAAAGAATGTATAAAAATTAAGTTTTTGTTTGTCGTTATACAAACTTTAACGTCAGTGTTTTTTTGTACATGATTTTGAAGTAAAAAATTATTAGTGTTTTGAATATTACGTAATTTTAATACTTATTTGTTAACAAAAAATATTATTTTTAGTAATACTTACGTGGCTCAATATATTTGTTTCTTTATGGTGGACCGAAAAATTCGTCAAGTTAACTTTAACGCAACTTCGCTGTTTCTTGGTAAGTATAACAGATATTTACTATCTATGGCCTTGTTTAATTAAAAAATAGTCCTTAGGTATTCATTTTCATTTGGTACTAAAAATATGTATGTAATGTATAATAAAATAATTTGAGAATTTTATTATTTCTCAATAAGAATTAACATCAATCCACTTGCAGAGAAATTAAATTTAAATAAAATGTTTGCGAGTGTAGGTACATAGAAAATTGTCGTTAAAAGTAGGTAATAAATTAATACTGAATACGAAGGTAGCTTTAAAATAAAGAGTAAAATATCAACTAATAATAGTAATGCTTAATAATAATAATGTTTTTATTTCATCAAGAAAGGAACAGATTTTACATAGTTATATATACTTTATACATGTAACTGACTTGTACACCATTAGAGGAAACTGCCTTTCAAACTAATTATTAATACAGTGATAAAGCCAAAAATTTAAATTACCTACGCTACGAGTGTGTATGTGTGTTTGTGTCTGTGTGTGTGTATGTGCATGTGTGTGGGTGAGGCTGAGTGTAATGGAGAAATTTAGGAAGTTAGGCGACATACTTCAGTAGAGATTCAGTTTCTGGATAGTCACGCTCCAGTAGCCATTCAATTAATTTTGATTTTATTTCATATCTATTTAGGGATGTATCCAAGGTATGAAAATCAAAAAAAAAAAAAGTATTAGTCCGTCTTATAGATAATAAAAAAAAAAAAAAATTAAGACCCGTATTTTTAATTTTGTCGAAATTACCAAAAACTACTGAGATATAGCGGATTAAAGTTACGGAGTGGGGACTAATTACGTCACGCCGTGGTATTTTTTGTACCATGGCGTGACGTCATGCGACATTTCAAATCAATATATCTTCCTAAGTACATAATTATTTGAATGAAAGAAAAAATAAAAAATACGTGTTCAATATTTTTTATAAATCTATCTGATGGACATTAAATTAGTTTTTTAGGATACTACCCAATACTTGACTTTAATAGTATTGGTGTCGTGAAAATGTAGTTTTATGTGGGGTACCCCACATCGGTAATTTCTTTCTTTTTGTGGGGTCATGGCGTCAACTTGTTTATCCCATCGTAGTCGTCCGTCTAGTTGGACACCCAGGTATTTTACATGGTCAGTTTTTGTAATCGTTAAATTGACAGCCTCCGTGGCGTAGCGGTAGTGAACGCGGCCGCTGCGCAAGGAGGCGAGGGTTCGATCCCAGCGCTGTGCAAATATTTGTATGCATGAATATTTGCACTAGTCTGATCGTGACTCGGAAAGCACATTAAGCCGTTGGTCCCGGTTGCCATACGAACATCTAATGGCAGTCGTAACGGGTTGTTAGAGCCCTCAAAAAGTGGATGTAAACATACAATTGGTCTAACTGCAATGCTTCGATATCACCTTCGGGTTGTGGAGGTCAGACGGCAGTCGCTTCACGGAAAATATCGAAGTTTAGCCAAAATCAGCAGTTAGACTAGTAAAGCGGACCCCAGACTTCAAAGCTGGAAAAGCTTCGGATGCGACTGGGATTAACGCTGAGATGATCAGTTTTTGTAATAGGCTATTTGACTAAAAAAAACTAATTAGTCCGTCAGTCAGATTTCCAAAAAATACTAGACACATATTTTTTCTTTTTTCATATAAACAAAAAATGAAGACGACACAGTGCGTTGAAAACTCGTGTGACGTCACTGGACGCTACACTTTTTAGCGAGCAGTGACGTCACCAGCCACCGTTCCCGATCTTTGATGCCTTTTATATTTGTCAATCTTTATTGATTTGATAAAACAAAATATACGTATCCAATATTTTTCTATTATCTGAATGACGGACTAATTAGTTTTCTTTTAGTCAAATACCCTATTGTCGCACATGAGTAATGTGCGGATTGTTTGGTGTGGTGTGGGAAAAAACATTTTTCGGGTAAATTGTTACACCAGATAGCGAATGGGATGAATGTCGTTTTATCGCGGAAAAGGTTTTGGTTGAGCCATTGCATTATATTTGTTACTGCCGCCTCTGCATAATGCTTAACTAAACACCAGCCGAGAAAATCACGGATTTAAAGTGAATTAGGTAGGTATATATGTTTTACTAGATGTGTTTGTTGTGTTTTTTTTTTTGTATATATTTACCTATTTAGTACGACTGAAACTAAATACACTTTTTATTATTATTGTCACATTATATACGATTTCCTTCTTTGTATGAGAGGAGATCTGAGCCCAGCAGTGGGACGATAAAAGGTTGATAATGATGATGATGATGATGATACGATTTAAGTTGATTTTTTTAGACAAGACATACATTTTGTTTCTTTTTTTTCCATGGGTATTTTAATGTATGGACATGCTAACACCTTCAAATTCAATACTTTGTTTTCCGTAAATGATTGTTCTGGGAGGATTATTTTAAGTTGTATATTATCCACAACGTCGTAAAAATACTGCTAGTTTCTTGAGTAATTTATTGACTAAGACTATATCATTTATTTACGTTCCAAAGTCTCACATTGTTTCAAATTAATAGGTCTTTTTCGCATTAAATTAATGATAATTACTTGAATTAATAAGGTGTATTTAATGACAATTTGGCGGAAAATATCTAAGTTTAACCAAATGAGTAGTTAGACTGGTAAAGCGACTCTAGACTCTAAAGCTGAAAAAGCTTCAGATACGACTGGGATTAAAGCCGAGATGACAGAATTCAATAGCGATGCGCTGTATGAAGTTGACTAGAAATATTATTAAGACACTCGTGTAAAATACAAGATGATTCTCATATCATAATCATGAATTCATTGAGGAAATTTCACAGAATTTCCTGGAATGAAGATGATTGTTCTGAGGAGCTCGGACTTTATTTTACAATTTATTCTAGGAAATTGTTGTTTTCACATTCTTCTGTCCACGCGGGCGTTAGTAAAAAAGGTGTGGTGATTCATTGTGTGACAATGTTGGTCTTCAAATTATTTTGATTAAATTGTGATTTCCAATATGATAAACATAAAATAAAATATGTCGGGGTTTACATGCGTAATTAGGCTATAACGAAAAATTAATAATTTGTTTTTTTTTTTGCATATAACATGATTGACTAAAAATGTTTAATATTTTGCATGCAAGTATGTATGTGACCGCTTCTTAGCATAACATAGCGACCTATAAACATAAATTTATTTTGATAATAATAAAATTAATTTTGATTTTGATTAATGTTTACACTATTGGGACTCAATACTTAGGGCGTAATTCACGACGCAGGTTGGATAACGTCACATGTCATCGAATTTCTAGGAAAATGCCGGTTTCGTCTAGATGCTCCTTTATCTTGTATTTATCTAAATATGTAGCTATTTATTTTATGTAATTTGTTTTTGGAATTTAATTTAAAGAGCTTTGGTCAATTGAGCTCTCAAGTGGGTGTAGCTTTACATTTGTATTTGCCATAAATAATACAGTTGTAAAAGCTTTCCTAAATCTACCTACATAATTAAAATCGTAGGCTTTTTTTGTGTAGTTGCGTATTTCTTTAAATCAAATTAATCCACAAAATGTGGTTTCTTTGAAATAAAATGATATCGCAAGGTACGCGCCTTCAACGGTTGTGTCATGCCGGTTTTGATGTACTCTTTCGGCATACTTAAATGGACTCAGACCGAACTCGATGCCCTGGATAGGAGGGTCCGTACGCTGCTGACAGCAAATCGATTGCATCACTCACGGTCATCGGTTATGAGGCTGTAGGTATATCACAATCGCTAGATATGCAGTCTCAGGGAATATTTCCTAAAACCGATGTGGAAATGGATCGAGATGTGGTCGCAGTTGACAAAGGCCTTACTCCGCTCTCCTTAGCTACAGAGACTATAAGAAGACCAGTTCTCTACATTTTTGAAAGCACACAAATAGCAACAATTTTTTGTATATGTTTTTATTGCTACATATAACTGTACTGTGTGTTAGTAAGCTTTTCAGTCAGGATAAACATGAAGAAATAAAGACGAATGATGTTGAAAAACAGACACTATTCTTGTGTATATAAATTCATTACAACTAATACCATAATGGTGAAGCAAGACATCGTTTTTTTTTTTTTTTTTTTTTTTTTTTTTTTTTTTTTCACTTATTTTTGTGTAATCGTACCACGTGGCTAATTGATAATCCCAATGGGTCTATATTATAAGCTCAAAAATATGCAATGTTATTGTTACTCTACTAGGGAGTGGAATCTGTTTCTCCTTAACACAGATCACTTGGTGATCTAGCTAGGAGATCAGTGCCTCGCCCAAGTATTTGTATGTACTATATGTTCTTTGTTTTTTTTTTCTGTTTCTAGAATGTATTAGCCCTTCATGTACTGCAAATAACCATGTGTCATTGTTACTATGAATAAATAAATTATTATTATTATTATTAAATAAATTATTATTATTATTATTATCGTGAGCAAATCGAAGACAAATTCAAAACACAAAAAAATTAAGACATGTGAAATTCTTGAACCCATTGGGCCCTCCAGGTATATAATGGCCTGTTCCCTCTAACCCAGAGGAATGAACGTCTTGTCAATTTATTCTTAAAAAAAAAATATAGATTAGTGCTTGACCACAATCCCGGCTGGTAAAGAGTGATGCAATCGTTGGTGATAAAGCCCACTAGCCTATAGACTCTATCCTTGAAGATACTTTAATTGTAATATATTAATTTGCATTCCATAACGTTTTAGAGATGGAGAGGTTACCAGTGTCCCAGGTGTGGGAACATTACATGTAAGCTGATAATGCATGTTATGGAACTTCGATTTCGGCTGATCAATCTTACAAGTTACTGATTCCAGTATCTATTTAAAAAGCAAAATTTTGCAATAGCTGTTATGGATAAATGATTTCGAAGATCGAAGAGATTCATAACAACGGTCTGTGGAATCGCGTCGCGCCTGTTTAGCCTTAAATCTAACAATATTTCTAACAACATAAATACAATCAAACTCGTGATTACATATAACTTCTGTTCAGCTGAAAGAATATGTAAATTACCTTTATGTAAATTATTATAAACATTTGAATGTTGTTTACCTCACATTTCTATTGCTTTATTTTGTTTGATCAGTTGATGTACCTACAGGTGTTCAGTAAATATAAATCACCTAATTAAAATCAAAAGCTACGCATTTCATGAAGTAGTGTTACTTTATTTTACTAACAACAGCATTTGCCTTAAAATGGATAAAAAAAAAAATATCTAGAATTTTTTAAAGACATGAGGAGCACGAGAATTCTATGGGCGATCCGAGAAGCCTTTGTCCAGCATTGGACTGATACAGGCTAATGATGATAATCGTTGTAGGTACGGCTACAATTTCAATCACTGACATCATAACAAATAGTTTTAAGTATTATCCTTAATTGAACAACTGCAGTTCGATTCTTTAACCATTTCACAGTTAAAACTTAGGTCAAGTGAACGTGGAGTGAGCTGTCATTCCAATTAATGCTAGGCATTGCCACTATTACCAACCTACTTTAAGTTTAATTTACCTAATATTTCAGAGAGTTTGTTGAAGTGACAACGTCTTATAATTCGATAGAGCTGGCTCCACGCACGAAACAACATGACTCACACGGCGTTACCCCGTTCCATTTAAGGCTTGAAGTGCAAGCGAGAGCACCTCCGCGTTCGGCAGCGTTCGACATCTGTCTCCCTACTTGAGTGAGCGATGCGTCTGTGTGGACGGCTGCTATGCAATAATACATTTACATGTTTTCGTCAAGTATGAAGTGCAGTGAAAAGTGAATGTGATGTCAATTGTTTATAGCAACGATAATTGTTTCTCATTCCATCAGTATTTTCTTATGACGTTGTCACGTTCAACTATCGACAGTGAAGCGAGTTTAGTGACAACCGATTTTAAGAGGTTCGGCCGTCTGGTATCAATGTATAAGTACACTAAATCCCCAGGTACATATATTAAAAACGGAAAATGTTATATGTGTTTTTGATTAACTTTAAGTTGACCTAATGATATGATATCATTGCTAATAGTCAAATATTTAAATACACACATCAAAAGTATCTAGGGATCAACATATATTTTTGCAATAACTTTTCTCCTGATTGATATTAATTAAAATTTTCTTTAAGGATTCATCAAATAAAGTGTTTTCGTTTGTCACAGTAACGATAAACCAAGTCACCTTTGCATTAATAAAGAAATTTGCCATTTTCCTAATAAAGGGATATTTGACATTTGAACCACTAACACAAAAGTTCGAAAAAAAGACTGAAATAACAGTTTTCTCTAAAATTTTATTGGGTAACTTAAACAATTAATAATCCGTGTTTCTACCGCGAACACTAACAACACAAGAACATCGGTTTGGCATACTCAAAATGAGTTCATCCAAATCACGCTGTGGAATGGCCGCCCATGTTCGTTGCAACAACAAAAAAGGTCTTCTTGCGACTGGATACCCTCCATATTCGGCAGAGCTCTTCTCTGTAGCATATCCCATGCATGCTCAATCGGGTTCAAGTCTGGCGACTGAGCAGGCCAGGGCAGGACATTGATGTTAGCTGCGGCGAGAGTCTGTCTTACAACTCTTGCGGTGTGCGGTCGTGCATTATCATGCATTAACTGAAATAAGGGACCGATTTGCACTTGTAGAGGAACGATGACGTCTGATACAATCGTCTCAGCATAAATTTGAGCGTTGAGGTTGCCTCTGATCTAAATCAACTCAGTTCTTCTGCCGATCCAAATACCCGCCCATACCATGATGGTTCCACCACTATAAGGATGGACTTCCTGGCAGGATTTTAATCGCTGTTGGCGTCCAGGGGTTCTCCAGTGTCGTATACGTCTTGTATCCGGTCTCAAAGCACACGAAACGCCATTGTTCTTCTGCCCAATTTCTGTGTTCAAGAGCCCATTGATATCGAATCATACGATTGTGCATTGCTATAGGTGGTACCCGTAGCGGTCTTCGGGAATGAAGGTTCACTTCATGTAAGCGGTTTCTGACTATTTGGTCGCTAATTAAGTTCCCTGAAGAGTGATGAAGCCTCATGGCTAACATCATGGCGGTTATTGTTGGAGCTCTTCGAGTTAAGATTTGAATGTATCGGTCTTGTCTCCGTGTGGTGCAGCGATACCGTCCTCCATGGCGCTCAGCCACGGTACCAGTGCTTCGGTAACGTGTCCAAAGTCGACTGATAACACTCTGACTTGTATTCAGAGCTAAAGCCACAGTACGTTGCCGGGAACCAGCTTCTATCATTCCCACGGCTCTGAGCATTTCTTCCCTGCTTAAATGACGTCGCCGCTCCATAATAACGTTGGTTTTAATCAGTAGTAGGGAAACAGTAGCACTAATAATGTCTTCAATGCGTTGTATGTTTTTATAGGGAAAATATTGACAGCTGATTTTCATCTTTTACTCGAATTTGTTTCACAGTTCCTGATTCAAATTATGAAATGCACCAAAAAGGATCCATATAAATTTATAAATTCATAAATTTATAACAAAGCCACATCTCAATCTCAAGAAATCCGCATAAAAATGCTTGATCCCTAGACACTTTTGATGTGTGTATTCGCTAAAAAATAACCACAGTGATCAGTAGACAAATTTGAGCAACACAGTGTGTTGCTCGAAGGTAGACAGTGAGAGTGATAGGTGAATTAGATAAACAAAACAAATATATATATATATATACAGAGTGGTGCTGACAATAAATGAAAACACGAACAATTGATTGAAAATTATATTGACGACAAAAAGGCTTGGGCTTGAGCTGCGTCCGATTTCTATACTTACACTGACTGTTCTTTGATTTTTCCTCTTGTAGTTTGTAATTGATTGTTTTTTTTTTACTCAAAGCCACTACACACTATGTAGCCAGGCATATTACACGTTACGGAATTGCATCGCTGACAGGGATATTCGGCACTGGTGCAGCTACACAGGAGCTAAACTTAGCATTCGGGAACACTGTTGGAGCTGCTGAACCTTGGACGAAACTGTCTTTGCATTTGTAGATTCAATTTCTTAGTATTGTATAATTGCATGGTACACGTGTGAGCACAATGTACTTGCTGTAAAGCATCTATTTGTTGGGTTAGTCTTTTTTGTTTTTGTTTTTTTGATGTGTGTTTTTCCATAATGGACGCTCTTAGCGTACAATATATTTCTGCATTGTTCTCACGCGGTTGATTTCAAAATGAATGATGTAATCAAATATTTGTATCAATAGCTTGATAATTTAAAAGTGTCCATGGATTTTCTTGCCCGTTCTTCTCCATAGGTACCTACTCTTTGGAATGGGCGACTAGCTTCACCTTACTGACTGAGTGCCTGTAACTGGTTTATTTGAAATAAATGCTTTGATTTGATTTGAATGCTGGTTCATAGAAGTAATCCTAAACCTAGCATCAAAACTAAAAAAATAAAATTAAATCGCATAAAATTGCAAACGAAATAGAAATAATATTGGTTCACTGACCTTCGATCGGCGACAGCGCGACCTTGTATCGACTTGCTTTTTCGCGTCATTATTATTAAAGTTCGGTACCGCAGGATGCGGCTGTCATTAACCTGTAAGCGCTTCCTTATCAACTTGTACATAATGTAGAAAATGTGAAAAATGAAAAATAATTTCCTGTGACTAAACTTATGGACATATTTATATGATTTTTTATGGGTAGACTGAGAATGTGTTGAGGTACATTATTATACATAGATACGAGTACATAATTTATTGTGGTATTGTCAGCACCACTCTGTATATCTAAAACACTTTTTTATTTTTAATAATTGTTTGAGTTTTACTACCATCAAAAGATTTCCCTTACTGGTTAGGTAAATAACGGTTCTAAAGAACGCAAATTGACTGATTAAAAGACGTCAAATGAATACTTACGCATTTCAATATAGGTCTATATCTATCTAAGTATAAGTCTTTGAGTCAAAAGTTGAAGATTTTGTTAACAGTGAACAATAAAAGTCTTTGGCATTTCACAAAGAGACAAAAGTAAAATTAAATCGTACATTTTTGATTAGAAATTCATCTTTGCATTGTGGAATAAAACGAAATAATAGTCCTATCCAGCTATTCTCTTGTGGAGTCGATCAAAGACGATTAATGCCATGACAATAATAGCCTAGGTCAGTGTTTCTCAAACTGGAAAGCATCAACCCCTATTAGTTAAAATAATAACAGTCTAAGAGACTGTTAACTCCTCTACTCTAAAAAAATAGTTTCCACTTGCCGGCAATGATCATAGCAAAGTTCCTGGATTCTGAAAGTTGTGTAGGGTTTTTACCTTCAAGACTATCTCAGCAGTAGAACGGAGTCTAGTTTTGTACTCGGATAATGGTAATAGGAACCCTTTTATTACATGGAGCTTAAAATATAACTGGTCAAATAGATCACCTGCCGTCTTATCTCTGCATCACCCTCGTGACAGGTAGAGAATTCCTAAGGCATTAAGTCCTACTTTGTACCTTGTTGTGTGCGAGAAGATTAAATAAATCTAGAACTATGATAATAATAAAGGTGAAAAGTTTGTTTATTCCTTTGAACGTGCTGAGCTACCAGGCTGATTTATATAAAAAAATGTATTGATCACTAAATTTTTGAGGAAAGAATATTATAGGCCAATTAAGATCACGCTAAGACACAGAGATGCAAGCGAAAAGAAAAAAGGTAGAAAACCAAGCGAAAACGATAAGTAAAAGAGCGAATTTCTGGACGAAGACCGAAGTTATAAGTTAGTAAATACTTCAAGCATGACGTTTATGTTTATGTTATTTTCTAAATTAATCAAACGTAGATTCAGAGAGTAAGACTTTGACCTTGAGTTGACCTAATGTAGTACCTATGGAGTTTCAGTATTCTACAAGGCCGGTTTTGATATTCAGATTCTCCAGAGAGACCATTGCTTTGGAATGGCCGCCTAGCTTCATCTTACTAACTGACCGACTCTCTGGCAAATCAAAAATACCAGTAATTAATTGGTTTAATTCATTAAACTTAAAGGCTAAATAAATGCTTTGATTTTAATTTTGATTATTTTGAGAAACAAGCTTTCAAGCGTGGGGTACAAGATTGAGCAACCCTGGCATAGTTATTGCCCTCATGGGGTATTCCGTACACCTACAAATTACGGTTAGTCGTAGTAACACATGCTCCTAAGCCAATCAATATATTTTCGAGTCACAATTGCGATATAAATTACCTTCGTAAGCTTCGAGCGTTCATTTGTCGTACGTGTGGCACGTGGCACACTTTGTGAATATTATTCACTATTCTTTATTCATTTTCCGCCACGCGCTGTTCTACGAGGTAATTTTCTCGTTTAGTCCTTATTTTATACATAATTTAATCTTAAGCCATTGTGTTCCATTTTAACTTAGTGGTTTAATTAATTTAATTTTGAGCTATAATTAGACTTCGAATAGATATAGTTAAATAATTTCGTCAAAATTGAAAGAGAAGAGAAGAGTTTTAGTAAACTAAGAAGATCATGTCTGTTGAAGTTATCTATCTATAGAGTATTTATTGTAGCTAATTAAATAAAAATATAAACTTTGCTGATTTTGTTTATATGAAACAATAATCAAATACAAAACACACGATTAATAATAGTAAAAAAGGGAAGTGGAATGTCTTTTGTGTTTGGTAGTTTTTTTAGAGACCAATAATTAATTTTGATACTCGTCAGATAATAAAGCCAGCCTGTCGGTGTTCTATAGGATGCATGTTGAAGAGTGTGCAAGGGAATTGCATGACTTAATTCCTCCATCTTCATTCCATCATCGGACGTCCCGTCGTACGGCGACCTTTACATTGTTGACACCACGACGATCCGGAGGAAGCGATCTCCTCGTCTTTTATAGCGCGTACATCGAGGGGCTGGAACAATTTGCCAGCGGTGGTGTTTCCGTCTGACTACAATTTAAGTATATTCAAGGCTAGAGTGAATAGGCTCTTAATAAACTACCGCGATTGCATCACTGCATACCATCAGGTGGCCTAGTGGTTAAAACACCAGCCTTTCAAGTATGAGTGCGCGAGTTCGATTCCAGGTCAGGCAAGTACCAAGTAACTTTTCTAAAGTTATATGTATTTTCTAAGTATATCTTGGACACCATTGACTGAAGGTGAAGGAAAACATCTTGAGGAAACCTGGACAAGTCTGAAATCGCCAAACCGCATTGAGCAAGCGTGGTGATTACGCTCAATCCTTCTCTGTATGAGAGGAGACCTGTGCCCAGCAGTGGGACTACAAAAAGGTTGATGATGATGATGATGATACCATCAGGCGGGATTGTGGCCAAGCACTAGTTTATAATTATATATAAAAAAAGATCAACGTATTAGCTTTTTTTAAAAATTATCAATAAAGTATATTTGTACTAGTACTTCTACTCCAGTTTTCGGTTCAGCTCCTGAAAAAATTATTTTATAGACCCGAGAAGGCTAAGAAGTTTTGAAATAGCTCTTTAGTTAAAGTTATTTTCGGAGTAAACAATCTAATCTTAAGCCTCTTTCCCTCACTAATCACAATCTAAATCGTTTTAAAGGATATTGCTAATACATTACTTTATATAATGTTTGAAATATTTAAGGTAAAAACGCAATTCACATTGTTGAACTGTTAAAATAAAAGCCATTCCAATATGGAACCAAACTTGAAATAATAAATGCTAACAAAGTAGATAGTAATGCAGACAGGTATGATAAAACACAACCTTTCTATTACGGGTAGTTTTAGCCTTTAAAAGTCTATACAAGGTCTATAATAAAGAGGCTATTTGTGTCCGGGAGTCCATGGACGTCCGAGTCTTATGAAGGTAGGCTAAGAATAGAACACCGCCCCTTACACTGGTATGTGCTGACCAATAATGAATGACAGAATAAGTCTGTCTGTTTGTCTATCTGATTGGCATTGTCCACCGATTTCTTATTATACCATTTAATTTTGTCCTACGATGTGTGATGAGGCAATGATGCTTCTAGGAACACGTAACTTCGTACAGGTCTCCCAAAGTGATAATGCGCATAGAAATCTTCGTCACTATTCGGCAACGGTCGTATTCCCCGAGCGTTCGGAAGAAGATATGTATATAGAGTGGTGTACTTAACCACTTTTTATGCACTTAACCACTTTTTATGCACTTAACCACTCTATATACATATCTTCTTCCGAACGGGAATACGACCGTTGCCGAACAGTGACGAAGATTTCTATGCGCATTATCACTTTGGGAGACCTGTACATATAATGAGATATTGGGCGTAGGCTCGGGCGCTTCTAAAAGCCCATAAATCTATGTTTCAAACAAAGATCGCGTACTCTGCATTCGGCATGCAAGTTACCTGATGGGAATTGGATCAGAGACCATGCAGAAGACGGATACTTCTCCCATGCCAAATGCTCCATTACCCTGTTTTGTTTAATATATATCTAGGGTAAATACGCCGCTGATTCATTTATTGTTATTCAATCCATTTCGGAGAATCTGAGATAGGTTATAGGTAAATAAAATAAAATATTTTTATGGCCCAGATTAAGTGTGAGATGCCACGTACTCTACATAAGGCATAACGTAAACTGGCAATCCTTTTACGAGTATGAAAAAGAGCCATATGCAATCACCGATGTGTTTACGCCAGACATTATTCAGGTGAAACCGTTCTGTTGGTTTTGTGGTCACGAGTGATCGCATACCGGGCAAAGTGCTAGGTTTTCCACCAGGAATTTTACAGTAGCAGCCCGGAATTAGGCAGTTGGTGATGAATTTGGTGATCTTGCGCCTCAAATACTGTGCAAAGCCGTTGGCGTCCCATCGGAATATGAGACTAAAAAAAGAGAGTGTAGGAACCTATGCACACACTTGTGTGCTACTATTTTTTTTTTAATCATTATAAACTAGCGCTTGACCGCAATCCCGCTTGATGGTAAGCAGTGATGCGATCGATGATGGTAAAGCGCGCTAGTTTATTAAGAGCCTATTCACTAAGAAAAACTGAGCGAATAGGAAAGAAGACGGCAGTTGAGCGAGGTGATGCAATGTTAAACCCAACAACACGACCAACGATGCTGCGCCAAAGGGAGATTGATCTGAAGACCCTCCACGACCAAACCCCCAACACAACAACATTTGGCGCATCGTACCCGGCACACATCGCAACACAACTGCTCAGACCCGTCCTCCGTATGGTATGGCTTCACCAGACATCATGCCGGAACACAACAAATCGCTTGGCGGCAAGGCTTTGTCTGGTGGGTGGTAACTTCTGCTGGCGGCCGGTGTTATGGCCTACCACCGAGAAAATAATATAATACTTAAATAATATAATATAATACTTGTATACCACTAATATAGTAATACTTCTAATATAATAAGTGCTACGTACTTGACAAATCTCCGTTGAGAATTCAGGTTATTCAGGTAAAAAGTCGAAAGTATGTTATATTTTGTATGGACTAAGAAACGGCAGGGATTGCATAAACACTGTACAATACAAGCACCAAAACAATTACATTAATTGGATCCAAGTTTAGGAAGACTATTGAACAGCACAAGCCTCGGTACAAGATAGAGATTCCATTTTAATCACTGATTGATTTTATTGATTTCGCTCGTTAACTGTAATTTGACGATTTGTTGTGATTATAGTCATCGGCTTTAATAGTCGCATTTTAAAACAACGTATTGAAAAACTATTGTTTATATGTCTTATTGTCTTGTGTCTTGTCGTATTATGTTATCAGTAAAATTTAATGGTAATCTTAAAGTTCTGTTATAATTGTATAATTTGTAGGAATTATTCATATAGCTTCATACTTTACTGTATTTTTATCTCATGAAGCGACGCGCGCCTTACTTGTGGTAGCAAAGAGTTCATACACGCTGTTTATGAGTGTGAAAATAACAATTCTCTCGGTACTCGGGTCAGAGCCAGTACGGGCGAAGTCGAAAATGTGTGCGTATGTGTGTGTTATGTGCTGACGTCACTCGTCTACATACACACATACACAGCGTGTTTGTATACCTGAATAAAAATACTGGACTCGATGTTTAACGAAAAACGGAATAATAAGATCGCTCAATAAATAAACCAGTATTTTATGTTACGAATTCGATTAGCAATGAACAAATATTTATCTGGTACATACATTAAGTCGTCTTGGATTTTATGAGCTTGAATATGTGAGAATTGTCTTTGCGTAAAGACAATTGATAAAAGAAAAAGACAGGAGATAAGTGAAAGTTCTCATAAAAAATGCGAGCTTATCACTATATCGTTTTTAAGTATTTGCTACAATTAGAGTTACTAATCAAAAACATATATTATTCATTTAGTTATAGATATTTTCATATCGCATTTAAACTTGTGATATGTAAAAGCAAGAAATAAATGGCTTATTTATTTATTTATTATTTTATATTACCACTATATCGCCTGAATATATATTTTTTAATGTTAACCTCGACAGTCCCAATTTCTTGATGTTAAAAATAATCGTGTTTTCATTGAACTAATATAAAGTCGGTACGGGCGACAGCAGTTCAAGCTACCCGAAACTGTCAAATATTCCCAATCAATCTTCAGCCTTAATGCTTAAGAGATAAAGTTGAAAATCTAATAAAGAAATCTGACGGATTGCAGTAGCTTAAGGTGCTGTCGTCTGTCAAAATTTAACGAAGCATAATCAGTGTTTCTTTGGGTGTTTGCTGTTTTAAGATTATGAAATGTCCTACCATTTATGTACATTTTTGAGACAGCGGTATTCGTAAAGTCTAACTTTCATCTATTTAGAACTTTGAAGTCGAAACGTTATAATTCTGAGATTTGCGCCAATACACACAACACGGCATTCTATACAAAAAGTTTTTAGGTATGGCACCCAGAATTTATAACAAAATACCAAAGCCCATAAGAGAAAAACACGAACTAAAAGATTATAAAAAACATTTTTATGATTTCCTAGCTCAAATTAATGAATACCTAGTGGACAATGAAAGATATGTAGATAAATATGTGGATTATATGTGTGTTATTGTTAGTATTATTAAATTTTAATTGAGCTCGATTTTTATATATATACATATTTCAAATTTAATACTCATAATATAAGCTAGTTGTTTACAAAATCGTTTAGTTCTTTTTTAGAATATTATAAGTTAGTTAAGCATTATTAGTTATAATTTATCTTGTTATTTAAATTTCAGTTAAATTTAATTGTAACATGTACCTATATACCTATTTCTACTAATATTTGTACGCCATTAACGGCAAAACATAGAGATCACCATAATTATTATAACACCTATTTTATACTTACCTATGTTTTACAAATAAAAAACTTTGACTTTGACTTCATTTGTTATTTCTGTCTGTATTTGTATTATTATAACAGTCGCATAAGTCGATCGATAAGGTTAGCTACGCTTGCCGCGGTTTGTTTGTGAGTGGGTGAATATCTTTACATACTTTTTTTGTAATTATAAACTAGTTCTTGACCGCAACCCCGCCTGATGGTAAGCAGTGACGCAATCGTAGCCTATTCACTCAAAAAAAAAAACTTAGTGAACAGGAAGGAAGACGGCAGTTGAGCGTGATGATGCAATGTTAAACCCAACAACACGACCAAAGATGCTGCGCCTGAGGGAGATTGATCTGGAAACCCTCCACATCCCTGGTGCATCGTAATGCACCAAATGTTGTTGTCTCGAGGGTTTGGTCGACACACATCTCAACACAACTGCTCAGACCAGTCCTCCGTACGGATTCACCAGACATCATGGTGGAACACGACGAATCGCTTGGCGACAAGACTTTGTCTCGTGCGTGGTAACTTCTGCCGGCAGCCGATGTTATGGCCTACCACCGAGAAACCGAGAAACCTAACAAGATACCTACTCACAATTCAAGTCATACAGACATAATAAGAATCCTCTATCTTGTTTCAGTGCATTTCTGTTATTCTAATCGTTAAAATAATTTTAATGAAGGTCAATGACCTTGCATCTTATGTTCTTGGTACTTCGGGGTTTTATTTTTCTTACAGTCTTTTTTGCTCTGGCCAAAAATGTACGCCCTAACTAAATTCATTATGTTTAAAATACCGGTTTTAATCGGTTACACGGCTATGGGCAACCTTCGTAATTGACTTGATCCCTGCCACACAAAAGTCAAGATATATGAAGAAGGTCATCACTTATTACACCAACTTGAATTGAATACATATGTTGCTTAATGAAGTCTGCTGTGCTAATGTAATATGTAGTTAGCACGCAAAAAAGATTTGTGTAGCATTTCTTATTAAAAATAATATGAATATACAATATGTAAAGAAAACCCTGTCCGACCCATAAGGATAATAAAGGTTAGGTAATAAAATGACCAAATATGATATAAAATTTTACGTAATCATCATAGTAACAATAGTAATGAATTTTGAAATAATCTTTTTTTCCCGCGACTTCCAACTTCCCCGAAATTTGTTAATTTAAAAAAAGTGATAACACCATTTTGACGCTATTATTATAAGCGATGCGACCACGTGCCACGTGCCCTGCCCCCCGTCACCCGCGCAGGGATTGCTTACCGCACAGGTATTAAGTTACCTCTTTTTGCGAAATAATATTTATTTATAAGGAGGATTTTTTTTAAGTTTAGCCCGGCTTTGTAGGCATTAATAGAATCAATTATCGATACCTAACAATACCTTCACGGATCGGATAGGGTTTTCTTTACACATTTATTTATTTACTAAAACTTTATGCACAAAGAAAAATATTGTACAATGGCGGACTTAATGCCTTAGGCATTTTCTACCAATCTACCTTAAGGTGATGCAGAGACAAAACATGGTAGGTGCAAAGATATGAAAGAGAAGTTAAAAGAGAAACAAAAAAAAATATAATAAATACATAAATACATACATATAAAATATAAACAGTAGAGAGAGATAAAAAAGATATATAGAGAAAAAGAATAAATTATATGTTTGATGAATCTGCCGAGTACTAAGTACTCCCGAGCTTTAATTTTAAAAGTGTACCAACTGGTCAACGTCCTGATATTCTGGGGAAAATCGTTCCAAAGGAAAACCGCCTGGACAAGAAATGAAGACTTAAGAAAACTAGAGCGGTGAGAAGGACATCGTAGAAGACAATTGTATATGTAACTAGCGACCCGCCCCGGCTTTGCACGGGTGTAATGCTGATAACTAAATACACTACAGAAAAACTGTGAACGTAGTGTATAAAAACAGCGGCCTGCTGCTCCCGCCACTCCGGTCGACCGCTACGTCCCGCAATTTTTAAATCTGTAATATCTTCGAAAATGTTCATTTATATCATATGCTGTAAAGGGCCCTATAGATCTATATTAAATCAACAATGTATTTAATGTATTCAATTGGAAAATTAGCCATTATTTGTTGTAAAAAGTAAATAAAAAAAAATGTTATTGTGGGATATCCATAAGAGATATTAGATATTATACCATCGCGGAGCTATCTGTAGACCCTTTTAATGTGTACAATATTTAGGACATTGTTTTGATAAATCTAGTAGGGTTCAGCATTTTTTTCTGTTTTGGGATAGGAAATTATCAAATGACCTCTCCCGCTCTGAACGGAGCGGAAGGGCGTGTCAGACTTTCATTTATTAAATAACTAGGGTTAATACACTAGCGTTCTTTACCATCAACAATTGCAGCACTCCTTACCATCAGGCGGGATTGCGGTCAAGCACTAGTTTGTAATTAATAAAAAAGGTATGTTTTGTCTATCTTCTATCTACGTAAGATTGAAGTGAATGTTCGTAATGTCAGAATAACAGCTATTGACTAAATGCATGTGAAGGTATACGGTACTTATAATATAAAAACTCGCTTAAGAATTCATAGAGCCAGCTACATAACAGTTTTTTTGTGTTATTAGTAGTTATGAGTTGAGGTTATGGTTCAGTAATGACAACCGCGCGCGTCTATCGATCGATTAAGCTATGCTTGGCGCGTTTGGTTCATGGATGGGAGATAATTTTTATTTACCAAGACCAAAAAACCCGTAAAGCCTCATTCGTGGATCTTTAAAAGTCAATACGGGTAATCAGCAGCCCTAAAACAACGTCTGATCCGTTTGACAACCAGTCTTATCAAAGGGTATTATCAGTAACTGTGCTGTGGAGGTCAGACAAGCATCCACCTTAAGTAAAATACTGGTATTCAGTTTCATGGAATTTAAAGTGAAAGAGGACCTCGACAAAGTTGAGAAAAGGCGAGACGGACGATAAGTTAATGTCAATATTGTCTTTTCATTTCAAATATAAACGAGATAGTTGAGTTATCTTATTTATATTCTATGAATGTATCTTAACTACCCCAGTCAGTTATTATTTTGTATTGTTTAGTATTAATTTTGAGAACAGAGCTGCAAAAAAATATCTCGTAATTTTAAGAACGTTCACAACTTCACAGTCTGATCCTAGTCTAAATGTGTCAAAAAAAAAAAAAAAAAGCAATTTAACTACATTTTCACTAATCTATGACATTTGTTCACCAAGATAAAACTGCGATTGTATTTTGAACGTTTTAATTACGGAAATTGGCCTCCACGCGTTTACTTGTTAATGGCCCAAATGCCCTTGTTCGCAAATTAAACTAACTTTAAGTTAACTGCAACTTTTTCTTTCTATTTCATTAAAAAAAGGACACAACATAATATGTTAGATTAGACCTGCTCAAGGAAATTATACCTACCAAGTTCCTTGGACCTGTCAAATTAGTCCGCGCCTGGCGTAAATTGATGTATTTCTTGTCGCCATGTTTATAATCGCGTCTAAACTGTCTATGGAATATCTTAATTTGACAGGATTAAACTAAAATGTTATCTTCTATCCTTTTCTTAATGAAAAAGAAAGAAAAAGATACAGTTAACTTAAAATTAGTTTTGTTTGTGCACAAGAGAATCGGTGCCAATATCTAATTTACTTTAATATCAAATGGAATTCAAGAAACTGTTTATCAGACAAAACCGGACCGACTCGGCCAGTAAACAAAAAAAAAAAATATATTATCTTATACAGTATGTTAAGAAAACCCTGTCCGACCCATAAGGATAATACAGGTTAGGTAAACACATGACCAAATACAATATAAAATTTTACGTAGTCATCATAGTACCAATACAAATGAATTTTGAAATAATCTTTTTTTTCCGCGAATTAATTCCAACTTCCCCGAAATTTGGTAATTTTTAAAAAAGTGACAACACCGGTATTATTATGAGCGAATAGCGATGTGACCACATGCCGCGTGCCCTGTCGCCCGCCGCCCCGCCGCGTGCCGTGGAAGGGTGGTTAACGCAGATTTATTAAGTTACCACTTTTTGCGAAATAATAAATTTTTTTTAGGGGGATTTTTTTTTTAGTTTAGCCCGGTTTTGTATCCATTAGTAGAATCAGTTATCGATACCTAACAACACCTTCACGGGTCGGACAGGGTTTTCTTAACATACTGTATAAGTTCTTTTTTTAATTTGGGTTCCAGTTTAAGAATTTTAGCCTGTGCGGGGATTAAAAAATCCTACCTGATTGTACTCATTAACTTTACGAGATGTTATTTTTTGACGTCTTATGAGAAAATTACTTATAATGTTTATTGTTTTGATGTTAAGATTAAAACTTGAGGTTTTCCTTAAGTTTGATTAGTAATCAGAAATTGTAATATGTAACTTGCGCGTGTTTTTTGTGTTTACAATTTTTTTTGTGTGGGTAACCAGTTTTCAATAGTAGAAACATGTTAGGCCGACTAGGTTGCCACCATTGCGGAAAATATACGTGATTCACGCAGGAACACAAGCTGGGTGCAATAAGTACCTAATTGGGGCCTGCACCCTAATTGCGCAATAGTTATTTATGCCACTGTCAAAGAATGATAGCTATAGTCATATGAGGCATTTTGTGCCACGAAGCCCATGTATTACAATAGCTGTTTGCGACAGTGGCATACAAAACTTTTTCGACGACCTTCAAATAAATAAATACAAAAAAACGTTAATGTTGAGCTTTGTTAGAAATTATAGTAATTTATATTCTGGATGGTACATTTCTCCCATTTCAGGAGGCGTTAAGATATTGTCTATTTCGCTATTATCACTGATATCACTCATTTTCAAAATAATTTTATTTATAAATGCAGATAAAAGTTAACAATGGCGCGAAAAAATAAGCGCGGCGCACACACGTAATTTTGTTGTTATAATCCCACAAATGAAAGGTAAAGGTAATGCATCCATACAGCCTAATAACATGCGATGTTTAGTCGTGGTGCAAATACGCACGTTTTTTGGCATAATCATATGTTGATTTTTTGATGCCATAGCCAAAAAAAAAAACTTTCATTGTAGTACGGTTTACCCGTGGGGAAATGGTCATTGTAACACAACTTGGCAGGAATGAGTACTATTGAGATATGATTTATAGTTATGTATTAAGCAATTTACCAAATGTTCGTAGAAAAAACACTATTACTGTCAAATGGAATAATTTTGAAGCATATTGTTAATCCATTACTCCATAATTATGTTCGAAAAATGTGTCTGCTCAACAACATAAATAACACGATGTTGTTGAATTGTCTAAATGACACCTATTGCTTCTGATAATGTATTACGCAATCACCCTTTTCTTCTAAGTTAGATTTGCTCTATTCATGACTAAACTTGTACCTTGCACGCGGACAAAGTTGTGGGCAGAGGCTAGTAGGTAATATTAGAAAATTACCGACGCTTTTGAAGTTTCATTAACTAAGTACTACATATTTCAGAAGGGATTCTCACGAATATACGACGTACTTCTACTTACTAAATGCAGTATATATACATTATCAGTGGCAAAGGCTTGCATTTTGACAGTCCAATAACATTCATTGCGATATTTACGTTGTTGAGTAAACAAATTTTTCGCACATATGAAGCAATCGATTAGTAATATCATTCAAAGTTATTCAGATTGATATGAATAGTTACGCAATAGAGCATTTGACTAAAAAGAACTAATTAGTCAGATTTTTAGCGCGCAGTGACGTCACCAGCCACCACTCCTGATTTTTGATGCCTTTTATATTTGTAAATTTTTATTGATTTGATAAAACAAAATATACGTATCCAATATTTTTCTATAATCGGAATGACGGACTAAATAGAATCAATTTTTTTTTACCCAGTAAACATCCCAATTAGGGTGGTAATGAAGCTCGACTTGCAAGTCATTTATGTACATAATTCTGTACCTACTTGTCTAAGTTTTCACAATACAATTACAATTGAAGGGGACAGAGGTGTTATCCGACCTTTCTCCACTTAATGGTTCAATTATCTAACTGGCTAACCATGAAAGCTAGATGGATATTTGATTAAAATATGTGATACAAATAACTGTAAATAACGGAGCAGGTAATGTTATTAAAACGTGGACAGGTTTTAAAGCCATAAATCTAGTCTATACCTAGGTAAACTAATAAAACAAAATTTTGTTTGTTTGAAAGTGACAATTTATAAAACTACTATTAGAAACGAATAAAATATTTTAATGTGTTATGCAATTTCCTATATCGTAAGGAATATTGTTCATACCAAGTTTTAATGATTACTTGACATTTAACCCTTTTATTCAAAAACGTTGTTTATAGTGAAGTACCTAGTCATTAAGACTGTTTACCACATATTTTTGACATTTAAGCGTCACTTAATTTTATTCATCGTTTATAAATAAATCCCGGATCCAGGTAGGCCGAAACAAGTAAAACCTGTTCAGGTGGATATTAAAAGTCGCCTCTGCCTTAGAGTATAAATGTGGTGCTGTACCACAAACGATGAGACATTCAAATTCCTCCTGTTAGCTGCATGTTGGAGGAATTGAAAGACTCTATCGATGGCAAAATATAAGTAGCCGTATTCTGAGATGAATCGATTTAGATTGCTGTCGACACGCTTAGAAGAAGACTTCTTCTACAAATAAGAGATTTTAAAGGGTGTGTAAGTATAAACCCTAAGGCTTGCCTTTTAAAGCGCCTGTTTACATTGGAGGAAATAAATAAAAAGTAATTAGATAAATCTAGGGAAAGCCCCGGGCTTTATTATAACTTATTTAATTTAATACAGAGGTTTCGCATATTAATTTGGATTGTAAGCCTGTTTATTTACAAGCCAGTCGAGATTATAACAGGGCAACGAAATTGTTCGCTCTTCATTTAGGTTATGTTAAAATTATTTGTCAAAAGGTGTTTTGAAGTGTTGTCACAAGAAACCGTGGCCCTGGGGCACAGGCAAGTGAAGGAACACGGTAGGTTTTAGTCAGTAAAACTCTGACACGCCCTTTTGCTCCGCCCTGAGCGGGAGAGGTCATTTGATAATTTCCCATACAAAACAAAAAAAGGGTTATCACTCGGTGTGATGGCTTAACATTCGAACAGTAGCAATGAATTTCATTTTGACAGTTCAATGACATTAATTGCGTTGTTGACGTGATCAGAGGTTTAATGAATATTAATCAATGGATGGATTAGCAATACCCTTTGATTAAAGTGTGTTACGCTGTTAGGGTGCTGATCTAACTGCACAACGTAGCCATAAAACTGGCAAAATGCATCGAATTCGTTGCTGAACGTCATAAATCACCAACTGTCATCCGTTACAAACTGCCACCGTACGTGAAATATCGTGAATACATGAATATACGTGAATGTGCAGGTACAGACGACAACATAATATCAGGATACTACAATTTGTCAGATTTCTTTATTAGATTTGCAACTTTGTCTCTAAATATTACGGATCATGATTGATTGGGAATATTTGACAGTTTAGGGTAGTTTGACCTACTGTCGTACTAAAAGTAACGTAAATTCTCATTATTTTATAAGTACATCTATTTTGTATAATAGAATTTAGGTTTTTTTTGTGTAAATAGCAAAATTTGTATGTCCCATGTCCCATAGCCAGCAACTTCTGTGTCCTAACTCTTAAAAGTAAATAAATATTTTGTTTCTCCGAAACGAGAATTTTTATTTAAGTTATGTTTACTTTGTTGCGCACTGGATTTTCGACTCTCAGGTATAATCAGTGCGTTGATATTCCATTGCGGGAAAACACTTCCGTGTATACCTGGGGTTTTTCATAAACACTGCTTAGAGTAAAGTACGCCAGTTTACTTTAAGAAACCTTTATAAATAAACCCCCTAATATTTAAGGTTCTATTTTTACTTAGACATTTAGGGAGCAGTTTCGTTTAAAATGAAACTTTTAAATTATTAGGGCAATAGTTACTTTGGTACATACTCAACTGAACTCTAATGAAGAAATTACACGTATTTATGATAGATTGAGAACGTTCTTACAATAACGAGAAATTACGCCACTGTAGTCCACTGAGCGATCACAGTCATTAAATTTCTTCTTCTCTTCCGCCCAGCCTAGAGGTCTACTGACTTTCCATGATGACGGGTCCTGTGCTGGCCGCTTCCATCGGCTTCTCGAGACCTTCACCATGTCATCATTTAGCTTATATAATTTTAGTAACACGACGACACGGTTGGTGCTGTGGCTAAGCGACTGTTGCGCTGCGTGTCGCGGATTCGATTCCCGCACGGAATAAATATTTGTATGGCGTACTTTGTTCCGGGTCTGGCTGTTTGTGTATGTGAGTTTAAATGTTTGTAACCGCACTCACGATACATGAGTTGTTCATGAATGGGGCAACTTTTTTAAAAGGAATAAAACAAAAGAGTGGGATGTGGTGGTCTTTACATAAATATCGTTTTCATTATGCATAAAAAGACATTTAAGTCTTATTGATTCGGTAGGAACAACTTGAAACATAGATAATAATTATAAATAAATATAGTTTAAAAAACTAAAACAACAAGCTTTTAAAAGATATCAAACTATAAAGTAAAAAATAATTTTAAAAATTGATTTATGACAATAGTATATAAACAATACTAGTAAAAAATGAGAAAAAAGCGTGAGGCGCTTAATATACAAAAAATATGGCACAAATCGCCTATACTATATGGTATTATGATATTATTTAAAACCATGTTTTTTTTAGTTTTTTAAACTATACGGATTACACGAACGCTTAAGTGGTGCTCATTTGTTTTTACCAAACTTTTCTTGATCTCCAACAGACAGAATAGCCAGTGCTAAAATTCGTAATGATGCAATACCCACTTGGGTATTGCATCATTACGAATCTAAATCTAAACTAAAAATACTTTGCCTGTACAAGTTAATGTAAAGTAAGGTTGAAAAAAAATTTGAGTTAGAGACGGACAAACAAGCAAGCAAGCAAACATGCAAGTGAATCTAATAAAAAGCTTTTAAAAACATAAAATACTGTATCGTCATCATCATCATCATAATCAATCTATAATATTCCCACTGTTGGGGCACATACTTTTGATTGATCACATAATGTGATTCAATCAAGCTTAAGTGGTTCAGATTAATAGAATTTGTACTTGTGTAATTCAATAATTTAACCATAAGAGTAATTTATTATTTAATTGGGTCTGTGTACCTATAATATACAACCAATTAAGCAAATCTAATATAATTGATAATTATATTTAATAGTTCATATTGTAACAAAGTTCATATTGACCTTTTTACATGTAACAGGGCTATGCTAGGTGTATCTCATCGATCGAATCAGGAATGAGGAGATTCGTAGTAGAACTAAAGTCGCCGACATAGTCCAGCAGATTAGCTCTTTGAAGTGGCAGTGGGTGGGGCACATAGCTCGTAGAGCCGTTGACTGATGGGGCAGACAGGCTTTTGAATGACGACTATATACCGGCACGCGCAACGTTTGGACGGAAGGTGGTCGGATGATCTGACAAAAATCGTAGACAACGATGCAGGCCGCGTCCATCCGGTCTTTTTTAGATATCCTTTTGGGAGGTCTATGTCCAGCAGTGGACTTCCTGTGGCTAACATAATGATGATGAATACGTAACAGCATATATCTAACACAATTGTAATATAATAAAGATTTGAGTATTGAGGTGTACTCGTATTCTATTTCTCAGTCGCAACTAGAAATCGGGAGAAGGTTTCTAAGGGGAATCCGATAACACTTTGCTCGCCCTAGGAATCAATACCGATCACTGAACCTGCCACAATTTGTGAAATTCTCGGGTTCTTCCACTCTGAAACGCAAGTAAATAAATAATAAATAAATATATACGGACAAATCACATAGATTGAGCTAGCCCCAAAGTAAGTTCGAGACTTGTGTTATGGGATACTAACTCAACGATACTATATTTATAATAGATACACATATAGATAAACATCCAAGACCAATCAGGAAAAGATTGTTTTCCATCATGACCTGGCCGGGGATCGAACCCGGGGCTTCCACGTCGCAAGCAGGCGTGTTGACCGCTGCGCCATGGAGGACGTCAAATAAAGCGTTGAAAATTGTTGAAAATGGTACATAGGGTAGTTGACTTAAAATAACTAATTAGTCCGACAGTCAGATTTACAAAAATACTAAATACGTATTTTTTCTTTTTTAATATAAACAAAAAATGAAGACGACACAGTGCGTTGAAAACTCGTGTGACGTCACTGCGCGCTACACTTTTTAGCGAGCAGTGACGTCCCCAGCCAACTCTTCTGTTCTTTGATTCCTTTTATATTTGTCAATTTTTATTGATTTGATAAAACAGAATATACGTATCCAATATTTTTCTATAATCTGAATGACGGACTAAATAGAATCATTTTTTTTAAATCAGGAAACATCCCTATACTCATTAAGAAAATTTAACAACAATCATTGTGATTGTATAACGTAATAATGCTTTAGGGTTTTAGATTCATATCCTCCTGCGGGTGTCGTAAGAGGCGACTAAGGATCTCTCACCAGGGACTCGCTCCTATGGAATATCAAATTACTGGGACCCTCAATAATACAAAAGGTTTTGCAAAATAATGTAACTATGTATATGTTCGATCCATTTAGGGTTGAAACACTAAAGATCTTCGTGATTTAAGAGCAAAATATTTGCTTATTAAAATTGGTCAAAGATACATTCAAGCATCCATGAATTTAGCATTGCTATACAACGTGGCAATGCTGCCAGCGTTTTAGACACTTTACTGGTAACAAAGAAGACGTGGTGGCCTAGTGGTTAAAACCCCAGCCTCTCAAGTATGAGTGTGCGGGTTCGATTTCAGGTCAGGCAAGTACCAATGTAACTTTCATAAGTTATATATACTTTCTAAGTGTATCCTGGACAGCAATGACTGATGACAAGGCGAAGGAAAACATCTTAAGGAAACGTGGACTTTAAAGTCTGAAATCGCCAACCGGCATTGAGCAAGTGTGGTGATTACGCTCAATCCTTCTCTGTATGAGAGGAGATCTGTGCCCAGCAGTGGGACGTTAAAAAGTTGATGATGATGTTTTCTGTTTCCTGTTGATTATTTTCTATAAACTTTCATATTTTTTAAATTGTTAGCTTTTTGAATGCCTATTTATTAAGTTTGAAATAATTCATGATTGAATGATACAATAGATATTGATTCCACGTGCGATCCGTTATCATAAAATTATTTTCATGAAAATTCAGAAAAGTTAAGCCTGGAGAATACTACATTATTTGTCATTCTTAGAGGAGAATGTTTTGATTACCGGAACACGATCCTTGACCTACTTAGTAAAAGACAAATTGATATCGCGGTGTGAATAATCGTCATTTTCCTGAAATATTGTAAAAGATAAGATATCTGACATTGCGGAGAAAAACTGCAGGACACTCAAATGTTAAAAGTCACGTAAATATTATGAATTTATAGAGATGGGAGTGGCAGCTCATTTAGAGCTTCCTCTTCTAGCGGTGATCGTTGGTCATTAACGTTTTCTTTGGTGTCCTTAATTTTGATGGTTTCCCTTTTACTGCTTTTGTTAATTAACTTTTTTGATAGAATGTGCTTTGACGTCATCCAGGTTGGCAATGATGCTTAACTTCTTCAGCCTATAGATGTCCACTGCTGGGCAAAGGCCTCCCCAAAGCTTTCCACGATGACCAGTCTTGTGCTGCTCGCATCCATCGGCTTCCTGCGACCTTCACCAGGTCACCGGTCCACCTTGTTGGGAGCCTCCCTAAGCTGCGTCTTCCAGTACGTGGCCGCCACTCCAGAACCTTACCGCCCCATCGGCCATCGGTTCTACGAGCAATGTGCCCTGCCCACTGCCACTTAAGTTTAGCGACTCGAAGAGCCATATGGGTGACTTTGGTTCTTCTGCGGATCTCCTATTATAACCTATTGGATTGGATTCAGGACATGATTTTCTAAATTGAAATTTTTCGACAGTAATTTATTGAAAAAGAAAATGCAAATCTAGCAATAAATACTAAACATTTGAAATAAACTCAACAGACAAAGTCTTGCCGCCAAGCGATTCGTCATGTTCCGGCGTGATGTCTGGTGAAGCCGTACGGAGGACGGGTCTGAGCAGTTGTGTTGTGAAGCTTGCCGGGTACGATGCGCCAAATGATGTTGTGTCGGGAGTTTGATCATGGTCCATCCAGATCAATTTCCCTCTGGTGTAGCATCATTGGCCGTGTTGTTCGGTTTATAAATTTGCATCACCTCGTTCAACTGCCGTCTTTCTTCCTATTCACTAAGTTTTTTAAGTGAATGGGTTTAATAAACTAGCGTGCTTTACCATCAACGATTGCATCACTGCTTACCATCAGGCGCGATTGCAGTCAAGCGCTAGTTATAATTATTAAAAAAAAAATTCTAACATGAATAAAAAAACAAAATTTAATTCATACGCACCCTGAATACGGAATTTATTAAGGAATTCGTAACGTAGCCATATACTTACAAAAGAATGTTCTCATGTATGGATTTCGTTCCACTTACACAACACCCCATATTATTTTCGAAAGGGTGTAAAATGTCATCCGGTGTATACTTTACAGTATCTTCATCATGTAGAAAAGCACTTATCACTATAAAACATATAATAAGGTATTTGACTAAAAAAAAAACTAATTAGTCCGTCAGTCAAATTTTCAAAAAATACTAGACACGTATTTTTTCTTTTTTCATATAAACAAAAAATGAAGACGACAAAGTGCGTTGAAAACTCGCGTGACGTCACTAGACGTTACACTTTTTAGCGATCAGTGACATCACCAGCCACCACTCTTGATCTTTGATGCCTTTTACATTTCTCAATTTTTATTTATTTATTTATTTATTTATTTATTCTTTATTGTACACCAATAAAACATCGAACAAAATACATGGAATATAAAATATACAATGGGCGGCCTTATCGCTAATGCGATTTCTTCCAGGCAACCAAAGAATGGACAGATTCTCCTGAACCACATATGGGACTGTCGTTGGTGCCAAATATTTACTAAAATAGATACACAAATACATACATAAATACATAGATACTTTAATAGTATAAATAGCCATTCATAACGACGACAAGTAGTGTTCCCTCACAAGTCTCTTGAAGTCCAGTAACGATTGTGCGCGTTTAATTTCAATTGGCAATGCATTCCACAAACGAGGGGCCTGAACAGCGAAAGATTTATCTAGAAACGTTGTGGAATGCATAGGCATTTTGAGCTTTAAGTTATCTGATGACCTTAACGATTTAGTATGTGAGTTGCACAGAAATTGAAAACGATTCTTGAGATAAACAGGGGTGAAAGGAGAAAAAAGCACATTATATAGAAGGGAAAGAATATGAGCATTCCGACGAAGGCGAATTGGTAACCACTTGAGCTTCACACGAAATTCGGATACATGGTCATATTTGCGCAGACCGAATATGAACCTTATACAAACATTTTGAAGTCGCTCAAGCTTATCTAATTGGTCTTGGGTAAGATCAAGATAGCTGACATCAGCATAGTCAAGGATGGGTAGAAGAAGTGATTGTGCAAGTGCAATTTTGGTGGTAGTCGGTAGGAAATTGCGTAATCTCCTCAGAGACGCTGCGGATGCAAATAGCTTGCGACTAACTTCCTGCAGCTGGGAAGTCCAAGAGAAATTTTTGTCAATATATATTCCCAAGTTTTTAACTTTGTTACTAAAGGGAACCACTGAGTTTTCAAAAGAAACTTGAGGTAGGGTCGTCCAATCGATTCTAGAGACCGTCCTAGAACTGCCCACGACTATAACCTTGACAATTTTTATTGTTTTGATTATACAAAAAAAATACGTGTCTATTATTTTTTGGAAATCTGACTGACGGACTAATTAGTTTTTTTTAGTCAAATACCCTATTGGTGGCTTTTCTTTATGGTGGTATTGCCCTATCCTGTGGGCTTTTTTTATAACCTACGAAAAGTGTCTACGTTAGAGGTTTAGATTTTCACTTCATGTGCTGAACTTGTTAGTTAGTAACTGTATAGTTAACTCTTAAAATCTGTATTTGCTTACAGTAACCGATAAAACTTCTTTAACTTTCTTAGCTTCTTGTTGCATGGCGGAAGTCAGTAGTTGTCAAGAATCAAACGACGGAATTGAAAGATTGTTGTCGCATTAAAATGTTATAAATCATTGTTTAATGTGACATTATCTATTGAACACGATCTGTTGCATAGCAATATCAACTTCTATCATTTAAGATAACCTTCATCCTTGATACTTTTAAATGTCAATGAACATGGTCTGATTTCTAAAACAATAAAATACGAATTCTTTTAAATATCTGATAATTCGAGATCTTAAACGAAGATTGCGAAACGGGACATAAATGTGCTTAATTAATTTAGATGACGGTTGAAGACAACTAGATCTACATAAACAGAAACTCTTAATTAATATTATATTTTTTGGTATAAAGAGCAGACATACGTAGTAGATTAAGTAACTCAAATGACATAAATGTAAACGTCATGATTTAGATCATTTCAATCTATTTCACGTCGTAACATGTACTTAGAAAGTTTTCTTTTATCTAAACCAATGCGTTAAATGAAAAATTACGTTCGTGTCATCAACTCACAAATTATATTAAAATCTCTGTGATGAAGTCGCTCTCGGCATGATAAAGTTAACAATGATGTAGGTGTACAAATTTTAGATTTTCGTCACAGCCTATGTTGAAGTAAACTTTCATCATCCTGGACAATCCATAGCTGGACATAGGCCTCTGATTGTGCCATTCCCTTTAATTTTCAGAAGCTGCTTCAACCAACCACTCTGTCATAAAGAAAATTGCTAATAACTCGATTCTCAATTTGCGGCGGTGTTTCCCGTCTGACAACAATTTAAATGTCTTCAAGGCTAGAGTGAATAGGCTCTTAATGAACTAGCGCGGTTACCATCAATGATTACATCACTGCTTACCATCAGGCGGGATTGCGGCCAAGCACTAGTTTATATATAAAACATGAAATAATTCACCCAAAGCTTGAACTCCCGATTTTCAAGATATAATTTTCGACCGTTACCACCGCTCTTCGCTTCGTTTCGCTTTACCATTGTTTACTACAATTCTTAGTAAATTAAAACTTCATTAAAGTTGAAATTATCTAACTGTCACATAGACAAATAGACCTTGTCGTTTTAAGATGCAAGCGACATTCAACCATACGGTGTTACAGATATTTCGTTACCAGGTGACAATACCTACCGATTCATGGCTCCGTAATATGTTCTAAATTATTTGTTTCCTTTGAATTCTAAAGTCAAAGTTCTCTTTGAATTCCCACGGATTCCTTTATAACATTTAATCCAATCCCAGCCTAATTTTATTTATCGCTTTAATATCCGTTTCAAATTTCAACGTCCTCTATAATATATAGCTATTGTCGTATTGTAATGATTGTACGTAGAGGTGTTTGACCTCTGTGTACAATCACTTACATACTTTGATATGGGGAAGAATGGGCAGGTATCTATACCGTGTTTCGGAAGGTTCTTGTTTAGGATAAGGCGGGGGAACACGCTGGGGTCACTCTTGTGTGAACAGCCCAGACGACTCGGAGAAGCATACGAGGTCTGCCTTTTTTTGTTTTCGAGGTGGAAAATCCTCATGGATGTCCGCCGCCCTGGGGTGGGCGACGGGGTCTGTCAGACTCTTACTGACTAAAAATCACCCCGGTGTCTCTCCTCTCGCGTGCGCGCGGTACCGTGGGAGTCCAGATTTTTCCGCGGCATACGAAGTCTGCCTGGCTTAAGTGGGGCTCCACCGTTTCCTTTGTGGCGGCGATCGACAGCGGCAATCTCTCGTTTTCGGCCCTTATCCAGGCCACAGTACGAAGTGAGAGTGTATGGGATTGCGCTACTTCCTTCTGTAAAGCAATAATGCTCTTATTACAGAGTACGATGAAATTTGAAACGCACATTACACTGATAAACAAAATTAGGCTGGTAAATGTTAGTATAAATGAAAGCAATGAGAAATTTGACTTCGGAATTCAAAGGAAACAAATCATTTAGAACGTCTTATGGAGCTATGAATGGGTAGGTATAGTCACTTGGTAACAAAATATCTCTATATCTCTAACACCGTATGGTTGAATTGAATGTTGCTTGAACGTCTTAAAACGACAAGGTCTATTTGTCTATGTGACGGTTAGATAATTTCAACCTTAATGACGTTTTAATTTACTAGGAAACACTGGTTAAGCGAAATGAAGCGAAGAGCAGTGCTAACGGCAGCAACTTATATCTTGAAGATCGGAAGTTCGAACTCAAGCAGATGCTTTGGGTAAATTATTTCATCTCGACTTCTTCCAAAATGGTGTGTCCTCCAACGGTAATTTTACTAGAAATTGTAGTAAACACTGGTAAAGCGAAACGAAGCGAAGATGTAAAGAAAGAGACGGAGCGCGAGAGAGAGAGGCAATCTGTCGTCCTCACACCTCTAGTTTCAGTAGGAGACGCCCTGGATACATAAGATTTCCTAAGCTTGTTAGAATAGGTTCATCATAGTCGGTACTTATTTCAATAACCCTTAATAAAGTGTAGGTAATAATTTATTATTCATGATAATATGAAGTCTTCATAATTCCATGACCTTTTTCAGGAAAACTGTATAAATAAAAATTATTGAGTTTTCTTAGAAATTTATACCTTGATAAATAAACCTGTAGTTTAATTTCAGCTAATAGAGATCCTTTTAACGTTAAAACCGATTGAACTTACACCCTCTGTTTTTATAATCAATCGCTAGAAATTATTTATCATTGAATTAAAAGTCATTTTCAATAGCTTTTTTCCATCTCCGTTGGGATCAGCGTCTTGTCTAACCAAATGAAGCTGAACAGCAGTATTATACATAGAGCTTATCTCTGACGTATGATCTTTATAACCCAGTGATTGGGCGATATGACACTTACTAAGGGTAGTAAGACTGGTTGTCAGACTTTCGGGCTTTTGATTATACATAAAAACTGTTAAACATTCAAAACGGACACCCGGAAAGGATAACCTGCACCTTGACTATTTATATACCACTATTACCTACTATCAATTGAAATCATTTTGAAGTATATTGGAGCAATGTCCAAATGTTCGAAAAAAGTGTCTGCCCAATGACGTAAATAAGGCAATGAATATTGTTGAACTGTCAATGTGAAACCCATTGCTACTGATATTGCGTTACGCAATTACCCTACAGCATGGTAATTGCGTTACCCATTATCGGCGTACGGAGGACGGGTCTGAGCAGTTGTGTTGCGATGTGTGCCGGGTACGGTCAATCTCCCTTTGGCGTAGCATCGTTGGTCGTGTTGTTGGGTTTAACATTGCATGACCTCGCTCAACTGCCGTCTTCCTTCCTATTCGCTCAGTTTTTCTGAGTGAATAGGCTCTTAATAAACTAGCGCGCTTTACCATCAATGATCGCATCACTGCTTACCATCAGGCGGGATTGCGGTCAAGCGCTAGTTTATAATTATTAAAAAAATAAAGTACAGCTTGGCAAAAAAGAGTCTGACGCGGTGACAGTTGGAACTAAAAATGGATAATTGAGGCAACATTGCCCACTTGTCAATTGCTAGTACATTCTGTGTCAACAGTGCGTTTACCATAACAATCTTTTTATAATTTCCAAAAACTATAAATTATCATTGCATAATTGTCCATTTAAAATAAAAAGAACTATTCATAGTAGTGGCAGAACAGTGATTTACCACGTCTATATGCGGTGTTTATCCGAATCTCAAGTTTTATCGATAATCGAGAATGTTTATCAAAGAACTGCCGATATGACAGGTATTTATGTACTTTAAATAAGTAATTATACATTAAATAAGTTTTTGTAAATGTATTCAATGCATAGTTTTGTGGTTATCCAGATTTATGTAACTTTTAGTCTTGTTTATAGAAATTGAAAATTGAGGTTATGTTTTATAGTTTAACAAGTCTCGTATACGCTATCCTCCAATATAGATACTTGAAGATTATGAAAATGGAATTAATTAAATTGTTGTTATTATGTTTTTTTGTTTTAGGTAAATCTGTCAATACTATAAGAAAAAATGTTCAGGAAGGTGAAAACAATAATGGCATTTTTTCACCACCGGGAAAACATCGCAAAGGTCGCCCGAAGAAAGATTTAGATAATTTAGATTTATGTGCAATACGTTTAGCAAGCCATGGCTTTTGTGCAAGACAAAAGGTTAATTTCTTTTACACTGTGAAAAAGCAGGTATGGTTTATTCTTGCACTGTTCCAGATTTCATGATTTTAAAAAAAGCAGATTTAATACAAAATACAATGTTTCAGGTACCTACACTGAGAAATTTACCGCCGGTACTTAGAGAGGACTTGGGTTATGATGGAAGCCGTAAACATCTCAGAAAGATATTACACTCTGGGTTTATAGATATAAGAATATTTTGACAGAGGTGCGATTATGTATGAACTAGTGGAACAACTTATAATAAATTTAAGAGATGACAGTAGCAGTGATTTTTCACAATCAGAATATTCCAGTGATTCTGAAGATGCAAGCTTAAGCCAAAATGTGAGCTTTTCTGGAATTTAATATTTAAATGAAAGTGTTTTCAATTTGTCTGATTAAATTGTTATGTATTAAAATAAAACTTCAAACAAAACGTGTTCATTCATTATCCTGTAATATTTGTCAATTCCTAACAATCCCATTGTTAGATTGCCCTCGGGGGCATGATTGTCTGTATGTGGGTACTTATTACACAGCCTTCTTACAGGGCTTCGGGGCTTTCCCTATGAATATTGTCAATACTGGACATTGATGTGTCTGAGGGATTGGACCACCCACTTAAGATTGGGATCACATCTCCAAAAATAACAAGTATCAAAACTTGTTGACCCTAAGTATTCTGGGTTGCCACAGGTGCGATACTACTGACCTCAATTATTCCACACTCTTTTTTGCCAAGCTGTAGCAATGGGTTTCATTTTGACAGTTCAACAATATTCATTGCGTTATTTACATTGCCGAGGTGACTTCCTTTTCGAACATATGGACCAATGGACTAGCAATATGCTACAAAATTATACCAACTAATAATGACTGTGTGTTTCGTAATTAGGGTGGTCGGTTTATCGATCTGTGCGGCTGTTATTGGTTAGCCTTGCGCTCCTAATATTGATATTGAAAGTGTAAAATTGTAGCCCTATGAATAAATATCGTGAATATCAAGTGTCCACGTACAATGGTCCACTCAAGGACTAACCTCAATAACGTAGAACTTACGGCATTTTTCAGGTCTAAGAATACAATTATGTAGATCAGCCGATCGATTCTGTAAGAATCTTGTCGTGAAGTGTTGCATAGTGAGCTTGAACTTATCGCAGTGAAATTTTTACAGTGTCAATCGATTGACACGTGTCTTGCGGGGATTGTGAAGCATACTAACCGTATGAATAGATATTATTTTCACGGTTCAACAGCACGCATTGCGTTGTTTAGATTGTTGAGCAGTCAAATTTTTCGAACAGACGTAGAAAAGGATTAGCAATTTCCTTCGCAATGATTCAGATAGTGGTTTATAGTTGTTACGCAATAAATAATGTGCGGGAATCATAACCCCTCTCGGTAACAAGCCATGCCGTTCATCCTACAATACCAGAACCTCTCCAAAGTAGAGTTTAATCTCATCATAAATACTAAATGGTAGTCGTGGAATATTTCATTTCTAATTTTTCATATAATATACTTTCTTGTACCTTCTCTCCTTTTCTATAAATCGATCATTTGAATATATATTTATATTCTTTATTCTCCTATACACACTAGTTCACTAAAGTTAAATTTATTTACGTAAAGTGGTTGCGTGGGTTCGAATCCATGACATAGGTACACATCGTTAAGAGGGGACTCTAGTGGCGTTTCCTCCAGACAAACGTATTCCGATGTTTTCTGCATGGATAACACTTTTAGAGCAATCATTTTTTTTTTCTACAATTTCACATCTTGATTGTACGCTCCCTATTATTTGATTTTTGGAAAACTTAATTAATAAAAGAAATATGATGTTTCAAAATTCCGAAAAATAACCCATTTTTACCGCGATGTTCAGAGGACTATTATACAAATGTGATAATTTTTTGATAAAAAAGAAAATAATAGAGGCATAGGTATACTCATCCTTTATATTTTGATATAAAATTATTCAAATCTGTCGTGTTTTGAAAAAGAAAACAGCGGAATACGAAATCGAAAACTTTGCAGCCTGAGTTGCAACTGTCGCTTTCGCAGTTTACGGGGAAAGGTTGAAAGCGGCGCGACGGCAATAGTTTCTTCAATTACCTATTTCTCAAATTCCTCGTCACTAGAGTCCACTCTTAATTATGGCCGTTACTATTGTGGTTCAAAATAACTGCTCTCGATGGAATTCAAACTATTAGAAATAATATTTGCTAAATTATGTATGTACCTGTAACAGGCAAACTGTAGGTACTAGTCTTCACATAAATTAGCCGCTGTAATTTAAATAGTATGTAAAGTTCAATGGGAGGATACGGTAACTTGACATTGTATTCTTTATGTCGGTAGGATTCTTCTGTTCGATTCTTCGAATCATTGGTTTTGCCCCAGGTAAGTACAGAGTATAACAAATAACTGACCCGTCGTCGTACGGCGTGTTTCCCCTTAGGTTGTTGACACCACTACGATCCGGTCGAAACGTTTCACATCCTCTTTTATATTATGTATATCGAAGGGTTGGAACAATTTGTCAGCGACGGTGATTCCGTCGGACCACAATTTAAGTGTCTTCAAGTCTAGAGTGAATAGGCTCTTAATAAACTGGCGCGCTTTGCCATCAATAATTGCATCACTGCTTACTATCAGGCGGCATTTCGGTCAAGCACTAGTTTATAATTTATAAACAAAAAAAAAAAAACTGTATTGCAAGCATGTATGCTTTCATAAGTGTACACTTTCGACAGAAGTTTTAAAACATTTAGTAGTTATGTATCTATGAAACAAGTTTTAATAAACCAACACACGTAACTGGTGCTTAAACCGCCGTCAAAGGTGAATACATGTGTCATACCTGTCACTAAACTGACATTACTGACTATAAATCAATGTTTTATCTTCTATTGTTTAACCGCCTCTAGTATCGATAGAGTCGCAATTAGACGTACTTTTACGGGCAGCTAAATTGTCTAATTATGAAAACTTGTACATCTCTAAATCTAGAGTTGCACATTTTTAGTTGATCGTAAAGGGGAAGGAAACTGTGGGGGAAAACGTCATGAGGAAACTGGAATATCTTAGACATTGAGGAGGCATGAGGAACAGGGTGTAAAGTTCACTCGTCCTCCATAGAAAAGAGAGGATCCTCCGACCAGACGGGTGTTATGTCTGGCGGGCATTTGCCCAATGCTTGAATTAGGGAAGTTGTATGTATGCTAATTGTACGGTAAACTCTGATTGCGAGATGTAGAATTCTAGTGACGTCAGTATGACGCGTTGTTCCAAGTGGCGTTTGTAGGTTACAACATAATTATGTAACAATCGAACATATACATATGTGATCTACCAACCCACGTTTTGGATTACTGCCTAATCCCTCTCAGAGAGAGAAGTCTTGTGTCCAGCGGTGGGAACATTATAGGTTGGTTAAGCATATATGTATGTTGTGTATGCTGTGTGCTCAGTAGCCTTACCATGAGTTTGTAAAAACGTTCTCGCTATCGAAAACTATCGCTTTGTCCCTGTCATTGTGGTGCACGTGAAAGAGACAAAGCTATAGTTTTCGATAGCGAGAACGTTTTTTCAAACTCATGGTAAGGCCACAGGAGTGGACCGAGTAAGCGTATACATATAAACGTTCGATCTGTCCCGGTACATCAACGTAGTTAGTTCTCTATACTACTACATTTCTGTAACATATTTTCGCAATAGTTTTCGTATTTATTGCCCTACGTTTTCCTCTGGAGATTATCATAATTGCTTTTTTCTACAAATACGGCTAACAGCTCACGTTAATTCAACCGTAGAAATATATACAGGTATGTTATAATAAATGGCTGTTGGTTAGTTTAACGGGTAGCTTGTGGGATTGAAAACTTTTCCGAGGTGCTGTGGGAACTGAACTTTTCTGCTAAAAATAAAATAGATAAGTAAACTCCATTAATGAAGATAATTCTCGGGCCTCATATTAGTTTGGCTGCGATGTGGCACAAGTGGTACTCATTAGGCACGGGATATTTTTTTGGTTACGTTTTATTATCGGGCTGTTTTTGCGGTTACATTTATCAACCGTTATTCTTACTTTTTTAAAATTAGTATTTGGCGAGATTCGCTTTACTCTTAATGTCTTCAAGGACTTACCTTTTTGTTGGGATCGCAATGTGTTTTTTTCTTATACTTTCTCATAGTTGTAAATAACGTTTTCTTGTGAAATCTGTGTAATAAAGAAACAGACACACAGTATGTAGGTTTGATTGGTTCGAACTTTTTTTTTACTTTAGGATAACTAAACAACAACTTGTACGAAGTAAACTTACTTCATATTATAAGCTGAAATCTCAAGACAGGAACATTCTTAGAAGATAACTTTATCATTTCCAGTATGTAAATAATGTGCAAATTGAGCACAAATTTAAATTGTCAGTATATTAGGTATATCCACCCGTGTGGTACCGGGATTAGGATAATACCTATTTACATATATTATAACTAGCGACCCGGCTCAGCTTTGCACGGGTGCAATGCTGCAACTACGGAAAAACTGTGAATGTTGTATAAAAAACCGCCGTGTACCGCTGCAAACGCGACACCCCGCAATTTTTAAATCTGTGATATCTTCGAAAATATTCATTTAAATCATATGCTGTAAAAGACGATATAGATCTCTATTAAATAAACAATGTATTTAAGGTATTAAATTGGAGAAGGATTAATGCTGTATTGCTTAAAATCGCTTCGAATATTAGCCGGTATTTGTCGTAAAACGTAAATGACCTCTATAGGCTTCAAGGCTAGAGTGAATAGGCTCTTAATAAACTAGTGCGCTTTACCATCAACGATTGTGTCACTGCTTACCATCAGGCGGGATTGCGGTCAAGCGCTGGTTTATAAATTAATAAAAAAAGGCTGAAGAATAAGGTAAGATTAAGTATATCCACAACGGTCATTCTATCACAGTTGTATGAAATGGCTATTGGCTGTACCAGTGTAAATCGTAAACGTAGTTCGTTGTACATGGATTTAAAAAAAAAGGACTGGACAACATGGTTCGAGATTGGACGGGCTTGTATAGTAAAAATATATGCTGATTTATGAGTTACAATTAGAAAGAAGACAGTGTGGAAGTAAGATCAGTTTGTTTTTCCTTTTATTACTTATAAGTTAAAATTTGAAATGATTGAATTCAGCCTACCGTAATTACGAAAGTTGCTCAACGTCTTTTGAAATTAAACACTGATACCTACGAAGCGATACTCTTCTTGATTGAGTAAACGGAGAGGGTGCTGAAATGTTATTTGATTTATTCATCTCATTAAATACTACAAGTTAAAGGCTACCGGCCTAGTGCTGGAGCATTCCGTATGTATGCAGCTAGGGTGGATTTAATCAAGGAACGAACGTTTGTAGTCAATAATTGTACTCCTAAACATGGCATGGTACATGTCATGGTCAATCCTCCAACTTCAAAATATGTAAGTTAGTAATCACAAAAACAGTTTGTTTATGTGATAAAACTGCAAATTGCGGATTTCTTTCGAATATATAAAGCTGAAGAGAATGTTTGTTTGTTTGAACACGCGAATCTCAGGAACTACTGGTCCGATTTAAAAAAAAATCTTTATGCGTCGGAGGGCCCATTAATGCAGGAAGGCTTTAGGCTATATTACATCTGCGTTCAATAGGGGCAGAGCATATAAAAAAAACATATCAAAACCTACGTGGGTTTTTTATTTAGAAGTTGTACCTTTATTTGATATCAATTAGTGAATTTGTCTGGTGAAGCCGTACGGAGGACGGGTCTGAGCAGTTGTGTTGCGATTTGTGCCGGGTACGATGCGCCAAATGTTGTCGTGTCGGGAGTTTGGTCGTGGAGGGTCTCCAGATCAATCTCGCTCTGGGTTAAACATTGCATCACCTCGCTCAACTGTCATCTTCCTTCCTATTCATTCAGTTTTTTGAGTGAATTGGCTTATTAAACTAGCGCGCTTTACCATCAACGATTTCTTCACTGCTTACCATCAGGCGGGATTGCGATCAAGCACTAGTTTATAATAATTATTTAAAAAAAAAAATCAATAATATATTATTTAAATCAATCAATAATATATTTAAAAAAAAAACAATAATAATTTTGTGTTCTTGTGAATAGGTCCTCTACGGAGAACCACGGGGCTATCCTATACCTAAGAGTTTCGTATCTTGTTCTGTACGGTAACCTTTACCGTAGGTACAGAATAAGAAAAAAAGTAGATATTTAGTAATAGCCCGATTTTCTGTGATAAGGTCCTTCAACCTACATGACATCTTTACATTATGCCAGTATATACAAAAACACATAGGAAATCGATTGTTTAAAAGCTCCATATTGTTGAATAAGTGACGTTTTCGTCATGTGCTAAGTAATGTTTGCACAAACAAGTTAGCGAATTTCGTCTCTCATAGAAACAAATAACACTCAAAACTAAATGACTAGGTACAAAGAGCGCCCAAGGCAAGAAAATGATTAGTTATGGCATTCATAAAGATTTCTTTATGGCGAAGTTTTGTAAATCTCTCCCTAGTAACCATGGAGATTCTTGCCGGGTCTTCTTCACTGGAAGCGACTAATTGGATGGAACCAAGCATCTAATTTTTGACATTACTTAATTGCCCATTTTGATTTATGTAGTTTAATATTATATCAATGGTTTATGCGAAAAAAAAAAATTTTTTTTTTTAATAATTATAGTCTAGCGCTTGACCGCAATCCCGCCTGATGGTAAGCAGCGATGCGATCGTTGATGGTAAAGCGCGCTAGTTTATTAAGAGCCTATTCACTCGGAAAAACTGAACGAATAGGAAGGAAGACGGCAGTTGTGCGAGGTGATGCAATGTTAAACCCAACAACACGACCAACGATGCTGCGCCAAAGGGAAATTTTTTTCTTACTCCTCCGCTATTCTTTTCTGATTGAATCGTTTCTCCGGGACTCGTCGAGCTTCATTGCTCGGCGTTTTTCTGGCGGTCTCCACTGTTGATTCTGGCTTTCAGGAGTTGCAGTAGGTCGGAAAAAGTGTGGCGGGTTTTATCCCAAAAAAACAAACAAAAAATATCGCTTGGCGGCAAGGCTTTGTCTGGTGGGTGGTAACTTCTGCCGGCGGCCGAGAACAGCGGTGGCCTAGTGGTATCGGCCACGACTTACAAGTTGTAGGTCGAAGGTTCGAATCCCATCAGGCGCTTTACTTTGTGTAAATTATTTCATCACCACTGCTCTTAAAACGGCGAAGAAAAATATCGTGAGGAAATAAAATGTCTTAGAGTCATAAAACTTCGAAGACATGTGACATTTACCTACACGCGCTGGGCCAGCGTGGTGGATTGGGGCCTACTCCCTCTGATCGAGAGGCCTGTGTCTCAACAGTGGAGACAGTCTTCTTCATCTCAGCGTTAATCCCAGTCGTATCCGAAGCTTTTCAGCTTTGGAGTCTAGGGTCCGCTTTACTAGTCTAACTGCTCATTTTGGCTAAACTTCGATATTTTCCATGAAGCGACTGCCGTCTGACCTCCACAACCCGAAGGCGATATCGAAGCATTGCAATTAGACCAAATGTAGGACTTTTGAGGGCTCCAACAACCCGTAACGACTACCATTAGATGTTCGTATGGCAACCGGGACCAACGGCTTAACGTGCTTTCCGAGGCACGACCAGACCAGTGCAAATATTCATATTCATGCATACAAATATTTGCACTGCGCGGGGATCGAACCCGCGCCTCTTTGCGCAGCGGCCGCGTTCGCTACCGCTACGCCACGGAGGCTGTCAGTGTTTTAAGTATTATACACAGAACGAAAGTTTGTCTTATACATATACAGTACGTCCCATTTCCTGTATAATTCGACTGTTGGAAAATGGACTCAACAGTGGAGACAGTATATGAAATGAAATCGTTTATTAAGCAAGTAGGATCACCGATCACTTTTACACGTCATATGTTTTATTTTTTCTTTTTTTTTTTTTAAACTAGATGAAGGCGGCATTTCCTAACTGACTACCTCTGAGAAGAAATAGCCGAAACAAACTCAGGGATCATCGTCTTTTTTCATGTCCAGACATTAAAAATGAAAATGTTTACAATAATTTACGTTATAATTACGCATATTGCTTAATAACAATGCTTAACAGAGCGAGCAGCTCAGTCCCAAGCTTTTTTGTCTTCTAAATAATCTGAGATTTTATAATACCCCTTTTTGCAAAGTTTGGCCTTTATATAGTTTTTATATCGTTTAATGGGTAAGTTTCAAATGTCCATGGGAAGCTTGTTGTAAAAGTGTATACAATGATGTCTACTCTGTGGAGACGAGTGTGATGTACAGCAAGATTGTGTTTGTTCCTGGAATTTATATCATGAATATCACTTATTTTCTTAAAATTCGATATATTTAGGTTAATTAAGTACGTTATTCATGAATGATAATTTTGATTGAATTTCGTAAAAAGCAATTATTCGGTTAACAACTTTTATATAAGATCATGTGTAAGATTTCTAAAAGTACAATCAAAGCACTGAAATCAAAAGGCTTTGAGTTAAATATACTCATTTTCTGCGCTGTGCGTTTTGAGAATTGGAATGAAAACTTTTTTCGGGTTCCGTAGCCAAACGGCAAAAAACGGAACCCTTATAGATTCGTCATGTCTGTCTGTCCGTCTGTCCGTCCGTATGTCACAGCATTTTTATTCCGAAACTATAAGAGCTATTCTGTTGAAACTTGGTAGGTCTAGGTAGATATATTCTGTGAACCGCATTAAGATTTTGATGCAAAAATAAAATAATAAATATTGGGGGCTCCCCATACTTAGAACTGAAACTCAAAATTTTTTTTTTCATCACACACATACGTGTGGGATATCTATGGATAGGTCTTCAAAATTGATATTGAGGTTTCTAAAATTTTTGTTTTTTCTAAACCGAATAGTTTGCCTGACAGACGCTTCCAATGTGGAAAAAAGTTGGTCCCCCCCTCTAACTTCTAAAATAAGAAGAACAAATCTAAAAAAAAAAACATATGATGTACATTACTGTAAAAACTACCAACGAAAATTGTTTTGAACGAGATCTAGTAAGTAGTTTTTTTTAATACTTTGTAAATCTAAACCGCTTATTACCGCGTAATCTTTCATACAAATAAATACTTTAATTTCATAAATCATTGGTACGGAACCCTTTGTGCGTGAGTCCGACACGCACTTGGCCGGTTTTTTTATTTTGATATTATATAATATCACTGCAGAATTCCCTAAAGTATCAGGTAGAGAGGTACCTGTATCTACTTATACCTCATATTACCTCCACATAGTGCCAGTTATTATTAAGTCCCATGCACTAGGGGACGAACTCCCATCAAACGGGTATAAAACCAGACTTTGGTTTGCTACTGAGAAATCTGTAGAATTCGGATGGGAAAATATAAGCTATTCATTACCAGTATAAGCTGACTTCTGATTGTACGAAAAACCTTTTTAATGCGAGGTCAGCAGGTATAACTTGTTGTGTAGCCGTGTGAACTTCTATGGACTACCATTATTAGATAGGTACCTAATAGAAATTCATCGTCATATAATTTCATCGTCATCAGCTTATAGTAGTCCACTGCTGGACATAGGGTGCTCCTATTGCATGCTACTCAACTCTATTTTCGGCAACTCTCAGCTCCTGATAAGATCAGCTTTGCACCTTATTTGAGGATGCGAAAGGGGTCCTATCTTACGTTTTCCGATTCGAGGTCTCGATTCAAAAACACTCTTAATCTAACAGTCATAGCTTCTACGGCTAATATGGCCGGCTACAAAAGTTATTGCCTTAATAAAAGCACCTGCGATACAGGAGAAATTCCTAGTATGGGGCAACGATTTTTTTAAAGAAAAAGAAATATAGATGTATATATAATTATATATGTACATGTAAATCTATACTAATATATAAAGCTTAAGAGTTTGTTTGTTTGAACGCGCTAATCTCAGGAACTATTAGTCCGATTTGAAAAACTCTTTTTGCGTTATATAGCCCATTAATCCAGGAAGGCTTTAGGCAATTTTTAACATCACGCTGCGACCAATAGGAGCGGATAATAACTAAACCACACGAACGAAGTCGCTGGCGGCCGCTAGTTAATAATATTAATACCGGAATAATTAGTAAGGTTGCGACAACAAATTTATTAAAGTTGCTAGTGTTTTTATCTAATAAGCTGTTAATCAAGAACTGTGATAAACCGGATCTAATTTGATATTACTCCAAAAGAAACCTGTATCATATGTAATAATTATGTCTCTGCGTGATGATATCTTTGCATAATTACTAATTATATTTTATATTATTAACTAGGTATACAGGATATAATTGCAGTATGGGTAATTTCCACTCTTTGTCTACATAGTAAATCGTGCTTCCTTTCAGCGTCTTTCTCGTGGCCCAGGTATATTTCAGAATCGACAAAAACTGCTATGAGAAAATACCATGTTTATACTGAGAATATGTAGTGCCAACACATAGTAATGTGTTAAATTTCGGACACTTCTCTCATCTCCCACATTCGTCATCAACCTTTTTTTATAGTTCCACTGCTGGGCACAGGTCTCCTCTCATGCAGAGAAGGATTGAGCGTAATCACCACGCTTGCTCAATGCGGGTTGCCGATTTCAGACTTAAAGTCCAGGTTTCCTCAAAGATGTTTTCCTTCACCTTCAGTCATTGGTGTCCAAGATATACTTAGAAAGGACATACAACTTTAGAAAAGTTACATTGGTACTTGAATGACCTGGAATCGAACCCGCGCACTCATACTTGAGAGGCTGGTGTTTTAACCACTAGGCCACCACGACTTCACACAATACACACATCTCCCACATTATGGTTTCTAAATTGTTAATTACCTGCAAAACAAAGTATCTACATAATCTTGACTATTTTAAATTTATGGTAAATTTGACAATCTTGTTGTCATTTAGGCGCTGAACAGTCTGAATACTAACGGATAAACAGGACAAAACAAAAGTGTCACCGATGCTTGTTACAAGATTTCTCTCAATTTTCAGCACCGTCAGAGCAGTCTGCTTTCTTTCTATAGGCACACGCAATTTTCTTGCAAACAGATTAAGATAAAACTATATCATACCTCCTATGTTGTAGTAGGTAGACCACGTAATTTAAATGTCTATTTAAAGGATGCCAAATATTCAATAATAAGCTTGTTCTTTTTTTTAGAAATCTACACTTATTTGTTATAAAAACTAGACACCGGTCATGGAAATCCATAACCGGTGTCTAGTCCATTTGCATATTTCATTACGAAAAATATTCAAATGCATTTCAGAATGAGAATTTCAGTTTGGTTGAATTTAAATACACTCGAGAACAATCAGACATCAGGAATTGGTACTTCGTGAGTCAGAACTATTCAAGACCGTTCGCTTTCATTAAATTAGGATTTGGAGCATTTGTGTAGGAAATGCACCACTTCGGCCAAAGTACAAAGCTAGTAAAATTAACATCTTGAAACTTCACAAATGAACTGAATATTCAAATGGACGATAACAATGCTATTGAAATTATTATGAATGAGAGATTTATGGTAATATAAATTGATTTTGCTTTTTATTGTTGGTATGCTTGACTGTGTTGAGGGCTCCTTCTGCATATATGAAAGTCGTGTGTTTACTTTATCGTTTATTAAAAATGTTTCATAATAATGATAACATTAGAGCGACTATATTTTGGGAGTATGTTTATAAAAAAATTTAACGTATACATTTAGGTATATCTTATTCACTACTAAATTATTATACAATACACTGCGATGTAAAGACATACTGTCAACCCAATTAATTTGGTGATGTTAGCAGTTACCTACCTACAACGCATCAAGATTTAATTGTAGGTACCTACAAAATTAACTTGACAAGATACTTCTGGCTCCACTGGAACTATACTAGATTAAATTTGTACATATATTCTTATTAGCGTGTAAGTAAATCCTCGCCTAATACTTATGTGGCAAAGATTCGTGCCATTAAAATTTAGTGTTACGGAAAATTCAAAATATTTTTTTAATTTCAAATAAACCTACGAAATGTCAGAAGATAAAGAAGAAAATCTGATTTGTGAGAATATAATAAATAAGTAATTTTGGCACCACAAACTAACAAGTTTATTTTGTCAATTTTCTTGTTATGAACTCATTCTGAGTTTCACAACATTCTGATGATTTGAATTTACGTTAGTGAGTTACTTCTTTAATATTTGGAAACAGATCTTCTGTTTTCCAGATGTTGAAATTCTGGGTTTCCTTTGATTAATGAAGAATTTTAACTCTAAACGAGTCGTGTATTAAAATATTTGTGTTTTTGAAAAGAAATTCGAAGAATATTAGAGTAGAGAGCTTTAGCATTAGAAGTCTCTGTTAATGGTTTTTATAATGTAGTTCGGCAAAGATATAGAATTATGAATATATGTAAATATATAATGTTGTTACCTAATTTTAGGACACAGACCTTTCAATGGCCTTTTGTAGTTTTTAGATTTCACAATGTTTTCGAAGTTTAGGTTTTACGATATTTCTCAGTCATTCAGTTCAACATTTCAGTCGAAAGACGTTCGCTGCTGTACAATTGTATGTAAGCCTTTCTCAAGCACCTGTATTTCAACGTATTCAGTATCTGTTGACAATCAATTTTATTTAGTAATTCATCCTCTGCTTCGTAAAGTAGGTACCCCCTTTATATTACCTTGCAACTGACATAAATCTTTCGTGTCATAAAATTGATTATTTCTTATTATAATCAAGTCATAGGTTTGAACGCCAATCTAGAAACACGCTGTCTGTAGGTCGTTGCGTTTGTTCAAAGGTCCGTCAGAAAATATATTGGCTGGAATTTATTGCAAGCCTTTGGAATGAAAATCATATCATCTGACTTATCAGATGATATGATTTTCATTCCAAAGTATAGATATTTTTAAATTAGTGGAAGATAATTTTTAGTGAAGTGAAATTAATGAGGAAAATGGTTGCTGTCTATTTACTATTATCTTTCCCATTACTCAGTATTTCAGTTGTATTGATTTTCACGCTCTAACTATTTCATCATTAATCAGTATATTTACCTGGCTTACAAAGGATACACATAGGCTTACAAGTACATCTGTAGTAGGTTACGTAGTTATCTCAGATATAATCATGCGATGGTAGGTTACGATGTTGTTTCCTTATCTTCCAGTATCAAAGGAAGCATTATTTTCAGCAATTTAAAAAGTATCTTACGTATTCAGCACAAAGAGCCTTTTTAATATTCAAGACGAGGGTCAAACATAATTATTTTTGCATTTGCACTGCAGTGTATACATTGTTATTGATTATGACCGGGAGATACGGTAAAAAATTCTGCGTTGATAATGTACTTAGATTCATGCCTTTGCTTTAAAAAGAACATAATTTTATTGTATAAATACTAATTTTATTCTTTTCATGTGCTCTTTGGTACCTTGAAAAAATCAAATTTGATCCAATAATCGTGCCATATGGGACATTTAATCTCTGCTCATATTGCTTTATATCCAACTATTAATCGGATTAGTAAAAAAAAGTTTTATTTGATAGCCGTCTCATGGGAAAGCCTACTTAAAATGGTAATTTTTCAAATGTATCAGAAAGAATGTTAAGTGAAATAAAAATAATCGCGGGCAGGAGACGCAAAGCGGTGTACTGTGCAATATATCTACTGCGACGCAAAGCGGTAAGGGCCGTTTTACACGGACAAAGTAGCTGGTATAAACTAGTTGTGTATAAATCTGCCATTATTTTGGTAAATCTATGTTTAACCGTTTATTACAAATACAAATCTTTTTATTCGTCAATGCAGGTGTATAATACAAAAGGTGTTACAATTTCAGGAAGTTTGCTACATTGTGCCTGTGGGCATACGAAAATTATTTTAAACGAGAATTACTTATATTCTATTAACCTATCATTATGTATATAATACTATGATATTTATATAATACTAAGTTTATTGTATCGGTTATTGTCATGGATTGCGAGACCCATATTAATTATAACTGCATACACTAGTTACAAAACATTAATGATTCGTGTTGTTATAAGCATCTAAATAAAATCCTAAGGCCTAATAAAGTGAGGTATTGATTATACCTTCTATCAGTGTCGAGCAGTATATTGTATAGTCGTACTATCACATTAGCTACGCGCACATATTTTACTTTGAGATTTATTGAATAGATGTTCAGTGATTCAGATTCATGTTCCCGTTACAATGTTGCACTGGTATTGTCTGCAATATGTTAGATGCTACACGTACATCGTTACATATTACGTTGGTATATATGTCCTGATAAAAGTCCTATCATTACAAGATCAAATATTCAGGACTCTAGTCTACGTACTATGTACCTAGTTAGAATTATAAAGTTGACTTTGGGTGGACCGACAGTTGTTTCAATAATTCACGTAATCTCTTTACTTGTTGGTTTAATGGAGTTACAAACAGACAGATGTCTTGTAGCTATTAACTAATTTATCGTTGCGTAACATTATTTCGAAGTTTGTATAGTTTAATAGCTATTTTTATTATTATTATAAATTAGTCCTAGACCGCAGCAGTGATGCCATGGTTGATGGTAAAGCACGCTAGTTTATTAAGAGTCTTTTTTTCTAGCCTTGAAGACACTTAAATTTTAGTCAGACGGAAACACCGCTGCTGGCAAAGTGTTCCACTCGACGTACGACGATTTGTCCGATGATGGAACGGAGATGGGGGAATTAAGCCATGCAATTCCCTCACACACTCTCTAAAATGCATCCTTATAGAACACCGACAGGCTGGCTATGGTTATGAACAAAATCTAGGTCGCTAATTATCCTCCTCGCACACCTCTCCACCGAATCCAAAGTTACTAGGTGGCATTTTGCAGCACCAGCCCAAATGTGGCTGCAGTACTTCACACACGAACGGACATGTGCTTTGTATAACATTAGAAGCTATCCTGGTATGAAGTGCCGAAGCCGGACCTTTGCAATAACGCCAAGTTTCCTGGCAGTCACCTTTGCTTTGGACTCAATTAACCGCCCAAGTGTAGGTTTGAGGAAATCTTAACTTCCAAAAGCTGAAGGTGGTCGATGCACTCCATGGATACATTCCGAAAAGTAGGAGCCAAGGTGAAAGGGCTTCTATTGGTTTTGAATAGACACGCTTGACGGTTTCGCCCCATTCGACGACTGCCTGTAGTGCCACATTTGTACGCTCTACCAATCTATAATTATGTTACGCCTTGCGCTAGTTATAGGGAGGGGGTAAAAAAATTATGAAAATTTAAACTAACAACTAGTTAGTTTAAATTTTCATTATTTTCAATTATTGTTTAGTTATTATAAATCAACTCTAACTAAGAAAGGCGAAGGTTGCCGCCATGCTTCTTTCAACATAAGCCTAATTGTGTTGGCGGGCTATGCCTAGGCTTTGGTGTGTATTGTGCTTTATATTATAGATAATACAATAATTAGATAGGAACTTTCTAATTACATATATACATTTGTTTAATAGAAAATCAACAGAAAAACTACAATAAGTTTAGTTTTTAAGGAAGGTGAGAGAGAGAACCTTACTTTTAAGATACTGTTAAGTTATTTTGTTAACAAAAACAATACGCACAGCAGCGAAGGAAAATAACTCTTATTCTATTTATTGGATTGCTAGCTGGAATAAATAAACGCTGAGCATGAATAAATAACACTGCTTACCATTCAGTCTTTTGCAAAGCTTCATACGCCTCGCCTGTTTATTGATTCGCGAGGTAAACGGAAATATTGCCTGTTTCTGTGCTATTACAATATAAGGATTTATGCCCTATTTTTGTCATGGACTCTGAAGACAAAAGTCCTTACCCAAATAGTGGAGTAACGAGAGGAAACAAAATGCCTAGGTGTTACTCCGCTGCAATGAGAAATCAAGGTAAAGCGGACAAGTCTCCGGCGGCATCTCTTGGTTACAAGGAAATGCACAAGTGATTGTCGTAATCTAGTGCTGGGCCACAATTACAGCGAAAAAGAAGCAAAGTTTTTGCCTACCTACAGTCTTGTATTATTGTTTTCGCATGGAACCAGCCAAACAAAGCGCGAATAACAATTAGGGACTGTAATTAGTGTAGCGGTACCTACAGCGCTACATTCGAACAACGCCTCACACTGACGTCACGCAAATCCTGCATCTTGCAAGCAGAATTTACTGTGCAACTACACGCATACAAGTTCGCGTCATCAACCGGAGGGTAAAATGTCCGCCAGACAATATCAGTCTGGTCAGAGGATCCTCCCTTTTCTATGGAGGATGAGTGAGCTTTACTCCCTGTTCCTCATACCCCCAAATTAGAAATTAATCTCCACATTGAGCAATTATTCTGCAACCCTTCCCTGTGTTTATTCACCACAGGCACATAGGTAAGATAGATTAACTAAACAATGTAGAATATAGATTGTCTATTTGGGTGGGAATAATAAAATGGTCCTTCGTTTTATTGAAGTAATTTTTCAGGCATACCAGACGGTCTTTGAGCTTCATCTGTCTAGTAAGAGTATTAATTTGTGTTAATATCCCCGATCTCGGGTTGAAGTGGACCTTAAGCTTGAACCGTACCCAATACACTTAATGGTTAATAGTGCATTATACAAGGAGATCCCTTTTACCTAATTGGTCCGTATGACCTTATATTAATTTCTGTTACCTATGCCAGCTCTCTTTGTCAAAGTTTGATTTACTAACCTACTTTTATATCACATATTTTGAGTCACCTTTTTGTTAAGTACTGAAAATAACACAACTCTATGAAAAGTAAAGGAGGTTGTTTGCAAAAGTAGACCTTATGCAAAATACAGGCTGGCAATAATATAGTTCTGGTTGAACTAGAACAGTCAATCGAATCAATAATTAGCGCTCTTTTTATATTTGGTTTTTGTTTGGGAATACCAGTGATGGCGCAGACGCGTTCATGTAAACAGCCAGCTTAAAATAGACGCAATAAATATGACGTTGTATATTTTTAATAGCTCCACACGATATTCTACGTAATATACACATTAAAAATACCTAGACAGAAAGCTACTTAGTAAGAAGTTATCTAATAATAACACCAAGGATAATATGTGTCTTTTGTATTGTTTCATGGCAAATTAACTGCAATTTCATTGTAGCCTTACTTCATAAAAATGAAATCGCAGTTAATTTGCCGTAAACCCTTAAATACATAATAGCATCTAGTTATATACTCTACTCGCACGCTTCATTGTAGCTTTACAGACAAATTATACTACTATGACGGCGGTTTATCCGCGCGGAAAGTTTTTAATCTTCCATGACGTTCGAGAGAACCCTTTAAAAGCCATGAAATCTTTATGTCATGTCAGCTTCTTTATGTAATTACTCAGCTATATTTTATGTTACTTTATAATTCAATTCGATAGATCAGTAGTGGGAATGTAAATGACAAATAGTATTTATTACTGTAAATTGGTTTGAAAGAAGTAATTAACTTAGTTAAGACGAGTTAAATTTTCCTATCTTACTATACTGATATGAAATATGCCCCTTATCACCGACTTCAAAAGGTTCAGAAGTCTTTTGTTGGGTTTGGTATAACTTTCTGTAACAAGATACCCTCTGCTTTGCTAAACTTGCCTTAGAATGCATATAAAGCACAAATCAAATCCAAATGCTTTGTTCTAAGGCATATTATTTCGTAAATGACTTTAAATGATAAGAATAGCTGGTGGTTGTTTAGGTAATAAGTTTTTACTTATTTAAATGTCCATTTTAATGATAATTAATTTTTTTGTTTTTGTTTTGCTGGTTTTTTGGAGTGGCTAGCTGGCATATGGTAAATAATTTCATCGTGTTTTCTTGTGTTCATTACTGTACCTACATAGTATTGTATAAAGCGTTTTTTTTTAAATAAACAGACAGCTGTGCTGCTGGGGAGTTTGTGCCGCCACTTCTTCTTCCCAGTGAAAGCACTTGGCAGTGGCGAAGGGCGGGCATTTTGGGGCGACTGTTATGTAATATTGACGTTCAAAAATTGCTGATTCTCAGCCTAATTTGAATAAATGACTTTTGATTTTGAATTATGAAAATAACAGTCTTTTTTGAAATCTTGATATATTCTTGTTGTAGCCATATGCGGACCATATAGATTTATATGTATATGGCTTTTTTTTTGTTGTAAAAGGGAAATCATTAAATTACCTCTCCCGCCCTGGACGGAGCGGAAAGGCGTGTGAGACTTTTAGTAATTCTAAACCACCCGTGTTTCTCCACTTGCCTGTGCGCCAGGGCCACGGATTCTCTTTCAACTAACCAGCAACCACGGTCCAGCCATCGGTCTACGTGGACCCCGTCACGATGTGCTGACATCTCTTTGAGGCACGCGACGTGAAACAAAACGCGACGTCGACCCGGGACTGGTCCTCACCGACCGGCAAGCTGCCCATTGCATGCCACCTACATATGTATTCCTGAGTTATTCATATAAATTTTAAGGGGACCTATTCAACAATAATAGAAATAACTTTTCAATGGGCAGAAATACAGTTATCATAGACATTTTTGTTTAGTAGATTTTTTTTAAATCGTAATATTTATATACTTGCTTGTACACCACAAAAATACAACAGGCAATCCACAATATTCAAGGCGAACTTAACTCATTCTGCGATTTCTTCCAAGGTTGTGATTGTTGCAATACTTAATAATTTTACAATATAATAAAATAGATACCTACACAGTTATAAAAAGATTGAGATTTGATAGAGATTGTAAACAGATATTCTATTTTTAACCTGTGTCCATAATACTCATACCTACGGTCAAATCTAAGGGTCACATACCTTCAAGTTGGTACTGCCATTACTTTTTATAGGAATTACTAAGGGTGTAGTGTCATAGTGTTATATTTTATGGTAATGGTCTGCTCCAAACTGTCTAGTATTATCAATGCCATTGTATACTGCGAACAATTTTTATAACCGACTGTTATTGAAAATTGTTTGCGAGTATTTTATAAAAATACATAGCATAACATCATGCATTCATTCTCCAAAGGTTTGGGAATACCTTCTAGTTCACGCACATTTCGCCAGTTACCTATGTTTAAGGTCTCATGTAATGAGGGTGAGTCCTCGTATCATCCATTGGGCACGAATTCAAACTCCAGGCTGCTACTAAGAAATTCTAGATAGAAAAACCAAATAACACTTTACCCGCTCGTATGAACGTAAAACGCTGTCAGTAGCAATGAGTTTCATTTTGACAGCTCAACAACATTCATTGCTTTATTTACGTTGTTGTGAAGAAATATTTTTGAAACTTCTGCAGCCATGAATTAGCAATATGCTACAAAATGAATCAAATTTATAGTATGTTATGCGATTGGGCTCCTGTTAGAAATTAGTAGGTAACGATTTCCATCATAACTAGAACTAGAGATTTCTTTTTTGTTTTTTTTAACCTATGGATATGTAGACTTGTAATTTAATGAAGTAAACATTAAAGTATTTTATTTCATATTGATGTTAGTTTTTGATTATTTAACGGTATAGTTATTACATTTCAGGATTCTCAATAAAGTTTCTTTATCAGGGTCGCGGTGATAATGTGGGTAGGCAATACAATGGTTTAAGAATGTATGTAAGTATATCATGTTATAGCTATCCGATATTTGAGAAGGGTAGGAGAACAATATACGGTTTATTTACGATTGTTTACATAATATTGTGTATTTTATCCGGCAGAAGATAGAATTTGTAGTGTTGCGAGGACGTGTATTGATACGGTAGGGTTAATCGATACGGTATCGTGGATTTTATTGTTCACATAGTTTTTGTTTCATATGAGTTAGGTGGATTGATCCAGCGGGGTTTTGTGTGTTTCATTTTGGTAGTTCAACTACATATATTGCGGTGTTTATGTTCTTGAGCAGACATATTTCTCGAAAACATAGAGCAATGGATTAGCAAAATGCTTCAAAATGATTCAAATTGAGAGAGTTATTGACACTATTAATATGTCATTCAATTGGAGTGCAGGGTAGGTTTCGAGACGGTAATAAATGTAGATACCTACCCTTTTTAGCATTGTAAGGAAATCCTATCAGAAAGATATTTGTCTTAACGAGATGAGTCCGATCGATCTCTATAAGATTATAATTCTGAAATAACCAGCCAATCAGAAATTGTCAATAAACAAAGTAACTACTTATAAACAACAGGCAAAGCGTTGACATAAGTGGATATATAGGATACTTTGTTAACTTGAAACCTTTATGAATATTTTTAGGGTTCTGTACCTCGACAAAAATACGGAACCCTCATACGATCATTTCCAGTCCCCACCTGTTTGCTTTTCATTACTCTTTTTTTAGGAACTCGTAAAGTTATCAAGTTGCTGTTAATAGTAAATACACAAAACAGTAATCCTTCGAAGCAGTCGAAACATCAAAGTTCTAAATCAACGCAATAACCGTATCCGTTTATGCCACGTATTTTGCCCCTTGCAAAGGAATTAAAAATCTATAACTAATTAATTCAATGATTTAGTTTGAACATTGAGACTCATAATATGTGTTGTCGATTATGGGGTACTACCTAACTATAGATTAATAATCATCATCAGGTAGTAATCATGATATGTATTTGGCAAGGCGCAATGTCATGTAATTACAAACCTACGCTGGGCCCGCATGGGATCAGGGCCCACTCCCTCTAACCGAGTGGATACCTATATTCCAGGAGTGGAAATATTATACGCTGATTGATTTGAAGTAGTAAATTAAAGAAAAAAAAATCCGGAAACTGCCTAGTTTGTAGTTACTTATTTATCTACAAACTCGTATAAAAACACGGTGCGCAAGTCCAACTTGCGCACCGCAGGTGCAGGAGCAGGTGCGCAAACTACTGAAACAATATTTTACCATTCTCCGCGGGAATGAAATTACCAACAAAACCTAGCTGCTGGGCTGTCTAGTATGTGAATATTTTCCTTCCAAAAAATGTGTTTTAAAACGACAGTCATGTTTCAGTTGTCAAAAGAAACTCCCAGTATGTTAATGCTGTATAAAGCCTTGAATGTTAAAAGGGCGTTATGTGTTTGGATCACAGATTTATGAAGTGGGCGGGATAAATATTTTAGCTACTATATTATAGCTAAATGATACTATAGCTAAATGATTGAGACTAGTTGGGATCATTTGGATCGAACGGACCAAAGGGCGGTCCAAATGATCCCAACTGATCCCAACTAGTCGCTATCATCTGACAAAAATGTGTTTGCCAATTAAGGGGCTGTCATAGCTTCAATTACTTTGACGGATAACCCTCCTATCTACGTTTCTTCGAAATTTTTCGTTTTTTACCATCCATCTTTATCGACCCTCATATCGGTGTTTACTTCCTTCTCAGTCTTCCACTTAAAATTGTTCCAATGTTGGAGGTGTCAAATGTCAAACTTTCACTTCTTTTTATGGTTTAAGCGGCGAGTTCTTTCAACCTCATCACTACTTTGATTGCTCCTTAACTATAGCGAAATTCACTATATTATCGGGGTGTATCTATACTTTCGAAAAACACGTGCTTTGTATCTCTATACTTACGACTAATATTCAAGTTTTTTTGGTTAATTTGGAGTATACTGTGGCACTAATTCTGATCTCTCTACATTTCTCCGCTGTTTCTTGTAATTCTTCATGTCGACTCTGCATCTTTTCGAGGACGAAGCCACACGACATCTTATCGGAAGTTTTGTACCAGGCTTCTCAAGTATGTGGGACAAGTACTGTTATGCTTGTTGATAGACCAGACTTGCAGCACTATCTTTTAGTTTTCCGTCTTATCTTTTAGTTTAATCATATTATTATATTTTTCGTCCTTCACATTGTGGCGTCAGTTTTTATCGCTCACAAAGGAGAAGTTCAAGTAAATTTTCGTATAAAATATTAATTTAGTTGCTATTTTCTGCGCCCTTAAAAAACGATAAACATTTAACAGCTTGGCGTCACAAACAACGTCCGTTCGGAAATGTTTTCTGAACGGGCAACACCAAGAGTGCGCTATACAAAATAAACGGCACGGCTATTAATGGCAATCTTCCGATACCATTTTGAGTCTCAGCTGTTGTTGACGTTTCTTTAACTTCGGTTTTTAAAGTAGTAACTGGCCAACTACAATCCAGACAACCGATTCTGAAGAAAATCATACTGTAAAAAGTTAGGTGAAGTGAATTTGGGATTAGCAGGCAATAGTATTAATGCCTAGCATTATTATAAATGACAGCTCACTCCATCTAGGTTTTCATAGTGAGGTTCTTATAGAATCACACTCCTGGATTGAATATGAATGCCAAGGAAACCGCCAAAGGCTCATGGACTTAACAAAAGAAACTAAAAGGTGTTCCTAGTCCTTTTTGAGGTCAAAGACTAAGAAGTCACAAAATGTGATATTGATGAACGTACATAAAACAGCAGCCGATCTATTCGGTTTCGATTCTATCTATGGGCGCCAATTTGGGTCTGTGTGTTCGGAAGACGGACGCCCCTAGTCCGTTTCCCGCAGGCCATTTGAACTCATGAAGGCCGTAGACCATTTTGCAACCTTCTCGAGAGCCCAGTGATTTTCCTGCGGGAAGGGAGATAACATAAAGAGTTAGTCTACTTACTTCATTACAAGTGTATAAATTTCAAGTGTATAAATTAATTGTGTTCAATTGAAATGATATGTAGGTATATGAATAAAAGTTGGTCAATACATAACCAAAACTAACAACTTAAAGGTTGTTAATAGCGACTGTAAATGGTAAATAAGCAGTGGAATGACGAATTTAGCAGTCAACCATGTGCTTTGGCATTGCAAAGCTTAATGACATTTATTTACCTCTTCAATCAGATGTAACCTTATATATGAAATTATTTGCTATGCGCTAGTCTCACAAATAACTCAAAAGAAGATTAGTAAGTTGTTATGTACGTACCGGTGAAGTTTACTAACATTTTTTTTTTATACCTTCGGTCTATAATTTGTTCAAGGCTGTTTACCACCGTTCATTTTCTCATTTTTTATAAAATATATTCTTCGTAAATATTAAGTTCGTCTATGTTTTATGGCGGATAAGAACGTGTCATGTTAAACATTAGGCTCGCTTCTGTTTACCAATTCACAAACTAGATTAACGACATAATTATTATCGGATGTAGGTACCTACCTACTTATTGTTTTTACTTCATTACCGTTTGTAATTAAAATACATTTTTAACCTCTTCTGGTTTTGTCAGGGGTTAAAAAACAACAAAATTTTGTACATGTCATCGTTGTTTTTAAAAATTGTTTGCTCCTTAAAGAACGGCTCCACAAATTTTTATCTCATAATGTTATACGGTTTATCTCATCCCTACAAATTGGGTATTTATTAAAAATATTCCATTATCGATCTTATTTCAAATTCTACATAAGACTACATTTTTTTTCTTCAACATCGAGCCACGCCGTGTTTTGTCACATTAAGCCACAGCACAGCCATACTGTCATTACTGTGTTGTGTTGTGTCGTGACTTGGAATTAACCAATCAAAAGAATATGTTTAGGACTACGTCAAATACAAAAGAGATTTTGATTTTTGATTGGCTAGAACTGCGTCACGACACAACTCGCTAGTATGTATGAATCGGGCCTTAATAACAGGCCTAAGGATTACTTAATTGGTATTTTAATGTATTAACAAACGACAGAATCCGGTTTGATATCATTACACTATCTACATTTGATGGCCATCAGTCTACCCAGTCTACGTTATCAGGAAGCGTTCTGTCTGTATTGAGATTTACATTTAAAATTTTGTTTTTTTTTTATTTGGATTTTATCGCCATTTTGTGTGCCGTTTTTACAATAAAGGAGAACTTTGAAGTCTAATACAACCTTGAAGGAGTAGATATTCTTAGTTACAACGTTATTTAGTTATAAAAAGCAACTAGAATAACGGTGAAATAATGTATACATATTATGTAGGTTAGAACGGTTTAACAAACCGAAGTTAGAATCATTATTGTTTAGCACTTTTCTATGGTACGGACTATCATAAAGACAGCAATAGGTATGTTTACCTAGCCATTACTTTTTAAAAGGCAAAACTGTAAATATATACCGAAATGAAAATACATGGGGCAAGTGTATGATGTGACTTCGCATCTTGATATTACCAATATGTAACACCTGCGGACTAACGGCTCCATAAATAAAGAAACTCTTTGCTTCTGAGTGCTAAATATTGATTGAGAACTTCTACACAATGTATTTAGTTCCTAATATTTGATGTTTTCGAAAAATATTTGCCATTTAAGAGTGCGTTGTAATATAGAAAGCAATTCATTTCATGAATACACATAGTAAGGATCGCCTAAACGAGGATAAGGGCGATAACAACCACGCTTAGATCCTGCCAATCCGTTGGGATTACTGTTCGCAATAAGATATTGTCAGATGTGAAGAGGATGCTGCTATCCATTCCAACGTTAAAACTACCTAATCGCTTTCGTGCCAACAGGTATTAGTCATGTTTTATTAATATCCTTAATAACACAATAAGGTTTACTAATTTTCTTCCGTAGTTGTTTTGATGAATTTTACTATATCCGTACAAAGATACTTATATTTTTTAGAGTTTGTGATTTCGTAGAATTTGCAAAGTATATTTGCCTTTTTACTGTGTCTAGCTCTGGTATCGATGATCAGAGTAGATGGCACCTTCAGCCTCTCGCTATAATAGGGTATTTGACTAAAAAAAACTAATAAGTCCGTCGGTCAGATTTCCAAAAAATACTAGACACATATTTTTTGTTTTATCAAATCAATAAAAATTGACAAACATAAAAGGCATAAAAGATTAGTAGGCCTAGTATGAGTTTTCATTACGAAACTCGTTCGCCGATATCGAGCGCGTTTGACTCAGCGATTGGCCCGCTTCAAGGTCGTAAGAACTCTCAACCAATGAGAGCGCCAAACGCGCTCGATACGATCGAACGAGTATCGTATTGAAAACTCATACTAGGCCTACAGGAGTGGTGGCTGGTGACGTCGTCACTGGTAGCTAAAAAGTGTAGCGTGCAGTGACGTCACACGAGTTTTCAACGCACTTTGTCGTCTTCATTTTTTGTTTATATGAAAAAATACGTGTCTAGTATTTTTTGGAAATTTGACTGCAGACTAATTAGTTTTTTTTAGTCAACTACCCTATTAGATTCAATTCCAAACATTCCTTCATTTTACTTTCATTAACTGAAATCCAATAGGTAGCCGTAATGAAAATGTAAATTTGAAGTAGAATGCGTTATAGTTTGAAGTTATTCTATTAACTCCAACAGCAGCCTAATCGGCGAACACATTTTTGTCAAATGATTGCGACTAGTTGGATGATTGCGATTGTTGGACAGCAGTTGATATTATATTACACTAAAATTATATCAACTGCGGTCCAAACGATCCCAACTAGTAGCAAACATTTGACAAAAAAGTGTTTGCCGATTAGGCTGCAGGATTTCATATGCTTGTACTACATAACTATCAAGGCAACATACTAATGATAATAATATAATTTACGTCCATCCTATGACGCTATTTATTAAGAGACTTATGTATAGAGTTAAATGAATTTCAAAAACATATTAATCCTAGGAGTCAGTGTTCGTAGGTATATAATAGTTCGTCTTTATTAATAGGTACATCATGTGCTATAGCCGGGAATCACGAAACACTTCATTCACAGTTTTTTGGTTGGTGTAATATTTATCGCATAAATCGATGATAAACGAAATGAATCTTCTATTCTCAGCTAGATAATAAGTTTTATAGCGAAAATTAGTTTTTCTGTTTGGTTTTTCATCAGATCAAATCAGCGTCGTATGACTCATTTTTATGTCGAGATTTATGGCTGCGACCATTTGACCTGTGATTGTGTCCACCTGTATAATTATTTTTAGAGTTGCCGATCTAACACCATATTATTGTTTTACAATTATAAGGCAATTCGTTTACCTATTTGTTTCAGAACCAATTTATATGTATAGTTTAAACTTAATGCAAGTTATTTTTTTAATGTTATAAACTAGTGCTTGACCGCGATTTTGCCTAATGGTAAGGAGTGATGCAATCATTGATGGTAAGGCGGCTAGTTTATTAAGAGCCTATTCACTATAGCCTTGAAGAGACTTAAATTTATAGACATTCGTTGCTACACCGTTGACAATTTTTCCAATTCCTCGTTATGAAAGATGAGGCGAAACGCTTCGTCCGGATCGCAGCGTGTCAACAACATAAGAACTGAATACTCACCGTACAATGGGTCGTCCGATGATGGAATGGAAATAGGGAAATTAAGTCATGCAATTCCTTCGCACACTCTCCAAAATGCATCCTATAGAACACCGAGAGGCTGGCTACGGTTCGCCTTTGCTCCAGTATTTGGAGACAGTTTTGAACCAAATCTGGCTCGCCAAGTAGCCTCTTCGCACGCCTCTCCACCGAATACAAAGTTGTCAGGTGTTGTATTTGTTTATGTAGATATTGTGGGCACCAATATTAGTTTTCTATTACATATTTGAAGAGTAACGGTTTTTATTCAATCATTTGCTCCAGAAAGAAGGAGTAGAAAAGTTCCCGTACAAAAAAAGCAATTTTATTAAAATACATGTTCTGTATTTTGTTTTGGCCGATTTGTGCGGAACTTTGAATGCCTCGCGATGGTGGCCATCAAATCTTCTTCCGTTTCAAAGTTATTTCTGCCATATTTATCACTTCTTTACATTATTGAACCTTCGTTGGATCAAATTTATTATTATTCTACGGATTCTTTTTGATTCAGTAGTAGGTTAAAAATATAACCCAAGTAAAACATAACTAGGTATCAGTATAGTTTTAAGATGTCATGTTTTACGGCTAACCATGTTTTACGGTTACAGTGGGCTAAGTTAAAAGAGCATTGTTGTAAGTTATCAAGTTAAAAGTTTACAATACAGACATGTCCTATTCCGGATGAAAAGCTGCAGCATCTTGTCGAAGGTCTATGGAATCTTAATCCTAAATCTCTTTTAGATGTTATTTTTATTACTTGTTTGAAATTTTACGTAAATCATTAATTTAATTTTTTTTAAAGTCGCCTTGCGCGTGTGCGAGTGTGCGAGGGAATTACATGATTTAATTCCCCCATCTCCGTTCCATCATCGGGCGACTCGTCGTACGGTGAGTTACGTTAGTCGTAGTTAGTTTACGTTGTTGATACCACTACGATCCGGACGAAGTGATTCGCCTCGTCTTTTATACCGCGTACATCGAGGGACTAGAACAATTTTCCAACGGCGGTGTTTCCGTCTGACTACACTTTAAGTGTCTTCAAGGCTAAGCTGAAAAGTTTTCATAACTTATGTAAAGCAGCCTGGAGGTCAATCGCGTTGAGTGGACGGGTTTTTCCAGTTGGTTTAGTGATCTGATTGTTATTTCAAAGTATATTAAATCCAAACAAAAGTTAATTAATTACATCATTAAAAATGTATTTTTAATATAATAAGTACAAAAATAAGGTTAACAGTTTTTTTGATATATTTTTATATCATGATAAAAATAATGAAAATGCGTTTTTTTAGTTTTAAGCAGGTTTAACTAGAAATTAGGTAGCGACTTATAATCACAGTGCAATTTGCGAGACAACAATATTAATATAACTAAAATAAATAAATAGAATAATTGCTATTTTTTGCAATTATTCTGTTAATTTTCACCTACTTGCTTTTTATGTGGCGTAAGAATGTAATACAACGCTGAAAATCAGTATGTCTCCAAACCTAACAGACAGTTGAGAAAACAGCACCTAATATCGTCTAAAGTTCCGCTAGGAAAGAATACAGAACCCTTATTAGGCTCTTTCCACCTTAAGTCACGAGAGAGCCATCGCCGATAAATAAGGGATTAAGGGATCACCCACACGTATTTAGGTTACATGCTAAAATATTTTATAGGTACTTAGATAATAAAAAAACTTGAAAATATAAAGGCCAGTCATTTTTTTACTTCTTCTAAATAAATATATACGGACCATGAAATCATTAGTTTTATTTCAAACGATAGTATTCCTCTTTGTAACTCATAAATATTTTTTTTTCATATATTATATTTTATTAGCTGATCACCTTAGAGCTTTCTTTTATTCGTATGTGGGTGGGATCACACGAGTCAAGTAATATAAGTGCTAACAATTTCAAACATAATATATAGAAAAACTTTAGGTAATATTTATTTAGCTACTCTAAATAGATAAATATATTTACAGTCTAGAATGCGATGGCTAATGCGATATAGTAGGCTCTTATAATTTAAATATACACTACGGTGTAACTGTTTTTACCACAAAAATTCTAAAGGTAGCTGTTCTGTGGTCTGTGTTACTAAAAGAGATAGAATTTCTTGATCATAACCAACCAAATTTAAAATTTCTTAATCTCAACGGTTCATGCCATTAAAACATCGAAACAGAATAAATGGTAGGTACCTGTTCGAAATCAAACCAGTTTCGGTTTTCTTATCGAGCTAATATTACAATTTATCGTATTTTGAACTATTAATTTCACTAAAACAATGACGTATTTAGGATATTGCGTATTTGGACCTACATTTTCATACATTAAATAAAATTCATTCCAAAACAGATCAAAGTCCAATAACCCCCAGTTACATTCTGATACTATCGTCATTGATCTTTTAAGTAAGTATTACAAAACGGATAGATATTTTTTTTTAAATGTGCAATTGTAAACTGGTAGGTACGGAGCCAAGGACATTAGGTAGTAACGATGCTTAAAGCAGTCCCTAGAAAAAACTTGAACGCGTGCAAGACCGGTACTGTGTGGAGACAACGTGTTTATATCATAAAAATAAGGAGGAACCAAAAAAGTTGCCACATTAAAAACAAGTTATTTTAAAATTTAAATTGCTAATTAATATGCACATGGTAAGACGTGGAATATTCGTATTTATTTCGCCTACAAAATTTACTATGTATAAAAATACTTTTCGATCGTTTCGTTTTTCGATTTTCATGAATCTCGACACTGTTTATGTGGTAGTAAGGGTAATATCAGCCATGCCCCTCGTGTCTTGAGTTATATTTAGTGTGAGTGCTTTGGGCTTATTATAGCAGCAGTATAAGTGGCAGGCAACGTTAGTACTCTTTTTTTTTCGCGATCCCGCCTTATGGTGTGCAGTGATGTAATCGTTGATACAAAGTACGCAGGTTTATTAAGAGGGGACTCTAGTGCCGTTTTCTCCATACAAACGTAATCCGCTGTTTTCTTCGTGGATAACGATTTTAGAGCAATGTTTTTTTTTTCTACAATTTCACACCTTGGTTGTACGTGCCCCTATTATTTGTTTTTTTCGAAAACTTAATTAATAAAAGAAATATAATGTTTTAAAATCTCGAAAAATAACCCAGTTTTACCGCGATTTTCAGACGACTATTACACAAATGCGATAAGTTTTTGACAAAAAAGAAAATAATAGAAGCATAGGTATATTCATCCTTTAAATTTAAATATAAAAAATAATTGAAATCTGTCGTGTTGTGAAAAAGAAAACAGCGAAATACGAAACATCATTTGGTCAACGTTTTTGTAGGTAAAATCTGCCTGAGTTGCAACTGTCCCTTTCGCACTTTACGGGGAAAGGTTGAAAGTGGCGCGACGGCAATAGTTTTTTCAAATACCTATTTCTCAAATTCTTAGGCACTAGAGTCCACTCTTAAGTCTATTTACTTAAAAAAAAAACTCAGTGAATAGGAAAGAAGACGGCAATTGAGCGAGCTGATGCAATGTTAAACCCAACAACACGAACAATGAAGCTGCGCTAGAGGGAGATTGATATGGATCATCATACCGGAACAAGACGAATCGCTTGGCGGCAAGACTTTGTCTGGTGGGTGGTAACTTCTGCCGGCAGCCGATATTATGGCCTACCACCGAGAAAACTGTACTGTGCGACCGGTGAATGCGTTCTTGACATCTGTCAGTTTTGTACAAACGAAATTTTTTTTTCAATTTGCTATTTATAAGCTACTAGAATTATTATAATGTCCAGAGTATCAGAGAAGCATTATCTAGATGGCCAAACTGTAAGTAGGCAGGCCTTTCTTCGATAAATGATAGATATCTTGTGAAATTAGAAGATGCAAGCTATTATGTAGTTGCTTTCACGATTGAACAACTTCTGGGACATGGAATGCACTACGCATCTGTTCTAGTATTGTGTAAATCACTAAGCTAATCTCAGGAAGGCCACGACTTACTAATACGACGGGCTTAAATGAAATGAAGATGAGAATATTTCTAAAAATAATTCTATACGGTTATATTGATTCTGAGGAATAAATTTAGTTTTTCCGTTTGGTTATAGTTGATCATGTACTCATTTAGATAGGTTAATGAACTATTTGTTCACGAGGATATTCAAATTAAATGTAGGTTCAGAGATTTTAGAAATTCAAAGAACATAGGTATTTTTTTATTCTGTGGCCTTTGTTTTAAGTAAATTTGTAGTTTATGTGCAATTTGATAAAATTACTCGTATGAATTTTTACCACGTTTTGATGTTATAAACTAGTATTTGACCGCGATCCCGACTGATGGTAAACAGTGACGCAATCGTTGATGGCAAAGTGCTCTAGTAAATTATGACCCTATTTTATCCCAGCGTTGAAGACACTTAAATTGTATTATTTAGTGTTACCTAACTTTGTTTTCCAAAGCTGTTAAATGTGAAAATCTTTAAAATATTTATACTATAATTGGTGTAGTTTACCTGCCTAAGATTTGAAATAACATTTATAGCGAAATATTTGTGCTAATTTTAAGTACTATAATAAATAAGAATAAGAAACAATCACGTGTCATATAATGTGTACGTTGCCTCGTAGTGTGCAGTTTATTGTGAGACCCACATTTATGAAGCCATTAATGTTTCATTACCGAACGTGTCGCCTATTATTGTTGGACTACAAAGGGATATTAAAATGGCAAATTATTTTTAAAACAATGGAGTCGTAATATTGACATTAATTACTAATAGATTGTATGTTTTGATGAGCGTATATTATTATTTATGATTATGTTCTTGAATAGAACTAGAAAGCAATAGGTAGTTAAATTGTATTATTATTTTTACATAATTGTCTTGATTTGTCAGAGGAAGTATCCGAGGAAGGCAAACAACAAAGTTAAATATTCGCGTCGATTCTCTCGTTCGCACACTTAACTAATTTTGAGTTAAGTGCATCTTTATCTTTCCATTTCGTTAAGAAAAGGATAGTATATAATAATTTAGTTTAATCCTGTCAAATTAAGATACTCCATAGACAGTTTAGACGCGATTATAAACATGGCGACTAAAAATACGCCAGTTTACGTCAGGAGCGCACTAATTTGACAGGTCTAAACTGACATTTCATCTTCTGTCCTTTTCTTAATGAAATGGTATGAAAAAAATGCAGTGAACTTAAGTTTAATTTAATTCGGGAACAAGGGAATCAGGGCCGTTGTTTCTTTTAATGATGTTTAGTTATGAATTAATTTCAATAATTAAAGTCAAATAAAGTTACTCGATCAACACTTCCTTGTGATTAGTGCTTTTAGTTATTTATCTAACTTTTACACAATATAGTTTTTGCCTACTTATCCTTTGAGTAGACGAGCCTACCTGGCTCGATCTTAAGGGCTTTAGCCCTGGAGTTTGAGCCAGATAGGCTCTTCACTTTGTGTAAAGTATGTAATTTACTATCTAGGTATGCTCTCACAAGGTTAACATCATACGAAAACCGGTATGTCTTAGAACCAAATATTCGAAAACTTCCAACATCTACAAACCACATATCTATCATAATAGGGTAGTTGACTAAAAAAAACTAATTAGTCCGTCAGTCAGATCTCCAAAAAATACGTATCTACGTATTTTTTCTTTTTTCATATAAACAGAAAATGAGACGACACAGTGCGTTGAAAACTCGTGTGACGTCACTGCACTCTACACTTTTTAGTGAGCAGTAACGTCACCGGCCACCACTCCTGATCTGTGATGCCTTTTATATTTATAAATTTTTATTGATTTGATAAAACAAAATATACGTATCCAATATTTTTTTATAATCTGAATGACGGACTAAATAGTATCATTTTTTTACCCAGGATACATCCCTATTATATAGTTTATACATGTTAGAAATTTTCGATAGAGGCTTCTCGAAGAGAAGTCTGTATCGCAGCAGTGAGAATGTTGATCGGCTGTTAATGATCATATACCTATATTTTTGAAACAAGACGACCTTTACTTATGTTTAAGTTTGGATCATAATAATCGTTATTCATAACAGTGGAGAAGGGTGAAAGTTTTGACAAGGGCTATGAGCAATAATTCCAAGTGAAATAATTAACACGCTTTGAAAGAGACGCTGAAAATTACTGTTAACTGGCCCCTTCGCTACCTTTAGGATTTATCTAATTCTAAATAGATCTTACAATGTCTGTTAATTTCTCTCGTCAGACTGCTTTGGCCAATTACTTTGAAATTTTCCGCTGTTTGATGAAGACGAAGCGTCAACAAGTTCAAGGAAAAGAAACCGGAAAAAACTTTTAATACCGCCACGGGAAGTTGTATTCTTGATCCTATAAATAAATTGTATTTGTTTTAAAAGACATTTTTTACGCCGAGGACGCATTTACAGCTATGTATATTTTAATTTTAAACGCAGATGTGACTGAGAACGGCTTAGAACTGAAGATAGACACATGTAGTCAGTTATCTTATTAGTGATGATCTTATGTGTGACCAGATATGTGAACGTGAACAAAGTAAAATTAGTAGGTATATAAGAAACATAGTAGGTGATGTGCTGTAGTTTTTGCTTACCCCCATGGCAAGAAAGCATTGATATAATCATTTTGAAAAAACACACACGTTTAACATGGCTCAAGAAAATAGGTGGCTCTTTTAGATGCCAATGTATACATTGTTCAAGATCTGAGCCTGAATAAATTCAAATCCTTCTTTAAACGTAAGCTGTGTCAGACAGCATTTTATAGTGTTAAGGATTATATTGAGGACAAAAAGGCTTGGGCTTGAGTTTGTACGTTACGGAATTGCATCGCTGACAGGGGTGTTCGGCACTGGTACAGCTACACAGGAGCAAAACTTAGCATTCGGGAACACTGTTGGAACTGCTGAACCTTGGACAAAACTATTTTTGCATTGTGTAGATTCAATTTCTTAATATCGTATAATTGCATGGCAAACGTGTGAGCACAATGTACTTGTTGTAAATCATCTATTTGTTGGGTTAGTCTTTTTTTTATTGATATCTGAATTGTTCTTTTTTTTTTGTGTGTTTTCCATAATGGACGCTCTTAGCGTACAATATATTTCTGCATCGTTCTCACACGATTGTTTTCAAAATGAATGATGTAATCAAATATTTGTATCAATAATTTAAAAGAGTGTCCATAGAGTTTCTTGCCCGTTCTTCTCCATAGGTACCTACTCTTTGGAATGGCCGACTAGCTTTACCTTACTGACTGACCGACTTTCTGATAATTCAAAAGTGGCTGTAACTGGTTTATTTATAATAAATGCTTTGATTTGATTTGGTTTGAAAACAAAACACATGATCACAGTTTCGTCCGTAACTAAAACAAAGAGGATCCTTTTTAGGTCAACTAATAATATACACTGCAAGCAGGAATGATCTTTACGGTGGTCAGGTACGCAATTTGGCGATAGTAACCAAGTGCAAATAAATATAGGCCCAGTTTTTTAATCATCATCATCATCAACAACCTTATTATCATGCCGCTGCTGAGCACAGGTCTCCTCTCATACAGAGAAGGATTGAGCGCAATCACCACGCTTGCTCAATGCGGGTTGGCAATTTCAGACTTTAAGTACAGGTTTCCTCAAAATATTTTCCTTCACCTTGTAATCAGTCATTGGTGTCCAAAATATACTTAGAAAGTACATATAATTTAGAAAAGTTACATTTGTGCTTGCCTGACCTGGAATCGAACCCGCACACTCATACTTGAGGGGCTGGTGTTTTAACCACTAGGCCACCACGACGGGCTGGTATTTTATACAGCTTTAACTGAATTCTGAAAATAAGCAATATTCATAATATAAATACCAGGAACAAACACAATCTTGCTGTACATCACACTAGTCTCCACAGAGTAGGCAACTCGTTCATGGGTCAATGTATACACTTTTACAATAAGCTAAGATTTAAAAACTATATAAAGGCCAAACTTTGCAAAAAGGGGTATTATAAAATCACAGATTATTTAGAAGACAAAAAAGCTTGGGGACTGAGCTGCTTGCTCTGTTAAGCATTGTTATTAAGCAATATGCGTAATTATAAGGTAAATTGTTGTAAACATTCTCATTTTTAATATCTGGACTTGAAAAAAGACAATGATCCCTGAGTTTGTGTCGGCTATTTCTTGTCAGAGGTAGTCAGTTAGGAAATGCCGGAAAAAAAAGAAACATGAAGTGTAAAAGTGATCGGTGATCCTACTTGCTTAATAACCGATTTCATTTCATTTCTGTTTGAGGTCAATGTCATATTTAAAATTATAATATCCAAGTCGTAAAATAACTTAAAATTTTCTGCAGTTACGACATTCAGATTAGATCGAAATCAGATTGAATTTCTAAAAGCCAGAAAAAAAAACTACATTTTTTAAATTTTCTCGCGATATAAATCTTAACTAGATTCTGCGCGACATCGAAATGTCTTGTTCCTCAGATACATTTCATCGCATCGCATAGCCGAGCTATCACATCGATTTCGTTTTAACTCTATTGTAGCGTCATGTTCAATCGCCTATATTATATAGCCTTTCTCCAGAATTGAATTATGAAATGCAAAGAGATTTTTCGTAGATCCGTTCGGTAAATCCAAAGATTGGCGCGATCAAACGAACAATAATTAAACTCGTCTGCTTATTATTTATAGTCATCATTATTATTGTGTAGACAGATTAAAATGTTGGAACATAGGTTGACAGATCGAATAGGATCTATCCTAACGAAATACGATTGGTTTTCTTATTCGTTGATTGCTTTAACCGTTCCAGTAACTTATTCTGATTTCCCATAGGAATGTCCACATTATGTTTCTTGTTTATCACTCATAAACAAGAAACGAAAGGCGAACATTCCTATAGAGAATATCTTTAATAGATCCAGGAATGTATAATCTAGATAAAAACATGTTTTACTTCAACGATTACGTAAATTTATTGACGATTGTAAATGATATCATTTGTTTTATATGTTACGAAAAATCATTAAGGATGACTAGCAAAATATCACATCAAAATATCAAAATACACAGATCTTATAAAATGATTAGATTGAATTAAAATACTTTGGTAAAAACAAATACAAATGTGAAATTTTAAATAATTCTTGCTGACCTCTAGAGCGTTACCCTCACACCGGTAGGTTCCATGGAATTAAAAATTACTTTTAATATTGAATATAACTGGTTTCGACATGGACTGGTTGAAGTTGTGGGCTGTTTTAGAGTAGCTGCTGCAGTGCTGCTGTCTTCGCAATTTTAGAACGCAGTGGCGTTCTAAAATTGCGAAGACGAAAACCCGAAGGATAATTTCGTTAGCCCTAGCGTAGTACTCAGCGCTTTTGTTGCAAGATAGGCCATGGTGCATTGACGGAATACATTATACAAAAAATATAAGTTAGGTAGGTATATTCCCCTTCAGTGATGTGCCCGTCGGTGGCTCAGCTCGCTCATGGTTCCACATCGACCGTGTTCAAGCTGAAAAGCACACAGCATTTCTCACCTGGGTTGACGTTCGTAACTCCAATATTGCTTAGGTCAAATATATTTTCCTTACGACATTTTTCATTTATGTCAATGAAACATTTTTTCTAAGAAGCGGCTAAATTAGGAGATTGATTACGTCACTTGTGTCCACCCCACCAACATAGTTAATCGTGTTCTAATCAGTAATTTGGTCGTGTTAACGGCCAATTAGTAGGTGACCTTCAAGATGTTTACATGCAACTAAACCACAATGAGTTAAATAGTAGCCTAATGTAGCTATGTGAACATACCGTGTTCATGGTTTATAGTTATCAAAACGTATAATTTATATACATATGTAGGTACTGATGGATTTTATAATTGTGTTATTCAATACAAATAAAAACACGGATTGGTTTTGCGCAGGACTTTAACCTCTACCTCAGTATTTTTATTTTAAAGGGCTTTAGGTATGATAATCTGAGATGTAAACAAGTTTTTCTTGTTCGCAGGTAAAATGACATTGTCAGCGCCACCGAGCATCGATGAGTATGAGGACCTGTTCGTGATGAACACGACCAATGTGACAAGCCACCCCGCGGCTCACGACGAACAGTACGCGCTAGACCTGGTGGTGCCGCTAACCGTGACCTATGCCATCATCTTTGTGGCTGGTATCCTCGGCAATACTAGTACCTGTGTGGTAATCGCGAAGAACCGATCCATGCACACTGCCACCAACTTTTATCTGTTCAGTCTAGCGATCTCAGATCTCTTATTACTAGTATGTGGCCTACCGTTTGAAGTGCACAAATTATGGAATCCAGACACGTATCCACTGGGCGAGGCGCATTGCATAGCCATAGGGCTAGCTTCGGAAACGTCAGCTAACGCCACAGTGTTGACAATTACCGCGTTCACGGTGGAGCGGTACATAGCGATATGTCGACCTTTCATGTCACACACCATGTCGAAGCTGTCAAGGGCTGTGAGGTTTATAATAGCTATATGGGTGTTTGCGTTGTGTACGGCAGTGCCGCAAGCGATGCAGTTCGGTATAGTGTCTTATGTGGATAATGGCGTGAACGTGAGCGCGTGTACAGTGAAAGGTGTGGGTGTTCACCAAGTGTTTGTTATATCTAGTTTCGTGTTCTTCGTAGTGCCCATGTCGATGATATCAGTGCTGTACGCGTTGATAGGTATTAAGTTACGTACCTCTCGAGTGCTGCATCCCTTGAAGAAGCTCTCGGTGGACAGTAATGAGAGGGCGAGTGGTCAGATGCAGTACAGGAATGGAGCGTCACAGAGAAGAGTCATCAGAATGCTCGGTAAGTTCCAACACAATAACCTACAGTTTTAATAGATGGCTTCAACTAATGAGACCATTAGTAAAGACCCACTTTTTTTTTAGTTATGGGTCACTTATACTGAATACTAGTAGGCATTTATCAACTCAACTAATCGCTATAACTTTATAAAACTTATAGTTTGTATCTGAAATAAGTACAATTCGTGGAAAGTTAATGACCTGAAAGTTGTTGATTTTAGGATTTAATATGACTACCTACACTTGGAATGTAATAATAGTCGAACACACGTATATATATATTACATACACACATACACGTGTAGATCATAAAATTGCCATTGAACTACTGACCTTGTACCTAATCTTGCATTCATCTAATTGAAAAATGACTGAATGCTAGAATGTTATATTTTCCAACCTTGAATGGAATGCATTTATAACATAACCAAGAGATAAGGCAATGCAATTTTAATAGGATAGGAAAGTTAGCTTTATTTATTTCTCCACAAAGGTAGTTACAATTCTACTAAAAGATAACAGTTTAAATATTTACAAGTCCTTTGTGAGAGCTGGTGTCTGAAGTAGGTTTCAGGAAAACCTGTAGTACAGATCACCAGGCTCCCGCCGCCTCGTAGTGAGCTAGCGTATGGTAACGCTAACTTTATAACGACTACTTAGAAAAATGATTGTCATATGATTCAATGATTTTAAATAACATATTACATAACACCATGCCTTTTTAGGGTTCCGTAGCCAAATGGCAAAAAACGGAACCCTTATAGATTCGTTATGTCTGTCTGTCCGTCTGTCCGTCCGTATGTCACAGCCATTTTTTTTCGAAACTAAAAGAGCTATACTGTTGAAACTTGGTAGGTAGATGTATTCTGTGAACCGTATTATGGTTTGATGCAAAAATAAAAAAAAAATATAATAAATATTGGGGGCTCCCCATACTTAGAACTGAAACTCAAAAATTTTATTTTTCATCAAACACATACGTGTATCTATGGATAGGTCTTCAAAAATGATATCGAGGTTTCTAAAATATTTTTTTTAAAGTGGAAAAAAGTTGGTCCCTGACCTAACCTAACTTCTAAAATAAGAAAATGAAAAATCTAAAAAAAAACATATGATGTCTGATGATGTAACATTACCATAAAAACTACCAACGAAAATTGTTTTGAACGGGATTTAGTAAGTAGTTTTTTTTAATACCTCGTAAATCGCTTATTACGGCGCAATCTTTCATACAAATAACTTAAATCCTTTAATTTCATAAATCAATGGTACGGAACCCTTTGTGCGTGAGTCCGACACGCACTTGGCCGGTTTTTTCCATCATGACTTTGTTAAAAAAAAAACTAATAAAATGGGATAGGGTCAAACCCTTGCGATAAGGCTATTTAGAGGTATATTTATAATTTGGGTCATGTTTCAAAGATTTAAAATTACATTCATATGTTATTTATACAACACTATGATGTTTTTTTTACCATGACTTTGTTAAAATAATCTAATATAATGGGATAGGGCCCTTGCGATAAGGTTATTTGAAAGTAAAACAATCGCACAAAATTAATAATTACGAAATAGTAGTAGGACCGATGCCCGATGGGGCCGACGGGTTTTCGAGTGGCGACCACGCACCGGAAGACGAAGCGTGGGTAGGCCCGCGACAAGATAGACGGATGACATGGTGAAGGTCGCGGGAAACCGCTGGGTGCGGGAGGCGCAGGACCGGTCGTCGTGGAGAACCTTAGGGGAGGCCTATGTTCAGCAGTGGACGTCTTTCAGCTGAAATGATGATGATGAGTAAAATGCGCTAGTAGGTGAATATTCCAGATTAAACATTTATTTAGTTCCTAGTTGAATATTAGAATGAATTTTTTCGTGAACTGTTTCGTCTATTGTACAAACATTTAATTTACCGACAATTATGAATTATGTATGAGTACCAGTGTAGTGACCAGACTGGGTGAATTAAAATTTCTAATTTAAGTACTTACGCATTACTATAATTATTTTGAATTGTATATTTACAGTAAGTACCAGCAGATTTTAAGCAAGTAAATTTTGTAGAATCGGAGAGATGACATTCGTTCCAGACATAAAAACATTTTGTCTACGTCCCAGACGGCGCATCTGCGAAGGATGTCTAAACAATAACTTACACTAAAACATCACACACACTGCTACTATTAGTTTTTCAAACGTAATAAATAACATTCTGTTTGCTGATGACAGCACAGTAATCGTCCCATGTAAAAATATAGATAGGTACATAAATGAAAATAGGTCCTTGTGAAGTAGGTATTATTTATTAGTTGGTTGCAATAAATAAATTAAAAGTTAACTTAGAAAAACATCATCATCATCATCAACCTTTTTATCTTCCCACTGCTGGGCACAAGTCTCCTCTCATTCAGAGAAGGAATAACAAAACGCCTACGTATCAATTACATTATGCGTTGGAATTATATACTGGGAAATTCCACAGATAAACTTACCGCATTCAAGGTGCAAAAGAAATGATTATGATCCATCCTCAAGTTAAAAAGAAGGTTGGTCCCCCGACGGGTCTGAGCAATTGTTTTGCGATGTGTGCCGGGTATGATGCGCCAATTGTTGTTGTGTCGGAAGTTTGAACTTGGAGGATATCAAGATCAATCTAGTGGTATTGTCCCCCTCTAACTTCTAAAATAAGAAAATGAAAAATCTAAAAAAAAAAACATATGATGTACATTACTATAAAAACTACGAACGAAAACTGTTTTGAACTAGATCTAATAAGTAGTTTTTTTTTTTAATACCTCGTAAATCGTAAACCACTTATTACCGCGTATACAAATAACTCCTATGATTATGATGGGATTATGATCCATCTTCAAGTTAAAATCAGCTGAGAGTTACCTACCATTTTTTAGAACTGAAGCTGTTAACCCTTTAATATACCTATGTATATTTTAGGGACAGCAGTATTCGGAAAGTTTAATTTAATTTTTTTAACATTAAATTGACATCATGATTCTGAAATTTGCGCAAGTATACACAACTACCAACCCGCCCCGGCTTCACATGGGTGCAATGGTGATACTAAATACACTACAGAAAAACTGTGAACGTTGTATAAAAAACAGCGCCGCTCCTGCCGCCCGCCCCTGGTCCCGCCATAACGCGACGCTCCGCAATTTTTTCCCGAAATCTGTAATATCTTCGAAAATATTCATTTAAATCGTATGCTGTAAAAGGCAGTCTGTTCGTGTATCAGACAGCACGTTAAGACCTTTTAAATGTATACAATATTTAGTACATTGTTTTGATAAATGTCGTAGGGTTCAGCCTGCGTTTCACTGCAAACGCGGAAAAAATTTAATTATTTATGACATCACAATAGAAACCTCAACAAAAAAAAATTGTATTTCTCCACAATTTAATGAATGTTATTATACATATAAACCTTCCTCTTTAATTACTCTATCTTTAAAAAAAAATACATCAAAAAACGTTGCGTATTTAAAAAAAAAAATCATACAAAGGGAAATAGAAAGTGACTTTGTGTTTATAATATGTAGTGATAGAACATTTTTTACAAAAAGTTTGTTTGTTGGGTATGGCACCCAAAATTTATAAAAAATACCGAGGAAAAAAAAAGAAACGAAGAGAAAAGCACGAACTAAAAATTTTAAAAACGTTTTAATAATTTCCTAATTCCAAGGGCATATTTTTCCATTAATGAATACCTAGAAGATAATGAAAAATATTTAGATAAATTTGTGCGTTAAATTTACACGTTATCGTTATCATTATTAAAATTTAGTTGTGTTTGCTTTTGTAAATATATTTCAAATTAAATAGATACTCATAGGTAAATAAGCTAGTTGTTTGCAATATTATTAAGTTTGTTTTAGAATATTATAAGTTAGTTAATTAAAACCAGTTATCTAGTTATTTATAAGTTATTTAACTTGAACTAGTTATCTGGCGTCTATTTGTTGGGTTATTTTAATATCTGAATTGTAGTTTTCTTTTATGTTTTCAAAAGAAAACGCTGAATTGTTGTTTTTTTTCTGTTTTCCATAATGGTATGGAAAACAGAAAAGAAAAACGACATTTCAGCGTACAATATATTTCTGCATCGTTCTCACATGGTTGATTTCAACACGAATGATGTAATCAAATATTTGTATTAATACCTCGATAATTTAAAAGAGTGTCCATGAAGTTTCTTGCCCGTTCTTCTCTTCCGTCTGAATGGGCGACTAGCTTCATCTTACTGACTGACCGACCTTCTGACAATTCAAAAGGGCCTGTAACTGGTTTATTTGAAATAAATGCTTTGATTTGATTTGATTTAAATGTAAAGAAAAGTAATTGGAATAATATGTAGGTATATATTTTTCATTTGTCAGTCTTAGTGGCCGTTTAGTGCAGTCTTAGTGATGGTTTGGTAGTCATTATAACACCTATTTTTATTTTTACCTATGTGTCTTATACAAAAGAAAACTTGGATTTTGAAAACATGCCTATTACAGTAACAGATTGTTGAGGGTTGGCTAAAGGATTGAACTCCATTCAATCCTTTAGCCAACCCTCAACAATCTATCGAAGACGTCCATAGAGTGAAAAGTCCCACACAGAAATGCCTAGTAATTCCTTTCCCTTCGATGTGTATTTATATTTTCCCATGGATAAACAAAATCAAAAAGGAAAATAATTAGGAAATCAAGTTGAATTTGTATGAATGACCGAATGAACCCAAATCGTCGACAAATTGTATTAGTTGGGGTCTGTTCGGTCATCTACTATACGATTATATGCTCATCTACCCTTTTAGGGGAAAACTACTTTACTTATTAGGTTTATTGAACCCATACGTTTTATGTCGATATTGGAATGGGACTTCCACATCAAAGGACTTAAAAAGAAATTGTGTTTACATAGGGAGGAACAGAATAATATAATATTATTGCGGACAAGTATTTTAGATCAATAAATTGTTAGTAAACAGTTCTGCACTTATATTAATATTGTTAGTAACTTAAAACTAAGGACGAAATTCATGCGAAGAACAAAACTACAATTAAGCTATAATTATGTAACCAAAATAATATTTCGTGATATTAAAATACGATAGTCGTAGTCGTATAAATATGGTTTTTTCATGGGACAGCTCCAACGTGTGGGTGTCAAACTGTCGTAACAAGGAGAGCGACATAAAGAAAACGTTTAAGGCTCCGTTCACAAATCATCACTATCATCACAGCGTTAATCCCAGTCGCATCCGTAGCTTTCTCAGCTTTGGAGTCTGGGGTCCGCTTTACCAGTCTAACTGCTTTTCCGAGAAGCCACTGTCGTCTGACCTCCACAACCTGAAGGCGATTACGAAGCATTACAGTTAGACCAATTGTTGGACTTTTGAGGGTTCCAACAACCCGTAACGACTGTCATTAGATGTTTGTATGGCAACCGGGTCCAACGGCTTAACGTGCTTTCCGAGGCACGACCGGACCAGTGCAAATATTCATATACATACATACAAATATTTGAACTGCGCGGGGATCAAACCCGCGCCCCCTTGCGCAGCGGCCGCTTTCGCTACAGCTACGCCACGGAGACTGTCAAGGCTCCGTTCACGAATATTAACTCTAATTGATGTTTTAATATAATTGTGAGAAAACTCGAAATAATTGATACATCATGTCTGTGTGACTATGAAAGTAATTTCTTTGTGGCGCCAAACTATTCTCAGTTAGAGTACCTGTTAATAGTTTTAACATTTGCGCTCTAACCCTCTTATTCATGTACGTTGTTTAAAGTTAACTAGTGATTAGCGATTGTTTAAACATACATTGTTGACCTTTTAACGTAACTTAACTTTAGTAATCGTTTATAAATAAACACCACAGTGTTTATTTTTATTTATTTTAAGGGGTTTATTCATAAACGATAATTAAAGTGAATGATAAAGTGAAGAAAATGTGATCTGTGTCTTCTTCTTCAGCCTATGGATGTCCACTGCTGGTCAAAGGCCTCCCCCAAGGCTTTCCACGCTGATCGGTCTTGTGCTGCCCGCATCCATCGGCTTCCCGCGACCTTCACCAGGTCATCGGTCCACCTTGTTGGGGGCCTCCCTACGCTGCGTCTTCCAGTACGTGGCCGCCACTCCAGAACCTTACTGCCCCATCGGCCATCGGTTCTACGAGCAATGTGCCCTGCCCACTGCCACTTAAGTTTAGCGACTCGCAGAGCTATGTCGGTGACTTTGGTTCTTCTGCAGATCTCCTCATTTCTGATTCGATCACGCAGAGAAACTCCGAGCATAGCTCTTTCCATTGCCCTTTGTGTGACTCTGAGCCTTCGTATGAGGCCCATTGTGAGCGACCACGTTTCAGTTCCGTAAGTCATCACTGGCAACACACACTGGTTAAAGACTTTAGTCTTCAGACACTGTGGTATCTTGGACGACGAGAAGAGAGAAGAGAGAGTGATCTGTGTAATAGAACACAATATGAAAGAAGGCGATGAAATCCATTTACATATTCTAAATTACTTAATCGCAACCCATTATGTTAGAAACAATCGAAGAGAAGAGAATGAACATATATTCTGGTAAATAATAAACACAAATATAAAATAAAAGAAAAATGCGATTAGTTTGTTTGAAATTTTATTTTTTTTTAATTTTGGTGCTAGGTTTTTTCTATGGTTTAGGTTTAACCAGCATTGTTCGTGTTTTCATTTACTGACGTATTGTCAGTACCACTCTGTATAATCACAATGATTTAAAATAAAATTCTGCGACTGTTCTTGTTCAGTCAAAAGAAATTAATTTGTAATGTTTTTAAAATTAAATTGTGAAGATCATTCTAGCTAAAAATGCACTTGAACCTGAAGCAAAAGTGAAAAGAAATAAACGCTTATTTGTAATAAATGCTCCTAAGTAATATTTGAAAGCTCGTGGAAGTTTAATAAAATTATTTTGGGAAATACTATCGTCGCCTGTAGTGTCACCTTGGTTTAATTATGGACTATTGGGTTTAAACCGAAGAGTGATATTTCCCTCAGTTTGTAGAAAAACTGTTTCGCAGCTGTTGTCAACGATTCACAAACTTTAGAGTTATGTTGTAGATTGACTAATGAGTGTGATGTTTTTGTGAATAATAGTTCAAGCGGGCTGTGCCAACATAGTGCCCATAAATTATATGCTTAAAATGCTAGAAAATTAATTATTTCAAACTGAGACTCATTTTGTATACTCATAAAAAAAAATTAAAGGAGTTGGTCTATCAGAAAATATAAAGAAATAAAATTTAAAAAAAATAGATAAGGACCTTCATTGATAATGTTTTAATATTACTTTGTACTAACGTATTTCAAACGTCGTTACGTCCGTAAATTCCAACTACAACTAGCATTCAGAGACAGTTTAATAAAAGAAAAAAGAAATCAAAATAATTACATATTTCCTATATCAATTAGCACTGTGTTTACTTACTTTTAATGAAGAAGAAGCATGTAAAATGGTCCAAAGTTTTCACTACATTTACAAATTAAATTACAGTTTCAAATTAAATTAGTTTCAATTCTGAAGATAAACTATTATGGAACTCTGTTCTGTAGTGGTTAAAACACCAGCCTCTCAAGTATGAGTGCGCGGGTTCGATTCCAGGTCAGGCAAGTACCAATGTAACTTTTCTAAAGTTATATGTACTTTCTAAGTATATCTTGGACACCAATGACTGAAGGCGAAGGAAAACATCTTGAGGAAACCTGGACTTTAAGTCTGAAATCGCCAACCCGCACTGAACAAGCGTGGTGATTACGCTCAATTCTTCTCTGTATAAGAGGAGACCTGTGCCCAGCAGTGGGACGATAAAAAGGTTGAATTATGATTAAGAAAAAATGAAAGCTAAGAGCACTAGCGAGTAAAAAGTAAGTCTTTGGTTGTGTTGTGTCTTTGGTTTTATATTTATGTCATCGTTTTTCCAAATTAAAGTAAGTTTTCACTTTCTAGTGTTATTTTTTTATTTAAACTCAGGTGCTTTTTAAACAAGACAAAAGTTCAGATCGGTTTAAAAATGACTGATCGCTTAGATTGCAAACAACAAAATTTAACCGAATGTAGAATTTCCTCCTTTTTGAGGTCGGGTAAAAAAAACTTGTAATATAAATAGAATTAATTGGACAGTTTGATTGGTCTATTTAAGATACATTAAAATTGATGGTTTAAGCCGTAACGTTTTTGAAGTACAGCTATAAAACAGTAATTTGGTATGTATTACGTAAAGAGTGCTAACGTGGGAGAGTCTCTAATTGAAAGCAAGATGGAACTGAATAACCGATTTAAATGAGAAATTCAAGTTAAGTATATTGGGGTATATCAAATTTAAGGTAGTTATTGCTCAATTTGCTTTGACTCCCTTCTGTAGGCATTTTAGCGGTAAAATAGATAATAGACCCCCATTCCCTAGTTCACAAACTCTACTTATTTTAAGAACAGTATCCACATTTTTTTCTTTATATTTCGTTAGGAAAAGGACAGAACATATAATATTAGTAGTTTAGTCGTATCAATGTTTTTTTTTATAATTATAAACTAGTGCTTGACCTCAATCCCACCTGATGGTAAGCAGTGACGCAATCGTTGATGATAAAGCGCGCTAGTTTATTAAGAGCCTATTCTATAAAAAAACTGAGTGGGTAGGAAGGAAGGCGGCAGTTGAGCGACGTAATGCAATATTAAATCCAACAACACGACCAACGATGCTGCGCCAGATGGAGATTGATCTGTATACCCTCCACGACTAAACTCCCGACACAACAACATTTGGCGCATCGTACCCGGCACGCATACAACACAACTGCTCAGACCTATTCTCCATACTCATTCACCAGACATCATGTCGGAACACAACGAGTCGCTTGGCGGCAAGACTTTGTCTGGTGGATGGTAACTTCTGCCGGCAGACGATGTTATGGCCTACCACTGAGAAATATGATGAATAAAAAATTAAAATAGGTATTCCAGAGACAGATTAGACGCGATTAAAAGAAATCGGCGTCTAAAAATACGTCAACTTACGCCAGGTTCGCACTAATTTAACATGACTAAACTAACATCTATCTTATATCCTTTTAAAATAATAAAATTCACTGAACTCAAATTTAGTTTGCGAGCACGGCAATCTGTATCAATATTGAAAGTTTTGACCGCGAACTTGTTTTCTTTGAGATATCTAAATACTAATTATAAAAAGTTACCTATTAAAGATTAACCACGAACTTGTTTTCTTTGAGATATCTAAATACTAATAGTAAAAATTTACCTATTGAAGATTGGGTTTTAATTTGCAATAGAATCACTTCACCCTTAATAGAGATAATATCGACACCTCTTAGTAAAAGTCACTAGAAGCGCTAATTAAATTATCTTGTCAGGCGAAATGTCCCTTGACCGCAGTTAGTTACTTAGGCCTGTCAAAGTAATTACTTAATCACGGGTTGTACAACTATTATGTAGAAAAAATTCACGGTACACAATAATTTTCTATTTTATTTCTTAACCTGTAACTGAACCATATCGTCATAAATTTAATAAAAGCATGTAAAGAATATTTGTATAAAAAGTTAAGTGTTTTTATTTGTGCTAATGTAACCTTGGAAACAGTATCTACTTCGTTATAAAAGGTAATTTAAGCCTGTTTCAAAATTATTTATTTAAGATATAACTTGTTTATGTAATCAAAACTCGATGTGTAAAGAAGCCTATCATGCTTGGTGCGAACTGCAAAAAAAAAGCATTTGAATATTTCAAACAGAAATGATTGACACACGAGGGCATGCCTTCACGCCATAACATTGATCATTTTCTTTGCTTTGTATAAGAATGAAACAGTGTTTTTTTAAACGTAATGATGTAAGTTGCACATTGGGTGTCAATGGGTCCCTATAGGGTTGGCACCCTATCGCTCATTAGGGTCAATTTACACGTACCACAACCACTCTACGTCGCAGCGACAAAATGTGGTCAAGCTGTGAAAAATTTCGCAGCGGCTTTTTGCCGTTGCGCTGTGTTACCTACAATATGCCGTCGCCGGTGGTGGCGTTGCCATCGCGATGTGGTTGCGATGTGGTCGTATTACACAGTTGGTCGATAACAACGGCAAAATGTGGTACGTTTAAATTGTTATTTACATTTTCAATACGAAATATACGCCCGACCACGTATCATCGTTGTGGTGTGTTTGTGACTGTAGTGTGGTTGGGGTACATGTGAATTGACCCTTAGTCTGCATTTGAACCACTTTGGCACTCCCAAAAGTACAATCTCCGTGAAAAATAAATAAATTAAGAGGTAACTTATTGTCTTCTAATTTTGACAAATTTCGTATTTTTTTTCCTATTGGTATTAGATTTTACGTATTTTTATCTAATATTATAGTATTTTATCTTTGTTCAATTTCATCTTGTGTAGCGTTACTTAGTGTCTAGGCCCCCGACAAGGTGGACCGACGCGACGACCTGGTGAAGGTCGCGGGAAACCGCTGGATGCGGGAAACGCAGGACCGGTCGTCATGGAGATCTTTTTAGGAGGCCTATGTCCAGCAGTGCACATCTTTCGGCTGAAATGATGATGATGATAAGCGTTATTTAACTAAATTGTATGGTTGTATGTGTAATTTGTTACTAATATTGTCCGATTGTTTGAGTGGTCCAGAGTAAATATAAATTGTTCATTAATAAACAAATATTTTACTTTGAAAGTAAAGCCACAAATTGATATTTTTGCCTACCCTAGAGACAAGTATTTCTGACTGTAGTACAGAGATGTGAAAAATAGTTTAGTAAAAGTATTTAAATACAAAATGCAAATGCATAGTTGCTAGCACTATTTCAAATAGAAATACAAAGTAGTTTTGAATAAAAGTATTTAAATACAAAATGCAAAATACGTATTTTTAAAATAGGTTTGGAAAATAAAATACATTGTTAAGCATAATCACTTTTATTTATTGAACTGATTTTAGAACTAGTATTTGTTCAAAGAGTTCATATTTCATGTTCCGCCTATGGGGCCTCATAATCATTCCACCAAATGAAAATAGTCGTTCTACAGGGGCAGAACTTGGTAAGCAGGTATTATATTTAAGGAAGAGTTTTTTTACATTAGGATACCTGTTCAAGGATTCTAAAGTATTGTCTTCATCTTTTAAATATTGTAGTGTTTCCAGATCTATTGTAGTCGTATTAACATTATCACTGGCTCTCACGGGCCCACACGGGCCGCAATGTTGGCATTATTGTTCTAGTTGACAAATGACAATGACAACACTCCGATCACGATCAGTGCGTTCATAAATAAAATGAAATAGAATGGAAAAATTGTAAAAATGAATTAAAAATGCAACAAAACTATTTTGTATTTTATAAATACTAAATATTTATATAGAGTATTTCAAATAAAATACAAAATACATTTAGAAAAAAGTATTTCAAATATAAAATAAAAATGGGTATTTTGCATTTTGTATTTGCATTTCAAATATATGTATTTCAAATAATTCACATCTCTGCTGTAGTAGTACCATCAATCTGGGTAACTTCGACAGATAAATGCGGTATTGTACACAATGACAATTGTATACGAATGTATTTTATTTTGTTGGTGTTATGATAACACTTTTCATCCGTAAAGATTAAAGAAATCATCTAATAACTCATCTGTCAGTAAAAAACCTGATTTTCTAGTCTGTCAAAGTTACCCTAAGTAACTGTAACTGAGTAACTGACGAAACAAAACCATTAATTCCCAGTTTGTCTTAGGTATATACTTTATAAAATAATCAATAATCCTTCTAAGACGTTTGGCATTTTTATGCAAATTTTAAATGAGCATATAAAAACCTTCAAAAAACGTTTGAGATTAAATTTTTTGCTTTACCTAAGTAAAATAAAAGCTAAAATAATAAATACAAAAAAAGAAATTAACGTTTACGGACCTAGTTTAAAAATACAAAGCTACAAGAAGTATTTGTAAATTGTATCATCATCATCATCAACCTTTTTTTATCGTCTCACTGCTGGGCACAGGTCTCCTCTCATACAGGGAAGGATTGAGCGTAATCACCACACTTGCTCAGTTGCTGGCGGGTTGGCGATTTCAAACTTAAAGTCCAGGTTTCACCTTATAATCAGCCATTGGTGTCCAATATATACTTAGAAAGCACATTTAACGTAGAAAAGTTACATTGGTTCTTGCCTGACCTGGAATCGAACCCGCACACTCAAAATTGAGTTGGTATCATACGGAAAAAAACGAAACTAGTTCATGGTCACATTGTCAATGTTACCCGAACCAATCAAAGTTACCCAGTTTGACTGTAGAAATATCTCTATTGATTTACAGTTTGATAACTTCAATATCGGCTTTATCTATCCACTACCCCACACAGTGCTCCTTTGCATCCAATATCGCACCAATAACAAGAATGGAAAAAATGAAATCTGGAACAGAATCACATAAAATTTTATGATACATCCCATTTTTTAGTTTTCAGTTCAGAGTAGAGAGAGTTTTGCCTTTGTTGTGCATTTTGAATTTATAGGAAAACATTGAAACATTGTATAAAATTATGTTCTATAAAATATATATCCAAGCGCTCTTATCAAGTTGATAATCGACACGCAAATCTGATTGTGTCATACTACTCTGAAATATGCATGGAATTTAGTTCACAGTTCATTTTATACGTGCAAATTGAATAATCCATTTTAGGCAAATGGGCAGGAAACTATGATTGAATCAGTGCATTCACTTTATGCATAAAACCGTTTATATTTTTTTTGTTCAGTTTAATATTGGGTTACATGACATTGATTTAAATAAAGGTAGCTTGTGCTAAAATCAGATAACATTTCGTAGCCACGTTATATGTAGTTTCGGATCAGATTGAGTTACTTTTCCTGTTTCAGTTTATTGGGTGAGACGGAGAGAAGAAAATGCTATGTTTCTCAAGGTTAACTTTGCAGAAACTAAAAGTATATAGTACCTAAACTAAATGAACCATATAATATGTTGGTAGGTAGTTTCCCGACATATATAATGGTACTAGATATTTAAATCTTTTTCCCTCTACTTCCAGTGAATCTATGTCAAGAACTATGTTAAACATATTTTATCAAAACAAGTCTTTTTGCCGCACGGCAGTACATTTTTAACACGTCTCATATAATTGTTTAAAATATTAATAAATCATGGTGTAATTACTGTGTTCGTATAACAAACAAGTGACATGGAGCGTTAAGAGCCTTTATGTCAAAATATAATGGGCTAAAGCGTCATTTTATTGGCTGAATAAGCTTTGTATACGGTCATTAAATATTAATAAAATAACCAGCTTGTTTCATGTTTGACTTTGTCTTTTGTCATTTATCTGGAAGGATGACACCTCAAAATTTACGGTTCTTGATCTTTACTCCCTTAGTGTAATTGCTGTATGGCGTTCCAGTGTGAGAACTAATAATTATATAAATGTTAGTTTTAGCTCTATTTCTTTCTTTAAATAAAACTGATAAGTAATAAACAACTCTATTATTTTTATATCAAAAGTATAAATATTATGTATGATAAAAAAAAAGAATAATCAATACCTAATAAAAATGTTGAAATATTATTTGACTGAAAAAATTATAAACTGATTACTTTTTATTTTTATTTCTTTACTAGCTACGTCGCGCGGTTTCTCCTACGTAGGTTCGATATGTTTTTTATATGCTCCGCTCCTATTGGTTGCAGCGTGATGTTATATAGCCTAAAGCCTTCCTGGCTATCCCGGGCTATCCGACTAGACTAGGGGGACCAGAGTAGTAGTTCCCGAGATTTCCTATATTCCTATCCGCGTTCAAACAAACTCTTCAGCTTTATATATTAGTATTAGTATAGATTTAGATCGTTGTTTTCAAATGGAAAATGGTTGGCCTATTAGTAGTAATATAATAATGAGGGATTAAGGAAGTTTCTATACGGCACCGGTGTGAGCGCGGTCCTTGAGGCGATCTTGGGAAAGAGATCCGGCGGGATCTGTCGCAGCCCAATGCTGGGCACTCCACAATAGTGGCGAAGTGCCCTCTTTGAGGAGTGGCTAGAATGGCATCACGGTGCCCTCACCGTCCGCCTGACTCAGATCCTCACTGGACACGGATGTTTCGGGAGATTCCCGTTCCAGATAAGGCTAGAGGAAACTCCAGGGTACATGGTAGACACGGTACACGGTAGAGCATACGGTGGAGATTTACCCGGCTTGCACTGTCGTCGTTTCTTCGTAGCGGCGATCGGTAGCGTCCGGCCCAGGTCCAGATCATGGTCCAGAACAAGAGTGCATGGCAAGCCGTCACCTTCTGCGAAGCAGTGATGCTGCCAAAGAAGGAGGCGGAGCGTGTGCGACGCCCTGGTCAGGAAACAACATCCAACTCCCGGTGGCCGTAGACGCGGGCTTGCGCATGGCAAGGACCAGACCCGGGTCGATGGTGCGTTCCACGTGCGCCTCAAAGAGATGTCAGAACATCGTGATGGGGTCCACGAAGACCGATGCCTGCAAGGACTGCGGGTTGTTCGAAAGAGATACCGTGACTCTGGTGCTCAGGTAAATGAAGGAACACTTCTTAAGCTCAGCCTATAGAGGTCTACTGCTGGACAATGGCCAAAGACTTTCCACGATGTACGGTCTTGTGCTACCCACATCCATCGGCTTCGCGCGAGCTTCACCAGGTTATCGGTCCACCTTGTTGGGGTCTCTCTATGCTGCAACTTCTCGTGGTCGTCACTCCAGAACCTTGCTGCCCCATCGGCTATAGGTTCTACAAGCAATGGGCTCCGCCCACTGTCACTTACTGTTAGCGACTCGGAGAGCTATGTCGGCGACTTTGGTTCTTCTGCGGATCTCTTCATTTCAAGGAACACGAGTGGGTTTTATTCGGTAAAATTCTGACACGCCTCTCCCATTTGCAAAAAAAAGGAAGTTCTTCTACCCAGACTTGCGTGAGGTTCCTGAGAAATCATACCATTTGAAAATTTTGAGAAGTACAGTAAGGGTCAAAAGTGGAGTACCACTTTTGAATTTTATTGCACTAACAATAAGTGTCAAAAGTGGTACTCCACTTTTGACCCTTACTGTAAATCGCTCTAGATTGTTTGGAAATAAATCTGAAAACCTCGGATAAACATACAACTAATATAACTTCCACAAGACTCGATGTAGGAACAAGTTAATAAAAGAAGCAACAACCAACAGTAACTTCTGGTACATAGCTAAAATTATACTGATTTTATGACCATAAATAAGTATTATTGACGATAATTTTCGCATTTATAGTTTTATTTTTAAACGGTTGTGGTCAGTTTAAAGGTCCATCTTTATTTGGTTTGATTGGTGCCGGTAAAATGTCTGCATTCAAGGTTATGAGGTCGATTCCCGCATGGAAATCTTTGGAACGATTTAATTTTTTTCGAAACATTTATGTAAAAGTCTTTTCTGTTTTTTTAAATCATTATATGGGGTAAACTGCGAGCTATACAGCGTTATTTTTAGTTTATGCGATACCCGAAACACGTGTTAAGTATTTTTATGTAAAGAATTTATGTACAAAATTTCAAGAAGCTGTCATGAAAAATCACAAAGTTACGAGCTTGTTATGTTACCTGCCCCCTAATCGGCGAACACATTTTTGTCAAATGATTGCGACTAGTTGGGATCAGTTGGGATCGTTCGGACCGGCCATTTGTCCGTTCGGTTTAAACGATCCCAACTAGTCGCAATCATTTTACAAAAATGTGTTCGCAGATCAGGGGGCTGGTTGTCCCTACAAAAATATGGTCAATGAGCCGCTTGCCCGTTCGCGCCTACAATGGCGTGGCGCGGGCCCTAGGAGACTATGATCCGCTATGAACTGTATTGTTGCGCTCGGTAACCACACTGGAACATTTTTTAAACATATTTAGGAAAAAATATAACATGGCGTAAAAATTATTCGAATCGATTCAGTTGCTTGTTCTGAACAAACTATATTCAGGTTTGGTATAAAGAAAAAATAACTTTGTCTTTAGAAAGCATCAATATCTACAAAAAAGTCCACAATAACCTACATCTACAATATTTATTATATTTATGACACTATAATTACTTTTTTACATTTTAAAAGCTGATAATAATGTCGATCAAAACAGACAATATTATTCTTCCATTATTTTAACTTCAAATAAATTATTTCATATCCAAGATTGTTTCAATACCTCTTGATTACTTTTGTATTATTCACATCAGACTGTCCATTCAAAAGATATTATGATGTAAAAAATCTCAATAACAACAACGCGAAGAAGCAGTAGTTACTTATCAAAAGTTTTTGTCAGAACTCCTTGAACCTTTTCTGATATATTATTAAACGACTATTGTTATTAAACGACTTAAAAAAATCTCTACGCGACTGTTTCTTACCTCAGAACTTTTATTCATTACCCAATTTGCAAACATCATTTTTTATGTTAAAGGATGTTATAGGTCCTTAGATACTTTCATATTGATCCCATTGAAATTTTATCAAAATCGGTTTAGTAGTTAGGTTTTTAAACCAAATAATTCAATCTTTTATACAATATAATCTTAGTTTATTTTTATTATTATTTCCGGATAAGGAGGGAGGAAACGCCAGGGTGTCACCACTGTAGGGATGACATGGTGGAGCATATGGTGGAGGTCTGCCCGGCTTGAGTAGAACATCCCCGTGTCCTTGTGGCCGCGATTGGCGGCGATCTATCGCGTCCGGCTCTGGTCCAGGCCTTGGTCCGAAGCGAGAGTGCATGGCAGGAATTCACCACCTGCGAAGCAGTGATGCTGACAAGGGAGGAGGCGGAGCGCGTGACGGAGCGGGTATCCCAGCCGCCTCAAGCCTCTAGCCGCCGCAGGAGACGCCCTGTTCGGGAAACAATATCGCCCAGCCGACAATATAGGCGCGGGCTTGCAGGCGGCGAACAGTGGGCAACTTGCCGCCCGGTAACGACCAGGTTCGGGTCAGCGGCGCGTAGTGTTTCCGCGTGCCTCAAAGAGGTGTTAGCACAGAGTCACGGGGTCCACGAAGACCAAAGTCTCCTGGGTCAGGGTTGCGGGTTAGTCAGGCAAGTGAAGGAACACGAGTGGGTTTTGAGTCAGAAAAAAAAAGGATGCATTGGGTTTACGAGGTGTCTACGTGGTACCTTCATACCAATTGTGGGCAGTCAATGGCGTTATTGAGCAATTAAATCCAAGCTTCTAGGGTACTCATTTTGTACCAGCCTAATTTATCATGGTAGGAGAGATGTTTAAATTGACTTCCTTTTGAGTACCCCACGTATCGGATAAACTTTTTTGAACTCTTGCTATCCGCAGCAAGTGAGTTGCGTAGTGAGGTCTCCATAACACACTTAAGTATTCCAGGATGCTTCTTATAAGTTTATGCATCATCATCAACAACCTTTTATCGTCCCACTGCTGGGCACAGGTCTCTTCTCATACAGAGAAGGATTGAGCGAAATCACTATCGTATACGTAATCTAATGCGGGTTGGCGATTTCAGACTTAAAGTCCAGGTTTCCTCAAGATGTTTTCCTTCACCTTTAATCAGTCATTGATGTCCAAGATATACTTAGAAAGTATATATAATTTAGAAAAGTTACATTGGTATTTGCCTAACCTGGAATCGAACCTGCACACTCATACTTCAGAGGCTGGTGTTTAAACCACTAGGCCACCACGACTATATAAGGTTATTGTAGAGAACTAATTTAGTATGTGGGCGATGAAATACCTTCCCATTACGAATGACAGATACAAGCATACCTTCTGATCGACTGATTATGTTCTCAGTATGTGGCACAAATGTGAGCTTAGAATCCAGAATAACTCCCAGATCTCGCACTATATCCACCTCGTACAAGTTCACTGCATTTATTTGGTACGCCTAATTCACTGTACTTACTTTCCTGTTGAATTTTATGTGCCTATATTTCGAACTGTACAAGTCTTACCAAGTTACAACCCAGTAGCTTCTTAAGTAATATTGGTATTCTGCGGCACCCAGTTAGACTGAAATCCGTCTATAAGCAATCGGAAATGACTGGACAGATGATGATAATTTTTTTTTACTTCGATTTTTTTTACTCATGATATTTTAAAGTTACGATAGCTAGTTTAGCAAACCAGCGAGCGAATTTAACGACTAGAACTGTTTAGACAACACACATTTAACACTGTTTGCTCGATTAAATAGTGTTCAAACTACTTGTGTTTGGTGTTTATGTTTACTATAGTTCTATATCTAAGTAAATAGTATTTTAATGCATTGCGTTTGGACATCAAAATAGATTTCTAGTCTGGTATGTTTTGCTACGGTGCAAGTAATATGTAATTTATATTACAATTTAATTTAACGTTCTATGTCTTGTAGTGTTAGTTATTTACATACCTACTATTGTATCGATTCAAGTATTTCTACCCGAAGAGAAAGCTAGGCAGCTGCTAGGGAGTTACGCTACTTTCTTTATAGCAAAAGCATATCATACAAAAAAAAATATGCATCTATCCCTTCTAATCTTAAATATATGAATAAAGGGATTAATGGGGAACGTTTATAAGTAACTCCCTTAAAAACCTACACGAGGACTGTTCACGATTTATTGTTCTATCAAATCTTGGTCATTTTAATCTACTCATAACTAGTAGTAGTAATAAAAACTAACTATATCTACCTCTTACTTAAACAGTCAAATATCACTTATGATGTTGTGATTCTCATTGAACGCTGGCTAAGTCCCCGTGCTGCTTGACTACCCGTCCTTTGAATATATTATCCAACTTATCTCCTAAGAAATAATATTACCTAGTGCAGGAGTCAAACTAACATGTTCTTTGTAGATTTGTGTAGATGTTCCAAGTTAAATTGTAGACCTGCTCTTGTGCATCACGAATAATGTGTGTTTGTCATAATAAAGGTTATTGTTATACGAGTATATGTATATGTAATATTGAGGTTCATAAAGTTTCTAAAGTTGATTTTCAGCCGAATTTCGTAAAAAATGTATCAGTATTACTACCATAGTAAAACTTATTTGTGATGATGAGTACCTACAATTTATCTATTTTAAGGTCCAAAATTTTGTAACACTTTGCGGTACACTAAACGACCCTAGGTGTATTAACAATAAAATTTCTATTGTTTCTTGCCTTCATCTGATTAATAATACCTAGTCGAGACAGGTATCACGAATTCAGGTTCCTAAGATCTCCGGATCTCTGGTTACATCACCGTTATCGAATCTATTATTTTTAGTTGGAAATATAAGGAAAGGATTATATCATTAATATCACTCTATTAAAGAATGAATTACAGCTTTATATTTTTTTGCCCGCAACAAAAAAGTTACTTTGTTGCCCATCGATTGCATCGATGTTTTATAATTTAGTTCTATTATGAGCATTGCCTTTGCTATATTTATTATTAGTCTATAAATAGTATTACAAAAACATTATTTACATAGTTTCTAGGAAATTCAAGATTGTTTTTTTAAAGAAACCTGTCGATATTATTAAATTGGTTAGATTATTTCGGGACTTCACTAGAAACAGAACACGTAATGTTGGATGAATTTTCGTGAAAAAACCCAATGGGTGTTCCAACTGTATCAATTTCTATTGTAATATATAATAGGTATACAAATAAGTTTCCGTCGTTTTTTGAACATGCGGACGATTATCATGTAGGAGGATAATTTTGTTATATCTGGAATAGTGACGGGCCTGTTTTTTTTTATTAGTTATAAACTAGCGCTTGACCGCAATCCCGCCTGATGGTAAGCAGTGATGCGATCGTTGATGGTAAAGCGCGCTAGTTTATTAAGAGCCTATTCACTCAGAAAAACTGTGCGAATAGGAAGGAAGACGGCAGTTGAGCGAGGTGATGCAATGTTAAACTCAATAACACGACCAACGATGCTGCGCCAAAGGGAGATTGATCTGAAGACTCTCCACGACCAAACTCCCAACACAACAACATTAGGCGCATCGTACCCGGCACACATAGTAACACTACTGCTCAGACCCGTCCTCCGTATGGCTTCACCAGACATCATGACGACGACACGACAAATCGCTTGGCGGCACGTGTTTTTCCTCTTCCTTCTATCTTCCTCTAATAATGTTTCCAATTCCGTGTCTTTGTACGATTTCGTTCCTTCACTACGTCTCTATAGTTTCTAAACATTTGAAACCACTCACAACAACTTCTGTCTCTTAAAACAACTTCACCATAAGCTTCTATAAGCAATCGATGGCCCTGCCAGCTGCAGATTTCTTGAAATTAAAGATGTAACAAAAGTTTCCGCAAATGACGCTTACATATTTGGCACAAAACTGATAGAGAGTCACTAATACTCTAAGTGTATGTTATTACCAGATGTCCGAACTTACGATATCATATTTTACATCTGACAATATCAAAGAAACCTCTTAGTGAGAACATCTTTTGTTAAACGGCGGAAACTTATTTGTACATCTAATATTTTTAACCGACTTCAAAAAAAGGAGGAGGTTCTCAATTCGTCGAAATATTTTATTTTTTATGTATGTTCCCCGATTACTCGAAGACGCCTGGACCGATTTGCAAAATTCTTTTTTTGTTTGAAAGGGTATACTTTCCATTTGGTCCCATCGTCTCCAGGTTAGGGTCTGATGATGGAGGACCAGAGAAATTAAGGGAAACTTTCAAAAATCATATGGGCGACTAGTGCATTTTCATTAAGTATTTTAAAGCACTAAGATGTAATAAAGGTCTGGGGTAGATCTGATGGTGGAGCCGGGAGACAGTCCAAGGAACTTCTTAACGATACACAGCAGCTACCTAGTGTCTGTGCATAATTAAGTTGTATTGAGAAGAACTTTCCAACTCGGTGGTTGTGACTGTCATATGGGCTCTGCTGATAAAGACAAAGAGCAGTTCCAGGAACTCCTCAGCAATTTACAGAAGCTACTTTGTGGTTGGTTTACATATTGATGAGTACTTTACACCAATGTGGTTTAAAATGAATATCCGCATTAGATCTGATGATGAAGATCCTAGACAGTTGAGGGAACTTCTGAACGATTCACAGCAGCTACTTTGCTTTGTGCTTCATTAATTTGTATTGGTAGGAACTTTACACCTAGATGTGTTGTGACTATCATAAGGGCTCTGATGATTAAGACAAAGGCCAGTTCCGGGAACTCCACAGAGGTTTGCAGTAGCTACTTTGTGGTTGGAATTAATTCATTTATATTGATGAGAACTTTGCAGCTATATGGATTAAAATGATGGTTTGCAATAAATCTGATGATGAAGACCATAGGCAGTTGAAGGAATTCCTCAAAAATTTACAGCATTGAAGTTTAACATAGGACAACCACTACCTACTCGTCACGCTTTTGCAGCAATCAATTATAATCAAGAGACTGAATTTAAGTTCCGTAATCGCGTCATGTCTAGCATTGTTCATACTTTCATTTTGGTTTCATAGGAATTTTACAGAAATCGGTTAAAAAAAAAATTAGGGGTAAAAATTAAAGTAAACAAAATTACGTCGTTTGCTTACATGCCAAGCATCTGGTCTAACCGGATGCTGCTGAACAGTACTTTTCAAACTAAAAAGTGTAATATAAAAACTTTTTTTGCAAAAAATACAACCGACTTCCAAAAACACCACAAAGTGAAAAATCAACGAATTTCGGAAGTCGGTGTCAAAAACTAATATACAAAACCCAACCCACATTCGCCGCTCACCACGAAAGACGCAATCAGGTGGGAGAAGGACGACACAGACTTCACCAGACAGTGGTCTGAAGTTCCTAACGGTGAGGAAACTGTAAGAACACATCTATCCGAATCAGTGGTCAGCAGAAGGTCCAGACAATTGGCGGTATGACCAGCTACATCAGGCACCGTAGTCGCTTGTCCCACCAGCTGGGAAAGGCCCATTGATAGCGCAAAGTTTCGCGCTTCTCTCCAAGCGTGGTCGGTCCTCTGGTATGGGAAAACCCAGTCTTGGTGGCAGGCATTGAAATCCCCCAGAGCGACGAACTGTGCGTCAGGGTGCCGGCGCAGCGCATTGTCAGCAGCTTCACTGAGGTGGGCAAATAGTCGAGTTGTCTTCTGGTCACCGCTGTGCGATCGGTAGACACATGTGTAGACAATTTTGTCCACACCAGTGTCAACCAACAGCCATAAGGACGAAAAATGAGGGTCTTCGAGGTGACGGAGACGCAGGCAACAGATGTCATTGCAAACATACACACAGACCCCGGCACGCTGCAGGAATTGATCCTCCAAAGAGTATCCCGGGTAGCTGAGGTATGCCGCATCAGACATACATGTGATCTGGGTTCTTCAGTATCGTGGGTGCGTTTATAAACATACTAACTGCCGTCCGCGATTTCGTTCGAGTGTAGTTAGCTATTATGCTCCGCTCCTATTGGTTGCAGGGTGATGTTATATAGCCTAAAGCCTTTCTGGGTTAATTGGCTATCAAACGCAAAAAGAATTTTTCAAATCGGACCTGTGGTTCCTGAGATTAGCGCGTTCAAACAAATAAACAAACTCTTTAGTTTTTTTTTATATATTAGTATAAATAAACCCGATATCACAAATAGCCAGACCCGGAACAACTACTTGTAGGTCATACAAATATTTGTTCCGCGTAGGAATCGAACCCGCCACACACAGCGCAGCAGTCAATCGCTTAGTTACTGTGCCAAACATGCCGTTAAACTTCGAGTAACCATAGATTTAAAATAACCACAAATCATTACTGCTTATGTACATGAAACGAGATGATGTAAGCTGTGTAAATAAACACTCCGCTGGCTATTGTATACTATGCATACTAATAAATGCGAAAGTAACTCTGTCTGTCTATCTGTTACGCTTTCCCGCTTAAACCTATCTACCGATTTTGATGAAATTTGGCACAGACAATCTTTAGACATTGAGAAAGGACATAGGCTACCTTTTATTGAAAAAAAAAATTGATACTCCCGAGGGAAATTTAAAAAGAGCGATATAACCGAAGCCGCGGGCGGAAAGCTAGTAGTTTTATATAAATCGGGTGTCTGGTGAAGCTTGTTCACGTAGATCCTAAATCAACAAAACTGTTAGTAAATCTTTATTTATTTATTAAAACTGTATTCACAACACTTGAGGCGTTTTCTAACAGTAAATCTTAGGTTTATGTAGACACAATAACAGTGGGGGCAAAATACGGGTAAAATGTCTCGAAAACGACTATAAAATACAAAATTATGTATTTCACTACACGGGTACATAAATATAAACATTATGATAGTCTATGGCTTTACGGCAGCCTAACAGCCCCTCGCCGTTTTAACCTAAGTATGGATTCTATGGGAATACCTAGATAAAAAGTTCTATGTGCTATTCTGATGATTACTCTATTGAAATTCTTTCTTCATTCTGATGAGCTGTGCGGGGACATGTTTTCCGAGGCAACGAGATGTCATCATCAAAATCAAAAGTCATTTATTCAAATTAGGCGGAGAATCAGCACTTTTTGAACGTCAATATTACATTAGGCCTAGTATGAGTTTTCAATACGAAACTCGTTCGATCGTATCGAGCGCGTTTGGCGCTCTCATTGGTTGAGAGTTCTTACGACCTTGAAGCGGGCCAATCGCGGAGTCAAACGCGCTCGATACGATCGAACGAGTTTCGTAATGAAAACTCATACTAGGCCTACATAAGACAGCCCCCCAAAACGCCCACCCAGCGACATTTCCTAGTGCTTTTGCTGGGAAGAAGATGTGGCGGAAGAAACTCCCGAGCAGCACAGCTGTCTGTTCATTTAAAAAACATATGACTTTATACAATACTACGTATAGTGATGAACACAAAAAAAATACAACAACAATGAAATTATTTACCATATGTCAGCTACCATGCCAAAATATCAGCAAAGCAAAACAATATATATACATATATTTAAATAAAAATGTAAATAACTAAAAACTTATTACTTAAATAAAAGCCCCAGGCATAAAGGGCGTGACAGCTTACATATTTCTGTATTGTAAATACATTGAGTTGAGAGTGCACTGCATCATCATCATCAGTCACATGAAGTCGACTACTCGACATAGGCCTCCCCCAAGGATTTCCAACCGATTTTTCGGACGCGGCCTGTATCCAGCGCTTTCCTATCTGATTGAACGACCCGCAAGTCTGTTATTACTAAGCTACAAAGCTTTCTCGTTTTTCTTCAATAACATTGATCCTTTTTTCTGTCATTGCGTGGGCCGCTCCATGTATAATAATTATTGTTTTTCCTCCAGTTGCGGTGGCGCTGTCATTCTTCATTTGCTGGGCGCCTTTCCACGTGCAAAGACTGCTGGCTATCTACGGGAAAAGTTTGGAACACCCTTCAGATACCTTCTACCTGGTAAACTTTGAATTATATATCATTTACAAAGTAAGAGAAACTTTTACGAACTTTGCAAAAACATTCCGAGTCAGGAGTTTTAACAATAGAATTTTTTTCTGTGATTTTTCTGTAATTGGAGAATTTCGGACTTCGTATATTTAAAAACAACTGATAAGGCAGCAGTATAAAACCCTAAAGTGAAACAAAAAGTTTGAATATCCCTGAATAAATTGGACGTCGTTTAAGATTTGTCGGATTATTCATGATATTGATATTTATGGTATCGCGTTTGTTTTATGTGCAGGTATACATCGTGCTCACGTTTTTATCAGGGGTGCTATATTTCCTGTCAACCGCCATTAACCCCTTCCTCTACAACATCATGTCGAATAAGTTCAGAAACGCCTTCAAGGTAAGATTTTGTTACACTTTATAATTGATCTACTTACTTGTATTGTTATCTCGCAGAATTTTCTTTTCCTTTCAAAACAGGCTATGTCATTACAACTTTAACGGCATTTTCTTTTAAAAGAAATAATCTTAAGGGTTTAAGATCATTCACTGCTTTGCACTTCGTTTGAATAATTTGATCGCGTAAAATTCGAACCCTGCAATTTAAAGGCCATTTTCCGCTTAGCAAAAAGTTGAAAATTTACAGGATTTTATGATTTTATCATCTGTGTTCAGACGAGCAGCCAGCTGAGTGTACACAAGGAAAATAAATAGTTAAATGAAATAGTGTTTGCTATCCACATAAGTACAAGATACGCATTCCACAATTTTAGTATCAGTTCATTCCTATTTCTTTTAAAAGACGTTACAAGTAACGGTACATGATTTTATTACCCTTAGCTGCGGCGCTATATAAAATTCATAGTACCAAATGTAAACCGAGTAACCAAGAGAATCCGTTTTGTTATTGCCCTGTGTTTTTGGTATTTACAATAGATAATTAATTTGGCTTATTCATCGATATCGAGTCCCTTCGGAACACAGATTTTGTCGTATCATTTAATAACTGCGGGCAAACAATGCCAATAATTGGATCTGATTATTAACGCTCAGTTTTTGTATTTGTGTTTCATATAACATTTTCACGAGCCTCCGAAATTAGAAAATGACCGAAACAATAATCTTATAATAATGAGCTAATGTTATGGCTAAGCTCAGCTTCAAATAGACGGTCTATAATAATAATAGTCTGCTTGTAATGTTTCCTTGCTGGGACACAGGCCTTATGAGACGGAATGGACCATAATTTATCATACAAGACCAGTGTGGAATGGCGGATATCCCATTTTTATTTTATTTTATTTTATTTATTAAGGAAAACCAACAATTACACACTACATAGTTAAAAATGGCTTATAAATAGGTATATCAGTGCGTAACCAACTACGTTATCCACATATTACATATTCGAATAGAAGAGCACGAGTACAACATTACTAATTAAACTTAAAAATGAACAAATCTTATAATACTAATGTACATATATATATATATACATACACATATACATACGGGACACGGTTAATCCTCCGCTCCCTCGATCATCTTAAGAAGTTCAATGCGAATTTTATTAGCTGACAATGAAAATAAATCTAATTCTGAAAAAAGAGTATTATAATTTTTTGCTAAACGTCGTAAAGGTGCGCGGACACCCGCGTTGGTGCGACAAGAAGACACTGCAAATAACGGGCAACCACGCACCCCACGCCGCACAACAGTTCTAGGTACTATATAGCACAATTTGTTTGTCAGATCTGAGCAATCATACTTGTTATTACACAGGTCATAAAGAAACTTAGTTTCCAAAAAAGTGCGTCTATCACTTAAAGTAGTTAATTTATAATATTTCAATAAATTAACGTAGGATGTTTTTTTTCGGAAGCAACGGTAATGTGTGGCTTTAAGGAATTTACGTTGAACGATTTCTAGGTTGTCTATGTATTTTTTGTACAGGGGGTTCCATACCATTACAGCATACTCCAACTGTGATCTCACTAAAGATTTGTATAAATGAATGTACGTGCGAGTACGTTTAAAATCGGTCATGCATCTCATCACAAATCCATACATGCGAAACGCATTACTAATAATGTTATCAATGTGTTGGTCCAGGTGAAGTTTACTATCCAAAAGTACCCCAAGGTCTCTGATTACAGGAACTCTATGCAATGGGGCGTTATTTAGGTTGTATGTGTGAGTTACACTATTTTTATTTTTGGTGAATGTTATAGACGAGCATTTAAGGATGTTTAACTTTAGCTTATTTTTGATACAATATGCCGAGAATCTATCCAAATCGTCTTGGAATAAAGAACAATCGTTTTTATTTTGAATTTTTCTAAATATTTTAAGGTCATCGGCATACAGTAAAACTTTTGAATATCTGAAACATTGATTTAAGTCATTAATGAAAAGAACAAATAGGAGAGGGCCTAAAATTGAACCCTGGGGCACGCCGGACGTGACATGTATGGATGTGGATTCAAAGCCTTTGATGACCACTTTCTGGGTTCTATTAGTAACGTATGATACAAACCAGCGTAATAAATCACCTCGTATACCATTGAAAGCTATTTTTGTCAAAAGCAGCTCATGGTCCACCTTGTCAAAAGCTTTCTGGAAGTCTGTATAAACAGCATCTATTTGCACTTGGTGATCCATGTTATTGAATAAAAAATCTGTGAAAACCAATAGATTTGTTATAGTGGACCTTTTTTGAACAAATCCATGCTGCTGCTTAAGTATCAAGTTGTGTAAAATAGGATAAAGTTCGTTGTGAACCAGTCTTCCAAAGAGCTTCGACAAAGCGGACAAGATGGAGATAGGGCGGTAGTTCTCAATATTATGTTTAGAACCTGATTTATGAACGGGCGTAATGTTAGCACTTTTCCATATTTCAGGAAATGAACCTTCTGAAATACATTTATTATAAATAATATGGAGGGGTGTACATATAGAATCTGCCGTTTTTGTAAGATAAAGCGGATGTATACCATCAGGCCCTGAACCCTTCGTAGTATCAAGTGATTTTAATGCTTTAAGAATTTTTTCATAACTAAAGGTAACACTGTTAATGAGAATACTATTTTCATTGAATTCTTGCGGAGGTAACCAATTATTTACATTCAAGGTAGAAAATTCGTAAACTGAGTGAAAAAATTCTGAAAATAAATTACAAATCTCAGTGGAATTACTCGAGCTACGATTCTTATAAGACATTGTTGAAGGTATGCTAGTATCTGCTTTACGATTAGAGATGTAACTCCATAAGTATTTAACATTTTTAGTAATATTTTCTTCGACTGAATCAATATACTTATTGTAACAGATTTTACACTCTACTTGAAATCTCTGCCTTAATTTAGAAAATTGTTCATAGTCTGAAATGTTACCATATACCTTCCATTTAATCCAAGCTCTATTCTTGTTCCTGAAAATACGTGATAAGGACTTAGAGAACCATACGGGGAATTTTGACGAGCGCATGGATGCTTTAGGTGTATGGTCTTTTATAGTTTGGTAAATAATATCATAGAAAATATTTACTGAATCGCCAGCTGACATGTGGTTTAGAACACTGACCCAATCTATTTTATTCAAGTCCTGGTTAATTAATTCGTATTCAGCTTGGTAAAAATTATATTTAGTTATCTTCGCTCGTGTAAATGTTAATTCAGATTTATAACAAAACGTACATCTTAAAGGAGGGTGATAATTATCTATGGGTAGTAGTATTGAGGATGGAGAGCCTACATGGCAATCATCATTACTAATTATTAAATCTAGAATACGTCCTTTAGCGTTTTTCAAGTTATTAAATTGAAAAGCATTGAGTACTGACATAAATTTATCCAGGTGTCTACAAATAGATGAGTTACCATTACAGTTCAGTGCTTCAGATGTGTTCTTATCAATCGGTAACCATTCAATATTAGGTAGATTATAGTCGCCAAATAAATAAAATTTACTGGAACCTAACATGTCTAGTGTATTATGTAGATTTTCGAAGTGAGAAAGATAAGTCTCTTCAGAAGAATTTGGCGGAATATATGTCGCAGCAATGTGGTATTTCTCGTGACAGTGACTGGTAATTTGCAGTAGAATGTGCTCAATATGGGGATTTGTAGAATACGGTATGCACACTGCATTCAGCTTCTTTCGAACAGCCACAAGAACTCCGCCACCTTCCTTTTTATTTGTAGCAATGCGATCACGATCACATCTAAAGACCACATAACGCTCGTCAATATATTCATGGTCAAATATAGATGCAGTAAGCCAGGTCTCAATTAGAATAATTATATCATAACAGTTGCTTAAAATATTCATGTATAAGATATTGAGTTTCGTTCGTATTCCCCTGCAGTTCTGATAATAGACTGTTAAGTCATCTAACATTATGAAAATATTGATTTATGAAAGTATATTCCAAATACATAAATAGATGCGTAACTTCCGAAAAGAGTATGAAAGCATCCCCATAATTACACTTAAGTGGTAAGAAATATAAAAGTAGTGAATAGTGCAATAACAAATACTTCAGTACCCACGAATGAATAAAGGCCCAAGACATGACAATAATAAACCTAACAACATTAATAATCACCGTCTTTATACATAAATTATAAGTTTCTATACCATTGTGTAGAACGTAAATAAAATTAAAAGCTTTAAAAATCAAGTTACTGTAACTGTGACTTATAATTTTCAGACTGTTGATCATTCCTGCCGATGATAGGGCGAGTACCAGGCTTAATCTTTTTGATATCTTCTGACGATCGTATTGCCATCGCTGAAGAGGCATCAGTTTCACGAACGAGAATAGTAGCGTGTTTGACCCATATGTACTTAAAGTTGAACTTTTTGGCCGCATCTCGGGCTTCACGAAATAATAGCTTCTTTTTTAATGTCAAATGTTCATGCATGTAGATACGTTGCATGTTTCCCGAAAATCCCAGCTGGTCAGTATTGATGCCCTTTGCCAATCGGAATGAACTTAGTAAATTATCCCTTAGTATGCGGGAGCTTAACTTTACAATAATATTTTTCGGTTTGTTATTCTCTTGGTGCGCGTGTGGGACGCGATGTATGGCAATGATATCTTTTTGAGTCAGCGAACAACTTATCTTGGACCCGATATTCCCCATTAGTGCAATCAAATTTTCATTGCGCTTTTCGGGTACATTGCATAATTCCAGATTACAACATCTCGCCTGTTGCTCCAACGAGTCGATTTTTGACTCCAAAGCGGCCAGGCCATTGTTTACAATATCAGCGTGTGCTGTTTGTGTACGAATAGAGGCAATTTCACTCTTCAACCCTGCCTGTTCGTCTGTAGCATGTTGTAACGAGGCTTTCAATAGCGACATGTCCCCCATTGCAACCCTATGGTTAGCGTCTAAATCAGATACCCGCTTCTCCAAGGATGAGTGGTCAGCTCGGAGAGAAGTAAGCTCTGTTTTAATCTCCGATGTCAATAGATTTATGGAAGCAAGGTCAGATTGAATTTTAGTGACGTTAGCTGATATTTTATTTATGGCCCCATCCAGGTCACCCCGGAATAAATCGAGCTTTTTGTTTAACTCAATCGAAAGCGCCTTAATAGCCTCAGTAATCTCGGATTCAGGTTGCTTCCGTTTACGTTGCGTCACATTTTCCGTGGCAACCCCGGCATTCGCTAGATCCGTATCCGAGTGGCATTTAGGTGGTGAGCGTAGCATAATGGCAGTATACAATAACAGATATTATATGACCCCAAAGATAGTAGTCAGGTAATTTGAATCGAGCGACTCACGTATCGGTGGTCAAGCGGCCAGTGAGTCGGACTGCGACAACTGTGCACGGCGTGTCGAGGGATCGAGCCCCGCCAAAAGCCACACTTTTTCTAAGTTTATTGAAATTTGTTAGTTATCTCACCCACTGACCGATGAGCGAGACGGCGCAATACAGGATTAATGATGGCGTCGGTCGTATATGGGCACCTCCACAAGGCAGTAAGAGAGGCACCGAGTTTAATACAAAAATTAAAATTAAGAAACAAAAATTAGGAAAATTGTTAGAATGTTTAGTTCTAAGACATGCCAGTATACTTAAAATGTTTCCCTTTACTATCTGAGACCAGTGATGATGAAATTAAACGAAAAAGTAAAGTGCTTGCTTGAGTTTGAACTTATGACCCCTAACGTGTTATTTTTTTGTGTCTGTGTGCGTTACATCTACACAAAACAGCCATTGCTCGTTTTATTATTGGGCTTTCCTGTTAATTTAATTTGCCGTCAATAAGATACATAGTGGCAAGGCTTCGCTATCGATAGCCAGATACAGATCTGAAGATTACGGACACTCCCGTACTTATATTCACATATTCACCCATTTTCCCTTGACCCTACACAACTTGTGCGGAGAGATAAGCAGCTTTGGGAATTTAATTCACTAAATACATACAACAGACTTTGCTTTGTTTAGGCTTATGAAAATGGAAATTTTAATGAAACTATTACGACGTTATGAAGCAATATTCATTAATTTGTTCAAACCATCATCTGACAAGCATTTTTTTAACAATTATAAACTCGTGCTTCACTGCAATCCCGCCTGATAGTAAGCAGTGATGCAATCGTTGATGGTAAAGCGCGCTAGTTTATTAAGCCTATTTATTCACTTAAAAAACTTAGTGAATAAGAAGGAAGACGGCAGTTGAGCGAGGTGATGCCATGTTAAACCCAACACCACGATCAACGATGCTGCGCCAGAAGGAGATTGATCTGGAGAACCTCCACAACCAAACTCCCGACACAACAACATTTGGTGCATCGTACCCTGCACACATCGCAACACAACTGCTCAGACCCGTCCTACGTGCGCCTTCACCACACGTCATGCCGGAACACAACCATTCGCATGACGGCACTTTGACTGGTGGGTGGCCCTTGGTCTGTTAGGTTTTCAGAGTTTTGGGTTTCTGATTTCCCGTACTAACTGTCAAAGACAATCGAGACCAAAGACTTAGCGTGCTTTTCCAGGTACGAAAGGGATCCGGTATGTAATGAGTGATCAGACAGAAAAATAAATAGGTACACAATAGAAAAAGGATTTTAATATCTCCATCCATTGCAGACTAGCAGTTTGGTTCATGTTGTTCCACTCGTGAATCGTATTACTAAGAGTGGTATTGCGTGAAGTGTATTACTTTAAAACTAATCGTTTTTATATAAATCTACGAGTATATCTATACTAATATATAAAGCTGAAGAGTTTGTTTATTTGAATGCGTTAATCTCAGGAACTAATGGCCCGATTTATATATATTTTTTTGCGTTGGATAGCCCATTAATCCAGGAAGGCTTTAGGCTATATAACATCACGCTGCGATCAATAGGGCTGAGCATTTAAAAGAACGCGGGAAAAGTCACGCGCGGCGGCTAGTAGAATATAAAACAATATAGTACAAATCTTATAAACAATATCATCATAATTTTTTTTTAATGATTATAAACTAGCGCTTGACCGCAATCCCGCCTGATAGTAAGCAGTGATGCGATCGTTGATGGTAAAGCGTGCTAGTTTATTAAGAGCCTATTCACTCTGAAAAACTGAGCGAATAGGAAGGAAGACGGCAGTTGAGCGAGGTGATGCAATGTTAAACCCAACAACACGACTAACGATGCTGCGCCAAAGGGAGATTGATCTGAAGACCCTCCACGACCAAACCCCCAACACAACAACATTAGGCGCATCGTACCCGGCACACATCGCAACACAACTGCTCAGACCCGTCCTCCGTACGGCTTCACAACCTTTTTATCGAGCCACTGCTGGGCACAGGTCTCCTCTCATACAACAATATATTTAGTAGTTTTTATGGAGTATATCATGTAAGAAAATACGAAATCATAACGATGATTGATGTTTTGATTTCGGCTAGATTAGCCAAAAATATTGTGGTATTTATATTCCCTCGATATATAAACTGTAAAATAGGCGCCTGTTTAGTATAGTGAAATTGAGATACGGAAAGAAATCGAGAGCTAGCACAGACAAATTATGAAGAGGTTGGAAGCCCCCTATAAGGGCTTCCGGCGATGTACTTCTGGAGTGAATGGAGATTGGAGGCCTCCACCAGATGTTCACTAAGCGCTATAGACTTGCCGATAAGGTCGCCGGCCGGTGGCGGTTGGATTTCGGTTACTTGATGTTGTTTAAAAAATGGTTACTTGATGTTGTTCAATCACCAATTCCTAAATGCTGATTGGATGCTCCACCAGGCAATGAGTTTGAAGGGAAAAAATGCGGGAATATTTGAATATGGTTGCTTATTGATATATTTAATTATTATGTGCATTAACAAACGATATTTTGTTAATTTGAAGATACTGAGTAAAAGGTCCCTTTGCTCTATGACCTTGAATGAAAGCAAAATATTATATCAAGTTATTATTATTCAGCATCGTTTGAAGGAGAGAGCAATAATTAAGGTCGGTCGTAGTTTTCCTCGAGGTTAGCAGGAGTTGAGATGACCATCTGTAATTAAGTACTTAATTCATGCCAAATGCATGACGTCAGAAAATGCATTATTTGCCGATATAAATTAGTTCACTTATTAGAGATAAACTCATTGCTAGATCAATACTATGACATTAAAGTTTTTCACACATGAAAATAAAAGATTAGGTAATATTATTAATTTCAAAGTATGTTTACATAAGGTATTTAAAAAAAAATTAATTATGTATTCCATCTTCGAGCCGATAATATGCCATTGTTATGTACTCCATTATTGTCACATGTATCTGGCCATAAATTAAATAACATAGTTTAAGTTATCTTCAATGTTAAATGTTTGTGATATAACAGTACTTTTTAAATAATTAAATAAACGAATTAAGGAAAAACAACTGAACTCTTAGCAAACTTAGGAAGCTACTATAACTTCTTTTAAGCTAACTGTAAACTCAAAACAGTAAGTGTTTATTTCCATTTACAGACACTTTTGAACTGTCAAACACTTTGTCAGAAAACTAAAGCTAGTAAGACACACTTTAAAATATAGGTATATCTCTATTGACTTGTAAATTGAATGTAAACATAAAAACTAAAAAGGTAATTTTTATTTAAAAATCCCATTTATTTTCTTTGAAACAAAGGAATATGTTTGAAAGAACAATTTAATCACCTCTGAGCTCTCCATATTGTGTCCAATTCAGTGTCATATTTTGAAATATCTAATTGTGCGTTTCATATAAATCCATACTAATATTATAAATGTGAAAGTGTGTTTGTTTGTTTGTTTGTTTGTTTGTCCTTCTTTCACGCCGTAGCTAAGCAATCAATCGACCTGATTTTTGGAATACAGTTAGTTGAAAAGATGGAGAATAACATAGGCTACTTTTGGTCCTAAAAAACATCAAGTCCCCAAGGGAGATTACTGGAATATTTGTATGTGTACACCAAATATCCTAATATTATAAATCGGAAAGTGAGTTTGTTTGTTTGTTTGTTCCGCTTTCACGCCGTAACTACTAAGCCGATTGTTTTGAAATTTTGCAGACGTAAAGTTTTTATCCCAGAAAAAAATTATATTCACGAGGGATATCTAAAAGCGCGATATAACCGATCTCCACGCGAGCGAAGCCGCGGGCGGAAAGCTAGTAATTCATAAAAACAAAAAATAATCTCATTTCTATCCACCATTCTAACTCAAGAAGGGCTTAATCGATTTTTGTGATCGTTGTTTTTGTTTTTGTCTCCGCTCGAATAGAAAACTATTAAAACACGGGGAAATTTACGAGAACAAAAGAAAATTCATTTTCTCATATATTTTCTGAAACGATTTTTCCCCAAGGATGGTTTGTCTGATTTAGATGCCTTTACGAAGTTCTTATTATAGAAAAATAATTGTAGGTAGGGGTTTGTTCCTGAATTAAGGGTAAGTGACGTAGCCATTGCGGCTGGGCCCTCACAAGGGTCTCTGGAGGAGGCTATTACGGAGTGCTAATAAATGGCCCCATTACGCCTCCTCCATGCGAACATCAACCACTGCGCCTTTAATCGCGCCTCAGGACCATTTGCTCCAGAGCATGGCGCAGTGGTTAATTAACATCGCCGTGGTCGCTGAACCGTACTTTGTCGCGCCCAGAGATGACTGGGTGAAGGACCTAAACGGCTCAATAGCCTTAATTTGGTTGCATGGGTTGCGGGTTGGTTAAAAAAAGAAACCGTGGCCCTGGAGCATAGGGAAGTGAAGAAATACGGGTGGGTTTTAGTCAGGAAAAGTCTGACACGCTCTTCCGCTCCGCCCAGAGCCCATTCAAAACAACATGCAAGTATGTATGTATTCGCATAACTTTGAGCTCGGTGTCAATATCCGCACTTCGACCCAGACATTAATGATTGTTTTAATGTCACTTTGACTGTTAAAGGTCGTACCTCTAACAGTCAAGATTCTAAATTTACAAAAGGAAATATCTGGAATAGTGACACATGTAAACCAAAACCTCAGAATGTAATTAAAGAGAGAGAGAGTCCCACATGTTATTTCCACGTGAGAAAGCTTTTTACTCCATTATCCCGGAGTTCAACTGTGGATCGCTAATGACTTTACAGTCTCCATAAAACTGAGTTAATTATTCTGTTTATTCGACCAAATAAACAAGCTGTTTTGCATCCTCGTGAAATTCAACTCTATTCCTATACTCTATGTACATTTTGCTATCTTTATTCAACATTTTATTATTTTTATGTACTGAACATTAAACTCTATTCCTATAATTTTACTCAATTTATTCCTATCTTGGATGAATACTCATCGATGTAAAAAGGTATAAATAATTTACGCGACTAATACGAATAGCATTTTTTAAATAGTAATACTATAAAAAGAAAAAAATAACTGCTTAATATTATGCTGAACACAATATGAAGCAGTTATTTTAGTTAGTTTTAAAGGCAAGCCAATCAGTGTGGTCAGTAGAAGGTAACAAGATCATGGGAATATTACAAAATTAAAGATTAATTGTGATTTATTTCGTTTTTTTACACAACCCCAGAATGAAAGTACAGTATTTTAATAAGAAGAATATTAAGTGAATTGCCATTGTAGTTTCCAAGTAAGATTCTGTAAAAGGAAGATTCTGTACAGCTAAGGCTAGCCTGTGTTAGTTAGGTTAGGCCTCTACAACATTTTATGATAATGCAGTCTCATTTTATGGAGTCTATTAACTAGAAATTAAGTGAAGCTTAACTAACTCTTGGTCTAAGCAGAGATCCGTAGACTGCAGACTTGGATAGTCACAACAAAGAAAATGGCTGATATTTAAGTGACCAAATCTGCAATGCGTGACGGCTTGTTGTTGTTGCCTTTTTGTGTGTAGTTACAGCTACTTAAGTTTATAAATTCGTTTTTAAATAGCATTTAAACAGGACAGCCTGCGTGGCGTAGTGGTAGCGAACGTGGCCGCTGCGCAAGGAGGCGCTATTGCGATCCCTGCGTAGTGCATATTTGTATGCATGAATATGAATATTTACACTGGTATGGTCGTGCCTCGGAAAGCACGTTAAGCCGTTGATCCCGGTTGCCATATGAACAGCTAATGGCAGTCGTTACAGGTTGTTGGAGTCCTCAAAAGTCCAACAATTAGTCTAACTGCAATGCTTCGATATCGCCTTCGGGTTGAGGAGGAGAGACGGCAGTCGCTTCACGGAAAATATCGAAGTTTAAACAAAATCACCAGTTAGACTGGTAAAGCGGACCCCAGACTCCAAAGATGAAAAAGTTTTGGATGCGACTGTGTTTAACGCTGAGATGATGATGATTTAATTATAAAAATGTGGTGAATCGGTTAGTGAACACAACGGTTCGGTGTGTATCAAATATATTTTTCGATGTGCAAATACAATGACAAAGAAATACGCTTACCTACGACGTCTTTAGTCAATATATACCTATAATTCTTTCTTATTTGGTGTCAATATTTGTTCAATAGACGAGTGCGTCGTATCGGGGATGTGAGGAGTCAGGAGTGAAAATGATATGCGTCCTCTAGCTTGAAGCATGTGCACACTTGTCAAGTGGAGCCTTGCGTTATTTCGGGTATCGTTTAGGTATGCTTAAGAAATAGCCATGTTTTTTTGATAAGTTGTGGTCTAACATAAGTTTACATGAATACAATGAAATATTATGTACTGGATAAGTATTCAAAATTCAAGATTGTTCAAAAAAAGGTAAACAAGTTTATTAGAAAACTAGCTGCGCTGCGCGGTTTAACCCGCGTAGGTTTCGATATGTTTTTTTTATATTCCCAGCTCCTATTGATCGCAGTGTGATGTTATATAGCCTATAACCTTCCTGGATTAATGGCTATCCAGCGCAAAAAGAATTTTTCAAAACGGAACAGTAGTTCCTGAGATTAGCGCGTTCAAACAAACAAACAACTCTTCGGCTTTACTCGCTGTGCCTGGCTGTTTTACCCGCGTAGATTTTGATATGATTTTTTGTTTATGCTCCATTCCTATGGGTCGCAGCGTGATGTTATATAGCCAAAAGCCTTTCTGGATTAATAAGCTATCTAACGCAAAAATATTTTTTCAAATCGGACCAGTAGTTTCTGAGATTAGCCCGTTCAAACAAACAAACAAACAAACTCTTCAGCTTTATAGGTAAGTATAGATAGATGAAAAAATAAAAACTAATAATTATCACTAGATGCTTACCTAGAAATAGGTACATTACAAAATAAGATGACTATGTCTGAAAGGTTTTTTGAATGTGTTGTGGTTCTGTGACTCAGACTGTCATCTTTTGTACCTACCTACCTACTGGTGCCAGTTGGATTAATGGCATGTCAGAAGCACAGTCCATTGTCTTATAATCAACAGACACATAAACAAAAAATTAGTAGTGTTAACCCGGGTCACCTCAACTGTTTTTATTAGTTTTTCCAATTGATTTTTTCTCATTTAAGTCACTCAATTGTCTTACTTCAAAGAACTAAAAATAACATGTAGAAACTTTGAAGAAATTGGGACAAGTAAACAATAATAGAACAACAAAAACTCCACAATTTACATACAATATTGGCGAGTTAGGAAACAGGTTTTAAAAATGACAATCATTCTACCTAGCCTTTTTTCGATACTTTTATGGAATAAAAATAATAGACATATAATTTCTCTTTCACAAAGGTAATTAAAAATTCCAAAGCTTAATCTTACCGTTTGATAAATCCTTTGTGGGAGATTGGTATCTGTTCTAGGAAAACCTGCCAGACATATATTACTAGTCAAATAACAGACTTTCAGTTTTTAATCTCGCAGATATTATTATCAAATTATTTCATACTTGGTTCCCATCAAAGGTTAAAATAAATTATTAATTATATGTACGAATAATTCCTTAATTACGGAAAAGATAAAATAATATTTAAATAATTTTTCTCGGTGGTAGGCCATAACATCGGTTGCCGGCTGAAGTTACCACCCACCAGGCAAAGTCTTGCCTCCTAGCGATTCGTCGTTCCGGCATGATGTCTTGTAAGCCGAACAGAGGACGGGTCTGCGGGAGCAGTTTTTTTGTGATCTGTGCCGGGTATGATGCGCCAAATGTTGTGTCGGGAGTTAGGTCGTGGAGGGTCTTTAGATCAAAGGTCCTGATTTTGTGTTTAACATTGCATCACCTCGCTCAACTGCCTTCCTATTCAGCCAGTTTTTTTTTGAGTGAATAGGCTTAATAAACCAGTGCGCTTTACCATCAACGGTTGCAGCTCTGCTTACCATCAGGCGGGATTTCGGTCAAGCACTAAATTATAATTATTAAAAAAAAAAAAACTTGAAAGTGAAGTTTGGTGTTTGCCACACCATACCGTAACATACAGGACCACATACCGTACCACCGGAACATACCATAGTAAAGACCATTTCAGACAGTAATTTTATTGTGAGTATATTAATAAGTATTTTATGTGGAACTAGCGGTTTGATTCGCATAAATTGTGATCCCGTGGGAATATAGGGATAAAAGTATGTTATGTGTTGTTTCTAGCCTGTCTTTGCATTGTGTAGATTCAATTTCTTAGCGTGTGAGCACAATGTACTTGCTGTAAAGCATCTATTTGTTGGGTTAGTCTTTTTTGTTGTTGTTTGTTTTGTGTGTTTTTCCATAATGGACGCTCTTAGCGTACAATATATTTCTACATCGTTCTCACACGATTGATTTCAAAATGAATGATGTAATCAAATATTTGTATCAATAGCTTGATAATTTAAAAGAGTGTCCATGGAGTTTCTTGCCAGTTCTTCTCCATAGGTACCTACTCTTTGGAATGGGCGACTAGCTTCACCTTACTGACTGACCGACCTTCTGACAATTGAAAAGTGCCCGTAACTGGTTTATTTGAAATAAATGCTTTGATTTGATTTGATTTGATTAGTTATAAACCATCTGTATACGAAATGTCATCCAAATCCGTTTAGTAGTTTTTGCGTGAAATCGTAACAAACAAACTCACTTTGACATTTATAATATTAGAATGTTTTGCTAACCCAAGCTCAAGAACCCAGTAACTGGGTAACACGAAACCCCTTGGTAGATGGATTGTCAAATGTTAAGGGCTTCTGACTGCAAGGAAAAGAAATCTTAACGTATTTTCCACTTGGTTGAAATAAAGGTAGGTAGGTTTTAAAAACGTATATTATAATGATGGAAATTTTTCCAGAAACAGATAATCATGTTATTAAATTAAATTTTGGCAAAAGATCGGATTTTCCATTACTTATTTGCCGATTGTTGATTGAATCTTGTTGTTAAAAAAACAATTATTCATATATATTTGGACAATTGCCACGAATATTAACCTATTTAAACGTTTCAACAGATAAGTATTTGAAAAAAAAAAAAATACCGTGTGCTTGGGTTCCGAACTTCAAAAGTTAAAACAAAACCCAACTATTTGACTATCACTTCGTTGTTCGTCTGTCTGTCTCTCTGTCAAGACCCCTTTTGTCTCAGAAATGCATAAAAATATCAAGCTAAATTTTATGTCAAGTACTCAAGTCTACTGTCCCTTAGCTGTTACCTGTGAAAAATCAAACTTCTAAGCCAACACAATCAAAAGATACGGTCGTTTATGCCGCAAATGTTCGACACTCGGTAAGTGAATCTACACTTATATAATTAACATACTTTCCGTGAACTCCGATTGAAATTTGGTTTGAAGCAACGTCTTTTAGCCCAATATATATCTAAATAAGGAAAACTTGCGAAAACCGTAAATTTTTAGTTATATCATATGCATATTAAAAATATTTTTAATAGTTTTAAACTTACCAGAAACGAACATGAACGTACAGAGGTATTAAATTGATATCAAATACTGAGGTCTATAATATCTTTAAGCTGTAATATGACCAAACTTCCATGTCAATGCAAACAGAACTCTCGGTGGTAGGCCATAATATCGGCCGCCGGCAGAAGTTACCACCCACCAGATAAAGCCTTGCCGCCAAGCGATTTGTCGTGTTCCGGCATGATGTCTGGCGAAGCCGTACGGAGGACGGGTCTGAGCAGTTGTGTTGCGATGTGTGCCGGGTACGATGCGCCTAATGTTGTTGTGTTGGTAGTTTGGTCGTGAAGGGTCTTCAGATCAATCAGCATCGTTGTTCGTGTTATTGGGTTTAACATTGCATCACCTCGCTCAACTGCCGTCTTCCTTCCTATTCGCTCAGTTTTTCTGAGTGGATAGGCTCTTAATAAACTAGCGCGCTTTACCATCAACGATCGCATCACTGCTTACCATCAGGCGGGATTGCCATCAAGCTCCGCAAAGGACCTTCAATGGGTGTACTTCTATATAATAGGGTAGTTGACTAAAAAAAACTAATTAGTCCGTCAGTCAGATTTCCAAAAAATACTAGACACGTATTTTTTCTTTTTTCATATAAACAAAAAATGAAGACGACACAGTGCATTGAAAACTCGTGTGACGTCACTGCACGCTATGCTTTTAGCGAGCAGTGACGTCACCAGCTACCACTCCTGATCTTTGATGCCTTTTATATTTGTAAATTTTTATTGATTTGATAAAACAAAATATACGTATCCAATATTTTTATATAATCTGAATGACGGACTAAATGGAAACAATTTTTTTTTACCCACAAAATATCACTATTATATACCTACAGGTTTGAACGGAACCCTTGGTGCGCGAGTCAGAATCTTACTTGGCCTTTTTTTGTATTCGGATTCCTATTTTTAATTGATAATTGCACAGATGCCATTGTTCACAAATTAACCTAAATTTAAGTTCGGCCCATCTTTTTCTTCTATATCACTAAGAAGAGGCTAAAAGATAAATATTAGTTTAGTTCTATCAAATTAGTATATTCCATAGTCAGTTTAGATGCGATTAAAAAATTTGCAACTAAAAACACGTCAATTTATGTAGTACGTCAAGCGCTGACTAATTTGACAGGACGTAACTAAATAAAGTTATATTTATTATTCAATCGTTTAAACGTTTCGCACAAAGTTACAAACGTTGACCTAATTTAACTTACCTATATTAAACCTTAAATTTCAATTTAGTTAAGCTTTTGAATACGAAAATCGGTGCCAAAATGGGACATAATATTACTTTTAACACATATGAACTATGACATAGATTGTTATCATTTATAGATACTCGTATATGTATAAACGTTAATATAGTATGAGTGCAATTGATTAGGAATGACAATTCAGCATTTTTATAGACAACACCATTTTTCCTTTGAATACCAAACTCAGAAACCAAAATGCAAATAAACAACTTTTCAATGATTCCTTTGTTGATGGCAGTCGCACGACACACAATATCCAATATAATTGAACAGTGATTGTACCACCATTGTTTTTTTGACAGCCTCCGTGGCGTAGCGGTAGCGAACGCGGCCATTGCGCAAGGAGGCGCGGTTTCGATCCCTGCGCAGTGCAAATATTTGTATGCATGAATATGAATATTTGCACTGGTCTGGTTGTGCCTCGGAAAGCACGTTAAGCCGTTGGTCCCGGTTGCCATACGAACATCTAGTGGCAGTCGTTACGGGTTGTTGGAGCCCTCAAAAGTTCAACAATTGGTCTAACTGCAATGCTTCGATATCGCCTTCGGGTTGTAGCGGTCAGACGGTAGTCGATTCACGGAAAATGTCGAAGTTTCGCCAAAATCAGTAGTTAGACTGGTAAAGCGGACCCCAGACTCCAAAGCTGAAAAAAAGCTTCGGATAGGACTGGGATTAACGCTGAGATGATGATGATTGTTTTTTTGGAGAACGGAAGGCTTTTACTGACTAAAATTAACCTGTGTTACTTCACTGAGTTCCCCAATTCCAAGTCGTCGTTGTCGTCGGGTTCTAATGTCTCTCTTCTTTAAACTATTATTAGTGTTTTTTTGAAATCACTGCGCTCAAGAACTTGGGTAGAAGAATCTTTAGACGTTTCTTCATTTTTGCTAATACCATATAATAATCATAATATATGTGATACTAGTAAGGTCATAATACTTGACTGGAAACGACAGAAATAACAATAGTCGTAGTGTCCAAGCACTTGTAAACGTGCCACAAACGCTCCACTTATGAACTAAAGTCTTCCATTGTACCTACTCTCCTTTCCAATACAATATTAGATGACAAATAGACCGTTTAAGGATAGCCTCAAGATAACTTTGTGCAAGTTAGAATTGAGGAACGGCGTCGTTTCATTGAACAGTTCGAATTGTTTATGGTTGATAAGTTCCTTGTTTTGTACTTCTTAGCTTGAAGTTCTATTCTGATTTACTAGTTTAGTCTTAACAGCTTCCGGCGTAGCACAATAGAATATTTATTGTTTTTATATATTGTTACCGCTAAAGCTGTAGGTATGTGGTCGCTCACAATGGGCCTCATACGAAGGCTCAGAGTCACACAAAGGGCAATGAAAAGAGCTATGCTCGGAGTTTCTCTGCGTGATCGAATCAGAAATGAGGAGATCCGCAGAAGAACCAAAGTCACCGACATTGCTCTGCGAGTCGCTAAACTTAAGTGGCAGTGGGCAGGGCACATTGCTCGTAGTACCGATGGCCGATGGGGCAGTTAGGTTCTGGAGTGGCGGCCACGTACTGGAAGAGGCAGCGTAGGGGGGCCCCCAACAAGGTGGACCGATGACCTGGTGAAGGTCGCGGGAAGCCGATGGATTCGGGCAGCACAAGACCGGTCAGCGTGGAAAGCCTTGGGGAGGCCTTTGCCCAGCAGTGGACATCCATAGACTGAAGAAGAAGAAGAAAACCGTAGGTATAGCGCATTTCAAAGTATTGGTGTACATGATTAATTTGCAAAAAATATAAACAAATATGAATTAATGGAACAATAACTATAATTTCCACACAATCCAATAAAGTTTAGTTTACGCTACAACTTGAAACATTTTTAATAATTGTTTCAATAGTGATAGTCTTTCTAAAATCAACCTTATTAACACGGATATATAATTGATGTTTGTTTAACCTGAAATTGGGTGGAGTGTGCAGCACTGCGCACTTTTATTATAGGTACAGTCACAAGTACACTTGACTTTTTAATGTAATTTTATATTTCTACGAACATAGAAGGTTTTTGTGATATATCGTATTTAATTGTTGATTTCGTCATTTCACTTCAAAATTGCTACTGAAGGTTTTCAACTGTATACTGGCACTCGTGACTATATAATCAGGAAGGTAATTGTCAATTTTTACGCTCTACGTTAATTTGCCTTGGTTCAGCCATTTTATAAAACTGTCAATGAATGACAATAGGGGTGATTCCTGGGTAAAATAAAATTGATTCTATTTAGTCCGTCATTCAGATTATAAAAATTAACAAATATAAAACATATCAAAGATCAGGAGTTGGTGACGTCACTCGTTGCTAAAAAGTGTAGCAAGGAGTGACGTCACACGAGTTTTCAACACACTGTATCGTCTTCATTTTTTGTTTATATGAAAAAATAGGTCTCTAGTTTTTTTTTTTTTTGGATATCAGACTGACGTACTTATTAGTTTTTTTTAGTCTACTACCCTACTGTATGACAGACAGTTGCTCTAACAGTTGACAGTTGACCTAAGCTGTACTCTCAAAACGAGGTAGGACAAAATTATGATGAGACCTGCATATCCTAGAATGAAATATTTCAAACATGGAATCCTTCTCTGTATGAGAGGAGACTTGTGCCCAGCAGTGGGACGATTAAAAGGTTGATGATGATGATGATCCACCAACCGCTACCGGGCCTGTGTGGTGGGTTACGGGCCATTTCTCTCACTGAGAAGAGGAATTATGACAATTTAATTATAGGCTTATTATGCTTGCTTATGCTACGATTTGAATTGATCCCGCCTGATGGTAAGCAGTGATGCAATCTTTGATGATAAAGAGCATTAGTAGGTATATTAAGAGACTATTCACTCTAGCCTTGAAGACACTTAAATTGTAGTCAGACGGAAAGACCGCCGCAGACGATATTTTTCAGTCTCTCGATGTACTCGATATAAAAGACAAGGCGACGCGAATTTACTTCACTAACACCCTGAATTTTCCTTTAGTAAATTAAATAGATCATCGGTGGTAGGCCATAATATCGGCTGCCAGCAGAAGTTACCAACCACCCACTATAAAAAATCTTGCCGCCAAGCGATTCGTCGTGTTCCGGTATGATGTCTGGTGAAGCCGTACGGAGGACGGTTATGAGCAGTTGTGTTGCGATGTGTGTCGGATACGATGCACCAAATATTGTTTTGTCGGGAGTTTGGTCGTGGAGGGTCTCCAGATCAATTTCCCTCTGGCGCAGCATCATTGGTCGTGTTTTTGCGTTTAAAATTGCATCGCCTCGCTCAACTGCCGTTTTCCTTCCTGTAAGTTTTTTGAGTGAATAGGCTTAATAAACTGACGCACTGTACTATCAACGATTGCATCACTGCTTACCATTAGGTGGGATTGCGATCAAGCATTAGTTTATAATTAATAATTTAAAAAATACGATACATTAATAGTGCTAGTGCTACGTAAAATTTACACTTTAGAATGCAAATCTAAATTGTCACTTGGATACTTGATAGCTTAGAAGGCCTCAAAATACTTGATAACATTAAAGAATGTTAATCTTCATCTTAATTTTTACGACACGTGAAAAGCATCAGGGGGTGCACCGTGTAGGTGAATAGCACCAGGGGCGTATATGGTGATAAGTATACCTATGTAAGTTTGATAAGACGATTCAGTTTTATTGCTGGATTTTATTTATAGCGTTACGGTAATAAGCGATTTATATGCTAAGTGTATATTATAAGGAAAAATATGTGTTATTTGTTATAAATACTTAAAATAAGATGCTTAAGCTAGGTATATAGGTTAGTAAACTTCTGAAAAAATACGCTTATTAAATGGCTGCCTCTTAGGGTAAGTAATATTTAACAAAATCCCTGGAAATCGTAGAGAGAATATTTTCTGCAGATATTAATTTGCTTAATCGCGATTAACACCGTAGATCACCTTTATTTTTACTTTTTTTTTGTTCTGGGGTGGAATATGCTCATGCATGTCCGCGGCCCCGGGGTGGGCGACGGAGTCTCTCAGACTCTTACTGACTAAAAGCCACCCCGGTGTCTCTCCTCTCACGTGCGCGTGGGGCCACTACAGTCCATGATTCTGCCGCGGCCAAAAAAAGAGACAAAAGAAGAGGGATCCGTTACTTTCAAGCTACAGAAGCGTTTAATTTTTAATATGTACAATATTATAATACGCTAACGCGCACATTGTTAGGGACTCAGCAACAGCTACATCAACGTCCATTTCATTCAACGTTGCGAACGTAACTCTGAAAATTCCGAGAACCATTGTGAGTGTAGTCATTGTTAAATTCGCGGCATTTTGGCACCACGAAGTCACGCTGTGATCCGCGGGCTAAGTGTAGAGCGCGCTTTACAAAAAAATAAAATTTAATTTTATTTTGTCTATGTACACTATGTAATTATGACCGAGTCGTTGTAAAAAATATAATTGTATATAATATTTATACTCGTACCTCAATTATTACTTAGTTTATACAGACAACGTTTACTTCTTATTGAAGCCCTTTTTCAATAAGACAGCTCTTACTCCCAGACTATAATAGATTATCCTAAATATTACAGAATACAGTTTTAATTATAGTCGGCGAGACACATTATCTCGCTTCGTGTGTTTTGTAACAAAATATGCTGTTAGCTCTGCTGACAGAGTTATATCGTAATGACGCAGTAACTGTTACTGGATGTTACACAATTTTTATGATTTAGTTCAGCTGACTAAGTCTATGATATTACTAGTTCATATTGTTCGGCCATCTCAGGCGCAATCGGCAGCGGCAATCTCTCCCATCCGCCACTAGTCAAGGCCATGCTTTGGAGCGACAATGCATGGCAGTGGCAGGCCGTGAACTCTATCTGTGAAGCAGTATTGCTCGCCATGGAGAAGAAAGAGTGAGTGAGGGACAGGCAATCTCAGCCCCCTCACGCCCCTAGCCGCCGCAAGAGATGCCCTGGTCGTCGGGATATAACATTGAACTGTCCGTCACCGTAAGCGCTGCATTGGGAGCAGCGTGGACGGCGCGTTGTGTTCTACGCGCGCTTCAAAGAGATTTTAGCACATTGTGACGCGGTCCTCAAGAACCGATGCCCATGATGAGGACCGAGATGTCGTTCTAAAGAGATATCGTGGCCCCTGGCGCAGAATGGCAAATGAAAGAACACGGGTGGGTTTTTGTCAGTAAATTTTGACACGCCCTTCCGCTCCTTCCGATAATGGAAGAGGTCATGATATCTAAAAAAAAAATCAATAATGGATGAATCAGTTGTCGTGAAGTTAAAAAATATCTACACTAACTCTTGAAGCAAAAATTATGATGAACAAAAAATATGTAGCCAACTTGTTATCGCCTTGGCTACTTGTTTGTTAACCTAGTATTTAGGAATATTGCTTCTTATTTTAGAAATCTTGAATCTTGATTCTTCAATATATTTTTATACACAAATATTAATATAGATGCCAAAGCCAAGGTTAGGCTGCCAGGAAACTTGGCGTTATTGCAAAGGGCCGACGTTACTTCACACCAGGACAGCTTCTAATGCTATACAAAGCACAGGTTCGATCTTGGATGGGAGTACTGCACCCATATTTGGGCTAGTGCTGCAAAATGCCACCTGGCAACTTTAGAGAAACGTGCGAGGATACTAATTGGTGACCCAGATTTAGCTCAAAAAGGTCTCCAAAGCCCGGAGCACAGGCGAAGGGTAGCGAGTCTGTCGGTGTTCTATAGAATGCATTTTGAAGAGTGTGCGAGGTAATTGCATGATTTAATTCCCCCATCTCCGTTCCATCAGCAGCAAGCATCCATCCTTACGTTGTCGTCACCATTACGATCCGAACGAAACGTTTAGCTTCGTGTTTTATACTGTGTACATCGAGAAACAATTTGCCAGCGGCGGTGTTTCCGTCTTACTACAATTTGAGTGTCTTCAAGGCTAGAGTGAGGCTTTTAAAAAACTAGTGCGTTTTACCATCAACGATTATATCACTGCTTACCATCAGGCGGGATTGCGGTCTAACACTAGTTTATAATTATTAAAAAAAAATCTATCACATTGTTTTAAATCATACAATTCCAAGAGTTGAAACAGTTTTTATTGTCAATTCACTGTAGTCGATATGCATGAATTTACTTGAACTAAAAGTTTACTGTTATCTTAATTTCATTACACAATAATTTCGGAATGTGCCAATTTATTTCGTGCCAGTGGACTAATTGTCATTTCACACTCCAAAAATTAAATATAAGATATGTATAATGATGAATGGTGATTACTGGAAAGAACCCATTTTGTATAAGAAATCAAGCAGCAGGCAATGATATCATGGAAGTGATTAGCTTTACTAAAAGATTTAGAACGTAATATACCTACTTGATATAATAATACTTGACGCGGAACAAAACGGGTTTAAAGTAAATAATATTATTTCTTTTAGTAAAAAGACGCAATAGTCCATAGTATTGTGTAGTAGAGTTTAGGTACATATATATAAAATAACGGCGCGTGACTGGTTAATTAATTTTGAATATTGTGATCTGTTTTGTGTCAGTATCAATTGTCCGTAAATAACTCTACTATTTTTTGAATGCGATTAATCGATCTAAGATTTTTTTATCAAGAGCGAGTAACACCATGGAGCGAATGGTAACACTGACTGGACTTGCGTTTGACATAGCGATTGACCGTTATCGCGGGCATTCTTTGCTCAAGCTTCGATCGAGTGGGTTGGTCATAGTAAAACCCATTGGCTTTTATTTGTTTTAATCTGAGATTATCATTGTAATCCCTTAATATTAAAGTGATCTAAGTGTCTGTACAGTTAAAATAATAAGAATCGAACATCACACTATAGTTATTGTTCAACGTTTTCTCGAAATACCGCCCACGATGGATTCTCATGCGAATGAGAAGACAACTCAACTATCCGGAAATTTTGGGCCCGCCTTCCTAACGGCTTTCCCCTTACATACACATTCTCTGTATTATAGATTTATAGAAAAAAAAAAAAACTATATTACATTAGTCATGTCTACGTAGTAATAAATACTATGTTAGTCGAGTAGCATTGTGACTTAGGTACGGACGGTAGCAAGTCAAGCTACCCTAAACTGTCAAAAATTCCCCTTCGACCATGAGCCTTAATTCTTTAGTGATGAAGTTTAAAATCTAATAAAGAAATCATTGTAGTAGCTTGATGTGCTGTCTTATATATAACATAATCGGCATATAATGTTCTCACTGCTGGAGTCTGGGATACAGTATTCTTCACTTCAAGAGGGAATAGATGTCACGTTAAGGCCTCGCCATTTTAGTTCTACGATATGCCCGTTTCCTTATCCTGATTATGTTTTCTTTCGTCATTTTAAGAGTTATTATGAAAGATTTACACAAGCACAAAACGCCTATCTGGGTCCACGACCTAAAACTCGTAAATAGGGCCCATTAAATCGGGGCAACCACTGCTCTTGTTGTGAAAATGTCGAGGTAGGGAAAGAGGGGTTTTATATCGATTTTAAGTTGTTGTTGTTATACTGAGTTTCGTTTGTTGTTACGCATTCTGTGTAACAAACTAAGTAGTATTGAGGCAATTTGTTTTCTCGGAAACGACTTTTTTAGTGTGAAAAATTGTGGGAAATAATATTAAGTTATCACATTTGAAACTTGTTTTCGTGAAACTTAGAAACAAAAAGTTAGAAGTGTAACAGCCGGCCGCCGACAGAAGTTACCACCCACCAGACAAAGCCTTGCCGCCAAGCGATTTGTCGTGTTCCGGCATGATGTCTGGTGAAGCCGTAAGGAGGACGGGTCTGAGCAGTTGTGTTGCGATGTGTGCCGGGTACGATGCGTCTAATATTGTTGTGTTGGGAGTTTGGTCGTAGAGGGTTTTCAGATCAATCTCCCTTTGGCGCAGCATCGTTGGTCATGTTGTTGGGTTTAACATTCCATCACCTCGCTCAACTGCCGTCTTCCTAAACTTTGGGCGGTTCATTGAGTCCAAGGCCAATGTGGCTGCCAAGAAACTTGGCGTTATCGCAAAGGTCTGGCGGTACTTCACACCAGGGCAGCTTCTAATGCTGTACAAAGCACAGGTCCGTTCGTGTGTGGAGTACTGCAGCCACATTTGGGCTGGTGCTGCTAAGTGTCACCTGGCCACTTTGGATTCGGTGGAGAGGCGAGCGAAGAGGCTGATTGGTGACCCTGACTTAACTCGAGACGGTCTCCAAAGCCTAGAGCACAGGCGTAGAGTAGCCAGCCTTTCGGTCTTCTATAGGATGCATTTTGGGGAGTGTGCGAAAGAATTGCATGATTTAATTCTCCCATCTCCGTTCCACCATCGGACGACCCGTCATACGGCGAGTTTCCACCTTTACGTTGTTAACACCATTACGATCCGGTCGAAGCGTTTCGCCTCCTCCTTTATACCGCGTACATCGAGGGACTGGAACAGTTTGCCAGCGGCGGTGTTTCCGTCGGACTACAATTTGAGTGTCTTCAAGGCTAGAGTGAATAGGCTCTTAATAAACTAGTGCCCTTTACCATCAACGACTGCGTCACTGCTTACCACCAGGCGGGATTGCGGTCAAGCGCTAGTTTATAATTTTAATAAAAATTAACAAAAAAGGTTACTATGAACGATTGATGATTGATAAATTTAATCAAAATTGGATACACTGAAAAAAGAAAACTATTGTTAGTTTGGCATTTCGCTTCCCGCCATTCGAAAAGAGAAGTTTTCAACAGCTGTTGCGTGTAATATTATTTCGTAAATTTAATTATTCTTTCCATTTATTTAACTTTTCAATTATGCCTCCTGTAACACCCGTTACAAAAAAAGTGCATTCGTTTGTTTGGCGATTAAGTCATTGCACGCATTATAAAATGCTTTTAAGAAAGTAAGGATATGATTGATAACAAAATAGCAAACTTAAGTAGTTTGCTATTTATATGAAGATTGGCCTTTTTGTTTGTGAAATATTGGGAGGTAACAGTGTGTAGTACCCGTTACGTAACGGGTGGTACCAAATTTTGACATGCCTTGATAAGAACTAATAAAAACCTAATGGCTCTATTTTAGTGATTTTTTTAAGGTTTTACGTTAAGGGGTCCTCCATATATTATAATGACATGTTTTTTTTTGTCTTTCGTTAATAAAAAATGTTGTCATCAACAGTTGACAACATTTTCATTTTGTTGTGTTAAATAAAATATTTGTATTCTATTCTTACTTCTTATCTTGTTGGTAAATGGTAACCTCTAATGTCTGAGTTGTTTGATCCATTCACTAGCCCTGAATCCCTTGTTTATAAACTAAACTAAATTTACATACTGGTCATAAATTTAAGTTATATGTTATTCTTTTTATGTTATTAAGAAAAAGACACTTAGAGAAATTATAGTTAGCTGTTTTCAAGCAGCCTTTGACGACAGGTCTCTGACACTAACTGTGGCAATTCAGCAAAAACGCCGATAATTTAACTTAGTAACGTGATTTATTGGCGGGTTCCAAAATAATAATTATATCTGATGCCTAATGCAGTATGGTGTACTTTGCTTAGGTTGAGCTAACTTTTCTTTTAGAATTACGATTTCTTCAGCGAAAAATAGAATGAAGAAAAATATAGACAAAGACTGAAAAAAAAATCTGCAAAACCTGCAGAACACCATGCAAAAAGAAAGATAGAGGGACAGAAAATGAAAAACAAATAATAAAGAAAAAATTGTACAAAATCCAAACTTAAAAGCTAAAAACCAGACAAAGAACTAGAGATGGCGACTTTTGATTTTTGTTTTTTAGTCACAATACTCTCTCTGAAAGCAAAAAGAAAAAATAGTACAGGGGCGCAGGGATATGACTAATTTGTCCATGCGAAGGAGCAAATATTATTATTTTCCCAATAATATTAATGTAAATTAGCAGTAAACATGATTATTTTACTGCTATTGGTTATTAAAATACCTTTATTGGTACAAATATTGTTTTAATTTCGTACTCGTAACACCCGTTACATTCAGCTGTAACACCCGTTACAGTTTTAAACTTCGATAAAAAATCATGTTTGTATTTTTGTTTTAATCCAAGTGGACTAAGAAGTAAAGAATTTATTTAGCTACGTAGTTCCAATTTTTTGACTAACGTAAAGTAAAGAAATTCGCAGAGTTTTGCTTTAATTTCGGTTAAGCCCGAAAGCTTAGACAAAATCTAGTAACGCACGTTACACACATATCTTACCTTTCATTTCTTTACTGCTGTTTGTAACTGTACAATTTATTTTAGATACCGGTAAACAGCCCTAGATGGAAGGTGTTAAGGTCATAAAACTTAATTGTTTTCATATTGTATCATTGATTAATTGTCAAGTAGAAGTGTACAACCTGTAACACCCGTTACATGAAATGACCCAGATACAGTTTAATCGCTGTAAATTATAATTTACATTTTTAAAATAACCTGCCTATTAATTATTCTACCCAGTTTTTCTCATCTATTGTTTATTATAATTGTAATTCTATAAACAAACGTCAGCCGTCAGTTACTTAAAGGTTACACTTTGAAACCTAAACAGATTTCATTAGAAATTTTAAAGGAATGGCACCTTTCCAACAAAAACGAACGAGTAAAAGCGATTTGACAAGCATCGCGCTGCGAGTACGAATTACCCGCATCTGTAAATTACCCAAATTACCTGCTATGTGCGTGTATAATGTATGCGTATGCTGTATGCGTACAAGCATTAGTTTCTCTGCAAGTTTTCTGTCAACAAACAAGCGCCGACGAGCAAATTTTTGAAAAACTCCTTGAGAGAATTTTTAACTGACTTGATAACTGTTGTCGCTTTCACAATCGACTCGGTTTGAATAGTTGCCAATATTTAACTATTTGCAGCGTACCTATTTTAAATATATACACATATATGTATAAATTATATATACAAAAAATATATCCATTATATGTATATATTTATAATCTTTTCTAGGTTTCATGAGCATAGAATCATTGATGGTTAGTCGCTAAGGTATTCCGACGACGTGACGGTGGGACTGATGCCTTTTTTTCCCGGGTGGAAATCCTCATTGGATGTCCGCCGCCCTGGGGTGGGCGACGGAGTCTGTCAGACTCTTTCTGACTAAAACCAGCCCGGTAGTCTCACATCAAGAGCGCGCGTGGGGCCGCGGTAGACTAAATTCTTCCACGACCCCACACTCTCGTGCTGGCCCGGTCTCTTCAGGCCTCGTCTCCTGCACGGGGTAGTGGGGTGTTAAACTACCCTGTGCATCGCCTTAAAGGCGCGCGCCGAAACTCGCGCGCGCCTTCGCCTCGGGGTCCATTGAACAGGGGGCGGGGACTTCCCCATGTCCCTCGCCCCTGGACCCATTCATAGGGGGCGGAAGAGGGCGATATCCGCCCTTCCTCGGCGCCCGGTGCGTCTTCTGCGGCCCGGGACGGGAGTTGAGATCTCCCTCTCCCGTTCCGCAGCTTCCTTCTGCGACATCACGTCCTCGCAGAAGGATACCACCGCGTCCCACGACTCTGCGCTACCGACTATCCTGGGACGGATGCCTATGCCAATAATAAAAGACAATAATAAATCGCACGAAATATCAACGTCAAACGACTAGGCAGCTAGTGTTACTAACTGTGATGAAAAGCAAATGGTTCAGTGACAGCTCATTTGTAAGAGTCTAAAGCAACTTTGTTCTTGAGTCTAGATTTTTATTTAAGTGCTAAGAAAATTTGAAGTACCTAATCATTTATCAGAATATAAAGAAAGCTGTTGTGTAGTGTTTTGTTTGCGACTATACGAGTATTTTATTAAAATGTGTTTATGAGATCTTAGAATTATATTACGAGATATTAGAATCTCAATACAATCTATAAAATTTGGCAAACTATTGACAGGGAAGTACAGACGCCAGTACATCGAGCTACTATAACTAAACTGCGAATTTTCTATAATAACAAATTTCTTTAGTAAGCCTGTGTACTATCGAAATTTCGAGTCACTTCTTATTAGGTGAAAACCCTATATAGCCGTTGTAATGTAATGTACATATATATACAGTACACTCATATTTTATTTGTACTCGTAGATACTTTTTTCGATTCATTTCTACAGCTGACAATACTCGTGCCAGTATTATTAGGCGCTGTTCAAATTATTAGCCATTTAAACAGGACTCATTATTCATCCACAATTATCTCACAGACACAACCTTCAATTTTAACCCTAACTTTCAACGACTTAGTGACATCTCACCGATGGGAACTGTACCCACGCTGGATGGTATTATTTTTTCCTACTTAACACAACATTTTTTAAATATTTAATAAAATAATTTACGATTACATTGTTCTTTCTTTTCTTTAGAGTGAATACTACTTCAACTCTTCAATGGCCTCTGTGGTTAGATACCACAATTTTGCCAATGACATGTGTAACAAATTAAAGAAATTCTTTAAAAAAATTATTTCACAATAATGGCGGATATCGCCAATGACAGTTGAAAAAACGGCCGCGTGAGCCGCCTACTAGATTTGATGCAAAGCCATGATGTGGCCACTATGCTGCGATATTTCAATGTTCTTTATGAATTATTCACTGAATGCACTTTTTACTACATAAATCACGCGTTTTTATTTAGTACACGACACTATAAATAATTTTAAAAATCCAATGAAAAATGCGCGTGACACTCATCTTGGCTTTCCTGTCAAAAAACCAACAACAATCAATCAACATCAATCCGATTACATGTTGATGACAGTTTTTGACAACGCTGTTGATTATGTCACCTCAAGGTGACATAATACAAAAGAAAAGGTTGTCATCAACCTTTTCTTTGTAATTATTGATGGCTTGTTCTGTTTGAATCGATATACACACATCAACGATGCGTAATATTTCAGTTTTAATATTTGGGTGTAATTGTGTTTGAACCATTTTCATAGCCTTAATATTGGGTGGTCTCATAGTTATATTTTCATGAAAACGGGCCTGTCTAGAAGTGGTGATGTGATTTCTGCCTGAATGCCGTTCAGTAGCATCGCCTGTAGCATGATAAGGTGACTGACTCTTACCTGGAGATTACATTTTGGCCGGTTTGCAGTTTCAGCAACCACGCTTTGTATAGCATCTGCTTCCAACATGTTTACAGCTCTAGTCTGCTCTTCTTTTGTCAAATGTCGAAGTTACATAATAATAAATGAAACATATGTTTAAATTGGAATAAAGTGTGTGACCGCGTTTAATTTTTCAAAACTTCACTATTATAATGTAACGTGAACCAACTTTTGACCGCCAAATCGAATAATCGATATTCTTTTGTTTAAAAATGAGTTTTTGTTTTTTATTTTTTTGAATTACCAACGAGGTGGTAGAGGAGAAAATATTTTATATAAAAACTTTTTTTACACTGCAAATAGTTTTTAAGTTAAAAAGTCTTTTATCTAATACCTCTAGACATTGTTAATGTGTGTATACTTTTCTTAACCAAAACACTTTTAAAAGTAAGTTAAAATTCTGTAGGATCAACAGTAGATGCACTTTGTAAATATCTATTTCGTAATTTGTGGAAACTACAGTGGTAACGTGTTACAACCTCGACTTGAAGCTTACCGCTAAACAAAAGTCATTATTATCAGTCAGGTATAACTTAGTAAAACATTCATGGTCGCTAGAATGTTGCTCTTTTGTGGATTGTTTTCTGCAAAAATGTTCATTATTAAATTGTCTGTCCATTAGTGCCAGCAGCAAAATAAAATAATATTTATTTTTCTCGGAGATGTATGTTATTAATTACAATACTATTTATCGTATCTTGGGATTCGTTGTAAGGAGATTTATTAAAGATTTACAATTATGGAATCAAGATCATGTAGTAATTTAATGAACTTTTTGATAATTGATATTTCTTTTACATAATAAGTATATTGTAGCTAAAAAAAAAACACGCACAAAAACAACTTTCCTGGGTTTTGGTCGGGGTAAGGCCTTAACCCGGCGAGCGTGAGGTGAAAAAAGTTACTTCAAGAATGTGGCATCTTAATATACCGTAATATAGTTATTTTTATTATTATTAAAATTTTGTTGATTTTATTTTATAAAATAGTGAATTATTTAATGGAGTTAATAAAATAATAATGATTTATTTATTCATATTTATTTTATACGAGTACTATGTAATTTTACAAACAAAATATATGGTTTTACGAAAATTAAGAATTTCACAAAATTATTATTTTTTGGAATGTAAATCAACTTAAAACTAAAAGATAATGAGATCCACCTCGTAAAAAACGAATTAAGTATTTTTTTTTTATTGAAATACGATTAATCAGCACTGTTGAGATCAGCACATTTTTCGCAAATAAATTTTGCATGTTCCAAACATATGGGCTTGCGACAAACAGGAATGTTTAGTTTTTCTGTCCTTCTTATATGGACAATCCTGGAATTTGACATGTCGTCCGGGTGCAATTGCATTACTATTTGAATTATTTGCTGCACTTTTAATTTGTTTATGGCGAAGTTTCGATTTAGTGTGGATCAAGATTTCTTGAAGCATTTCTGGAGTCATAAAAATATTCCAGCTTTCAAGCTCTGTAGAAGCATCTTTTCCAATGTCCTTTACTTGCTCGATTACGATGTTTTCAGAACTTAGTCTCACGTTTGGACGCTGACAGTTTTTATACCACTTGGTATCATCTTTAGACCTATAAAAAGGTACACTTATTTGCCTAGACTCTCACTCTCTGCTTTAGTGTAGTGACAGTGGTAAATTGTCCTCGGGGTCGTTACCTGATTGAGCTGTAGTAAATACTACAGTTTCATCCTCCCTGGAGTTGGATGAAACATCAACTGAATCGTCACCTTCTTGCTTCGTATCAGAATTCACTTCATGTTCACTACAATGATCAGTTTCTTGTTCTGAACTGAAATTTCCAGAAGAATCAAATGTTGCCTCTTCCAAAATAGCAAAAATCTGTGCCTCTTGACTTTCAATATCTATTTTGGTCAAAAACTAAAAAAAAACATTTCAATAAATGAAAGAATAACAAATTCAAATAGTAAAATAATAAATATGTGGTTGTGTTTTGCAAAATAAAATCTAAACATCAACAACAACAATCCATGTCAGAACAAAACATGTTCGATAGCCCAAGACTAGTCACTATCTATGATTTAACTTCTCAGGGACGGGCTTTTGGCAACATTCCATGTTGCAAAAAGAGTTTTATTTCATTAATATACGATTAAATTGGTCTCAGGAGGTTTTTGGTACCAGATCGACCAGTTACGCGACTTTTTTGTAGAACGGACCGCGTCTAATATGCATATTTTTGTAATCATATGGAATGGATTGAAAACGGTTAGTGTTTTAATGTAGTGCTAAAATGGAAGTATCTAAATCTGGAATATTTACGTTTACAGGCAAAGATCTTACAATAAAAAAAGCAGATCTGAGGAAAGTTTATGTTTAACAATATTTAATGAAAGAAATGATGGAATGAGGCGAAAAAGATCCACTCTTGGTGTATTTTTTATTAATAACAAACAATTTTGGAAAAAAATATAAACAACGTAGAGCTAAAATATGTGACGTATGAATTATTTCGTCACGAGTCGTGGTACGTCATCAGTGAAGGAAATCTAAGAAGGTATCAAAGAGTTTAAATTGAGTTACAAACTATGTCGGCATAGTTTTGATGCCTGTCTCTATAACCATAAATATCTGGCTGTTTCCCTATTTCTATTTTAGGTGCTATACCCTAGTTTGGCTCTTGGAGCAGAATAATGTATTTTTATCTTTTGCGGCTAAGTAATAAATTGACAATTGTTACCGTAGAAATCTACCTAACGCTATTGTTTCTCACACAATTTGACAGTTCTGTGACATAGGCAAAGGTAAAGCGAATTAATTATTTTGAACGACAGTAACTGCCTTAATACAATTAAAAGCCTTTCTGAACATCAAAACAGTAGCCCGTATTATAGGCAGACATAACATGAGGTGGTGTTTTGATGTTGTAAAATTGTGTGATGAACCATTGTGTTAGCTTTTTTTTTTAATAATTATAAACTAGTGCTTGATCGCAATCCCGCCTGATGGTAAGCAGTGATGCAATCGTTGATGGTAAAGCGCGTTAGTTTAATAAGCCCATTCACTCAAAAAACTGAGTGAATAAGAAGGAAGACGGCAGTTGAGCGAAGTGATGCAATGTTTAACCCAGAGGAAGATTGATCTGGAGACGCTCCTCGACCAAACTCCCGACACAACAACATTAGGCGCATCGTACCCGGCACACAAATATTAGTATTGCGATGCGACGCAACACAACAGCTCCGACCCGTCCTCCGTACGGCTTCACCAGACATCATGTCGGAACACGACGAATCGTTTGGCGGCAAGACTTTGTCTGGTGGGTGGTAACTTCTGCCGGCAGCCGATGTTATGGCCAACCACCGAGAAAACTTAGAATAAAGAATGACATGTCTCAGAAAATCATTGTTTTATCTAAGCAAGAGATCCGCAAGAATATATTTTGTAGTTTAAATTATTTGTTATGTATTTTTGTGGTGTGCGAAGTATTTATAAACTTCTATTTAGTAGTAGCGGGTAGTTGTACGTACAAGTGTTAAAAATTTTTGCTCAATTTTTAAAAATTTATTTAAGTTATAAATATATACTATTTTCATATTTAAATGTACACTTATACATGCTAAACTAGGGTACCTACCAGTCTAGTGTTATCTCCTAAATTGATCACACAACTTTTATAAACAACACACAATTTTAAAATTTTACAATGGAAGCAATGCAAGCCTCAATTTCGAACATGAAGTTGCTGTTCCAAAACAGGATGACAGCCTTTGAAGCAGAATTGCAAAGCAACCCTTCGGGAACTGCAAGCTGCACAAGTGACGGTTTGGTTGCGGACTTCACTGCATTTAAGAAATTTATTCTTGAGGCATTGGTCTGTCTTCAGCGGCAGTTGGAAGTTTTGGCTCAGGGACTCGACAACTTGGAGATGCGTGGGCGTCGCAAGATGATCTTGTTGCATGGAATCACTGAGCAGGCCAAGGAAGAACCCACACAAGTCGTCGCTGAGGTTGTGCGATGTCACCTGAAGTTGAATGATTTTGCTGTTGCTGACATCAGGCGGTGCCACCGGTTGGGTAGACAAGCGGGTGCTAGCAAACCCAGGCCCATTCTCGTCAAGCTCCAGGACGTCGGCGTCAGAGACAGCATCTGGTTTGCTAAAGCAAAGTTGAAGGGTACTGGGATAACTGTTTCAGAGTTTTTGACGAGATCGCGGCATCAGCTCTTTATGTCAGCGCGTGAAAAACTTGGTGAAACGAATTGCTGGACTAAGCAGGGACAAATATATGTTCTTCGCTCTGACGGCTCCCGGCAACGAGTAAATAGCATGGATGATCTCAACAACATCAAGCAGGTGAGTGAAAAAGCCATGTCCCCTGGCGCCTCAACACTGTCCCCGTCGCTGTCTCCATCACCAGCACCGAAGAAAGCCCGGCGTGCTGCCGCGAAGAAGAAGTAAGCCGGTGCGCTCTTTATTTCTCGTTCTTTTGGCGAGTACCATCCGGGTAGCAGGTTTCATTAATAACTTGTAACCTTTAAAAATGTTATATCCTTATCTTTCCACATACATATTATATTATGTACATGTAAATATTTGTTTCTATTAGTATTACGTATTCATATGAAGTATATATTGTTACTCATTTTATTTCGGTCTGTCAGCTGTCAATTCATTAACTCGCGTCATGTGTCATTCTATTTTTGAAGTTTTCGTTCAGAAACTTTAGGGATGGAGTGACGGTGTGCGTGCCAGATGAAGACAGTGTGCCAAGGACATATTTTGTTATATATTAATTTTATTTATTATATTTGTACATATTTTTGTTACCTCTCTTCATTATACAAAATTAAATATATTATAATTTTTACCTATGTGATATCTCACTGTTACCCGGATGATGAAATTATTTAAGTGTTGTTTTATGTTTAATTTGTAAACACTCAACTGGCGGGTGGATTTAAATTATTGTTCTTTTTATATTATTACTTTTATTTTAAATATTTATTTATTTTTATTACGTTTGTTATTATTTTTTTATAGTGCTGATGTCATATAACAATGACGATAGCGACACCGAAGGCTTTTTGTCGGTCTGTAGTAATAACAGCTATGTTAGCTTTCAGTCCCTTGCTGACACCCTTGAGTCTCAGTTTTCCGATGTATCTAAGAATTTCAATGTAGTCCATATAAATGCCCAGAGTATTCCGGCACATTATTCTGACATGCTAGTTAACCTTGACTGTAAGAACATCCACGCTATCCTTGTCTCAGAATCTTGGCTAAAGCCTTGCCTACCTTCTTCTTCCTATTCCTTGCCGGGTTATCAACTGATAAGAAATGATCGCGGGAGTGGCGGTGGTGGTGGTGTTGCCATATACCTTCGTTCACATATTCCTTTTTCAATTGTTGATATGTCCACACAGCCTCCACCGCAACATGGTGGCGAGCATCTCTTTTTGGAAGTAACCCTACACCATGTAAGAGTTCTATTGGGTGTTTATTATTGCCCTTCGTCACGCATAAGTTTCATGTCTTCCTTTGAAAAGATCCTAGAAAACCTAACACCCTCTTACAGTCATACAGTCATTATGGGGGATTTCAATACTTGCTTATTAAAAAACGACTTCCGCTCTTCTTCTCTTCGATCAATAGTCCAGTCTTCAAATCTTTCAATTCTACCTTTGAGTGCTACACATCATTTTCCTAACTGTAATCCTTCACTTTTAGATCTTCTCATTGTTTCTTCTCCGCAACACGTCAGCAAGCATGGTCAATGCCCAGCTGACATGTTTTCTTACCATCATCTATTATTCCTATCCTATAAAATTCGCCCACCTAAGGCAAAACCTAAAGTTCTCCTGCAGCGCAATTTTGGTGGTATGAATACTGATGATCTCCGAAGAGACGCTGCCAACATTGACTGGGCTTCTTTATTTGATGCTGAATCGGTGGATGATAAAATCAGGCTACTTACTGATCATTTGGTGCAGCTGTATGATATTCACGCTCCAATTCGTGCAGTGAAAATCAAACATCTTCCGGCGCCATGGCTTACAGATGATATTAGGGCTATCATGCACAGAAAGGCTGTGACTAAAACTAAATATAAGTGCCGGCCCTCGCCTTCGAACTGGAAGATCCTTGTTGATGCACGCAATCGCTGCAATAAGGTATGTAGAGATGCACAACGCCGTTATATCCACACTTCCGTTGAAAACGGAGATCCAGCAAAAGTTTGGAAATTTCTCAAATCCATGGGTGTTGGAAAATCTCGCCAAGAATCGCTTCCCAAAGACTTAAATATTGATCTACTGAATCAACACTTCTCCTCTTCGTCCCACTGTAATGGGATCATAAAGGCGAATACAATTAACAATCTTTCGAACCTTCCAACACCGGATCATGACCCATTTATTTTTAGTCAATTCACTGATTGTGATGTTAAGAAGAGCATACTTTCGATCACGTCCAACGCAATCGGTAGTGATTGTGTAAGTCGGAAAATGATACTCCCTGTCCTCGACGAGATCCTTCCTGTCCTGTGCTACATCCTTAACTACTCTGTATCCTATGGTGCCTTTCCATCGATGTGGAAAGATGCCAAAGTCATTCCGTTACCCAAAAAATCCATTCCAACTTCGTTTTCTGAATACCGTCCCATATCCATCTTGCCTTTCCTCTCCAAGGTCCTAGAACGCCTTGTCCATCATCAGCTTAGTACTTTTCTTTGTAAGAATAGTCTACTGAATCCTTTCCAATCTGGTTTTCGTCCTGGTCACAGTACCACTACAGCTTTAGTTAATGTCACCGATGACATACGTTTGGGTATGGAGCAGGGAAATCTGACGGTTCTTTGCTTACTGGATTTTAGTAATGCATTCAACAATGTCGATTTCGATATCCTACTTGGCATGCTTCGCTCGCTTAACATATCTCCAACGGCGATTGACTGGTTTCGTAGTTACCTGTATGGCCGTCGGCAACGTATATGCATAGAAGAGTCTTGCTCTTCGTGGTGCTATACCTCTTCCGGTGTACCTCAGGGCGGCGTTTTATCTCCTTTACTTTTCGCAATATTTATCAACTCCATCACCAAAAACCTTCTTTCCTCCTACCACCTTTATGCAGACGATTTGCAGATTTATAAACAAGCTGGCCACTCAGATCTAGCTGGCGCCATTCAAATTATCAACAAGGATTTGTTCTCAATCTGTGAGTGGAGTGAGGCGCATGGGTTGCATGTTAACCCATCGAAGACTCAGGTCATTGTTATTGGCAGTTCAAGGATGTTCCCCAGGATAGACTGGTCGCAACTTCCCCAAGTTCAGTTTAATGGTACTGTTATTCCGTTCAGTGAGAAGGTTAAGAACCTTGGGGTTTGGATCGACAAGCATCTTTCCTGGGATCCACAGCTACAGGATGTCAGTCGCAAAATTTTTGCATCTGGTAAGTCTCTGAGACGGTTACGGAACTTTCTTCCTACTGCCACTAAAACTGCGCTTGCACAATCACTTCTACTTCCCATCCTTGACTACGCAGATGTCAGTTATCCAGATCTTACTGAGGCACAACTAGATAAACTTGAGCGACTTCAAAACTTTGGCATAAGATTTATATTTGGCCTGCGCAAATATGATCACATATCTGAATTTCGTACAAAGCTTAAGTGGCTTCCCATACGTCTTCGCCGGAATTCTCATATACTATTTCAGCTCTACAACATTTTGTTTAATCCTAAAACCCCCTCTTATCTTAAAGAACGTTTCAAGTTCCTTCATGACACACATAATAGATATCTAAGGTCATCGGAAAACCTGATATTAGACATGCCGATGCATTCCACTAGTTTCTATGATAAATCCTTTACTGTACAAGCAGTTCGGCTATGGAATGACTTGCCCGTGTCCGTAAGGCGTGCTCAAACACTGTTTGCTTTTAAAACTATGATAAAAAAGCACTTCCTCTCTCTTTAAACATATTATTATATTTAATGTGCTCTTGTATATTTATTAATTAGTTGTATAAATTTATTTAAACTAGTATGATACACTTAACGTATATATTTATTGTATAATCTATGTAAATAGTACACTGTAGACTACCTACACTTTTTCTTTATCCTACCTCTTAGAATTCCATCCAAAGGTTGTCTGTAAAAGATCGCTCTTAGCGATAAGACCGCCCATTGTGTCACCCTTTGTAAATATTTTTATTTATGTTCTGTAATCTATATGGTGTACATAATAAAGAGTATTCTATTCTATTCTATTCTATTTATGTCTTTAAAGATGATTTGCAATAGTAATTAATTTCTTTTTCTTTTACCACCATGACTACCATAAGCTTGCATGTGAAATTGCATACATTGCACATGGTTGTTATATAGGTAGACACTATTGCTAGAAGAAGTATAAGATAGGTGTTGCATGGTGGTTATACTATGAGTTATCCTAGCATAATGGAATTACCTACTCTGTGATATAGCTAATGTAAGCAATTTAATGGAGTGTTTATTACTATGATTATAATGATACATAATATCTGCCACCTATAATAAAGAGAATCCAACACATACATTTTATGTGATCCTAAACTGTAATAAATATGCCACCCTTGACCACAGTTAAACGGAATTGTGGTAAATTGTTTAATATTATTGAAACGAGTTCCGAGAGGAATGTTTCCGAACATTGTAAATAAATAAAATAAAATGAATATATACGGACAAATCACACAGATTGAGCTAGCCCCAAAGTAAGTTCGAGACTTGTGTTATGGGATACTAACTAGTCAATACTTACTATATTTATAATAGATACATATATAGATAAACATCAAGACCCAGGCCAATCAGGAAAAAATCGTTTTCCATCATGATCGTCATTTGTTCGTATGCCAAGAGTTTGCATCACAAACTTAAAAGCAGCTTTCTTTGTTTATGTAAAATTATTATAAGTCCCGTCTGTTCGAGCAAAACGCCTGCTCGATTTGAGTGAGCAAATCACAACTTGCGGTCGTTAGAATGTAGGTACTTAGATTTATTAGATGTAAGTTTTAAATGTACACTCTTTGTCGGTCTGCCATATTTTTGTTCGACAAGTTAATACATGGTTCAGTTACTAGCAGCATTTTGAAGTTTCTTTATCCAGTCATTAAAATTCCCCAACACCGTCTTAGTTAAAATACTGACATAAAGCTTGAACTAATACTTGTAGTTACACCAAATGTATTACAGATATAAGTGTAGGAGTGTAACAATTGCTAAAACTTTTTTTAAAGACAGCCTTTGGATAGATTTAGTGAGATAATAGAGGAGAGAGAAGTTCGGGAACTGAAAATAATATTAGTAAACTGTTCTATTAAACTTTGCGATACAAATTTTTATTTAAATGTATGGAATTTCTTAGGTGTGATTCGAGCAAGTGTTGTTCAAATCAGTGCTTCAAGTGAAATACCTCGATTTCCTGTGGCGTCAATTTACACACATATATTAATATGTGAAATCGAGACACAGGAAATCGAGGAATAATTATGTATTTATACAAACGCTCTAAACTCCAGTGGCATATTAAGGACCACATGACATTGCAATGAATTGCGTGAGAGCGCAGTCAGTGCATGTGTGTGTACGTGTAGAGATAATACACACTAATAAACCGTCGTCACATTATGCAATCGTTGATGGTAAAGTGCGCAAGTTTATTAAGCCTATTCACTTAAAATCTTAATGAGTAGGAAACAAGACGGCAGTTGAGCGAGGTGATGCAATGTTAAACCTAACAACAAGACCAACGATGCTGCGCCAGAGGGAGATTAATCTGGAGACCCTCCACGATCAAACTCCCGACACATTAACATTTGGCGCATCGTACCCGGCACACAGCGCACACAACTGCTCAAACCCGTCCTCCATACGTCGTCACCAGACATCATGCCGAAACAAGACGAATCGCTTGGCGGAAAGACTGTCTGGTGGGTGGTAACTTCTGCCGGCAGCCGATATTATAGCCTACCACCGAGAAATGTATTTAATAATTAAATGTAATACTGCTGTGTATAAAATCACATACCATTAATTTATGACTACAAATGAACGATAATGTTCATTCCGATTCAGTTAGACAATAACTATGCTTATGTCTACCTCTCAGAATTCAAAATTCCTTATTTGGTTTCCACGATCTACCCCTACTTTCTAACTTTACGAAATGTGTGATCAAAGGGAATAATATAAAGAATATTATATTTCTATCCCATTACTTCCAATCGAATAAAAACGTGCAAAAGTTTATGTTCTGCGTGAGATTTGTACTCACGCCTCACTGATTCACATATCTGTCTGCACGTGCCTAACCGCTAGGTCATCATACTCATAAAAAATGTTTAAATTAAGAGCTACAATCACTTGTTGGCGACAATGATGCAAACATACGAGTATATTTCCTTGAAACTAGGGCGTAAGTCAAATTAAATGTCAAGCCTCTGGACTTTTGATCGACACAGTTAATGCACTAGACACATTCTTATCTATATAATTAATTATATTCAACAATAACAAAAATACTATTTTTTAAATATTTTATTAAATATTTATATGCATAGCAAAATAAATTAAATTTTGGCGGGATAACCACCCATAACAAACTCGCATCCATCTTTACCATTTTCGCATTTATATATTACGGGTTAATGAATTCAATTACACTAAAAAACCTTTAAGGAAATGACACTCTTACGAAGGAAAAGTGGCATTAAAAATTCCGTCCTAGCTTGGTAAGCTATCTTGATCTAATTTAAGTCTTTGAATTCCATGGAGTGGAAATGTGGGGTGTGTATTTGTGTAATGAACCCTGGAGGCGACGTGGCGGCCAGGGGTCGCAAATACGCACAATAATATATGTAAATGTTTAAGTTCTTACTAACTTTCAACATAAACAACCCCTAGCGAGATTCATACTTTTTTACAAAATATGATTTGGGACCGTATTACATAAACTTTTGTGATTTTTTATGAAATATAATTTAATAGTTTTTTTTTTGCCAGTGATGACATACGGAACTGAAACGTGGTCGCTAACAATGGGCCTCATACGAAGACCCAAAGTTATACAAAGGGCAATGGAAAGAGCTATGCTCGGAATTTCTCTGCGCGATCGAATCAGAAATGGGCGGGGTACATAAGTAGAACCGATGGCCGGTGGGGCAGTAAGGTTCTGGAGTGGCGGCCACGTACCGGAAAACGCAGCGTAGGTAGGTCCCCAACAAGATTGACCAATGTCCTTGTGAAGGCCGCGGGAAATCGTTGGATGCGGGCAGCACAACAGGTCATTGTGGAAAGCCTTAGGGGAGGCCAGAGTGGTCTAGCAGTGGACCTCTATTGGCTGAGAGGAAGAAGGTTTTATGTACTTAATTGTTGAATTAATAATTTGAAATATTATAATATAATTAAACATACGTGCTTGATCTTCTTCCTCTTTGCCTGGCCTTTTCTTTGTTATGCAGGCGCGGCTTTTCTGGTGCTGTGACGCCACTTATTCCGCTGGTATGCGTCGTCATCTGCAAGCCCCAACTGCTTCATATCCTTGCGGATATTCGTCATCCATGTAATTGGGGGCTTCCCCTCCCTCTCGTCTTTGTAGCCGTGGAAAGGCACTTCTTAACGACATGGTCATCTGGCCTTCGCTGTGTATGAACGTACCATCTCAGCCTAGACTCCGTGATTTTTTCTGCAATTGGTGCAATCTTAAAAATACCTCTTACATATTTATTGCGCACCTTGTCTTAAAGCGTAACTCCGCCCGCCCAGCGCAGCATTCCCATCTTGGCTGTGTGTAGCTTCTGTATGTGACTTTCTTTGCAGCCTACACCTCACTGCCTTAAAGGAGAGCTGGTCTAACAGCTGTTTTATAGACCTTGCCTTTTATTCGAATTGGCATTTGTTTTCGCACAGTACTACAGTACTCCTGTAAGAGTTCGCCATTTACTCCACCATAGGTTGTCCGATGAGCTACATATATTCGCTTCAATGGATCCATACGCCGAGATAACGGAACCTAAGTACTTGCATACATACTTGATAGGCTTGCGAATAAGTTCATTCAACAACAACATGACACTGACGTGCACATTGCAAAAGACTTGAAAAAAAAAAAAGTATTTTGAGGGCTGCCATAACCTTTTCCCTTAAGAAGTACCTAGTTGATATTCGTCAGCGTGTTAAAAAGGGATGGAACGAGGATTGAAAGTTCTGCTGGATTTGTTTATGATTTCCAACAAGTTTTAGTAGGTCACTGATTCAGGAAAATAAACACCCACAATGTAGTTGTTTATCACGAGGGTGATGTAGGTATATGAACAGAAATAAATTAGTTTCAGCTATTCTGTAAACATATACGATTGCCTTCCGTGAAATTTTTTTAGTTATGTTTGTGTTTAATCATCAATCAATATAGATGTGGATCAAATGTGGATTTCAGGTTTAACCCTTTAAGAACCTTTCGAATTTGTTAGTTACGAAGATAATGAGTATAAAAAAGTTGGTTTCTGCGAGGTATACGAAATATTGATCCTTGAAAAAAAAAGGTAGCAACAAAAAAGTTCTATTAGAAAAGTGAAAATTATTCATTTTCTTCTGTTAACTGTATTTTAATTTTCAGTCTTTGCATGTTGATTTGATTTGAGTTATTTTTACTCGGTGTTAGGTCATAACATTGGCCGCCAGCAGAAGTTACCACCCACCAGACAAAGCCTTGCCGCGAAGCGATTTGTCGTGTTCCGGCATTATGTCCGGTGAAGCCTTACGGAGGACGGGTCTGAGCAGTTGTGTTGCGATGTGTGCCGGGTATGATGTGCCTAATGTTGTTGTGTTGGGAGTTTGGTCGTGGAGGGTCTTCAGATCAATCTTCCTTTGGCGCAGCATCGTTGGTCGTGTTATTGGGTTTAACATTGCATCATCTCGCTCAATTGCCGTCTTCCTTCCTATTTGCTCAGTTTTTCTGAGTGAATAGGCTCTTAATAAACTAGCGCGCTTTACCATCAACGATCGCATCAGTGCTTACCATCAGGCGGAATTGCGGTCAAGCGCTAGTTTATAATTATTAAAAAAAAAAAAATGCCATTAATGTTTCGCTTATTCTGGAGGTCATTTATTTTTATTAGACTAATTAGTTACAGTTTTAAGTGCTCCATTTCAATTAATTGTTCTCTGCCTCTAAAATAAATACACACATTTGCGACACTGCATTGGTTCCACTGTTGAGTAAAATCGATTTGTACCAGTTTTAGAATTGGTGTATTTCCACACAAAACATGTCGATACAAACCATTCAAAACTTCGCGTTAATGCTAAAGTGTGTTCATTTCATTTTCATCGATATTAGTATGTGTTTGGACTTAGTCAAAACACCAGCAGGTGCTATTACCTATGCAGCGTAATTGGTTAAAATTCACTAGACTTAAATAATCGTGATTTTCAAAAATTAATTCACACTTACCTACATTTCGCCAACTATTACTATATTGTTATTCACTCATTATAATACAAGTGAAAATAGAATTTGTGTTGACATAATTAAAAAACAATATTGAGTTTTGAATATCATTGAACTTGACAGTGAGGTTGTGAATGTTATTATGTTTAGGTACCTCGAATCGTACTGAACTGCGTGCTATCTGAAAATTAGGCTGAGAATCAGTACTTTTCGAAAGTCAAAATTACATAGTGTCACCAAAACGTTTGCCCTTCATTCGTGCCGCCTACATTCACTTATATTGACGAAACAAGAAAATCAAAACGAGTTATATATTTTAATTATAGACAACATGTCTATATGAACTAGTTTTTAAAATCCTTCTTTTAATTTATAAGCAGTGAAGCTGAACCTTATCTTAACATTTAGTGCCCTGCGTGGTTACGCGGCGTATCAACAGTCACACAGTGATTATTATCGGCAAAGCAACGAAGTAACAAACTCGTAGAATAAATAATCTTTAATGTACCAAAGAATATTTGAAAATTATATAAGGGTGACCAGGTGAACACGTTACCAGAAATAGAGCATTATTTTTATAATATACTTGTTATTATAGTACACACATAAAGAATGACAAGACATGAAAATTTTTCGTTCCTCCTTCACAGAAATTTATTGGCGGAAAACAGATATAAAGTGGCTGCATCCTGTATTTAGTTCAGTCAATACAACCACTTAATTGAACCTTGATGCCTTATTATTTTTATTCTTTTTCCAAGTACAATGTTTATTTTTATTGCAGATGACATTAGCGACGTGGTGTGGACGAGGCGGGCCCCGGATGGGGCGCTCTTACAGCGCTCTGCTTGCATCGCAGCGGCTGCGCGCTGGGGGCCCTGGGGCTTGCGCCAGTGTGCGAGGTACCCGCCGGCTGCGCAGGCTATCCACCGCCACCACTCAGTTATATGATGCGCCACCCCGAGCGCAGGTGAGGTCAGGCACACAATCACATACTAAATGGGAACAGTGGGCGACGGTAACTAATGCTTCACTAACACTTTAGTAAGTAGACTGCATTTTATTCACATAACTTAAAATGACACAATGATGTGGATACCTTCTATTTGTCTCTTTTTATACAATACTAAATTGCTGAGCAATTGTCGGTGCACCAGTTTCCATGTAACATATATCCTTTAGTCGTTTTATTCTACGAATATAATTATGTTTAAACCTGATTTGTCCTTCAGTTGATTCGTATATCTGGTCATTGTGTATGGGTTTTATTTTTAAAAATTACGCTTTAATATCAGGTACCTACTTTATAATATGATAAAATAAGGTAACACAAATAACCTTATTATTCAAAATAAAAGTTTTGAAGAACACCTTCAACTAATTCAAAACATGGCTGAGTCGGAACGTTAATGTTAATGATTTAATAATTACAAGCTGTACGTATCAATACTTAAATAATGTTATCGTTATAAAGTGGAAAACATTTTATAAAATATTGAAACATGTTGCATTAGTTGATATGTGTGCATTGTAGTACTAATTTAAAAACATTCGGGCTACCTCACCGAATGCTCCTTGAACTTCAGGTGCTGATTAAGGAACCGTTTTTAAGATTAGGTTTTCGATTTTGCTCTGAAAGTTTGTTTAATAACACAGTGCTGTATGTACGAGTATCAGTACGAGGGTCGCACTGTAGTTATGAATTTAGCCCATGATTCAACAACAACCTCTTGCGTTGAAAATCCATGGTGATCAAAGATATAAATATGATCTGCTATTTTATAGATTAAATACCTACAATATCTGAGAAGTTAAATTGTATTGAACAACTTCAGCTTATCAGAATCAAGAAGTTATCTCTGCCACTCTGAAATATACATATTTTAGGGATCATGGATACACTATCAACACCGTTTCAGCTGAAAGACGTCCACAATCGCTCATACGTGTCCCCCATTCGTAAAATAGGTCTATGTCATCGAAATCTGTCAGAAAAATCTCTAAACTGCCTACTGCTTTCACACTGATGTTCTGAAATGAGATTGTGTCTTGAATTTAAATGTTTTTGAGTACGAGAATTAGCCTTCAGTAATAATAATCAGGATCAAGCGTACAACGCATACTGTGTAAGAATTATAAATTTAATAATCAAAATTGTTTATGATTTATTCATTAATGTTAAAGATGTGGGTTGTAGAGCCCAATTATTATTCCAAATCGGAGAAAAAATTACTGTACCTGCCGTGTTATTGAACAACTACCTGTAGGCTATAGGTACCAATATTTGTTCCATGAGGGAATATGACATCGATATGCAGCGCAGTTAGTAGTCCTACGATAATGTAATAATATATTAAAATATAATGCATTTATATATTATTTTTATTGAATATGAAAGAGGATCCATGACTTCCAAAAACAATACATAACGTCACTCTCCAATATACCTAAATGTTGATATTTACTCAACGTCTATCTTCATGTATTATTGAAGATGTTTGGTACTAGCCTAGGCTACGTTAACAGCCATTTTTATTTTTAGAGTGAATTTTTAAATGGGCTGTACAGCTATATGGTTTCGCATGGGTTCAACATATTTATTTTAGAGCATTATTTATGTTTATTTTAAATACCTATACTTTAAACATGCTACGTTATTAATGCTCACCATGAGACACGACAATTACAATATTATATGTTATAATCATAATACATTGTTATGTTTTTATTATTATATAAAAAGCATTTTTTTTAAATAAATTATTATTGTGATTATTAGAAAAAGGTATGATTATATTACAAATTTACGTATGCACCTAGATGGCCACGATGCGCCAAATGTTGTTGTGTCTGGATTTTGATTGTGGAGGGTCTCCAGATCAATCTTCCTCGGGCACAACATCGTTGGTCGTGTTGTTGGGTTTAACATTGCATCACCTCGCTCAAATGCCGCCTTCCTTTCTATTCACTCAGTTTTTATGAGTGGACAGGCTCTTAATAAATTATAGCGCTTTACCATCAACGATTGCATCACTGCTTACCATTAAGCGGGATTGCAGTCAAGCACTAGGTTATAAATGAAAAAAAAAATTAAATGATCTGTCACTATTTATTCATCTATGAAGACTCATCAATCATTGACTATATATATTTTATTCTAAAAGTTTTGTTTGCCGAAAAAGATTGAATGTTTTTATTAGAAAAGAAGTACAAATAAAAACGAATTTTGTAAAATAACATACATGTACATCTATATAAAATTAAAAGCGCAGAAAAAAAAAATCGTATCTAAACATCAGGAACCTGTAGGTACACCTTCAAGGTTAATTAAGTGCTAATGACAGCTAGAGGAGAATTAACTTTTATTATTTATTTCATTATGCTACCATTCTTAGAAATAGATACAATGCTAACCTGGCATATCCGGGCATTCCGGGGTGGAAAATCCTCATGGAAGTCCGCCGCACCGGTTCGGCCACCGGTGTGCATGTCCATGTCACACCTACGTTTCCGCAACTTCTGGCTGATCTCGATTTCTCGACCCAACCTTTTTTCCTGGTCTCTTACTAAGATGCTGTTCAATATCCTTCTAGAAAAGCAAGCATTGCGCTATCAAAAGCAATTTTTTTTTTTTTTGACACTGACGGTAATTGTTAATTTACACATATGTATTGACGACAGCACATCAAACTACTACAAACTCTCAGATTTCTTTATTAAATTTTCATCATTATATTTAAAGTTTTAAGGCTCAAGGTTGATTGCGATTTTTGACAGTTTTGGGTAGCTTGACCTGCTGTCGTCCGTACATACATACAGTGAATACACTTTTTTTTCTTTCTTTCTATATACTAATTTACTCACTAGTATGACAAAACAATATCAAAAGCATTTATTCCACTACAAGATACGATCGGTATAATGGGTTCTCTCATTGGTAAACATAACAAGCTTTCATACAAAATACTTTATTCATCCCCAAATTAATCCTCAAGAGATAAATTTTGTGTAAACCCTTATAGCTGACTTTCATTGTACGTATAAAACTTTTGTGTGTATGGTATACGCTTATAAAGGTATGGTTTAGGTAGTGCGTCATTTGCACTTACTATAGTGGCAGTTAGTTAAAGATTAAAGAAGGATGAAGGGATTGTATACAAACTTGGGCCCGGGTGTAATGCGATGATAATGGCGTTAACTGATAGCTTAGCGCTTGGCAGATCAAACGTTGGCTGTCATATGAGTAATCAACCAGTAAACAACTTGAGCTACGCCGACGACATGGTTTTGTTAAGCCCCTCCGTGCACGGTTTACGTACACTGCTATCAATATGTGAAAAATATGCTACAGCCCACGGGCTTAAGTATAATGTAGGTAAGACGGAAGTTATGATATTTAGACACGACAAAACGAATTGCTATAACCCAGTAATCACCTTGGGTGGTAAACAGTTAAAAATCGTAACCAGCTTTAAATATCTCGGACATGTAATACAGGATAATCTTGGGGACGATCTTGATATGGAAAGGCAGAGGAGGTCCATTGCCGCTAAAAGCAATATGTTGGCGCGTCGTTTTGCGCGGTGCAGTAAAACTGTTAAAATCACCCTATTCACGGCGTATTGTCAGTCGTTCTATACCTGCTACCTGTGGGGCAAATACACCCGGCGAACGTACCACGCTCTTCGCGTGCAGTACAATAATGCGTTCAGAGCAATACTCAATCTGCCGTGGCGGTGTAGTGCTTCTGGCATGTTCGCCGAGAATAGGGTAGATGATTTCTATGCAGTAATGAGAAAGCGAGCCGCTTCCTTTATGGACAGAATTCGTAACACGAACAATGTCGTTATCCAGGCTGTGTATGATGCATGTAAATTTAATGTAGCTGACATCTAATTAATATATAATATACTTATTACAACATATTTTAAAATTTATTCTGATTAATATCAATATAGTACCTAGTCTATTAGTAAATTATTAATTTATCTGAAATTTAATTTATTTTTATTTGACATTTTCTACCATAGATTTATTTGTTTTTTTTTTTTTTTATGATTTATTTACTTAATGCGATGTCAACTATAATTAATTATGTAATTAGAATGATTTAATGAATGTTTCTAGTATATTCTTTATTTATTTTATTTTATTTTTCTTTTGTTTGTATTTCATGTCTGCTGTGTATTTGTATTTACTATGTGAAATTATGGGTATCTTACCTGAAATAAATTATTATTATTATTATTATTTTATTATTAATCCCCTGCAAATCTACACTGAAAATGTTGCATGTTTTGGCGATCTAATTAGAGGTTTAGTTAAAATCAAAATCAAAGCATTTATTTCAAATAAACCAGTTACAGACACTTTTTAATTATCAGAAGGTCGGTCAGTCAGTAAGATGAAGCTAGTCGCCCATTCCAAAGAGTACCTATGGAGAAGAACGAGCAAGAAACTCCTTGGACAGTGGACACTCATTTCAATTATCAAGCTATTGATACAAAGATTTGATTACATCATTCATGTTGAAATCAACCGTGTGAGAACGATGCAGAAATATACATATTGTACGCTGAGTGCGTCCATTATGGAAAACACAAAAAAAAACAACAATTCAGAAATTAAAGTACGCCGTGGCAGTTAAGAGATGATCAGTTCCCTCTGACGGCGTCCGTTCACGAACATGACGTATGCATGAGCATCATTCAGCTCAACCATATTGAAGGGAACCTAATGACCCAACACACACACCACCACCAGCGAGACATATGAGTGAGAATGACATACTCTCAACAGCCAGAGCACAATCAAGTCAATAAAAAAGACTAACCCAACAAATAGATGCTTTACAGCAAGCACATTGTGCTCACACGTATCCATGCAATTATACAATACTAAGAAATTGAATCTACACAATGCAAAGATAGTTTTGTTCAAGGTTCAGCAGCTCCAACAGTGTTCCCGAATACTAAGTTTAGCTCCTGTGTAGCTGTACCAGTGCCGAACACCCATGTCAGCGATGCAATTTCGTAACGTACAATATGCTTGGCTACATAGTGTGTAATACTGGCGTTGAGTAAAAAATTATAAACAATTACAAATTAAAACTACAAGAGGAAAAATCAAAGAACATTCAGAGTATAGAAATTGGATGCTGCTCAAGCCCAAGCCTTTGTGTCCTCAATATAATCCTTAACATTATAAAATGCTTTCTGACACAACTTACACACAATTTAATGAATGATTTGAATTTATTCAGGCTCAGATCTTGAACCACCTCTGGAAGTCTATTGTAAAAATGAATACATTGGCATCTGAAAGAGCCACCTATTTTCTTGAGCCTTGTACAATAAATTTGTGCCTGTTCCTAGTATTTATATTATGTGCATCACTGTATTTTTTAAACAATTTTATATTTTTATAAGCATACAAAAATTTTTCATAAATATATTAAGACGGTACGGTCAGTACATTAATCTCTTTAAATATTTCTCTGAGAGAGTGTCTCGGACTTAATTTATAAATTGCTCGAACAGCTCGTTTCTGCAATGCAAATACAGTATGTTACAAAAACCCTGTCCGACCCGTGAAGGTGTTGTTAGGTATCGTTAGCTGATTCTACTAATGCGTACATAACCTGGCTAAACTAAAAAAAAAAAAATACCCCCTTAAAAATAAATAACTTAAATAAAATAAATAGGTAATTTCATGGCAACACAGGCACAGGTCATGACCTCAGTTGACCTCATGCATGTAGGTATTGGTAGTCTAACCACGTTTATCGACTCTAGAAAGAAACAATGATACCTACTTAGGCAGCTCGTGAAAAGAACTTTTTTTAAGTAGGAAGGTCGTCTGACCCTCCGAATGTATCTTCGAATTTCATTCGATGAGCACAATGGCTGTGGCGGAGATGTTGTTCCATATTTCGTTCACTAAGAACGATACCGGCCTGGCACCGTCCCACGAGATTAGCACGGTGTTTCACAACGTTAGTCCACTCCTACCAATCAACTGCTCGCCGAACTGATAGTGGAGGTACTCACGTACAGGTCGGCAAAAATATGGTGGGGCACCGTCATGCTGGAACCACATTGACCAAGAAGTAGTCACATCCGAATCGTTCAACACCTGATCACAACACAACACAATTGCAGTTTTACTAGGTACCTTCCATCAGCAGGTTACATTACGTTAGAAAACTATATGATCACACAATAAACGATACGTCTATACGGACGCAATGTCTACGCGAAACTAATAAATTTAAAATAAAAATGATTTTTATTTCATAAAAATAGGTACTCTAACTGCACGGCGGTGCCCTTTGACTAGAGGTGTGAAAGTATTCAAAATATTTCTCGTATCGATTTTTGGTATCAATTTTGTATTTCAGAATTTCACGCATCGATTCAACATCGCATGGCATTCTTTAGATTTTAGAACTTTCACATAACTTAAATCAGGTGAACTTAAATGCTTTACATTGTTTATAATATTCTCCTAAAATCGTATTTCATAAGACCTTTCTAGTTCCTATTTACTAATAATAGGTACTTGTGTTACAATATTGTTATGAATAATTAATCTATAATCAAAAAAAGTACTTTTACCATTAGGTAATCTGCGTTTTTACAACAAATCATTCGAGCAGGTAAAGTTTCGAATAGTAGCGACAAAAACAAAACGTTATTACGCAAAAACTAGTACAGCTCTAATTATTCCTTTGCGCGTCGGCGGCTAGACACACTGACGCCGCCGACAGTTATAAGGTCTAAAATGGTGTTTACACTTTTTTAAATTTCCCGAATTTTGGGGAAGTTACAGTAAATTCGCTGGTAAAAAAGATTATTTCAAAATTCATTAGTATTGTTACTATGATGATTATGCAAAATTTTATATTTTATTTGGTCATTTGTTTACCTAACCCTTATTATCCTTGTGGGTCGGACAGGGTTTTCGTAACATACTGGTATGTTACAAAAACCCTGTCCGACCCGTGAAGGTGTTGTTAGGTATCGTTAGCTGATTCTACTAATGCGTACATAACCTGGCTAAACTAAAAAAAAAATACCCCCTTAAAAATAAATAACTTAAATAAAATAAATAGGTAATTTCATGGCAACACAGGCACAGGTCATGACCTCAGTTGACCTCATGCATGTAGGTATTGGTAGTCTAACCACGTTTATCGACTCTAGAAAGAAACAATGATACCTACTTAGGCAGCTCGTGAAAAGAACTTTTTTTTAAGTAGGAAGGTCGTCTGACCCTCCGAATGTATCTTCGAATTTCATTCGATGAGCACAATGGCTGTGGCGGAGATGTTGTTCCATATTTCGTTCACTAAGAACGATACCGGCCTGGCACCGTCCCACGAGATTAGCACGGTGTTTCACAACGTTAGTCCACTCCTACCAATCCACTGCTCGCCGAACTGATAGTGGAGATACTCACGTACAGGTCGGCAAAAATATGGTGGGGCACCGTCATGCTGGAACCACATTGACCAAGAAGTAGTCACATCCGAATCGTTCAACACCTGATCACAACACAACACAATTGCAGTTTTACTAGGTACCTTCCATCAGCAGGTTACATTACGTTAGAAAACTATATGATCACACAATAAACGATACGTCTACACGGACGCGATGTCTACGCGAAACTAATAAATTTAAAATAAAAATGATTTTTGTTTCATAAAAATAGGTACTCTAACTGCACGGCGGTGCCCTTTGACTAGAGGTGTGAAAGTATTCAAAATATTTCTCGTATCGATTTTTGGTATCAATTTTGTATTTCAGAATTTCACGCATCGATTCAACATCGCATGGCATTCTTTAGATTTTAGAACTTTCACATAACTTAAATCAGGTGAACTTAAATGCTTTACATTGTTTATAATATTCTCCTAAAATCGTATTTCATAAGACCTTTCTAGTTCCTATTTACTAATAATAGGTACTTGTGTTACAATATTGTTATGAATAATTAATCTATAATCAAAAAAAGTACTTTTACCATTAGGTAATCTGCGTTTTTACAACAAATCATTCGAGCAGGTATACGTTTCGAATAGTAGCGACAAAAACAAAACGTTATTACGCAAAAACTAGTACAGCTCTAATTATTCCTTTGCGCGTCGGCGGCTAGACACACTGACGCCGCCGACAGTTATAAGGTCTAAAATGGTGTTTACACTTTTTTAAATTTCCCGAATTTTGGGGAAGTTACAGTAAATTCGCTGGTAAAAAAGATTATTTCAAAATTCATTAGTATTGTTACTATGATGATTATGCAAAATTTTATATTTTATTTGGTCATTTGTTTACCTAACCCTTATTATCCTTGTGGGTCGGACAGGGTTTTCGTAACATACTGTATACCTACGGTCGAATTGAGTAATCTCCTCCTTTTTGAAGTCTGTTAAAAATGGGCTGAATTTTTGTGTATTAGGATAAAAAAAATATGATCAACTAGCTACAATGGGGCCCAGAAGTTTCCATCTCCTTTAGTAGATGCATTTTTATTTACAATTTTGGTATTAATGACCAAGACCAGAACGTATTATTTCAATATATAATATAAAATATATATTATATAAAGTTGCTCCATTAGATATATTAACGGGGTAAAGTCAAGATCTATATCGAGTGACTTATTATATTTTTTATTTTAAATGCATTTTTATGACATAATATCAGTTTTATTTATCTTAGTGAATGTCATGAGATTAGCGTCAAAAATGGAAAAATTAAAAAATTATTATTTGTCAAACTACTGTCTACATTATGTTTTACTAGCTGTTGCCCGCGACTCTGTCCGCGTCGACTTCAGTTGCTCAGTTGATATAAAGTAAGCGCCTGTTAAAATAATGGGAGCAATATGTACGCCCGCGTTTACTCCCGTTTTCGCAACATTTTTAGTTACTGCTCTGCTCCTATTGATCATAGCGGGATGATATATAGCCTATGTCCTTTCTCAGGCTCTAGACTATCTGTGTACCAAATTTCATTACAATCGGTTCAGTAATTTTGGCGTGAAAGCCGGACAGACAGACAGAAAGACAGAGATATTTTAGCATTTATAATAATATTGGTATGGATTATAGGTGATTCACTTTGACTTTCAGTGTCGATTTATTTCTCGTTATTAAAATGAAATATATTTTTAATATTACTATTTACTTAAATTTACAAATAGAATCATTTAATAAAATTATTTTTACTGAAATGTACGCCTTTTTAGTCAAAAGTTTTTTTAGGAATGATGGATGATTTCTTTCTGCTGAAAGAGATTAGCTTGAAGAGAAAATCGTCAAGGAAAATTTGATATCGTTTACCTATATAAAATGTTATTTTTATTGTATCCTGCAAAGGTGGTCTTTAATAATCCTATTAATAAAACACTTCCGTTAATAAGGCGTCGATTGTTACGTCATATTGAATATTCAATATTTAGGTATAGAAATTCTACTCGTGACTTTGCATTCCTAATCTCGTTAAGTAAAATAACAGTTTCCTGCAGAAAATCATGACTATTGCCAATATTGCCGACGTAAAACCGTGGAACGTTTCCTCTATTAGCCTGGCTATAAAATCTAATAAACTGGGTACAACTAAGCATCGAAGCGTTTAGTTAGGTGGGGTTAGAAGTAATTTCATGATCAGGATTGAAGGTTTTCGAACATATACATACATATGTACCGAATCAGATATTTTAGAGACAAATAACAGAAGATAATTTATCTTTGTCTTTCTGTTGTTACAATTTTTGGCTAGTTGATTTGCTTACCTGTTATGTTCAGTATACAAAATTCTAGAATTTTTTAAATACATTAAAAAATTCTAGAGGTTTGTATGGGTTATACATATGTAATGTCAATCCACTTAGGATTCGTGGTGAAAGGAATATAAAAAAGAAAAAATATAAAAGTATCCTTTTTGACCATGGCTATAAGCTACCACCGTACAAAATTTCATTTAGTTCGTTCCATTCGTTTCGGATATCAGCCCGTACAGACAGGCAGGCAGAGAAACAAATAATTTAAAAAAAAAAACAAAATCACTTCTATTTCAATTCCTACATCACCCTGACTCGGTTCTGCGAAGGGCTATACTCGTAAATCCATAACTTTATTGTTATTGTGTATGTTTATTTTGGCTGCATTCGAACATGTATTAACCAATCCATAAACATTCGAGGCATTCTAATCTCCTGCCGATATTGTCGAAGAATATGAAGTTCTAGACACGACGAAGTTAGTATCAAGGATAATACTCGTAATAAATTTTCTTCTCAAGCAATTAAAGAAAGTCGTACATTCCTGTCAGTTCCTTAGAACTTGGCACCCATTTAGATCTCAATTCTTTTATTGGCAATCCTATCAGTTTCGCACGTTATTTGTATGACGCACAAGTACGTAGTTGTTCGAGGTCTGGCAGTTTGTGCATGTGACTTTAAATGATTGTAAATGCACCCCACGATACTGAAGAAGAATCTTTATTATCCTTATATATCCATAAGGATAATAAAGATTAGGTAAACACATGACCAAATAAAATATGAAATTTTACATAATCATCATAGTAAATCTACTAATGAATTTTGAAATAATCCTTTTGAAATTCCCTGATTACTCTTAAACTTTCGCTGAAATAAATTAAAGCTCCTCAAATTATGCAACAGAAGTAGAAAGTATATTGTCTCCAACTTTAAAGCGGATATTGTGATTGGGTGTGATGTCGGTGATTGAGTTTTTATAACGAATTCCATCGATTCCAAACCAATACACATTCAATTTTAAATGTAAACAAACCTCAAAAGCTGAAGGCACGTGTTGTGGGCGTGGATTTTAGCGTCAGCTCTCATGGCCAGCTCTTTATTGCTTTTTCCCGTTTTATTCAGCCAATCAACCTATTTCTTTTTTTAATAAAAACGTTACCCAATACTACGAATTTCTCCTGTGACATGGGTGCGTTAACAAACATATAATCTCATATATACAAACACCCAGACCCGGAACAAATAATTGCAGGTCATACAAATATTTGTTCCGTGCGGGAATTGAATCCGTAACACGCAATCCATGTTCGGAATCAGTTTACTTTGAATTTGTCCTTACAGAAGCATTATAAGCTATAACAGTCTACAGAATTTTAATTGACGGAATAATAAATACCACGCGGACGAATCACCACGACGGCATCAGCTAGTTTGTTTATAAACTAGCCAAGAATAATTTTTTTTTTTTTTTTTTTAATAATTATAAACTAGCGCTTGACCGCAATCCCGCCTGATGGTAAGCAGTGATGCGATCGTTGATGGTAAAGCGTGCTAGTTTATTAAGAGCCTATTCACTCAGAAAAACCGAGCGAATACGAAGGAAGACGGCAGTTGAGCGAGGTGATGCAATGTTAAACCCAACAACACGACCAACGATGCTGCGCCAAAGGGAGATTGATGTGAAGACCCTCCACGACCAAACTCCCAACACAACAACATTAGGCGCATCGTACTCGGCACACATCGCAACACAACTGCTCAGACCCGTCCTCCGTACGGCTTCACCAGATTAACAAGAAGGAATCATTCGATAAAACTGGCATTTAACCTAGTCTTATATTTTTACTCATTGTTTTACAAATTTATTTGAAATTGCCGACGTAAAACCGTGGAACGTTCCCTCTACTCGTATTAGCCTGGCTTTAAAATCTAATAAACTGGGTACAACTAAGCATCGAAGCGTTTAGTTAGGTGGAGAAGTAATTTCATGAACAGGATTGAACGTTTTCGAACATATACATACATATGTACCGAAATCAGATATTTTAATAATAATAATAATAACTGCATTCGTCGGTACAAGCGAAGAGTGGCAACACTGTTGACAAGACGTCAACAAAACTTCTCCCAATAATTTATTACAGATTTAATTTATATTATTGTGTTTTTAATGTGCAATTACCAATTTCATACGCAAAACTTAATTTTTAGTTGTAAAAACAGTGATATCTTGTGATTTAAGTGTATAAAAAAAACGGTAAAAGTAATTTCAAACTTTGAACAAGTTTCGCTGTCAAAGTCAAATTGTAACGAATATTGTAATCGAAAAAGTGCATTGTCATCGCAAATTCCTGTGAGTATTTTAACTTTTTTCGACCTACATTTGCTGAAATTTACAGTAACAAGGAATCGCCTTAATTGTTTGGGTTCCTTACACAAAGTACTTGTCCTACCATCACCTATATCCCTAAGTTCTTGCTTTTTTTTTCTTTGTTTTGAAAAATATTGTCAGGAATGGATAGAATAATGACCAGGAGGGCTACTGCACGCTTGGAGGAATCTAAGCTACAGTTAGCATTAACGGAACTTCAGAAATATAAGGGTTTGTGTGAGGAACTGAAACGGGAACAGGATGACAATGAGAGGGAAGTACTTAATATTTTAAACAATAACACGAAGCTCAAGAGTGAGATGGCTGAAATGCATAATCAGCTAATTACCATTAGTGAGGAACGGGATAAGCTTCAACGTACTGTAGACAGCTTTGACCAGTGTAGCAATGAGTTTGATATCACAGTCAAATGCAACACTGAGCTAAAATCTAGGCTAAGCGAAGCCCACGACACCATCGACAGGCTGGAGAGTGCTAGCCGGAGACTCCAGACAGCGCAGACTCATGCTCTGTTTGATGAACTGGTTGGTACCACTCCGTTGCATTCTGCCAACTCAATCTTGGGCAACACAAACAGTAATAATAACATTGAGACAATTGATCTTACTTGTGATAATAGTATAAGATCAAACCCTGAAGTTAAATTTGTAAATAGTAGTAAAAATAAGTTAAAAAAATACATTAAAATAAATAAAATGATTAGAAAAACCCAGAAATTAATTAAAAATCACAAAAATACTTTTTCAAAAAGCTTCAATGCAATAAAAAGTTCTCAAAAATTAAAAGAAACAATTAGTGGGCATAGTATAAAGTTAGAAAGCATTAAAAATAATTATGAGGCTGAAATTCAACAATTACAGTCAGAGACTCTCCGCTTACAGGATTCCTTGAATAGTGTTATATCTAAATATGAGATTTCTCAAAAGGAAATAGGAGAGTATATTCTGGCAATGAACAGTCTGGTGGAACAGTGTAGTGAGAATGAGAGAATGTTTAACTCCTTAACAAACAATCTTACACCTGATTGTAATCATGATCCATCAGGCTGTTCACGGTCAGCTGTCTCAAATGAGTCTCCTCCATCAGTGACTCATACTGTGGAGTTGTTTGACAGTCTCAGCAGTACTTCCCTCGCCACACCAAACACAGAAGAATTAATAATAACAAATAAAATGTTAAACAATAAAAACAAAATATTGATGTACTGCGATGAAATGGGTAAAAATATGGGTCATACACTACAACACCATTTAAATGACCAAGTAGTCAATTATTGTATGCCTGAAGCATCTTATAGTCAAATTATAGATAAAGTTATAAGTGGTAATTACGGTCCATCCACAAATATTGTTATTTTGATTGGGAGAAGGGGAAATGCAAATAGTGTAAAGATAAAGAAATATTTTGAAAATCTGGCCTCATTAAATGTAAACAAAATAGTTTTGTTTGCCTTTCCTTATGGCAATGGCCTGTCACAGACCGAAAACAGAATTAGATATAGATGTAATATGACATTACAAACTATGACATTGTATAATGAAAAATTTGAATTTATTGACTCTAAAGCACTCATTAGTCAAAATTATTTTACGACCAAAGATAACTATTATCTTTGTAATTTTTTAAAAAGACAGGTAGCAGAATCGCTATCATACTATATATATAAGTCAGCCAAGTGTTTGGCTAACTATTCTGCTTCTATTGAGCAGTTAAGTAATACACTTAGTGGTAATGAGCAGAGCTTGGAATTTGTTCCAAGTTATTTAAATTACAATTTGAGACAATAGAGTCAACCTCTAGCACTATTTTGAATAATGAATTAGACATGTACCCATTATCAAGGGACATTGAGACAATAGAGTTGAACTCTAGCAGAGATGTGAACCTAGAAACATTAATATCACACCCAATAAATTTTAATTTTCAAAATATAATCAATAATAATAACCTTAAAATTGTTCATCAAAATATACAGGGTGTGATAAATAAACAATTAGAATTGGAGTTGTTCATGAACTGTAGTTATATTGATATTGTTTGTCTTACTGAACATTGGTTAAAAGCCCATCAGTTCATGTTCAGCTTTAATAACCATCAGATTGGTAGCTCATTCAGCAGAGTGAATATGATAAGGGGTGGCTCCCTAATAATTGTTCGCAACAATATCAAATTTAAAGAACGGGCTGATATTGTAAGCCTCTCTGTTGAGCGAGTTATTGAAATTGCTTGCATCGAGCTCGAGCGGTTCATTGTAATAAGTGTCTACAGGCCCCCATGTGCTTCCTATGATATTTTTGGAAAATATATGGAGGAAGTTTTATTAAAGACTTGTCACAGTAACAAAACAGTTGTTGTCTGTGGAGACTTCAACATTAATATTCTAGAGAAATCAGCTACAGTGAATGAATTTATCTCATTATTCAAGTCCTATAATTTGTACGCAAGATTCTTTGAGCCGACTAGAATAACTGCCACAAGTGCCACCTGTTTAGACAACATCTTTACTAACCTAAGACCTTCTGACCATTTAATTATAAATGAGTTAGACTCTGATCACTGTGGCCAGTTAGTTACTTTTCCTCAGAAGAGTGAAGTCAGAGCTCAAAGAAAACTTGTGAGTTTTGTTCCTGTAAATGAAAATCGTTTAGGACAATTTAAAAATAATTTAATTGAAAAGCTACCGGGCTTGCCTCATCACACCAACCCGGATCATGCATATAGTATACTATTTAACTTGATTAATTGTGAATTTATGAAAGTTTTCACAAAAAAAACATTGCCTGTTAGCGACCGCATTATATTTAGTGACTGGGCAACCCCAGGTATTTATAAAAGCAGGGAAAAAATGTATGAATTGTATCAGGAAAAAACATATAACCATGATGTAGCTTTTCAAGAATTCGTTAAAAAATATTCAAAAACTTTTAAGAGAGCCTGTTCCTCAGCAAAAGCCATACACATTAAAAATAAAATAAAATCTTCTAGAAATAAAATCAAAACAACTTTGCAAATTATAAATTCTGAAACTGGAAGAACCAAAGTACAAAATCGCGATTTCCATCTTAAAATTAACGATGAAGATATAAAGGCGGACTTGGAGGTAGCAACTGAGTTTGAGAATTTTTTTACTAGTATTCCAATAATAACAACAAAAACTTTGTCTTCTTCCTCCACTTCTGCCTACGCCATACTAAAAGAATGTGTTCCGGAATGTGACAAGCACTTTGAATTTGCGTTTGCGACTGCTAAAGACATTATAGAATCTTTTAAGGATCTTGATGTAAAAAAAACTGCCGATCATTGGGGTTTGTCAGTATATACTGTAGCTTCAATAATAGATGTTATCGCACCTTTCTTAGCAATTGTTTTTAATTCTTGTGTCACATCTGGTATATTTCCTGATTTGATGAAACTTAGCAAAGTAATTCCACTGTTCAAATCTGGTAGTACAACTGATCCCACGAATTTTCGGCCAATTTCTATATTACCAACTTTGAGCAAAATTTTTGAAAAATTAATTTTGAAACAGTTGTTGAGACATTTCAACTTATATAATTTATTACACGTGAAACAATTTGGTTTTACAAAGGGTCGTTCAACTACCGATGCGGGCGTGGCGTTGCTAAAGAACATATTTGGGGCCTGGGAGGAATCGCAAGATGCTCTTGGTATTTTTTGTGATTTGTCCAAGGCCTTTGATTGCGTACATCATGATACTCTTATTAGGAAACTGTACCATTATGGTTTAAGGGACAGAGCTCTCGACCTTCTGACTTCTTATCTGAATAATCGAATTCAGAGGGTTGATGTTAATGGCAACAAATCTGCAGGATCTGAGGTCACCATGGGCGTTCCGCAGGGCTCAATTCTAGGTCCTTTCTTGTTTTTAATTTATATTAATGACTTACCTCATCACGTGAGGGATAATCACAACATAGTATTGTTCGCGGATGACACTTCTCTTATTTTTAAAGTCAAGCGTCAGCTAGCAAATTTTGACGAAGTTAACAATGCACTTTCGAAAGTTGTCCATTGGTTTAATGTAAATAACCTTCTTTTGAATGAAAAAAAAACTAAATTCATTAAATTTTCTACGCCAAATGTCAGGCAGTTAAGTACCAATGTTCAACTGAATGGAGTAGAGTTGATCCCTGTCGAGTCGACAGTTTTTCTTGGATTGACTATTGACTCCAAGTTACAATGGGGTCCTCACATTGAGAAGCTGTCGGGTAGACTCAGTTCTGCCGCTTATGCTGTTAAGAAAATTAGACAGATAACTGATGTGAATACAGCCAGAATTGTTTATTTTAGTTATTTTCATAGTCTTATGACTTATGGGATTCTTCTCTGGGGAACTTGTGCGGACATCAATACCATCTTTGTTTTACAGAAAAGGGCTGTTCGAGCCATCTACAACCTTGGTCCTAGAGATTCTCTTAGAGAAAAATTCAGAGAGGTGAACATTCTGACTGTAGCTTCGCAATATATATTTGAAAATCTTATGTATGTACATAAAAATATATCTAATTTTAAGAAAATAAGCGATGTTCATAATATAAATACCAGGAACAAACACAATCTTGCTGTACATCACACTCGTCTCCACAGAGTAGGTAACTCGTTCATGGGTCAATGTATACACTTTTACAACAAGCTTCCCATGGACATTCGAAACTTACCCATTAAACGATATAAAACCTATATAAAGGCCAAACTTTGCAAAAAGGGGTATTATAAAATCTCAGATTATTTAGAGGATAGAGAGGCTTGGGACTGAGCTGCTCGCTCTGTTAAGCATTGTTATTAAGCAATATGCGTAATTATAACGTAAATTATTGTAAACATTTTCATTTTTAATGTCTGGACTTTAAAAAAGACGATGATCCCTGAGTTTGTTTCGGCTATTTCTTCTCAGAGGTAGTCAGTTAGGAAATGCCGGCTTCATCTAGTTTAAAAAAAAGAAGAAAAAAAAAACATATGACGTGTAAAAGTGATCGGTGATCCTACTTGCTTAATAAACGATTTCATTTCATTTCATTTCATTTCATTTCAGTGGAGCGGTATTCTCAGAATCGCAATTTCCAAAGCGATGAAAGGCGGGTCTATAGAGCTTGGGAGCGATCAGACCAAGGTGTTGCTGACACGTGCTTACCAGATGATGATGCCACGTATTCATTCTGGCGCAATATCTGGTCGGTGCCTGTCAGTCACACCGAAGGTGATTGGACTCGGGTTGTTGAGCGAGCCTGCGATCCAGTACCATAAATGGGGACCATTACCATCTGCCCCCAAGATGTAGCTCGTGCAGTCCGTCCGTTGCCTAATTGGAAGTCTCCAGGGCCGGATGGGCTGCACAGCTTTTGGATTAAATGGTTCTCCAGGTCGCACGCTCGCTTGGCATCTCAATTCCAGACCGCCTTAGAGTCTGGTTCGCTACCCCAGTTTCTAACAACAGGAGTAACCCACCTGCTCCATAAATCAGGTAGCACCGCGGAACCGAAAAATTATAGGCCGATCACGTGTTTACCGACGGTCTATAAAGTTCTTACATACATTTTGAAATCTAAAATTAACACGCATATTGACAGCAACTCCATCATGTCTGCCTCTCAAAATGGATGTAAGAGCGGGTCCCGCGGTACTAAGGAGCTACTCCTCATTGATGTGGCCATTAGCCAACAAGTTCGTCATTCCCGAAAGAATCTATCGACATGTTGGATAGATTATAAGAAGGCCTATGACTCGGTGCCACATACATGGCTCATGCGGGTGCTGGAGTTGTATAAAGTAAATGCAACTCTACGCACCTTCCTGATGACGTGTATGAGGACATGGAGGACAGTCCTTCGCTATCCAGGATGTCGAAATATTCAGAGGAATAGCGAACCGATAAGGATCGAGCGAGGAATATTTCAGGGCGATAGTTTGAGTCCACTTTGGTTTTGCTTAGCATTGAATCCTCTAAGTACACTATTGGAGGATTCAGGTTTAGGCTATAGGTTGAGGAGAGGTGGTCAGGTTATATCGCACCTTCTGTACATGGATGACCTGAAACTTTTTGCTCACACCAATTCACAACTGAGGGAGCTACTGAAAATTACTGAAACTTTCAGTAGCTCCATCAGGATGGAATTTGGTGTAGACAAATGTGCGGTCATGCATGTACAGCGAGGAGAGATTATGGAATCCGTCGGAACCCAACTCACTGGTTCCATAAACCTTAGAGCCCTCTCCGCATCCGAAACCTATAAGTATTTGGGTATGTCGGAAGCGTTGGGTATCAATGATACTGACATGAAGCAATCGTTGAAGGAGCGCTTCTTTGGCCGCCTGAAAAAAGTACTTAACAGTTTTCTATCAGGCGGAAACAAGGTGCGCGCTTTCAACGGTTGGGTCATGCCGGTTTTGATGTACTCTTTTGGCATACTCAAATGGACTCAAACCGAACTCGACGCCCTGGATAGGAGAGTCCGTACACTGCTGACTGCAAATCGATTGCATCACCCACGGTCATCGGTTATGAGGCTGTATATCCCGCGAAAAAGTGGAGGTCGTGGTTTTTTAAACGCTAAGACCCTCCACAATCGCGAGGTATGCAGTCTCAGGGAATATTTCCTAGAAACCGACGTGGGGATGCATCGAGATGTGGTCGCGGTTGACAAGGGCCTCACTCCGCTCTCCTTGGCTAAAGAGAACTGGCGCAAACCAGTAGTGCTTGACACCAATGATCGCATGGAGGTATGGAAGAACAAGGAGCTTCACGGACGCTTTTTCAGAGCCCTACACGGGCCTGATGTAGATTTACAAGCGTCCGTGGCCTGGCTACGATTCGGTGACCTTTTTGGGGAAACCGAAGGTTTTGTATGTGCAATTATGGACGAAGTTATGATGACGAACAATTACCGGAGATTTATTGTGAAAGACGGCACAGTTGACATCTGTCGGGCATGTCACCGGCCGGGGGAATCAATAAGGCATATTATCTCCGGGTGTTCTCGTCTAGCTAACGGAGAGTACTTGCATAGACACAACCTTGTAGCCAGGATAATTCATCAGCAACTTGCTCTCAAGTACAACCTTGTGGAATCGGAGGTGCCGTACTACAGGTATGTGCCCGACCCAGTTCTCGAAAATGGTCATATCACATTGTACTGGGATCGATCCATCATCACTGACAGGACTATTGTTGCCAATAAGCCTGATATAGTGATGGTGGATCGATCAGAGCGGCGTGCAATGATTGTTGACATAACCATCCCGCATGATGAGAACCTCGTGAAAGCCGAGAAAGATAAACAAATCAAGTATCTTGACTTGGCTCACGAGGTTGTCGACATGTGGGAGGTGGATTCAGTAATCATTGTGCCGATAGTCGTGACAGCCAATGGCTTAATAGCCAAGAGCCTCGACCAACACCTCAAGAGGCTCTCGTTAGACAGCTGGATCAAAGGCTTGATCCAGAAAGCTGTACTTCTGGACACGGCTCGCATTGTCAGGAAGTTCCTCTCTCTGGAGCCCTGACCGCCGGTAGCTTGGACCCTGTTCCCGATGCCGGTGGGTTACTATTTTTTATATTTTTAAATGTTTTTTTATATCTTTTTTATGTAGAAATATTTAAAAATATAATTTATAAGTGTATTATAATGAAATAAAGGAAATAATAATAATAATAATTTATTTCAGACGTAGTCCATATAATGTTAGTCATACAAAAATTGAAATACAAATAAAACCTTATAAATCTATTGTTAGTACACAAAACAGAAATACAACACAATCAAATGGAACCGCACAGAAGCTCCTAGTTATGCCAAGCCCAGGACGCGACTACCCGTAGTGTGTGGTCGCATCCAGTGCCGCCACATCGGCGAGTCCCAGCGGTCCACGAAAACATTCAGAAGACTGTTCGGGCTGGCCCGCATTCGCTTCAAGAGAGATGCACAGCGCTTTCGCATGATGGCATGGAAACCATCCACTCTTTTTTCAGCAAACATTGCTGAAGCGCTGCAGCAGCGCCGTAGTCCGAACAGTATTCTGAACGCCTTATTATATTGGACTCGCAGAGCGGTGCATGTACGCTGCGTGTACTTAGTCCACAGGCTGCAAGTGTAAAAGGACTGGCAGAAGGCCTTAAATAACGTCACCTTGACTTGCTCGGTACACCGTGCAAACCTGCGGGCCAGCATGTTACAGCGCACAGACAGCGCCCTGCGTTCCCTCTCCAAATCACAGTCATCACTCAGATCCTCAGAGACCCAGTGACCCAGATATTTGAACCTCACTCTGTTTAAGGTGGCACCGCAAAGATACAGAGGAGGCACACTAGCGAATGATTTGTTACCAGCCTTAAACACCATCACTTCACTCTTCTTTACATTATATCTGAGTCCATGGTCTCGTGCATATCTTTCACAAACTTCTAGCAGTTTACGCATGGCACTAATCGACGGGCTCAGCAGCACCATGTCATCCGCGTAGCTTATATTATTGACGCACTGTCCATCTATATGGCACCCTATGCCTGCTCTGCTGAGCTCGCCGATCAGCTCATTCATGTACAAGTTAAAGACACGAGGAGAGGTTAACCCCCCTTGCCTCACCCCGCACTCCAACCCATACATGTCCGAGTGTGTGCCTGCCCATCGCACAGTATTCCTTTGGCTCGAGTACCAATATCTCAAAATAGCGATAACATTACCTGACACGTCCGTTTCATTTTTCAATTTGTGCCACAACACGTCATATGACACCAAATCAAATGCCCTGGATAAGTCCAGGTAACAGGCATAGACCGGCGTACTCCTGTCTGTATAATACTGTACAGTCTGCTTGAGGCACAGAATGGCACTTTCAGTCGAGAGACCAGGTCTGAAACCAAATTGAGCATCATGAAGCTTTATGTGCCTATCCATGTGTTTGTCAAGCAGACTGTCCAGCACTTTTGCTATTACAGTAGCCAGCGAGATTGGTCTATAGTTAGCCAGGTCTGAGACATCCCCCGTTTTGTTTTTTATAACCGGAACAACCACGGTCCGCATAAGTTCGTCCGGTAGGTAACAATGACTCACACATAAGTTGAAAAACATAGCAAGCACTCGAGACAAATGGAAACCAGCATGCTTCAGATGCTCAATGCTAAGACCATCGTGACCAGGGGACCTACCTCGCACCATTTTACAAATTACGGAGGCAACTTCCTTGGCACTAAATCGAACATTAACGTCCCCTGCCACGATTTCAGCACCTCGCATCAGGTCAAAAGACCCCACAGTAGGAGGTTCCACCTTGAAATGACTCCGAAACAGGTTAGCTATATCACGAGGCTCATGCACGCCCGCAACGCTCACAGGTAGACTCGATTTTGGGTTCAATTTATTTGTCTTTTTCCAGAATTTACCAAATTGTTTATCTGAATGATGCTGTGCAATTATATCTAACTTGATTTGTTTCTCATTATCTTGACAAAATTTTACCCGCGATTTAAAAATTCTCCTCGTTTGGCACATGCTATCATAGACAGGTCCACTTCTTTGTTTCCCATTCAATAACCAGTGCTGATAACATAATCGAGCCTCTCTGTGAGCAGCGCTAACGTGCCTGTTCCACCCCGGTATATATTTGTGTTTCTTGGACACAGGACCAGCATAACTGTCTACCGCCGCCTTACTAATTATTTGTACAATATCGTTATACATTTCCTTCAAAATACGCTTGTGATCCTTACTATAACAACAGTGATCGGCGCAGTACATAAACTCGACAGGAAAATTAATCTTTCTCAGTTGCGAGTGACAACTTTCATAATACTTTCCGGTCTGTTCACTGTTTCTTTCTCCCCAGATCACTTTATTAAAAACGTTATCAGTCGCAACAAATTTTGGCCTAATTAATTTTAAATCACACTCAACCAACAAGGGACAATGATCAGACCAGTAAGCATCATATAATACGGACACTTTACGTATTGAGCGTCTCGCCGCACTGGTCGTCACACAGTGATCGAGCCATCGCAGACAGCCGTGTGCCTCACTCACAAATGTATATGTGTCTATAGGTAGCAAGTCCATATCTACGCACGACCATGATCGCTCGTTACAAAAGTTTATTAGTTCACTTGAAAACAACTCACCTGGGTGTGCATTAAAGTCTCCCAGTATAAAAACAGACTCCACGGCATTATTTTCAATCAACGCATTAACTTCACTAAGGCAATCAGTGAATTCAATTAAATTATCGGCACCCGCGGTTGGCATGTACACTGATACTACCATAATCGATCTATCACTGAGCACTATTTTAATGGCCGCAATACGCACATTGTCACACGGTATCACTGTAACACACGGGAACGTAGACTTCCTCCAGAGCAGAGCCACGCCACCGTATGGCCTGCCCCTTAATACTCCAGCTGTCGTATCAACGGCCGAGGTACCCGTTAAAGCAAACCCGTCGTCAATAGTACCAAGAAAAGGTACGTCATGCGGCAACAACCACGTTTCTTGAAGAGCAATTATGTCAGTTGTCCTGCACAACCTCCGTATGCAATCCACCGATCTATTAACATTTTTACAATTAAAACTAACAAGTTTCATTGGCGTATTACCCACTTGTTCCATTTTGTTTTGTCTTGAAATTCACAAAACGTCGATACGCGACGCCTTCTGGCCAAAAGTCATCATTGAGAAACATTTCCACACATTCCTTTGGTACCAGTATTTTGTACGCATCATATTGTTTTGGTAATTTCATAGTCATTTTTTCTACGTGTACCGCCACCTCAGATTTACTCGCAATATAACTTAGAATGTCACACACGGGCACGTCCTTCGCAACATTATAAATATAAATGGGGATTTTTATATCCGCAGCTTTGAAGACTGAATTCGGACTCGAAATAGCCTTCCCTCTGTTTGCAGCAAAGCGGTTCCGTAGACGCTTCCTCTGCACTACGCTCCATTCTGTGTCTGCTTCGTGTTTCTTCCACTCGCCAACACGTACAACATCGGCCATCGATTTCTTTTTTCTAAATACGTCACTATTAACGTTCGGAGACGCCGTGTGTCCCGTGTCGCATTGTTTGGATACCTTGCACTCGTCAACGGGTACAACATCGTCCATCGATTTATTTTTGCCTAATACAACACTGTTGACGTTCGGAGCCGCCTTGTGTCCCGTGTCGCAGGGTACGTCGATCACAGTGGAGGCTGCATCGCACTCAGGGAGCAATCCCATCGGACCGCTACAGTGCTCAAAACTGTTCAATAAACAGGCACCTCGTTTTTTATTAACACTACCTCCAGAATTATATTGCTTAGTTTTTATCACATTTTCATTGAGAGATTTCAGGTCACTTTTTACTGTATCCAGTTGATCCACTGTTACATAATTTTCCTTTATACAATTGATATCTTGTTGCATTCTCAATAAATCCTTTAGGATACGCGTTACGTCGACATGATCAAACAAAACAGGGGGTAGTTTTTCTAGGTCCCTCGCAACGAAGACTGGAATATTCTCCGGATCTGTTTCCTTCAAAAGACGAATGATGTCATCAATATCCCTTCGCGTTTTTCCATCACCCTTTCTTTGCGTCTTCTTCTTAGTTTTGGGTATAGACGCAAACAACAGGTTCTTGGCAGCAACTATGTCAGCATCCGAAAAGGCACTAACACATATTCGGCTAATACTTTCCTCGTCCATTACTTGAATTTTGTTATTCACAAATGCAAGCACTTCGTTAATTACAATATTACAACTAGCACATTTTACCAAATTAGTAGCCATTTTACAGAGCGCACGTAAACACGTCCACACGGATGCGGGTATGCAACGCGTATTTTAGAGACAAATAACAGAAGATAATTTATCTTTGTCTTTCTGTTGTTACAATTTTTGGCTAGTTGATTTGCTTACCTGTTATGTTAAATACATTAAAAAAGTCTAGAATTTTGTATGGGTTATACATATGTAATGTCAATCCACTTAGGATTCGTGGTGAAAGGAATATAAAAAAGAAAAAATATAAAAGTATCCTTTTTGACCATGGCTATAAGCTACCACCGTACAAAATTTCATTTAGTTCGTTCCATTCGTTTCGGATATCAGCCCGTACAGACAGGCAGGCAGAGAAACAAATAATTTAAAAAAAAAACAAAATCACTTCTATTTCAATTCCTACATCACCCTGACTCGGTTCTGCGAAGGGCTATACTCGTAAATCCATAACTTTATTGTTATTGTGTATGTTTATTTTGGCTGCATTCGAACATGTATTAACCAATCCATAAACATTCGAGGCATTCTAATCTCCTGCCGATATTGTCGAAGAATATGAAGTTCTAGACACGACGAAGTTAGTATCAAGGATAATACTCGTAATAAATTTTCTTCTCAAGCAATTAAAGAAAGTCGTACATTCCTGTCAGTTCCTTAGAACTTGGCACCCATTTAGATCTCAATTCTTTTATTGGCAATCCTATCAGTTTCGCACGTTCTTTTCGCCTTCCTACCTTACATTCTGTTTTAGTGGGTTCAATTCATGAACAAGTCCAGAGATTTAAAGGTTAGTTATTTATTTGGCGCTTTTAATAAATAACCACGATAAAGTAATAAGGCACGACGTTTCCCGCATGAAACAGATATTTGTATGACGCACAAGTACGTAGTTGTTCGAGGTCTGGCAGTTTGTGCATGTGACTTTAAATGATTGTAAATGCACCCCACGATACTGAAGAAGAATCTTTATTATCCTTATATATCCATAAGGATAATAAAGATTAGGTATACACATGACCAAATAAAATATGAAATTTTACATAATCATCATAGTAAATCTACTAATGAATTTTGAAATAATCCTTTTGAAATTCCCTGATTACTTTTAAACTTTCGCTGAAATAAATTAAAGCTCCTCAAATTATGCAACAGAACTAGAAAGTATATTGTCTCCAACTTTAAAGCGGATATTGTGATTAGGTGTGATATCGGTGAGTGAGTTTTTATAACGAATTCCATCGATTCCAAACCAATACACATTCAATTTTAAATGTAAACAAAGCTCAAAGGCTGAAGGCACGTGTTGTGGGCGTGGATTTTAGCTTCAGCTCTCATGGCCAGCTCTTTATTGATTTTTCCCGTTTTATTTAGCCAATCAACCTATTTCTTTTTTTAATAAAAACGTTACCCCATACTACGAATTTCTCCTGTGACGTGGGTACGTTTACAAACATATAATCTCATATATACAAACACCCAGACCCGGAACAACTAATTGCAGGTCATACAAATATTTGTTCCGAGCGGGAATCGAATCCGTAACACGCAATCCATGTTCGGAATCAGTTTACTTTGAATTTGTCCATACAGAAGCATTATAAGCTATAACAGTCTACAGAATTTTAATTGACGGAATAATAAATACCACGCGAACGAATCACCACGACGGCATCAGCTAGTTTGTTTATAAACTAGCCAAGAATAAATTTAACAAGAAGGAATCATTCGAGAAAACTGGCATTTAACCTAGTCTTATATTTTTACTCATTGTTTTACAAATTTCTTTGAATTATTATTTTATTCTCCTTCATTTATATTGTACCCGATGAAATATCGGCTGTAACCAGTAGTAATAAAAATACGAGTACGAGGTAAAATTTATTGGTTTGTATCTTATAATTCGTATTAGGGCCGATCCGTCCTTGACCGGCTGTCGATAATGTCCATTTTATTACGTTTTATACTTCATTTTCAAGAGCAATTTTCTAGATTTAATGCTTTTTAATATTTTACGTCAACATCTTAAACTCGTCGGGCTTACGTGATAATTTTGCTCTTGGGGCCCTCTAAAATAAAGCTGAAGTCTGGAATGCCGTTTTTCTACCCATATATTCTCAAGCCGCTTAGGTTTTCGTTTTTGCGATTATAATTCATCAATGAACATAAACTTTGTACATTAGGAGCTAAACTGGACTGTCTTTATGGGAATAAAGTAGACAATATCTCCTAACATACATTTACACATTAAAATTCTTTGTTTATATAAGTTTTAGCGTAATGGACACGAGTAAAGGTCTCAAGGCCCAAAGTCATTTTATGTGCCAAAGCGTACAGGGGTTAAATATTAATAATCATGAAAATATCATGTGAAATGCGAGCAATGACATTAAATTAAGTGTTAGTGTAATTTGTCCTACTGCTAACATTTATTTTAATGTCAAGCGGCCATTAATAGCCTCATAAAATGTTTTGCTAAAGGGTTTGTAGGAAATAGAGATGCATCGAGTACTTACTCGATACTTGGCATATCATGTAAATATCATATCAATTTTGTATTTTAACGAATGGCACTTGCATAAACCTTAATATTTGTATGACCTTAATATAAGCATAACATGTATTTTCTGTAATGTGTGTTTAAATTAAAACAATTGTATAATTAATGTTCCATGGCAATCTACGAATCGTGTTAGACTAACTTTCACTGATATTGTAAAGAGCTCAGGTTATAAATAGATATATGAATTATTATCGGCTATCTCAGCACTCACAATGAGTTACTTGAGAGAGTACTCGATTCGGTTAATATAATACCGAGCTATACTCGGTGTTCGGTAAAAGTTGTACTCGGCGCATCTCTAGTAGAAATAAACTTACCATACCAGGTCTACCAATATGAAATTACCGGTAACACAGATTTAGCTGTGTAGCTAATGATTATTGTGAACGAGCCTTTTTTTTTTTTATTTTGTTGGTATGACATCTGTGGAATATATTTAGTATACTGCAAGTCATAGTGGAACCAAGATTGTATTTTTTTTTAGTTAAAAATGGAAAATTTTGTACCAGAAAATCATCATATGCGGGAAGTTTTATTGCATTATTTTTTTTTAAGGAAAAATGCAGCTGATGCTCACAGAATGCTTATTGAAGCTTATGGTGATCATGCTCTTTCAGAAAAAACATGAACCATCAACATCGACCGCAAAACCAAATCGCTTCGGAAAGAAGAGAATGCTCTGTGTTTGGTGGGACCAGAAGGGTGTGGTGTATCATGAGCTATTAAAACCTGGTGAAACTGTCAATACTGATCGCTACCGACAACAAATGATCAATTTGAACCATGCATTGACCGAAAAACGACCAGAATGGGCCACAAGACACGGAAAGGTAATTTTGCTTCACGACAATGCTCCATCACATACAGCAAAACAAGTTAAAGAAACGATAAATGCACTTAAGTGGGAAGTGTTACCCCACCCGCCGTATTCACCAGACTTGGCACCTTCCGACTACCATTTGTTTTCATCGATGGGACACGCACTGGCTAAGCAGCACTTCAAAACATCTGAAGAACTGGAAAATTGGGTCTCTGAATGGTTTTTATCAAAACAAGAGCAGTTTTTTTGGCAGGGCATCCACAACTTAATAAAAAGATGGGAAAAATGTGTAGCTAGCAATGGCAAATACTTTGAATAAACTTTTTTTGTCTGTTTTCTTTAAAATAAGCGTTTTATTTTCCTTAAAAAACGGTAATTTCATATTGGTACCCCTATGTATACTCAGATATTACATGAATTTTCAGTTCCCTAATTTTGTCACAGTTCTAATTAAATGTTTTCACTGCTGCTGGAATACAGGAATAGTAGTTTATGAAACTTTTATATAATGAGGGATATTATGCAGGAGTGTGAGTTTAAAAAACGAGCGAAGCGATTTTTTTAATAGTATCACACGAGTGTGTAATACCTAATTATGTACAGTTTCATACACTACTTTATCTAATCTCATACATTGTATTGAATATATGAAGTAGCACTTTTATTAATTTTCTATGTTAAAAAATCTTGATAACATTTATCGTATAATTTTCTTGACTTAATTGGTAGTAAATTAAGACTGACTGCTGTCGCAGCCTCTAAAATATCGGGCGGCGTCAAATTTTCTTCATTGTCACTTGACATTTTAAAAAATAATAATAATCAATTATGTGTCCAGCGAAACACAACAACGACTTGCAATGCAAAGAAACGTATTTGGCGCCAAAATTCTGCACCCTGCATCACCGCGCACGCGCCTAAGCGCGCGCAACAACATATAAAAAATGTAATAGTGTTGTCTATGGTTTGTAATCTGTACGATAATGAAAAAAAAAATATTATACCATTATTTTGTTAGAGAAATAATGTTATAATTTAATTTTTTAATTTTCTTTCGATATACTATTGGTAAAGTACGTCAAAATAAACTCCTTTTTAGTTTTATATTTTTATTTTTTTGATATGAGAGTAGATAAAATACTTTATATAATTAACGAATCTTACTTAAAGAAATTTCTTAATACAATAATAATTCGAAAACTAAAAAAACGACTAAAATGTATAAAAATCCTAAAACACTATCTTTTTGGGCAATAATTTCTTTTAATTACTATTTTATTTATCACGTCAATCTTATAGAAAATAAATATCTTCAAGTTTACATATATGTACATTTAAAAATTGCCGAAGTCCGAAACTTCTTTTTTCGGGTGTATGATGAGCCAAAAATGGCTCTTATCAACCCACCTCCTTTTGTGTCTGACAAACATTTCGTATTGTGATTTTATCATTGTATACATAAACAGTATAATGTTCCCACTCATGGAACATAAGCCTCCTTTCCGTGAGAGGGAGTGGGTCGTAAGCTACCCCTGGGACCAGTGCGGGTTGGTTTAGGTGGTCGAAGCGGTTTTTAGGGTTCAGATAATTTGAATGTGCCAGCTGTATTTGCGTCTTTACAACGGCTACAGAAGAAATATTATAGGTTGACCACTTAACTGAAATGTTGCCTGAGGTTTAACGGTGCGGGAGGGAGGGGTGGCAGTTGTCACAAAACGACGAATCACTGAGCTCCCGCATAATGTCACCACATCTCTCCCGCATGGCACTGTTACCTCAGGCAGCAGTTGACCTATAAATTCTAATGTTTGTGTCACAGTGCTACAACTGGCGCGATCTATCAACCGTTAACGAGTCCCCGAGTGCGAACGTGCACTGGGCTAGCACGTGGTGCCATCGGATCCACGACCCCTCCGACTCCGTCGACTCCCCTCGAAGCATCTCCAACTCCAGTCTTCGTGAGGTCGATGAAGAGCTCACCGGCGAAGAGCTGGCCACCTACATGTACCACGTGAACTGTGCCATTAGTGGACTCACCTGAGACACATCTGTGTAAACGACAGTGATCACACTACCGACCGTTCCCCCGAGCAGCCTACAAGTGACGTAAACACCCTAACAGATGATCTATTTAATAAATGTTTCTAATCGATTTCAAAATCTTACATAAAACATTGATGTCCATTATTAGTTACTACTTTGTTGATATTTAAGAGTCTCAATGTGCTAGTACTACCAAGAAATATTAAAATAAAATATTAAGTAAATATATAATAAAATAAATAGCTATCTATTTAATTCTAAACTTTGAACAATTGGATTATTATTGAGTACTAATTGCATGTTAGTCTAGATAGATGTATAAATAAGTAATGTTATTCCATAATATTGTATTCTCTAATGATGTTTAAGTACGGTGGCTGTAAAAAGTACATGCTGAGAACAAAATAATAACAAAAGACGTTGAGTGTTAAGCGTGGGTAGAATAAATCGAATTGAAAGCTATATTTTGCGAGCTAGGCTGCTATGTCATTGGTTAAAATAAAACGTTGTCCTAAATGTGCTCCAAGATGCAGAGTGCGCTGGTCACATTAAAAATGTTATAGTAATTAATGTCAATGTCAAAGGTAGATACATAACTGTTGTTGTAAAATATTATCATAAAGACGTGATCTATTTTGGTCAATTTTACTGCCAATGAAATAAAATGTGAAGCACATACTTTATACAGGATAAATTGAATTGAAAGCTATATTGTACGGGCTAGGCTGCTATGTCATTAGTTAAAATAAAACGTTGTCCTAAATGTGTTCCTTTGTCGTAGTTTCGTATCAGATGCCCATGTACGCGAGTCACATTAAAAATGTTCTAGTAATTAATGTCATTAGTAAAGGTAGATATTGTTGTAAAATACTGTTGTTGTAAAATACTATCATAAAGACGTGATCTATTTTGGTAAATTTTACTGTCAATGAAATAAAATAAAAAAAAACGTTAAGTGTAAAGCGTGGGTAGATTAAATCGAATTGAAAGTTATATTGTGCGAGCTAGGCTGCTATGTCATTAGTTAAAATAAAACGTTGTCCTAAATGTGTTCCTTTGTCGTAGTTTCGTATCGGATGCCCATATACGCGAGTCACATTAAAATGTTATAGTAATTAATGTCATTATTAAAGGTAGATAAATAACTGTTATTGTAAAATATTATCATAAAGACGTGATCTGTTTTGGTAAATTTTACTGTCAATGAAATAAAAGGAAAAAAAAAGTTAAGTGTAAAGCGTGGCTAGATTAAATCGAATTGAAAGCTATATTGTGCGAGCTAGCCTGCTATGTCATTAGTTAAAATAAAACATTGTCCTAAATGTATTCCTTTGTCATAGTTTCGTATCAGATGCCTATGTACGCGGGTCACATTAAAATGATATAGTAATTAATGTCATTGTTAAAGGTACCTAGATAAATAACTGTTGTTGTAAAATATTATCATAAAAACGTGATCTATTTTGGTGAATTTTATTGTCAATGGAATAAAATGGGAATGAGTGCTGAGTACAAAATAATAACAAAAAACGTTGAGTGTAAACCGTGGGTAGATTATATCGAATTGAAGGCTACATTTGTACGGAAAATACTTCTATAACATACTTCTATAGTATACATGTGTTAAACTACGAAAACTGAAAATTTTTAATGTTAAATGTACGGTTGTTTTTTCAAAATCAAAATCAATAGTCATTTATTTAAATTAGGCTGAGAATCAGCACTTTTTGAACGTCAATATTACATAAGACAGTCCCCAAAACGCTCACCCATCGACACTTCCTAGTTCTTTCGCTGGGAAGAAGAAGTGGCGGAAGAAACTCCCCAGCAGCACAGCTGTCTGTTCATTTAAAAAAAACACCTGACTTTATACAATACTATGTATAGTGATGAACACAAGAATATACAACAACAATGAAATTATTGAAAATATGCCAGCTACCATCAGCACCAAATAACTAAAAACTTATTACTTTTTGGCGGGAAAATAAAAAAATCAATACCCGAGAGGTAGTACAAAATGCCTTTGAAGAATTTGCTGCCTCCCGTCCAGCTGATTTCTTTAAGGAGGGCATCAATCAAATCAAAACCGTCACTGTGTTGGCAAAGATTCATTGATTGTAAGGGCGTGACAGCTTACATATTTATGTATTGTAAAAAAAGTGAATTATATGAACTCATATAACGTCTCAGTAAGCTAATTCCGGAAAAAGAACACAAACATTATCCTGAGTTAATCAGAGCGACCAGCTATACTTATCATTTAAATAATCATTTACGGAATAATATGCCTTTCAAAGCTTGGATTTGATTTGTGCTTTAAATGCATTGTAAGGCAAGTCTAGCAAAGCAGAGGGTGTCTTGTTATAAAAAGTTATACCAAGCCCAACAAAAGAGTTATGATCCTTTTGAAGTCGTTGAAAAGGGGCTCGCAGTTTGTCCTTGTTTCTGGTGTTAATATTATGAATATCATAGTTTTTGGTGTACACGTGAATATTTTGCCTAACATATAAGATGTTGGCTAAGATGAATTGCGAAGCAACCGTGAGAATACAATGAAATCTTTAAAGAAATCTCTCAGAGAAAATCTGACACCGAACTGGTACCTAAATTGCTCGGACAGCTCGTTTTTGGAGTAGGTACAAATATATTTTGTTTCCCGCCCAAATCTATGAGGATCGAGCTTCACATAACTGTATCATGGACGCATGAGGAACTTTATTCATGTTTGTGTCAGCATCAGTATCATGATGTATGTTTCTGATTTATGTCGGCGAGTATGAGCCGGCCCTCGACACGGTGAATCTGTACTCGATGTGTCTGTAATTGACGTGTACTTGTATATTGAAAAAAATATTTTTAGTAAATTGTTTGAAAATTAAAAGGTGATGTCGTATGTACTTAAGAGATTAATATTCTTCATAAATTGTCAATCAACTATAATGTACTATCTAGGAATACACAAATAATACTTCTCTGTGTATACAAAAGTAGAGTGTTAAAAAAATAAATAAACATAGGTACTAAAGTGAAAAATTGGAACAAAAAGTCTAAGTGACTTGGATTAGATAAATAATAAAATTTGTCTGAAGAGAATATTCAAAAATGCGACTATGAGTTGCCTTTCCTGAACATATTTTCTATCGAATTTATAGGTACTAGTGTCTGTCGTTAGTTCAATAAATATTTATTAAAAGGCTGTGTATTTCATTACATATAAATTATAGAGAAATAATGAATTGTAAAATTAATTTAAACTACGTAGCTATCTAGTTTTTGATTGTGTATGGCGAAATGTGATTTATTGTATAGTATGAAATTGTGATACTTACATCAATTGTGCGACTGCGCGGAAAATGTAAACATTATATGATTGAATTTCAAAGAAATGCACGTGGAATAAATAAATGGCACAAAAAAATATTGTTTCTTCTTGTAGTCTTTATATTATTCCATGTTTTTGATAACTTGTGCAGGTATTAAATAGTCCATACAATAAGGATAATAATATTATGTATCATGGCTGTTCTGAACTTCGCACACAATGTTGCAATTTCTTTTAAGCTATTGCATAGCTTCTATCGCGGGCCTTGAGTGTGGAGACCGAATCCAGAAATTCTGTAACGAATATAACCTAACACCTCCCCCTCCGACCGGCACAGCGGTGCGATGTTGAAAGCCGTGCATCGTCTAATGTCGTTTCAGTTCGGTTCGGCAGTCTTCGGCACGGTGTGTTTGTGTGCGTTCGAAAACAATTTATAGATTTTCAAAAAGAGTATGGATATTGCAGGGCACGAAATCACCCCCCTAATCGGCGAACACATTTTTATCAAATGATTGCGACTAGTTGGGATCGTTTGGACCGACCGGACCAATGGGCGGTCCGAACGATCTTAACTGATGCCAACTAGTCGCAATCATTTGACAAAAATGTGTTCGCCGATTAGGGGGCAGGTCTACACATTTAACAAGTTAATGATTGTCGCGATGTGCTAAATTTGTGATTAATTTTTACTCTGAAATAGGTCTTTTACGAGTATAAGATGTAGAATTATAAATTACAAAATAGTTCGTTACGACGACCGACGCCAATTTTATAATATTACGACATGGGTGTCGGGACAAGGGTTTTTGGAGGTGCTGATCACGAAAATGACGTTCTTTTTGAAATCCAAGATGGCCGACACCAATTTCAAGATATTTTGACTTGGATGTCGTGAAAGGGCTTTTCGAGGGTGCTGATCACGAAAATGACGTCATTTTTAAGTTATTGCATAGCTTCTATCTGTTTATCAAAGGATACACTCTTTATACAGAACATAAAATATTGAATATAGTTTAGTGGCTAAATCGCCACAATTTTTCGCACCCTTTTGATGACGTTACTGGTAAAAAATAAATAAATTACAAACAATAAAATAACTTGAATTAATATCAAAGAAATAAAAAAATAAAGGAAATAAATACTGCATAAATAAAATAATAAATAATTATAATAAATTGCTTTACCGCGGCAGACCCTGAGTGCCACACGTTTTTTTTTTTTTAATTAAAAAAATGTTGACTTGATGCGAGTGTGATAAAACACTCGGTAACAAACTCAGAAAGCTTATTTTCAGACCAGTCATTATTCGTCGGCCATATTGTAGTACGTAAGACCACGTTAGCACTGGCTGGATTTTCAATTCTTGGTGTACTCGTACAGCTGAGTATTGAGAATCCAAAAGAGTATCCCATCAGTTTGAAAATCCAAAAAGACAAAAATTGCACGTACGAGCTAGGCTGCTATATGTCTGTGGTTAAAATAAAACGTTGTCCTAAATGTATTCCTTTGTCGTAGTTTCGTATCAGATGCCCATGTACGCGGTCCACATTAAAAATGTTCTAGTAGTTATTGTCATTATTAAAGGTAGATATTGTTGTAAAATACTGTTGTTGTAAAATATTATAATAAAGACGTGATGTATTTTGGTAAATTTTACTGTCATTGAAATAAAATGAAAAAAAAAAAGGTATAAAGCGTGGGCAGATTAAATCGAATTGAAAGCTTTATTGTGCGAGCTAGGCTGCTATGTCATTAGTTAAAATAAAACGTTGTCCTAAATGTGTTCCTTTGTCGTAGTTTCGTATCAGATGCCCATGTACGCGGGTCATATTAAAATGTTATAGTAATTATTGTCATTGTTAAAGGTAGATATTGTTGTAAAATACTGTTGTTGTAAAATATTATCATAAAGACGTGATCTATTTTGGTAAATTTTACTGTCAATGAAATAAAATGGGATACCCCCAAATTAACACATTTGTTTCTTTTACGATTTCTCAACTCATTTACAAAGGTCACACAGAGCACAGAAGGTCAATATCCGTAATTGAAAACGTTTAAAATCTAGTCGCAGTCTCATCTCAGTGACAAACAAATGTCAGAAACTTCTCAAAATGTAGGGACACCGTCATGTTGTTTCTTCCCTCTGTAGTCCCATAGTATGTGGGCATAACATTTTTATTGATGTATCATTTCCATCTCACTTCCACTGGGAGCTGGGACCCTATCAGAAGCCGATGGGCCTCGAGGTCCTAAACCGGTCGGCGACCGGCATTCTCTCCGTCGGCGAGTAGGTAGTGGCGTCGTCGTCGGAGAGAAGTACTCGTCGCTCGAGCTTGACGCAACAACCGCGGCCGCTGTCGTCACATTGGTCATTGAATTTTTGGGGATATCTCCAAACGGTCTTCATATGACTAGAGGGCTGATATATTTTCAACACAAAGAATTAGCATTACCACCTAACGTGGTAATGCTGCCAGCCTTTGGGCACTTATCCCACTGACAGCAAAGTGGAAGTATTTTTTGATGCCCAAGATTATTCTTATTGATGAGCAAGATTATTCTTATTTTTTTTTCCCTACATTCCTTAGATTTTAATATGTTTCCCAGAGCTTTTTGCCTAGTGTGTTTAAATTTATGTTGTAATATTCTAATGTAGTCTGAATAGGTTGTGTTAGGTTCAGCTTCACAGATGGAGTTAGGAATACTCGTAAAGGATTTATGATCAAATAGTAGCTCGTAAGGACTAAGTCAGCATAGCTATATACACATAAGTCGGCCAGTTGTCTTGGTCTACATTTCTGTTTATGGTGACCAAATGTAGGTAAATTTCATGGCTTTAGAGTAATGTTAACTGCGCGAAATGAAAAAGTTGAGGGAGAATTAGAGGAATAAACAACGTTATTTTTTGTTTATTCGAAACCCGAAACAGGTGTTCAGTATTTTTAAGTAAAAAATCCATGTAAAAAATTTCAAAAACATATCATGAAAAACCACAAAGTTATGAGCTTTTTATCATACTTGGTTGTCCAAACAAAAATATGGTCAACGTACCGCTCATCCACCCGTGTCTAAAGCGGCGTCGCGCGGGGTTTTTATAGTATTATGATCTACCGTCAGCTGTTTAGCGCGCTTGGTAACCATACTGCAACAATTTCTAAATGTATTTGGGGAAAAATATAACATGGTATATAAATGTGTATAAATCGGTGGTAGGCCATAACATCGGCCGCCGGCAGAAGTTACCACCCACCAGACAAAGTCTTGCCGCCAAGCGAATTGTCGTGTTCCGGCATGATGTCTGGTGAAGCCGTACGGAGGACGGGTCTGAGCAGTTGTGTTGCGATGTGTGCCGAGTACGATGCGCGTAATGTTGTTGTGTTGGGAGTTTGGTCGTGGAGGGTCTTCACATCAATCTCCCTTTGGCGCAGCATCGTTGGTCGTGTTGTTGGGTTTAACATTGCATCACCTCGCTCAACTGCCGTCTTTCTTCCTATTCGCTCGGTTTTTCTGAGTGAATAGGCTCTTAATAAACTAGCGCGCTTTACCATCAACGATCGCATCACTGCTTACCATCAGGCGGGATTGCGGTCAAGCGCTAGTTTATAATTATTAAAAAAAAAATAATGATTGGAATCCATTCTGTTGCTTATTCTGAACTAACTACAAACTACTGAATATGTATAAAGAAAAATAACGTTGTACATCAATCAATAGATCAATGGAGAAAGATGACGCGATCAACTCTCCAGTTGAATTAGTTGAGTATACTTCTATCAACCAAGTAATGTAGTAAGATGACGCTACTAATTATGTATGAAGAAAAAATTATGCAACAGAACAAGTGTGAAAGTAAATTTACTTCAACTTTAAAGCGGAGATTTTGATAGGACGTGGTATCGGTGACTGAGTTTTATAACGAATTCCATCGATTCCAAACCAATACACTTTTAATTTTAAACGTAAACAAAGCTCAAAGGCTGCAGGCGCGTGTTGTGGGCGTGGACTTTAGCGTCAGCTCGCAAGGCCAGCTCTATATTGCTTTTCCCGCTTTATTCAGCCAATCCACGTATTTATTTTTAATTAAAACCTTGCACCTTACTAGGAATTTCTCCTGTAACGTGGATGGGTTTACAAACATATAACACCCAGACCCGGGACCACTAATTGCAGGTCATAAAAGTATTGATTCGCCTGATTAAGAACACGAAGCCCATGTTCTTAATCAGTTTACATTGAATGTCGTCTATAAATAAATAAGTAAATACGGACAAATCACACAGATTGAACTAGCCCCAAAGTAAGTTCGAGACTATATTTTATAATAGATACATATACAACGTGTAACATAAAGGGTATATACATACCAAGGGCATGGCATCTTTACATGATATCAATCGATATTGGAAGGGTTTTTTAATCTTATCTCTTTATGTTAGGAAGTCACGAGAAAAAACACCGCCTGTGATAGGCTACTACCCTACTAGGCGCACAGAATTTTTGAAGACATTTATCGTGATTTTGCCAAGTAATGTGACGTGTAACGAGTAGTTATTAACGTATGTAGTGTGGTGCACGTTTGTTATGATTTGAATTTAAGAAACATACGGAACCGAAAAGTTTGTATAATTTTTTTGAGTATTTTATTTTGAGTTGAAAACCTTCCGATATCATTTGATATCATGCAAAGATGCCATGCCCTTGGTGTGTATATATTCTTTATGTTACACGTTGTATAGATGAACATCCAAGACCCAGGCCAATCAGGAAAAGATCGTTTACCATCATGACCTGGCCGGGGATCGAACCCGGGGCCTCCACATCGCAGGCTGGCGTGTTGACCGCTGCGCCACGGAGACCGATTCTATAAAGAAGCATTATAAGGTATTGCAGTCTACAGAATTTTAATTGATGGAATAATAAATACCACGTAAAAAATACCACGACGGCATCACCTAGTTTGTTTATAAACTAGCCATAAATTCAAAAAGAATAAAAAAAACAATTGAATATTATTTTTGTTCGCCTTAACTTATATAGAAGGTAGTAATAAAAATACGAGGTAAAATTTATTGGTTTGTATCTTATAATTCGTATTAGGGCCGATCCGTCCTTGACCGGATGTCGATAATGTCCATTTTATTACGTTTTATACTTTATTGAGGAATCTTCGAGAGCAATTTTCTAGATTTAATGCCTTTTAATATTTTACGTCAACATCTTAAACTGCTCGGGCTTACGTGATAATTTTGATCTTGGGGCCCTCTAAAATAAAGCTGAGTTCTGGAATGTCGTTTTTCCACCCATATATTCTCAAAATCTGCTTAGGTTTTCATTTTTGCGATCATAATTAATCTATGAACATAAACTTAGTACATTAGGAGCTAAACTGGACTCTTTTTGGGGAAATAAAGTACAAAATATCTCGTAACTTACATTAACAAATTAAAATTATTTGTTTATATAAGTTTTAGCGTAATGAGCACGGGTAAAGGCCCAAGGTTATTTTATATTTTACATCGAATTTTAAGAAAATAAACGATATTCATAATATATATAGGTACCAGGAACAAACTCAATCTTGCTGTACATCACACTCGTCTCCACAGAGTAGGCAACTCGTTCTTGGGTCAATGTATATGTTAACGGAAATGTATGTAATGCGTCATTGTATACAATTCCTAGGAAATTTATATAATTCCTAAATTTGCTCGGAAATGTGTGAAATAAATTTTATAACACACATTTCCTAGTAAATCTATACATTTCCTAAATAGCTAACGGAAATGTATTACTTTAAAGATGTCCATTAGTATGCGGGGATTATAACAAAACTAACCTAACCTAACCTAATTGTTTCAACCGGAGTCTTAATAATAAATCTGTATCTAAGTTTAACAACGTGTTTTATTAATTTTATTCATAGAAAGCATGGTTTTATACATTTCCTAATACGATATAGGAATTTTATACAATTTCTAGGAAATGTATACATTTCCCAGGATATGTGTGTATTAAATAATGTTTGGAACAATATTTTACACATTTCCTATATAGCTTCGGAATTGTATACATTTCCTAGTAATTGTATATAATTCCTAGGTTTCATACATTTCCGGTAACATATACACTTTTACAACAAGCTTCCCATGGACATTCGAAACTTACCTATCAAATGATTTAAATTTATATTAAGACCACACTTTCCAAAAAGGGATATTATAAAATCACAGATTATTTAGAAGTCAATAAAGCTGAAGTCAATAAATAAATATAATAAAGCTGCTCGCTCTGCTAAGCAATGCCATTAAGCAATGTGCGTAATAGGGATGGTTCCTGGGTCAAAACAAAAATATTCTATTTAGTCCGTCATTCAGATTATAGAAAAATATTTTTATATACGTATATTTTGTTTTATCAAATTAATAAAAAAATACAAAAATAAAAGTCATCAAAGATCAGGAGTGGTGGCTGTTGACGTCACTGCTCGCTAAAAAGTGTAGCGTGCAGTGTGCAATACTTTTGTCGGTCTCCGTGGTGCAGCGGTCAACACGCCTGACTGCGACGTGGAGGCCCCGGGTTCGATCCCCGGTCAGGTCATGATGGGAAACGATCTTTTCCTGATTGGCCTGGGTCTTGGATGTTTATCTATATATGTATCTATTATAAAATATAGTATCGTTGAGTTAGTATCCCATAACACAAGTCTCGAACTTACTTTGGGGCTAACTCAATCTGTGTGATTTGTCCGTATATATTTATTTATTTAATACTAATTAGTCCGTCAGTCAGATTTCCAAAAAATACTAGACACGTATTTTTTCTTCATATAAACAAAAAATGAAGAGCACACAGTGCGTTGAAAACTCGTGTGACGTCACTGCGCGCTACACTTTTTAGCGAGCAGTGACGTCACCAGCCACCACTCCTGATCTTTGATGCCTTTTATATTTGTCATTTTTTATTGATTCAATAAAACAATGTCTATAATATACGTATCCAATATTTTTCTATAATCTGAATGACGGACTAAATTGAATCATTTTTTTACCCAGGAAACATCCCTATAGCATAATTCATGTACTAAAGACTAAATTACACTAGTATTGTAAAGATCTCAGGTTATAAGTAGATATATTAATTATTTTCGGCTATCTCAGCACTCACAACGAGTTACTTGACAGAGTACTCGATTCAGTTAACATAATACCGAGCAATACTCAGTGCTCTCGGAATAAACTTGTCATATACTCAGAGTTTATATGAATTTTCAGTTCTCTAGTTTCGTTACAGTCCTAATTAAATGTTTTCACTCTTGCTGAAACACAAGAAAATACTTTGTAAACTTAACGAATTTCCTCGTAGATGGATTTAAGTAAATTTTGAGACTGACAAACATTTCTTACTGTCAGTGGCGTAACTACAACGTTCGAGGCTCGTGGCAAAATTCATCGGATGGGCCCCCCTATTACAAAAATCAAAACATTTTTCTATTTATTGTGTATGTGTTATAATTATGATAAATGTTGGGAATTGATATTTTCATCTGACCGGGCCCCTTCCGGCTGGGGGCCCGTGGCATTTTGGCGACTTGCCACCCTGTAGTTACGCCACTGCTTACTGTGCTTTTATCGTTGCATAGGTACATAAACAGTCTATAATATTTCCACTCCTTTGACACAAGCCTCCTCTCCCTGAGAAGAAGTGGGCCCAGTGCGGGTGATTTCATCATGCCTTGTAGTAATTCCTTAAAACCCAGTCGTATCTGTTTATATTGTATATATTTAGCATGTGCTAAATAAATAATATTTTTTGTTAAATATTCTAGTAATTGTGTGATTAATGTAAATATTTGAATTTCATTTTATTAATTTGTTTGAGTTGCGATCGATATCTATTATATAAATATAAAATTTAATATAAGTCATCCATTCTATTGTAATAATTATGTATGTACCTAAAATATTTGCACGCCATGAGAAGTGGCAGACATGTCGTGAGCCACTCTTTCTCAAGATCCTACATGCATGAGTTTTGTATTCTGTATGTATACACATGTTTGGGCAAATAAAATTTCTTATTCTTATTCTATTCTTATACAGATTTACAAGATTCCATCTCAAATTATAATGTGTAAGATTTAGGTTGTCGGGCCGGTTTTTAGGGTCCAGATAATTTGAATGTACCAGCTGTATTTGCTTCTTTACAACGGTTACAGAAGAAATATGAAACAATTCCTTTCGTGCACCTCAGTGACCAATCCGGCCGGCCTTCTCCAATCCTTAAAGCAAAAAGTGGTGGAGAGTTTTAAAATTGAAACAAGGTGTTCCTAAAATTACCGTTCTTTTTTGTTTATACGAAACCTGAATATAGTTTGTTCAGAATAAGCACCTGAATCGATTCCAATAATTTTAACACCATGTTATATTTTTTCACAAATATATATATATATATATATATATATATATATGGTGATTTGTCCATATATATGGACAAATCACAAAGATTGAGCCAGCCCCAAAGTAAGTTCGAGACTTGTGTTATGGGATACTAACTCAACGATTCTATATTTTTATAATAGATACATATATAGAAAAACATCCAAGACCCAGGCCAATCAGGAAAAGACCGTTTTCCATTATGACCTGGCCGGGGATCGAACCCGGGGCCTCCACGTCGCAGGCAGTCGTGTTGACCGCTGCGCCACGGAGGTGTGGTGTGGTTACCCCACAGGTCAATGCACCCGGCTCGCCCGCCTGAACGGTGCGTGGACCATATTTTTGTTGGGACAGCCAATTAGGATAACAAGCAACAAACAACTTTGTGGCTTTTCATGATATCTTTTTGAAAATTTTTACATATATTATTTACTTAAAAATACTGTACACGTGTTCGGGTTCCGCATAAACAAAAAATAATGTTGTATGTATATTCAGCAATCGAAAAATAGCAGAATCGATATTGCACTAAATTAATAAATAATCTGTACATGTTGTACATAATTGGCTTAATTTCTCTTTCCCTTGCTTGCTAATTATAATCCGTCTTATATATATAGAAAGTTGTGACAGGAAAATCATAATAATGTTCCAAGTTTTCGGCTTATAATGTGAGCTCAAGTTTTGCAACAGTCGTTCTGTGCGCAATAACACATTTCTGTTTCCCTGTTCGTATACTGTTGTGTGAAATAAAATCCTTTTCTGCTTGATTAGAGCACAAAAGGAACATAACATTTTGTCGTATATTTTACTCATTGTGTTATTTTTTATGGATCATCTGCATGTTTACGACGAGCAGTCGATTGTTCAATGTCGACATCTAAGAATATTGGACCTACATAACGTTTAATACTGACAACTCTGTCCGGTTCTTGTTCCTATTAATATATATCGATTTAATCGATATCGTGAACATTCTTTAGGTTATAAACAAAAAATGTGTGCCAGCATTAGTTATTTTGACGTTTAAATTTACAAACTGAAAATCAACATTAGGTAGCATTAGGTACCTACGACAATCCTTTTCTGTATGAGAGGCGACCTGTGCCCAACAGTGAGACGATAAAAAGGTTGACAATAGAAACTGTGTTTATTCGTGGATGATGGCGCCTATAAATGTTTACCTATTTACCTATTTATAGGCTTGAGGAACAGGGTGTAAAATTCATTCATCCTACTTTTGGTTATGTATGGCGGGCTCATGCCCATCGGTTGATGTTGGGAAATGTATTTTGTGCTATTTTTTGTTATTTCTATAGGTTGACCACTTAACTGAGACGTCGCTTGAGGATGATGAACGGTGCGCATAGTTATTACAAGATGACGAATCACTGAGCTCCAGCACCATGTCACCACATCTCCCCCGCATGGTACTGCTACCTCAGGCAATGCCTCAGTTGGCCTATAATTTGTAATTTTTATGTCCACAGTGCTACAACGGGCACGATTTATCAACCGTTAACGAGTCCCCGAGCGGAAACGGGCACTGGGCTCGAGCGTGGCGCCTTCGGATCCACGACCCCTCCGACTCCGTCGACTCCCCTCGAAGCATCTCGAACTCCAGCCTTCGCGAGGTCGACGACGAGCTCACCGGCGAAGAGCTGGCCACCTACATGTACCACGTGAACTGTACCATTGGTGGACTCACCTGAGACACATCTGTGTAAGCGACAGTGACCACGCCACCGACCGCTCGCCCGGGCAGAACTACATGTGACGTAGACGGCCTAACAGTGTGATCTATTTTATAAACGTTTCTAAGCGATTTCAAAATTGTATATAAAATTGTTGTCCATTGTTAGTTAAGGCTTTGTTAATATTTAAATGTTAACGTGCACTTAAACGTCCATTTTGGTCTTAAGTGGTAATCTATGTTAGCTGAAACATGATGGTGAGATAAAGTAAAAAATGTCCTTGAGTATTTACGTAGTGGACGGTGCCGCCTTTATAGCTTACTTATGGATTTATGAAGCGATTAAGGGTGTGTACCTATATCTATAATCTCGAAGGCTTGCCTCCGTGTTATATAAAGCTGTAATCTTTGGCACGCACTGCTCATAATTCATTCTCGAATTTATTCATTACGTCGGGGTGACACTTCACCTTACATACTAGTTAACAATATAAACCTGTAGTCAATGGCCGAAGGTGAACGTTCATTTCTACGTTAATTTGATAATAACTCATGTAACTATGGTAATGATCAAAAGTCTCAGTGATTTATACAAATTATTATATAACTATTTATTTTTTGAACTATAAACAATTAGATTATTATTCATTGCATGTCAGTCTAGATAGATGTATAAATAAGTAATGTTACTCCATAATACTCTATTGATAGTGTTTAAGTACGGTGGTTGTAAAAAGTATGTGCTAAGCACAAAATAATAAAAAAAAGTTGAGTGTAGAGCGTGGGTAGACTAAATCAAATGAAAAGCTATGTTTGTATGAAAAACACGTCTATAAAATATTTATGTGTTAAACTACGAAAACGGAAAATTCCTTATGTTAAATGTACCGTTGTTTCCTGCCCAAATCTATGAGGGTCGATTTTCACGGAACTGTATCAAGGCCGCATGAGAAACTTTATTCATGTTTGTGTCAGCATCAGTATCATGATGTATGTCTCTGATTTATTTCGGCAGTCCTCGACGCGGTGTAGGATATGTACTAGATGAGACTGTAAATGACGTGTATATTAAAGATATTATTTCTTGAAAATTGTGTGAAAATCAAAAGGTGATGTCGTATGTACTTAAGAGATTAAAATACTTTATACATTGTCAATCAAGTGTAATACACTAGCTAGGAATACATAAATAATACTTCTTTGTGTATACAAAAATAGAGTGTAAATAAAGTGTATAAGTATAATAAAGTGAAGAATTGGAACAAAAGCCTAAGTGACTTGAATTAGATAAATAATAAAATTTGCCTAAAGAGAATATTCATTAATGCGACTTATTCACTATGAGTTGCCTTTTGTGAACATATTTTCTATCGAGTTTTATACTAGTGTCTGTCGTTAGTTGAATAAATGGTTATTAAAAGGCTTTGGCTGTGTATTTCATTAGATATAATTTATAGAGAAATAATGTACTGTAAAAATAACGTCAACTACGCAATATTGTAATTTGTTTGTTTGGCGAAATGTGATTTTTATAGAATGATATTGTGATACATTAGTTGTGCGACTACGGGGTAGACGTAAACATTATTTATGTCTTTATTTAATTTAATTGAATTCCAAAGAAATGCACATGGAATAAATAAATCACACGAAGAAATATTGTTTAAGTCTTTATATTATTACTTATTCAGTGCTTTTGATAACTTGTGCAGGCATTAAACAGTAAGTCCAAACAATACGGACGTCGTATCATGGCTGGTCTGACGTTCGCACACAAGGCTACGATTTTCGATTCCGAATTTATCGGAAAGTTCCATTTTTTTTAAATGAAATACAACAACAACAAATATTCAGAGAGCCTATTTTAGACCGGTCATAATTCGTCGGCCATATTGCAGTACGTAAAACCATGTTCGCACTGACGGGATTTAATGGCACACTGGATTTTCAACTCCTGGTGTAGAGCAGAGCATTGAGAATCTGAAAGAGTACCCCATCAATTTGAAAATCCAAAAGGACAAAAATTGCTCGTGCGACCTAGGCTGCTATATCTTTGGTTAAATTTACCGTTGTCTTAATAGTGTTCCTTTCTCGAAGTTTTGTATCAGATGCAGAGTACGCGAGTCATATTAAAAATGTTATAGTAATAAATGTCATTGTTAAAGGTTAAATAACTGTTATTGTAAAATATCATCATAACGAGTGATCTATTTTGGTGAATTTTATTGTCAATGAAATAAAATGGGAATTCCCTCAACCTCACTGATTTGTTTTTTTTTTTACGATTTCTCAATTCGTTTACAAAGATTAGGTACACAGAGCACAGAATGTCAATATCCGTAATTTAGAACGTTCAAAATCTAGAAACTTCCCAAAATGTAGGGAAAACCTCAAAAATAGTGAGCGTCCGAACACGGTACGCAGTCAGGTTGTTGCCTCCCTCTGTAGCCCCATAGTATGAGCATGACATATTTTCATTGATCGATTGTGCACATCACATGCGCTGCACACTTCCACCGGGAGCTGGGACCCTATCAGAAGCCGATGGGCCTTGTCTTAAACGGTCCGGCGGCCGACGTTCTCTAATCAGCGATTAGGTGGTGGCGTCGTCGGCGGAGAGAAGTAGGTACTCGCCGCTCGAGCTCGACGCAACTGCCACGGTCTGTGTCATCACATTGCTCATAGAATTTTTCGAGACATCGTCAAGCGGTTAGCTGACTCTTCACGTGACCAGAGGGCTGCTCTATTTTTAGCCCCAAGAATTAGCATTGTCATCCAATGTGGTAGTGCAGCCAGACTTTTGGTCACTTATCCCCCTGACAGCGACGAGGAAGTATTTTTTGTTGCCCAATGGCCTAGATTATTCTATTTTTTTTTTGTGTAAATATTATATTGATATTTTAGTGTTAACTAATAATAATGTGTGTAAATACGATTGATTTAAATAAGAAATAAATGTAGGGAAGTTTAAAGTACCTATTATTTGATGGATTGAAAATGAGATCCGACTGTGAAGGTTCTTAAAATTACCCCTCTGATTTTGACACAGTTGACTGAATCGCACTTGATTACTTTCACTAACAGCACTGAAACGAAATATTGAAACGACTTATATACTTACAAACTATTATTTGCAAATGATCATTGATCATGTAGTAATAGTACTGTAGTGCGAATTGCGATCATTGCGACCGATCCCAGCGGAGACAAGCCTCCGAATGATATTAATATGCACAAGTCTGTATCCAAACATACATTATGTGCACTCTCTCATATTCCGATGGGACTGTATACCAAGAAAGACCGGGCGCTAGGGGGTAATCGCGCTAAATAAAACAGTAGAAGTTCAATTCTTGTTCGTATCTAATCCACTTAAAGTTATGGTTTCGTTTCGATCACATTTCGTATTCGGTTGAAGTAAAATCAATGTAGGTATGAGTGATACATTTCATCAAATATAATAATTAAAAGTAAAACAATTATAAGTAAATCTAATCGTTTAGACGTAAGTTTGACATGGCATAGAAAAAGTTAGCTTTGCTTACAACTTTTTCATTTGATAGCGGTTACGTTCCAATTGCGATCCAGTTATGGTTAAACCGTTAGCGCGGTACGAAACATAACAAAAGTTATGGTTTGGTTGCGATCTAATTCTGTTTTGGTTGAATTATTTTAGAGCGATTGCCCCCCAGAACGCCTTAACGTGCTTTCCAGGACATGGGGTATCATACCTCCTTCAATTCCAATCTTCGGGTGTATTAATAAATTCCAAACTGAAAAGCAAATAACACTTTAACCGGTTTCGAAATGGAACCCAGGGACCCACATTTAGCTGTTATGCTTGCGACCACGAGAAAAAAGCTAAATTAAAGATGCCTCTTTAAAGAAAAACTAACTATTACACACATTAAAGTATCCAAGTTCATGGTTTTCATGTGTCACATACTCAAACATACGCAAACTCATAGATCTTTGCCGTTGTCAATGTCTCAAAAGGAGAATTTATTTATTATTTACATCCGGGTTAGGTAAAAATAATAAATTCTCCTTTTCTGTATGTCCCATTTTTTTATTCTCAAAGGGCGTAAAGTGGATTTCTGCTTTATAATTCATGGATACTATTTTACCTTCTGTGAATACGTCACTTTTGGCATTTCAACCCTTCATAAGCTACGTGTGTTTTACGACCGAGAAGCACCTGCTAAAAGTACCTTATAAAACAACTTGAAGGCTTCATTTATTCATTTGTTTATTATGTGAGGTACACCAACGGTATATGAAGTAACAAAAGACAATCGCGAGTATAATCTTGACTCTTGTAAGATGTAGCGGAGAGCTATGTCAAGTTATGACTCTTATAGTTATCAGCACCCTAATGGCGTAATGTGCTATTACTATTGGTTGGAATCATTTCGAAGTAAATTGCCAACCCACGGCTTCGTTTGTTCGATAATGTCTCTACTGAAAAACGTAAATAACGCAATGAATGTTGTTGAACTATCAATATTAAACCCATTGATAGTGTGTTAGGCAATTACCCTACAGTTCCGGGAAACTTTTTCAAAGGGTGGTAGATTAAAAAAAAATAAAATTATAAACTAGCGCTTGACCGCAATCCCGCCTGATGGTAAGCAGTGATGCGATCGTTGATGGTAAAGCGCGCTAGTTTATTAAGAGCCTATTCACTCAGAAAAACTGAGCTCATAGGAAGGAAGACAGCAGTTGAGCGAGGTGATGCAATGTTAAACCCAACAACATGACCAACGGTGCTGCGCCAAAGGGAGATTGATCTGAAGACCCTCCACGACCAAACTCCCAACACAACAACATTAGGCACATCGTACCCGGCACACATCGCAACACAACTGCTCAGACCCGTCCTCCGTACGGCTTCACCAGACATCATACTGGAACACAACAAATCGCTTGGCGGCAAGGCTTTGCCTGGTGGGTGGTAACTTCTGCCGGCGGTCGATGTTTAATTAAACTGATATGAATTATTATTAATTTATGTCGATTGAAGCCCGCTTGCATTGCAAATTACTAAAGACGTTCCGCATTAAACCAAACTAAAACATTTTAGGCCTTACCACAAAAACTTAAACACTTGTTTAACGTAAGTCTAATGTCAGACTCCATATAATACTGTCGTATTTATAAGGTGTTTATTAGTCTAAAGTACTGATAAACACTTTTGTGGTAGTAAGGTTTGCTTCTGTTAATGGTATGAAGAGAGATTGAATGATGTTGATATTAAGCTAAATACATTCAGTGATCTGCGGTGCAAGGACTCACTATGCAATATCGATAGTACCTCTACCTATGTATATAATTATATTCTAGATTAGAGGGTTCGGTTTCCGCATTTACATCTACCAGTTAAGCATAGTTGCCGTCGACAGTTATTCAAACCGACCCACCTACCTCCAGCAGGTGATTACATCTCCTGTGTAAGATCTAGGTCCCATCGCATCTCATAGCAGCTCCGACATACTTAGTGCCAGTGTGCACCGTTGCGATTAATCGCAACGATAAGAACACAGAGCGTGCGATTCCTACCGCCAGTCGTTGCGCCTCTGCAACTCTTCGTCAAGTGCGCGGAGCTATAAAACAAGATACGTGATAATTGTCAACCGCAACTTGTCCTTGCGCCGAGTCACAGAGCTGTTGCGGTCGCTTTTTGTCGGAAAAGTGGAAACATGAAAATATGGAACTTAATTAAGAAACATTACCATCCTTATTTGCTATCTTCATGGATGTTTGTTTACAAGAGTGATATCCATTAACTAAAGAACATGTTTAATCTATGTATATATCAATCAGCAGCATTATTGTCGAACACTTTTTTGTCAAATGATTGCGACTAGTGGGGATCGTTTGGACCGCAGTTGATATAATTTTAGTGCAAAACAATATCAGCTGCGGTCCAAATGATCCCAACTAGTCGCAATCATTTGACAAAAAATGTGTCCGCTGATTAGGCTGCTGTGGTATTAATCCTCCATTCTTGCGATTATAATAACTTCAGACGTAGCTGATAGGACTTAAACAATTGTCATTCGAAAAAAAATACCATGTATGGTCACAGCACCATTGCTTTTAAATGAAATTTTTAAAAAAAGTACAGTTTCTTGCGTAAAATATTTTTATGCAACAAAATAATGAAATTTTCAATTTTCTAAAATCTTCTTTACAAAAGAAAGTGTAATTTTATTTATTGATTTTTTCTATGTGAAGCGTCAATGTGGTACAAGCTACGTTAATATGTAAATGAATATGAATGAATTAATGAATTAAAATATATAAATGCATACATTATCTTAAAATAAAAATTATAGTAAGTAATATGTAATTGGTAAGTAGTAATCGGTAATTACACCATGTGAATTAATCACATGGCGTAATTACAGATTATTAGATGATTTGTGATTCGAAACACTATATTTCCGTATACCAGTCATAAAAATAACAATTTACTACATGGAGGCATTCCAACTACGAACAATGGAAAATAGTTAGGTGCAAATGTCTCTTATCAGCAAATTGTTTGCATCCAAATGCACTGCATTCTTTAAACAGTATGTGACTAGAAAGATAAGAGGTTCTACGAACAGAATTTCAACGAAATTGTTGCATTTGGTACTTGTTTTAGCGTCGTCATGTTTACTACTTTGTCTCGATGGCCCCCATTTTATTAAGTGAATGCACTGCATGAGTGCATGCACGTAGGTAAAAACAAATAAACGTTGTGGAGGTAGTTCTTTTGGCTACAGTCCCATTCCACTTGTCAGATTTCGAAAAAGCGTGATTATGTAAATGATTTCATTTTTGTGGATAGGTAGATAACTAATTTTTTAAATACAAAAAACACGATCACTGGTAATTAATAATTTAAATATATATATAAATATGTACACTTCTAGACACATCTATCGGCCCATCTTAGAGTTTAGGTTTCGATGGCCCCTACCGAAATATGATTGCTAGATTGAACAAAAACTATTGATGCAGTTTTAAACCTAATACATTTTACCATCTTTTTCGATCGTATTGTTTTAAATTTGAATGCAGAATACGACATGGAGCTACGCCTAAAAAGTCGGATATGTGCCTTGTTAAAGGCAATTGATTTTTGAATAAAAAGATGTTTTATCAAATAAAGGCTTAATTGAATAACCCGTGTTGCCTTCAGGGCATTTACCACAGTTCTCATACGATTAGGCATAGAGTTTATCAACCGCTCTATGAAATTTTGAGGGATCATCTCCCATTCTTCTACTATGGCAGTTTTCAACTCCTGCATCGTCTGGACAACTTGCTGACGAGCCCTAACACGTCTTTTTAGCTCGTCCCACATGTGCTCAATGTTTTTCATGTCTGGGCTTCTGGGTGGCCAGCCCATAACTGTGATGTTCACATCCCGGAGATATTCCCTGACGATGCCCTATGGGCTCTTGCATTATCATTCATAAAAAGGATATTTGGGCCCACATAGTCCGCGTATGGTATCACGTGAGGTTTTAAGCAGTCGCGAATGTACCTTTCGGCATTAAATGTTGGCAGCCGTGGTCCTGTAACAACTTCAAGTTGAGTTTTGCCGCTCGCGGATATACCGCCCCAGACAGTCCATGAGCCACCGCTATAAGGAACCCTCTCTTCAAAGCAGGATTGTGCGAAACGCTCTCCCTTACGTCGGTAGACCTTCTTCCTTCCATCATTGCCATGTAACACAATTTTAGACTCATCAGAAAAGAGTATACGGCTCCAATCTTGCTGTGTCCAATTTAAATGAGGGCGTGCGAAATGAAGGCGCGCTGTTCGGTGGGCTCGCGTTAGTTTGGGCCCATTAGCTGGCTTGTGTGGTACCATATCGCGTTCTTTTAACCTTCTCCGAACAGTTCAAGCGCTCACAGATACTCCGTGGAAGTCGCAAAGTTGGTTTTGTATCTCAATGGAGGTATGGTGACGATTTATCAATCTGGTCGTCACGATTAATCTTTTTTTTTTTTTAATAATTATAAACTAGTGCTTGGCCGCAATCCCGCCTGATGGTAAGCAGTCAAGCGATCGTTGATGGTAAAGCGCGCTAGTTTATTAATAGCCTATTCACTCAGAGAAACTGAGCGAATAGGAAGGAAGACGGCAGTTGAGCGAGGTGATGCAATGTTAAACCCAACAACACGACCAACGTTGCTGCGCCAAAGGGAGATTGATCTGAAGACCCTCCACGACAACATTAGGCGCATCGTACCCGGCACACATCGCAACATAACTGCTCAGACCCGTCCTCTGTACGGCTTCACCAGACATCATGCCGGAACAAGACAAATCGCTTGGCGGCAAGGCTTTGTCTGATGGGTGGTACTCGTAACTTCTGCCGGCGGCCGATGTTATGGCCTACCACCGAGAAAATCGATCTTGCCTTTCAGTTGTGACCCGAGATCGTGGCCTTCCTTGACGACGAACAAAGCCGCCTGTCTCTAGTTACCTCTGATAAACATTTCGGACCACAGATCGACTTAAATTAAGTAGAGCACTCGCATTTCTTTGGCTGTGTCCGGCCTGAATAAGTGCCACAGCTTGGGTAGCGACTTCAGGTGAAGTATCCATAGATTATTGATAGTACCTCACCTTAATGTTAAGAATAAATAATGTTTGTTGCAAAACTAAAGATATCAAACACGTTTTCAAGAATTAAATCCAAGTAAACCAATGAAATCTAGTTTTCTTAGTATTTGATTGTTTGATATCAACAAAGAGGCTCCAAATGTCTTTTGTTTCTTTAAATTCTGTGTTTGAAATTCAAAAAAAGACTATTGTGAATGTGCCAGATTCAAAACTTCATAAAAACTTTTTGCTCGACCTAATATAAAATTTTAGCTAGGACCAAACGAAACTGAAAACGCAAGGTGGGCCAATAGATGTGTCCAGAAGAGTATATAGGTAAATAGGTAGTTGCCTATTTTCTCAAAGTCAATGAGGTTTTGTAAAAGTCGGTTAGAGGTTAGGTACATAAAAACCTGAAGCAGTGGTAACCCAGTCTTAACGATTGTGAATTTAGATTTATTGGTTGTAGGTTCGTACCCATATACTTTAAATTACTACATCATTACTGCTTTCAAAACGATTAAGGAAAACATCGTGAGGAGCACGAGGACAGGCAGTCGTTGGGGGTTGTAGGAGCCCTCAAAAGTCCAGCAATTGGTCTAACTTCAATGCTTCGATATCAGCTTCGGGTTGTAGAGGTCAGACGGCAGTCGCTTCACGGAAAATATCGAAGTATAGCCAAAATCAGCAGTTAGACTGGCAAAGCGGATTCTAGACTCCAAAGTTGGAAAAGCTTCGGATGCGACTGGGATTAAGGCTGAGATGATGATGATGATGATCTTGAGGAAACTGGCGTGTCTTGGAACCAAAAATTGCACCACGTGTGACATCCGCATTGGGCCAATGTGTTATAGCACTCCCTCTCACCGGTAAGAGGACAACAGTGAGAAGGTCATAGATGGTGTATGTATCAAATAGCAGAAATTTATTTCAGACTACCTGCGCCCCGCGGTTTTACATGGGTAAATTTTGGTAATGGGAATATCGAGATATAAAGTTACTTTTTTTAATCATGGTTGCAAACTATCTGTGTGCCATTTTTCACCCAAATTCATTCAGTCATTTTTGCGGGAAGGAGTAACAAACATTCATTACATGCATATACAACATTATTTTTTCTTTATGCGATTTACCTGAAACACGTGTCTAGTATTTTTAAATAAAGAATCTATGTACGAAATTTCAAAAATATATCACGAAAAACCATAAAGTTGTGAGCTTCTTATCCTATTTAGATGTCCCAACAAAAATATGGTCCATGCTCCATAAGCCGGGTGCGTTGACCTGTGGCGTGAGATGATGTGCGGACGCGCACGCGTAAGATGCGTAGCGCGCTCAGTAACTACACTGCAACAATTTCTAAATGTATTTGGGAAAAAATAAAACATGGTGTAAAAATGATTGGAATCAATTCATTGCTTATTCTGATTAAAACTAATATAATAAACTAATATTTTTTACCAAATACATTTCGAAATTGTTGCAGAATGGTTACCTAGCGGTTACATAGATCATAGTACTTGCGGGCGACACAGCTGACGCCAGAAGTCAACGCCCCGCGCTTGCCCGTCCGATCGGAGCTTCGACCATATTTTTGTTGGGTCAATCAAGTAGAATAGCAAGCTCATAACTTTGTGGGTTTTTCATTATATCTTTTTGAAATTGTGTAAATAGATAAAAAAAAAACACACTTAAAAATACTGGACACGTGTTTCGAGTTTCGAATAAATAAAAAATCATTTTGTATACATAATAAAGAGTTGTTTTTATGCCAGCATGCGTATAAATAATTTGTGATTATGTCGAAATAAAATCACCCGTACTTGTACATTGAACACTGATATTATGTTAGAAATAGATCAGTAGTATGATATTGATTTAAAATGTACCGATCAAACTGCCTGTCTTTTTATGAACTATTGCGGGCTTGGCGTCTAGTCTGCTGCAGCCAATAACAGCACAATCTTATATTGAACGACTATCTATCTGACCTCCACAACCCAGTTACTGAGTAAAACGACCCCCCTTTATTAAGATGGGTTGTGACTTTTGGGCTTCTTTCTGATTGCCCAAAATAACTTTTAAAGGCATATGAATGACTGATGTTGTGAATCGATGTGTCCATATTTTACATTGCTTTCTGGCTCGAGGAAAAACGTTAAAACGAAAGCGCCTAATGTTTTAGAAGAGACAAAATAGAAAAGAATTTATTTGTAATGGGTGAATAAACTCAGATCAAAGTGAAGTTAAAATAAATTGTTAGCGTTTCTTAAAAGATAATAGGAATAGCCTTCGGCACATTTATCTTAGCACTTTGTAATGTGTTTGTATATTAAAACTGTAAAAAGTTCCAGCACATCGTAAACTACGCATCCTATACAATATAAAAATTCTTTAATATATTTTTAAAGTATGTCGTTTTTTATTAACGGCTCACGTAAGTTGGTCAAATGGCCAACATTACGTATGCCCTTTTCTTCAAAGGATACATAGCATGGAGTTACATTGGACCAATTCCTTAGCTTCAAAACACATAAATAGACTTCATGATAACGACATTGCGTGAACACATTTATATTTTTAAGAATCTAAAACATGTCACTGACCTTTCTATCACCAAGATTGTTTACTATGCCTTGTGTCAGCCGCTTATTGACTATTGCATCATCTCTTGCCATACTCTTGCCATAATAACGTTTAGTTATTTGAGAGAAGATACTTAACGTTCTTGAAGAGAAGAGAAGTTGCTTCGAGTCTTTCCTTCCATTTTCCAACAGTCGAATTATACAGGAAATGGGACGTACTGTATATAAGACAAACTTTCGTTCTGTGTATAATACTTAAAACACTGACTGCCTCTGTGGCGTAGCGGTAGCGAACGCGGCCGCTGCGCAAGGAGGCGCGGGTTCGATCCCCGCACAGTGCAAATATTTGTATGCATGAATATGAATATTTGCACTGGTCTGATTGTGCCTCGGAGAGCACGTTAAGCCGTTGGTCCCGGTTGCCATACGAACATCTAGTGGCAGTCGTTACGGGATGTTGGAACCCTCAAAAGTCTAACAATTGGTCTAACTGCAATGCTTAGATATCGCCTTCGGGTTGTGAAGGTCAGACGGCAGTCGCTTCACGGAAAGACGGAAATTTAGCCAAAATCAGCAGTTAGATTGGTAAAGCGGACCCCATACTCCAAAGCTAAAAAGGTACGGATGCGACTGGGATTAACGCTGAGATGATGATGATGATGACTTAAAACACACTCGCAGCTTGTTTATGACCCAAATATTTTAAAAGGAGAAAGGATACTGTGTGTAGTGTAACATTTTTCCATTGTTTCCACATGTTTTTTTCTGTTACCTAGGGGATTACCTATATAATTTTATCAACAAGGTACTCAATATGTACCTACTACAGAAACTGAGCTGTAAGTGGAAGGTAACAGATTTTATTTAAAATGTTTCGTATGAGGACAGTTAGAGATTGCTCCAACCACTAAGATAATAATTTTGTCTTCAAATCTACTCTATCACTCACTATTCACGTTTTGATTGCATCTATTTTAATATTTAGACTAGCTGTTGCCCGCTACTCCGTCCGCGTGGACTTTAGTTTACAGGAGCTCAGTTGATATAAAACAAGCGCCTGTTAAAATAATGGGAGCAATATGTACGCCCGCGTTCACTCCAGTTTTTGCAACATTTTTTGTTACTGCTTTGCTCCTGTTGGTCATAGCGGGATGTTATACGAGTATGTCCTTTCTCAGGAATCTTTATCTCTCTAGACTATCTGTGTACCAATTTTCATTAGAATCGGTTCAGTAGTAGTAGTTATAATAATTATTAAGTATGGTACTTACTTTTTTTTCTTTTTTTTCCTGTTGGACCTACTTTGACTTCTTTTGCGTTGGTTGCATGACAAACGGTAGCTGCAATAAATAGTTTGTATTGTAACCATTTATTTATACACTCATTCCTAATGAAGCACTATAAGCTATTTTTAACCAACTTCCAAAAGGAGGAGGTTACTCAATTCGATATATGGTTTTTTTTATGTTTGTTCGTGGATAACTTCGTCGTTTATGAACCGATTTTGATAATTATTATTTTTTTAGAAAGAAGATATTTCCAAGGTAGTCCCATGATAAGGATATCAGGGTTTGATGGTAGAAGACCAGAGAAATCAAGGGAAACTTTCAAAAATTGTAGGGGCGACTTTTGTCCATTTGTAAGATTTTTCATTAGGTCTTTTAAGGCACTACTAATACTACATTATATTTATTTATATTTAATTTAATAAAGGTCTGGAGTAGATCTGATGATGGAGCCGGGAGACAGGCGAGGAAACTCCGCAACGATTCACTGCAGTTACCTTGTATTTGTGCTTCACTAATTTGTATTGAACAGAACCTTACACCTAGATGGGTTGTGACTGTCATTAAAGGGCGGATGATGAGGACAAAGGTCAGTTCAGGGAACTCCTCAACGTTTTACAGTAACTATCTTGTGTTTGGATTTAATTCATTTATATTGATGAGAACTTTCCATGCATATGGATTATAATGAAGGTTCGCAGTAGATCTGATGATGGAGCCGGGAGACAGGCGAGGGAACTCCTAAACGATTCACAGCAGCTACCTACCTTGTGTTTGTGCCGGATGAATGAATTTGCTTCGTTTGCTTGCTAGCCTATTCACAACTAAAATTGTAAAATAAATAAATAAATATTTACCAAAAAAAAAAAACAATCGACTTCCAAAAAAACAATAACGAATATACAAAAACCAAAGACACCATAACCAGATCGTGTATATTCATTTTTGCCACCGATTTCCGAAATTTGTTATTTTTCACTAGAAGACTAGAAGTCCGTTGTTTTTTTTTTTTATAAAAAAGTTTTTACTAAAACATTTTTTCAAATCTCATTTCGTTTACATTTTTGGCGAATATGTTGCAATAGTAGATTAGGTTCTTTTGACCTAAAAAAATTTTTCAATTCATTATTTCATTTTTTTTATAGAAACATAGTGTTTAAATTATTATATCGTCAGGATAACGTGGGAGCGGTTAACTACTTAGGGTGCACTGAAAGTACCGACATATCGTATATTGCGGGGCTCTTTAAAAAGACTTTACTGAAGCAACTTTTAGTAGTTGGTTAAGAGCTCTTGAGGATCGTCTTGTACTCGTAAAAATGAGTTATTCGATACAGACTGGGTGGTTTATAAATGGACTCATTATGCACAGAGCAGTGGTGAGAGCAATGGAAGCCTATTGGGTATGGCCCCGACTGGTGAATGAAAACATCATGAGGAAACTATCAGAAGGATTTGATTAGAAAAAGGTCAGACGGATCAAAACATCATTTTTTATCATCAATCTTGATACAAACATACCCAGCTCGGAGAAATGTTCAATAAATAATTGTTTATTAAGGGTGTGGGGTTTTGAATTGAATAGAATACTCCATATTATGTACTCCTTATATTACAGAACATAAATATAAGGATTTTTTAAAGGGTGACATAATGGGCGTTTTATTAAGGTCTAAGAGCGATCTTTTAACACAACTTTACACCTCGTGGTTTCACCTGCACAAGATTCAATCCCGTGGAAATATCCAGATAAATAATTTAATCCTGGTTATAAGCCAGCTGCGTGCCAAATTTGATCTAAATCCATTCAATAGTTTTTGCGTGAAAAAGTAATAAACGAACATACCTACTACATAGTAGGTAATCGGAACAAAAAAACAAAAAATACATAGTTGTTTCTTTTTTATAATTTTAAAAGCTATGGCTGAAAAATTTTTCTATAGAGTAGTAGTTTATTACTTTCCTCCAAATACAATCTGGGTTTCATTTATCCCCTCATATATTAGCCAAGCTTATTAAGTACGTTAACAATAGAAAAAAACAATGATGCCTCAATAGTGAAAGTTAGGCTCATATTCATGATACACAGATTTTAATAAAGGAAAATACATGGCATATAATGAATAAATAATTATTTGTATTTTAACAAACGCAATAATACCTAAAGTGAACAAGGTAAGCTTTGTTTACTTTGAAACTGTTATCTCCGGAAATAGTTTCCTTATCGCGCCATATATATTGATACACAATATTTTTTACTTCATATGAATAACAAATAAATTGGAACAAAGTGCCTACCTGATGTTATTTTCACAGTCTCATTTGATATTTTAATAGTGTTACTTATATGATCAAACTAGAAACCTCTGCTGGGTTCTTACCTATAGGTTCTCGCGAGGGGTTGACTGTAATCTAACACGAGGGAAAGGTACAGGTTTGTAAATACCAAATGCATTCGAATTATTGATACTCCAGTTCATCGTTTTATTATAGAAGATAGAAGAAGGTAGCTGATAGACCTAATAACTAAAATCAGCTGTGTCCTTTATTCTATCCAATTCTGTGTCAATATATTGCGTTCAGATACTGTAAATCATTGTAACGCATTGGGAGGTGTTAGTATTAGCACTGATGCTATTTGATGCGTGCCCTCCGCCATAAACGCTTTGACACCTCTTTTGCAGAATATCTGGTCAACCGAAGAGTTACCCGACAACTGGAATAAGGGCTTCCTCATCATCTATCCTAAGAAGGAAGACTTCATTGAATATGGAAATTGGAGAGGTATTCATTTTCATTTTCTCTCGATTCCTTCTAATTCGATTCGTACTTAGTGAAATCATCCTATATAGGCTGTCGAGTGCCATTGAACCTCTCCTTCGCAAAGAGCGAAGGTGCGACGGCTCTTGCGCTCGCGCAAGCGGATTATTCTCGAACAGGCATCAGAATGATAAAGGGAAATGTATTTGACCTTCGTGGACTTCAAAAAGGCCTTCGATACGCTGAGGCGGAGTTCCATCTGGAACCGGCTGTGTGATATTGGTATTCCCGATAAAATCAATTCAATACAGACAATCTACAAGAACTACTTTTAAAGAGTGACACACGATGGTCTGATGTCGGAGGACATACCGGTGCATACAGGAGTACGTACGTTAACGGTGCCTTCTTTCACCCCTCCTTTTGCTTGGTGTTTAGGATGGCATGATGATATCCCTCCTGAGCCATATATATAAGCTATTTTCTAGGGTCATCACGAATCGTCTCGCTCGCAGGTCCGACGACTTCCTGCCTCCCAAACAAACAGGCTTCCGAAAAGGCTTTAGCACCATAGACCACATACATACGCTGCGTCAAGTTATATAGAAGTCCGAGGAGTATAACAAACCACTTTATGCTTAATGTTTATAGACTATGAGAAATCTTTCGATTCGATTGAGACTTGGGCGGTGCCAAATTGACATGTCAGTCCGTCTCCAGAATCAGGACTCGAAACCGATCAAACTGCAACGTGGAGTGAGACAAGGAGATGTCATATCTCCCAATTTGTTCATTGCTGCGTTGGAAGATGTCTTCAAGCTCCTGGACTGGAAAGGACTTGGCATCAAAGGCGAGTACATCACTAATCTCCGTTTTGCAGGTGATGTCGTGGTCATGGCGGAAATCCTGTAAGACTTGAGCAAAATGCTCAATGAACTCAACACAGTTTCCCAACAAGTGGGTCTAAGGATGAACATGGATAAGACGAAGATCATGTCGAACTCTCATGTCCCACCCATTCCAATTCTAGTTGGTTGCTCTGCACTCGAAGTTGTTGACGAGTATATATACCTGGTACAAACAGTCCAACTAGGATGGTCCGACTTCGAGAAAGAGGTGTCTCGTCGAATCCAGCTCGGCTCGGCAGTGTTCGAAAGCTACGCTACATCTTCTCGTCATCCAAGATACCACAGTGTCTCAAGACTAAAATCTTTGGCCAGTGCATGTTGCCAGCGATGACTTACGGAACTAAAACGTGGTCGCTCACAATGGGCCTCATACATAGGCTCAGAGTCACGCAAAGGGCGATGGAAAGAGCTATGCTCGGAGTTTCTCTGCGTGATCGAATCAGAAATGAGGAGATCCGCAGAAGAACCAAATTTACTGACATAGCTCTTCGAGTTACTAAAATTAAGTAGCAGTGGGCAGGGCTCGTAGAACCGATGACCGATGGGGCAGTGACATGACGTATGGGATGACGGCAACACCGTTGAAAAGACGCCAAAAAGACTTCTCCCAATAATTTGTTATAAATTCAATTTATATTATTGTGTTTTTAATGTGCAATTACCAATTTTATTCGCAACCCTTAGTTTATAGTTGTAAAAACAGTGATATCTTGTGATATAAGTGTATAAAAAACGGTAAAAGTAGTCTCAAACTGTGACAAGTTTCGCTGTCAAAGTAAGTCAAATCGTAACGAATATTGTAATTGTAAAAGGGCATAGTCATCGCAAATTACTGTGAGTAATTTAACTTTTTTCGACATATAATTGCTCAAACTTACAGTAACAAGGAATTGCCTTAATTGTTTTTAATTCTTAACACAAAGTACTTATCCTACCATCACCTACATCCCAAAGTTCTTGCTTTTTTCTCCTTTGTGTTGAAAAATATTGTCAGGAATTGATAGAATAATGACCAGGAGGGCTACTGCATGTGTGGAGGAATCTAAGCTACAGTTAGCATTAACTGAACTTCAGAAATATAAGGGTTTGTGTGAGGAATTGAAACGGGGACAGGATGACAATGAGAGGGAAGTACTCAAAATTTTAAGCAATAATACTAACCTCAAGAGTGAGATGGCAGAAATGCATAATCACCTAATTACCAACAGTGAGGAACGGGATAAGCTTCAACGTACTGTAGACAGCTTTGACCAGCGTAGCATTGAGTTTGATATTACAGTCAAATGCAACACTGAGCTAAAATCTAGGCTAAGCGAATCCTAGGACACCATCGACAGGCTGGAGAGAACCGGAGACTCCAAACATCGCAGACTCATGCTCTGTTTGATGAACAGGTTGGTGCCACTCCGTTGCATTCTGCCAACTCAATCTTGGGCAACATAAACAATAATAATAACATTGAGACAATTGATCGTTCGATTCCAGGTCAGGCAAGTACCAATGTAACTTTTCTAAAGTTATATGTACTTTCTAAGTATATCTTGGACATCTTGAGGAAACCTGGACTTTAAGTCTGAAATCGCCAACCCGCATTGGGCAAGCGTGGTGGTTACGCTCAATCCGTCTCTGTATGAGAGGAGACCTGCGCCCAGCAGTGGGACGATAAAAGGTTGATGAATTGATCTTACTTGTGATAAATGTATAAGATCAAGCCCTCAAATTTTTTCAATATGTAAATAGTAGTAAAAATAAGTTTAAAAAATACATTAAAATAAATAAAATGATAAAAAACCCAGAAATTAATTAAAAATAATAAAAACTCTTCTCCAAAAAGCTTCAAAGTGTGGAGACATGAGGAACAGGGAGTAAAGTTCTCTCATCTTCCATAGAAAAGGGAGGATCCTCCGACCAGACGGGTGTTATGTCTGGCGGGCACTTGCCCCATGCTTGAAATTGGGAAGTTGTATGTATGTTAGTTGCACGATAAACTCTTCAAAATTCGTGTGACGTCAGTATGACACGTTGTTCCACGTGGCGTTTGTAGATACCGCTACAAAAGTATTAAAAAGTTCTGAAAAATTAAAAGAAACAATTAGTGGGAGAATGAGAGAAAGTTCAACTCTGTGTATTGATTGTAATCATGATCCATCGGGCTGTTCACGGTCAGCTGTCTCTAATGAGTCTGCACCATCAGTGATGAGGCACTGATGGTGCAGACTGTGTTGACGCTGACGAGTTGACGCTGACGAGTTGACGTGAGACGCTGTGGAGTTGTTTGATAGTTTCAGCAGTACTTCTCTCACAACACCAAACACAGAAGAAGTAATAATAACAAAAAAAATGTTAAACAATTAAAACAAAATATTGATGTACTGCGATGAAATGAGTACAAATATAGCTCATACACTACAACACGATTTAAATGACCAAGTAGTTAATTATTGTATGCCTGAACCGTCTTATAGTCAAATTATAGAAAAAGTGACAAGTAGTATTTACAGTACATCCACAACAATTGTTATTTTGATTGGGAGAAGGGGAAATGCAAACAGTGTAAAGATTAAGAAGTATTTTGAAAGTCTAGCCTCGTTAAATGTAAATAAAATAGTTTTGTTTGCATTTCCTTATGGCAATGGCCTGTCATAGGTCGAAAATAAAATTAGAACTGTGACATTGCATAACAAAAAATTTGAATTTATTGACTCTAATGCATTCATTAGTCAAAATTATTTTACGACCAAAGATAACAAAATCAAAATCAAAGCATTTATTTCAAATAAACCAGATACAGGCACTTTTGAATTGTCAGAAGGTCGGTCAGTCAGTAAGGTGAAGCTAGTCGCCCATTCCAAAGAGCACCTATGGAGAAGAACGGCCAAGAAACTCCATGGACACTCTTTTAAATTATCAAGCTATTGATACAAATATTTGATTACATCATTCATTTTGAAATCAATCGTGTGAGAACGATGCAGAAATATATTGTACACTAAGAGCGTCCATTATGAAAAAACACACAAAAAAAAAACACAACAACAAAAAGACTAACCCAACAAATAGATGCTTTACAAGCTGTACAAGCTTTAGCAAGTACATTGTGCTCACACGTGTGCCATGCAATTATATAATACTAAGAAATTGAATCTACACAATGCAAAGACAGTTTTGTCCAAGGTTCAACAGCTCCAACAGTGTTCCCGAATGCTAAGTTTAGCTGCTGTGTAGTTGCACCAATGCCAACTATTATCTTTGTAATTTTTTTAAAGGACAGGTAGCAGAATCGCTATCAAACTATATACTCGTATGTATAAGTCAGCCAAGTGTTTGGATAACTATACTGCTTCTATTCTATAATATAAGTCGTGGTGGCCTAGTGGTTAAAACACCAGCCTCTCAAGTATGAGTGCGCGGGTTCGATTCCAGGTCAGGCAAGTACCAATGTAACTTTTCTAAAGTTATATGTATTTTCTAAGTATATCTTGGACACCATTGACTGAAGGTGAAGGAAAACATCTCGAGGAAACCTGGACTTTATAAGTCTGAAATCGCCAACCCGCATTGAGCAAGCGTGGTGATTACGCTCAATCCTTCTCTGTATGAGAGGAGACCTGTGCCCAGCAGTGGGACGATAAAAAGGTTTGATGATGATGATGATGACTGCTTCTATTGAGCAGTTAAGTAATACACTTAGTGATAATGAGCAGAGCTTAGAATATGTTCTAATTTATTTAAATTACAACTTGAGACAATATAGTCAACCTCTAGCACTATTTTAAATACCAAGTTAGACTTGTACCCATTATCAAGGGACATTGAGGCAATAGAGTTAAACTCTAGCAGAAATGTAAACCAAGATTTATTAATATCATAACCATCAAATTTTAATTTTCAAAATAAAATGAGTAATAATAACCTTAAAATTTATCATCAAAATATACAGGGTGTGATATATAAACAAATAGAATTGGAGTTGTTTATGAATTGTAGTTACATTGATATTGTTTGTCTTACTGAACATTGGTTAAAAGCCCATCAGTTCATGTTCAGCTTTAATAACCATCAGATTGCTAGCTCGTTTAGCAGAGTGCATATGATAAGGGGTAGCTCCCTAATAAATTGTTCGTAACAATATCAAATTTAAAGAACGGACTGATATTGTAAGCCTCTCTGTTGAGCGAGTTATTGAAATTGCTTGCATCGAGCTTGAGCAGTTCATTGTAATAAGTGTCTACAGGCCCCCGTGTGCTTCCTATGATATTTTTGGAAAATATATGGAGGAAGTTTTATTAAAGACTTGTCACAGTAACAAAACAGTTGTTGTCTGTGGAGATTTCAACATTAATATTCTAGAGAAATCAGCTACAGTTAATAAATGGATGTGATTATTCAAGTCTTATAACTTCTACGCGAGATTCTTTGAGCCGACTAGAATAACTGCCTCAAGTGCCACCTGTTTAGACAATATCTTTACTAACTTAAGAACTTCTGACCATTTAATTATAAATGAGTCAGACTCTGGTCATTGTGGCCAGTTATTTACGTTTAATCAGAAAAGTGAAGTTAGAGCTCAAAGAAAACTTGTCAGTTTTGTTCCTGTAAATAAAAATCGTTTAGGACAATTTAAAAATAATTAAATTGAAAAGACACCATCCCGGATCATGCGTATAGTGTACTATTTATCCTGATTAATTGTGAATTTATGAAAGTTTTGCAAAAAAAAAATATATATATATTTCCTGTCCTAAATATAATGCGGTCGCTACCGCATTATATTTAGTGACTGAGCAACCCAGGTATTTATAAAAGCAGGGAAAAAATGTATGAATTGTATCAGGAAAAAACATATAACCATGATGAAACTTTTCAAGAATTTGTTAAATATTATTCAAAAACTTTTAAAAGAGCCTGTTCCTCAGCAAAAGCCATACACATTAAAAATAAAATAAAATCTTCTGGAAATAAAATCAAAACAGCTTGAGAAATTATAAATTCTGAAACTGGAACAACCAAAGTACAAAATCGCGATTTCCATCTTAAAATTAACCATGAAGATATAAAGGCGGACTTGGACGTAGCAACTGAATTTGAGAATTTTTTCACTAATATTCCAATAATAACAACAAAAACTTTGTCTTCTTCCTCTACTTATACTTACGTCATACTAAAAGAATGTGTTCCAGAATGTGACAAATGTCAGGCAGCAGTACCAATGTTCAACTGAATGGAGTAGAGTTGGTCCTTGTCGAGTCGACAGTTTTTCTTGGTTATTAAGCAATATGCTTAATAATGACATTTTAAACACTGTTTTTGTTTTTAAAATCACTTAAATGATTGTAAACATTTTCATTTTTAATGTCTGGACTTGAAAAAAGACGATAATCCCTGAGTTTGTTTCGGCTATTTCTTCTCAGAGGTAATCAGTTAAGAAATGCCGGCTCCATCTAGTTTAAAAAAAATATATGACATGTAAAAGTGATCAGTGATCCTACTTGCTTAATAAACGATTTCATTTCATTTAATTTCAGTAAGGTTCTGGAGTGGCGGCCTCGTACTAGAAGACGCAGCGTAGGGAGGCCCGCAGCAAGGTACCGATGACCTGATGAAGGTCGTGGGAAGCCGATGGATGCGGGCAGCACAAGACCGGTCATCGTGGAAAGCCTTGGGAGAGGTCTTTGTACAGAAGTGGACCTCTATAAGCTGAAGAAGAAGAAGAAGATGAGCAACGTGATAAACATCGAGCACCGCGGCACAGAGGGGAATATCCAACATCCTGGAAGATCTAGAATTACGCCGATGACATTATGCCTACTGAAACCCATACGAGCCGACATGCAAGCCTAGCTGGATGACCTACGACGAGAGGCAAAGGAGACGGGACAAAAAATTAACATCCGGAAGACCCAGAAATTGAGTTGCGGGGCAACAAGTTCTTTGCCGTTGCTCATCGGCACAGAGGCTGTGGAGAGGATCCAAAAATTCACGTACCTCGGTAGTGTTGTGTCTCGAACTGAGACCTCGCTTCGAGGATCGTCAAGGCAAGAGGAACTTTCGCACATCCATCCCGTGTGGAAATCGCGTAAACAGACTAGAACAATTAAGCTCAAATATTCCGGTCCAATGTAAAACCCGGTCATCGTAGAAGCGAAGAACATAGGGAAGGCCTGGAGGATCGAAAGGGATGGCGGCGTTGATAGCATTAGTGAATCTTATATGTTATTTTATAAATAATAAACTTGAATTTGTTGTTAAAACACCCATGATTACTCAAACAAATTATGAATCGTATAGTATTTTACCTGTACCTTTAACAAATAGAGACAATACATTTATATTCATTTTAACTAAAGAGAAATACGACGGTGTCTTCTGATAAAAAAAATCCGTCAATTACGAGTCAGATTCGCGTACGAAGCACCCACAAGGAACCAACAAAATTACTTTAGTCGCTATAGTTTTCCTTCAAAGTTAATCACATGGATAACCATTAACTAGGTAATTTTGAGGAGAGATATCCTATTTTAACACCATAAAAAAAAAAACGCTTTTAATGTTGATTATCTCGCCAAATCAAATAAGTAACCGTAAATCAAAAAAATGTCTTAGCAACCTTTAAATATTTTCAAAAAAAAAAAAAAATTATTGACCACATGCTATGGGATAGAGGCGAGAACAAATCATGCGCATATTATATATAATATGTATATGGCTACTTAAAATATTTATTTGGGATTTTATTTTGGCACTTGACGTGATAAATACATATATTATAAATATAACGATATTATACACAAAGGTAAAAAAGATATCGTAAGGCCATAATCTTGCATTAAAATAACAAACACCTACCGACACGATGTTTGCACAGAAAAGTAAGTTAAAAAGTTCCACCGCAAGTAAGATTACCTTTGAATGGTAGTGAAAACAAACCTACTAACGCTATTTCCCACTTAACAAACTTTTCTCATATCCGTGTAAATAAAGTTTGAAGGAAAAGTAAGAGACTTTTTATGCAAATTCCGCGACTATATTAACTTTGAGATTCAGTAGAAACTTCACAAGTTAATATAGAGGCTATAAAATAGTTTTACCTTGTAAACAAGGCTTGCCTTGCAAAATGGCTTGTTCGAAATGAACCATTGATTTATGTTGTTGAATATTCAAACCACAAAAAAAAACAAAGTTGTATTTGGAAGACAGAAAATAAATGAGCTAGTAAAAAAGAAAGACAATAATATTTAACTCAAAACGGTCTCCAAAGCCTGGAGCACAGGCGTAGAGTAGCTAGCCTTTCGATGTTCTATAGGATGCATTTTGGAGAGTGTGCGAGGGAATCGCATGATTTAACTCCCCCATCTCCGTTCCATCATCGAACGAGCCGTTGTACGTCGAGTTTCCACTCTCGTTGTTGACACCACCACAATCCCAACGAAGCGTTTCGCCTCGTCTTTTATACTGCATACATGGAGGAACTGGAACAATTTAGCAGCGGCGGTGTTTCCTTCGAACTACAATTTTAACATCTTCAAGGCTTGAGTGAATAGGCTCTTAATAAAATAGCGCGGTTTATCATCAACGATTGCACCATTGCTTACCATCAGGCGGGATTGCGGTCAAGAACTAGTTTATAATTTATAAAAAAAAACCGAAATGCTAATCTACTTTTGTTGTTGATCATACCAACTCTAACGAAGCACTTAATACTTGCCTTTCTTCTTCTAATATAGGTATGTTAGAAGAAGAAAGTTTACCTAAAAGGAGCTTCCTCATTAAATACTGGAACAAATAACACCTGTGAAGCTTAGAATGATGAATAATGATGAGGACTGAGGCGTTCTGAACAACTCTTAACTTAATTATAGTTTAACAGAAAAGTTTGAAACTGTAATATCTGCAAGGTTTGTTTTCTATTACACAAGTAGGTATAGCTGGTCTATAAAGTCGTGAAAATGAATGTTTCTGGATCTAAAAATTTTAAAAGTAGGGCAACACTAAATCTTACTACATCGAATGTCATCGGCAGTCATCGATTTGTCAACAGTACACAGACTTTTTGTAAGTTTTTATTCAATTAGGAGTAATGGTAAAGAAATATTATTAATAGATTAGTAACCAAGGGCTGTAAAACATCAGTTGCATCCCGAAATATTAAAAACCGCTTTACAAGGATAAACAATATTTAAAACCCGCCACACATTTTCCCACCCACTGCAACTCTTGAAAGCTAGAATTAACAGTGGAGACCGCCAGAAAAACGCCGAGCAATGAAGCTCGACGAGTCCCGGAGAAACGATTCAACTGTCTTGGGTCCCGCAACGAAATTAATGAGAAAAGAATAGCGGAGCAGTAAGAAAAAAGATATTTTTTCCACTTCCCTCCATAACAAGCAAGAGACAGAACAGAATTGGGCCAATCGGCACAAAGGGACATTATTGCAACTTGGAGAAGCCCAGATTGCTAAGCACCACGGAATAAAATTTGATTAAGTTAATGGGTCCTAAGTAGGTATGTGCTGTTACAATTGATTCCAATTATAGGTATGACAAAAGCGCCTGAACGCACGGAAATTGGTTCTAGTTTCTACAAGGTCCGTATAATAAACGACTCCGGATGTAACTTGTACTCTATCCAACATAATATTGCGTTCATTCTGCCAAAGAACACACTCCCACAAGATGTGATGTGCGGACTGTTCAAATTCACAGTTCGATGTAGAACACTGACACAAAGGCGAAGGAACAAGTTTAAAAGAATACAGTTTACTTTTAAAGTTGCCATGACCTGTGAGAAATTGGGCAACGCAGTGGTCAACCTCCAGCCATGTCTTAGCCAGCCGATCGCCAACGGATGGAAAGAATAGATGGAGGTAGATGTAGAGAATTATCCCACCTACTTTGCCATTCGGATAAGAGGTCCTCCCAGACTTCAGTCTGAGGTTTAAATAATTTAGAAATTCTATTAAAGTCGCGTTGTGTAACAAAATTAGTGTCCATGGTGTATTGGTAGCAAAGCACGCGTCACGTAAACTAAATTTTTTATGAACGGTAATTGCGTGTTCTCGTCGTCCAAGATAGCACAGTGTCTCGAGACTAAAGTCTTCGACCAGTGTGTGTTGCCAGTGATGACATACGGAACTGAAACGTGGTCGCTCACAGTGCGCCTCATACGAAGGCTCAAAGTCACACAAAGAGCGATGGAAGAGCTTTGCTAGGAGTTTCTCTGAATCAGAAATGAGGAGATCCGCAGAAGAACCAAAGTCACCGATATAACTCTTCGAGTCGCTAAAATTAAGTGGCAGTGGCGTGACACATTGCTCGTAGAACCGATAGCCGATGGGGAGTAAGGTTCTGGAGTGCCGGCCACGTACCGGAAGACGCAGCGTAGGGGGGGCCTCAACAAGGTGGACCGATGACCTGGCGAAGGTCGCTCGAAGCCGATGGATGCGGGCAGCCCAAGACTGGTCATTGTGGAAAGCTTTGGGGTAAGCCTTTGTCCAGCAGTGGACTTCTATAAGCTGAATAAGAACTGCGTGGTTCACTATCTGTTGTAGGTACTTTAGTTTTTTCTTATCTCAGTAGTTCTTAAGATATAAGAACTGGTCAGGCTGGCAGTTATTACCTATTACTAGGTGAAAATGCTCACACCAGACCGTATTACCTTTTACCTACTAAGTTTATCTGTGTACTTTGTCATTTAAATGTGCCTTTGTAGGCTGGGTTATTTTTTTTGTATACACTAAATTAATTATTTATCTTTTATATTATATACGTAAAAAAAACTTTTTTTACAAAAAAAACAACCGACTTCCAAAAAACACTACAAAGTGAAAAATAACTAATTTCGGAAGTCGGTGTCTTTGGTTTTTGGATATTAGTTTTTGATACCGACTTCCGAAATTAGTTATTTTTCACTTTGTAGTATTTTTTGGAAGTCGGTTGTTTTTTTTTTTTTTGTAAAAAAGTTTTTTTTTTACACATTTTAGTTGTGAAAAGTACTGATCAGCTGTATCTGGTTAGATTGGATGCTGAAGACAAAATACTTAATGAAAAAACTTACAAACGCACTGGCTGCCCCTACGATTTTTGAAAGTTCCCCTTGATTTCTCTGGTCCTTCCACCATCAAACCCTGAGGTCCTTATCATGGAACCAACTTGGGAATGTCTTCTTTCCAACAGAAAATTATCAAAATCGGTTCATAAATGACGACGTTATCCGCGAACAAACATAAAAAAGCATATATACGGTACAATTGAGTAACCTCCTCCTTTTTGAAGTCGGTTAATAAAAGCATGCTGTTGGATTTCAAGTTTCAACTACCGGCGCAAGGCATTAAGGTTTAATCATCATGATTATTTTGGTGAAAACTGACAACACGCTCTATGCCAAGACCCGTGTACACGTGTTGCACAGTTAGTTAAATTATGGAAGTATAGCACGTGAATACGCAACTTCCGTTCAATGCAGTTTCAACTAGTGTCCTGAGATTGACATTTACCACAATGCTTATGGAATTGAACTGTTTGGTAGTCAGCTTGCACGTAAGCCTGTACGCTATAAATCGAAATATGGGGCAAGTATCTATTTACATATGTACGGTAGCTACCCTCTGTTTAGCCAGATAGGTCATGGCGTTTCATGTGCAACAGTAGCTTTGGAAAGACATTGCTATGTATAGGAATGAGTGATAAAAGAAGGGGACGATCCGCAAAGACGGACTTTATTTAAAACTACAAACTGGTCCTATCCAAGAACACACAGCGTAATTCAAATAAATATCAAAATATTTTATTTCACATAAACTTACATGGGAAATAATGAAACGTCAAAAGCTAGGTACACGGTTCCAATTAGCCGTTTCCGAGAGCCGGAACAACTCCAAGGTTACTCTTTTGAACAAAGTTAGCTTTTACAATTATCGGAGGACAGTAATTGCCTGTCAACATATATCAGGTACTTAATAACAAAAATGGCTAACTAATTGACAATCGGCAGTACAGGGCCTACGTTCAACCTAAGTTCACTACAGTGCCTACGGCCAACGTTCTCTACTCTAATTCACAAGATCGAAAACAATATAATAGAGTAATATAATAATAAAAACTTATTTAAACCAAATGAAAGATTGTCATTATAATTGCAACAAATCTGAATAAACATAGCGTCATAAAAAGTTATACTTTTTATTGGTTGCTTAAGGTTTTGGAATTACTATGAAATTGTCAATTTCCAACCCCTATGCAACTGAGAATATTCAGAGACAGAAATCACAAGACACAGAAAAAGACACAGAAAAGGACTATAGGTACACCTTTGTCATACCACTAGGGAAATAGAGGCGTGATTATATGTCAGAAAGAATGATTTGTTGTGCTTTTTGTGTTGTGTGTTTCATGTTCTCCCGATCTACTCCACTGCATTGCATCGCCTGCCCTATTTGGCTTGCCCCTATCTATCTATATACAGCTACTTTTTCTAATCATAACATGAAGGAAGTAAGAAAGAGAATGAGGAGGGCGAGAGGTTAGGTTAAGAGGAGTTGAGTTCTATTTTATTATTTTCTTTTTGCTTACCTTGTAAGAGCCCTAGGATAATGATATAACCTATAGCCAAAAAAACAGTATTCAAATAAAAAAAAAAAAACATAAATATTCGAAGAACAAGAAGCAACAAAAGTTTTTCACTGTGCAGTTCTATATTTATACGAATTCTATTCTTGGAACTAAGTTCGATTGCAGTAGCACCTTTATTAGTATACACCTACGAGCAATAGGTAAATATTGTGCCTGTCCAACTTCCACGTTCTGCAGTCGCAAACAATATGTGTTTCAACTGACTTACTTGTGTGGGTTGTGGGTGGTAACTTTATAAATACATGATATAAAAGGGGCATGTTTTGTATACTGTGTAATATTTTGTGTTTAAACACTTTGACGCATTTAAATAGGTACCTATAGTAAGGAGAGAGCAAACTTTTGCACGACTGTACACCAATGGATGAATAATAGGAATATATTTTCTACCAAGCTTGAATAAGCCACATACATAGGTTAAGGTCTCAATAAGGAAAAGGTAGCCAGATTTTCAGCCTCAAATTCCACGATATATTCAAAGCGATGTGGGCTTTGGAAAGCTCGAAACGTATAAAGCAAAAAGAAAACGGCTTTATTCTGCCACCATCTTTCACGTCATATCACTTCGGTCTACATTGCCGTGGTTATATCACCGAAGTAGCACTTCTCGTGGCGGGAAAGGTTGATGGGATTATTCGTTTATCTGACGTCATATCTGAGAATTTCGAGTGCCGAAACGTAGTTGCAGGTTTTGCTCATGGTTTGATTTTTCGTTTCGCTGCTACTTGATTCTATAAGTGTTCATACATGTTTTGAATAAGTTTTGGAATTTTACAATCAGAGACATAAAAATAAAAATATTGTAAGATGTTCGATTTTACCACTGATTCAGAGTCAAACAAAAATCAAGTACAATTTACACGAAAACAAAAAATATATTTTATGTAATGGCCATCTGGGCGTAATATGTACCAATGGCACAAAGCAGTCGCCATTTGAAATTACTTGTGGATATAAAGTACATGTGACTTGGCTTACAATGCATTTTTAAAGCATAAATCACATCCAACTGTTTAAATGATAAGAATAGATGATTCACTCAAGACAATGTTTGTGTTCTTTCTATACAGAATTAGCTTACTGGCAAGTTATTTAAGTTCATATAAAAGTCTATTTTATGAATATTTATTATGTATTATTATTAATACTACAATATGTAAGCTATCCCGCCCTTTATGCCTGGGGATTTTATTTGTGTAATTGTGTAATGTTTTTACTTAGTTACACTTCCATTTTTAATTATATGTTTATACATTTTTTGATTTGCTGGTATTTTGGTGTGGCTAGCTGGCATAAATATATATGGCAGATATATATTATGATAGATAGTTTCATTTGATGTTCTGTGTTTTCTTGTGTTAAATAATATACATAGTATTGTATAGTGCCATGTGTTTTTTAAATGAACAGATAGCTGTGCGGCTGGGGAGTTTGTTCCACTACTTCTTCCTCCCCGCGAAATCACTAACAAGTGACGAGCGCGGGCGTTTTATGAAATACTAGCTGACCCGGCGAACTTTGTTCCGCCTTAAAGGCAATAAATATCACATGATCACATTTTTTACTTTTTAAATTAGGAACACTGTAAATAAATAAAAAAAAAGTATTCCATGATTTTTTTATTTGTCATTTATTTAGTGTAGCACCTTGTGAAAGAAATGAATTTCTACTTGTGCTTCGTAAATTATCTAGCTATTGATCTCTGAGATGTCGTGGTGGCCTAGTGGTTAAAACACCAGCCTCTCTTGTATGATTGCGCGGGTTCGATTCCAGGTCAGGCAAGTATCGATGTAACTTTTCTAAAGTGATATGTACTCTCTAAGTATAATATCTAGGACACCAATGACTGAACGTGAAGGAAAAAATCTTGAGGAAACCTGGACTTTATAAGTCTGAAATCGCCACCCCGCATTAAGCAAGCGTGGTGATTACACTCAATCCTACTCTGCATGAGAGGAGACCTGTCTCCAGCAGTGGGACGATAAAAAGATTGATGATAATGATTTATTTATTTATTTATTTTTTCCTCACACTGGAACGCCATGCAGCAATTACACCAATGGGGCAAAGACAATTCATGTGCTTCTTTCCATCCATCATGCGTACAGTGGACATCGAAGGATTTACGATGGATGACGCTTACGCAGTATGGTAGTGCTGTAACTGGATTTCTTCTGCTTCTTCTCCAGTAGCTCATCAGAGTCTGTGTTGGATCCCACTAGCCTTGCCAGTTCTATGACTCCGTCTCTGCTATTTTCAATCATCTCGTGATGGCCTTTTGTTCTTTCTCTGTCGCGCCTGATCCTCCGTCCCCTGCCGTTGGTCATAGTTTTGGTCCTGCGAGCTGTGGAGCATCCTTGAAATATCCTCTGAGCGCAGCTACAGCAAAATATCACCCCTTTGAAAACTTCTGCGTTCAGGAGGTTGGTTTCGCTGCAGACATAGCACTTGTGGCATTTCTTGTGGTAACTGAAGCCCTCTCGTATTGTGATCTTATCATCTTTGTAGATAGGACTTTGACAGTGCTCACATAACTCGCATGCCATAGTTTTTCAATTTTTTGTTACTATATCTACATTTTATAAAGACGAATGTCTACACAGATCTATACATGATGATGATCTCTGAGGTTTGTTCGCCGATTTCGCATTGTCAACGGAACAGTTTCACGGACTGCCGCCTCCCTTTGCTCTTGTGAGTGAGAAGCACGAAGTCGAGTCATAGTAAGGCGGCGCTCGAGAAAGATTTGATGGTCTTGGTCACGGCATGATATTTTTATTGATGATAAATGGCACAGCAATACAATATTAGAAATTTTGAAGTTGAAGTTGGCTTTGTGGTTTTTTATTAGAAACTTTAAACCAGCAGAGAGTATTTATATTCTTTGCTTTAAACGATTGCTTCAACCGGTTAGACTTTTTTTTAAATATGCTCAGCTGTCATTTGCTTTTTGTTCTACCATTTTTGGTATATGAATTGCTGACTTACATTTTGAATGAGTTGGACCATGTCTTATGTCACGTCACACGGGAACGACGGGAACGGGTTCTTAACTACCTCCCACCAATATTCAACTAAATCGGTTCAGCCGTTCTTGAGTTATATATAAATAGTGAATAAGCAACTGAATCGATTCCAATAATTTTGACACCATGTTATATTTTGTCCCAAATACATTTAGAAATTGTTACAGTGTAGTTACCGAGTGCGTCACGCAGCTTACGATACATCATCATAGTATTGTGCGCGCGCAACAGCTGACGCTAGAGGTCAACGCACCGCGTTCGCTCGCGCGCGGATCTTTGACCATATTTATGTTGGGACAACCAAGTAGAATACTCGTCGCAAGCTTATTATAACTTTGTGGTTTTTCATTATATCTTTTTGAAATTTTGTACATAATATTATTAACTTAAAAATACTGGACACGTGTTTCCTACTTTGTGGAGGTGCAGGGTACCAGGGTAGCACAAAAGTTTAGGAGAAGTCGAAACAATAAACCTCATTCATTCATCATCATTATCAAATAATCGTAATACATGAAAGAAGGTTTATTGTGCATATTTTTTGACGTGCAAGGTACCAGGGTAGCATAAAAGTGTAGGAGAAATCGAAACAATAAAAAAGCTCATTCATCATTATCAAATCACCATAATACATGAAAGAGGTTGTATTGTGCATAGTTTGTGGACGTGCAAAGTACCAGGGTATCACAAAACTGTAGGAGAAGTCGAAACAATAAACCTCATTCGTTCATCATTATCAAATAATCGTGAAAGAAGGTTTATTGTGCATATTTTTTTGACGTGGAAGGTACCAGGGTTGCACAAAAGTGTAGGAGAAACCGAAACAATAAAAAAGCTCATTCATCATTATCAAATCACCATAATACATGAAAGAGGTTTTATTGTGCATAGTTTGTGGAAATGCAAAGTACCAGGGTATCACAAAACTGTAGGAGAAGTCGAAACAATAAACGTCATTAAATAATCATAATTACATGAAAGAAGGTTTATTGTGCATATTTTTTTGACGTGGAAGGTACCAGGGTATCACAAAACCGTAGGAGAAGTCGAAACAATAAACGTCATTCATTCATCATTATCAAATAATCATAATACATGAAAAAAGGTTTATTGTGCATATTTTTTTGACGTTCAAGTTACCAGGGTAGCATAAAAGCGTGGGAGAAGTCGAAACAAAGAAGTTCATTTATTCCCACAGGAACGACGGGGAGCGGCATAGAAAGTATCCTATGTCCTTCTCCCAGTTCTTAGCTACCTCCTTACCAATTTTTAGCCAAATTGGTATAGCCGTTCTTCAGTTATAAGTGATGTAACTAACACGACTTTCTTTTATATATATATATAGATTAACGTTCAAAGTGTTGATTCTCAGCCTAGTTTGAATATATCCCTTTTGATTTTTAAGAAAAACTTAAACGCAGGGTAACTGCAGGTTCGATTAAATATGGGTTTTATATACTACAAGGAAAAGAAAAACATCTTGAGGAAACCTGGACTTTAAATCTGAAATCGCCAACCCGCATTGAGCAAACGTGGTGTTTACGCTCAATCCTTCTCTGTATGAGAGGAGACCTTTGCCCAGCAGTGAGACGCTAAAAAGGTTGATAATGATGATGATGATATAGGTACTACAATATTCTAGTAGGCAAGATATTTTATTATTACATAGGTACACTCTTATCTAGTCTAGTCACTTTCTATATGAATCAAATTATTCATTAAAAATTTAGGTCAAATTTTACATTAAAATCTATTTATTTCTATTTTAAATTAGGTATTTTTTTTGGACCAGATCAACTAAAATTGCTACAAACTAAATTATGTACTGCACATTATGTCGTTAAAATTAAGATACTACGCACTTGTTCAGCTAAATTTACTGCACAGAATTCGGCATGCTGTTTATTAGGCTCATCGGTCATTGTTTGTCACTACACACATCTTGGGACGCTGATTAATTGCAACTACATTCTGTGTAGGCGCAACGGCGATTAAATGCAGAAGTTACGTCATGGTGTGTTTATTAAACATTAACGAATATTACTCATTCAATATAGACAAAATATTTTGTAAATATCGGTATTAATTTATATTATCCCTTAATTAAGAGGTTAAGTTAACAAACTGTTATCATCCTCATATATGTTGTGAATTAATCAGCACGAAATGATCGATGGTTTGCTGCAAAATTCTGCCCTGATCTTAGCTAAGACTATCTTCATACAGATAATATAGCCTACCGCCATGTAGGTCCTGACCTACCGAGCCTTGTTGTAAGAATACTCACTCTGGAACCCTGGTTCCAGAGCGAGTATCCTTATAACAAGGCAAGTCGTGACCATAAGTACCGTTTTCTGAATCAAGCCCTTCCTGCTGCCAATGCAAGGTTTCAAAGGAACCATGCTTGCATGTCTGTTTTTCTGCCTGTCACAAAACATAAGGGTTAGTTAATACAAATGTCAAAAAGTGTCATTCAAAAAGTCATTTACATTGTAATAACACTTGTCTGTTAATAAACCTCGAATTTTCTTTTTAAACAAATTAAACAAGAATATCGATTACTACCTGATAATTATAGACTAAATAAGAATACCGACACTGATAGGAGCTGCTATATAGTAAACTTTTAATAATTTAACATTCGCACAAAGGTATTTAATATGTAGTTATAATGATAACTTGTAGTCGCACTTCATGACAAAAACTTTATAGCAACATTTTACTTTCTAAATACTTTCTGAGGTCGTTTAGGGTCTCAAAAATAGGTTAAAAGTGTCTTCATAAAAATGAAAGGTCTTATAAGAAATGGTTGACTCGTGTACATCATTTGATTTAGAAATATGTTGCCGAGATTTTACCTGGTGTAGGGAATGTATTGAGGGACATTTACTGAATATTAAAAGGTGTGGTTTACACCTCCAACGCAGTATTTTATCTCACAGAGTGACGTATGTATGCTTTACTTTTGGTAGCACGATGTAGGTGCGCTATATTTGCCTATATCTGTATGTGTATGGCGAGAAAAGTTACGGATGTGATACCTGTTATCTGGCCGTCGTCGTCCGTGAAATGAAATGAAATCGTTTATTAAGCAAGTAGGATCACTGATCACTTTTACACGTCATATTTTTTTTAAGTTAGATGGAGCCGGCATTTCCTAACTGACTACCTCTGAGAAGAAATAGCCGAAACAAACTCAGGGATCATCGTCTTTTTTCAAGTCCAGAGATTAAAAATGAAAACGTTTATAATAATTTACTTGATTAAAAAAAAAAACAAACAGTGTTTAAAATGTCATAATTACGCATAATGCTTAATAACAATGCTTAGCAGAGCGAGCAGCTCAGTCCCGTGCTCAAAACGAACGGATACTATCGGAGTGGTGCCTGCGTGTGCGTGCGTTAGTGTTATAATTACTCATAATGCTAATAACAATGCTTAGCAGAGCGAGCAGCTCAGTCCCGTGCTCAAAACGAACGGGTACGATCCGAGCGGTGGCTGCGTGTGCGTGCGTTAGTGCACATGTGCAGTAGGCCTAGTATGAGTTTTCATTACGAAACTCGTTCGATCGTATCGAGCGCGTTTGACTCCGCGATTGGCCCGCTTCAAGGTCGTAAGAACTCTCAACCAATGAGAGCGCCAAACGCGCTCGATACGATCGAACGAGTTTCGTATTGAAAACTCATACTAGGCCTACAGGTGGTAGTCTATCGTCACCTATTGAACTAAACAAAGATACTTATAATTAAAAACATCCATCGATGACAAAATGCCGTTACGACAAAGTGATTTGGACTGATTTTATGGACATATACAAAACTTTATTATGTCTATGGAAAGTAAAAGACAAAAAGCTATATTTAAATAAATATTGCAAAAAAGATGTGTACGATCGCTTGGTGGAACAATTGACTCACTAAAAAGGGATTAACTGTAACAGAGCGTTCATGACAAAGTCACAGTTCTAACTGATGGCCTAGAACAAGTTTGTTATAATTGTAATCCTAAAGAACTTTCTTACTTTAGTTAGGTTTACATTTAACCAATAATAATTGATGCATATTGAGTTAGTATTATATTCGGATTGCGAAAGGTGGGCGTTTTGATTGACTTTTGTTGTTATGACGTTCAAAAAGTTAAGATTCTGAGTTTAATTTGAATAAATGATTTTCACATTGGAAATTAGTAAAATGTTAATATTTTTAATGACTTAAAATAAGGAAGATAGCTATCTGTGGTCTTAGGGTCAAACATTGACCTTATGAATTGCGTTTACTTACTAAATCAACCTATTAGCAGACTTAGTACTTTTAAAGATTATTACTATTGAACTTACACTGAGACTAAGATCAATGATAATACCAATGGGTTACTTCCAAAAAAAAAAAACATGGATATAAAAACGATGTGGAACTATTCTCGCAACTGTGTAGGTAAATACTGGAAAAGATAAAAGCTCCGAGCAAAAAAGGCAGACGTTTCTACACAGATTATCATCAATTGTGTTGTTTAATACGGTTAATGTAAACAACCGACAACTGGACGGATGGTAATCAACTAACCTGTCTGCTGCCTAAATTTTTATTTGTTGTTTTCTTGTATTTGCTGTGTATTTTAAACGAATTGTGATTTATTTTATATAATAGGAGTAAAAGAGATTTTTTTTTAATTTATAAATTATAAACTAGCGCTTGATTGCAATCCCGCCTGATGGTAAGCAGCGATCGTTGATGGTAAAGCGCGCTAGTTTATTAAAAGCGTATTCATTCTAGCCTTGAAGACACTCAGATTGTAGTGCGACGGAAACACCGCCACCGGCAAATTGTTCCAGTCCCTCGATGTACGCGGTATAAAAGAAGAAGCGAAACGCTACGTCTGGTGGATCATAGTGGTGTCAACAACGTAAGGGTGGAAAGTCACCGTACTACGGGTCGTCCGATGGTGGAACGGAGATGGGGGAATTAAATCATGCAATTCCCTTGCACACTCGCCAGAATGCATCCTATAGAAGACCGAAATTGTCGATTCGTACTGTAATCTAAATTGTTCATTTTTTAATTTCTAACTAGTTTATTTAATCAAAATAGTTACCATTATTATCTATACATTGTTGTCATCTAATAGGAAGGTCTATTGTATTATATTTTTGTTTATGGCAATGGTGCCGATGTCGACAGTTCTGCCAACGTCTAATGTGATATGAGAAAATAGTAAGGTCATTTATGCCTTTGCGATAGAACTCTGAGGATCTAGACTGTACAAACCGTGTGAAAGCATTTTGATTTTAAATAAAAAAAAAATGGTAGTCTGTTGTAGCAATTTTTAACCAGGATCGAATCAGAATTTCATTTGTAGAACATAGGTATACATGAAGGTTTTACATTAGGTAATTAATTGAGCGCTATGTGTTGCCGTCAAACTCGTTAAAAACTAAAAAAAAAAATTACTTAACATAAATTAAAAACACAAATTAAACTCTCACAAAAAAAAAAACTTACTAATTTACATTTACATAGAAATCTTTATAATTTTTTATTTAAAGGAAACTTACATTCAAAACGCTTATAACACGCAGCATGCATGTAAAATATTTTAAAAAACATCTCTTTAAAATCTTCTACATAATAAATTTTTTTTTATCATTAGCGAGCGGAGACTTTTCTTAAATTTTGATATGGAATTTTTTTGATACTATCAGGCATTTTATTACAAATTTTCGACGCCATCCCAAAAAAAAAAAAAATTTCTTCTTCATTAAAGCAGTTGTGTATTTTCTGTCGCACAGTTTATTCATATACTGAGAATGCATTGGGGTCTTTTTTAAATCAGATAATTTTTGAAATAAGTTTAAATTGATCTTAACAAACAAAGCAGTTTCGTAAATGTACATACCTGGCATAGTCAATAGTTTTAATGAATTAAAATGAGGTTCACATGTTTCGGTACTTTTTAAGCCGCACTTAGACTGAATACCTACATCGTTTTTGTGCTTGAAAAACAGTCTCTCTTTCAGTAGATAGAATCCAAAAAATAATTCCAATCCTTAGAACTGATGCAACCAATCCGTAATACGCTATTGTAGTGTAAGTGTTTGTATATTCACTTTTCCCGACGGCTGAAACGGTGCAGAAACAGAATTATTTAATTTAAGACAGATTTCTTCAATATTAGATTTTCATGTTAATTTACTATCAATGGCTATACTTAGAAATTTGGTCTTCTCTGTATCATCTATTCGGCACTTATTGTATAAGTAAGTATATAATAACATGAACTAGAGGTTTTTCACTTCTTTGATGTAAATAAATATAAGATTATTTTTATGACGTCAGTTAATTATTCTATTTAGGCAGTCATTTATATAACTTTCGTAATCGACAGCAATAGACAAAAAGAACCGTATTTTGGGATATGAATATTGGGAGATCACTATATATTTAAAAAAAAGTAGAGGCCCTAATATAAATAATATATTTTATAATTCCTGGTTGAGAAGTGTACCTAAATGGTTACTAAATTCCTTTTTGTTTTCATAATTGTGATCGGCTTCCACCATATCTCTTAATTTATCGTTATTCACCTTCCTTGTGGCTGGTTCTTCAAGTCGTAGTTTCCATTCCGAAAGTGTTTAAACCAAAATCGCTGTTTCTGCCGCCTTACTTCCGCGTCGGAACTCGAATTCAAACATCACTCGAATTTTCGTAGTATCCATCTTTCTCGTCTAAGTTGAATAACAAAAACAATTGAAAGTCGTAATTCAAATATCTCACATTTTTAAAAGAAGAACACAATAGAAACCATGTGAAAAAAGTTTAATTCTAAAACTTCAAACCATGAAGATTCTATGTCAATTTAAAAAAAAAAACTATTGCAATAGAACGGCAATTTCATATTTTAACCCAATATTATCATCGATAGGTAGAATATTAAATTAAGCTTAGTTGAATGTTATATCAATGTATTAAAATGATTATTTTTTAAAGTTCTAAACTAGTGCTTGACCGTGATCCCGTAAGCAGTGATGTAATCGTTGATAGTAAAGCACACTAGTTTATTAAGACCCTCTTCACTCTAGCATTGAAGACACTTAAACTGTAATAAGATTGGAAGACCGCCACAGGAAAATTGTTCCATTTCATTCTTCATTTCCGTATTTTCAAAACAGCTTTGAAAGTCACGTAGACAAGCAATAAAGATCCAAATAATATCCACTAAAGTTACTGACTGTAATATTGTTTTATTAATAACTCAAACAACTTTACAGTTGTACTTTTTATTGATAAACTAAAAAAACTACTATACGGATATGGATGAAATTTGGTACATAGAAGCTATAATATGGATGGATATTAAAACGAGATCCAAATTTATGCGGATGAAACTGCGGGCGCAGCTAATATAATATAGTTTAAGGAAATTCCATAAACTTTCTTCTATTTTCAACAGTGAAGGTCAAAGGTCAACATCATATTTTGTTACAAAGTTGCCACCAGTTCGATCCCTGTAACTTTTTAATTCGTTTTCTTTTATCACACACACGACAATAATGCGGGATATGTTGCCAAATAAGTTGTTATAAAGATATTGTGTTATATTTTTTTGGCTTTCTTTCTGGTAATCAAATTAAGGAGTAGTGACGACCTGACAAATAAATATTATATTCCATTTGAACATTTGATACATCGTCTACTAAAAAATAAAGCGTATTTTCAAACCAATGGTTTTCTAAGTATGGGCACTCCACAATAGCGGCGGTAAGTCCCTTATTTGAGGGGTGGCTAGAGAGGCACCAGTCTACAAAATCCAATGAAATTCATTAGCACACTTAATAAAACGTCTCTGAGTCACGAAATGAATCTTAGTTTTTTATCCTGGTGATCACTTTATTATACAGCTTCTCGTATTTGCCCATTCGACTGAGAAAGGGAAACGAAATCAGATACGGGGAAACTTGATTCTAAGTTGTCACTTTTCAGTTCGAATTTCCCAGTAAACAAACAATATTCAACTGAAGAAGCCCTATTATAATTTCTTCGCTTAAATTACATAGTTTGCCCAAGAAAATGTAGATGAAACACTCAAACGCTTCATTAGTTTGAATCTCCGAGAATAACGACGTAAAAGTTTAATGGCAAATTTTTAGCGATGCTTGATAAATTCGCCAAAAAAGTTATAGCTGTTGTTGTTTAAGTATACCGTATATTAAAACTTCTTTGTTTTGTAAGGAAAATGTTGGTAGTTGACTGATTGCTGATGTGGAGGTATCGCCTTGTTTTTGATGGATCGTATCTGTTATCCTGGAATAGCACTTGCTTTAAAAATGTAAAAAAAAAAATACCAGCGTAACTTCAGCGAATGAACACATTGGTGGATTATTAAAGTGTGTAAAGTTTACATTATACAACAACAACATAGGATCACAAATTACAATGTTGTGTTTTAGAGAACAAAACAAAGGGACAAGGGGCAAGAGTGTTTTTTGTGATACTGTTTACCGAAATTATTTATCTCACGAGAGAATACTATGTAAATACTTTTAAACTGTGTTGAATGGCTTTTTGAGTTTTTTATTGTGTTTTATTGTTTGAAGTATGTGTTGCGGTATTATGCCTTTGACTTTTACTGAAATTCTGTTCAGGTTTGATGAGCATCTTTTGAGAATCTGAATCCAGTCTCAATGAATTAAAGCCAGCATACTCATGTAGTATATACAGAAATGTATCAGCAGTGTGTATAATTACATTCTAGGTTATTTTGTAGCGATTCTTCGCGAGTGATCCCGAACCTGTATCTTAGTGTACAAATCACAAATATTAAGCAGTGCTGTAGTGTGTAAGCTTATAAATTTACTGTTTTGACAGTGAAGCGGTAGGCTAAGCGTTTTTTACCTACGCTAAGACTGTTTTGTTTAAGTACCCATGTGCACAAATCGTACCTTTAGCATGAAGTAACTTTTTGGTATTGTATTCACATAATACAGTAGCATAACCTTTTAATGAAATTGGAGGGCTTAAGATCATGTGGTTATCTTACTGGTAACCGAGTGTCGCTTCCGACAACCTTTAAACCTTAGTTGCAACACATTTAAACATTAGTATGGACTCCGCCATACTCAGCAAAGGAACCTGTAATCGAGTTTTTGGTAGTTCTCAATAACCAAACATAACGCAGCAGTGCGATTTCGTTAATGCACGCTTGTAATCAATGATGGCAGGATACTATTTCGGATAAACCCATTTATGAGCTGAAATCAGTTGCTTACCACAGCTGAGCTTTATAACTACGCATTAAAGCCCATATAATCTGATTTACGTATCGAGTATAAAACCAAATATAGCGTTAGATTTTCGATTTCGCCGAAATTAATGGAAATAGGGGTGTCATACATCGGGTGACCTCGATGTATGGCACCCCTATGATTAGGACAAAAACGGTTATTAGCCTAAATCTACCTTTTTCAAACCTGATTAACGAGGTGAAGCGAGCTCAATTTGAATGATATTTTTTTGTCTGAGCATAAGAAGTGTAGTTAAAGTTTTGTGTTTGTCTAGTTTCCTTGGCTCAAAACCTGATAATTAAAATTTTCATATTCGAGTTTCTCCTTTATGTGGGATTATGATTGCAGGCTTTTGGTTTCGGTAGCTATACATAATTGTTTTGGGAATATTAAAGAAAATCGCTTAAGAAAAAAGTTGGATGAAGATTGTTTTCTTTAAGTAGTTTGCCTTAACTTTTGTTTTGAACAAATTTAAGGATGTTTAGATTTTGTACTTGATACATTTTCTTTAAAGAGGCACGGTTGGTATCTACAAATTCATAACTGTAAAATAAGAACAAAGATAATTAACAATTAAAATACAACTACGATGAAAGGCTATCAGAAAATTTATAAATAAGACATGCAACAAAGTAATATTCGTTTCCAGTTTCGTATGGGGTACCTAGTGAAATTTTTGTTTAAGAGGAGCAGGAGGGAATGTATGAACGTATGTATATTCATACGTTTCATCGTTACATAGTCTGTTAACGACATAAATCTCCTTCAGCTTGGCCATAACAGGGTTAATAGATAATTTGACAAAACTATATTATGTAAAGCTTTGACAAGTGAGTTCTACTGCAAAACTCACGCCAAATCGGTGAAACCAACGCTTATTTTATCGGCAAATTAAACATATCAATTAATTGACAAGTAAATTTTAACAGTTAGGTACACTGGTAAAAATATTTAAAGAGAAATTGCAATCAAACGACAATATCATTTTGAATTGGGAATTCATTTTGTGTAATTATGAAATGCAACCGCAGATGCTTGCACGTACGATGAACAACATTTTAACACAACACACCAACACAAGACGTTGAATATAACAATTTCATAGGAATGATACGCTCCATATTGAAAACACGGCTCAATCGTAAAGTTGAAATAAATTTTCCCTTCATGATGAATGAGGTATGTAGAGGCATGAGAAACAGGGAGTAAAGTTCACTTATCCTCTATAGAAAAAGGAGGACCTCCGACCAGACGGGTGTTATGCCTGGCGGGCACTTGCCCTGGTTGAAATTGGGAAGTTGTATATGTCGGAGACAGCGAAGGCAGAGCGGTAGGGTCGACAGCATCTTGGTGTGGTGGTACAGGTTCCATTTCGTAGGTGAGTTTTGAATTGAAGCACGACGTGTAGATATACCCTCCAATCTTCATAATAATAATTTTAATAGGCAAACCGACAGTTTCGGTTTGGAGAAGTGCTTCGGTCCGCGTCTCGATGCAAAGTGACCGTTCGATGAACCCCACTTTCCAAAGCGACTCTGTCCATGTGCCGCTATCACAAAATAACGTCACAAGCGTTTGCCCCTCTACTATGTGACGTCAGTTTGACGAGTTGTTAATTTGGTGGCGTTTGTAGGTACCGCTACATCACTCCCGATCGGAGGTCGATAGTGGGCTGAGTCATGTATCTTGCGATGCTTGCCAGGCCAGCTGAAGTTCCAGTGAGTCGGAACCGGCTGCCGCGTAGTTCACGGTGAGTGGAAACTGTCTCCGGAGATTCCCCAGTGAGTCGGGGTGGTGGCGCTGCGTTATACTCCAGTGCGTCGCATGTCGTACAGCGCCGGGTTGAGGCTGCCTGCTGCGTCGACCAGGAGAGAGGGCTCTGCTTGTTGATCGGCCGAAAGTGCAGAGTGCTGTGCCGAGGTTGCTGATGAGGCGGAGGGTGACGACCAGGTATGCGCGGTCGCTGCATGCTTGTGGTCAGGATACCCGTTGTAGCCATGGGTGCTGGCTGGCTAGGTGATTCGTCGCCAAAGCTTGCGAGAGTGATGATGATGACGTCACGCTGAAGTTGTTGTTCACTGTGGTGGCGTTTGTAGGTACCGCTAGAACTACGTGAAACTACAGCCACATTGAACACCCACTAATCAATGTCAACGTTTAATGAGATTTACCAACCAACATTATATTAGGCATTTTCAATTATATATTCTTTCTACATCTCCGCGTGACCATTTATCAAAACCCATTATTCAAGTTCGTGGAAATGTATGGGGCATTGGAAATTACCCTAGAACGCCATTTGAGAAGGCTGCGGCTTATATGAAGACATATGGAGTGATCAATGGGCAAGGGGAAGTTACCAAGTAATGTTATGGTGAAACTGTTGTGACAAATTTATGTGACACGATGTTAAATGAAGGGAAAAGGGTAATGTTCGGTAAAAAAATAAATTTTCAATTACTTATGTAGGTATTTTTAGCTCAGTAGTTTTCATACACGGGTTTCATGTTGGCCATTAGCGACATCATTTTGAGAACCTTCATCATATCGAATTTGACATATCTAAGTAATTAGAGCAAGCTAAGTATTCGACGCAGAAGAACGAGAGTAACCGACATAGCCCTAAGAATCGCAAAACTTAAGTGGCAGTAGGCCGGGCTCACTGCCCGTAGGACCGATGCCCGATGGGACCGACGGGTTCTCGAGTGGCGACCACGCACCGGAAGATACAGCGTGGGTAGTTCCCGACAAAGTGGAAAGATGACCTGTTGAAGGTCACGGGAAACCGCTGGATGCGGTAGGCACAGGACCGGTCGTCATGGAGATCCTTGGGGAAGGCCTATGTCCAGCAGTGGAAGTCTTTCGGATCAAATGTTGATGATGATGATGTAATCAGGTTCAATATATTCTTACCATAAACTTCACTAACCACTTTACTGATTGACTAGCCTTGTTAACAGTTCTCGCGTGAAAATGGCTGAACACGATTTATATTATTCACATGATTTTACATGAACATATTATAGGGTTTTAAAATTTCATTTTTTCAGGTAATTTAATTGAAAATTCAAAAATGTCACGGGTTTCAACCAGGGTGAGATTCACCCAGGGGTCAACAAAAATCTTTGTACGCCCAAATTATCCCCATTAATAATAATAATAATAATAATAATAATTTATTGACATAAGGATACATACATTAGTATACACAGATTAACTAAATGCTAAACAATGGTACAAAAGTCTGTATACAGATATTGTGAGCCCTGCCTCTCAAACTAGGATGACCTGTATCTTAAGAGACAGTGTTCAGGACTACGGTTACTTACAAATTTATACCTTCAACTGTGGATTGCGCCACTTAATGCTCTTGTCAGCATTCAGATTTCAGTTTACAAAATAAATACAATAATATAATAAGTAAATAATAATAATAATGTATTAGGACTAGGTGTAAAGTTGTGAATGAGAGTAGTGAGTGTGAGGTGTTTATATAAAGCAAGAGCAAACTAAACCTGTATGTTTTAGGCAATGTATTTCAGCAAAGACTCTGTTTGTGCATAGTCTTGCTGAAGTAGCCATTCCATCAGCTCAGCCTTTAGCTTAAACTTATTATGATCACGCATGTTTAATTCCTTGTGGATTTTCTTATAGATTAGTGAGCTTATTGTGAAGTATTGGTGTTGGGCAAAAGTGGTTTTATGTTGTGAACCTGGAGGAATATTTGTTCGTTTATTGGGATCAGACGGTAGGACACTGGCGTGTCTTCTAAGTATGGATTGCAATACGAAGAGTTGGCGAACTGTTAGGATTTTACAATCTGAGTACAGCTGAGCTGTTGGATAGCGATAAGGTTTTCGTAGCATCACTTTAAGTATTGCTCTCTGGGCTCTTTCCACTCTGAGAAAAATAGTTTTAGCTGCACCGCCCCATACACTGATGCAGTATCCAAGAACGGACTGGCACAGAGCATAAAACACCATTTTCAGAGTATCAATGTTCGCTGACACTCTAAGTGACTTGAAAATATATATTAGCTTCAGTGTTCTCGAGGTTAAGGCATCAATGTGTCTATCCCAGCGTAACCGGGCGTCTATTTCAACACCAAGATATTTGACGTGATCAGTGCGCATGAGAGTTGGACATTGGCATGAAGATGACAGTTGTGAGCAAGTGTGCGCTGTTATCGAAAAGGTGTTGTCCGGAGCGGATTTTTGACGGATGGCAAATGGAATATAGTTAGTCTTGTCACAGTTGAGGGTAAGCAGGTTTAAGTTGAGCCATTGGATTATTTTACGTAGTGCCAATTCTGCGCTTTTTTTAACACTATCCCATGTTGGCCCGTCGACTATAATCACGGTATCATCGGCATATACAAAGATCGTTGAATTGGGGAGGGACAATCTACATAAGTCATTTACGTATATTTGAAACAAAATAGGACCCAAAATACTACCTTGGGGGACTCCGTAAGACAGGGTTTCTTCATCACTGTAGTGATTATCAATTTTGGTTCTTTGGGTGCGGTTTTCAAGATAATCCTTAAAGATCCGCAGTGCCATACCTCTAACACCAAGTAGCTCCAATTTGGCCACAAGTATGGGAACAGAAACTGTGTCAAATGCCTTCGAAAGATCCAGAAATATTCCCAGGCATCTGGTTTTTTTATCAAGATTCCCAGCAACCAGCTGTGTTAAATCAAGTACTGCATCTTCAGCAGAGACACCGGAACGGAAACCATATTGATTATGTGCTATGATATTGTATCTGTCCAAAAAGTTCTTAAGCCGATTATTGAGAATCCTTTCAAGAACCTTGGAAAGAGCAGTCAGAACCGAGATAGGTCTGTAGTTGCTGAGACAGCCTCTACTCCCACCCTTGTGGATAGGGTGCACAATTGCTTTTTTTAGTGCGTCCGGGAAAACACCTTCCCGGAGACAACTATTAAAGATGTATGTTACAGGTTTTTTTAGTGTCTGAAGACTCATTTTCAGCACTGTAGGCGATATGCCATCCCACCCCAATGCACAGTCGTTACGTAGCTGTATTATAAGAGACTCCACTTCAGATTCGTCTATATCTAGTAGCACGAGGGAGTTAGCGGGAGATAGTGTGTTGTCGTCACCGATATTCCGAACCTGGCTACTCATATTTCTGGGACCCTGACCCTTTGATAAAATTTTATCCGCCAAGTTTTTACCCACATTACTGAAAAAATTGCCAACTTCTTTTATAGATGCTTTCGGATTGTCACATATTTTCAGTAGTTCCACGGGACTGGTTTTTATTTTAGCTGTGTTTGTGATAGTTCTAACAGTGTACCAAAGGGCTCTGGGGTCATTTCTTGCTTTCTCCAATTCATTTTTTTCGTGAGCAATTTTTAGTTTTTTAAGCAGATCATTGCAAAAATTGCGATAGCGTGTATAGGTTATTTTGAGAATTAAGTTATGTGGTTCTTTATTTGATCGAATATGCATTTTGTCTCGATTTTGGATACACTTCAATAGCCCAGGAGTTATCCAGGGTTTGAGGATTCTTCTTTTATGTGGCATCTTGAAAAACTTGGTATGTTTAGCAATAACCGATCTTAAGATAGATATAAAAGTGTCCATCATTGTATTTGGGTTATCAAGTTGATAAATATCCGAAAAATTAAAATTGTCTAACTCTAGCTTAATTGCCTCATAATTTATGGATGTTGAATAGGGACTTGTTTTGTGACTGCGACTTGCGTTGGCGAAAGCAAGAACAAGGGGTTTATGGTCTGTGATGTGAGATTCAAGAACTAGTGTGGTGGAAGGTAAGTTAGATTTTATCAGTGTGTGGTCAAGACAATTTTCTAGCCTAGTAGGTGAAAGGTGAGACGGTAGTAGTCCATGCATTGAATTAAGTATGAGGTAGTCTAGACTTCGATCATTTCTATTGCTCATGCTAATATCTATATTCAAGTCACCAATTAGAGCAATGTTCCGATATGTAAAAAGTTTAGTGTAAATATTATTTAAACTAAACTCTCCCTAGAGCTGTAAGATGGGGACCGATAGACTACCACTATAGCAGTTTTTTTGTTTTCCATTTGGCAAATTAGGCAGTTTCCACCCACAAAAGTAGGCTCCCATACCGAGACCTGCAAACTCTGTTTTGTATATACAACGACTCCATCGTTTTGATTCGAGTTTAAGTCTGTACGATATGACTGGAAACCCTGTAATAAAGGCAAGTTAATTACCTTACTTAGCCAGCATTCGGTTAGAACGATAAGATCAAAGTCAATGTTCGTTAACTGTATTAGTACCCGCAATTGTTCAAAGTTTTTGTTTATACTTCGTATGTTTAAATGAAGAATTTTCATAGTGCTATCGGAGTTTTTAACAAAGTTTACGCAGTCTTCAGGATTACATGTCAGTGAGTTGCCTACGCCTATTGAGTCTAGTTCAGAGTTAATATTATTTGTTAAAGCCATTTGAAACAACATGTGTAAGATCTCAAAACGTGACCTGATAGAGGAATATTTGAAAGGGAGTGTGTTTTGAGTAAAAATAAATTATAGGCTTTTGCTTGCTCTTGGGTAGTGTAGTAGTATGAGTTTTTATTTGGGATATTTTTTTGTGTGCAGAGTGTGTGAGAATGTGTGTAAATTTTATGTGGTTGAAGTATAATATAATCTAATTTATTAATAGCAAGAGTAAATAAAAAGGAAAAATATGGATTAGTGACTAAAAGATAATTTAAACGAGATAGTCATTTTTCAACACAAAGTTTTTCCAAGCAGTGTTTGGATTTTATAGTGATGGATTTCTGACCCTCTTCTTTGCGTAGTAGAACTTTACCATTTGCCGTCCAGCAGAATTTGAAACCATTTGCATTAGCAAATGAGCGGGATTCAAAAAAGAGCTTTCTTATGGTGCCAGTCAGTCGGTCCGAAATGTAAACGGGTCTACGAGTTCCAGAGAGGCCGATATGCTCAGTATTTAGTTTCTCGGAGTTATCTTTGTTTTTGTTAAATTTTTGAACTGCAGCGAGGACATTATTTTTGAGAGTGACGGTCTGAAATTCAGCAATAATAGACCTCTTATCGCCTTCCTTATTAGGAATGCTATAGATATCACGTATGTCGGATGGAAGAATATCTATATCCAAAGCCTTGCATGTGTTTACTATAAGTGAAGGCGATGGTGGTGATTTTTTCTCAGCTGGTAACAGGTTTCTTATCTCAATAGCTGAGCTACGAGTGCTTACCTGCATATCCATAACTTTACGTTCCAGTTCCTCTATATGATTTAGTAGATGCAAACGTTCCTTACCTAACTCCTCGACACTGGACTTAATCTCCTCATAACTTGCATTGGTGAACGCGATACTTTTTTCAATTTCCACATACTGATTGTGGATTTTTTCATTTTGCAATTTCACTTCAGCTACATCCGAACTAAGTTTCAGAAGAAATTGTTCTTGGTCTTTTTTCCATGTTGATAACAATTCCATGATTTCATCTTTAAAATTTTGTAGCTCGCTGGTAGGTACCTTAATACGTGGTTTTTTTGCACGAGATGTGATATTTGAAAGATCTGTGTCTTGAGAAGCATTTGTAATATCGGGGTTAGAAGTCGAGTTTTGAACGTCTTTTGGCGGTGAGCGCAGTGTTTTTGGCATGGTGATGACGCAGCTTTGATGAGTGGTCAGTGTTTCGTAGCACTCGAAGTAAGATGGATCGATTTTAGCACAGGTAGTAGGAGTCCGATATTATAATAATAGTTCTTTGGAATGTTGGGGTGGCGCCACCAGTCGTGAGAACGTCAACATGCAACGTATGTGCACCGAGCTCGTAGTTGGAACGTTACGCTAAAAGTTTTGCCGGTAGGTTAGGTTGTCACTTTTTTATAAATTTCCTATTTAGTAATTTGACCGATTTACACTTGCTGGAGGATCGAGAACAATTTTTGAGAGATAAAATCACACTAGGTTTGCATTTTGATGAAGATTTAACGAATTGGAAACTGAATAATTATATTTTGCTAAAATTATTTGTGAGGTAACAAATCACTGGTTCACAGGCGCGTTCCAAGATCACCATTAGGTATTAGGTAGACTATATTTTTTATTTATTTAACAGATTCACAAAAAAAAAACGCTGAAAATACACTCTCTATCCTTCAGTAACTCAATTTATAACGAATTTATCTTTTCAGGACAACTGCTCGATTCTATAAAAAAAAAAACCATGAAAAATTAGGTGAAGTGAGTTTTTAACGAACTGTCAATGGTGACAATCCGTAGCATTAGTTGAAGTGACAAATCATTCCACGCTCACTTCATTTTGCTTGGTGAGATGTTTACAGACTCCTTTAGCTGTAGGTACTGCTGTGAGTTAATGTTGAGGATGCATTTTGATGCTAAAATTAAGTTTCATTTTTCTTTCTATCATTTTATTCGATTTTTTAGTTTGTTGAAGAGCTCTCATTTAAACATTCACGTCCTTAAAGAAAACTGTTGTAGGAGACTGGTACCCAAATTAAGCCAACGCCTGTATTTCAGGCCACCAAATTTTTTATTTAGTATCTGCAACAACGGATACTCATATACTGTATCTCTGCATCAGCCAAAGATTGACTCGTAGAAAATTCCTATGGAATTAAATGACCTCTTGACATGTATGTGCTTCTTCTTCTTCTTCTTCAGCCTATGGATGTCCACTGCTGGACATAGGCCTCCCCCAAGGCTTTCCACGCTGACCGGTCTTGTGCTGCCCGTATCCATTGGCTTCCCGCGACCTTCACCAGGCCACGACCTTCATCGGTCCACCTTGTTGGGGGCCTCCCTACGCTGCGTCTTCCAGTACGTGGCCGCCACTCCGGAACCTTACTGCCCCATCGGCCATCGGTTCTACGAGCAATGTGCCCTGCCCACTGCCACTTAAGTTTAGCGACTTGCAGAGCTATATCGGTGACTTTGGTTCTTCTGCGGATCTCCTCATTTCTGATTCGATCACGCAGAGAAACTCCGAGCATAGCTCTTTCCATTGCTCTTTGTGTGACTCTGAGCCTTTGTATGAGGCCCATTGTGAGCGACCACGTTTCAGTTCCGTAAGTCATCACTGGCAACACACACTGGTCAAAGACTTTAGTCTTGAGACACTGTGGTATCTTGGACGACGAGAAGATGTATCGTAGCTTCCCGAACGCTGCCCAGCCGAGCTGGATTCGACGAGACACCTCTTTCTCGAAGTTGGACCTACCTAGTTGGACTGTTTGTCCCAGGTATATATACTCGTCAACAACTTCGAGTGCAGAGCAACCAACTAGAATTGGAGTGGGTACGACATGAGAGTTCGACAAGATCTTCGTCTTATCCATGTTCATCTTTAGACCCACTTGTTGGGAAGCTCTGCTGAGGTCATAGAGCATTTTGCCCAAGTCTTCTAGGGTCTCAGCCATGACCACGATATCATCTGCAAAACGGAGATTAGTGATGTACTCGCCGTTGATGTTGATGCCAAGTCCTCTCCAGTCCAGGAGCTTGAAGACATCTTCCAACGCAGCAGTGAACAATTTAGGAGATATGACATCTCCTTGTCTCACTCCACGCTCGAGTTGGATCGGTTTCGAGTCCTGATCCTGGAGACGGACTGACATGGTAGCGTTTTTGTACAAAAACTTTATCACCTCAATGTATCGATGGTCAATTTGGCACCGCTGGAGAGACTGTAGCACCGCCCAAGTCTCGATCGAATCGAAGGCCTTCTCATAGTCCACAAACGCCAAGCATAGTGGTTTGTTATACTCCTCGGACTTCTGTATAACTTGCCGCAGTGAATGTATGAGGGCTATGTATGGTGCTAAAGCCTTTTCGGAAGCCTGCTTGTTCGGGAGGCTGGAAGTCGTCGAACCTGCGAGCAAGACGATTCGTGATGACCCTAGAAAACAGCTTATAGACATGGCTCAGGAGGGATATCGGTCTGTAGTTTTTCAGAAGGGTATTGTCACCTTTTTTGAAAAACAACACCACCACGCTCCTGTGCCACGCCTTAGACGTTTCGCCTGTAATAATGATGGAATTAAATAGCTTCTGAAGCGCTTTAAGAACCGGTTTACCACCCGCTTTCAGAAGCTCAGCCGTAATTCCATCATCTCCAGCCGCCTTATCGTTCTTGAGCTGTTTCAGGGCCATACTAATCTCGTACAGGCTGACGTCCGGGATATCGTCGGTGTAGTGTCGGGTTAGTCTGGCTCTAGGATCATTAGCCAGGCTTACAACAGGTGCGTGTGTATAACTCTTTGTATAATTTCTCAATCTCACCCAAAATCTCGGGCTTGGAAGTGACATTTAATACCATCCCCAGTCTTCAGCTTTGCAAGTAGGCTCTGTCCAATAGACATATTATCTCGTGCGAACACTTTGGGCCTTTGTTCCGCTCAATAGCCTCTTTTATACAATTTGTATTAAATTGGCGTATATCGCGAGTCAGAGACTTTGAGATTTGTCTGTTAAGGCATCTGATACGTGAAGCGTCATCAGGGGATTTTAAGACCACCTCCCGTCTTTCTTCCATTAGCCGACGGGTGGGACCGGAGATCTTCTTCTGTCCTTTTGAACGGAGGGTTTTGTAAAACTTGAACCCTTCCGTTTGGAGAGTTTCCACAAACCTGTTGATATAGTCGTCCACATCTACGCATTCACCAAGGCATTCGAAGCGATTTTGCAGTTCGATCTGAAAGCTTTCGGGGTTTTGGAGTTGGGTTGACGCTGAACGGAGCGTAGACTTCATAAGTCGAGAGCGTTCGAGTCTAATATTGAGGTTCAAGATGTCTCTAAAAATACGGTGATCACTCCCGGTTTTAACCGCATGGATCACGGAGACATCATTGAACACTTGCCTTCTTGTTGACATTATGAAGTCTATCTCGTTTTTGGTCTGACCATCGGGGCTAATTCAGGTCCACTTGCGGTGCAATGGTTTCTTGAAAAAAGAATTCATCACAAAGAGTCCTTCCTTTTCCACGAAATTCATTAGCATTGGATGACCTCGGGGATTCCGATTTCCAACTCCAAATTGCCCCACTTTCGTCTCGTCCGCTTCTCGCATGCCCAGTTTTGCGTTAAAGTCCCCCATGACAACAGTGTAGTGGGTTTTGGAGGAATGTATGGCTCTACTGACGTCCTCATACATAGCCACCACCTCATCGTCGGAGCTCAGCATCATCGTCGTGCTTGAAGCAATAAAAATCCCAGTTGTTTCTTCAACCGACGAAAATAAAGCAAGTCATTTGTAACAAATGTATGATTACTAACATTTGTAATGTTACTAAGTTTTCCTCAGCATTTCTGCATGAAACGATGACGCTAAATTGGAAATAAGTAGAATTTTCAAGTCAATCTTTGTATCGCGCGTACCGCGTACCGCGTCGCCGCGCGCCACATGGCGCATACCTATTTAGATAAATATTATTATATTCTTCTATATACACACATCAAAAGTGTCTAGGGATCAAGCATTTTTATGCGGATTTCTTGAGATTGAGATGTGGCTTTGTAATAAATTTATGATTTTATAAATTTATATGGATCCTTTTTGGTGCATTTCATAATTTGAATCAGGAACTGTGAATCAAATTCGAGTAAAAGATGAAAATCAGCTGTCAATATTTTCCCTATAAAAACATACAACGCATTGAAGACATTATTAGTGCTACTGTTTCCCTACTACTGATTAAAACCAACGTTATTATGGAGCGGCGACGTCATTTAAGCAGGGAAGAAATGCTCAGAGCCGTGGGAATGATAGAAGCTGGTTCCCGGCAACGTACTGTGGCTTTAGCTCTGAATACAAGTCAGAGTGTTATCAGTCGACTTTGGACACGTTACCGAAGCACTGGTACCGTGGCTGAGCGCCATGGAGGACGGTATCGCTGCACCACACGGAGACAAGACCGATACATTCAAATCTTAACTCGAAGAGCTCCAACAATAACCGCCATGATGTTAGCCGTGAGGCTTCATCATTCTTCAGGGAACTTAATTAGCGACCAAAGAGTCAGAAACAGAACCTTCATTCCCGAAGACCGCTACGGGTACCACCTACAGCAATGCACAATCGTAGGATTCGATATCAATGGGCTCTTGAACACAGAAATTGGGCTGAAGAACAATGGCGTTTCGTGTGCTTTTCTGATGAGTCTCGTTTTGGTATGAGACCGGATACAAGACGTATACGACACTGGAGAACCCCTGGACGCCAACAGCGATTAAAATCCTGCCAGGAAGTCCATCCTTATAGTGGTGGAACCATCATGGTATGGGCGGGTATTTGGATCGGCGGAAGAACTGAGTTGATTTGGATCAGAGGCAACCTCAACGCTCAAATTTATGCTGAGACGATTGTATCAGACGTCATCGTTCCTCTACAAGTGCAAATCGGTCCCTTATTTCAGTTAATGCATGATAATGCACGACCGCACACCGCAAGAGTTGTAAGACAGACTCTCGCCGCAGCTAACATCAATGTCCTGCCCTGGCCTGCTCAGTCGCCAGACTTGAACCCGATTGAGCATGCATGGGATATGCTACAGAGAAGAGCTCTGCCGAATATGGAGGGTATCCAGTCGCAAGAAGACCTTTTTTTGTTGTTGCAACGAACATGGGCGGCCATTCCACAGCGTGATTTGGATGAACTCATTTTAAGTATGCCAAACCGATGTTCTTGTGTTGTTAGTGTTCGCGGTAGAAACACGGATTATTAATTGTTTAAGTTACCCAATAAAATTTTAGAGAAAACTGTTATTTCAGTCTTTTTTTCGAACTTTTGTGTTAGTGGTTCAAATGTCAAATATCCCTTTATTAGGAAAATGGCAAATTTCTTTATTTTTTCTCTAAAATTTGCAAAGGTGACTTGGTTTATCGTTACTGTGATAAACGAAAACACTTTATTTAATGAATCTTTAAAGAAAATTTTAATTAATATCAATCAGGAGAAAAGTTATTGCAAAAATATATGTTGATCCCTAGACACTTTTGATGTGTGTATGTTCATGTCACCTTGTCAACTATTGTTTGTCAATTTAATTAATGAATCTTTAAACATTTTTGTTTACACGACATTTTAATGTACAATTGATGCTTGTTGAACAGAAAACAATGTCACCGCATTACGATGTCTACAGGATGGCCACGAAGATGCTGTTCGATATGACCTTTACATATTTGCTGCGACCACTAATAATATTCTCATGTACTCCCCGTAGAACAGAGGTATTCTTGATGTGACCAAATGCTACTAATATACGTGAACGCATTTCGATTTCCGTATCGCAGGATTTATCGAACACATGTTATTTAACAGTATCCCAGTGGAAAATACCTAAAGGCGTCAGAATGATCAGGTGATGTTGCTGGCCAGTAGATGGGTCCACCGCGACCTATCTTCTGTCTATGTGGCATCTAAACAGCTTCTCACAAGGCGGGCGAATATGGCTGGTCGTACGTTTTAGAGGCCTAATTCCTCAAGGTCATCACTCAGCTGTTCTTGAGGGAAACGAAGATAGTTGGCGCCGTTCATTGTTAAGTCTAAAAAACAAGGGGCAATAGATTTGTCTTCAAAAGGCCTCCCCGAAGGGTTTCATTGTAAATTATTGGCTGTAAAATTAGTTATTGTTTGATTTTTATTTTGTAGTTAGCTGCTGTAGCCTGAGGCACCCAGGGGTCGACAAAAATCTTTGTAGGCCCAAATTATCCCCATTAGGTATTAGGTAGCTTATATTTTTTTTATTTAACAGATTCACAAAAAAAACGTTGAAAATACACTCTCTATCCTTCAGTAACTCAATTTATAACGAATTTATCTTATCAGAACAACTGCTCGATTCTATAAAAAAAAAACCATGAAAAATTAGGTGAAGTGAGTTTTTAACGAACTGTCAATGGTGACAATCCGTAGCATTAGTTGAAGTGACAAATCATTCCACGCTCACTTCATTTTGCTTGGTGAGATGTTTACAGAATCCTATAGCTGTAGGTACTGCTGTGAGTTAATGTTAAGGATGCACTTTGATGCTAAAATTAAGTTTCATTTTTCTTTCTATCGTTTTATTCGATTTTTTTAGTCTGTTGAAGAGCTCTCATTTAAACATTCACGTCCTTAAAGAAAACTGTTGTAGGAGACTGGTACCCAAATTAAGCCAACGCCTGTATTTCAGGCCACCAAATTTTTTATTTAGTATCTGCAACAACGTATACTCATATACTGTATCTCTGCATCAGCCAAAGATTGACTCGTAGAAAATTCCTATGGAATTAAATGACCTCTTGACATGTATGTGCTTCTTCTTCTTCTTCTTCAGCCTATGGATGTCCACTGCTGGACAAAGGCCTCCCCCAAGGCTTTCCACGCTGACCGGTCTTGTGCTGCCCGTATCCATTGGCTTCCCGCGACCTTCACCAGGCCACGACCTTCATCGGTCCACCTTGTTGGGGGCCTCCCTACGCTGCGTCTTCCAGTACGTAGTCGCCACTCCGGAACCTTACTGCCCCATCGGCCATCGGTTCTACGAGCAATGTGCCCTGCCCACTACCACTTAAGTTTAGCGACTTGCAGAGCTATATCGGTGACTTTGGTTCTTCTGCGGATCTCCTCATTTCTGATTCGATCACGCAGAGAAATTCCGAGCATAGCTCTTTCCATTGCTCTTTGTGTGACTCTGAGCCTATGTATGAGGCCCATTGTGAGCGACCACGTTTCAGTTCTGTAAGTCATCACTGGCAACACACACTGGTCAAAGACTTTAGTCTTGAGACACTGTGGTATCTTGGACGACGAGAAGATGTATCGTAGCTTCCCGAACGCTGCCCAGCCGAGCTGGATTTGACGAGACACCTCTTTCTCGAAGTTGGACCTACCTAGTTGGACTGTTTGTCCCAGGTAGGTATATATACTCGTCAACAACTTCGAGTGCAGAGCAACCAACTAGAATTGGAGTGGGTGCGACATGAGAGTTCGACATGATCTTCGTCTTATCCATGTTCATCTTTAGACCCACTTCTTGGGAAGCTCTGCTGAGGTCATTGAGCATATTGCCAAAGTCTTCCAGGGTCTCAGCCATGACCACGATATCATCTGCAAAACGGAGATTAGTGATGTACTCGCCGTTGACGTTGATCCCAAGTCCTCTCCAGTCCAGGAGCTTGAAGACATCTTCCAACGCAGCAGTGAACAACTTAGGAGATATGACATCTCCTTGTCTCACTCTACGCTCGAGTTGGATCGGTTTCGAGTCCTGATCCTGGAGACGGACTGACATGGTAGCGTTTTTGTACAAAAACTTTATCACCTCAATGTATCGATGGTCAATTTGGCACCGCTGGAGAGACTGTAGCACCGCCCAAGTCTCGATCGAATCGAAGGCCTTCTCATAGTCCACAAACGCCAAGCATAGTGGTTTGTTATACTCCTCGGACTTCTGTATAACTTGCTGCAGCGTATGTATGAGGTCTATGGTGCTAAAGCCTTTTCGGAAGCCTGCTTGTTCGGGAGGCTGGAAGTCGTCGAACCTGCGAGCGATACGATTCGTGATGACCCTAGAAAACAGCTTATAGACATGGCTCAGGAGGGATATCGGTCTGTAGTTTCTCAGGAGGATATTGTCACCTTTTTTGAAAAACAACACCACCACGCTCCTGTGCCACGCCTTAGGCGTTTCGCCTTTAATAATGACGGAATTAAATAGCTTCTGAAGCGCTTTAAGAACCGGTTTACCACCCGCTTTCACAAGCTCAGCCGTAATTCCATCATCTCCAGCCGCCTTATCGTTCTTGAGCTGTTTCAGGGCCATACTAATCTCGTACAGGCTGACGTCCGGGATATCGTCGGTGTAGTGTCGGGTTACACTGGTTCTAGGATCATTAGCCAGGCTTACAGGTGATGTTGCTGGCCAGTAGATGGGTCCACCGCAACCTATCATCTCTCTATGTGGCATCTAAACAGCTTCTCACAAGGCGGGCGAATATGGCTGGTCGTACGTTTTAGACGCCTAATTCCTCAAGGTCATCACTCAGCTGTTCTTGAGGGAAACGATGATAGTTGGCGCCGTTCATTGTTAAGTCTAAAAAACAAGGGGCAATAGATTTGTCTTCAAAAGGCCTCCCCGAAGGGTTTCATTCCATTTAGGGTTGCCATAATCATGATGGAATGAATGGATCGCTGTAATTTGATATTCCACAGGAGAAGTGCTGCTGCTGCCCGCTTTCCCGGTGAGAGCTTCCTTAGTCGCCTCTTACGACACCCACGGGAGGCTATGGGTTGGTACTTTCCTAAGCCCGGTCCCGTGTGTTACCACTGACTTGGTAAAACTAAATTATGATTAAATTATATAAATTATAACATTAGACGACAAAAAAGTAGGTACATTTTATGATTGAACGTTCTCATTTCAAATGATATAAAAATTAAAATAGAGAAAAAATATAATAAAGTCATGCGTTAGAAACCGATGGGTGCAGTTTGTGCGGATGGATGGATACTTGTAATTCTTTCATACTAAAACATTCAAACGGATTCGCTATAATGTATATATTCTATATATTCTCTTTTTAACGAGTGTCTCCTCAGCTAGAAGATGCATGAGCCGTAGCTTTTTTGGTTGAGACTTTTATGTATGTTAGGATTGTTTTTATATCATTGTTATCTTTGTGTGTAACTTAAGCTGGAATTTTATATTGCTTGTTTTTTAATTTTTGTTTTATTTTTGTAGTGTTTGTTTTTTTTAAATTTTTTATAAGCTAGGTAGCTGTGTTGTGTTGTCCACACTATCTCTGTACAATCAGTTTTTTTATAAGTGATGACTTATAATTGGCTGTCAGCCTGACATGCATTTTTTTTTATTCTGTTTGTTTTAGCTGTAAGTTGTCAATAGTTAATAAATAAATAAATAAATATTATTATAGTGGCATTCTCACAAAATCGAAACATGCAAGTGAAACCGCGTGACACTGCTAGTTTGTTATAATGGGAGACAAGAAATATATCAACAGACAAGGTTCAGTATGAGTTGGAACAGAATTAATCGAGTTATATTGTTTGTACCGTTGCAAATGAGACGCGTAATTGGCAGGAGTTCTGATTTTCTTACGAGCTTAATGTCTGTCGCACGAAACTGTTATTGTGCGTGTACGTTGAAAATGGTATATTTTTTGATATTTTTTTTATTTATTAAATAAAGAATAAGATTAAATCCTATTCCTTACATACAATAATTGTGTTTGCTTGCTAAATGGTGATGACAGATTTAAAAGTGTAGTTTGCTTTTGTTTTCTTACCTAAAGCCTCTAATGCTTCATATTATTCCAGGAATTTTCTCAGTAGGTCCTCAAACCCATTTCTTTGTTCTGAAAATGTCATAATCGTGAAATATATTACAAGTCTTGGGAAAGTTAGAACTGAAATTCGAGGCAGCCCTGTTGGGTGTTTCTAGTAGTTTCATAAATATATTCATAGAAAGGGGGCTATGAACCTCTCTCTGCTACGGAAAGTCTACGGCGCCTACGCCGTAGCACTGATAAGATTGGGCTTAACGAGCACGGAACTTAGTCCTAATAAGTCATTAGGTTCTTACGTCATTCATTTGTATACTATTAATAAACAGTTTTATGAACAAAACTTTGCGTGATGTTACGACCTAGTGATGATTTGCTGAGAGTTTTAAAGGTGTTTGGTGGAATTTAATGATGGGCCACACTATCACGTTCTGAAAGGTATGCGACAAATAGTAAGTCATCTATCTATATCCGTCCTTTACACGCAGTTCACCAGCGGCGGTGTTTCCGTCTGACTACAATTTTAGTGTCTTCAAGGCTAGAGCGAATCAGCTCTAAACAAACTAGCGCGCGTTACCATCAACGATTGCATTACTGCTTACCATCAAACGGGATTGCGATCAAGCACTAGTTTGTATAAAACATCGAATTGAAAATGAGTCTGATCGAATTACTTATAAAGGGTGTCTCTGAGATCGACGCACAAACGAGTACCATGGAACCAGTACATGATTCTGAACTCCCAACAGGTGGAATTTTTCATCGCTTTTTCCTCTTTTAATAAAAATAATATGCAGTTTTTTTCATTTTAAACTTTCATAATTGCTATACTTTTATAAGCCAATAAGATTTTAAAGTAAAAAATAATTAATTCGCTAATTACACAAAAAAGCGCAATGTGAACAAAACTCGAAAAACTATCCTATCAGCTGATTTAATAGAGTTCACATCAGGGGTCAACGTCATACCCACAAAAACGCGCGGTGGCACGCTTGCAACGTTCAAAGGTCGAGCCGATACATTTTTTTAAACACTGCAAATGACTATCATAATTTTATAAGTGGCATGCGGTGTAGCCTTCTCGTGAAGTTTGCGTTACGTTGTCAGATACACCCTGTATGTATATATATATATATAATAATTAATAAAAAAAAAAAATTAATAATAATAAAAAATAATTAATTTAATATTGAATATTATTTTTGAATATTGTAATCTGTTTTGTGTCAGTATCAATTGTCCGTAAATTACTCTACTATTTTTTGAAGTCGATTAATAGATCGGTATTCGCTTAAATTATATTTTTTTTATTAAGAGCGGGTAACACCATGGAGCAAATGGTAACACCGACTGGAGTTGCGTTTTACATAGCGAGCGACCGTTTGCGCGGGCATTATTCTTTGCTCAAGCTTCGATCGAGTATGTTGGTCATTATCAAACCCAGTGGCTTTTATCTGTTTTAATCTGAGATTATCTTTGTAATCCTTTAATAATAAAGAGATCTAAGTGTCTGTACAGTTAAAATAATCAGAATCGAACATCACACTATAGTTATTGTTCAATGTTTTCTCGAAATACCGCCCACGATGGATGCTCATGTGGATTAGAAAACAACTCAATTATCCAGAACCCCCGCCTTCCTGACGGTTTTCCCCGTCATATTTATATATACTTTTTCAATACTGTTGAATATTGATATTATCGAATAAGATAAAATGTAAGTTTAAGTCTCTGTCAGTGACAAAATAGAATTAGTGTTTTGTACATCGTGATTCCGTATCCGTAGCGTAGCGCATTAAACCTCGGCTTAAAGAAAATTGGTAGATTTTCCCCTATAAATGTGTTCCACGGAGAGATGGTAAGACATGAAATAAATATACTTTTATGGTATTCTTTTTGTATTATAATGTAGTTGTTGTACGTTAGGTATCTCGATTCACCCATCGATATTTTCAGTAGACTATTTAGTAGTTTATTGTAACGATTATTGTCATTGAGATGTCATTGAGGTATAATGTATATACCTACGAGTAACTGCCATCTATTGTTGGTAGTATTAAAGTTTTGAATGATTTTTGTGTAAGATTTTTTCGGTATTTATGGTCAAATATTTTAATGAACTACTTTATCATAAAACTAAGTTGGAATTCCAATTACATTGTATAAGGTAGGTATTTTGCCAAAGCTGAAATGGTGGCCATCATTTCAGCTTTGGCTATAAAATATCAACAATAAAACTATGTATCTACAGATTGGTTCAAAACTTATCTGCCGTTCTGGCAATTTATAAATATATACTTGGTTGTAGACCATAATATCGGCTACCGGCAGAAGTTACCACCCACCAGACAAAGTATTGTCGCCAAACGATTCGTCGTGTTCCGGCATGATGTCTGATGAAGCTGTGCGGACGGGTCTGAGCAGTTGTGTTGCGATGTGTGGCGGGTACGATGCGCCAAATGTTGTTTTGTCGAGAGTTTGATCGTGGAGGGTCTCCAGCTCAATCTCCCTCTGGCGCAGCATCGTTGGTCATGTTGTTGAATTTAACATTGCAACAACTCGCTCGACTACCGACTTCCTTCCTATAAACTCAGTTTTTTTTGAGTGAATAGGCTCTAAAGAATCTAATGCGCTTTACCATCAACGATTGCATCAATTATATTTAAAAAAATGCAGTACTCAGAATATTTTTATACCTTAGCGATTTCGGATTTCCATTCAATTAAGTATTTTTCATCTGCAAATTCACTGTGCAAAGGAATCTTAATGTAACTGCGTCAAGCTCTGATTATAATAATAAATCTTCCGTTTGGCCAAGTTTTCGGGATTTTTCCGAAAAAATTTATGCTTAGTGCTACGACAATAGAATAACAGGTTATGGAAAACTGAAACTGAGAGTTGTCCCCTCAGGACATGTCAGGCATATGTACCTTTTGTGTCATAATAGTTATGTGTTGTCGATACAAAGGGGTATCATCATAACCTGAGATTGCGTGGAGACATTGTGATAGAGGGAAGGTTCGTCAGGGGTCAAAAACATGAAATACTCCAAGAACAATGTTTAGCGATAAAATATTTTTTGCCTCTTTCTTTGTTTAGGGACTTTTATACAACTTTGTATGCCAGTCCTATCGTACCTTTTTTTTCCCGGGGTGGAAATCCTCATAGGATGTCCGCCCCCTGGGGTGGGCGACGGGGTCTGTCAGACTTTTACTGACTAAAACCACCCCGGTGTGTCTTCTATCACGAGCGCACGTGGGGCCGCGGGAGTCTAAATTCTTCCACGGCCCCACATCATAGTGCTGGCCCGGTCTTTCCGGGCCTCGTCTGGAGCCCCGTGTCCGCTCTTCCTCGCGCCATCGGTACAATGACGCGAGTACTTTCGCCTCTACGTCCCAGGGCGGGGATCCGGCCAGGACGCAAGCCGCCTCGTAGGATATCGTGCGATACCCGCGGACGACCCTGACGGCCATTGCCCTCTGCGGCTTGCGCAGAATGGCGAGTGTTCCGGCCGTCAGGTCCATCGCCCATACAGGGTCATGGACCGCACGATTCCTACGTACAACCGCCTACAGGCGGCGCTCGGGCCCCCCATGTTGGGAAGCAGCGTTGATAGCGCGCCTGCTGCACCCATCGGCTTGGGCGCCAGCCGCCGGAAGTGGGGCCCGAATTCCCACCTGCTGTCGAGCACCAATTCCAGGTACTTCATGGTGAACTCGACAGCTATCCGGGCCTCACTGATCACGATATGTGATCCCGGCGCCGGCGCAAGCCGGGGGGAAAACCATGGCCTCCGACTTGTCAAGGGCCACCTCCAGGCACAGGCGCCGGATGCGGTTCACCACCTGTGACCCTGCAGCCGTAGCTATCAACGTCGCTTCCCTGTACGACGTCCCCCGGGCAGTGACAAGCGTGTCGTCCGCATAACACGTCAAGTCCCATCGTACCTAACCCAATCATTATCATCATCATCGTCGGAAACCTAACCCAATAAATTAAATAAATCTTAACATAACAAAATTAACTTAATCCGAACCTCATTGCAACCTCAGATCGAACCCGTAATTATTTAACTTATGGATCTTAGACAGAAGACCAAGTTTCAAGCTCGTTACTATGATACATGCTTTCTTCCTTACTAGTTATCCTATTAAATTACTCGTACATAACGGGGCGCAATGAATGATCAGTTGGTTTTTGCAACAAAATCCCTGCAATACCTGATTTGCATGCGTCCGTATGAATCTCCGTTAGCAGTGCAGGGTCATATAAATCAAATATGGATTTTGTACACAAACACTGTTTTAATTGTTGAAAACTGATTGTTTGTTGCCCATTTCCACACAGCGTTTTTGTTTTCGCGTCTTCCAATCGTGAGCAGTGGGCAGCTCGCCGCCCGGTAAGGACCAGGCCCGAACCGACAGCGCGTTGTATTTCACGCGCGCCTCAAAGATATATCAGCACATCGTGACGGGGTCCACGAACCGTTGCCTCCTGGGTCAGGGTTGCGGGTTGGTTAAACAAGAAACCGTGGCCTTGGCCGTTACAGAGGCAAGTGAAGTCTGACACGCCTTTCCGCTCCGCCCAGAGCGGGAAAAGTAATTTGATGATTTCCCAACAATCCAAACACAACAAAAAAGAAAAATGACATTTCATGTCCTAAATAGGTGATTTTATTTTATAAAAAGGAACACTTACGCATATTTGGTTTTAAATTTTCTTATTTTAATTTATGTAGAACCTTCTCTAAGATATCTAAACCGGACTGTACATCGACGGAAGGTAGCAACAAATCGTCTAAAAATGCTAATATCTCATATACTGGTTCGAAAAGTCGTTGCATGTTTTCATACTAGAAATATTATTGGAATTTCGTATAGAATCTACGATCTTATTTTATGAGTCGCATAAAAACGGACGGTACGTTAGCCAGGCCGAATGGAACACGAGTATGTTCAAAGTGCCCTTGAGGTGTTGTAAAAGCTGTTTTGAGTATGTCTTCAGGTGAGATTCTAACTTGATGGTAACTTTGGGCTAAATCAAGACTTGTGAAGAAATTTTTGTCAGCTAACTTTGAGACCTGATCATCGATATTTGGCAAAGGATACCTATCCTTGACTGTACTGGCGTTAAGCGCCCGGAAGTCGACACAGGGTCTACTGTCGCCGTTATTTTTCTTTACAAGGATTACTGGAGAACCGAAACACGACTCGGGCTCTCAGATTAATCTAATAACTCTGAGACTGGACCTAACTATGACCTGTTCACTATGAGACAAACGGTACGCTTGGCGGTATATGGGTGTTCACTTGTCAATGTTATTTTCATTTATACTAATATATAAGGCTGAAGAGTTTGTTTGAACGCGCTAATCTCAGGAACTACTCGTCCGATTTGAAAAGTTCTCTTTGCGTCGTATAGCCCATTATTCCAGGAAGGCTTTAGGCTATATAATGCTGCGATCAATAGGAGCGGAGCATATAAAAACATATCAACGAATCCTACGCGGATGAAATCGCGCCGCGCAGCTAGTTTGTAATAAATCTGTACATCCCAAATCTTGTGTTTTATTCACAAAGCAATCACTATAATTTGTCAATAAAGTTATTAAGCTATTGTGATCGTGATATTTAATTTACCCGTCTTGATATCATTGACATTTACTCCCCCAATAGTGCTTACATTAGCTAGGCTAGTGTGACACGCAATAGGATGGCTGTTATCATTATTGGCATTGGTTGCGGAAGTCGATGGCAAAGTGTAACTTTTTTGGCTAACCTGAACGTCCGGTAGTGGTGAAAAGATGCAGCTTTCGGCTCTGGTCAATACTTCACCCGGCTCCCAGTTGATGTTTTCAGCGCTATTGTTGATTATCTTGATGTAGCCGACGGGGATCCGTGTCTGGGTAGCAGGAATCGAATAGGATACACCTCGCAGCTCATAATGTTGTGACGTCGTTGTCTTCATCATTGCCCAGCAAGTTAACTTTGATGATGATTATCTTGATGTAGCCGACGGGGATCCGTGTCTGGGTAGCAGGAATCGAATAGGATACACCTCGCAGCTCATAATGTTGTGACGTCGTTGTCTTCATCATTGCCCAGCAAGTTAACTTTGATGATGGAATATCCGGGCAGTAGGCACTATTTATTTGCAGCGACCACCTTGAAACGGGTGCGCTCTTCGATTACGTCCATGTGTCTTGTAAAGTCTATATCTTGTGAGTGGCTCTTCCTTCGCTGACTGTCGCTAACTGCTGGCCGATGCTGCCCAACCAACAGATTTATGTTTCCCATATCCATATTTGATAAATGAGCCTTGCAGGGTATAAGCATGCCGTCAATTTCCAGCTGGAAACTTACTTCCCACGGCTGGGTAAATGTTCACCAGAGAAGCCCTTGAGAGATCCAGCATAGCTCCAAATCTCAATTAAAAAACGAAGAAGAAATACAAGCCTACAAACAAGTGCTAAATAGTAGCATAAAAAACCCTGCTTATGAACTGGGGAGACGAGGACATCGTTCAAAATCATTACGATAATATTATAAACGCTATAGATACCAGCCTAAAAAAGCTTACGAAGTTTCATCCACCATAAACCCTGGAATAACCAGATACTATCAATACGCACAAAGGTGTTAATCTACAGAAGACAAATATTACAAAGGACAAAACCAAAATCAAGAGGTATGAAAAATAAACTATTCTACAAACTCATTTGTAAACATATCTACTTAGACTACAAAGCACACCGCAAAAGAATCATAGAAAAACATCTTAATACTACAAATAGTGTCAAGAAGGCATACAAGGAACTGAGAACACATAAACTATGGATAGAAGAGTTAAAAGACAACACAAAAAATACCCAAAATAGAACAGAATTACTCAAAATAGCTATAAAATTCTATAAGAAACTATACACTGGACCGAACCATATGCATATTTGAACTACCAGACACAAATAGAGGAGAGGCGAGAGCAAACAGAAGATTCTGAAGTGATTCAAGGGATTAAGGCGAGGTCCATCCAAGAAAAAATGAAATTTCGCGTAAAAAGAAAATATTTTAGGAAAGTTGAACATATTGTCTAGAATTCTGTGAAGATAGAAACGTGAATTTAAATAATATGTTCGATAAAAAAAATCACAAAGATGACACTAAATCGCTATTTAAAACGTTTGCCCTGAAAAAATTAAATGCTTAAACCATATAAAAATTACATCAAAAGATAGGTAATATTATTTTTTAGCGTTCTGTGAAAATACATTTCTTAATTTCTTTTTTATTTTATTCTAAGGAACAATTATATTCAAAATCTAGCATTCAGGAGCTCGCAACGGCTGGCCAGTGCCCGCCGAGGCTTCATCGAGGTTGGACGCGTTATCTAATAGGTCAACTTTATAAAAACTTGTGTTGATTTTATTAATAAAAATTGTTAATATAGAAAATTTACAACTTTGCTATATCGACAATATTGGCAATCGAATTTCAAATCATTTACTGTAAATAAATTGTCGGTCTCCGTGGCGCAGCGATCAACATGCCTGCCTGCGACGTGGAGGTCCCGGGTTCGATTCCCGGCCAGGTCATGATGGAAAACGATCTTTTCCTGATTGGCCTGGGTCTTGGATATTTATCTATATATGTATCTATTATAAAATATAGTATCGTTGAGTTAGTATCTCATAACACAAGTCTCGAACTTACTTTGGCGCTAGCTCAATCTGTGTGATTTGTGTCCGTATTACAAAAAAAAAAAAATTACCTAGTAGCTAATTATTTACCGTAAATTATTTCGTTTATGACGTAAAGGTCCAACCATTCTTTACTTCAATATTTTTTAGGTGCGCCACAATACAAACAAGTTTGTACAAATGACAGCAAAAAAACCTACCCGAAACTGTGAAATGTTTTCAATCAACCTTGAGCATTGAAGCTTTAGCAATGAAGTTGAAAATTTAATAAAGTAATCTGTGAGATTGTAGTAGCTTTATGTACTGTCGTCGGTTTGAACAAAACAGATTGAACTTGATCAAACGATTATTTTGACGTATCGAATTACAAAATATCCTGTGAATTCAAGGTAAAATTTTAACAACGTAAAATGTAACAAACTAGATATATTTTGTATTGCAGAGCTTCAACGAGAACAAAAAAAAAGTGAAAATCATATTAACTTCTATATCCGAATAATCAGTTGTTTGCGATTTACATTTAAATTATGAATGATGAAAACAGATTTAGGAGAAATAAAAAATAATTAACAGGTCAAAGATGATTCATAATTATTACAACAGTTTAAAAAGGATAAAAATAAACTCTGTGAAAATAAAATAATATTTTCAGGGAAAAAATTACATGACTGTCAATTTAAACAAACGCATTACATACAATTGATTAGAATAATAATCATTTCTCAATTAATTGGAGAAAAGTGTATTTTAAGGTGGTTAAACTATTTTCGTATTTTGAAACGAAATGTAAAATAATAATGTTAATTTGATTACAAAACAAAAAGCAATTTTATTTTCTTTTCCGACATACCTTACCTACCAGTTCCACTTTACCACCAGTACCAGTTTCGCTGCTTTGTGGCATGTTCAACTCTAGCACCAGCTAGCTTGGCGGCCGACGCCTGCGCTCGCTCGCTGCGTCTTTACGTTCGATATATTACTATTTAGCGGGGGGTGAGGCAGCGTGTTCATACCTACACGCCGCACTGTAAGAGGGTCTTAAAACATTAAAAACGGAGAAAAGTCCGGGCCCCGACGGAATCGCCAATGAAGCCATAAAAACTGGATGTGAGTATCTAGCAAAACTACTAACTCTACTGTTTATTCAACTACTAAGTAGCTCACTTATACCTCATCACTGCTCAGAATCAAATATTACTAATAATAATAATACTGCACGGAGAGTACTTGCATAGACACAACCTTGTAGCCAGGATAATTCATCAGCAACTTGCTCTCAAATACAACCTTGTGGAATCAGAGGTGCCGTATTACAGGTATATGCCAGACCCAGTTCTCGAAAAAGGCCATATCACATTGTACTGGGATCGATCCATCATCACTGACAGGTCTATTGTTGCCAATAAGCCTGATATAGTGATGGTGGATTGATCAGAGCGGCGTGCAATGATTGTTGACATAACCATCCCGCATGATGAGAAACTCGTGAAAGCCGAGAAAGATAAAAAAATTCAATATCTTGACTTGGCTCACGAGGTTGTCGACATGTGGGAGATGGATTCAGCAATCATTGTACCGATAGTCGTGACAGCCAATGGCTTAATAGCCAAGAGCCTCGACCAACACCTCAGGAGGCTCTCGTTAGGCAGCTGGATCAAAGGCTTGATTCAGAAAGCTGTAATTCTGGACACGACTCGCTTTGTCAGGAAGTTTTTCTCTCTCGAGCCCTGACCGCCGGTAGCTTGGACCCTGTTCTGGCTGCTATTTTTTATATTTTTAAATGTTTTTTAATGTATTTTTTATGTAGAAATATTTAAAAATGTAATTTATATGTATATAAAATGAAACAAGAAATAATACTGCTTTACATAAAAGGAGACCTTAATAACATAAGTAATTATAGACCGATAAGCTTACTACCTTCACTATATAAACTGTTCTCCTCTTAAATCGACAATCTATTCAACATGCTTTTGACGAGGTTTTTCAACAGTGGATCACATACACACGCTAGAAACGCTGATAGAAAAATACTAAGAGTTCAAGAGACCACTCTTTATTGCCTTTATCGACAACTAAAAGCATTTGACTCTTTGTTCCACTCATCAATATGGGAAACTCTACTGTCACAAGAAGTACCATTGTAGACTACCTACATTATTTCTTTATCCTTCCCCTTAGAATTCCATCCAAATGTTGTCTGTAAAAGATCGGTCTTAGCGATAAGACCGCCCATTGTGTCATCCTTTGTAAAATATTTTTATTTATTTTCTGTAATCTATATGGTGTACATAATAAAGAGTATTCTATTCTATTCTATTCTATGATAACAGTACTTGTAGAGTGAAGCTAGAGACTACAGGACCACCCATACAAATAAGCAAAGGTGTACGGCAGGGAGACCCACTCTCGCCAACTATCTTCATAGCGGTGCTAAGGGCCATCATTGGCAAGCTAAACTGTTGGCAAGTTGGCATAAATATAAAAGTTACTTGAGTCATTTGAGATTTGTGGACGACATAGTCCTGCTATCAGAAAATACAAATAAACTGCAAGGAATGTTAAACGCTCTAAACGAAGAAAGTGGTAAAGTGGGCCTGCAATACATCCAAACACAAACTAATGTTATGACAAACTATACTGAAAAAGCAATATATCTAGAAAATTCTCCCCTAACATATGTAAACGCTTACGTTTATCTGGGAAAGCAACTTTTATTTAACCAAGAAAATAACGAACTCGAAGCAGAGAGAAGAGTCAATATCACATGGAAAAAGTTTTGAAGCTTCAAAGAAATATTCAAAAGTAAAATGACAATTTTCTCATTCCCCCATTGACACACGCCTGTCAAACTTAGAAATTTACCAGAAAAGTAATAAATAAAATTATATCTGGCCAAAGGACTATGGCTACACTCATATAAGACAGAAAACTCAGGTCATTGATGCTCTCAGTCACTCACAAAAGCTCAAATGGCGATGAGCTGGATACGTAGCGAGCCTAAGCGATAGTCGATGGACAAGAAAGTCAACACAATGGACAGGCCCACTAGAACAGAGAAGGAGAGGAAGACCGAATGCATGCTCGGTAGATGATATTATAAAACTAGTAGGTACTCATTGGTCACGAGTGGCAGAGAACAAAGAGTACTGTTCTTCTCTGGAGGAGGCCTTTACCTTTCATGGAGAGGGTTCTTGCTAAATTATTAAATATTATTAATATGTCAATTAAAATAGCAACTTCTTAATACATTTTATTTATATTTTTTAAATTATAATCATTTTAATTTTAATTTCTTTTAAATTTTGCATGCATACTGTTACTGAAATTGTACTATGGAAAGCAAGAAATAAAAGGCTTTTAATTTTATTTATTTATTATTTGATGAATGAAACTGTACACAGGTTCCAACTTTTCGTCATTGAAGAAGCAAACTAGCTTCAGGTGTGATAGAGCCTGGTACATTAAATATTACAATTGTAACTATCTAAACTAGTAAAGTAACATTTGTGTTAATCTCTACAATTAAGCTAAATAAACCTTGATCCTGGGATGGTTATTACGACTGTTAAATCGGAGAGATTCGAATTCTAGGAACGTAAACTATATCTGGTGTTTAATAGTCCGTACCTTACCATACTACATATATATATTAGACCGAAACTCAGAGGGACGGACTCATCAGTATTATAAGTAGATACCTAAAGGAAATTCTATACATGTACTTAAATACAAGACAAATACAAGACAAAGAAAGAGTATTCGTGTGTATTTTAGTAGCCTTGCTGCCAAGCGATTTGTCGTGTTCCGGCATGATGTCTGGTGAAGCCGTTCGGAGGACGGGTCTGAGCAGTTGTGTTGCGATGTGTGCCGGGTACGATGCGCCTAATGTTGTTGTGTTGGGAGTTTGGTCGTGGAGGGTCTTCAGATCAATCTCCCTTTGGCGCAGCATCGTTGGTCGTGTTGTTGGGTTTAACATTGCATCACCTCGCTCAACTGCTGTCTTCCTTCCTATTCGCTCAGTTTTTCTGAGTGAATAGGCTCTTAATAAACTAGCACGCTTAACCATCAACGATCGCATCACTGCTTACCATCAGGCGGGAATGCGGTCAAGTGCTAATTTATAACTATTAAAAAAAAAATAGCATAAATCATTCAAAAGAGTAAGAAAATATTAATAACGAATGAATGAATTGAAAACTAAACAATAGGTCGGTGGGTGAATGGTGGATCTCTAGACGTATAAATTTCATATTGAATACCATCTAATGAATGCGGATTTGTAATTGTTTACTTGGGAACTTGAAATAACATGAATATTTATCTCTTACTTGTTGTGTACAGATAGAAGCTATTTGGCATACAGGAAAAATTAAACCACGATGGTATTGTGTGCCAATATTCAGTTTTTTTACTGTATACCTATATATTTTTTTTATAAATTATAAACTAGCGCTTGACCGCAGTTCCACCTGAAAGCGTGCTAGTTTATTAAGAGTCTATTCACTCTAGCCTTGAAGACACTCAAATTGTAGTGTGACGGAAACACTGCCGCCGGAAAATTGTTCCAGTCCCTCGATGTATGCGGTATAAAAGAAGAAGCGAAACGCTTCGTCAGGATCGTAGTGGTATTAACAACGTAAGCGCGGAAAGTCGCCGTACGGCGGGTTGTCCGATGATGGAACGGAGATGGGGGAATTAAATCATGCAACTCCCTTGCACACTCACCAGAATACATCCTATAGAAGACCGAAAGGCTGGCTACTCTAAGCCTGTGCTCCAGGCTTTGGAGACCGTTTCGAGTTAAATCTGGGTCGCCAATCAGCCTCTTCGCATGCCTCTCCACTGAATCCATATAAGCCAGGTAACATTTCGCAGCACCGGCCCAAATCTGGCTGCAGTACTCCATACACGAGTGGACCAGTAGACCTAGTATGAGTTTTCATTACGAAATTCGATCGTCGATATCGAACACGTTTGACTCGTCAATTGGTCCGCTTCAAGGTTGTAAGAACTCAACTAATGAGAGCGCCAAACGCACTCGATATCGACGATCGAGTCTCGTAATGAAAACTCATACTAGGCATACTGTGCTTTGTACAACATTAGAAGCTGCCTTGGTGTGAAGTACCGGACCTTTGCGATCACGCCAAGTTTTCTGGCAGCCACCTTGGCCTTGGACTCAATGAGCCGCCCAAAATATTTTATGATATTTAGATGGAAAAAAGAAATTAAACCTTTCTACCATAGCTTTTGCTATTATGACAGTGGTGATAATTACTTCTTTCGTCAATATCGTCTGGTGCAAATAACTAGGGCCGGGATTTTTATGTTGTTATATTTTATGTTATAGTATTGTATATGTTTATATGGGTCGCTTTTTTCCCACGTCATCATTTCTTTTCTTTTGTCATCTTTTCTTTGTCATCTTTTTTAAATATGTTTTACAATGTACTTACTTCTAAACATTCTTATCTTATCTAATCTTAACTACTGAATCCTTTCTGACGGCAGCACTGGCTGTGCTGTTCCCCTCGTCCGATTTCTCTCAATGCTAATTTTAGCCACTTTGAGGCAATACCGCTCCAGGTACGGCCTGGAGTGTTTGTCCGCCATAAGGTCGGCAATAGTTATTTCCGTCAGTATTCTGCCTGTACTTACTTCCAGGTCATACCTGTCGCGGTTGTGCCTCGGACACTCGAAGAGAAGGTGCTGGACTGTCTCTATGGCCTGTGTGTCACACACACAGGCTGGACTACTTTTGAACTTAAACTTATGCAGGTACGCGGCGAAGCCGCCGTGACCAGTCAATATTTGCGCCCAGATAGACGTCCTGTCGAGGCACTTCAGGACACTGCGCGCGCGCACCACATCGGGGAAGAACATCTGCGTGAACCCAGCCGTGGCCCCGCCGGTGTGCCTCCCGTTCCAGGCAGCTACTGTGCCCTCTCTCAAACGTCTCTTGACGTAAGAGACTGGACAACTTAGCCAGTTCGTCGGCGCGCTCATTTCCGGGGATCCCGAAATGAGCTTTCACCCAAAAGAACCGGAGGATTTTACCACTCCCCTCTTGCTCCCTAATATTCTTACGAATATGGGTAGCAAGGGGATGGTGCGTTTCCGGGTTTCGGATCAAGTCGAGCGAGGATCGAGAGTCGCTGAGCACCGACGCGCAGTCCAAGCCTCTCAGGACAACCAGGTCCGTAGCCCTGGCTATCGCGAGCAGCTCCGCCTGAAAGACGGTACACATCGCCTCCAAACTCATTCGCTTGGTCCGAATTTCGAACCCATCCCGCCAGTATGAATATGCCGCCCCGACCCCTTCATCCGATTTACTACCGTCTGTGTAAATCAGATGAGCGCGGAGCTGTAGCTGAGCCACAGTTTCGGGGAGCATATTCTCCAGACACTGATATTCAACATCTGGCTCACTGGCGGGGTGAGGGGCCTCCGTGAAGGCCCTACGCTCCTCCAGTTCGTGGAATTCCAGCTCTTCAATCGGGCGACCCCGTTTGCACTCAAACAGCCGGGCGACCTCCAACACTCGAATATCGAGCGGGAGGAGACCCGACAGCGTGAGTGCTGCATTGAGCAGAAGTTTCATGTTGTCTCCCGACCAAATGCCAAAAGGGCATCAATTCTGCATATCGTCAACATATATACGTTGTTGGTCTCTAAACCTCATGTGGGTTATTACGAGGCTTTGATAGTAACGATCTGTTCATTATTTAACCGGCTGTTAGTACAGAAACAATTAAAATCGGTCAAGTGCATGTCGGACTCACGCACAAAGGTTTCCGTACCATTGATTTATGAAATTAAAGGATTTAAGTTATTTGTACGAAAGATTACGCGTTAATAAGCGGTTTACGATTTACTAGGTATTAAAAAAATTACGTACTAGATCTCGTTCAAAACATGTGTTCATGTGTTTTTTTTAGATTTATCATTTTCTAATTTTAGACCAACTTTTTCCACTTTGGAAGCGTCTGTCACGCAAACTATTAGGTTTAGAAAAAAAATATTTTAGAAACCTCAACATAATTTTGAAGACCTATCCATAAATACAACACACGTATGTGTTTGATGAAAAAAAAAATTTTGAGTTTCAGTTCTAAGTATGGGCCCCCAATATTTTTTATTATTATTTTATTTCTGCATCAAAATCTTAATGCGGTTCAGAAAATACATCTATCTACTAAGTTTCATCAGTATAACTCTTATAGTTTCGGAAAAAAAATGGCTGTGACATACGGGCGGACAGACAGACGACGACGATGACGAATCTAAAAGGGTTTCGTTTTTAGCCATTTGGCTACGGAACCCTAAAAAGCCACTGTGTTTTGCGTGGATCCACGTTATTTAACATCAACATCAACGAACCAACATTCGATATCTGTGTCGAGAATCTGAAGATTCTTATCTTCAGCTTGTAAAATTGTATCATTACCTGCCTAAGGCAAAGAAAATAACGAAATACATTTAGAATTTCCTAGGAGTCACTATAAGTTCCTAACGCGGAAGGAGATTTTGCTAAGTTGTCAACTATCAAAACAAACCGTGTGAGGCTTTGGGTATAATCGATAGGCAATTAATGTGTTTTAAGGCGCGAAATCAAATCCTTGAACAATTAAAATCAATAATTAGTTAATCAAATAATTAATTAATGATTTTAATGGTTCAAGTTTTGATTCCGTGCCTTATTACACGTGGAGGTCACATGTCTAACTTAGTTCCGACAATCGTGGTCCTATAAATTATGTATGTATATAATATTAAATTTCATTTATATTTTATGAATTCTCGAAAGATCTGCTTTTCCTACTGTTTTGATGCATTTTCAAAATTTATGTCATTTATGTAATTTATGTGTATTTATGGAATTAGCCGTGTGATACCGGGCATAGTACCGGTACCAATCCATATCACCCCGTGGGTGTCGTAAGAGGCAACTAAGGTAACTCACCAGGGAAACGGGCAGCAGCGCTTCTCCTGTGGAATAACAAATTACTGCGATCCCCAACCCGTTTGCCAAGCGTGGGATAATAGTACCAACCCATATCCTCCAGTGGGTGTCGTAAAAAGCGACTAAGCTAACTCACCAGGAAAACGGGCAGCAGCGCTTCTCCTGTGGAATAACAAATTACTGCGATCACCAACCCGTCTACCAAGCGTGGGATAATAGTACCAACCCATATCCTCCCGTAGGTGTCGTAAAAGGCGACTATGGTAACTCACCAGGGAAACGGGCAGCAGCGCTTTTCTTGTGGAATAACAAATTACTGCGATCCCCAACCCGCCTGCCAAGCGTGGAGATTATGGCAACCAATGGAATGAAAGCCTTGTGGGACGCTTTTGTCCAACAGTGGACCTCTATAGGCTGAGAAGAAGAGGTATGAAATTGCACGAGTCCTGTCAAGCAGCTTTTAAAATAACTGCTTGATGTATAGTACAGTATGCAAATACCAAGCTAACAAGCAAATACGGTCACCTCTATTATGTTTATTCGTATGTATGTACGATATCTACAGTTCCCAGTTCAGTTGTGGCATTACAAGTTTAGAAGTTAGGCAAAAGTTGATCAAACGTTGTCCTTTCAATATCTGAATAACTCGCAAATAGGACGATATTTTCATGTTACCGAATCTTTCTCGAAGAGTTTCGTGTTTCCGAGGTATAAAGTTCCCGAAGAGTGCTGTTTGTTCACGGTTTTTATATTTGATCTCTGGGGAGTTCGTATCCAATTAAGTTATTTATGGAAATCGGTTATCGGCACTGGTGAAGTTAATTCAAATAAAATTGTATGTAGGTATAAGATAAAATTTATGTTTACGTAATTAAAAAATGTGGTGATTACATTTACGATACCTATAGTGAATTATATAAGTAGGTACTAGTACATGGGTAGGTATCATCATCATTATCATCACTTCAGCCACATGACGTCCAGTGCTGGACATAGGCCTCCCCCAAGGATTTCCAAAAAGAACGGCTGGACGCGACCTATCTCCAGCGCTTCCCTGCGATTTTGGTCAGATCATCCGACCACCTAGTCGGCGGACGTCCGACGCTGCACTTGCCGCCTTTACTGCCTTTACAGCCTTCATGCCCCATCGGCCATCGGCTCTTCGAGCTATGTGCCCGCCCACTTCAGAGAGCTAATCCGCTGGGCTATTTCGGCGACTTTAGTTCTTCGACGTATCTCCTCATTCCTGATTCGATCACGTAGAGAAACTCCTAGCATAGCGCTCTCCATAGCTCTCTGTGCGACTTTGAGCTTTCTTACGAGGCCCATAATGAGGGTAGGGCAAGTATGTGTGTTTCTTACAAGTCGCGTCTCTATGCTGTGATTTTATAACCAACTCGACGTGAAAACTTGAATGGAGTCAGCTGTCATAAATACTTAGTTTAATTTATCTTTAGTCAATTGATAATAAGGTACGTATGTTAAAATACGGTGGTAGGCCATAACATCGGCCGGCGGCAGAAGTTACCACCCACCAGACGAAGCCTTGCCGCCAAGCGATTTGTCGTGTTCCGGCATGATGTCTGGTGAAGCCGTACGGAGGACGGGTCTGAGCACGGGTTGTGTTGCGATGTGTGCCGGGTACGATGCGCCCAATGTTGTTGTGTTGGGAGTTTGGTCGTGGAGGGTCTTCAGATCAGTCTCCCTTTGGACTGATCTGAACACGACCAACGGGTCGTGTTGTTGGGTTTAACATTGCATCACCTCGCTCAACTGAAATCTTCCTTCCTATTCGCTCGCTTTTTCTGAGTGAATAGGCTCTTAACAAACTTGCGCGCTTTACCATTAACGATCGCATCACTGCTTACCATCAGGCGGGGTTGCAGTCAAGCACTAGTTTATAATTATTAAAAAAAAATAGTATACATTTATATAACTAATAAAAATAGGAAATATATACAGTACTTTTGAGCGGTATTGATGCGTTGACATAAAGCGAAGATCATGAGGTTCATGACGAGTCTGACACTATTTTTATCATACCTCTTTCACGATAAGAGAGTGAGGGAATTGGCAATTGAGTTGCATTCTTTGAGTGTTTCTGGTTTTAATTTAGCACATGCGGTTGTCATTTTGATTTAATCAGAGTATAGTATCAAGCATTTTATGTCGTTAAACTGAAAAGAATTCCTCAGCATGAATTAAAACACATTTTCTTTTATTTGGTTGTCTGAATAGTAGAGTTTTTAACATTAAAGTATTTCGTCAAACTTTTTACTTGGAGGTCACCGAGTTATCTTGTAGAAACAATAAAATAAATAAACGTTTTCTTAAAGTATCTATAATTTGCTGTCGGAATCTATAATCTTATTTTATTCGTAACATTCATTCACCTAGATTTATCGATCGATTCTTTGCCCTTCGTAGCATTGGATAAAATTTTCAAGGTACGATTTAAAATACCACTCAAGGAGAATTTTACTGTGTATTGTCAATTTGTATTTTAGCCGACACAGTTGGAGAGAAACTGATTTAATGAATGCGAATAAAACTAAGAGAATTGAGGTAAGAAAACAAAGCTAGGGGATTGTTTACACCACAAGAAAGTAGCTGTAGAGGAAACTATTTCAACTAGCGAAAGAAAACCACTCGCATCCAGCTGATCTCGACCGGATCATGAATATTGACGGATGGTTTGTGGTTCATGTTATCTCTGAGGTAATTATCTCAACACGTTATAAAATCCAGTTTACTATAAAATCCTGGCCAACGCCAAAGCGCCAATCCTTGCACAAAGCACCAATCTCACCAAAAATGATTATCTAGGCCAGGATTGGCGCTTTGTGCCATAATTTTTGTATATTACGCGCCTCACGCTTTTGTCTCATTTTACTACTATTGTTTATATACTATTGTCATAAATTAAATTTTAAAATTATTTTTAACTTTTTAGTTTGATATTCTTTAAAAGCATGTTTTTTTTTAGTTTTTAGACTATATTTATTTTTAACTTTTTAGTTCGATATTCTTTTTTTAAATAATATACGGATAACACGAAACCTTAAGTGGTGCTCATTTGTTTTTAGGTACCAAACTTTTCTTGATCTCCAACAGACGGAATAGCAAGTGCTAAAATTCGTAAAGATGCGTTACCCAAGTAACTAAATCTAAAACTAAATCTAATCTAAAAAATACTTTGCCTGCACAAATTAATGTAAGGTAAGGTTGAAAAAAAATTTTGAGTTACAGACGGACAAACAGCGGAGGTTATATTTTGTACCGAGTTCATCAAAAACTTGTCTTAAGAAAGGTTTTCATTTTTTAAACCTAATATGTTATATGGCAGGGCTGCTTTGAATGTTATCGAACGGTATAGGAAGGGTGTTTTGATCCAATCTTAAATTACATATTCGGAAGTTAAAAGAATTATTAATACTTACATTAATATCTGAAACCGAACTTTTCAACTTCAAATAAATACATCACCAGCACGATGTTTATTATCGTGTTAATAAACATTGTATCTATCGGTAGTGCGATAAATTTAAGAAAAATATGAAACTTGAAAATTAGTGTAATCATATACACTTCTGGACACATCTATTGGCCCACCTTGCATTTTCAGTTTCGTTTGGTCCTAGCTAAAATTTTATATTAGGTCGAGCAAAAAGTTTTTATGCAGTTTTGAACCTGGCACATTCACAATTTCATTCTTTTTGTCTTGTTTTGAATTTCAAACATAGAATTTAAAGAAACAAAAGACAATTTGGAGCCTGTTTGTTGATATCAAACAATCGAATACCAAAAAAAACTTGATTTTATTGGTTTACTTGGATTTAATTCTTGAAAAAGTGATTGATATCTTTTTGGTTTTACAAAAAACATTACTTATTTTTAACATTAAGGTGAGGTTCTATCAATAATCTATGGACACTTCACCTTGAAGTTGCCGCCCAAGCTGTGACACTTATTCAGGCCGGACACAGCCAAAGAAATTTGAGTGCTCAACTTAATTTAAGTCGATCTGCGGTCCGAAATGTTTATCGGAGGTACCTAGATACTGGCGGCTTTGTTCATCGCCAAGGAAGGTCACGATCTCGGGTCACAACTGAAAGGCAGGATCGATTCATCGTGACGACCAGCTTGAGAAATCGTCACCTTACCTCCATTGAGATACAAAACCAACTTCGTTACTTCCACGGAGTATCTGTGAGCGCTCGAACTGTTCGGAGAAGGTTAAAAGAAAGCGATATGGTACCACACAAGCCAGCTAATGGGCCCAAACTAACGCGAGCCCACGGAACAGCGCGCCTTCATTTCCCACGCACTCATTTAAATTGGACACAGCAAGATTGGAGCCGTGTACTCTTTTCTGATGAGTCTAAAATTGTGTTACATGGCAATGATGAAAGGATGAAGGTCTACCGACGTAAAGGAGAGCGTTTCGCACAATGCTGCTTTGAAGAGAGGGTTGCTTATGGCGGTGGCTCATGGACTGTCTGGGGCGGTATATCCACGAGCGGCAAAACTTAACTTGAGGTTGTTATAGGACCACGGCTGCCAACATTAAATGCTGAAAGGTACATTTGTGAGTGCTTAGAACCTCACGTGATATCATACGCGGACTATGTGGGTCCAAATTTCCTTTTTATGCATGATAATGCAAGAGCCGATACAGCCGGCATCGTCAGGGAATATCTTCGGGATGTGAACATAACAGTTATGGACTGGCCAGCCAGAAGCCCAGACATGAATCCGAAGAATCGAAAGATGGTAAAATGTATCAGGCTTAAAATTGCATCAATAGTTTTGTTCAATCTAGCAATCATATTTCGGTAGGGGCCATCGAAACCTAAACTCTAAGGTGGGCCAATAGATGTGTCCAGAAGTGTATTATTAAAGGCTTTGAGTTGCAGCCTTGCATTTGGACTATAACTACTATAGATGCCCTTTCCAGCTTGTATAAATAATAAAATGGATTATTGTGTTTGTATCGATACCAATACAGCTGCTCAACTACGTTTCAAAATACTAAAGGTTCTTGGACTGATCATTGAAGTCAGTTTAGGATTTATAGCGACAGGACGATTTATTATAACGCCGTGTAAGCACAAAGGAAATAATAATTTATTGTACATTTAATCTTGTTTCTAGTATTTTTGTTCAAAATGAAAGGTAAAAATAGTTACTACAGCTAGTTTTTAAATATTTTTAACACCCGGCCGACTTTTTTATATATTACAAGCTTTCCGCCTGCGGCTTCGCCCGTGTGGAGTTTGATTATATCGCGCTTTTTAGATTTCCGTCGGGAACATCAAATTTTTCCGGGATTAAAAATATATCTATTGTTTAATCCGAACTTCTAACAGTAGTTACGGCGTGAAAGCGGAATAAACAAACAAACAAACTCACTTTCCCATTTATAATATTAGTAAGGATATAGATGTATACCTACATTATTAATTAATATTTCGTTCAACCTTAAAAAAAAATCTACTTATTTTGTACAATTAATGTTATGATGTCTTTTATAAGTTGATATTAACTGTTTATTTTATGTATTTAAGTTGTGAAATGTATGTAATATGTCGAGTTATGCGAACGTATCGAAGAATAGATAATTTGATGTTTCGTCCCGATTACAGAGCTGATTTCTTAGTAAATGTTATCCATAATGTCTTTTAAGAACTTAAATGATCGAAATGGAAAGGTAGATAATTTGGGCATTAGCGTGGTTTTAGGAAGTTAAAATGCTTTTCATTTTAATGTAATGATTCTGCTTACGCTTTCATCAAGAAAATGAAGTTATTGTTTTCACTATCCGGATTTTGAGAAGTAAAACTATGAACTCCATTTGATCATCTGTGAAATGCAATTTTCGAGGTTTTATATAAATGCCTACCACAAAACGACTAAGTAGTATACTAGTCCCATAGTTTAGCGTGGAGCGTACACGAATGCCAGTCGTGATGCTAACCGACCCGTGCAACTCACGCCGTGTGGAGCTACCCCACAACGCGGGCAAATCACGTAATAACTTAAACGCTGTTTCTCATTCAGTGAATTTAACTACACTTACATAAGTCCGACACCTCTAGCTGCTATTACAGGGGATGGCATTCTTTTCGTAATGCCATTTCCTGATTTCCCTCCTGAACATTATTATTTTCAGTTCTAAAATAATCTCTTGTGTTTCTTGCACTCGACAGATATCTTAGTTTTAAACAGAATATCTTCCAAATGACACTTGTATCTTAAATTTTAATAAATTTAAACTAATAGATTATAGTAGGATAACAATGACGAGTCAACCCTCAATTGGAAACCTGGTTTGAACCTGCCCCGTATCTACAAGATAAAACTTTAAATTTTCCGTACGACCCCTATAAGTCACAGGCAAGGTAATACAATCCAACGGTGTAATCTTACTACCATTAAAGCAATTCAAAACTAATAAATCCATTCAGCCAAATCTTCTCCTGGACCGCCTCCGCTTTGTAAAACTTATACCGATCCGCAAATGTACTCTTTTTAGCAGCAAAATGATTGTCCAGCTTAGATAGTAGAATTTTGTATTCTAGCGATTCGAGTTCTTCCGGAAAAATCAAATCCTTAACGACGCGGTATGTATCTTCCACCAAGCACGTTACGAGCAGGCATCTTCGTCTCACTTGAGCCTTGTCAGTCGTCTGTAATATCGTTCACCAAACAAAACTGAATGAAACGACTTTTAAAAATCCTCCATTTCTGTTCGTGGTGGTCGAAAGTAATATGTCCTTCAAACATAATTCTTCCGTAAACCATTATATTTTCAACACCTATTTTGTCAAAATATTCCTTCTTGTTCGCGTGAATATCGCCTCGTCGCCAATATGTAGTGTTCTTGATCAATGTTTGAATAAAACAAGGAGTGCTCGTTACACAGTTTAATGGCCGATCGCAGATTGAGAGACATTCGTAAAACAAGGACCCACGCATTATAATATATCATAACTAATATTTATCTTCTGTTATTCTCTCCATGAAAATGTAAAGAAACAGATGTACTGAGTTTAAATTTTGTTTAGTTTGTAAACAAGAGAATAGGCGAATTACATCTTCGGCCACGACGGAGGGTGCAAATGGAAACTATAATCACTTATACTACATTTATTATAGTTACATTACATGGTAACTACTAAATCTACTTAACCTAAGTGCGAATGCCTCCGATGTTAGGACGACACTCTACACTCTACTATCCTACATTATGTCTAACGCTTAATAATCGCCCCTGCATCTCGAGATTCCTCTATATATGTGTTTTATCGTGGTGACGTCTAATGGGGTGACTGATGATTTAGCGATTCGCGGCTGGGCACGAGGCGGCGACACGAGGAGACGACTCAGCCGTTGGGATGTTGTAATACTCCGCATAGCTTCAGTTGCATGAAAATAGGTATAATATCCTGATTCGGCTGATTTGGGCCTCGTGACAAGGTGCTGGTCACGTTGAGGGGACATGTGTTGGTACCGATACGTAACATCTCCACCCTCAGAACAGCAACTATTCGAAGACTAACGTCGAGAATATTGCTGGTACATGTCTCTTATCTGTGGTTGATTCTGCATCTTCATTTCGATGATTTTCAGGATTATGATTTTCAGGATTCTAATTCATTGATGGCATTGTTCCATGGCTTCTTCGGTCAGTGTGAGTTTCGTGGATCGGCATGATTTCTTCAGAGATTGGCTGTAGATGAGTCCTTGGATACAGTTCAGATGTCCTGTCGTTGGTTCATGGTTGACTCCTTCTTCGCAGAGATGATACTGGTTGAACTTCGGGCATTCTGCCTCTATGTACTTGAAGACCTTCCCATTGGTTGCAGTGAAAGGATAGGGAGGAATAAAAGTATACATATGTTTATTGGGGACTATTGCTAACCTATATAGTTGAAACTTATCAGGGGAAATTACTGGGGATTTAAATATAGAAAGAAAGAAAGAAACTTTTTATGATAAATTGAATATAATATGATTAAATATGATAACTATCTTTTTATCTGTATAGTATAGCCAGGTTTTATAATTGTGTAATATTCTTTTAGATCTGCATCTAATAATTGATCTGAGCCATATATAGATTTCAATCGATTGGTCATATTAATTAGGTTGTCTATACTTAACATGCTATGATGAGTGTTCGAGGCACATATAAAAGCTAAAGTATCTTCTAGGTATTTCTAGAAATAAATCGTCGGTACTATCACTAGTTACACCTAACAGCTGGGCAAATTTTGCGTATCTAATAAGATCAGATGCGGCAGAAGCTTTTTCATCTAAAAGTAACCCTAAAGTACTATTAATTCGCTCTTGATTTGAAACTATTTTTGAAAGTATGTCCCTGTATCGAGACATCCAGACTTTATTAAGACTGATATGCTCATTTAACTCCGATAATATCTTATCATCATTGGTTTCTAAAAGTTTAATGGCGTTATTATAAGTTTGGGCATCCGATTGATCTAAGTTACCGGTAATGCTTTTTATTACGGAACCTAAACCGTCTACGAGACCTCGTTTACTACGATTGGGTTCTAGCGTTTTTAATTGAAGCCTAATTTTAGCTAACTTGTAAGATAAGTGGTTAATGCGCCATTTCTGTTTGCCTGATGCGTCGGCTTTCTTAGGAACTACCCAGATAGGTGAGCTCCAAATTGATTCTGAAGGTCGTATAATACCTTGGTCTAACATCTTAGTAATCTGATCCCTAACTTCTTGTCGATGTACGAAAGGGTAGCGGTAGCTTTTAGTATAAACGGGAAGTTCGTCAGTCGTTCTAATACGGTGTTTAATTTTATTTGTAAAAGTTAAGGGCTCTCCCTCAACATAAAACACGTCAGCATATCGTGCACACAATGTCTCTAAGTTAGTCTTTTCTTCTATATTTAAATGAACTGTACGCAAGCGAGATAGAACCTTTTTAACGCGCTTAAGGTCTTGTTCGGTGCTAGTGTACTCAGTATTAGGTATCTTGGCGTATAAAGGATGGTCAAACGTAATATTTATTTCGTATTTCATCGGGTTTTTGATTTCTACAATGCCTGTGTAATCGGTAACGCGAGTAATGCAATTATAGTGTATTGCTGAGCAATCGAAACATCGCTGTCTCGACTATAAGTAGGAATATTAATTAATTTTATTCAAGATTTACAATAACTAATTATTAACTTGGCTAAGACTTGATTTTATAATTGCAGTTTTAATGATCAATTGCGAAAATTAATTTGAAACGGGATGCGGTGTCAGCGCGATGGAAGTAGGTGTTCGGCGACACTAGGCGTCGAGTCAGCAGAGTGCGGTGGAATGTGGAAACATCCGTTTGACGTAAATAGCTATCATGTCGCTATGCAGCTGATTTGGTGTAGGCAGAACGCGTAATATAATTACGGGAATGGTTTCTTGATAATTAGGTTTTCCACATTGATATAAACGTATGACAAAAATCCGTAATCTGTGTTCCGGTTAGCAATTCTAGACCATCGAAATAATTATGGAATCTATGGATGAACAACTTAACATTTACAGGGTTATTAAATTCACTAAAATGCGGGATAGTAATGGAATGGTTATGCTTACTAGTTACGCGAGCATAGACTAGATATTCTGATCGGGTTTAGGAGAAGTAGATGGTTGTGGGGCGTCTAGGCATTTAGCGTTAAATTGAGAGTTATCCTGTACGTATTGGTAATTTGGGTCGTTTTGATCGTGGTTGTGATACTCAGAATAGTAGTAAGGGTCACATTCGTAATAATAGTCGGGTTGTTCGTAGTAATAGTCAGCGTGATTATAAGCATTGTCATTATCGGTTATCTCGTTATAATTCATTTCATGTGTCTTAGAGTATTTGCTGGGTAGTGAGTTCCCTGACTTAGTCCAGTCATGTCTCAGAAGTCCTAGAGGTTCTGGAGCAAAACGACTAACACCGCTCATCGGTTTCGGACCGGTATACTGCGCTGGAGAGTTCAGAGAGGAAATCGGCGGGGGTGCGCGAAACATTTGCTGAGTATGCGTAAATTAATTAGGGACACGATGACCTATCTGGTTATGTTAGAATGGCGACCTCCCCTGTTGCTGCTGCATAGGTAAAGGTTTACGCCAGCTGGGACCTGCGTTAGGGAAACTAAAAGCTTTCGGTGTGCAGAGACAGTAGGTAACATTCTAAAGGTTTACTGCGTTGGATTACGTCACTCGGGAATACTCTCGTTACGTTGCTGTAGGTACATAACATTTAATTCCTGTTGTACAAATTCCAATGCCTTTTCAATCGTTTCGGGTCTTATACATCGGGTACGGGATCCTAAAGGATTTGCGCTTTGCTTCTATGGTAGTGGCTAATGTGTATGCTTCTAATAGTGGGAACCTGTGATTTTATTTAATATAGCTTTTATGAGGCAAAGATTTGTTAACTCGTAATCCGGGTTATTCTTGACATATTGTAATACGAGCTGCTCGCATATTTTAATAGACCGTGTGACAACATTCGGATTGCCATCAAAATCGGGGACTGTACGCAAAGCTTTATAGATGTATCGGGGTCCAATGTCATTTTGTCGCTATCGAATAATATTTTTTTTATTCTAAGTTATCTGAATCTATTGACCTATTAGAATCCACTTCCCTAGTAATATTTATCAGTCTGAAAGAGACAGATTTCTTCCTACTTTCTTGCGGATGAAAAATCTTGTCTTAATAAATATAATATAGGTAAAAGGAAGGACAAGGTAGCAACACTTGAAGAAGGGTTCAAGGACTTACTTTAAACATGGTTTTCTTCGTTGTATAGATGCCTGGATATGTCTTCAGTTGCGTCAGTTCTATAATTCGGAGGATAATGGCTATAAGAGGCTTTCCTGGGTAGCTTGCTGCTGATCTGCACCTTTTCGCGAATGCCTTGGGCCTTGCTCATATTTATCGGTGTCATCTGCTTCTGGTGGCTCTGGAGGAGGAAGACTTCCTGGATGCTGCGCCGTATGATGGGCCTGCGCCGGCGGGGTAGTTAGTCTGCGTACTAAATTATTCAAATTATAATATATTACTATATTTTCTTTTTTATGTCTTTTTTTTTTTTTTTTTACGTTGGATGATTTTTGATTCCAATTGCGCTATCGATGTGTGGATATCCTCTGCTGTGGCTTCACGTAGATTCTGGATACTCGTACGGTGCTTGATAGCGACCCGGGTAGCTCGCGATCACAAATATCGATATTAGATAATTTTAACGCGCTCGCGAACCGGCCCGCGAGTATCCTACCGACTGCGCCAATTACATTTTCGGCCACGACGGAGGGTGCAAATGGAAACTATAATCACTTATACTACATTTATTATAGTTACATTACATGGTAACTACTAAATCTACTTAACCTAAGTGCGAATGCCTCCGATGTTAGGACGACACTCTACACTCTACTATCCTACATTATGTCTAACGCTTAATAATCGCCCCTGCATCTCGAGATTCCTCTATATATGTGTTTTATCGTGGTGACGTCTAATGGGGTGACTGATGATTTAGCGATTCGCGGCTGGGCACGAGGCGGCGACACGAGGAGACGACTCAGCCGTTGGGATGTTGTAATACTCCGCATAGCTTCAGTTGCATGAAAATAGGTATAATATCCTGATTCGGCTGATTTGGGCCTCGTGACAAGGTGCTCGTCACGTTGAGGGGACATGTGTTGGTACCGATACGTAACAGGCGCCATTGTTGTTTATTGTTTATTCCTTTGCACACACAATGGCGCCGATACTGTTGTTTACAAACTAAACTAATTTTAAGTTATGTGCATCTTTTTCTTTCCATTTCGTTAAGAAAAGGACAGAAGATAAAATGTCAGTTTAAATCTGTCAAATTAGTGCGCTCCTGACGTTAACTGGCGTATTTTTTGTCGCCATGGTTTTAATCGCGTCTAAACTGTCTATGGAGTATCTTAATTTGACAGGAATAAACTGACATTTTATATTCCGTCCTTTTCTTGACGAAATGGAAAGAAAAAGACGCACGTAACTTAAAATTAGTTTAGTTTGTGAACAACAGAATCAGCGCCATTGTCTATTTAAACCTTCTTTCGACATATAACCTAAAAATCAATTAATAAGAAAAGATTATATAAGTTGAGATTGAAATATCAGTATAATAATGGAAAAAGACTTTGAAATAATAATAAAATGAATGGTCATAAATCATTCCAGCATTACTGTAAGCGAAACTGTCAAAACCTAAGGTGAGAGAGACAGAGACCAATTATATATGATTTCTTACACTTAAATTATTGAGGTCACCAGGTCCTCGGTCCACCTTGTCGGAGGCCTACTACCCACGCTGCGTTATCCGGTGCGTGGTCACCATTAGAGAACCCTGCGTGATCAAATTAGAAATGAGGAGATCCGCAGAAGAACGAGAATAAAGTTTAAAAGTCTAAAAATATCTACAATTTTATTTATATATAATATCTACATGTTCTAAAACAAAAAAGTAAATTGAAACCTAATTAGCTCGTGATAAATCTCGTTTCTTTTTTTAAGGTCACTAGAGCTCGCGTCCTCACCAAAAGTAATTGTCGTGCGATAATGCAATCAATACGATTGTTTTTATAAATTTTAACGTACAAACGCGACTTGATTGTTCGCGTGACTTGATTATTCTTATAAAAGAACAGGGCGACTACGTACTTCCACCATTATGGGTTTTATTTTGGACCTTAAACTAGTAAGCGCCTTATATTTATACCCTTTCAGTCTTATTCATAAAACTTTAACCATTTGCTAAGCAACTGATTAGCAAAATTCTTATTCATAAAAGCTGTTTAACGCTAAGAGGATGCTAAGCAATTGATTAGTAGCTGTCAAAATTAAACATCACCGGACCGCTGTTAAGAGGATGGTTAGAGGCAACAATATGGCGGATTTTATTTGAATCAGCTGATTGATATAATATGATCATTATGCTTCGAAGTTATTTTGTTTATAATATCGAATAGTGCGGAAATATGGATGTTGAAAACCTTTTTGAATTTCCAAAGCGACGTAGTAAAGTTATAGGTATTAGCTTTGAAACTTTTTTGACTTACAAGCTTTACTCGATACTAGGCTATAACATCGGCTGCCGGCAGAAGTTACCACCCACCAGACAAAATGTTGCCGCCAAGCGATTCCTCGTGTTCCGGCATGATGTCTGGTGAAGCCGTACGGAGGACGGGTCTGAGCAGTTGTGTTGCAAAATGTGCCGGGTACGATGCGCCAAATGTTGTTGTGTCGGGAGTTTGGTCCTGGAGGGTCTCCAGATCAATCTCCCTCTTGCGCAGCATCGTTCGTCGTGTTGTTAGGTTTAACATTGCATCACCTCGCTCAATTGCCGTCTTTCTTTTTATTCACTCAGTTTTTTTAAGTGAATAGGCTCTTAATAAACTAGCGCGCTTTACCATCAACGATTGCATCACTGCTTGCCATGAGGCGGGATTGCGGTCAGGCACTGGTTTATAAAAGCAGTACTTAATAAAAAAGACAGTGATTTTAGATGCTGCCCTATGTTTCCTTGTGTTATCTTATGTCACATCTAAGGCACAGGACTAAAAAAAGTCATTTTGGGGCAGCAAGACACAAATAATAAAACATTTTTTTAGAAATATTTTATTTTGATACGCAATAAAACTGTTTACATTTTTGTTATAAAAATAATTCACTGTTTTCTTCCATAAGCATTAGAGCCATTTTTGACTCACGCGACCCTCATTCCTCATCTTTTTCACTCAGCATGGTCTTCTCCTTCGCCGTCATTGCGAGGTAGAATAATATTGCCGCTAGGTGCTAATAGTGGCTTCGTATACAGCAATAAAACGTGTGCCTGTAAACAAGTATAATAATACTGTAAAAAGCAGTACAAAAGCAGTAGGAAGTAATGTAATATATACACAAGAACCCACTTAAATTTCTTAAATATCAAATGAATGTTTACAAGCATAAAGAGCAGGAAAATACACAGTTACTATCGGCTACTGCTTTAACATTAATTTCGTCAGTTTAAGATTAGTAAGTACATATAAATACAGAGATAAATACCTTTTTCTGTTTACTATAATATTATTGGAGTTTATTACTTTCACTACTATCATCACAAATACAATTATTTAATTGTAATAAATCATTTTATTTATATTCAAATTATCCGATCAAATTTCTGACATTTTTCTGCCAAATACGACAGATAAAAAATCGCAGTTTTGACAAGTTTTTTCTAAAAATTCCAATTTTTAGTCAACTATTTTGATTATAATCTGTGCCGAACGCATAGTTTCACCTCTACTTCGTATCGTTACTAATCATCTGCTAACTAGCTTTTATGAATAAAGAAAAGTTAAGCATTGATTTAGAGCTAACTAAATGGTTAGCTAAATAGTTGCTAATGAGTGATTAACGAGTTTTTTATGAATAACACAGTTTATGTATAATTATTTGACAGCCTCCGTGGCGTAGCGGTAGTAAACGCGGCCGCTGCGCAAGGAGGCGAGCGTTCGATCCCCGCGCATTGCAAACATTTTTGTATGCATGAATATGAATATTTGCATTGGTCTGGTCGTGCCTCGGAAAGCACGTTAAGCCGTTGGTCCCGGTTGCCATACGAACATCTAATGGTAGTCGTTACGGGTTGTTGGAGCCCTCAAAAGTCCAACAATTGGTCTAACTGCAATGCTTCGATATCGCCTTCGGGTTGTGGAGGTCAGACGGCAGTCGCTTCACGGAAAATATTGCAGTTTAGCCAAATCAGCTCACCCCAGACTTTAAAGCTGAAAAAAGTTTCGGATGCCACTGGATTAACGCTGAGATGATGTATAATTATTTTAATTAACAAAGAGGGTGAGCATTACGCAGGACCTATATTTTTTAGCTTTTTAGTATTTGTCAAGCGCTCGTTTGTCCCCAGGCTGGATTTCTTAATGCCAGTTTATTAGGTGAGGGTATTTCACACGACAAACCGCCTTATTCTTTAAATTAAAGAAGATTTTATTACATAATCTTCTCACTAATATATTTACTTTTATAAAGACTTCATTTCGTCGTTTTACCGAAGTATTACTGTACAAAATATCAAGATAAATGGTCTATATTAATTTAAGTACATAGTTGGTATTTCTTTAAAAAAAAATGTTATAACCGGAGGTAGTAACTTACTAGGTCAAGAATTTTAAAACATCAAAATCATCAATAACCTATTTATCGTCCCACTGCTGGGCACAAGTCCCCTCTCATACAGAGAAGGAGTAAGGGGGAGACTTCAGAATGATGGAAAGGTACTTTACAAAACTAATTACATTTATCACATTAAGAGGAGACTTAAAAATCACCTTTTGTTGATTTAAAAATATGAAACTTGGCTTAAATGCCTATTATATTATTCAACATTTAAAGATATAGATAATATTACCTAGGTCCTTATAATATGATATGAAATAGGCGTTTTGTCGTACTGCCCACATTGATCTCAAATATCTCCTCTTTGGTTTAGAATTCCAAATTCAAATTTATACAGCTCATCAATTTGTGTCTCGAAAACCGTATTTCTTTTGTTTTTTTCTTTTGGTTTTTTCTCTGCGTCATTGAGTTAACAAAAAGGAAATTTTAAAATTTCGCGGTATTTACGAATATGTTTTCCGCCGTGGTACCAGTGCTGCAGAAACGGCTCGATGAATTAATTATGTATATGGCAGTGGTGTCGCTAGAGAAAGCACAGTGCGTGTTTGATTCCAGTGTTTTCATTCTGGAAATTTCAACTGCCGTGGACGGCCGGAGTCCAAAGTCGACAATGAAGAATTGAAGGCTATTGTAGAAGCGGATCCATCGCAAACTATTTCCGAGTCCGAGTTAGCTGCAGGCTGTGGTATTAGTGATAAAACTGTTTTAATCCACTTGAAAAAAATTGGGAAGATAATAAAGCTCAAAAGGTGGGTACCTCATGAATTGAGTGAAGCAAACCGACAAACGCGCGTCGACTGTTGCGTTACATTAATGAATCGGCACAATAATAATGAAGGGATTTTAAATCGAATCATTACCTGTGATGAAAAGTGGATAACAATAGGAAGCGCACATCGCAATGGCTAAACCCCGGTGAACTATCCAAATTCTGCCCCAAGGGAAAATTTACTAGAAAAAAAATATTGGTCACGTTTGGTGGATTAATGGCGGTTTGGTGCACTACAGCTTCCTTAAATCTGGCCAGACGATTAACGATAAACTAGCCGCTAGTCGCACACTGATGCTTCAGGATAACGCGAGATCATACACTACACAACAGACTGCTACCAAATTAGAGGAGTTTCAATTGGAATGTTTAAGACATCCACCATACTCCCCGGACCTTGCTCCAACAGACTACCATTTTTTTTAGAAATTTGGATAACTTATGCAGGGGGAAAAATTCGACTATGATGAGAAAGGCTGATAAAGGGATAGAAAAGGCATACACGAAAACCGAAACGAAACCTATGAGATGGCAGAAGTGCATAGAGAGCAATGGATCATACTTTGATTAAATAATTATATTGTATTAAAAAAATAAAGAACTTTTATTCCTGCCATACTAAACGCCAATTTCAGAACCTAATATTAACGTTTATGCCGATAATTGTTTTTAAAACTACCCCTTCAGAATGGTTTAGGGGATGTCAAAATTTGTATGGAACTATTTTAATGATTTTGTTGATGTCGAATTTACTTAGAACATATAAAGAAGAAGAACATAGAAGATAAATAATCATATTAAGGGGACAGATTTTACTGCGAAAACGGGTTTATATTTTTGTCAAATTATTCTAACATACCGAAAGATTCTCATTCAGTGATTCCGACTTTCTTTAGAAATGTTTCAAGCCAACTTCAGAAATAAAACTGTGATAGTCCGAGGTATTTTGCTGGGTTTTCTTCATCATTTCAGGAAGGAAGCGTATATTGGTGAACAATATTATTTCCACAGTATGGGCTATCGTACTTTTTGCATCCACCGCACACTTTGTCAATTCACTCTTGTGAGGATTATATCTATTGCAATTTACATTCGTAATAAGATACTTGACGTTAATTATAGGTAAATTCATATTGTTTACTCAATACTTTTATAACCCTAGTTAAATTTCTCTCGTAAGTACGTCGTACTTGTTTTTATTAGTTACATACATGTATTATAACACTAACTGAAAACTTATTGTTAAACTAAGCTTAAACCAATTTCCATTTGCATTAATGTAATAGGAGTGAGGAGGAAGCACTACTTTATCACCACATATCGTAAAACAAAGGCACTTTCTCTTTCCCTATGTCCCTTTGTATGATTAAATCTTTAAAACTACGCAACGGATTTTGATGCGGTTCTTTTTAGATAGAGTGATTCAAGAATAAGTTTTATATGTATAATGACATCCATTTAAATGTAGTGAAATACTATTATTTTTGAGGTTTCTAATGTGATGTCGTAAATAATTAAATTTTTTCCGCGTTTGCTGAGAAACGCAGGCTGAACCCTACGGTTTATTAAAATAATGGACTAAATATTCTATACATTGAAAAGGTCTACAAAAAAGTCCCCTTTGGTATATGTCTATCTGATATGGATATCCCACAATAACATTTTTTTGTCATTTACTTTTTACGACAAATACTGTCTAATTTTAGAAGCGATTTTAACCAATACTGCTGTATTGGTTAAAATCGTTAGATCTATATTAAATCAACAATGTATTTAATATAGTATATTGTACAATGTATATAATTATAGTATATCACCCTTTACAGCGTATGATTTAAATGAATATTTTCGATAGTATATTTAGGAATAGTGTATTTTATTATCAGCATTGCACCCGTGCGAAGCCGGGGCGAGTTGCTAGTAATTTAGAATAAAAGAAAGCTGAATTAATTTAAAGAACGTTATTCATCTATAACATTTCAAAAAATTACATGGTTGGGACTATTAACATCGGAGATCGTCGGAATCGTATTTAAAGCAAAATATCAGTTTCACATACAAGCATTGAGATTAGATCCTGTTTTAATCAACATGCGTGTCGCATAGCTGTGTTTTAATGAAACCTGAAACTCGCATAGAATGCGACCCACCTGCAAATTCGCACCACTCACTTAGCGTGTAAGGGTGCTATAAAAATTGTGTCGCATTCGTCACGGAGCCTGCCAAATTTCAGCGTCACCCTCGTATTATCAACCCCATCTTGTCGAAATTGTACTGCAATTATATTCATATTTTTCTCATTTTATTATAAAATATATAAATGGAAAAAATATTTATTATATATTTTAATGCAATTTAAAATATGAGTGATTATTTTACTATTCGAAAATAAGCTATATATGTAGAAAATGGACTCTAGGACTCTAGGTATAGTCGTAATAAATCGTCCTCTAACCATCGCGATCTAATAGCTATAAGTACCTTAATGAGGTACCATAAATAACTTAATGAGGTACGAACTTCGTAGAGATCAAATATAAAAATCATAAACAAATACCGCTATGCGGTAACTTTATGCTTCGGAAACATGAAACTCTTCAAGAAAGAAGCTGTAACATAGAAAAATATTCTTATTCATGCTTATAAATATAACTAGCTTTCCGGCCGCGGTTTCGCCCGTGTGGAGTTCGGTTATATCACGCTTTTTAGATTTCCCTCAGGAATACCAACTTTTTCCGGGATACATTTCAAAGCAATCGGTTCAGTAGTTACGGCGTGAAAGCGGAACAAACAAACAAACTCACTTTTCCCAGAAGAGAAAAAAAGAGGTAGGTATAGGTATTGTATACAATAAATTATTTATGGTAATTCCGGGATTGTCCGAATAAAGTTACTAATACAAAGGAACTAAGTGGTAAGAAATTATATTAATAATTAGGTATTTATGATTTCTATTCGTGACCTTATTACAAGCGAGTTCGCGTGTGATAAGGTCACGAATAGAAATGGTTAATAATATTATGAACATAATTTGTTAATTGAACATTGATTGGTAGGTACAGTACAGTAGCAGGCAGCGCACTCGGCTTCTGTTGACTATTTGTCAAAATCTGCGTTAGCAGTAGGTACTTATGGTAATTCTTTTAATGAAACTCGTAAAATTCAACGTATCTTCCATCTTTTGTGAACAAGTTCTGATTTTTGTGATCTATCTCGTCAAATAATGCTAGAGTAAGTATAGTTTCACAATTTTTCTTCCATAAATTCTCAATTCGGAAACTGGGTGTGACTCCCATAAAATTGATATTTAGTCATTCGTATGGGAGAACGTAAGTAGGTCCACGAGTGAAACAACACTTACTTGCGCGTAACACTAAGGTTTCCAATTGTTTGTGTAATTACGGCGTTCAACCAGTCAAGAGCCTCATAGGATGAACATATCATTACTAACAAAGCCTCGTATTAACCCACAAGAAGTTTAGAGACAAGCAACATCATGATGTAAACAATAGTCTCTTGGTTCACCATAATAATGTCCCTGTCCTTTATCCTTTAGTAGCACAATTCTAAGGTTATTTGAAGGCAATAGCCAATTTAATAGTACAATCGTATGTAGGTACAGTCGAATCAGGTATTTGCTCCTATAGTACCACCAACTAACTTGTGACAAAAAAGTGTTTACTGTGGTTTTAAGTGGTACTTAAGTGACTTCAAGAAATGAACAACATGGGGAAAGGGGTGAGCGCTCAGCATAATGCTACGACCCTATGCGATAGAAAGGTTTTTATTTTTCTTAATCGGCTCTGACCCACTTCTAAGCAACATATATATATAAAAAAAAAACAATTTAATAGCTACTGTAAATCAGAAGTAGCAGATGTTTTCATGATAATGTTGAGTGTCAACATATTGTTGCAACTAGAACTGCACGATGTGAATCCGCAATTCATTGGCTACATGTAGTAATTAATATAATATTTATAAAGATCAACTATATTCTTACTACAATCCTAACGAAACATTATACAAGTTATACTGCTGAGTGCTGTTTTTTTTTTATTTATTTAAAGTACAGCCACATCACATACATTAAACTTATGCTAGAGTAATCTTAATAACTAAGGGACTAATGTACATGACAATTACGGCGTACATAGCATTGATTTTTTTTTTTTTTACTGCCTCGAAAAATACATTACGCTACACTAAGACTAATACAATCAAGACAGACTACAGTGAATCCGAGAGTGACAAATATTTAGAATAAAGTTAAGAACATATAAAATACACAAATTTAAATTAAAAATAATAATGTATAAAACAAATTATAATGAAGAAAAAAAAAAGATTAAAACTAAGTTGACAAGGATAGTGTGATTTTTTTTTTTAATACTGGTAGCTTGTCGCTGAATATATCAAGGTCTGGAGTGTTTATAACAGCATTATTGTATTCGTTACTCATTCGTATAACTGTTGCTGTTGTGTCGTATCGAGTCAGGTATGGTAGCTATGTATTATTACAGAACATAGTGAATGATTATATCTATCACTCTAATTTAACTTCATCTGTGGTGAACGTACACGGTAGTCTCATTTGCACATCCCCATACATTATATGTGTTAGTTCGAATGTAACATTGACAACTATTACATAAACAGTCAATAATGTTCCCGCTATTGAGACATTCTCGATGAGAGGGAATGGGCCTCAATCTATCACGCTGGCCCAGTGCGAATTGGTAGATTGGCAGTTGTCACATGTGTAAGTTTTTTTTCGTGGTATGAATAATGGCGTGTTGAGCCAGATTCCTTTCAAAAAGATTATTCCTTTGTGAAATGAATCAAATCTCTAGACAAAAAGACGTGAAACCCTTGATAAAAAGATTATGTTTCAATGGGACCTGCAAAAAGAAAATGAAGAAATGGGTCAAATGTGCACTACTAACGAGACTTACTACCGAATTGTCACCGAATAGTCTAAACAAATTCTGTCGGTATAAAGCTAATACGCTTAGATGGAATTGGGCTGGACACATCTGCCGCATGTCAAACGATGGGCCAAACTTACGACCCAGTGGGGTCCGTTTATTGGCAATAGACATCGCGGCAGACCCAAACGGAGATGGCTTGTTTAATAAAAAATTGGTCTTTGCAAGATCTGGACAGAGAGAGGTGGGAGGAGAGTAGAGAGGTCCATGAGTGGGATATTAATGGTCAATAAAAATTTCAATATTATAACGATTATTTTCAAAAAAGTTATCAATCTTTTTGTCCTAATGCTATGTCTTTTATGAAGTACACGAAGAGTAAATTCGATATTAGGGTGGAGCGTACAAGTAGGGCAGATTTTTTTTTCTCAAAGAACAATGCTCATTTTGGACCTGACTATGTATAGAAATGATATAAATCTTAAAATATAGGTTATTGTTTTGTATGTCGATTACGCTTATCACAATATTAAAAGAAACGTAGGATAAAAAAGATTTTTTTACATTTCTTCATGCTAATGACTAACGTATTAACATATTTTAACGCATCCAATTCATCCTTCTTTCACGTTCCATTTTACACTTTGCTGCTTGATTTTATATAACTGTATTTCTGAGTTTTATGTGTTATGGTAGTGTATCACTAAGTATTATTTATTAGTCATGAGATATAATAAATTATTTAAAAATAACATAATAATTAAATTAAATTAATCATGCAGTGGAAATGGTTTTTTTTTTTTGACATTTGAAATTTCGTTGTGTACTGTGCGATTTTGTATGTGTTTTTTCTTATTATTACGACCCTATTTACCGCCCCTGGACCCCGATATCTTCCTCATCTGACGACCTTTGCTTACCAAACCATACATATCAGCAAAAAGTCGACATTTACTTTGCATAAACTGCATGTCTGCATAAATACGTTTCGACATAGTCTCGTTCATGAGCTGAACACAAGAGTTATTTAGTTGTATCATGAGAATCACACAAAGCTCCTATACAATATGTAACATAAGCAACTATTCGAAAAATATGCATATGCGAAGATTGTTTCATGCTTAGTTTTGAACATAACACTGCTGGTATTAAGCTATTGTTTTGTATTTGTATTGGATTTTTCTATTGTATTGGAAAGAAGTTTATATTGAGTTTATTATTTCAGATTACTGAGGAAGATTACATTTGTGAACGTTGTAATGAACTCCTCATGAGGAGCATAAACCAGCAATTAACATGCTGTGATGGTGCTCAAGCTTCCGGGTCATCTCAACTAGGACGTAGACAATTAGTGTGCAGTATTTGTGGACGGTCTACGCTTAATCGTCAGAGCCATGCTATTGTTATTGACAATCCTTCAGAAGAGCAAAGCTTCAGAGTTCCTAACTATTGCGTTGGCAGTTAATGTGTTAACTAAAAATAAAAATAATGTACATAATAATACTTTTAACATAAAAATATAGGTATATTATAGGTATTATTGTGTTTTGACTCTGAATGTAGTGACATATCTTTTTCTATTGTATTAATATTCATACATAAAATACCTGATATTAATTCTATGTTTTCTTTCATAGATATCATCATCTGATAGAATATGCCATGCATGGTGGATGAGCTGCAAGCGTGCTGCTGCTTAATAATGTGCCTGGCAGAACCGGGATAGTTGAATATTATTGCAATTGTTTGGTCGGTCAACGAACTATTGGATGTTGCGCTCACATGATGACGGTAGTGTGGTGCCTTGGATTGACTAGCTGCGAAGACAATATATCTGCTTCGCGGAATTTCTGGATGACGTAGTTAGAGAACTGGAGGATAATGATAATGATGAGTGTCAATAAACCATTCCACTGTAACATAGTGTTTTATTTACTTTTCCCCGTTTCATTCAACGAGTAAGTATGTAGGATCAGTAGGATAGTAAATAAGTGATCACTTCTCACAACAAGAATTGAGTTAGACTTTTTAAAGGTAGGAATAGAAATTATCTAACTAGGGTACAACACATATTGTTAACACACTAATCATTGCTTTTAATTTAATTATATATAAGTACTAATTCAACTAATTTTTTTTTTCTCGGTGGTAGGCCTCACCATCGGCCGCCGGCGTAGTTACCACCTACCAGACAAAGTCATGCCGCCAAGCGATTCGTCGTGTTCCGGCATGATGTCTGGTGAAGCCGTTTGGAGGGCGGGTCTGAGCAGTTGTGTTGCGATGTATGCCGGGTACGATGCGCCAATTGTTGTCGTGTCGGGAGTTTGATCGTGGAGGGTAGCGAGATCCGAAGCACGGTGCTCCGCTGGCCGACCGCAGGTAGTTGGGGGCCCAAGTAGTGTGCCAGCCACATACGAAAGGCTGCCCCGCCAACTGCGAAAAATCCCAGGGTGGCCCCATCGTGCCGGTTGGCGACCGGACGAGAGGACCCGATGGCGATCCCTGGGGGGGTTCGGGCGTCCCCGCAGTCTCCAGATCAATCTCCCTCAGGCCCGGCATCGTTGGTCGCATTGTTGGGATTAACATTGCATCACCTCACTCAACTGCCGTCTTCCTTACTATTCACTCAATTTTTTTTTTTAAATGAAAAGGTCTAAAAAGAAAAGTAGGTGTGTACAGCGGGCGCACGTCCTCTCTTTCAAAGTGCACCTCTCTAATATTCGAGGTCTGCACTCCAATCTCATTGCAGTACATCACCACCTTGAGACTGAGAAGCCCCATCTACTTTTCTTGACGGAGACCCAGATCAGATGTCCGTCTGATGCGGCATACCTCAGCTACCCGGGATACGCATTGGAGCACCATTTCCTGCAGCGTGCTGGGGTCTGTGTGTATGTCCGCAATGACATTTGTTGCCGGCGCCTCCGTCACCTCGAAGACCCTCATTTCTCGTCCCTATGGCTGTTGGTTGACACTGGTGTGGACAAAATTGTTTACACTTGTGTCTACCGATCGCACAGCGGTGATCAGGAGACAACTCGTTTATTTGACCACCTCAGTGAGGCTGCTGACAATGCACTGCAGCGGCACCCTGACGCACACTTCGTCGCTCTGGGGGATTTCAATGCCTGCCATCAGGACTGGCTTTTCCCGTACCAGAAGACCGACCACGCTGGGAGAGAAGCGCGAAACTTCGCGCTTTCAATGGGCCTTTCCCAGCTGGTAAAGCAAGCGACTAGGGTGCCTGATGTAGTTGGTCATACTGCCAATTGTCTGGACCTTCTGCTGACCACTGATCCGGACAGGTGTGTCGTAACAGTTTCCTCACCGTTGGGAACTTCAGACCACTGTCTGGTGAAGTCTGTGTCGACCTTCTCCCCACCAGATCACGACTCTCGTGGTGAACGGCGAATGTGGCGATACAGGTCAGCAGACTGGGATGAGATGCACCATTTCTTTGCGTCTTATCCTTGGCAGCCGGTCTGCTTCTCTTCTAGCAATCCGTCGAGCTGTGCGGATGCTATAACCGATGTGGTGCGTCAAGCTATGGAATATTTTATTCCCTATAATGACGTGCCCGTCGGTGGCTCGGCTCGCCCATGGTTCAATGCCGATTGTGCCCAAGCTGAACAGCGTAAGCGCACGGCATTTCTCACCTGGGTTGACGCTCGTGACCGCGGAGCTCCGGATCTAAGCTCAAAGAAGAGAGCCTTTAACCGTGCTGCCAAGTCCTACAAAAAGGCGCTAAAGAAGGCTCGCTTTGACCGTATTACCCATATTGGCAACAAGTTATCTGCGCAGCCTTCCGGTAGCAGATCTTTTTAGTCCCTTGCCAAATCGGTCGAGGCGAACTTCTGTCGGCCCTCACTGCCTCCGCTGGTTAGGCCTGATGGAACACTGGCTCATACGGCGAGAGAGAAAGCAGGTGTCTTTGCATCTCTCTTTGCCCATAATTCGCGTCTTGATACTGGCAGTGCTACTCCACCTATTTTACCCCACTGCGGTACTTCAATGCCTGAGGTTCGCATTCGGAACAAGGAGGTTCTGAGAGCACTGTGTCGTCTGGACGTGAATAAGGCTAGTGGTCCGGATGGTATACCAGCGATTGTTCTAAAAGCATGTGCGCCCGAGTTGTCTCCTGTATTGACACGCTTGTATCGCCTCTCATTTGGGACTGGTATAGTGCCCAAGTCCTGGAAGCTTGCCAACGTGCAGCCCGTGCCCAAAAAGGGTAGTCGTGCCGATCCTAACAACTATCGGCCGATTTCGATCACCTCCATACTTTGCAAAATTATGGAGCGTGTATTGAACTCGCGCCTTTTGGCATACCTGGAAGGTAACGATCTCCTCAGTGACCGACAGTACGGGTTTCGCCGCAATCGGTCAACTGGGGACCTACTAGTGTATGCCACTCACTTGTGGGGCGAGGCACTCGAGAGGAATGGGGAAGCAATTGCTGTCTCCCTTGATGTCTCGAAGGCCTTCGACCGGGTATGGCACGCTGGCCTTTTGAGTAAGCTTCCAGCGTACGGCATTTCCCCTAGCCTGACTGGCTGGGTAAAAGACTTCCTGACTGAACGGTCCCTCCGAGTTGTTGTCGACGGATGCTCATCTGAGCCCATGTCGACTAATGCCGGTGTTCCTCAGGGGTCTGTTCTCTCTGCAACTCTGTTTCTGCTGCATATTAACGATCTGCTGATGCCCGGTATCTATGGGTATGCAGATGACAGCACAGTTGTGGAGAGATACCTGCCGGATGCTCGGGATAGTAGGGAATCAATCCGGTCCGAAAGAGAGGCCATGGTAGAGCGAACGAGTGTTGCACTTCAGGCAGTCTCCGAATGGGGCAATGCCAATCTTGTAGCATTCAATGCCGCCAAAACGCAGGCGTGTCTTTTCACCGCCAAAAGGAGCCCGTTCACCTTGGCTCCTACTTTTCGGAATGTATCCTTGGAGTGTACCGACCGCCTTCAGCTTTTGGGTATTGAGATTTCCTCGAACCTAAACTTTGGGCGGTTCATTGAGTCCAAGGCCAAGGTGGCTGCCAGAAAACTTGGTGTAATCGCAAAGGTCCGGCAGTACTTCACACCAGGGCAGCTTCTAATGTTGTACAAAGCACAGGTCCGTTCGTGTGTGGAGTACTGCAGCCACATTTGGGCTGGTGCTGCTAAGTGTCACCTGGCCACTTTGGATTCAGTGGAGAGGCGTGCGAAGAGGCTGATTGGTGACCCTGATTTAACTCGAGTTGGTCTCCAAAGCCTAGAGCACAGGCGTAGAGTAGCCAGCCTTTCGGTGTTCTATAGGATACATTCTGGGGAGTGTGCGAGGGAATTGCACGATTTAATTCCCCCATCTCCGTTCCACCATCGGACGACCCGTCGTACGGCGAGTTTCCACCCTAATGTTGTTAACACTTCTACGATCCGGACGAAGCGTTTCGCCTCCTCCTTTATACCGCGTACATCGAGGGACTGGAACAATCTGCCGGCGGCGGTGTTTCCGTCGGACTACAATTTGAGTGTCTTCAAGGCTAGAGTGAATAGGCTCTTAATAAACTAGTGCGCTTTACCATCAACGATTGCGTCACTGCTTACCATCAGGCAGGATTGCGGTCAAGCGCTGGTTTATACTTTAATAAAAAAAAAAAAATTATAAAAATAACACAGCAGTTTAAAAATAGTAGTACCTTCTCAAGTTTTAGAACTTACAAAAACGATACCGTTTTTGTAAGTACTAAAACTATAGTTGGTATGTAATATTTATGAGAAGGTACTAATATTTTTTGTAAGTACTAAAACTTATGTAATCCGATGCGTTAAAATTTATAATTTTCTGGACCTAACCTCGCCGAGGACCTAATTCAGAATCGTGTTTTCTTTCGTCCGTCAACATAACGAGTAGCAGATTTTCGTCATGAACGAAATAAATTTTTCTCTGTACTACATCATCTACATTTGTTTTTAGTTTTTCGGGCAGATATCTCGAACGTAAAATCAGTTTGATAAGGTGACGAGCGCCGTCTTTGCAGCTTGGATAGTTTTTAATGTCGAACCAAGTCGGTGTATAAAGTTTTACCACAACCGTTACTAACACATTAAGTTTTCATCTGGGTTTTTTGTTATTACATACAGATAAAGATAAAGATAAAGATTAAGATCATTTATTTGTAAAAACATGCGTTTACATTAACTGATTTAACAGACATGCAAGATACTCAAAATATATGCTGTGAGCGTCCATGTTTTGCCAATCAGGGCGTACAAATGTTCTAGGTATAAGGATTAGATTTTACATAATTGGTATACATATAGTCATTTTAAATGTCATGGCAAAATACAAAGCAAACAAATAATAATATTGATGTCAAGATAACTTATAGTATAAATATATTACAGTCAAGAAAAAATTATGTCAAATTACCAATTTACAAATTATGTCAAATTGTCAATTACCTAAAGTCAAAAATAAATTATATCACAGTATATTCAATAGTGTCAAATAGGTATCTAAGTTACAGTAGGTAATTAAATAAAAGTTATATATATTTAAAGTTCATATTATTCCATTGTTATTTTTATATATGTATATTAGTAGTCAAAACAGAAAAGTCTTTTTCATTCAAAAAATCTTGCAGATTGTAATATGTTTTACTAATTAAAAAGTTTCTCAGCTTATTTTTGAAACGAACCAAGGGCAGTTCTCTCCAACTTTTAGGTAATTTATTAAATATGGATGGAGCCATACAAAAAACACTTTTGCGCATGAGGGCTGTTCTCGGAGGTAGAGAGCATATCTTACTATTGTCGCGCCTAATACGTGGTACTATTTCATCTAATCGTTTAAATCGGTGTGAATTTGTTTTAACAAAAATAGCTACCTCTAAAATGTACAGACATGGCAAAGTAAGTATTTTATATTTTTTAAAGTAGGGCACACAACTATCAGTAGGTTTAATTATGAACATTGAACGCAGGCATCTCTTTTGGGTCTTGAACACCGCGTCTTTTTCAGTTGAGTTGCCCCAAAAAATGACACCATAGCGTAAATGTGACTCTGTTAAACCATAGTAGACTGTAAGTAATGCCTCCATACCTATTATAGACGACAATGTGTGCAGTGCATAGGCAGATTGGCTGAGTTTTTTACACAAGATTTCGGTATGGATTTTCCAATTCAGTTTTTTGTCAATATGGAGCCCTAGAAATTTTGTTGTTTCGACTTCTTCTATAGGCTGGTTATCGAAATGTATATTCAAGTGACTCTTACTATTAATCCGTTGGCTAAAATGTATTAATTTAGTTTTAGTCAGGTTAATTTTTAAATTGTTGTTATCTAGCCAGTTTACCATTTGATTTATGGAATTATTTATGTCACTTTCATAAGTCTCAACACTTTTACAAGGTATCGTTATAGTGCTATCATCAGCAAATAGTGTCAGAGGTTGGGCGATGCCTTTCGGTAGGTCATTAATATATAATATAAAAAGGGGCCCTAGAACACTACCTTGCGGCACACCAAACGAGACTGTACGTTCTGAGGATTTAAATACAATTTCATTTTTACTATTTATATTAATGTGATTTATATTTGTTATCTGAGTTCTGTTAAGTAAGTAAGAATTAATTAGATTGTTGACATTTCCTCTAATTCCATACGCTTCAAGTTTTTTTGAGAGTGTAGCATAATGCACATGGTCAAAGGCTTGCGTCATGTCACAAAATACGCCACAGATCGGTTTCCTTTTATCTACGTTAAGTGTTATATTGTACAAAAAATCATAAATGGCCATATTAATAGTTTTGCCTATTCTAAATCCTTTCTGTTCCTCGCATATAATATTATGTCTTTCTATAAATGAATTTAATTCCTTATAAATGTATTTCTCAAATATTTTTGAAATTATAGGAATCAGTGATATAGGCCGATAGTTCTGCATTAACTCCCTGTCCTCTTTCTTAAATAGTGGCTTAACAATAGACACCTTTAGAGCATTAGGGTAAACGCCGGCGCTAATGGCAAGATTGATGATCACAGAATCCCATAGTTTCGATTTGCGCGAGTCAGCCACCTTGCACATGAAAGATTTCCAGGTGATTTCTGAGCCAAGTCATCCGGAACAAACCCACTTATTACAGCTGAAATAATTCTGTATAAGTAAAGTTGGTTTGTACTCAAACCACAACTTTTTACACTTGCACTATCATCATCATCTAAGCGTTAATCCCAGTCGCATCCGAAGCCTTTTCTAGCTCTGGAGTCTGGGGTCCGCTTTAGCAATATAACTGTTAATTTTGGCGAAACTTCGACATTTTCCCTGAAGCGACTGCCGTCTGACCTCCACAACCCGAAGGCGATATCGAAGCATTGCAGCTAGACCAATTGTCGGACTTTTGAGGGCTCCAACAACCCGTAACGACTGCCACTAGTTGTTTGTATGGCAACCGGGAGTCGGGACCAACGGCTTAACGTGCTTTCCGAGGCACGACCAGACCAGTGCAAATATTCATATTCATGCATACAAATATTTGCACGGGGATCGAACCCGCGCCTCCTTGCGCAGCGGCCACGTTCGCTAGCGCTACGCCACGGAGGCTGTAAATTTTACACTTGCACTATGATATATCGAAAAGAACACGGTTTGCCTCTAGAGATTTTTCTAAGTTTTTGCATTTAAGGTGATAAGCTTTTAACATTCGTATTATTCTTGTATGACTTGCTGTCGGAACGAACGTAATTTTCCATATTTCTATCTTAGAAGCCACTATTTTCGCTTTTTCAGAGAACGAGGGCTGTTTGGGCTTTTCTTGCTGAGATTTCAAATGATATCTCATCCAACCGTAAAATTTCATAACGTTTTCAAAAGTAGGCAAATAATTTAGTTTTAGTTTAATCGTGTCACTAACGCGGACTTTTCCAGGAGCTACGCGTCTTATCAATATTTTTAACAGTTTTATAATAAATTGTGTGGTAATTTCGTATTTATATTTATAATTAGTGAGACCTTTCACCTTTACTAGGTAGGTAGGTACACTACAAAAATGGACTAAAGTAATTTGTTTGCAGTTCTCCCTCTCCACACGTCGCACAGGCCCGTTAATAATTCGGGAATTTCAGTACTTTATATTATAAATATATTTTTATTTAGTACTTGACTTTATTACCGTAATGGTAAAGCATATAAAACTATTTTAAAGCTATGTATTTCAAAACATACCACAAAAAACACTTTTTTCAAAAACTTTGATAATCTTGCGGAAGCTTTGAATTTTAATATATCTCAAAATAATTTTGCATGTGATAGTTTGATTCATAATGGCAACTTTTTGTCATTATTAGAAATAATAAAACGGAAAAAGCATATTCCGCTCCACTCTATTCGAAATACTCAGGTACTTACCTAGAAATCATTTGACAAAAGTAAAAAATATTTACAACGATGAGTCGGATACTAACCAAAAAGTGGGTACAACGTAACATTGTATTGGATACGTAACAATAGGTCCATCTTTCCGGTTTCGAACGAAAACTAATTACATAAGTTGTAAATGGAATAATCTTTGGGCTTGGACTATTAAACAGTACTGTTATCTACTCTCCCAATTAACTGCAACAATAACCATCCTAGGATAAAGGTTTGTTAAGCTTGATTTGAGAGATTAACACGAACGTTAGTTAATTAGTTTACATTATTACAGCTGTAATGTTTAACTCTATCGTACTAAGGTTATTTCTATCCCTCAATAGCGAAAAGATTCATAACCTACACATACAATAGTCCATTCATCAAGTTATTTGTGTGTAAACTTTGTTCTAGTTACAACAATAGGTCAATATTGCATTAGAATGTAAGGGTCGTTTTTCTGTGACAACGCCGCACAAGTCGTACCTCGCATGTGTCTATCATCATCATCAACATCATCAACCTTTTTATCGTCCCACTGCTGGGCACATGTCTCCTCTCATACAGAGAAGGATTGAGTGTAATCACCACGCTTGCTCAATGCGGGTTGGCGATTTCAGACTTATAAAGTCCAGGTTTCCTCAAGATGTTTTCTTTCACCTTCAGTCATTGGTGTCCAAGATATACTTAGAAAGTACATATAACTTTAGAAAAGTTACATTGGTACTTGCCTGACCTGGAAACGAACCCGCGCACTCATACTTGAGAGGCTGGTGTTTTAACCACTAGGTCACCACGACATACACGCATGTGTCTATAGGCTATAAATATCAATACAGAACTTACATCTGAGATTTCACACACTGACCATTTATTATATTATGCTATTATGGCATTATTTCATAAAAAAAATTGGTTGCCTGTAAAGTCGGTATACGGGCGAAAGTTTTACGTGACAACGACTTTGAGTGGTAAAATAATTTTAATGTGAATATTCATTCGTATAGAAAATAAACAACTAAAACGAAAAAATATAAAGATAATATAAACATATTATATATAATATATCATTAATATGTCTGTCTCTCTCGCTCTTAGGCGGGCTAACCATGCCCGAGTGGAAGGGACGCGTGCCTCTCACTCGCTCTCATTGTGAGCGCATAACGTGAGCGGAGCGTAACGCAGTTTCTTGAAGTGTCACCCGGCAAACCAATTTATAAGACGTTGTCACGTCAAAACATCGCTTCTCTACCATAAAAGGAGAAAATAATGTTACCGCTACATTTAAAAAAATAATTAAAACGGTGATATATTATAATATGATGTCACCAGTTTCGTGTCACTTCACTAACAATAGTTTTATGCCATTAATGTAATTACAGACTCTGACTGCGCCAACTAAATATTTATCTATTTATATTTGGACGAAATTAACAATTTTATTAAGGAGGTGTAACCCATACGGAAATTTCGTATTTAAATTAATTAACATATAATAAATAACAGCTTTTTCATATATAGGTTCACATACATCCTTCCTTGTTTTCTTACACCCCACCTTATATCCTCGTCCGTTTCGCTCACCTTGAGCTCGACTTGAGTCTTGACGTTAGTTCAAAAAACTCTTTCATGAAAGCTGCAAATAGCTTGTAAAATAATTTAATTCGTCATTCTGCCTATTTCCGGCAAAATAACGGTGCAAGTGAACTTTTAAATTAATTGGCCAATTTGGTATAAATAACCAACAAGTGAGATTGACTGTTCGAAGCCCTGAACACATAGTCTAGGTCGGCAACACAATTCTATATTAAGGAGGTGAGCAATCTGTATGTTCTTCCCTATAAACTCTCAACCTTAAACACTTGCCCCTTGAGAACCACCACAAACACAGTGGAACAAAGTAACCTGAATTAAAAAATTCTTATTATTTTTGCATAAATATTCCTTAGTCACACAATTTCAAGTTATATCGCTTTCACATAAATATCACAATACAAAAAGGTAATACATGTAGATACCTGGCATGCCTTGAGGTGACAAACTCTCACAGTTTTCCATAACCTGTTATTCTATTTTCGTGGCATGAAAGATACATTAGAAAAATTGCTAAAACTTCCCCATATTATGGAAAGTTTATTTATTCAATCCATCAAAAGTCATTTATTCAAATTTGGCTGGGAATCGGAAGTTTTTGAATGTCAATATTACATAAGACAGTCCTCCAAAATATCCGCCCTTCGCTTCCTAATGTCTTCGCTGGAAAGAAGAAAAAGAAGCGGTGGAACAAACTCTGCTCAGCAGTATAGCTAAAACCACCTGACTGTATTCAATACTAGGTATGTAAAGTAGCTAACATTACAAATACATAGCATTAAATTAAATCGTTTACCATATGTCCGCTTGCTACGCCAATATAGCAACAAAGCCAAAGGAAAAAAAACCTTAAAGTAATTCGTTCTTCTCGGTGGTAGGCCATAACATCGGCTACCGGCAGAAGTGCGACCAAGCGGTTAGTCGTATTCCGGCATGAGGTCTAGTGAAGCCGTACGGAGGACGGCTCTGAGCAGTTGTGTTGCGATGTGCGTTGGGTACGATGCGCCAAATGTTGTTGAGTCGGGAGTTGTGTGAGTGGTCGTGGAGGGTCTCCAAACCAATTTCTCTCTAGCGCAGCATCGTTGATCTTGTTGTTTGGTTTAACATTGCATCACCACGCTCAACTGCCTTATTCCTTCTTATTCACTCAGTTTTTTGAGTAAATAGGCTTTTAATACACTAGCGCGCTTTGCCATCAACGATTGCATCATTTCTTGTCATCAAGCGGAATTGCGATCAAGCACTTGTTTACAATTATAAAAAAATATAGGTAAGTAAAAACTTATTACCTAAAACTTATTAAAATCCTCGACAAATGCGTGACAGCTTACATGTTTATGCTGCTGGGTTCAAAAAATTAATGTTCAAAAATGGGTTCAAAAAAGGACGTAGTTACAATAAGTTTCCCTTACATAGTGAATTTGGTGATGTCCAGCAATTGAATGGAAGTTTGTTTTGCAAATACGAAGTAGCTGATGTATTAAAATATTCGGAGTGTAGCATTTTTATCACGTTACCGGTGCGATGTTCTCCGCATTCAAGTTGTTGAATGATTGAATTTTTTATTTTTTTATTTTGCGACATAGTTGTTTTATTTTAATTCATTAACAGTGTTCAGGTTTTTAATCAAACGAATCTATAGGTTTTTAGTTTTATTTCCTGTTACAAGCATTTCCACTTTAGCGAAAATTGGTAAAGTTTTAACTGTATAAAGGAGGGACTTGATATAATTCAATTTTTTTTAGGTAAGGAAGTAGTGCAGTTAAGTGATCAGATTGTCTATGTGGGGTCTGCCTACTATCGACAATGGGGTACAGAAACCTATGAAATATTACATAAAAATAATAAAATCTAAATCTCTCTAAAACATGTAACCAACCAATCTAAAAATATGTAATCAACCAAGGATATCATTATGTAAAATATATACCTACTAGTAATTGTCACCTCAATGCGAATAATCCATTTAATAAACTACTAAAAAGTCTACTGGAAAGCTCAAAGGGCGAATCGAAATGCGTCGTTATGTGTTCAGCCTTTAAGCTTTTTAGTAGCGCAACAACCACAAATTATAATACAAATGCGAGTGCGTCGTTTCGTACAAAGAATTATGCAACAATTTATTTTTATAACAGCAACATCAATCATAAATAAATTATTTGTGAAAATTTCAACCTTATCACGGTTCTTGAGATACAGCTTGGTGATATTATATTGCTTACTGTCGGTTTGTGAGTTCCGTTTTTAACCAATGGGTATGAAAACCTAAAACATAACAGAAAAGGATATTTATCACATACCTCACCATTTCTCTATGGAATAGGTTTTATCAGTTGCCTTTAAGTCGAGGTTTAAGGCGCTACGCTACGCATACGGAATCGCAACGTACAAAGTTTGTTACAAACAGAGAGAAGCGCAGGTCACGATATTTTATCTTATTAGGTGATTCGATCTCCCTGATTCGACGTGCTGGCGCTGCTGAGACTACAGAAAATCGCTAACAGCGAAAGTATTTTAGAGCTGCGGTCGCGGTGTCCAAGCGCTTATTTAGTACTAGCGACCCGCCCCGTAGATTGTCTTTATAACTGGTCTGCATCCAAAGTAAAATATATTTGTAAGAATTGTGGGTTTTGACCTGATGGTGGTGAAAGGCTTCCAAAGAGATGAAACCTTCATCTTCTATTTTAAAAGTGGGCATAAAATTACCTACCCTTATATCTTTTGAGCCAAAAGAAGTCATTTGAAAAAGACTATTGTATTTACGTATATATGTTACAAAATGACCAGATAGTGTATGGTTATTAGATATATAATTTTTTATTGGTTGCGGCGGCTCCTGAAGGTTACCAGAAGCACAAAATTTACCTGAAACACAGCACATACCGTTAGGTTCGTCCGCCCATTTCTTGGCAGAGCAGTTAGAGCAAATCTTATTCATGACTAAGATTTGGACAGAAGCTTGTTATGCATAATCAACCTGCAGGTCATATCTGAAAACCAGTCTGTCATTTTGCTGAAATTCGATTGCGAACTCTATTTGTGGACAACTGCTGTTTCTCTGCCTGAGCTCTAAGATGCTGCAAACGCTCGACACTTGACTCTCTTTCGCGCAATTGAGAGGGAAGGCTCCAGCCTCTACTTTTGGGCGTGAAACTCAGAGGTTCTCAGATTTTGTTGTGCAAGGCGTTGCGAACATTCGACACTCTACTCTCGTGTGAGTACCTAAGAGTTTCTTTGATTTTGTTTAGCAAGGCTTTGTTAACGTTCAATTGAAGATTTTCCCATACGACGTATTCTTGCTGCCCGTGCTTGAGAACTATTTTTAGAAAGTTGAGGCCTGTCTCTCTTGGGCATTTTCATATGTTTAAGAAAATGTTAATAGCGTGTAATGTTCTAGCTCTGAACAGGACTGTTGTTTAGCCCTGTAAACAATTGTTGTTTAGCCTTGAAAAGAACTATTATTTAGCCCTGAAAAGAACTGTTGATTAGCCCTGAAAAGAACTCTTGGTTACTCCTGAAAATAAATGTTGGTTAGCCCTGAAAAGAACTGCTGATTAGCTCTGAGGAGAACTGTTGTTTAGTTCTGAGAAGAACTTTTGCGTAGGTGTAGTTTCAAGAACGAAATCTAAAAAAAAATTGCACGACAATTATTAAACTTGGCGCACGACAGTTATGTAGGAGGCGACCTCGTGTCTGAGCCGCGCGGGGCCTTAAACTGTAATATTTTAATTTCGCCATAACTTTAAAACCAAACGTCCAATTTTAATCATTCTAAGACCGAATATTATCTACATAAACTGTACTTAATGATGAAATAATATATTTTGAGTAATAAATGCGTTTTAAAATAGTCAAAAAAAAAAAACTAAATTTTTAAATAAAAATACGGTTGTTGTGCCTCACTCGACATAGATAAGTATAGTGTGTCAGTGACTTTTTTGTAGATATTTGTAAGATCTACAATTAATTAGATCATTTTATGGTTCTATCTTTTATAGTTTAAGCAGCGTACGCAAAATAAGTAACTTTTCTGGTTGTTTTTTTACACCTTGTATTCAGAAAACCGAAATATTTTACGGAACCCTATTTTCCGTTATTGTAAAATAAAATTTTGCCTACATTACTCGTGGATAATGTAGCTTTCGAATGGTGAAAGAATTTTTGAAAATGGTTTAGTAGTTTTTGGGACAATTTATTACAACCAAACAAACACAAAAACAAAGTTTTCCAATTTATAATATTAGTGTAGACTAAAATTTTATTAAGTCCAGTGTATAAAAAATGAATTAAATAATAGCAACAGTAAGTTATACGAGTAGAACAAAAATTATGATGTAGTAGATAAACGAGGGATCTTTAAATTGATACCAATTTATTATGCTATTCAATTATAATCCACCCCTGGTATAATTAAGTATTTAACATAAATACCAAAAATTAAGAAATAGGTGAAAGTAATCAAGCCAAGTGATATGATATTTCAAAGATTATTCGGCTTTGCCGATCACGCGTGTTAGAAACCTTTGCTGTCTACTCCATTAATTTAAACATCTACATGGTAACATTTGTTGACATCTACGGATAAAATAATTCATTTTTTTTTTTCTTTCCTTAAATCACATATTTATGGAGGACTTATACAGCTTTAAATACATTCTCACTGTTCCATGGTTGGTATACATAAAAGGGATTGTTGAAATAATTATGATCCATTATATTTTAATACAATCTTACTTTTCGGATGACTTTGTTTTCAAAAACTGCTAATTTTAACAGTCTATAAAATTTACAGTGAAGTGAATTCGTGTCCTCCGCTAATTCTCTTAAAACGTGAAAAAGGCTGTGTGTGACAGGATGATTATGGCTCGTCATTGGTTAATTGAACATGTATTGAATGCGCAATCCCGATCGGAAGCTGAGTAGTTTCTGAATGATTTAAAATGGAACTGGTATATTTATTTAACACATTGAAAGCTAGCTTAGCAGACAAAACCGTAATTGTGTGAACTATCACGACCAAAAGTCGAGTTACAATCTCACAAAACAATGGCCAAGCAATACTAATTGTAGTTACGACCTTCTTCTATAATAAAGTTTGATACACCTTTGACAACTTGCTGCCCGCTTATGATTGTTAGGTACTACTTACTACTTTCAACGTTCACAGTAAGTGTCCGAATGGTTAAGCGGTCCTCGCCGTGATTAGCATTCAAGGTGGTTCGATTTTAAACCTAATAACTTACAATTTTGATACTTTCTTTTAAGATTTTTTCTATATTAGAGTCATTATAAAAAGATGAGGGTAGATTTGAAACAAAGTGAATCACTAGTTCACATAAAATGTTCCACTATCTATTAGCTACAATAAACTCAAATAATATTACTTAGTGTTGTTGGTTGGTGAACATTTGGATTCGATATATCTCCAATATCATATGAAACCGGCTTTTATGTAAGTTATATTTATTATTATTTGGGTAAGAGTGCAAACCAATCGCTTAATGCAAGTGTGTTATAAAATTGTTATTGTTTTAGAGAAATACTTTAAGCCGTTGGGTCAAGAGATTGGAGGACGAAGGTAGCTTAAAGTGTCGAGAGAAGTAGAACGTAACAACAATATTTACCGTTGAATAAACCTTTAAATCGTGCCAAGAAGGCAAGGCTTTTGTGGTTTAAAAATAAACTGGCGAAACTTGTGGAGACTTATCGAGCTAAACACAAAAATAATAAAAAAAAAACACTTTATAACAATCACAGTGCAGAAGTGTCCTACAGAGTGTTTTAAATATATAAGTGATTGTGAGTTCAAATCCTAGTAACAACCAATTACTTTTGGTAAATTATAAGAACATTAATTTCGGAATTAGAAAAGAAATAAGATCGTTAACTATTGAACTAAGAAAGTGCTTGAACATTATAATCTCATGCCATAAAACTCCGAAAAAAGTCACTGTAAGATGGCAGCACTAGTAATATACTATCATGGAAATTATAGCTAAACTGGAATGTGAACTTTCACAATTCTCTTATTTAAATGAAGACTCTATCGCAAGAGCAATAAGGTCGATCGGAAATAAAACCCTATTTGAAGAGAAAACGGTCCGAGGGAGAAAGCGTCCCAGTAGCCCTCTGTCTCTTTCTAAGTGTTACCCGTATTTATTTTTCGTAATTTTGTTTGAAATCAACAATTTCGAATAGAAAAACATGGTGAAAAGGGGTGCCATTATTTGCTGCTATAGTGAGTCATACCCTGGATGCGGAATATCATTCTTTAAGTAAGTTTTTTGCGGTAATCATACACAAGTTATTTCGTTTGTATGTAGGGTGACCATAAACTTCGGAATAAATAATAAATGTGCACTTAGTCATTGTGTACCTACATAATAAGTAAGTGGTTTTATTGGTATTTACAATTACATTAAATACTGTTTTCTTGTAGATATTTTATTCATTTAAATGTAAAATAGTAAAGCAGTATATTAAGCTACTACAATCTGTCAGATTTCCTTATTAGATTTTCAACTTTCTTTCTAAATTGTTAAGGTTCAAAATTAATTACTAATATTTGACAGTTTCGGGTAGATTGACTTGTTGTCGTCTGTACATCATCAATTTATTCATCCATTTTTAGAATAATAAAATTAAAAAGTTCGCATCCATACCTAAATATTCATTAAAAAAACTCAGGTAATTTAAGTAAAAAAAAAAAATATATATTTTGCGTACATTCCTTTTGAATTCCATTATAATAGTCACCCTACAATGTAGGGTGACTATTCTGTCCTTATTGTGTAGGGCCTACACAATAAGGACAGAGGGCTACTGTGAAGCTATCTCCCTCGGACCGCGTTTTGATCAATAGTGCATATTCCAGTTTAGGTATAAGTTTCTTGCATACTATACACGCATTTTTTTTAATATTTATAAGCTAGTGCTTGACCGCAATCCCGCCTGATGGTAAGCAGTCATGCAATCGTTGGTGGTAAAGCGCGCTAGTTTATTTAGCCTATTCACTAAAAAAAAAACTTTGTGAATAGGAAGAGAGGCGGCAGTTGAGCAAGGTGATGCAATGTTAAACTTAACAACACGACCAACGATGCTGCGCCACAGGGAGATTGATCTGGAGATCCTCCACGACCAAACTCCCGGTACGACAACATTTGGCGCATCATAACCGGCACACATAGCAACACAACTGTTCAGACCCGTCCCCTGTACGACTTCACTTCAATCGCTTGGTGGGTGGTAACTTTTGCCGGCAGCCGATGTTATGGCCTACCACCGAGAAAATTTTAAATTGAAAATGAATGAAAATCATAAAAGAAATTGAAAATGTAAAAAGTACTGTTTTGTGTTCTATAGATTATTTTATGATTGTAATAATATTCAGGTTAAGCTTCAATCCTCTTTTCTTTAAGAAAATGAATAAATAAGCTATAACCTCTTTAAAGATAACATATGATATTATCATTTTCATATCTAAAAACCAAAAAAAAAAATTACCCTAATAGTATCATAAGTTTGCCTAAATAAAAACCTTTTTTGGTATTTTTATTTATTTGATATTCAATAAATTGTACTATTCGTTTAAATATTATTTGCAAATATTTTTTCTTTAAAATACAAATCAATTATAATAATTTTTAATTATATGAAACAACAAAAAGGTTTTATCTTAATTAGGATTCGAAACCACAATCGCACGTATTTGGTAGCACCATTGTTAAGTGCGGCCGCTAACTTAACTTCAACTAAAGTAACGAAATTTTGCATTACTTTAAAGAAAGACGAACACTGCGATAACAAAACTGTTTGTTAATATTGTTTTCCTTGTCTAGCATAGACTATATCTTAATTCTTCGTAGAGATACTACACAGCATGCAGTTGATTGGTTGGAATATAACACACACGGATAAAAAATAATGCGTTAGTGTGCGTGGCCGGTTTAGAGCAGGCGACATTAGTCTTTAATGTGGAAGGGGACTTCTACATGTGGTCACCGCGTGTGTGACATTCAATGTTTTAAGGGCCTTACTCTCATGTAGTAGCGTAAAATGGTCACTTTAGGAAGCTAATTTCTAATTAACGGCTTGGTTTTGAGATTTGAAAAAAATATATCTTGTCTATTGATTCATGTACAACATTTACTAAAGATGATTTTTTCGTAGGATTTTGCCTTTTGCCTTAAAAAAATATTTACCAAAACGCTATTTTTGGCTAATATTCGTTATTACTTCTAAACGGCATTGATGTGTGGAAATATTTTTACACTGAAAAATTCGTGGTTAGAAGTACTACAGATATGCCAGAGCGTATTTAAATCCATCAACATTTGCCAAGAAAATATCCTTATTTTGAAACATAGGTTTAGAGGTGCTCTGCGCGGGCGCGGGCGGCAGTCGTGCGTTAGCATTCAGACGGGAGGGTTGTGTCGCTTGCTGCTCTGCTCCGGTTATCGCCGACTACGCGTGGTTGTCTGTGTGAGTGCAAATATTTACGAGCGAATCGTGTCAGTGTACGTTCATAGATTAGCTCGCAAATGAGAATTGAAGATGCGTCTGGTGGCGTAAGTATCTATCTACCTATACTCTTGTATTTATACCTACATATTACTGTATTTTTCTTTATAATTACTATTAGCTTTTGTAACCATTTTTCTTTTACAATTGAAGTTAAACAATTACGAATTGTTCCAGGAAATCTAGAAAGAAATCTTTAGACTTGAAAGGCAATAATCCGACTAACTACATCCGCTGATAATATAGAAGACTCTATTCAGGTAAGTAAACTATATGTGTATTATAATTTATAGGTTTGTAAGGAGATTTAAAAATAAAAATCTTATTAGAAATTTACGTAACTTGAAAATGTTATTATTTGTTTATGGTGATATAAACCAAAAATTAGGACTCAATTAAAGGTTTTGGTGTAAAAACAGTTTTCCAAAAAGTTTTGAGTTGATAGGACTTTTAGTTTTTGCGATATTAGCAAAAATGTGTAATAAAAACTCTTACTTGGATTATTTTAAATGATTCTTCCTGTAAATATTTTATTTCTATATGTAATTGTTTAAAGTAGCCGAAGCCGATGGACGCGGGCTGGCGGGCTTGGAATGTCACAGTTATCAGTAAATTTTTTTGACATCCTCCGTGGCGCAGCGGTCAACACGCCTGCCTGCGACGTGGAGGCCGCGGGTTCGATTCCCGGCCAGGTCATGATGGAAAACGATCTTTTCCTGATTGGCCTGGGTCTTGGATGTTTATCTATATATGTATCTATTATAAATATAGTATCGTTGAGTTAGTATCCCATAACACAAGTCTCGAACTTACTTTGGGGCTAGCTCAATCTGTGTGATTTGTCCGTATATATACAGTATGTTAAGAAAACCCTGTCCGACCCGTAAGGATAATAAAGGTTAAGTAAACACATGATATAAAATATGATATAAAATATTACGTAATCATCATAGTACCAATACAAATGAATTTTGAAATAACTTCCCCGAAATTTGGTAATTTTTAAAAAAGTGACAACACCGGTATTATTATGAGCGAATAGCGACAGCGATGCGACCACGTGCCGCGTGCCCTGCCGCCCGCCGCCCGCGGAAGGGTGCTTAACGCATATTTATTAAGTTACCTCTTTTTGCGAAATAATATTTATTTTTTTAGGGGGATTTTTTTTTAAGTTAGCCTGGTTTTGTATGCTCGATAACTGATTCTACTAGAATCAGTTATCGATACCTAACAACATCTTCACGAGTCGGACAGGGTTTTCTTAACATACTGTAGGATATATATATATATATTTTCTGTTTTTCACAAATAATATTGTAATAACATTTTTCGACTTACAGAAAAGAAGAGAAAGAAACCAATCGACAGAACTTAAAAGTTTAATTTGCTTTTTAGGTCGAACACTAACGCAGTTGATTCTAGGTCAGACATCCATACAGAATGTCGTCAAGAAAATGATAATATTATATATCTCTATGTGCACAAAAAAACGACGCAAGTTCCATCATCATCATTCAGGTAAAATTATGCCTGCATGTCCTACAACCTATATTTTTAGTTTACAAATATATCATATACCTGTAAAATTAATTTTTTGTTAATTCTTAAGTAATTTTTCTTGATAAATTCTTAATTCCTTGACAAAAATCTCTAACAGTGTTGCCAGGGTTAATTAAAATGTATGTTATATCTTTTTTTAGCTCAAAATATCACCAAAACCTCAACAAATCTCAAGCTTGTTTCATCGAAGGGCGACGCATAATTAATATTGCTTACTTTTATTCAGAACTAAAGAAAATTGCCAAGCACGGAGAATTATAGACTGTGGTTTAGGATCTGTGGATATTGTTGGAGAACGACAAGTGGGACTACATTCCCTATTTATTTTTAAATGCCGTATGTGTATGGAAACATTTTGCACATCCTACAGAAATCAATATCAGCTGTGCAGTTGTAGTAACAATAGAAATAGACTGTGGCCATTCTCAACTGCAAGAAATTTCTGCAGCTTTAGATATGCCTATAATCTCGCATGTTATTTATTGGATCGAAGAATTAAAATTTACAGATTTTAAAATAACTCGTGTTTTATTTGAAACCTCATTACGACGAAGTACATTCAATCCGACGTCACTGACACAGTATAAATAGGGTACTATCTCTTTATGGAAAACGGCCGAAACTACGCGCTTTGTAATCTCAAGGCATCTATATAAAGCTCGGTTAGTGCAGCGGTTAAGCTATTGACTGCTGCGCTGCGTGTCGCGGGTTCGATTCCCGCGCGGAACAAATATTCAGAACATGTCCTACAAGTAGTTGTTCCGGGTCTGGCTGTTTGTGTCTGTGAATTTATATGTTTAAAAATGCACCCACGATAAAAGTAATTTCTAGTGTGGTTCAACGTTTTTTTTTTTAATAAAAATATCACAAAGTGCCTAGTGCGCGTTTGTTTTACGTTAACGCGATGAACTCGTTTATGTTATTCGCATTAGTAATTAATTCAAGGACACTGCAAAGACATGATACTCATATACTGAAAAGTAGTGAAAAAAAAACGAGTGTGCTTATGACCACACGACTGAAGTGAAACTTCTTTCGCACCATCTGTATGTATATACAGGGTATAAGGAGAACGCTTCCGAAGCCAGAACGTAGATTATATACAACCTAAATGCAAAAGGATACCAATAACCTTTCGCTTTAAATTGATTATTTTTAAGACTTCATATTTCGTAAACAAGCATTGGATAGCGTACGAAACGTGAGGTCACTGACACGCAAGGCGACGTCGCACGACCGCGCCCGCGCTAATCAGCCGCCGAAAAGTGCCGATTTATACGCAATTTACAAACATCACTTTCAAAATCGCTATTGTAGTCCATTGTAAAAAGCTGACAGAGGCATTTTACGTACCTGTCTAAATCCTTTGCGACCTTATGAGGTTTGGCTCGAACTGAGTTCCATTCATTTCAATACAAAGCCGGGCCCGTCGCTGTGTCGATCCGTGAACACGAGGCATCAGTATTCCTCAACACATTCTTCACGTAGTTTATTAAAAACACTCACTATTCTGCCCCGCATTTCATCAGCCTTCCGATCCAGCAGTCATTAAAAAGCTCAGTGAGACGCTCGCGGACGGGACGTGTAACGAGCATGGTTCCATCGTGCTGGAACCATGTTCGACGAAATTCAGCCACAGACACATTGTCTAGCATATCATTTAAATGTCCATTTATAAAATTAAGATATGCTGATCCATTGAGGCGCTGCGGTAGAAACACTGGTCCTAGAATTCTTCTCCTAAACACATCAACATGTTGCCGTATTCTCGAGCACTGTACACGTATGCCTCAGGCATTGTTTAAAACAACAAAAAGTTATAACTAAAAAGAATAAAACAGCACTAAAAACGTAACAATACCTAATAACTAAACACAAATTTAAAACTAACAAAACAATAATTAAATAATCGGTTACAAACGTAACGCACAAGCTCACGAACCGAGTCGCAAGGAACACTATTATTAACTAAAGATGTACTATGAAGATCAAACGCCTTGGGGGGGTTCCCGGCGGCGGTCGCGTAAGCAAAAGCGGTGTGTTTACAGAGGCGAAAATGCTAAAAGAATAATTACGAGATCAGAAATCAATTCATTTTAATTGTTAGGAAATTGTACTTATGCTTTATTACAAACTGTTTTCATTTTCTAATTTTTAAATAAGATTTAACTGGTTTCTTAGATTCAATTAATTTAATTATTCACTTTAAATTGATTAGGTTTACTTACTAAATGAAGGATCCAGTTCTTGCAATAAACGAGCACGCATCGTGTGACTTTAATTACATTGTTATAAAGTTCAAATTCAATTGATTCACGGGCGGACCTGTACATGTGATGAAAATTTTTTAGTCAATTACAGCTGATGTCAGCGATCTTTTACTTTATTTCATTTACTATCGATTATCGACATAATACAAAACTGTTATTAAATTCACGACAGTGCATCAATTTAAAAACTAAGTACCTTCGATATGGACCTAAAGGTTAAGCGCGTCAAGGTCAAGGTAAACCGTAGCGATCGTCCAACTGTCGCGATGTCGGTGACCGCACGCGGTCTTTGAACGCGAGTTTATGCGCGCGGGTCAGCTGATAATTATTTACGAATACATAGCTTGTTAGAGTTGTAAAGAAAAAAAAATGTTTAATCGCAAATAATGGTTTCATTTAACTCATTTAACTGTTGCCACAGCATAGTGTACGAAAAATGCTTAAGTAAAATTGTTAAAAAAATCCTCATTTTTTGATGGTATCGTATCGAGAATCACTAGCCTTATCACCTGTCTTCGTTTTCGAAAGCGTTTCCCTTACACCCTGTATATATATATATATATATATATATATATATATATATATACAGGGTGTAAGGAGAACGCTTCCGAAGCCAGAACGTAGATTATATACAACCTAAATGCAAACGGATACCAATAACCTTTCGCTTTAAATTGATTATTTTCAAGACTTCATATTTCGTAAACAAGCATTGGATAGCGTACGAAACGTGAGGTCACTGACACGCAAGGCGACGTCGCACTACCGCGCCCGCGCTTAAAAGAGCCGCCGCCGAAAAGAGCCGATTTATACGCAATTTACAAACATCACTTTCAAAATCGCAATTGTAGTCCATTGTAAAAAGCTGACAGAGGCATTTTACGTACCTGTCTAAATCCTTTGCGACCTTATGAGGTTTGGCTCGAACTGAGTTCCATTCATTTCAATACAAAGCCGGGCCCGTCGCTGTGTCGATCCGTGAACACATTCTTCACGTAGTTTATTAAAAACACTCACTATTCTGCCCCGCATTTCATCAGCACTGTCACATTCCCGATCAAACACTCTTTCTTTCACATACCCCCATAAAAAGAAGTCCAACGGCCTTCCGATCCAGCAGTCATTAAAAAGCTCAGTGAGACGCTCGCGGACGGGACGCGTAACATGCGGTGGAGTGCCATCGTGCTGGAACCATGCTCGAAGAAATTCAGCCACAGACACATTGTCTAGCATATCAGTTAAATGTCCATTTATAAAATTAAGATATGCTGATCCATTGAGGCGCGGCGGTAGAAACACTGGTCCTAGAATTCGTCCATTAAAAATACCAGCCCATACGTTGATGGACCATATTCACGAGCACTGTACACGTATGCCTCAGGCATTGTTTAAAACAACAAAAAGTTATAACTAAAAAGAATAAAACAGCACTAAAAACGTAACAAGACCTAATAACTAAACACAAATTTAAAACTAACAAAACAATAATTAAATAATTTGTTAAAAACGTAACGCACAAGCTCACGAACCGAGTCGCAAGAAACACTATTATTAACTAAAGAGGTACTATGAAGATCAAACGCTTTGGGGGAGTCCCGCGGTCAAAGCGGTGTGTTTACAGAGGCGAAAATGCTAAAAGAATAATTACGAGATCAGAAATCAATTCATTTTAATTGTTAGGAAATTGTACTTATGCTTTATTACAAACTGTTTTCATTTTCTAACTTTTAAATAAGATTTAACTGGTTTCTTAGATTCAATTAATTTAATTATTCACTTTAAATTGATTAGGTTTACTTACTAAATGAAGGATCCAGTTCTTGCAATAAACGAGCACGCATCGTGTGACTTTAATTACATTGTTATAAAGTTCAAATTCAAAAACTGTACATGCGATGAAAATTTTTTAGTCAATTACAGCTGATGTCAGCGATCTTTTACTTTATTTCATTTACTATCGATTATCGACATAATACAAAACTGTTATTAAATTCACGACATGTCCATCAATTTAAAACTGTTGACGCCTCTGTAATGTTTATTTTTGACGTGATAACGTCTATTAAATCGGTATGCTGGGAGTCCTTCGCGAAAACTGCGTAACGGCCGAATCTGACGCTACACGGAGTCCACGCCTACTAAAACTAACCTTAGCCTTGTAGCTTTAGAGTGCAATATTATTTACCTAAAAGCACGGTTGTAAACAATTAGTAGCAGTTTTTCGCATACATGATTAAAGCATTGATAGCCGAGTGGTGAAACGCTCGGATTAGTATCGACTCACTCAAGAGGTGCCGCGGATCGATTCCTGACGGCAACGGACGTTTTTTATCCTTTTTAATTTTTTTTAATGTTTTATTTGTGTTTTTTAATGTTTTTTGTTGTTCGTTTTTTTGTTTGTTTTTTTTTTGTTTTTTTGTTTGTTTTTTTTTTGTTTTTTTGTTTGTTTTTATGTTTAAAGTATAAATGTTATACATTACTTTATTTTAAATAATTTCATTGCACCCAGAAAAAATTACCATGTAATAGACGTTATCACATTCAAATATCGGCAGTAGACGGAGTTCTACAGACAGCCAATTTTTTTCTTTATTTTAGCGGCGCTTTACAAAGGATTTTTATGGCCTTACAGCCACGACACTGTAGGTATCTAAGTACCTTCGATATGGGCCTCAAGGTTAAGTAAAGTAAACTGGATTTTTCTGATTTGTAAATTTGAACATTCAGATCAAAATAAAATTGTAACCCTGTTAAAGGGGAAAATCATTACGATCCTTGCACGAATGGATGCCGCCGATGCCGTAAGCAGATATCCCACAACTAGGTAGAATTGAACTGAAAAGACATTTGCTTCAAGCGATCGAGTGAAGGTTAGTAGTTTAGGAAGATTGGTGTACAATAAAGAATAAATAAATAAAATAGTCAGCCGGCGCATCGCACGTCGCGCGACACGCGCTTCGGTTTCAGCCGTGAAACTGTCGCGATGTCGGTGACCGCACGCGGTCTTTGAACTCGAAATGCGCGAAAGTCAGCTGATATTATTTACGAATGCATTGCTTGTTAGAGTTATAAAGAAAAAAAAAATGTTTAATCGCAAATAATGGTTTTATTTAACTCATTTAACTGTTCCCACAGCATAGTGTACGAAAAATGCTTAAGTAAAATTGTTAAAAAAAATCCTCATTTTTTGATGGTATCGTATCGAGAATCACTAGCCTTATCACCTGTCTTCGTTTTCGGAAGCGTTTCCCTGACACCCTGTATATATATATATGTGTGTACAATATATACATGTATACACATATACATATATTAATTTTCTATAAATATTTAAATTTATTTCATGCTTTCATTTATAAATAAATATTTTTGCATAGACCTCCAATTAAAAAAAAAAAGTGGATTCCCTCGGGGCCAAAAGGTCGGGCTCTTCCTCCTGAATCAGGGGACCCCAAACTCGGGTAGTCCACGACCTCTGGTTCCCGAGATAATCCACGGGGGGGTGAGGTAACTAAAGGGGGTCGGGGGGGATAGGTTTCGTGGGGTTGCGGGGTAGGGAGGGGGGAGGGGGAGTGGGGGCAGTGGATTCCCTCAGGGCCAAAAGGTCGGGCTCCTCCTCCTGATTCAGGGGACCCCAAACTCGGGTAGTCGTCCACGACCTCTGGTTCCCGAGATAATCCACGGGGGGGTGAGGTAACTAAAAGAGGCGGGGGGGGGGGGGGGGGTAGATTTCGTGGGGTTGCGGGGGGTAGGGGGAGGGGGAGAGGGGGGAAGGGGAGAGGGTGGAGTGGATTCCCTCGGGGCCAAAAGGTCGGGCTCCTCCTCCTGATTCAGGGGACCCCAAACTCGGGTAGTCCACGACCTCTGGTTCCCGAGATAAACCTCGGGGGGGTGAGGTAATCAATGGGGGGGGGGGGGGTCGGGGGGTGTTCGCAGCGTCATGTTCTCGAAGAAATTCATAGTTCTTAATCAATCAAGGTACTTAGCTTAATAATTGAGCTTATGAGGCTCGAAAGCAATTTGTACTTTGTGTCCAATTATCGTATTGTGACGATATCTTCTTCTATACTTTCAATTATATCAGAAATGTTCAACAAAAATATATAAAACAATATAAAAGCCAGAACAGAACGAAATTTATAAATTATTTGTGCTCTTAGGTAATCAATTGTTAACAAATCTTAAAAAGATCCAAAAAATATATATTGCCTTCGGCGAGATGCGAACTCACAACTTCATACTCGACTCAATTGTTAACAATTCTTAAAAAGATCCAAAAAAAATATATTGCCTTCGGCGAGATGCGAACTCACAACTTCATACTCGACATGTCACGCAATATTTACAGGAGCCAACTCCTTGGTTGTAGTACAGACGAAATAGGACTATACTTTGCTTCCGTTCGCCTTGCCCGATCATTTTTCGTAACGCTTTCGCCAGTTTACTCCCCAAGTCAAGCGTGCCTAAAGAAGTTTCACTTCAAAAATTCAAATATGTTGAATCGACAGATATTACTCGTACCATATACCATTAATTTTTATGTTAATGTTATGATATATTATAATGTGTGGGTACTTGTTTTACAAATGTCTGTCAGTCTGCGATCGGCCATTAAACTGTGTAACGAGCACTCCTTGATTTTATTTAAACATTGATCAAGAATACTAAAAATATATTATAGTACGATATTACCATTTATCAATGCAAAATATACATTTATCGTCTTGCATCCATACCCCCGTCTGAAATCGTAGGCACAAATCGCGACCTACACGCGGCTTGTCTGCATCTCTGGATATTCTTTGATTGTCGTTTTAGTTTAGCGCGCCACCGCGCGCATTTTACGAATTCGGGAGTACGGCGTTTAGCTCTGCCCACATGCACAAGGTCATTGAGGCTACTATACCCGTTAAGGGTAATGGGACACAATATGGCATTTTAAAACTGTTACCCAAACATCAACTGGGTCGTAACATTACGCGACGTTTTTTCATAAATAAGTAAAAAATAAAGAACTGATAAACCTAATATAATAGCTTACCAGGACTAAGTGGCGTTCTTATTCCGTGCAATCTTATCAGTGCTACGGCGGAGGCGCCGTAGACTTTCTGTAGCAGAGATAGGCACGTAGCTCAAGTTTTATTTATGAAACTACGAGAGACGGCTCGCAGCGCTACCTCGAGTACTCCTAATTTTCTACCTCTTTTAGTACCTCCTAACTTTCTCAAGACTGTGATTTATTTTATGATTATGACTTAAACCCATCATTTATTAGGAAGGAACACAAGTTATGTATGTAGATAATATGTAGTATTTATTGTACCTAATTTGATAAACAACTATGTTTCTCAAAGAACAAACAAAATAAGATTGGAGTTAAGATGCACGATTTCTGACAAATACGTACATTCACTGGACCGTAAAAAGACCGTATCTGACATCAATTTCACATGGTATTCAAGTGATCCAGATTATTTAAGTAGGTATATACTTTAAAAGAGATTCTGACCTCTGTGCTTGTTTTGGAATTTCTTCCCAAAGTAATCAGATAGGAAATACCGAACACATCTAGTTTAAAGGAAATTGAATTGAAGTTACTAAGTGTTTATACAAACCTACCTACTTCATCATCATCAATCTTTTTATCGTCCCACTGCTGGGCATAGGTCTCCTCTCATACAACGAAGGATGGAGCGTAATCAACACGCTTGCTCAATGCGGGTTGACGATTTCAGACTTAAAGTCCAGGTTTCCTCAAGATGTTTTCCTTCACCTTTTAATCAGTCATTGGTGTCCAAGATATATTTAGAAAGTACGTATAAATTATAAATTACATTGGTACTTGCCTGATCTGGAATCGAACCCGCACACTCATACTTGAGAGGCTAGTGTTTTAACCACTAGGCCACCACGACTATGCTAGACCACCACGACTATTCTAGGCCACCACGACTATACAAGCCTACTTACAGAAACTAAATTATTTATCAAACCATTCACAATATGTATAAGACGTATTCTGCAGCAATAGTAATTAGATGTTCCGTGCGACAGTTATCAAGCTTGTAATCAAATCAAAACTTCTGCCATTACACGTCTCATTTGCAACGGTATAAACAATATAACTCAACTACTTCTATTCCAACACATACTGAACCTTGTTTGTTGATATATTTTGCTTAACGTAACATAGAATTACATACAATTGAAGTTCACGTCACGTCGGGGTCATTAGTTTGGAGGCAAGAGGAACAGGGGGTAAAGTTCACTCATCCTCCATAGGAAATGGAGGATCCTCCGACCATCTGGGTGTTATGTCTGGTGGGCACTTACCCAACGGTTGATGTTAGGAAGTTGTTTGTATGCTAGTTGCACGGTAAAATTTACTTGCGAGATGTAGAATTCGTGTGACGTCAGCGTGACGCGATGTTCGCATGTGGCAGTTATAGATACCGCTACAGTCTCCATAGACAAGGTTTTTGAAAAAGTTAAAATGACTTTTTTTATATTTTCTGAAGAGGAATATTTTTTACTAGAGAAATAGAGGTTCGATTGCGAAATATCCTTCCTGATTACAATAAAAACACTAAAATAATTGGTCTTCTACAAAGCCATTACTAAAATACAAATGATAACATAGACGCTTGCGTAAACGGATACTGATTAATCAGGAACACGGTATAATACAAAATAATCAATATTAATATGTTAATTATCGTCTATAGTGCGAAATATATTTGGTCGTTTGAAGGAAGTTGTAGCGTGCATAACATGGACGCGATGACACAGTAAAATTAAATTATGGTACACAGTAAAATATAATTAGGTACGTAAACCTACGAGAGAAATAGGAAGGGACTTCTATGTTTCTTCGATATATGTACTGAATGTGTTTGTAACATGCACATATAAATAAATAGGGGACGTCGGTAGTAGGTAACCTTAACTTGGTAGTCTTACGAGATTTAGTTTTCTAGTTATATGTGATAATCATCATCGTCTACCTTTTTATCGTCCCACTGCTAGGCACAGCTCTCCTCTCATCAGAGAAGGAGATGACAATATCAGTAGGAATCTTTTACAAAGTTTATCGCAAGCTATAAAAGCTGCAAACGTAAGGGTGTTTTCGAGGATCTAGATCCTTACCTTGAAATCAGGCACGTGGTTGTGAAAAGTGAAGTAGGCATGCGTGACTTCATTCCGTTATTCTAACAAATACGTGTCCTTGATAAGAAAATTGTTAGAAGGATATTTTAAATCTTCGTTTACTATACAGAAATAGGTTAGGTAAGTTACATAAATATATACCTATATATAGGTTAGTTATATACAATCTATTGGTAATAGATTATTTTATTGACGATATGAGAATCCTTTTATTCGAGCGAATCAAAATTAAATAAAACTGATTGAAGCATTTCATAAACTTGTTTCTCTGTACATTTGTTACCACCAATTTACTCACAAGCCGGATCGATCTATGATTCTAAAAAAAAAAAAAGAAATGGTCACAATTTGGAGATAAAATTAGAGAAAGAAAAAAATAATGGTTTGCAAATTTTGTGTATGATACATCAAGTGAAGTGCTAAACTGTGAGGGCCCCAAATATTTAGTTTTTAATTTTAAATTATAAAGACGTAGGGTTGATTAAGATAACATAAGAAAATTGACCACTATTTGACAAAAGTTTCCAAAAACAGGCCAAAATAAAACTAAAAAAAAAAAAACAGTTGTGCCTAGAAATATTCAAACTTTTTAACTAGAATGTAAAATATCTTCTTGGGTAAATTCTTTTTAGATATCTTCCTTGAATGCTTCCAATCTCGCATAGTAACAAAACCATTCTCCTGTAATTGTATGGCGTCTAACAAATTGTAATCCTACAATTTGCCTTGCGGATCTTTACGAACATTTTGTAGGCCACAATGCGTTGCGCAGAAATTTATTGCGAACAGCGAACATTTATTTCTAAGTGATTAATTTTCTTCTGGTTGCTTAATTCAGCTTCAAATGGAATAATGTACGCGCAGTGATAATATAATCTATTTAATATATAATATATTAGCTGTCTTAATATCATTTAGCATTTAGGGAGATCTGTGGTTATAGATACAAATATATTTTAGGAGATCTGTGTATTGTCTGTCTGGGTAACTTTGCAAGTTGAAAAATCTAGACCAATTCGTCTAGATGTGTATTATCTAGATTTGAAAATCTAACTTAATCTGAGAAGAAACAAAGAAACTGAAGCATTACGAGAATCCGTCTGTTCGTATAATATTGATACGTTTAAATTTATTCCAAGCTTATTTTTACTTTGTTGTCATTTTATCTATGTTAGGAATCGGATTATTTTAAAATGATACAAAGGATAAAAAAACCAATCTGTGAAATTTTTTAAGAAATAAGGAGCATCTTTGTACACAGATCTTAATTTTGTAGATAGATAGATAACACATTTATTTGATGCAACAAAAAAAGACACAATACAGGTAAGGCAGGAAAAAAAAAAATCATCAAGACGGGTGATAAATAAATATTACAAAAAAAAACATCCTTATGTGTTTTGCAGTGTGTAGTGGACTCTATTTTTTTATGTGCAATCAATGTAACGTCGTCCGCGATAGTTGTGTGTACATAAATAATAAAATAAATAAAAATATATTGCAGAATTCCGTAAATTCTAGAAATTCGATGATTGCTTATCTTCTACCTAACAGTAGGGATGGCTTTCAATTTGACAGATCGGCACCATTCATTGCGTTATCAAGCAGACAAATTTTGATCATATTCCCCCTTATGCACAAACGTTGCTTAAATTTAACTAATGATTAGCGATTGTTTAATCATACATTTTAGACGTTTGCATGTCACTTAACTTCAATCATCGTTTATGAATAAACCCCTTAAATACTTTAGTGTTTATTCATAAATGATTATTAAAATTAAGAGAGGTTAAAAGGTCAAAAATGTTTGGTGAAAGAATCGCTAAGCACTAGTTAACTTTAAACAACGTTTATGAAAAAAGGGGATTATGTGTAAACATATGTATTGTGATTTGCAATATTCATTAAAATGATTCAGATTTTGAATCCTAATTCAGAATCTGAATATAAAAATGGTACCTCGGTATCCTGATTCCTAAGAGGAAACTTATATTTTTTGTGAAACTTTGCGATACGCGTCAATGAATTTTATTTAGTTATTTTTTCGCTTTTTTCGGCTCCAGGATGCCGCAGGCTATACACGAGAACTAACCATTTTTACGCGAGAACTGTTGTTAACAAGCTAAGTCAGTTAGAAAGGTTGGTAGCGAAGTTTGTTCCCAAGGACGGGCTGAACTTATTTACGTATAGGGGAAGGCCGGGTAAAGTGAATACCCCGGGTAAAGCGGTTTACTACTCCTAAATTATAAGTTTTTCTCCCTTCACGTGTCAATGTATATTACATTGACACATGAAGAAAACAGTAAACAAGCTGAGAATTGGATTCAATGTGACATTTGTCAACAATGGTGTCACAAAGATTATTCTGGTTTTGATGACATTCAAGGATATACCTGAGACAAATAACAATCTTAATGTTATGACCAAGTTTTTTTTTTTAGTTTGTCAAAGTTATTTCTTTGTTTTCAGAGATTGAATACGGGTATCCACTTTGCCCAAGTACTGTATCCGCTATACCCGGAGTACCGGGCAAAGCGAATTTTTTTAAAATCATAATTGCAGTTGATTATTGTTTAAATATTAAAGGTAACTGATGTTCGTATTTGTAAGAGCAATAAATAAAGACTGATTTTTGTTCATTATTTTGTTTTTGTATTGTTTACCTTTTCTACAATGACCTTAAATACCTTAAGATATCCACTTTGCCCGGCCTTCCCCTATGTCAGAATCGACGAAGTCTTTTAGTGAACAGTTTACACTAAACTAAATACTTTTGGTACACTTTGTGATAATTTTATCCAATAGTACATCTTTTTAGAGTTCCGTAGTCAAATGGTAAAACACGGAACTCTTATAGATTCGTCATGTCTGTCTGTCCGTCTGTCCGTCCGTATGTCACAGCCATTTTTTTACGAAACTATAAGAGCTATACTGTTGAAACTTGGTAGGTAGATGTATTATGTGAACCGCATTAAGGTTTTGATACAAACATAAAAAAATAATAATAAATATTGAGGGCCCCCCGTACTTAGAATTGAAACTCAAAAATTTTTTTTTCATCAAATACATACGTAGGTATGGGGTATCTATGGATAGATCTTCAAAAATGATATCGAGGACACACGCTTCCAAAGTGGAAAAAAAGTTGGTCCCCAACCCCTCTAACTTCTAAACTAAGAAAATGAAAAATCTAAAAAAAGCAAATGATGTACATTACTATAAAAACTACCAAAGAAAATTGTTTTGAACGAGATCTAGTAAGCACTTTTTTTTTTAATACCTCATAAACCGTAAACCGCTTATTACCGCGTAATCTTTCATACAAATAACTTAAATCCTTTAATTTCATAAACCAATGGTACGGAACCCTTTGTGCGTGAGTCCGACACGCACTTGGCTGGCTTTTTACCAATGTGTCGAAAATTTGTCAAACTTTTATATACCCATTAATCATTCTACATGTCGTCAATCAGCCACAGCCTCCACAAATGTCTTTCTTTCTACTGCGATTTTCATTTCTCAAAACATTTCCACGAACGAGAAAAAACCCCATTATTCAATATTGGGTAGTAATATAGTAAATGGTCGCGTGGAGATGTGAAATGAGTGTCCAGTGTCACTGTAATTCCTCATATGTATTACAGTATCGAATGTAATTTTAATTCATAGAGTTCTTTTTTTTTTATTTATTATTATTATTATAAACTAGTACTTGATCGCAAACCCGCCTGATGGTGAGCAGTGATGCAACCATTAATGGTAAAGCGCGCTAGTTTATTAAGAGCCTATTCAATCAATAAAACTGACTGAATAGGAAGAAAGACGAAAGTTGAGCGAGGTGATGTAATTTTAAACCCAGCAACACGATCAACGATGTTGCGCCAGAGGGAGATTGATCTGGAGACCCTTCACGACCAAACTTCCGATACAACAACATTTGGCGCATCGTACCCAGCACACTTACCCGGTACGATGCGCAGTTGTGCTCAATCCCGTCCTCCGTACGGCGTCGCCAGACATCATGCCGGAACATAATGGTATGAACAATTTTGGAAATCTCTTTTCGTTTAATTTACTGTCTGTTATAGCTACAAACAAGGATTGATTAATCCAGGTTCACAGCGAAATCGATAAAAATAATCGAAAAAATAAAGATTTGTTTGGGACAGTTAATAATAATATTCGCGCGATTTCGATGTTGTTACCTTGGAAAAACTTCAGTTTGAGGGTCTGTATTGTCTACAACATAAAAACATGGACATAGACTTTTGAAACAAACTATTTACTGTGTTATAAAATGCAATATACAAATGTTAAACCACGTAGAAGTTTATTTGATTAAATAAATGTATACCCCATGCCCTGTGCCAGTGCATGTTGTTTGAAATGAAATGTTTGCAAAAACAAAATCAATATTTAGGCTTTATGACACGATAGATGAATCATTTGTATCGTTTCTTATTATGTTTATGTTTTTAGATTTACATCGCAAATGGTGTGCGAAGAGGGTGATTGGTGACCCTGATTTAACTCGAGTTGGTCTTCAAAGCCTAGAGCACAGGCGTAGAGTAGCCAGCCTTTCCGTGTTCTATAGGATACATTTTGGGGAGTGTGCGAGGGAATTGCACGATTTAATTCCCCCATCTCCGTTCCATCATCGGACGACCCGTTGTACGGCGAGTTTCCACCCTTATGTTGTTAACACCACTACGGTCCGGACGAAGCGTTTCGCCTCCTCCTTTATACCGCGTACATCGAGGGACTGGAACAATTTGCCAGCGGCGGTGTTTCCGTCGGACTACAATTTGAGTGTCTTCAAGGCTAGAGTGAATAAGCTTTTAATAACCTAGTGCGCTTTACCATCAACGATTGCGTCACTGCTTACCATCAGACGGGATTGCGGTCAAGCGCTGGTTTATAAATTAATTAAAAAAAAAATTAAAATTAAAAACAATAAAATGGTGTGTTTAACTAATGAATTACTATTATTTTTAAAGAGCACTCATTTGTTAATATTTCCTGTTTACAAAAGTGTTTGTGGACTTGTTTTAATCAAAAAAGCTTTTAAGTAAGGAGTAGGTACTTTAAACTCGTTGTCACTAAAATACTCCTGTTTAAGCCTCGTTTGCACATTAAATAATGGAACTTTTAACAGTCATTTGTTATTTAAATGTCGTATCGCGCCTTTGTTAAAATGTCGTTCATCGTAAGTGCTGCCCTCTGTGGTGGTATCTCGTAATTACGCAAAATGTATTTCCATTTCAAAATAATATTTTCGTGTGGTTCGTTTGAAATTTCACATTAAATTTAAATCAACATAATTTCAGAAATGTAGGTACTTGTGTATTAATTAAGTCTCATCTTCTTCGGTTTCTCTGAGTTTGTAACAAAACCAAAGTACTAAAGTAATACCATGGTCCCATGAAAATGTCATGTTGTTATTAACTGTATACAACATGTAAAGAAAACCCTGTCCGACCCATAAGGATAATAAAGGTTAGGTAAACACATGACCAAATATAATATAAAATTTTACGTAATCATCATAGTACCAATACAAATGAATTTTGGAACAATCTTTTTTCCCGCGAATTAATTTCAACTTCCCCGAAATTTGGTAATTTTTAAAAAGTGACAACACCGGTATTATAATGGGCGAATAGCGATGCGACCACGTGCCGCGTGCCCTGCCGCCCACCGCCCGCGGAATGGGGCATAGGTGTGCATAGCGCACATTTATTAAGTTACCTCTTTTTGGGAAATAATATTTATTTTTTTAGGGGGATTTTTTTTTTTAAGTTTAGCCCGGTTTTGTATGCATTAGTAGAATCAGTTATCGATACCTACCAACACCTTCACGGGTCGGACAGGGTTTTCTTAACATACTGTATACAACATGTAAAGAAAACCCTGTCCGACCCATAAGGATAATAAAGGTTAGGTAAACACTTGACCAAATATGATATAAAATGTTACGTAATCATCATAGAAACAATAGTAATGAATTATTTTATGAGCGAATAGTGATGCGACCACGTGCCGCGTGCCCTGCCGCCCGCCCTGCCGCCCGCTGCCTGCGGAGGATTGCTTACCGCACATGTATTAAGTTTCCTCTTTTTGCGAAATAATATTTATTTTTTTAGGGGGACTTTTTTTAAGTTTAGAACGGTTTTGAATACAATAGTAGAATCAGTTAAGGATACCTAACAATACCTTTACGGATCGGACAGGATTTTCTATATTCATATTTTCTATATTGTATATATTTTTTTATTGTGACGGTAAAGTTTATCTATCAAAATCAACATCAATTTTATTTGTGTAAACATAGGTAGTCAAAACATTTTTTATATTCATGTTTATAAGTTGCTATGTTATGCCAAGAAGTGTACTAAATATATATATTTGTATGTAAAATAAAAAAAAATCTTAGTCGGTTATGCTAAAGGTAAAAATAAATTATTAATTATATTATGTCAAAATTAAATTAAATAATGATAAATAAATAAAAACAAAGTTATAAATATCACAATACGGAATTATTTCAATAGTCGAATAAATAAATAAGTCTACAATTTTTTTTTTATGAATTATAAACCAGTGCTTGACCGCAATCCCGCCTGATGGTAAGCAGTGATGCGATCGTTGATGGTAAAACGCGCTAGTTTATTAAGAGCCTATTCACTCTAGCCTTGAAGACACTCAAATTGTAGTGTGACGGAAACACCGACGCTGGCAAATTGTTCCAGTCCCTCGATGTAGCAAAACGCTTCGTTCGGATCGCAGTGGTGTCAACAACGTAAGGGTGGAAACTCGCTGTACGACGGGTCGTCCGATGATGGAACGGAGTTGGGGGAATTAAATCATGCAATTCCCTTGCACACTCACCAGAATGCAGCCTATAGAAGACCGAAAGGCTGGCTACTCTACGCCTGTGCTCCAGGTTTTGGAGACCGTTTCGAGTTAAGTCTGGGTCGCCGATCAGCCTCTTCGCACGCCTCTCCACTGAATCCAAACTGGCAAGGTGACATTTCGCAGCACTAGTCCAAATGTGGTTGCAGTACTCCACACACGAGCGGACCTGTGCTTTGTACAAAATTAGAAGCTGCCTTGGTGTGAAGTACCGCCGTACCTTCGCGATGACGCCTAGTTTTCAGGCAGCCACCCTGGCCTTGGACTCAATGAACCGCCCAAAGTTAAGGTTCGAGGAAATCTCAACTCCCAAAAGCTGAAGGCGGTCGGTGCACTCCAAGGATACATTCTGAAAAGTAGGAGCCAAGGTGAACGGGCTCCTTTTGGCGGTGAAAAGACACGCCTGTGTTTTGGCGGCATTAAATGCTACAAGATTGGCATTGCCCCATTCGGAGACTACCTGTAGTGCAGCACTCGTACGCTCTACCATGGCCTCTCTTTCGGACCGGATTGTTTCCTTACTAGCCCGAGCTTCCGGCAGGTATCTCTCTACAACTGTGCTGTCATCTGCATACCCATAGATACCGGGCATCAGCAGATCGTTAATATGTAGTAGGAACAGAGTTGCAGAGAGAACAGACCCCTGAGGAACACCGGCATTGGTCGACATGGGCTCAGATGAGCATCCGTCGACAACAACTCGGAGTGACCGTCCAGTCAGGAAGTGTTTTACTCAGCCAGTCAGGCCAGCGGAAATGCCGTACGCTGGAAGCTTACTCAAAAGGCCAGCATACCATACCCGGTCGAAGGTCTTCGATACATCAAGGGAGACGGCAATCGCTTCCCCATTTTTCTCGAGGGCCTCGCCTCACAAGTGAGTGGCATACACAAGTAGGTCCCCAGTTGACCGATTGCGTCGAAAACCGTACTGTAGGTCACTGAGGAGATCGTTACCTTCCAGGTAAGCCAAGAGGCGCGAGTTCAATACACGCTCCATAATCATACATTAATTTTTCATTTAGAAATTCATCAGCCGTATAGTAACATTTATCAATTAATTATTGTTTTAACTTTGTCTTGAATTGTATAACATTCAATTTATTTACGCCAGCTAGTAATTCATTGTATATGCGTGGTGCCGTACCTAAAACACTCTTTTTTACTAATGCAGTATTACAATGCGGATTTTGTAAAGCATTTGCATATTGACTACGAATTGTAACATCTCGTAACGTTGACACTGTTTCAAACAATCTTATGTTTGTCATAACAAAAACACCAATTTCATAAATATGCAATGACGGTAAGGATAGAATTTTCAGGGACTTAAAGCATGGTACACAGCTATCGTCAATTTTCAGTCCACACATTGATCTTTTGCATCTTTTTTGTGTATTAAAATTATATCTTTATCAGTAGAGTTTCCCCAAAAAATAATGCCATATCGCAAAATTGAGGCTACTAAGCCATGCTATGCAACTAGTAGTGCATCCATATTTATTTTTCTAGCAATTTGGAAAAGTGCGTACTCTGATCTATTTACTTTTTTACTTAGGCCATCTATGTGAGCCTTCCAGTTTAGTTGGTTATCTAGTAATAAACCTAAGAATTTTGCTACTTTAACTTCTTCAATTTCACAGTTACTATGTCTGATATTTACTTTAGGTGCCGCAGTTCTTTAATTATAGTACATTATTTTCGTTTTCTTTTAGTTTATGACTAAATTATTTTGACTAAGCCAAGTAATTATGTCTGATAGTGTAGGTACTCTTTCTGTCATCTTTATAAATATTGCGATTGACTATGGCAGTAGAGTCATCCGCAAACATCACCATTTGATTTCGAGTCACAATTGACAGATCATTATATAGCTTAAGAAAAGCGGTGGCCCAAGGACTCTAACCCTGTGGGATACCAAACTTTACCAATCTAGGACGAGAAAAGAGACTCTTCAATTTTCGTTTTTTCACATAGCCTTGCAATCTCTGTACATTGCTTTCTATTAGAGAGATAGGATCTACAGCATTACATAATTACATTGACATGAAGAGTTATGAGGTTAGGATCATCTACTGCTAGATATAGACTTCCCCAAGGACTTCCACGACGACCGGTCCTGCGCCTTCCGCATCCAGCAGTTTCCCGCGACCTTCAAGAACTGTATCAAGTACTAAAAATCTAAACGCGAAGGGTGTATTTATTCAAAACGAAAATAAGGCAACAACAACAATACTAAAACAAAACGATCTTTATCTAAATACTTTTTTTCGTTGTTTTACTTAAGATCCTCGTATAAACTCTGTACATCTAGCGAAACCAAAACCTTCAATCAGAAACCCACATAAAGGAGGAACTTGAAAAGTTACATTTTAATTAGTCGGAGTTCCGTTAATGAGAATAGGCTGACATAAAATCCCAAATACAGTCAGGCAAAACATCCATTTAAATTAAGCTCGCTTCACCTCGGTAATCGGGTTTGGAATAGGCAGAGTTTAACTGACAAGTAATAATCTTATTTGTCCTATGATAAATGTGAACCTGATACCGATAATTGGCGACCATAGTTCCATTAATTTGGACTAAATCGAGCGCTGGATGTAACGCTATATTTGCAGTTTTTTTACTCGATAACAATCACATTACATGGGCTACTGTGTAGTTATAGAGCTCAGCTGTCGTCGGTAGCTGTTACAGCTCATAAATTAACCGGCTTGTCTGGGATAGTAGCCCGCTATCATTGATTACAAGAATGTATTAACGATATTGGACTGCTGCATTGTATTTGACGATTAAGGAGTTCCAAAAACTCAATCACAGGTTCCAAAGACGAATGTGGCGGACTACATAACAAAGTTTAATTATGTACGTGTTAAACTTGCAGATCGTTTGAAAATGCTCTGGTTTTGGGCGGCGTAACTTTCTTGCTCTCAAGATACAAGCTTGGCCTACTGTATTAAATATACTGCAATCCACTGATGAACACGGGGTTGAAAATCAAATCGAACGACAGTCATATTCCTAACATGCATAGATTTAAGCACGTTTAAACAAATCTATACATGTGACGCTTCACTGTAGACATAAATCGAAACGGCACAGCGACAAGTTTACACAGTGTACATCACCGCTTAGGCCTATATACCACGTTCTCATCTCGGTCGCGTACACTGGTCATGCGTATGAATATACATTATGTTCTATACACCACTGTATTGCGAAGTTGGTATCAACAGCGCGTACGTTGTTATGCAGTGCGTACGTTTTCGGTATCACCGCGTGTTCAATGCCTCCTCTGATTTTTGTGTTTATCGGCGGTGAACGCTGCCAAAAACTTAAAGTAAACAGAACGCGACCATAGTGAGACCGCGTTCTTCTGCCGATCGCCGAACGACGTGGCGAGCATAATTCCTTTTTAACGAGTCATGGCCACGATCTTTTAACACAAAATTAGTTTTAAGTATTTAAAGTTAGGGAGTCTGCCAGTGAATTGTGTCATCGTGCGCCTTCTCGTAATCTGGTCTGGTGATTTACGAACTCCGCATCTAAAGGATGCAAGTAAGTGGTTTTCAGATTTTAGCACCTTAATCAGAATCAGAATCTTTATTTGTAAACATAGGTTAAAGTGTGAGGTGTTACAGATAAATATTATACATCTGCTATGTTTTGCCGAGAGGCGTACAATAATACGTACGTATGTATATTACGTACGTACGTATTTATACATACTAATTGACATTTTAAACTTATCATAAATAAATAACAATAATATCAGACACATGCATAAATGTCAGCCAATTGCAATAAAATGTCCAATGGATGCCTTAAATTTTATCTGTAGTTTTAAATATTATTCAAAGACTAATCCGCCAGACAGAAATTCATGCACTGTGTAATATGGCCTGCCAACTAAATAGTCATTTAGCTTTTTCTTAAAAAAAATAATATTTTCTATTTCTCTTATTTGCCTAGGAAGCTTATTATATACTAAGAAGGCATCACTGCGTTTATTGGTTGACCGATGAGCACGGTGCCGTGCACTGTGCGAGTGCGCGGTGCCATTACTTTAGACATGAATTTATAAAGAAAGAAAGAAAATACATTTATTTAGCACAGACTACAAGACACACAATACATCAGATAAAGAGAAACATTAAAAGTAAAACATAGTATCTAATAATAAAATAAAGTAAATTGTGATAAAACAAATTAATGTAGAAACCTAGCAGGAATGTCTGCCTCCCGGCTGCGCCGAAAAGGCAAAGTTTTGCCAAAATGCCAGACAACTAGTGCCTGACGCTGGTTTTCAACTGAACCTGTTGTGTGTTGTAAAGCAGTTATATACAGCAACGTGACTTATGTATGTAAAAAAAAAAATAAACAAAATAAAAACAAAAATAAAATATAATAAAATAAATTTATATAAAAAACAATTTCTTACGTATGTAATATCAAATTGTGAATTTTTGACTTATGTATATGTATACAAAATGTGACTATGAGTAGTAAAATAGAAACAGAACTATACCAGTAAATAAATGAATAATTTAATGGAAGACAATTTTATGCACGTAAAATAAAAATTAAACCCAAAAAAGACACATATTAAAATATATATATATGTAACGTCGTAAAAAAACAGAAAGTGTCAAAACGAATGCCTGTCATAATTTATTTAACACGCGCACTACAACGTCATCACACAACGCTACAAGCAGGTAAGCCGGACTTCATCATATAATTGACACATTTAGTGTGACCGTGTCTAACTGCCTCTGCGGTTCTATGAGATACTGCCGCAAACTTCGTTTAAAAGCGCCTATTGTTTTTATTACCCTAATAGAGGTGGTAAGTTGTTCCATACATTGGACGCCGCACAGCGAAAGCTACTCTTAAAAGCAGCTGACTTCTGAGACTGAGTCGGGAGTTGTTGTGAACATTGCCTTCTTCCGTATTCCCGTCTACTCGCAACCCAACTCAGCTTGTTATAGATAAATAATTTAAGTTATTTTGGTTTTAAAAACGGGTGATAGTCTAGAACAGAACACACGATACGTCAAAATTAAGCCAATGACTACATCAGCAACTGATCAAATCCCGATATTTTCCTTAAAAACAAAGAATTTCCAATATACCAAACGAAAACAACAGCTCATTATAGTTTACTCTTTGGCAAACTTATTCAGTATCGCTATAAAGTACCATTAAAACTTTTTCTCAGTCATTCTTGGAGATGTAAACTAATGAATCGTTCAAGTGATTCATCTAGATTTTCTCGAGCAAACTGATATCAGCGAAGAAATATAATAGGAGTTGTTGAGTTGAACATTGTTCGTTACTGGGAAATGGGAACTGGGAAGTGACAACTGGGAGACAAGTTTCCCCAGATCTAATTCACGCGGGACTTGTCTTACGGGCTGCTACTCTTTTACTCTTTGATGGAAGAATGAGCAATTACGAGAAGCTCATTTGAACAACAGCGTGCTCATCTGGTTAAGTACCTAAGTTGATGGACAAGAATTTAATAATTTTAATAATTTAATAATATTTATTCCATAAAAATTTACACAATATTGTAACATAAAAGCTAACAAAATATTCTTATACAAATACGAAACATAAGATGTGACTAAAAATATACATAAGGTCATACAGAACGTATTATTAAACAGAGAATCATGTAAAATTAGCGGCATTCAACTTGCTAGGTTTATTAAACCTGTGATTCACTTTACATCACAATATATCAATAAGTCCGTAAGATTTAATCATGTAACATTATGGACTAGGAATTCAATAAACAAAAGCTTTAGTAATATTAATGCTATCTTATCTTATACTACTTAGTTGTATATCTTTTCTAACTTTTATCTGCATCTGTCTACTGTCATTATAACTTCCAGTAGCTTTTCTGTGTAATTGAAATTCAATAGGCACTTCGATATTACTTACCTACATTTTTTATAATTTAAAATGTATATATCTAATAGTTTGTTAAGCTTGAAATACAAAAAAGGGCCTAAAATACTTAAAACCTATAGGCATAAGCGTGTCTCGTCTGTAGTTTTGTGCACACCATGTCTTCTCTCCTCCTGGTTGAAGGTACTGGGTCAAAAGGAAGTTCAGAGTGCAGATGAAGTACGGTATGTAAGCTAAATAGTTGACGTACGGTTAGAAACTTGCATTCCACATAAATCTGGTGGGTGGGAAATTTGAAAGGAAAGAAGGTTGCAAACTTTAGAATAATACTTTAAGCACGTTCTAGAGGAAGCAATATGGTCTTCGCAGCACAATACAGTAGGTAATAACAGATTGGCACAAAGCTAAATAAACTTGTTTTATTTACTGATAGTCCGCTATGTGTCGTAGGTTTTTGAAAATGTATATTAATTTACGCACTCTCATACACAGTAACTCGATATGTTTACGGAAGTTTGTGTCAATCGTAACACCCAGATATTTTATATAGTCAGCTTTAGTTAAAGTGAGAGAAGAGTAAGCATTGTCAGCATGAATACAATAGGGTATTTGACTAAATAAACTAATTAGTCCGTCAGTCAGATTTCCAAAAAATATTAGACACGTATTTTTTTTTTTTCATATGAACAAAAAATTAAGACGACAGAGTGCGTTGAAAACACGTGTGATGTCACTGCACGCTACACTTTTTAGCGACCAGTGACGTCACCAGCCACCACTTCTGATTTTTGATGCTTTTTATATTTGTCAATTTTTATAGATTTGATAAAACAAAATATACATATCCAATATTTTACTGTAATCTGAATGACGGACTAAATAGAATAATTTTTTTACCCAGGAAACATGCCTATTGTGTGCATTATATTTTTATGTTAGTAAGTGGAATATTAATGTTTCTCATGAGAGAATAAAATGTATTTGCTTTTTCTAGATTTAAACTTAGAAGTTTTTGATGAAGGCAATCAGACACAATATTAAAGCTGTTCTGGGCATGTTTGTATGCTTCATCTTTGGATTTAGCGGAAAGCACTAAAGCAGTATCATCGGCATAAAATAGTATTATCCCGTTATGTAGATCTAGACTGCAAAGATTATTTATGTGAATTAAAAATAATGTCGGGACCAAAATACTACCTTGCGGTATACCAAAAGTACTATTTTTCATCTCAGAACTAGTGTACTGACCTATTTTAACATATTGGTAGCGGTCGCTAAGATAATCATAGAATAATGAAAGTTGCTCTCCTCTTATACCAAGTGTTTCAAGCTTGTGCAGTAATATAGAACAATAAATAGTGTTGGAGGCCTTAGCCAGGTCCAAAACGATCCCAATAGCGTGCAAGCCATTATCTAAATTAGTACTTGTGTACTCTGTCAGCCTGTGAACTGCTTAGTTAGTTCATCTGTTAGTTCTAAACCCATATTGGTTATTGGAAAGCAATTTGTTAGTTTAAAGATATTTTATTAATCGACTTTTATATTTTTTTCTAAAATTGTCGTCAGACCTGTTAGTACAGAAATGAGTCTATAGTTGCTACTACATTTTTTATCTCCCGCTTTGTATACCCGTGTAACTAACGCTTTCTTAAGCAATTTGGGCAAAATTCCGTTTGACAAACATGACTGAAAATTATGGGTTAATGGCGGAGCAAGAAAGTGGTTAAATCTTTTGAGTATGTTATTAGGAATGCTATCCCATCCAACAGCACAGTTTTCTTTTCATCAGTCAAAGCGTAAAAGTCAATAAACCGTATCTAGTAATATGTAGAGAATAGTACAATATTGTGATTGGTTACTATACTCGTTTACAGTTATTTTGACAGTAAAATTTTGATAATTGGATAATGTGAAGGTAGATTCAAAATCAGTCCAAAACAACCCATCATAGTTTGGTTGTGTTTAGATGGATTCGTGCATACAGCTTACTTTGATTGCTTGAAATCTCTATAACAACCAACTTGGTAATTCATCCCGCGTTTTTTGTCTTGCGTGAGATGACAATGACGCATAACAATAGTTGCAGGGGCGAATTGATCACAACTTTGTAACAGATGTGATCATTGACCTTAAACGTTCAACGATAAAAATAGTGGAGCCCTTTGTGAAGTTTCAATATATTGGATTGAGCTTGTTTGAAGTAGATAGGAATAGTAGAACGATATTGCCTTTATTAACTTTACAGTAAATCAGATAGGTGAATCGGATTTGGAATCAGTAGATGATATGAAACTATTACATAATAGATATGAAAACATACACAAAAAAAAAATGTAACAACTTCTTAGAATATTTCGAATGATTCCGACATATGTCGGAATCATTCGTGACTTTTCGGAATGCCAGACCCATTTCGTGGTGCTCGACAAAGTCTGGGAGTTCGTGTTGGTTGAAACAAGCTAGCGTCTACATTCAACCAAGTCTCAAGTCTCGAGACGATTGTGAAAGATCGAACTTCGAACGGACAACATGTGCTTAGAAATGGTTTATTATTCGCTAGTGGGACTGACTTCGTAAACTCTTCTTCTTCAGCGTTAATCCCAGTCGCATCCGAAGCTTTTTTCAGCTTTGAAGTCTGGGGTCGGCTTTACCAGTCTAACTGCTGATTTTGGCTTAACTTCGATATTTTCCGTGAAGCGACTGCCGTAGACCTCCACAACCCGAAGGCGATATCGAAGCATTGCAGTTAGACCAATTTTTGGAGTTTTGAGGGCTCCAACAACCCGTAACGACTGCCCTTAGATGTTCGTATCGCAGCCGGGACCAATGGCTTAACGTACTTTCCGAGGCACGACCAGACCAAAGAGCAAATATTTATATTCATGCATGCAAATATTTGCACTGCGCGGGAATCGAACCCGCGCCTCCTTGCGCAGCGTCCGCGTTCGCTACCGCTACGCCACGGAGGCTGTCTTCGTAAACTGTATTCGTATTTACACTGCTAAGTATGCCTATTGCCACTGATGTTTGGAGGGCGACAGATGTCCCCGAGTCTATCGCCCCTGGACCCATTTTAGGGGGCTGCAAGCGGGCGTTATCCGCTCTCCGCCGACGCCCGGTGCGCCTGCTCCGGGCCGGGTGAGAGGACGAGATCTCCCTCGCCCTTTCCGCAGCCTCCTCTCTCCTTCCTTCTCTAGAAGGAAACCGCCGCATCCCAGGACTCTTCGCTGCCGAATCATCGACTGGATTACGGCCGGCAGTAACAGGTCACTGCCTACTTCAAAAATGAGGGTACGGCGCAGCTCCTCCTAAGCGGCACACTCTGCCAGCGTATGACGCGCCGTGTCCTAACGGCAGTCGATGCAGTGGTGAGACTGGGCATCCGGCTCCCTGTTTATGCAACACAGGTACTTTCCGAAGCATCCATGCCCCGAGAGTACACACAGCTCCACAGAAACCACACCCCTACGATGTTTACGTACGCGCCAACTCTGATTCATCGATGAAACTGCTAAAATATTAATAATAATATAATAATAAATTCGTTTATTTTCTTTCACAATGTTTTTTTAGTATTTAACCGTTTTGTACAATCATAAATTTACATTGTGAGAGCTGGTGCCTGAAGTAGGTTTTACGAAAAACCTGTAGTACAGGTCACCAGGCTCCACTTAGTGGCATTATGCAAACAATCAGGCAGTTTTCCTACTACACATTTAAACCAATAAAATAAAATAAAATAAAAATGAGAAGTTAGAGCAATGAGGATGAAGAACAAACGAGAAAAAAAAAATAAACAGCAATATAAACTAAATATAAAAATAGAAGCAGTCAAAAAGTAGATGGTGAGTGAGTAGGTGAACGGTGGTGAATGTGAAGTTGAGTGATGGCTGGTATGTATGTAAACGGTGAATGATAGCTATTTGAAAACAAAAGTATTATTTAAGTGAATGGAGCAATCTCTCAGTGTTCTCATAGGAAAGTGCTTTCAGAAATTCCGTTACCTTCCGCTTACAACACAGTTTCTTTAGTCGGTAAATATTAATATTCCAACTAGAAACAAAATACAGACGGCGCTCGCACTCATGCAAGCGTCGGCTAGGTAATATCCATCGCATATTGTTATTTACTTACTCATTCTACCTATAGATATTTTAAACTTTCAAACTTGTTCCACAAACATTATATTTTTTTTAGAATATTCCATTAACTCACAATGGAATTTTAAAATTTATTTAAATTTGTTAGCTGAGGAAAGAATCAAACCTGGGTCCTTATACTCACAACTCAAACTGTTATACCGCTGCGCCATTCAGTTGCTTAACAAAGTGGTGAAATTCATCGTTATGTTTTTAAATCATCCATCCCATCATTCATGTCAGCCTGTATATATAATATAGATAATAAAGAATATTGAGGGTAAGCTTATTATTTTATTGAATAAAACAGTAAGCATAATTACTCGTCTGCTTGTGCTAATCGAATAACGACTTATAATTACAATAAAATCATGCTTCGATTGAGTGATTTTTTTAAAAGTGAAAATAATTGTCCTTTGGGAACGAAATCAAAGTTTAAAGAGTATTGCTCTAGAATTAAATGTCGACGTAAGTGTAATCTAAAATAAAACCCGTTTATATTTTCATTTCTATTTTCAATTGGAAATCTAACTTTTTAATTTACTTTCCTATAGAGAAACACAGTTCGCTTATGGGGATGATTTCAACAGTGCGCAACGTAGGTATACCCTGATGGACATATTTATTTTATTCAAGTTATAGTTCCGGTGAAAACTGGTTATGGAGGGATTTTCTACACAAAGCGACATAACATGATTGATTGGCCATCTAAAAGCCCTGACTTAAACCCGATAGAAGATTTGTGGGGTCAAATGGTGCTTCATTGTGACTCAAGTAAAGTCAGAAATAGACAAAATTCAGACGAAGAAGTTATGAGAACTTGGGAATTAATGCGATTAAGTGGCATTTGTTTTGATAAATGGAATGAAATCAAGATTAGAAGAAGTTATAGAAAGTAAAGGTTACCCACTCCGTTATTAGTATAGGTTTGATCCCACCAGTTAAGTTTATAGTTAAGTTTTTTATAGTTATTTCATTGTTTTTGTAAAGTTTTGAAAAATCTCGAGAGATGTTAATTGTTGTTATCTTGAGATATTATCAAAAGTAAATAATCTTTTTTATCAGTAAATACTATAAGAATATTAAATAATACTACGTATATAAGTGAATGTTCGTTTATTCCGATGGTCCGCCTACTTCCCCCCTCAACCCGCAATACCCGGTATCGCCCAACAATTACCAAGAGGGCCTAAATAAACTGATGTCGGTTAGCGCATCACAACTTTGTAACAATAACGTAAATTATTTGTTAATAATTGTTTATCTTGCACGCTTACTTGGGGAATCGATGTCAATCACTAGAGAACACTAACTTCAATGATGTCACAGAGATGGCGTGCACGTAACTTCGTCTATAATAACATTTATCAAAAAACGTCGCTTTTAGGGGGTGAGGTTTTTGCGGAGCTGTGTGTACCTCTGTCATTACAAAACATCAGGGAGCCGTGCCTTCTCCCGAACCAGTCTGCCAGTAACCGTGATTCAACCCGCAGTGCGCGTACGGTAATTAAACTGTGCCTGGTGAGAGACATACCTACCTCCTCAGATATAATTAAATATAAGAAGTCAAATGAGATCAGCGGTGCCCTATAGTATCGGGGAGTGCGGGGTTCGAATCTACGACCAAGGTAGGTCGGTGTATAGATTATTTCATCACCACTGCTCTCAAAACGGTAAAGTAAAACATCTTGAGGACACCGGCATGTCCTAGAACCAAAAACGAGAGGAGACCTGTATCCCAACAGTGGGTACATTATATGCTGATTATGTATGTATAGTCAAATGCGTGTATTTTTTTCCTCTATGCATTAAATAAAAAGATTTATTATTTTATTTATATACTACTAGCTTTCCGCCCGCGGTTCGCCCGCGTGGGATTGGGTTATATCGCGCTTTTTTAGATTTAAAAGATTTTTAAAAGGTAGCCTATGTCCTTTCTCAGGGTCTAAATATTGTCTGTGCTAAATTTCATCAAAATCGGTTGAGATGTTTAAGCGGGAAAGCGTAACAGACATGTAGGCAGACAGACAGACAGAGTCACTTTCGCATTTATAATACACACATCAAAAGTGTCTAGGGATCAAGCATTTTTATGCGGATTTCTTGAGATTGAGATGTGGCTTTGTAATAAGTTTATGATTTTATAAATTTATATGGATCCTTTTTGGTGCATTTCATAATTTGAGTCAGGAACTGTGAATCAAATTCGAGTAAAAGATGAAAATCAGCTGTCAATATTTTCCCTATAAAAACATACAACGCATTGAAGACATTATTAGTGCTACTGTTTCCCTACTACTGATTAAAACCAACGTTATTATGGAGCGGCGACGTCATTTAAGCCGGGAAGAAATGCTCAGAGCCGTGGGAGTGATAGAAGCTGGTTCCCGGCAACGTACTGTGGCTTTAGCTCTGAATACAAGTCAGAGTGTTATCAGTCGACTTTGGACACGTTACCGAAGCACTGGTACCGTGGCTGAGTGCCATGGAGGACGGTATCGCTGCACCACACGGAGACAAGACCGATACATTCAAATCTTAACTCGAAGAGCTCCAACAATAACCGCCATGATGTTAGCCGTGAGGCTTCATCACTCTTCAGGGAACTTAATTAGCGACCAAACAGTCAGAAACCGCTTGCATAAAGTGAACCTTCATTCCCGAAGACCGCTACGGGTACCACCTATAGCAATGCACAATCGTAGGATTCGATATCAATGGGCTCTTGAACACAGAAATTGGGCAGAAGAACAATGGCGTTTCGTGTGCTTTTCTGATGAGTCTCGTTTTGGTATGAGACCGGATACAAGACGTATACGACACTGGAGAACCCCTGGACGCCAACAGCGATTAAAATCCTGCCAGGAAGTCCATCCTTATAGTGGTGGAACCATCATGGTATGGGCGGGTATTTGGATCGGCGGAAGAACTGAGTTGATTTGGATCAGAGGCAACCTCAACGCTCAAATTTATGCTGAGACGATTGTATCAGACGTCATCGTTCCTCTACAAGTGCAAATCGGTCCCTTATTTCAGTTAATGCATGATAATGCACGACCGCACACCGCAAGAGTTGTAAGACAGACTCTCGCCGCAGCTAACATCAATGTCCTGCCCTGGCCTGCTCAGTCGCCAGACTTGAACCCGATTGAGCATGCATGAGATATGCTACAGAGAAGAGCTCTGCCGAATATGGAGGGTATCCAGTCGCAAGAAGACCTTTTTTTGTTGTTGCAACGAACATGGGCGGCCATTCCACAGCGTGATTTGGATGAACTCATTTTGAGTATGCCAAACCGATGTTCTTGTGTTGTTAGTGTTCGCGGTAGAAACACGGATTATTAATTGTTTAAGTTACCTAATAAAATTTTAGAGAAAACTGTTATTTCAGTCTTTTTTCGAACTTTTGTGTTAGTGGTTCAAATGTCAAATATCCCTTTATTAGGAAAATGGCAAATTTCTTTGTTAATGCAAAGGTGACTTGGTTTATCGTTACTGTGACAAACGAAAACACTTTATTTGATGAATCCTTAAGGTGATAGATACCCGTGAGCGTCCAAAACCGCTCACTTTTGGAAGTTTATTCCTCAAGAATGCCTTGAACAAAAATTTTGAAAAAAATGTGTTATGATCATAGTTTCAAGCACAACATATTTATTGTTTATTATTTTCTATAGGGCCAATATTTACGTCAAAAAAAAAACATTTCTACACGACGTTTTTAACCTTTAAATCGATATTTCTCTTAAAGCGCATAGACTTTTTTAAATATTCTTACTTGCAGTAACGTGTACCTGTAAGAACTATAGAATCATAGTTTTGTTTTAAAATTAATGAAATATTTAATAAGAAAAGTAATAAAAATGAGGTTCCGCACGAGTTTCCGCCGTACGAAGTTCAGAGGGGCTCTATGCGGGACGCGGGCGCGGGTGGCCGGCAGTCGCGCGCCAGCGCTCGTGAGAGGAGTCTGTGTCACTTTTTGCTCCGCGCACCCTTGGATACCGACTTCGAGTGCAAGGAAATATTTTTATTGATTTTGTGTATGATTATTGAATTTTTGCATTTATTGCTGCGCTTGGACGCTTTACGTAAATTTATATGACGTTTTATTTCGATATTCTGATCAGTGTAAATAGTTTTGTTACTGCGGGTGTATAACTAGATGTGCTGTAGACTGTACCTATATTTTTGCCTGTAGTCTCATCTGCTTAATTTTCCCGTTTCGATTCGTTTACTTATAATACGATTATTCTAAATTGGCGCATGAAGCTGTCAAAAAAATCAGCCGCGCGTATAACCGGTCTGAGGGTCGATTTCAGGGCAAGTTGTTGGAGTTGGGGTATAATACGCTTCAGGTATACGCTCCTTTTATGAAACGTAAAGAAAAAGAATTTTTGGGACCAAAATTGTTTTTTTGAGTTTTTGAATTTTGTTTATCTATATATGTATCTATTATAAATATAGTATCGTTGAGTTAGTATCCCATAACACAAGTCTAGAACTTACTTTGGGGCTACCTCAATCTGTGTGATTTGTCCGTATATATTTATTTATACATTGCTATGTTTAGGGAAAAATCAAAATTGTTTATTTCAAATTAACCATCCGTTGGTGCTTTTGAATATTCAATGTCGGTCAGTCCAAGAAAAGTGAAGCTAAATTGCACGTTCCAAAGCGTAGATCTCTATGGAGAAGAACGTGCAAGAAACTCCATGGAAAGTTTGAATGTTACTGGTAGTTTTGAACATTTACTAAAATATCATTGTAAATAACATGATTTTAAACAAAAATAACTGTCTTAGTGGAAGAAAATTGGTTTAATAAAATAAATCTTTCTTAACAATTTTTTTTTCCAAATATATGTAACATAATAATTCACATATCCTATTGCTTGCGGTGGTACTCCAAAAACGGTTTCTATTCTTCACATAACAAAGATGAACCTTCCATTTGTGCACATCGTACTTGCCTGGCCAGCTTTGCAGTACTTGCACCTCTGATATCCAGTTATTTGTGGCCAATGATCATATTTTTCTTCCCTTTGTACGGTACAACCATTTCGTCGATACTAAAAGCATTCTCTTCTGCTATGGATAAACACTGTGTTTTAATATGATCAATTACAGGACGTAGTTTCTAATACCTATCTGATGTATCGGCTTCAGAATTATTGGTAAAATGTAAAAATCGCCTGATTTTATCAAATCTCTTTAGGAGCATTATGTATGATAAAGCTTTGCATAACGATAATACTTTTACCAATAATCTTTGTAGGATAGCATAACTACATTACCCATGATGACATTTATTGCCAAAAAATCTAGTATTTCTTACTTGAAACTATTCTGGATCTTCCTGTTCTATGTACGCTGTATAAAATATTTACTAAGCCTTCAGCGAAAAACCTATAAAAATAATCTAATCATGACCAATCGGAAGGCACATTTTCCAAAAATGTAGTTATTGCTATTTCAGCCTTGTATTGAAATTGTACTTATTGCTAACGAAAATATACGTTTAGTCTTCTGTTACGTTGTCTTTTTATTTTTCGTGCAACGATGGCAAAGCTTTGGGATTCATTTTTTGAGCGCGCGACAAAGTTTTGTCGACAGGCGTAGATGCAAGTGGTTGATTAGAAGGCAAATATGAAATTTAAGGTAGAGCGTCATAATTACATTCTGATATATTAGGAAATACCTAAGTAAGAATGAGTGTAAGAGGCACTTCGGTTGTCTCGGCATAAATATCATCTGCACCCGTTCCTATTTCATGATCAGTTTGTGGGAGGTTTAAGACTTGAGACTGGAATTTATCCATGGTGCTAGAAAATTTTCTGCTGATCCAAAGATTCTATTTCATCGCCGCTACTAGCTCCGTCTTGTGTCAGAGTCTGCATCCTTTTCAGGCACCAAGGCTTAAATGCGCCTAGCTCATAGCAGTCCAAAGCCAAGGCAAAAGAAACATGCAAAAAACCATCACCATAGCAAAACCAAACCATATTGTAATATAGCTAGGCAGATAATGTGTGTAACGTTATTTGTCAATTACCTTTATTAGGTAGCCATGCAGTAATAATAATATTATTTAGTATTTATTGTGGGAATCAAACCCACAACTTTGTGTGTCACTTTCTACAACCACTATTTCAACGAGGCAGTCAAACATCAATACACCTGTCTATTAAATTGTAATAAATTTTATTGCAATTTATTTTATTTAATTTACATGGTTTAGTATATAAGACAACACACATGCAATTAAAATTTTATACTATAAATAAAACGGAAGGTAAATTACTGCAACTCTGGCGATGTCTAGTATAATTCTCACAGCAACAACAGCAAATATATCAAAATGTGTAGGAACAAACATTCAGGCATACGTATTTTGTAATAAACATACACATACACATATAAAAGTCGTGGTGGGCTAGTGGTCCGGCAGTACTTCACACCAGGGCAGCTTCTAATGTTGTACAAAGCACAGGTCCGTTCGTGTGTGGAGTACTGCAGCCACATTTGGGCTGGTGCTGCTAAGTGTCACCTGGCTACTATGGATTCAGTGGAGAGGCGTGCGAAGAGGCTGATAGGTGACCTTAATTTAACTCGAGATGGTCTCCAAAGCCTAGAGCACAGGCGTAGAGTAGCCAGCCTTTCGGTCTTCTATAGGATACATTTTGGGGAGTGTGCGAGGGAATTGCACGATTTAATTCCCCCTTCTCCGTTCCACCATCGGACGACCCGTCGTACGGCGAGTTTCCACCCTTATGTTGTTAACACCTCTACGATCCGGATGAAGCGTTTCGCCTCCTCCTTTATACCGCGTACATCGAGGGACTGGAACAATCTGCCGGCGGCGGTGTTTCCGTCGGACTACAATTTGAGTGTCTTCAAGGCTAGAGTGAATATGCTCTTAATAAACTAGTGCGCTTTACCATCAACGATTGCGTCACTGCTTACCATCAGGCGCGATTGCGGTCAAGCGCTGGTTTATAAATTAATAAAAAAAAAACCAGTCTCTCAAGTATGAGTACGCGGGTTCTATTCCAGGTCAGGCAAGTACCAATACAACTTTTCTAAAGTCATATGTACTATGCCCAGCAGTGGGACGATAAAAAGGTTGATGATGATACACATTTAGGGGTATAAACAAAAATAAAATAAAACTTACCTTAGATAAAACTGAGAGTCGCATCTAGACAGTTACTTTTCACAGCTGATTTAAAACCATGACAGATAACCCACTATTTTTATTTTTGACGAGAAATGTCATGTGTTTAATAAAAGTAAAAAAATATATTTTATAGTGATCGTATATTTTTATAAAGTTGTATGTATGGTATACTATACAACATGAAGATAAAGGACATCTCAAAAAATAAATCGGCAAATTTTTGCTAAGTCCAAACTTTTTTTTCCTTCCTTAAAAAAATATATAAATAATACTTGTAATTTAATCAATGAAATTGGATTAACATTCCCCATTTATTTTTCTAGTAAACCAAAACAAATTCTTTTTTTCATTCTATAAGTTCATTAGTTTCAGGTGTTCGTTACCTAAAATTTGGTCAGCTAAATTTTTAAACAATAATAATATATATAAGTTTCCAATGTTTCGATGGGAATTATACTAAAAACGCTAAATGCTAAATAATAACTTTAAATAAAAGAAGTAAACTGATTTCCGTTTTGCATTAATAATTTTTATAAATAAATATTTGATTTCCCTTTTTTAAATAAAAAATCCCTGCAACGCGGTATCGAAAACAACATAATAAAACAATTACCTAATATGTTTCACTTTAGGACATGAGTTTAGATACCACGTATTTTTATATTAGGTACTTTTTAGACAGAATATTATGAATAGTATTCTTTTTAGACCTGTTATGGCATTCTATGTTTGTTGCGAGACATTCGCGCTCGAAGCAAGCGAGTAGGAAATGTGCACGTAAATATGTTGCGGGGTGCGCGGGGGTTTCTGCCTAGCCCCGCCCAGATGCGCAAGGTCATCGTCGTAACTAATCGCCTTAAAGAAAATTTTAATTAATATCAATCAGGAGAAAAGTTATTGCAAAAATATATGTTGATCGCTAGACACTTTTGATGTGTGTATTAGTATGGATCTTGTTCAGTCTACGTGAACTTAAAAAACGCATTTGAAAATATGACAATGCTATTGTTCTAAATAAATAACAATATAGACATGTGATATCCACCAAATGGGTCTGCGTATTGGATTACGGCCCACACCTTCTCATAAAGAGCAGGAATCCTTTGTCCTAATAATGGGAACATTATAAAGCTGATCATGGTGTCGACAGCAGCTACAAAGTCAAAATAAAAAAAAAAAAATACACCCAATTAACCCTAGAGTGAGCGCGCTATGAGCATTTTGCCGCCCGCGCGAACAAAACCGTAATAATTTTTAAAACAACTGTCCGTTAGGCTTGCCCTTTTAGTAACTGCCCCTATTCTCGGTAGCAACGCGCACCGAAAAGCTTGACGCCGTCAGTGCGCAGGGGACCGCTTGAGGAGAAGGTTGGTACCACCAGGTGTTGCTGGGCGGCAAATTGCTCACCGCGCGCCCACTCACCTACATAAAATTATGTAAGTAATGCTTAAAACTAAAAAAAACATTTTTGTTTTAGCATTTAAAATATTAATTGATAATAAAAAATAAGAATGGACAAAATGGAAGCTTAAATTGTATCTTGGCTAGAGGAATTATCTGATCAAGGGCAGTTCAACAGCAAACGCTTTAGTACAAAGATTATCCCAAAATATCACTATGGATAACAGTTTTACTTCAATACGTCTTGCTGATCAGTTGCTAACTGATCTGCTAGATCTGCAGTATATGTCCCTCAAATAAAAATAGGCGCACGAAAAAGGGTGTTCCAAATATTCAAAGTTACTGTGAAACGAACGTTGCACATACCTTTGTGAAGACTGTTTTAATAAAACATTTTACCTTTTTTGATAGTTTTTTAGAGTATTGTGTAGGAAAAGGGAAAAAAGTTAATCAAAATGTTAAAGTTTCCTATAGTTTTTTGTACAGCACAATTTTTAAGACGAAGTTAAATAAATATGTTGATTTATTATTACTTATTACTGTGTTATTTAAATCCTGAGAAGAAAATTTGTTTGAATTGCTGTATTACTACTTAAAATGGTCAAAGAAAACGTGCGGCAAAATGCTCCCCACGCGCCCACTAACGTTTTGCAAAAAGACGCGCCCACTCTAGGGTTAAAGATGGTCGCTGTGATTTCTCTTTGTCAATATTTATTTGTCGTAATAGGACATATCCTAGAACAAGTTATCCCGAGTTTCCAATATCAAGGATTAGCCTTAATTCTTATATATTCGACTGCACGATTAGCGCAGTGGTTAAGCTATTGACTGCTGCGCTGCATGTCGCGGATTCGATTCCCACAAGGAACAAATATATTTTGCATGACCTACAAGTAGTTGTACCAGGTCTGGTCGGGTATGTTTGTATATGGGAATTTATATACAGTAGAACCTTGATAAGTTAAAGTCTAAGGGCAACACAAAATATTTTAGTTTATAGAGGTTTTAAGTTATCAAGGGTCTATGTTAGGGATAGGTTTTTTTTTTTATATATACGGACAAATCACACAGATTGAGATAGCCCCAAAGTAAGTTCGAAACTTGTGTTATGGGATACTAACTCAACGATACTATATTTTATAATAGATACATATATAGATAAACATCCAAGACCCAGGCCAATCAGGAAAAGATCGTTTTCCATCACAACCTGGCCGGGGATCGAACCCGGGGCCTCCACGGTTAATATAGAGGTAGGTATGTACATATGTATGTATATACTCTTGTACCTATTTTTACATTATTCACATTGTTCTAAATTAGTGAATTCGGTAGTTTTTTGTCTTTTACGTTGAAGATTTTTGTTTCATCAAGATTTCAACTTATTTAGCGGGTTGCCACGCTATAATCTTTTGCCCCTCAGATGATTCCAACTTCTCGTAAAGCGATTGCAAGTGGTCTCGTCTGCCACGTTTTGAAGAGAGCTTCCTTCACCCTAGTCTGCATCTGGGCCGTGTCATCCCACCATCAAGTCTCCTTGTCACGTTAGCGACCGCCCTTAGACACGCCGAGCACAACCCGCGCCGCCCTAGTAATAGCTGCCTGGATTCTGTCCCAGTGATCTTGGACAAGTTCTCCCTTGGTACCAGCGTACAAGTCGCCAATAACAAGTAGCCACCACCGGATCTGGCGCCGGCAAAGCTCTACACGTTTACGTTGGGCCTTTATGCAGAGATCCATGACAAGGAGGCGGTTTTGTGCAGTAAGACTCTCACAAAACACTTAAATTTTAATCAGATTTTATAAAACATACCTTAAATAGGTATGTTTTATATTCATTCATTCAGTATCATAAATATTTTTCTAAACCAAACGAGGCACACGATTCAACCATTCATCATGAGACCTTTCATTTTTATGAAGACAATTTTATTATATCGTTTGAGATCCTACGTGGCCTCAGAAAGTACATAGAAAATAGAATCTTGTCATAAACTTTTTTGATACAAAAAGCGGTACTTTTGGACATGAAATCAAAAATCAAAATAAAAGCATTTACTTCAAATAAACTAGTTATAAAGGCTTTTGAATTGTCAGAAGGTCGGTCAGTCAGTAAGATGAAGCTAGTCGCCCATTCCAAAGGGGCACCTATGGAGAAGAACGGGCAAGAAACTTTTTTTTTTATACGACGTGTAACATAAAGGGTATATACATACCAAGGGCATGGCATCATTACATGATATTAATCGATATTGGAAGGGTTTTTTAAACCTATCTCTTTATGTTAGGAAGTTACGAGAAAAAACATCGCCTGTGATAGGCTACTACCATACTAGGCGCACAAAATTTTTGAAGACATTTATCGTGATTTTGCCAAGTAATGTGACGTGTAACGAGTAGTTATTAACGTATATAGTGTGGTGCACGTTTGTTGTGATTTGAATATAAGAAACACACGGAACCGAAAATTTTGTATAAATTTTTTGAGTATTTTATTTTGAGTTGAAAACCTTCCGATATCATTTGATATCATGTAAAGATGCCATGCCCTTGGTATGTATATACCCTTTATGTTACACGTTGTATAAATTATAAACTAGCGCTTGACCGCAGTCCCGCCTGATGGTAAACAGTAATGCGATCGTTGATGGTAAAGCGCGCTAGTTTATTAAGAGCCTATTCACTCTAGCCTTGAAAACACTGAAATTTTAGTGTGACGGAAACACCGCCACCGGCAAATTGTTCCCGTCCCTCGATGTACGCGGTATAAAAGAAGAAGCGAAACGCTTCGTCCGACTCGTAGTAGTGTTAACAACGTACGCGTGGAAAGTCGCCGTACGGCGGGTCGTCCGATGGTGGAACGGAGTTGGGGGAATTAAATCATGCAATTCTCTTGCACACTCACTAGAATGCATCCTATAGACGACCGAAAGGGTGGCTACTCTACGCCTGTACTCCAGGCTTTGGAGACCGTTTCGAGTAAAATCTGGGTCGCCAATCAGCCTCTTCGCACGCCTCTCCACTGAATAAAAAGTAGCTAGGTGACATTTCGCAGCACCAGCCCAAATGTGGTTGCAATACTCCACATACGAGCGGACCTGTGCTTTGTACTGCATTAGAAGCTGCCCTGGTGAGAAGTACCGCCAGACCTTTGCGATGACGCCAAGTTTTCTGGCAGCCACCTTGGCCTTGAACTCAATGAACCGCCCAAAGTTTAGGTTCGAGGAAATTTCAACTCCCAAAAGCTGAAGGCGATCGGTGCACACCAAGGATATATTCTGAAAAGTAGGAGCCAAGTTGAACGGGCTCCTTTTGGCGGTGAAAAGACACGTCTGTGTTTTGGCGGCATTGAATGCTACAAGATTGGCTTTGCCCCATTCGGAGACTGCCTGTAGTGCAGCACTCGTACGCTCTACCATAGCCTCTCTTTCGGACTGGATTGATTCCTTACTAGCCTGAGCTTCCGACAGGCATCTCTCCACAACTGTGCTGTCATCTGCATACCTATAGATACCGCTGTTAATATGCAGCAGGAATAGAGTTGCAGAGAGAACTGGACCCCTGAGGAACACCGGCATTGGTCGACATGGGCTCCGATGAGCATTCGTCGACAATAACTCGGAGGGACTGAGCGGTCCCTCCGTCAGGAAGTCTTTTACTCAGCCAGTCAGGCCAGCGGAAATGCCGTACGCTTGAAGCTTACTCAAAAGGCCAGCATGCCATACCCGGTCAAAGGCCTTCGAGACATCAAGGGAGACGGCGATCGCTTCCCCATTTTTCTCGAGGGCCTCGCTCCACAAGTGAGTGGCATACACTAGTAGGTCCCCAGTTGACCGATTGCGTCGAAACCCGAACTGTCGGTCACTAAGGAAATCGTTACCTCCCAGGTAAGCCAAGAGGCGTGAGTTCAATACACACTCCATTATCTTGCAGAGTATGGAGATTATTGAAACCGGCCGATAGTTGGTAGGATCGGCACGACTACCCTTTTTGGGCACGGGCTGCACGTTGGTAAGCTTCCAGGACTTGTGCACTGTACCAGTCCTAAATGAGAGGCGATACAAGTGCGTCAATAGAGGAGACAACTTGGGTGCACATGCCTTATGAACAATCGCTGGTATACCATCCGGACCCCTAGTCTTATTCACGTCTAGGCGACACAATACTCTCAGAACCTCCTTGTTCCTAATGCGAACCTCCGGCATTGAAGTTCCGCAATGAGGTAATTTAGGTGGAGTAGCACTGTTAGTGTCAAGGCGCGAATTATGGGCAAAGAGAGATGCAAAGAGAGGTATCTTTGGCTCATACGGCGAGAGAGAAAGCACCTGCTTTCTCTCTCGACGTATGAGCCAGTGCTCCATCAGGCCTATCCAGCGGAGGCAGTGTGGTCCGACAGAATTTCGCCCCGACCGATTTGGCTAGGTACCAGAAAGATTTGCTACCGGATGGTTGCGCAGAGAGCTTGTTGCCAATATGAGTAACGCGGTCAAAGCGAGCTTTCTTAAGCGCCTTTTTGTAGGACTTGGCAGCACGGTTAAAGGCTCTCTTCTTTGAGCTTAGATCCGGAGCTGTGCGGTCACGAGCATCAACCCAGGTGAGAAATGCTGAATGCTTACGCTGTTCAGCTTGCACACAGTCGGCGTTGAACTGTGGGCGAGCTGAACCACCGACGGGCACGTCACTAAAGGGCATAAAATACTCCATAGCTTGACGCACCACACCGGATATAGCGTCCGCACAGCTCGACGGATTGTCAGAAGAGAAGCAGACCTGCTGCCAAGGATAAAACGCAAAGAAGTGGCGCATTTCATCCCGATCTTTATAATTTCATTTCTGCTGACTTGTATCGCCACATTCGCCGCTTACCACGCGAGTCGCAATCAGACCCGTCCTCCATACGGCTTCACCAGACATCATGCCGGAACACGACGAATCGCTTGGCGGCAAGACTTTTTCTTATGGTTGGTAACACCGAGCTAAAAGATATTTTGATGAAGTTGAATAATTCATTCGTTCCCGACCTTTTAATAAAGACTTTTCGAATGAGACTGTTACTCACGGTGTTGAATTCCGTTTTAATCCTCCATCAACCCCCATTTTGGTGGCTCCTGGGAGTCTAATGTTCGCTCTGTTAAAACTCATTTAAAGCGCACTATTGGTGATCAACTTCTCACATATGAGGAGCTTCTCACAGTTTTGAACCAAATCGAGGCTGTGCTCAGTTCGCGACCATTGACCGGAAAGCCAAGATAAGTGTCATGCGCATTTTTCATTGGACTTTTAAAATTATTTATAGTGTATAAATAAAAACGCGTGATTTACGTAGTAAAAAGCGCATTCAGTGAATAATTCATAAAGAACATTGAAATATCGCAGCATAGTGGCCACATCATGGCTTTACAACAAATCTGCTAGTAGGCGGCTCACGCGGCCGTTTTTTCAACTGTCAGTGGCGCTATCCGCCATTATTGTGAAATACAATTTTTAAAGAATTTCTGTAATTTGTTACACGTGTTATTGGCAAAATTGTGGTATATAACCACAGAGGCCATTGAAGAGTTGAAGTAGTATTCACTCTAAAGAAGATAGAAGAAGTTCAGGGGTACTCCAGAACCTGATTGTTGGTGCATCATAGGATTGCCGAGACGACGGAACCCAGGTGAGTTGTACTGGCTTCTTTTGGTGAGAGATAGTTTAATGGGATTCGCTGTCAGCCTGCTACCTATTGCTATTGAACCAAAAATTAAAAATACAGTCCATTTTACTATAGAAGAGTCATTCTGATCCTTCTGGCGCATTCAAAAATGGAAAGAAAAAGATGCACTTAATTTAAAATTAGTTTGTGAACAACAGAATCTGCGCCAATATCTATATTTCCGGATATGTCAAGAGATGAATTTAATACACGCTCTATAATCTGGCAGAGTGTGAAGGTTATTGAAATCCTCTTACGCGTTAAGCCTAATTAATCCTTTGCGATCATTACTGCTTCATAGAAGGAGATAACGGCCTCCCATGCACTCTCGCTCCGCACAACAGCCTGAATCAGGGCCAGATGCGAGATATCACCTCCACCGATCTCCGCTACAAGGACCATGCTCTGCAAAACCTTTTGTCTACAATATTCCTGAATGTATAATAATGGCACCATGATATAACTTTTGCATTTAATCGCCGTTGCAGCTACACAGAATGTAGTTGCAATTAATGAGTGTCCCAAGATGGTGTGTTTTAAGTGGTGATTGATATGAGCCTAATTGCCCATCTGTGCAGCAAATTTAGCTAAACAATCGCATAGTATCTTAATTTTGACAACATGTGTTCAATAATTAAGCAGTTTGAAGTAAATTGAATGCAGTAATATTACAATTTCTTGCTGCACTTATAATATACACCAAAGTGCGCAATAAGCCCACAGATATCTAATGAAAATTTAAACTTACATTTGTTTGTTGTCCCGTGGATGCCAATTTGTAGTACTTATAAATTGAGAGCTTTGATTATTTGAATAATTAAATCAGAAATTCTCTCTCAAAATTATTTACCCTTTAAACGATGAAAAAGAGCAAAATTGTCTGGGTTTAAAAAGAGAAATCTGAGGAAAGTTATAATTTTAAATTATCTTTAATATTGTTTTCAGATCGGTTATTCCATTTCACATATCCTACATCTTTACTACTTTCCTCGAAATTATAATGCTCATTTCTAGCATCAAAAACCTTATTTGTTTAAAGCGCCAGCCCCTTTAGTGTTTTCTGATAGTTCGCAGCAACGTATGGTACCTTCAGGCGACATTTATTAAAATTCGTAAATAAGTTTCGGAGAGGTTGGCGGCTCGCCAGCCGAAAACTGCCGTCGAATGTCGCAAAATTACAAAACACACTTCGATACAAAACTACCGATATACCATCTCTCTAACATTTGTTGTTTTATTTTATTTATTGACGTCGGAGGAAGTTGTTTATACCTACTTACTAGAAAATAGGTAAAGATTACTAAACAGTTTTTCTATAATTCTATCATGATTTGTGACAATTTTTTAATATTACATTGGACCGTGAACAAAAAAGGTTGGCTAGAAAATCTTGAATATCTTCAAAAGTACCGGACCTAGCTTTATGAAAGAAGGACTCAATCAAATAATATTTAATGCCTAAACCTTAAAATGTGCCTACACCTTTTTATTTATTTTTGATATTTGTATAAAAAACTAAAATTAGCAGTCATTTTTGAATTAGGTAAGTACAAAAAAATCACAATTTAGCGTTTATTTTGCTATTATAAATTTTATTATTCTGAAGTCATTAATTACGTCGTAAAACCCTGAGGAATGTACCAGGATCCAGATAATGCTCGTGAAAAGGTGAGTGCAGTCAGGGAAATATAGCGAAAACTATTGATTGCTTTTAAGCAGTAAAGCCTCTGTTAGGGGACTCTGCTCTTTCATAACTTATAAGTTTCATTAAAGTACTTGTTTTATATAAAACTAAACTAAATAGTAATAAAAAATAATAAGAAAAGTAGATTATGGCTAAACCTGCAGCACACACGCAGGCATGCGAGTGAGTGTTCGAGAGTGCGTGTGAGAGTGATTGAGAGTGTGAATTTGTAAGTGTGTGAGTGTGAACACGAATGCATCAGAATGTGTACATGATGGTGCTGAGATTTGGCAGATGAAGGGTTATATTTATCTTAACAGCGCCTCCGTTTCACATTATATGTTAGTATATTTATCCAACTAGTTAATTTTTTTTTTAAATTTATATTGTTTCTAATAATATACCTACATAAATTTCTTTGTTAATTCTTTTGTAGGTATAGCTTAGCTTACGGCTGTTGAAGTACAGAATTATCATTTACAAGCTGGAGGAAACAGTATTATTACTAATTAAAAATTAAATTGAATTATTATTAATCCAATAATTAGATTCTAGATGACTGGTCAAGAATAACTATGTTTTCAGAAGACCGAAAGAGCGCTATAACCATGCCTGCATAGAAAAAAGTAACATATAGCTGAGGCTTTGTTCACGTGTGGGCTGGATTTTTTTTCGAAAGCAGTACTAAGTTACTGGTGAAAGAAAATTGCACTTTATCTGAAGAGAATGAAATCCCAAAAGAATAGAACTGAATAGAATAGAAAAGTTTTGTTTCAGTCACAATTCAATTAGTAACAATTTTACTTAACTTCTAGTGTTTGTATACGTCGGCCCTTTTTTTAAGGAGTATGGACAATAATGTCATATTTATGCAAGACAATACCCGTTCCGCACTATTCAGATAGTGTTCGACTATTTTCGAAAAGTCCGTATCTCTAATATGGAGTGGCTAGCACGCAGCACCGACCTCAACCCGACTGAACATGCATGGGACGAACAGGGATGACGTGCACGCCAGTGGAATTCACCACTAAGGACACTGCGGGAAATAAAAGAGGCTCCAATAGAAGAATGGCAGAATATTCCCCAACACCACATAGCTACTAAAACTTAATAGAACATGTGTCAAATCGTGTTAGAGCACTGAGCAGTAATAAGAGCTCGTAGAGGCAAAAACACAGACGTATTAAAATGCGTGTAAACAACACATTTGTAACTAAATTTACATTTAGGAAGTACTGGAAAAATGGGCATCTTTATTTCCTTTACATTTACTATTCATTCATTGTTATTTAATTTAAGCAAATTTAAATAATCTTTAATTTAGTGTTTATTTCATAAAGAAGAAAGAATTTTAGAAGAAATTAAACATTTACAAAATTACCCTTTTTTGCGGTCCAGGGTATTTGCTAAGCAGCACTCGAGTTCATGATCGGCTTAAAACTTTTTACTCTTTTTCCACATTATTGAGGTCTACCTTCAGAAGTCATCATCACCATTTCAGCGTTAATCCCAGTCGCATCCGAACCATTTTTCAGCTTTGGAGTCTGGGGTCCGCTTTACCAATCTAACTGCTGTTTTGGCTACCTCCAGAAGTGTTTTGTGAATACGCTGCCAATACTTCAGTGGACCAGGAAAATATAGCAAGTTAAACTTGGAACAGTAAAAGTTAATTACGTTTACAGCATCTAAGGAGAACCAAGTTGAAAATAAATTGTTTTTTTTTCTTTCTAAAAAATTGCTGAAAGGTATGATCATACTTGATGAATATTTTTAAACGGTTCGTAATTTTTTTAGGGTTCCGTATCCGATGGATAAAAACTGGATCCTAATATTAAGACTCCACTGTCTGTTTGTCTGTCACAAGGGTGTGTCTTATGAACTGTTACAGAAATTGCTGCTATAACCATCACATACTAAAAACAGAATAATATAAATATTTAAGTGGGCAAACTGTATGCCCCCTAAAAACGGCTACATGAAGACGCTTAGTTCGCAGGTTCGCAGGCAGTTTCGTGGCTGCCAGGAAACTTGGCGTTATCGCAAAGGTCCGACGGTACTTCACACCAAGGCAGCTTCTTATGTTGTACAAAGCAGTACTCCACACACGAACAGACCTGGCCGTTCATATGTGGAGTACTGCAGCCACATCTGGTGCTGCAAAATGTCACCTGGACACTTTGGATCCAGTGGAGAGGCGTGCAAAGAGGCTGATTGACCCTGATATAACTCAAAACGGTCTCCAAAGCCTAGAGCACAGGCGTAGAGTAGCGAGCCTTTCGGTGTTTTATTGGATACATTTTGGTAAGTGCGAGGGAATTGCATGATTTAATTCCTCTGTCTCCGTTCCATCATCAGACGAGCTATCGTACGGCGAGTTTCGACCCTTACGTTGTTAACGCCACTACGCCCCGGACGAAGTGTTTCGCCTCCTCTTTTATACCGCGAACATCGAGGGGCTGGAACAATTTGCCAGCGGCGGTGTTTTCGTCGAACTACAATTTAAGTGTCTTCAAGGCTAGAGTGAATAGGCTCTTAATGGACTAGTGCGCTTTACCATCAACGATTGATTCACTGCTTACCATCAGACGGGATTGCGGTCAGGCGCTAGTTTATAATTTATAGAAAAAAAGAATATTTAATTCACTTTAAAAATAAATACTAAAATTAAAATAAAATAAATATTTAAGGGAGGCTCTCATACAAAAGGCTTGATTTGTAAAGATGACAATGCGGAACCCTTCGAGTGCAAGTGCAACTAGCCTGGTTTCTCCTAAATAATAGTATACTTTTCTGTATCAGTTATTCTAAAAACCTCAAAAAAATCATCTTCAACTCCAAAAGGAATACAAATATCAACTTTACTGCCAAAAACGACAACAAATGTAATGCTACTTGGAAGGTTATAAAAGATGAGCTTAACAACACAAACACCAAAAGTAATATTGGACATATTAAAATTGACGATACATTAATATCCCACCCAGTTGCATCCGCTTTCAATAATAACTACATCAACTCAACCAATAAATTATTAGATACAAACGTTAGAAGTATCTTTGTGAAAAATGTAACTGTTTATTCAATGTTCATTAAACCCATGACAGTAAATGAAATAATACAAGAAATAACGTTTTTGAATAACACCAATTCTGAAGGTTACGATGAAATCAATACAAAAATTATTAAAGTATGTGCTAATGAAATCACTGACGTACTGATATACTTAATTAATTTGTCATTCAGCTGTGGAATTTTTCAAGAAGCACTGAAGTTTTCCATTATCAAGCCTCTGTAAAAAAGGAGAAATAAATGATATGAATAATTATCGCCCTATTACTTTAATATTCATTTTTTCAAAAATATTTGAAAAATATTTGTACTTCTACGTTATTTTAATAAATTTAATATAATAAAAAATGAACAGTATGGGTTCCAAAAAGACAGATCTACTACATTAGCCATCTATGACTTATGAAAGTAGTATTACCGCCCATTGTATGTTTTTTGTTCCATGTATTTTGTTTGATGTTTGATTGGTGTACAATAAAGAATAAATAAATAATAAATATTACCTAGTATCAATGATAAATAATTTAAGCACGGGTCTGTTCTTTGATTTATCAAAAGCTTTTGACCTAGTCTCCCACGATTCATTATTACAAAAACTAGAATCACTTGAAATCAGAGGGCCACACTTACAGTGGATATAGTCATACCTTTATAACAGGAAGCAATGTATTACTATACCAAATATTAATGATGATAAAGACTTAAAACTATACGCATCTGAACGAAGGTCGACTTGGAGAGGGTGGTTAAATTAAACACTGGAATACTAATATTAAGGGCGTATAATATAATAACACAGTGTACAATAAATGTAATAATAATATAAATCTAATATCAATCTAAATATACCAAACCTCAAATCTGTAACAATGACCAAGTTTCTGGGTGTAACTATTGATGAACATTTAAATTGGAAAATGCATGTAGATAATGTCTGCAGTAAAATAAATAAATTTGTATATGCGCTCAGACAAGTAAAACAAGTTACTAATATAAAAACAGCCATATTAGTTTATCACGCATACGTAGAATCTATACCGCGGTATGAACTTGTAATATGGGGCAACAGTACCGATCAACATTGAACATTTGTTGCCCAAAAAAAATTTTATACGGACTTCAACCTGACGAATCATGTGAATCAGTATTTAAAAAACTATGATTGTTACCGCTACCTTGTCTATATATTTACAAAATATGCATGTTTGTGTGGAAACATAAACAGTTTTTTAAAACAGCAAACAATATATGTCTTCGAAACCGACGAGACCTTTATAGGCTCGTATTAAGCAATGCTCCTAGGCTTGCAAAATATAGCAAAGGCTATTTAGCCATTTGTGTATAAAATAAATTGCCTGGTGACAAGCGAAAATTGAGTGCATGGCTAAACCAACATAACTTCTATAGTCTGAAACAGTGTTTTGATATGAAATGTTGAGTACTTATTGTTTTTTTTTTTTAATAATTATAAACTAGTGCTTGATCGCATTCCGCCTGATGGTAAGCAGTGATGCAATCGTTGTTGGTAAAGCGCGCTAGTTTATTTAGCCTACTTTGTATTCTAATTTGCGTGCTGAGTCTAAGCTTGGCAAAACATGTTTGTACTATTGTTATCTGTAAGACCTGTTATACCATGTTTTGAGCAAATAAATATTATTATTATAGAGAAACTGTTACTATTATAGCACTTCTGAAAACTGATGCGCCTATTAAGCAATCAACCAACTGTAATAATTTTATTCTCCGCCACTTGCGTGAAAACAGCGTAATTGAATGAAGGTACATAGTATGAACTAAGCGAGAGATGATATAAGAGGAGTTCTGATACCCACGAATTGCAGTATTGCTCAGAATCCGTACATATAATTACCGACTAACACATTGTTTTAGTAGGGGTGGTTGTTATACACATAGTAACCTCTAACTTTCATGTGACAGCAAAATTTTATCAAATAACCTTACTTTACCTGTCTCATTGCATAATTTAAAAAATAAACAAAATAACTGAAATTGCTTTACAAATGTTCAAAATTGCAAATGAGCAAGCCACCAAAAGGCCTGTCTAATTAATTATGTGCATCTCTGAGAAACTCTGGCATATAGCATTCCGGCTGGAAACGCCTGTGCCAACAATCCCCAGTGTTCAGTTAAGTTTGCTTCAAAGAACGATTATTTCTGAAATTGTTTTAATTGTATGCAAACTACGTTTTATAAAATATATTGGACCGCGATACCATTACTGGAGGCAGATAAAAATATGTACAAAATTGCTGTTTGTAGGCTGTATTTTTGGCGGCTAAATATATCTGCCCAACTCGACTGTAAATCTACGGGATCCAGCAGTATTTTTTTTTCGGGCAAAAGGCTCAAGAGGATGGTTAGTGAGGAGAGCGCTCATTAACTGTTTCTTACCCTCCAGATTCTCCAGCGGGATTCACGACATCACCAAAATTGATTAGTTTGTAGTGTGCTCAGTAGTAGGGTTGTAACGGAGTTTCGCCTCCGCTTCCGTTACTGCGGAAGTTCCGCAAGAAATCGTATCTTCGCTTCCGCCTCCGACTCCGCACAATTTTTTGCGGAGTCATAACGGAAGTGTATTTACGTATTTATAAAATAAATAACGCACAAGCTGCGACGCTCGACAATCGTCTGGCCGCGTTTGAGCGCGAAATGATCAAGAATCAACTAGTGCGAGACGGGAATGCGGCAAATACTATTTGTTTCTCCTTAATTTTCATTACTAGAAGGTAATATTTTTTACTAAATGTACTACTATTAATGTACGTATTTAAAATAAAATGGTTTTTGTTTTAATTAACCATACATTTCATTTTTTTCTATATCTATGCACAAGCACAAGTTCCCGAACCACGAGGTATCACGCAGACTTGTGCAGATCTAAACTTGCACAAGTATATTGTGATGTGTGTGGCAACATGATTAATACAAACTTGTAATAGAGTTGGAAGGATTTAGATTCGTGAACATTCTTCTCTGAAGTAGTAAGTAAAATTATCAAGTCAAATATTCATATAAAGGGTGTATCTGACATCGACGCACAAACGAGTACCATGGATCCAGTACATGGTTCTGAACCCCCCAGTGGTGGAATTTCTCGTCGGCTTTTTCATGATTTAAAAATGTATGTCGTTTTTTTCACTTCAGACCGTTCATAATTGCTATACTTTTATAACCCAATAAGATTTTAAAGTAAGCATTAATTAATTCGCTAATTACAGAAAAAGCGCAATTTGAACAAAACTCGAAAAGAGTTCACATCAGGGGTCAACATCATACCCACAAACATGCACGGCGGCACGCTTGCAACGTTCAAAGGGCGAGCCGACACTATTTTTTAAACACTGTGAATTCTGTAACCATTCATTAACGACGTAAATGACTATCATAATTATATTAGTTGCATGCGGTGTAGCCTTTTCGCGAAGTTTGCGTTACGTTGTCAGATACACCCACTATGGTCTATTTATATGCTCTAGTAAATAACTCCGTATGACAGCTTGAGTTAGTGCAGTGCCATTGGTAGTTCTAACCTACGAAAATAATAAAAGTTACGGCCAATTGAGCAATTTAAGGAGAAGGGATAAAACCTTTTTCCTCCCTGATTTATAACAATGACTCGTTTAAAGGAAAAGAGGTGTTAAGGTAAGAAGAAAAAAAAAAAAGCCACGTATCGCTTCACATAAACTGATTTACTTACTTTATTTTCTTTTACTCTAATAAAATCACCATTGTCTGGATTATTTCACCGGTTTTCCCCACCAATGGACAAAGGATTAAAGTGTTCACAATTTTGACGTCCATTCTCACAAATTTTTTTTGTTGGAAACACAAAACTCATTTGCTACTTTAATATCTCACCTACAGCGCCACCAATGCGACCGATTTAAATTGTGATTTAGGTAGCCGCAGCATTTATAATAATAATCATTTAATTCAAGTAACACTGACTCATATACAATTAAAACACACATAGTCATATTACACATACAACACTCAAATCAAACATATTAATATATTCAAAAAATATTACAAGATATAATATATAATTACAATGACAATTGAGTCACAGCAGCCAACCACATGCCGCTTACAACAATGGGAGATGATAGAACAATCCAACCTTACCGCAAGCGCGGCCAATAAGCTGTTTGCGCTCCCCCGCACTCGCCGCACCAGCGACGCACTTCTCTTGCGCATAGTGGCGTGGAAGCAATCCACGCGCGCTTCCGCAAACATAACCGACGCACTGCAATAGCGGCGGAGCGCCAACAACATCGAGCACATATCCAATAGAGTGGTAATGCCACTAGTTTTGTTCGCAAACAAATTACGCAAAGACGCTGCGCCGGCCGCTGCACTCTGATTGGCCGACTCAAGGTCACGTATTGCACTAGAGTAGGGCAACAGAAATATAATTGTTTATATAGATATCGATAATGTTACAATGTTTGTTTTGCGTATTAAAATACTTTATTTTATTTCTCATAGTACTACATGATCCATTAGACAAAATTTAAATAACTGTACTAGATAAAATGTACTAGAAGACCTAATAACAGATATTTATATCATATCATAACAGATTTAGATATATTTTTTATTAGATAATATATGTGGTCTAGTCAGGTGCTGTCACGTAAGAACATATGGAGCGATGCTCTACTGGGAAAGGCAAGGATTTAACTCGAGTTGGTCCCAAAGCCTAGAGCACAGGCGTAGAGTAGCCAGCCTTTCGGTGTTCTATAGGATACATTTTGGGGAGTGTGCGAGGGAATTGCATGATTTAATTCCCCCATCTCCGTTCCACCATCGGACGACCCGTCGTACGGCGAGTTTCCACTTTTATGTTGTTAACACCTCTACGATCCGGACGAAGCATTTCGCCTCCTCCTTGATACCGCGTACATCGAGGGACTGAAACAATCTGCCAGCGGCGGTGTTTCCGTCGGACTACAATTTGAGTGTCTTCAAGGCTAGAGTGAACTCTTAATAAACTAGTGCGCTTTACCATCAACGATTGCGTCACTGCTTACCATCAAGCGGGATTGCGGTCAAGCGCTGGTTTAAAAATTAACAAAAAAAAAAAAACATTTATGGTTTTGAAATCAAATAACACTTCTGTATTAATAATAATAATAATATTAATCTGACCCAGACCGCGGCACTAGCGTCAATTATTGATGCTGTTCCGCCGCGGTCCAATCGTGTCGAAGAAGAGGATGATAGGGTTGAAACAGTAAGTAGCCAGTATAACGACCGACTGAGGAGCGCACTGGAGGATGCGTTCCGTGACTATAGATCCACTCCGACCAACCTTAGACCCCGGTTACCACGGCTACCTATGCACAAAAAAAATAGGGCGCTGGTGTGTGCTTTGGACTCGCAGCTCAAGAATTTCTTCGAGAGCAGCGAGGATCTCATTGATACACACTCGATCCTGTATTGCGCGGCTGTAGCGGCATGTCGATTAGCCAAAGTCAAGTTCCCAAATTGTGACGAAGCTAGTCGACCAAAACCAGCCGTACCAGCCTGGCAACGCAGAATCGAGCGTCGTATCGATGGGACCAGGGTACTCATCGGCAAACTATACTGCTTCAGGGAGGGCAATACTAGACCACGAGTGATGCGCTTTGTGAGACAGGCATTCTCGGGGACTGATATCAGCCCTCGAGAATACATAAATAATGTCACAGAGCGCATCGACTTCCTGAAGCAGAAAGTTTGTGCATGGGCGAGCCGTATTCGGCGGTATAAGAAGCGAGTGGATCGATATACGCAGAATCGCATGTTCCAGAGCGATGAGAGGTGGGTATACAGAGCTTGGGAGCGACCAGAACAAAACGAGGCTGACGTGTGCCGCCCGGATGATGCCACCACAAGTGCATTCTGGCGCGACATATGGTCGGTATCCGTTTGTCACACTGAGGGTGACTGGATACGGGATGTTGAACAAGTGTGTGAAATCATACCAGAAATGGATAGCATATTTATAACACCATCAGACGTAGCCACAGCAGTCCGTTCGTTACCGAACTGGAAATCACCGGGACCGGACGGGCTGCATAACTTTTGGCTAAAATGGCTAAGCAGTTCACACACTTGTTTGGCATCTCAATTCCAGTCATCCTTAGAGTCTGGTTCGCTACCCCAGTTCTTAACAACTGGAATTACCCACCTGCTCCATAAATCAGGTAGCACCGCGGAACCCAAAAATTATAGGCCGATTACTTGTCTACCAACGGTCTATAAAGTTCTTACATCCATTTTGAAAACTAAAATAAACAAACATCTTAACAGCAACTCCATCATGTCTGTCTCTCAAAATGGATGTAGGAGCGGGTCCCGTGGTACTAAGGAGCTACTCCTCATAGACATGGCCATTAGCCAACAGGTTCGTCGATCCCGCAAGGATCTCTCAACCTGCTGGATAGATTATAAGAAGGCCTACGATTCGGTGCCACATACATGGCTTATGAAGGTGCTGGAGTTGTACAAGATAAATGCAACTCTACGCACTTTCCTTAAGTCGTGTATGGGGCAATGGAAGACAGTCCTTCGCTATCCAGGGAGTCGACAGATCCAGGGGAATGATGAACCTGTATGGATTAAGAGGGGAATATTCCAGGGCGACAGTCTGAGTCCACTATGGTTCTGCTTAGCTCTGAATCCTCTAAGCACACTGCTGGAGGATTCAGGTCTGGGTTATCGATTGAAGAGAGGCGGTCAGGTCATATCTCACCTTCTCTACATGGATGATCTGAAACTCTTTGCCCCCAATAAATTGCATCTGACGAAGCTACTGAATGTAACTGAAACTTTTAGTAGTGGCATCAGAATGGAATTTGGTGTGGACAAATGTGCAGTCATGCATGTAAAGCGGGGGGAGATTATGGAATCCGAGGGAATTACACTCCCAGATTCCATACAACTTAGATCCCTCTCCTCATTCGAGAGCTATAAATATTTGGGTATGTCGGAAGCGTTAGGCATCAACGATGCTGACATGAAGCAATCATTGAAGGAGCGCTTCTTTGGTCGCCTGAAGAAGGTATTAAAAAGTCTTCTTTCGGGCGGAAATAAGGTGCGCGCCTTCAACGGGTGGGTCATGCCGGTTTTGATGTACTCTTTCGGCATACTTAAATGGACTCAGACCGAACTCGACGCCCTGGATAGAAGAGTCCGTACACTGCTGACAGCAAACAGGATGCATCATCCACGATCATCGGTGATGAGACTGTATATCCCGCGGAAGTGCGGGGGTCGAGGCTTTTTAAATGTGAAGACCCTCCACAACCGAGAGGTATGCAGTCTCAGAGAACATTTTTTAAACATCGTAGTGGGCATGCATCATGATGTGATCACAGTAGACAAGGGGCTTACCCCGCTATCCATGGCGAAAGAGAACTGGCACAAGCCTATAATACTTACCACAGATGACCGCAAGATGATATGGCAAAGCAAGGAACTTCACGGGCGATTTTATCGGGCTCTTCATGAGCCCGATGTTGACTTTTTAGCTTCCGTATCCTGGCTACGATTCGGTGACCTTTTCGGGGAAACTGAAGGTTTCGTCTGTGCAATTATGGACGAAGTTATCTTGACGAATAACTACCGGAGATATATTATGAAGGACGGGACGCTTGACGTGTGTCGGGCATGTCACCATCCGGGTGAGTCCATCAGACACATTATCTCTGGTTGCTCTCGTTTAGCTAACGGCGAGTATTTGCACAGGCATAACCAAGTAGCTAGGATTATCCACCAGCAACTTGCTTTGAAATATAAACTTGTGGATTCTGAGGTACCGTATTATAAGTATGTGCCCGACCCAGTTCTTGAAAATGGCCATGTCACGTTATACTGGGATCGGTCTATCATTACTGACAGGACTATTGTTGCCAATAAGCCTGATATAGTGGTGATAGATCGATTAGCGCGCCTCGCAATGATTGTCGATGTTACCATTCCACATGACGGGAATCTCGTGAAAGCTGAGAAAGAGAAACAAATTAAATATCTCGACTTGGCGCACGAGATTGTTGACATGTGGAATGTCAACTCGGCAGTCATTGTACCGATTGTCGTATCGGCCAATGGTTTGATAGCCAAGAGCCTCGACCAACATCTATTGAGGCTCTCGTTAGGCAGTTGGATCAAAGGCCAGATTCAAAAGGCAGTACTCCTCGATACGGCCCGCATCGTGAGGAGGTTTCTGTCTCTGGAGCTCTAACCACCGGTAGCTTGGACCCCGCTCCCGCCATCGGTGGAACACTATTTTTTATATTTTTAAATGTTTTTATGTTTTTTATAAATATTTAAAAATGTAAATGAATATGTATATATATAAAAATAAACGAAATAATAATAATAATAATAAATTTTATTGTCAGACCATGGTCCATAGAATTAGCATATAAAATAAAATAAAATAGCAACAGCATGAAGAAGATTCATCCAAAATTAAAATCAAAATTGTGGAAGTTAATATTAACAATAAAATAAAATCAAAATTAAAACAGAATTACTATTAAAGTAAAAAATTTAAATTTAACAATAAAATTAAAATAAAATGAAACTGCTTAATCCATGACGAAATACAATACAATAAAATTTAAATTAATAAAATGTCAAAGAATTATGAAATACAATAAAATTTAATTTAAATCAAAATTGGAATTAATGTATTAATGTAGATATGCATTTAAATTAAAACAAACACAGTTAAAATAAAATTAAACTTAAAACAATTCAGTCCACGTAACAGTATGACGCTCGATGCATCGTCATCCAGTGCCACATTATTGGGCTGTCCATCCTGCCGGCTATTACAGAGACTAGGCTGTTGGAGCTATCGCGAACTCGCCGCATCAAGGATGCTATGCGTGTACGGATTAGTACATAAAAATCAGGCACACCTGCCTCCGCGAACATCCCCGACGCGCTGCAAAATCGCGGTAGCCCCAACATAACCCTGAAGGCGTTATTGTACTGGATACGCAGAGCATTATACGAACTTTTTGTATAATTGACCCATAGGGCACATGTGTACAGAGATTGGCAATATGCTCTAAAAAGCGTAAGTTTGACCTCCCTCGTACAACGCGCAAACCTACGAGCCAGCATATTACACTTAACTGCCAATGCCCTGCGTTCCCTCTCCAAGTCCAAGTCAAAAGTTTTATTAATTAAATAAAACTTTTTTATCATGATTTCTATTAAAAATAATGGAAAAATTATAATCTTAGTTATGCTTTACTGTTAATGATTTTTAAAGTGAATTAATGTAGTATAAATTCTTCTCAAAGCTTGTTTCTCATCATATTTTTTTCTTTTCATGAGGAATGTTAGTCTCATATCTATATATTTTTTCGCGATTTTAAGAAAATATAAAATAATAATAATAATATAATTAACATATTTAAAATTTGCCTTGAAATGTATTCAATTTATTACATTTACTAGGTAATTTGTTTGTTTACCCTTTTTGGTTAGTATCGATACACAATGTGAGTAGCACAGTGTAACACTAGTAAAACCCGCAATGGATAGAAAAGGATGGCATAATATCGGTTACACTTAGTAAGAGCAAGACGCATAGACAAGTACCTATTGTTTGGTTTTTCTTGACCAGTTCAACTTGAGCCATGAAAAATGGACGCAATGTGAATTAAATCATAGTTTAATGATACTTTCCGATGAAACGAGATTCCGTCTGTTTTATAATTCGATGTTCTGCTGTTTTTACCACACCATCGAATAGAACAACACGACATTATGGGGTACAATACCAAACTTTGAATGTTTTAAATAGTATCGGGAGACGTACGCACAGGTCACTACTTGGTGCCGTACTGTTTTAGTGCAATCGTGAGTTGTTATTTATAATGGCAAAATCACAGATATGTTTCGGAATTTGACGGCTCATATTACTACTCTATTGGATATGTGCTCGATGGCCAACAACATCCTGAACGCGTTGTTGAACTGGACACGAAGGGCGCTGTATGACTGCTGCGTATAGTCAGTCCACAAGCTGCACTTGTATAGTGAGGTGCGGAGGTCGATGTTATAAAACGTAAACTAAAAATATGTAGCTATTTTATTAACCTAATGCACTCTACTTAATATTATAGGTAAATGCGAAATTTGGTGAGAATGTACTTATGTATGGATGTTAGTTACTCTTTCGTGCAAAAAGTATTGGATGGATTTGGATGAAATTTGTCAAACATATAGTTTATAACCAGGAATAATATATAGGATATTTTTTATCCTAACATTTCCACAGGCTCGAATCCATCGCGAGTAAAATTAAAATATACATTACGAGTAGTTTTTCATAACGCTGAGTAAAAAAATTTGCTAACCTTATTTGCTAATTGATACATATTGAGTAAGCTTTACTCAATATGTATCAATTAGCAAATAAGGTTATGTAATCTTTTTGCAACTATTTTTGGGAGGGCTTCCATTGTAACTAGATGCAACTTTGTACCAGTACATCATATGAAGCGATTACCTATTTAATAAATTTATGTACTAAATATTATAATACTAAAACAACATGTTTCGCTTACTTAAAACGCTAATATAATTAACAACAAGAACCAATTCCGTTCAATTGGTCCGTTCGGTTCAAACGATCCCAACTATTCGCAATCAATTAGGGGGCTGCTTTTAAACCATCTGTGTGCCTAATTTTATCCAAATCCGTTCAGTAGTTTATGCGTGAAGGCTAACCAAACAAACAAACTCACTTTCACATTTATAATATGAATATTAAGGATTGTTAGAATTATGTGCATAAACACAGGCCCATTCTTTGTTCCTTTAAGTACATTCCTTTAAGGTGATCTATACAACGTGTAACATAAAGGGTATATACATACCAAGGGCATGGCATCTTTACATGATATCAATCGATATTGGAAGGGTTTTTTAATCCTATCTCTTTATGTTAGGAAGTTACGAAAAAAAGCACCGCCTGTGACTGGCTACTACCATACTAGGCGCACAGAATTTTTGAAGACATTTATCGTGATTTTGCCAAGTAATGTGACGTGTTATGATTTGAATTTAAGAAACACACGGCACCGAAAATTTAGTATAAATTTTTTGAGTATTTTATTTTGAGTTGAAAACCTTCCGATATCATTTGATATCATGTAAAGATGCCATGCCCTAGGAATGTATATACCCTGTATGTTACACGTTATATAATAAAAATAATTACTAAATGTGACCCCTAAACGCGTCCAACATTAAATATAAAACATATTTTCTTGGTGTTGCTATTTTATTTACTTTACCAAATTATTACAGAGGAATGATCGTTTTAATATTTAAAGATTGATAGTAAAACAATTTGTATCACCATCATCAGCCTATGGCAGTCCACTGCTGGACATAGGCTTCACTTATTTCACACGATTTAAATCGATTTCACCGACAAAAGAAGTCCGTTCACCTTGGCTTCTATTTTTCAGGTATCCTTGGAGTACACCGACTGTGATGTATACAATTAAATGTGGCACACAGTTTAATGTAGCATCTCAAGACATTCCCGCTCTATCCCGAGTGGCGACTAGACGTGCCCGTTAAGCTGTGTGTACTTACTGATAATTCGGTGGTTTTACTTCAAACCTCAAAGCCCCTATAAGTGATCATAGTGAACACCACATTGGCGACGAGTAAAAGCGCAGTAAGTAAAACTATTACTGAAATTATCTGCTTACGGAAATTGGTCAGCATGAAAATATGTTTGCACAGTGTTTATTTGTGCAGTGAGATTTCATATATAAATATATATATATAAAAAAAAAAAAAAAAAAACGTAAGTGTAACCATACACTAGTTGTGGTGGTTATAATTTCCATATAAATTCATGTATCTTTAAGCAATTATCTTCTTATCTATGCTCAATATACGTTGGCGATCAGCTGAGACGAGAATATGATGCACAGATCGACCACTTAAATTCAACTCATATACCTAATATAAAACCATCTTGGGGCTCGTGGTTAAATATAAACAGCCCCATTACTATTACTTAGAATAATTTCGAAGCATATTGCTGATCCATTGCTTCATATGTTCGAAAAAGTCTGTGTCAACAAAGTAAATAACGCAATGAATGTTGTTGAACTGTCAAAATGTAACCAATTGCTACTGATAGTGTTTTACATAAGATTAAACAGCACGTTGAACCGTTGGTCCCGGCTGACATTTATAGATCTTTGACAGCCGTTATGGGTAGTCAGTAGCCCGAAAGTTTGACAACCAGTCTTACCAAGGAAAATTATCCAATAACTGGATTGTGGGGGTGATCCGTAGAAAATACCGGTATTCTGCCGAAAACGGTTAGACTGAAATCCGATTCCAATATACAACATTGTTTGGTAAAAGCTAAAAGACATCAAATATGAATGGTTGACCAAATCCGTATGTAGATAATACCATCGAAATATTATTCGAAAATCATGAAGAGTTACACTTCGAAAGTAACGAAAATACCAATAATGTAAGTACACACAACTCAAGGGAAATAAAAAATACACTCTAACGAAAATATCGTTAATGTATAAGTTTGATCAAAAGTTCCACTTCGGTAAAATCGAAGTAAAGTAAGAAATTATTATCTTACTATAAAAACTAACTTCTGTAATACACAAAATTGAGAAATAAAAAACACTCCAATAAAAACATCGTTAATGTATCAATTTTAACTAAAGTTCTACTTTGGTAAAATCGAAGTAAAGAAAAAAATTATTATCTTTAGAACTATTAAAACAGTGTATTACAGAAAATAAATAAGAAAATACGTTCCAACGAAAATATCGTTTAATGTGCCCGTTTTAACAGAAGTTCCAATAAAGTACGGAATTATTATCTTACTGTTAAGACTAACTAGTGTCATAATAAAATAACGTAAATGTATCAGTTTTAACAAAAGCCCCACTTCGGTCAAATCGAAGTAAGGTAAAGAATTATTATCTTGCCGGTTAAAACTAACTAGTGTCTATATAAAATCTGTGAAGGTTGAACTTGTTCTAATGATTGGACTAATTTTAGTCAAATCAATGCATTTTGGCTGGCTATTCTAATAAACAACTTCTATAATTACAGAGTCGTAATCTCCGGTGACCGTTTGAATTGTGACACGCCACTCAGAGTGTGATTAAGGTGTCTCCTTCTGTGAGACTCGCTTACTAAAGCTTATTTATTTAAAAGTTAACACTTAATACTTAGAGCGTTAATAAAGAACCTTTGTGAGGTGAGCCGCTTAAGTACAAAAACCCTTATCCGTCGAGAAAGAACAATTGGTTATAAATAATCCAAGTGTTTGATTATATTTCAACAGGAAATCTACATGTACTTTTGTTGATTATTAAACGATGATGAGAAATAATTCAAATTACATTAAATTATTCAGTAATCTGTAAATTCTCTTACTACAATACGTGCTGTCTATATCTCTGCTTTGACACAGCAACATGAAAACTGGATTTGTGACAACAACAATCGAAAGACATACATTTTTAAGTTTGCTACTAACGACGGTGAAAATAGTCCACAATGGTCAGTACAAGTTCAACAAGCACTAATACTAACAAAATTGACACTAAACAAAAATGACACTGAAAACAAATACGTTATATAAAAAAAAAAAGAGGTTGCTTGGAAAACCATCACAAAAGTGATACATAATTGTTCCTCAAGCAAAACCATCAAAAAAGGGGTTGCTTGCAAAACCATCACAAAAGTGATACAGTATAATTGTTCCTGCCCTGCAATTAACCAGAATTGCATAAAATATGGTTCCGAGGTCATTTCCAGACCCACTACAGAACCAGGAACAACAAAAGAAAAACTCGTAACTCGAATCAATTGACAACAATAAAGTTAAGGAGCCCAAAATGAAAACTCATAAAAATAAAAAGTCCATTCTGTCTACATACTGTGTATATAGACAATGCTCACTGATTGCCGTAGTAGATTTAACATAACCTTGAAAGTTAATGAATAGTTTTATTAACTTTTTAAAGTATAGTCTCCAACCGGCAAATGTCTCTAGACAAAACATTCATGGCTATGGTGCTAAACATTTATAAAATATTGGGATTGTTTGATGCGGCAAAACGTTGTCATAAAAATTGATCAAGGAATCTTTTGGACAAAGAATCTGCCATCTTCCTTAATGGACTAAAACTAAGTTTTGATCTCAATTCCATTAGGGTTAAATCATTTCCCTAATTCAAAGATGTTCAGATAGATATCAAAAAAGGTACGCCCGTTTGTCAACTTCACATATGAGTACCAATTCCCTCGATAACAAAAATAAATAAAAAAGACGAACTGGTAAAAATGCGGTTCTAAAGCCCGATGATGATATTTGTAGTTGTGCTACCAAGAAAGCTGTCATTAGAGAATCAGTAAACTGGTCCTTGAACATTTTAAAGAAATCATGGATAATTTTATTGTCATGCAATTAAATTTTATTCACGTCATTGTTGTCGTTGGATGTGATGAAAGAGAACATCTGAAAGACAATAATGATTTACTGAACAAAACTAAATAATTCTTCATTTCAACACTATTCAGATTCTGTGTTATGGATTGGATTTTCGTATGACGGCACGGTTAGCGTAGTGGTTAAATGTTTGACTGCTGCGTTGCGTGTCGCGGGTTTAATTCCCGCACGGAACAAATACATATCAGTACGACCTACAAATAATTGTTCTGGAACTAGTTGTTTGTGTATGTGAGTGTTATATGTTTGTAAACGCACTCACGATACAGGAGAAATACATGAAAAATTTCATCATCAGGCGTCAACCGTGTGACAAATAAATTTGAACTATAGAGTCTTTTGTACCAACAGAAATCATTAAAGAAAAGGGTTTCAATTTTGTTGATCGATCACCGATTTGTCAACCTTAACAGATCCCATTGTCAATTAAAAAAAGCAATATGCACAAAATGCCAATATATAGGTACAGTCTGGCATAAGGATCAAACAATAAAACACGTCTGACTGAGATTCTCAGGCTTAGCTACACAAAAGACCCTATTCAGTAATTGCTGATGCAAGTCCTGTTCATCTAGAGGCTTACTGATTCAGTACGTCGCCAAAGAACGCGCATCATTTCCTTCGGAATGATAAATGTTAAAAACGTATTGTCAAACCGACTAAAGAGGGATTTTAAAAAATGAACTTATCACAGACCATAAACCTCGGTTATAGGATAATAAGAATAAATACAAGCTGGAAAATCAAATATACTCGTAGCAAACTCATTATCATGTCTGTGTACGAGTGCCAGCATATAAAAAAGTTTAGAATATGAACATCATATTAACTAGAAGTTCACACAAGCGACCCGTAGCATTAGGTACACCTTAGAACAATTATTATATCATTCAATAGTGATAATGAATGTTAATAAAAATACTTGGGAGGTTTCAATAAATAGCTATAACTTAATAGAACATGAACTTTACATTATGGAATCTTATGAAATATATATATATTAGAAGCAGCCAAGAAGTTCACCCAGACATTGTTAACATAAAGTATGGGACACGCACAAAGGTGCGAAAGTAATCTAGACACGCGGTAGCGTGTCGAGCCAAGTCAAGTAACACATGACGAGCAGCACCATGTTATAAATAACTGCAGAGGCGATACAACCTCTAAAACAGACTACTAAAATACTGACTAGACTAAAATACTTTAGTCTCAGGCCTAATTCAACCAGTAACCATTAAAAAGTTTGACTGAATACCTACTGATGTTGGTTTTTGGATCCGCTGTGAATTATCTACACAAATTAAACAAAAGAAAATTAAATGAACCAGCCTCTCAGACAATTATATAATCAAAAACATTCAAAATCAGATTGTACGGCGAAGTCGAGACTGGAAAAATGACTTGTTAAAATATTTAATAATATACAACAGTACACCTTATTACTCCACAAGAAAATCTACTTCCGATCTTATCTAACTTACGAGAGATCGGGAAAATAGATACAATAATCCGGAACACAGACAGAAAAAAGGGAGAAATTAAACGAACAAGAAAAACCTACACACATAGAATTAGAAATTGACGAAAAGTATTAGTAAGAATACTATAAATGAAAACAAATAGACTCGACAATTTAATCACACACCGGATAAAATTACACAAATGCTCAAGGAAGCGATATAAATACAAGAAATGATTAAACTGGTAGAGAGTACAGACTGAACATCGTACACCAAAAAGGTAGAAGGTCAATGAAAAGTTGTCGATCACGAAGCGATCGATAAAGAAGAATTCACATGTTAACGACTGTAAATATTGTAAGTTTCATGCGAAATACACACATCAAAAGTGTCTAGGGATCAACATATATTTTTGCAATAACTTTTCTCGTGATTGATATTAATTAAAATTTTCTTTAAGGATTCATCAAATAAAGTGTTTTCGTTTGTCACAGTAACGATAAACCAAGTCACCTTTGCATTAATAAAGAAATTTGCCATTTTCCTAATAAAGGGATATTTGACATTTGAACCACTAACACAAAAGTTCGAAAAAAAGACTGAAATAACAGTTTTCTCTAAAATTTTATTGGGTAACTTAAACAATTAATAATCCGTGTTTCTACCGCGAACACTAACAACACAAGAACATCGGTTTGGCATACTCAAAATGAGTTCATCCAAATCACGCTGTGGAATGGCCGCCCATGTTCGTTGCAACAACAAAAAAAGGTCTTCTTGCGACTGGATACCCTCCATATTCGGCAGAGCTCTTCTCTGTAGCATATCCCATGCATGCTCAATCGGGTTCAAGTCTGGCGACTGAGCAGGCCAGGGCAGGACATTGATGTTAGCTGCGGCGAGAGTCTGTCTTACAACTCTTGCGGTGTGCGGCCGTGCATTATCATGCATTAACTGAAATAAGGGACCGATTTGCACTTGTAGAGGAACGATGACGTCTGATACAATCGTCTCAGCATAAATTTGAGCGTTGAGGTTGCCTCTGATCCAAATCAACTCAGTTCTTCCGCCGATCCAAATACCCGCCCATATCATGATGGTTCCACCACTATAAGGATGAACTTCCTGGCAGGATTTTAATCGCTGTTGGCGTCCAGAGGTTCTCCAGTGTCGTATACGTCTTGTATCCGGTCTCATACCAAAACGAGACTCATCGGATTTATTACAAAGCCACATCTCAATCTCAAGAAATCCGCATAAAAATGCTTGATCCCTAGACACTTTTGATGTGTGTATTTATGAACTATATTGTACTCACAGCATAATTATTTTTGAAACTTAATAAACTCATCTAAATGTTTAAAATGATGGTTATTATATCAAATAAAGAAGAACTAACGTAAAAATGTAAAATTGTTATCGTATCAGTTAAATAAGAACTCATCTAAATGTTCAAAATTGTTATCTTATCAGGTGAAAGAAGAACTTAATCTAAATGGTTATCATATCAGATAAATAATTTTAATTCATACTCTATAGGTACTGTTTAATGATTGTAGCTTAATGTGAAATATTGAACTGTACTTAAAATGAAATTATTTTCTAAATGTTTAAGTAGTTACTTTAAACTTAATGGATTAAAATTAAATGTCAAAAAATTGTTATCTGACTTTGTAAAGTAATTAACGTCTAAATGATAAATGTTGTTAAACATCAATTAATTCATCACTATACATAGTATTGTATAAAGACATGTGTTTTTTTAAAAAAATGAACAGACAGCTGTGCTGCTGTCTTATGTAATATTGACGTTCAAAAAGTGCTGATTCTCAGCCTAATTTGAATAAATGACTTTTGATTTTGATTTTGAATTAACATATAAAAAGGAAGAGATGTGATGTATACAATTAAATGTGGCACACAGTTTAATGTAGCATCTCAAGACATTCCCGCTCTATCCCGAGTGGCGACTAGACGTGCCCGTTAAGCTGTGTGTACTTACTGATAATTCGGTGGTTTTACTTCAAACCTCAAAGCCCCTATAAGTGATCATAGTGAACACCACACCGACCACCTTCAGCTTTTGGGAGTTGAGATTTCCTGGAACCTAAACTTTGGGCCGTTCATTGAATCCAAGGCCAAGATTGCTGCCAGGAAATTTGGCGTTATCGCAAAAGTCTAGCGGTACTTCACACCAAGACAGCTTTTAATGTTGTACAAACCACAGGTCCGCTCGTGTGTGGAATACTGCAGCCACAATTCGGCTGGTGCTGCGAAATGTCACCTGGCTACTTTAGATTCAGTTGAGAGGCGTGCGAAGAGGTTGATTGGCGACCCAGTTTTAACTCAAAAGTGTCTCCAAAGCCTGAGTGAATAGGCTCTTAATAAATAAGCGCGTTTCACCATCAACGATTGCATCACTGCTTGCCACTACTTTATAATGTACCTATATAAAAAAAATACTACGAAGAAATAAAAAAAAATACTACGGTCATCCTGCTAAGATTGTCGCTCCACCTAGCCTAAGAGCGCCCCACCTTACGCCTACCGATTCGCAGTCTCCACTCAAGAATACGGCTACTCCAACGGTCATTGGTTCTACGGCTAATATGACCGACGCATTGCCACTTTAGTTTGCTTACTCTGTGAGCTATGTCGAAAACTTCTCTGCTGAATCAGATCATTGCGGATTCGATCCCTAATTATACAGTATGTTAAGAAAACCCTGTCGGACCCGTGAAGGTGTTGTTAGGTATCGATAACTGATTCTACTAATGGACACAAAACCGGGCTAAACTTAAAAAAAAAAATCCCCCTAAAAAAATAAATATTATTTCGCAAAAAGAGGTAACTTAATAAATGTGCGGTAGGCAACCCCTTCGCGGGGGGCAGGGCACGCGGCACGTGGTCGCGTCGCTATTCGCTCATAATAATATCGGTGTTGTCACTTTTTTTAAAAATTACCAAATTTTGGGGAAGTTGGAATTAATTCGCGGGAAACTAACTATGATGATTACGTAAAATTTTATATTATATTTGGTCATGTGTTTACCTAATCTTTATTATCCTTATGGGTGGGACAGGGTTTTTTTAACATACTGTATAAGTTACTCTATGATCTAAACGCTGTGTAAACAAGTTGTGGAGGTAATCTCAAATATTTATTTATTAAGTACCGTCTATAACCATGATATTTGTATATTTTTTTATTTCTTACTATTCTTATAATAAAATAAATGGAAATCAAATTATCGATTTCGATAAACGACGAAACCGTATCCTAAACTCGTTTGCCGAAATTATTCCAAATTTTGTTTTATTATGTAGGTCTAATAATTATGGAACATAAAGATGCCTATTTAGATTGTGTAATTAAATTTATCTTTATCAAAAAACGATGCCTTCAAGCTATAAATAATATAACAATAATAACATATAAATATTATCATTGTCCATTAAAACGGCTCAACCAGTCTAAATCGTTGATCATTATTTTTCATATACCTATTTATAATATGCCTGAGTAAACGCACACTCGTGAATTGAAAATTGTAGTTTATTCATAGTTCTATATCGAATAACAGAAATTAACAATGAATTTAAAAATATTTTTTTTTGTTATGCTTTTTTACTTCGACTACCAAATCAATCACTGTTATTCTGAGACTGTGAGTACCTTTTTACTATTTTTCTTTATGAGAACGTTATACAAGAGAGAGATAAAAATGCACTACTTCGGCTATTGAAAACAGAAACGTGGATTATTAGAAAGTAGGTACTTTCCTTGCTTAGGCGCTAATAACAACATATTTTCTTTGTGTTACTCTTTTATTTGCTTTACTAATTCCAATGCTAAAATAACATAGGAACTACGTTCCTATAGCATTGCTATTCTTTTGCGCGCTAATTCATTTTGTTTACGTCCGTTAGTTCGCCTATCTGTCAAAACCCTTTTTTTCAAGAACATTTAGAGGTTATAAGCTGGGATTTATATCCAACGCCCGGCCCAGCTTAGCACGGCTGCAATGCTGATACTAAAATACACTAAAGAAAAACCGTGAGCGTTGTATAAAAAACATAGCGGCCCGCTGCTCTCGTTCGCCCCAGCTAGCCGGTGCCGCCGTAAACGCAACGCCCAGCAATTTTTAAATCCTTACTAATATTATAAATGGGAAAGTGAGTTTGTTTGTTCCGCTTTCACGCCGTAACTACTGAACCGATTGCTTTAAAATTTTGCAGACGTAAAGTTAGAAGTCCGGATTAAATAATAGAGGACTTTTATCCCTGAAAAAAATAATATTCCCGAGCGAAATCTAAAAAGCGCGATATAACCGAAGTTCACGCGGGCAAAGCCGCGGGCGGAAAGCTAGTTTGTAATATTTTCGAAAATATTCATTTAAATCATATGCTGTACAGGGCAACGTAGATCTATATTAAATCAACAATGTAATTAATTTATTAAATTGGATAAGTATTAATGGTGTATTGTTTAAAATCGCTTCGAAAATTATCCGGTATTTGTCGCAAAAAGTAAATGTCAAAAATACGATATACGATCGTGGACTTTTTTATAGACCTTTTCAATGTGTACAATATTTGCCTGCATTTCACTGCAAACGCGGAAAAAATATAATTATTTACGACATCACATTAGAAACCTCAAAAATAATAGTATTTTTCCACAATTTAATGGATGTTTTTACATATATTAATCACTATATCTATTAGTAACACCCACATCAAAATCCGTTGCGTAGTTTTAAAGATTTAGTCATACAAAGGCGCATAGGGAAAGAGAATGTGACTTTGTTTTACATATAATACATATGGTTTGACATATGTATTCACATGTTAGTTTAATATTAGGTATATCAATGATCCTTCTCTGTATGAGAGGAGACCTGTGCCCAGCAGTGGAACGATTTTTTTTTTTTTATTCTACATTTTACTAAGGGGCTTTTGTCCCAGCAGTGGAACGATAAAAAGGTTGATGATGATGATGATGTCAAACATCTATGCCAACGTATTCAAAAGATGCGGCCGTTGTTGCTGCAAATTTTACCCACTCGCAAAAGAATCAAAATCTACAGGGTGCCGTGTACTCCGAATAAAGGAGAAATTGCGAAAACTGTAAATTTTTTGTAACATCACATATTAAAAACATTTTTAATAATTATTTTAAACTTACTAATCCTCTCTCACTTGCCTTTGTGTTACACGGTAAACTCGGTGTGCGACTCCGACTCGCACTTGGCCAGTTTTTTTTATATTAATTATGTCTATATTATCTGTCACAGATTAAGTACATCAGTACTGAGCGTCCGGTGGTGAACTGGTTTGACACAAACTACTTCAGAAACGTGACTCTGCTCAGTAAACGCTTGAGTCGAAGAGATCCTAAGCACTATGTGACGTTGTACATTGATACATATATTACATTGAACAATACCTTGATTGTAAGTTTGAATCAATGCAGAAAAATTACTAAATAATGTGTACACACGTCGTAAGGAAGATCAACTCGCAAACCATTCATTCGGTCGTAAGATTCTAGAACATCCAACATAGATTTTTTGAAGTGAAAATCTCTTTAGCAATATAATTGAGCACTTTTGTTGAAAAAGGATGGATGTCACGTGAGCGTGACCAATCCGACACCATGATCGCTACAGCGAGATATACATATCGGGTGTCTCTGACATCGACGCACAAACGAGTACAATGGATCCAGTACATGATTCTGAACCCCCCAGTGGTGGAATTTTTCGTCGGCTTCTTCATGATTTTTTAAAAAAAATATGCAGTTTTTCACTTTAGACCGTTCGTAATTGCTACACTTTTACAAAGCAATAAGATTTAAAAGCAAAAATTAGTTCGCTAATTACAAAAAAAAGCGCAATGTGAACTAAACTCGAAAAACTATCTTATCAGCTGATTCGATAAGTTTACTTCAGGGGTCAATGTCATACCTTAAAAAATGCGCGGCGAGGGCGGCACATTCAAAGGCCGAACCGACAGTTTTTAGTACCTACTGTCAAAGAGTCGGCCTCTTTGTCGCGAAATGCGGTATTTTCAAAGGAACGGATCTCAAAGAGAAACCAGAAGGTCAAAATGGAATCATCAAAAACGAGCAGATAAAAATGAATGCAACTGCAAAATGCCGTGCTGCCTGGTTTAATTTGATTGAAATCGGTATTTTTTCTTCAAAAAGATAATGATCTGAATTCATTTTTTTCTTTTGATAATTTATGAGTAATAATTATATAGTATGTTAAGAAAACCCTGTCCGACCCATAAGGATAATAAAGGTTAGGTAAACACATGACCGAATATAATATAAAATTTTACGTAATCATCATAGTACCAATACAAATGAATTTTGAAATAATCTTTTTTACCCGCAAATTAATTCCAACTTCCCCGAAATTTGGTAATTTTTAAAAAAGTGACAACACCGGTATTATTATGAGCGAATAGCGATGCGACCACGTGCCGCGTGCCCTGCAGTCCGCCGCCCGCGGAAGGGTGAACGCACATTTATTAAGTTACCACTTTTTGCGAAATAATATTTATTTTTTTAGGGGTTTTTTTTTTAAGTTTAGCCCGGTTTTGTATCCATTAGTAGAATCAGTTATCGATATCTAACAACACCTTCACGGGTCGGACAGGGTTTTCTTAACATGCTGTATAAGTAGTAAGTATTTTAAATAAATAATAAAATCTCTTGCTTAATCTTCTGATTTTTACTTTGATGTGGCTTTTATTTGGGCCTACGATGTATCCAGTGTAGGTATGTACTTTCCCTTTGTATTTCCCCGATTTTAGAGGATTTTTGATTTTGTCAAATTGTCAGTTAATTGTTGACGTTGGTCGCGATTTTTTTTTTGTGAATTTTTGTGTCGTTTTTCGTGTGTATTTTATCGATATAAGTGTATTTTAAGAATTTCTGTGTGTTTGTTATTTCTGTGTGTTTGTGATTTCTGTATGTTTGTTGAGTGTGTGTGATTTTAATAATGTCTGCTGGACATAACCAGTATTTTCGTGCCCAAGAATACGGGAATATGCTCCTGTGCTGGGGAAGCAAGTGGCAACGCACGTCAAGCACTTCGTATTTATGTCCGAAGGTACCCAGAAGCTCGTCATCCAACAGATAGTCGAGTAATTACAAGAGCGTATCAGCGTGTTTTGGACAACCAACCGATCGTGACACAGCGCGAGTATTCTGGGAGGCCCATTAGACCCAGTGTGGCGAACCAAGTACTGAATGTCATGCAGCAGAACCCATGATTGGGAGTACGCACAGCAGCTCGAGTGGTTGGCAACCGGTATAGAACCTGCGTTTCGCACAACACTGTTCATTGCATTTTATGCAAAGGTCGACAGCGAGCGTATCACATCCACAAGGTGGAAGAGTTATTACCACCAGACAGAGAATCCCGCGTTAGGTATTGCCAGTGGCTGCAACGACAAAATCAAAATCTCAAATTTTACTGCCAATGTAATGTGGACTAATGAATCCACATTTACCAGAAACAGAATGTGGAACCGGCGTAATTGTCACATTTGGGTTCATACCAATCCGTTCGCTTTGCAGCAGACGGGACACCAAAATCGGTGGTCGTTGAATGTTTGGGCTGCAATTTTCAAAGATCTCGTTGTTGGAGCCATTTTTGATGACACAAGCGGCGGTAGCGGGGCATCCCCGCTGTTATGTTTGACATTGTAGGTACATTCACATAAACGCAACATGGCGACTACGACTTTACGGGCGGCCGTGTTGGTGTGAGTAAGACGTGTGGGTGCCTACGTACTGAGAGACTCACGCAGGCTAAATTGATAATGTTGCATTGATTTCGCGTTGTCTACAATACATTGCCTGCTCAAAAATTGTGATTTCTGTAACCGCTCATTAACGACATAAGTGACTTTCATAATTTTATTAGTGGCAGACCGTTTAGCCTTTTCACGAAGTTTGCGTTACGATGTCAGATACACCCTGTATGTGTTTAAGATAAAAAGGCCGGTATGCCAATCGGACAGAACGGAAGCCGGGGCTGGCGACACAGAGTTGTCAAACGTCAATTGAGAGAAAAAATGGCGGATCCATCGGGTGCGTACGGACTCGTTATTGTAATCGGTACAGTGTGATAAGTATAAATTAATAATAATAATAAAGCCTTTTATTCCATATTTTACAATGTTGCATGTTGTAGTTTCGTGTTAGTATATCATTTATATTGCTATTGTGACTTATAAATAATGTTAGTGTTAAGCAATGTGGGCCCCTGTTTGGGTAAAGGCCTCCTCCATCCTCTTCCACGACTCCCTGTCCTTGCCTGACTTTATCCAGTCATTTCCTGCTATGTAAGTTATCTCATCAGTCCACCGTTTTTTTGTCTGCCCACACTCCTTTTTCCGTCTGGTCCTTTCCATCTCGTAGCTTCAATAGTCCATCTTCTAATTAAATAAATAAATAAATATATATGGACCAATCACACAGATTGAGCTAGCCCCAAAGTAAGTTCGAGACTTGTGTTATGGGATACTAACTCAACGATACTATTATTTATAATAGATGCATATATAGATAAACATCCAAGACCCAGGACAATCAGGAAAAGTTCGTTTTCCATCATGACCTGGCCGGGGATCGAACCCGGGGCTTCCACGTCGCAGGCAGGCATGTTGACCGCTGCGCCACGCGTGCTGTGTAGCGTGAGATATGTCCGGCCTATCTCCACTTTAGTTGGAGTGCGTGCCTCAAAGCGTCGGTCAGTATCGTTTTTTGACGAATGCTTTCGCTCTTAACTTTTTGTATTCTTCTAATTTTCATCATACTTCTTTTCATTGATGTTTGGCTGCATTTGATTCTCTGTTTTATTTTACTAGTAAATACCCCAGGTTTGGCAACCATACAGCAAGCAGGGAAACAAACATGTATCATATATTGTTTTTTTCATGTGTAAGCTGTAGTTCCCTTTTAGGATTTCTTTTAAAGCCCAGAATTTTCTCCAAGTTGCGTTAATTCTTCTTGTTACTTCATCTTCGTTATTCGACGTTTTTAATGAAATTTGCTTCCCCAAGTAGATGTATTCGTTGACGTATTCTTTTTTGTTATTAGTTTTATTTGAATTCATTTCTAATCCGATTTTGAAGCTTTCTAAGTCAAGTGATCTCATCATCTCTTCTAGATCTTTAGCAGTTTCAGCCATTATGACAATATCATCAGCGAACCTCAAATGGTTCAAATAATTTCCATTTATATATATTCCCTTATTTTTCCAGTCTAGTTTTTTAAATATATTTTCAAGTACAGCTATAAACAACTTCGGGGATAGGGGGTCCCCTGCCTAACTCCTCATTCTAAGTTTATTTTGTCTCCTCTTGTTTCTAATTTTACTCTGCTCGTACTTTGTGTACAAATATATTTCAAGATGTTAATGTATTTGTAGTGGATATTTGATTGTTGCAGTGCGTTCCAGATTGAACGATGACTAATCGTGTCGAAAGCCTTGCTGTTGTCAGTAGATAAAGGCCACATACCTCTGTATGTGGCCTTTATCGACTACAGCAATAGACCTCTCAATAGACCTCTGTCTATTGTATTCTTTATATTTTTCTATGACTTGTTCTAGCGTCTGTATGTGATCCAATGTGCTAAAGCCTGTTCTGAATCCCGCTTGTTCTTTAGGTTGCTGTTTATCAATGTCGTCAGATATTCCCTTTAGAATTATGGATGAGAACAGTTTGTATCTACTTGCTAGCAGGCTTATGGGTCTATAATTCCCTATGTCCAAAGGGTTTCCTTTTTTAAAGAGCAAAATTATGTCTGATGTACACCATTCTTTTGGTACATTTTCTACATCTAGTATCATATTAAACAATTGCGTAAAATACGTATTTAATACTTTATTAAGTATAAAGTACCACGCGGTAATATAACGATTTAGGTGATATTATATTTTCGACCCAGCTGTATTAGGTAGCTGGGTCTTCTTTTCGGAAAGGTGTTTTACAAGGCAGATTGGTCTGGCTACTGCGTCATTACACATACACTTCAGTTTATTGTATTTATATTATATATTTATGCTTCATGTTACCTGTCGAATACACCATATAACACTGAGCATAGTACCTAGCAATGGGATTCGGGTTTGGTAAGTCTTTTCTTGATCCTTAATTTTGTAGATTAGTCGGGCGCGTGGAATTTCCTTGGTCGGTATATTTTTGTTTCGGTACTATAGTGAGGAAGCACGGGTATCTCACATATTTCTTGGCAGCAGTGCGCGGTTATCGTACAATATTTATACTGTGTATGTTTAGTGTATACAACGGTATAGAAGTCGTCACCGCTATAACTTTTGTCCTTTTTTTTTAACATTAATGGTTTCAGTTTTCACTTCTGTCAGTCAGTCCCACTACTGCCTTTTTTTAAATCGGCGTATGGTTTCTTTTAAATCTGCTTTGCTACACATTGTTCAGTCCAGTCTTACATTGTTGCATCAAACAGTTGATTAATAAAAGTAACCGACGACTGCTTTATTAATTCGTATGATTTAAGAATTTTATTACTTATTTCTCATTATTTATTCATATTATTTCTTAGCCTCGGAATTATTTGTAATATAAATGTAGTAGAAGTATTAGTAGAAATTTACTTTAAGTAGGACTAAAGTAAACTAATACTAAATTTAAAAAAATATGCTACCGGAGTTTTGGTCGCTTACTGTAAATACCGTCTTGTGCGCTTAATAAAGAGTACTATTTGGAGAAAAAGACTTCTTAGATTTTTTACTGTTGATTATAAACTAGAGCTTGACTGCAATCCCACCTGATGGTAAGCAGTGATGCAATCGTTGATTATCATCAAGCGCGCTAGTTTATTAAGAGCCTATTCACTCGGAAAAACTGAGCGAATAGGAAGGAAGACGGCAGTTGAGCGAGGTGATGCAATGTTAAACCCAACAACACGACCAACGATGCTGCGCCAGAGGGAGATTGATCTGAAGACCCTCCACGACCAAACTCCCAACACAACAACATTTGGCGCATCGTAGCCTGCACACAACGCAACACAACTGCTCAGATCCGTCATCCGTACGGCTTCACCAGACATCATGCCGGAACACGACGAATCGCTTGGCGGCAAGACTGTCTGGTGGGTGGCAACTTTTGCCGGCGGCCGATGTTCGGTACATATTGCAGCATTAGCAAACGCTACTTTAAAAATGTAAAAAAAAAATGACAATCGATTTTTGGAACTTTTCTCAAACATTTTTTTTTATTATGCAACTTTGAGGAGTCATTTTTTATTATGAAATGTAACACCGCGGGTATTGCCTATATATATGTATGGTTTTGATTTTATTTTGGATACATAACCAAATCAAGAGTACAACTTGATCTTTGTATGTATGTATTTAATATAATATTTTTTTAGTCTTTTAACTTCAAAGTATTGGCACCTACCATGTTTTGTGTCTGCATCACCTCAAGGTAAACTGGTAGGAAATGCCTAAGGCATTAATTCCACCAATGTGCAATGTTTTTCTCTGTGCATAAAGTTTTAATAAATAAATACTTTAAACGGTTAACATATGTGTGGTGAATCACGGAATTTTAGGGCAGTGTTTCTGCAAAACCAATTGAATCAATAATTGCTTCAAACAAACTATGTTGCGCTTAAAAATATCACGTCAGTCAGTTATTTGAATCAGATGGATCTCGTCCGAGGGTTACAGACTGACTTACTTTTTTCTTTTTGCATTGAACTTGTTTTCATTCATTTATTTCGCTACAATAGACTAACCACAAACCACTGTGGTTATGATTATACATATATATAAGGTATTTGTTTTACAGATGGAGTTCTTCTTCTACCAGTTTCTAACAAACAGATATCGTCCCAGTTTCGTTGAGATGCATTTTAAGTTGTGCGACATGCTTAAATTAGACCCAGTTTTTGGTCAGGAATTGCAAAAAACATTAGGGGGCCGTACCTGTCCGTTTTCTCCGGTAAGTACAGTCGCATCCAAACATCTGTAATTACCAGGTCACGCTAGTTAGCTATAAGTAAGTTAATATATATATAAATATATATAAATAACAACACTATAACTAACAACTTATCAAACGACAATGTTACATGGTTACAAAAAAAAACTGTTCTTTAAAATTAGTTTCAGTGCTTCTTTTTTTGTATTTAAAAAGAATAGAAGTTAAATATTAGTTAAGTCCTTTCAAATTATTAATAAGATGTGCTGGATAGGTTTCACCAAAATTGGAAGGAGGACGCATGGGTTTGCCAACATTAGGAGAGGAGGAATCCTTTGTTCAGGAGTGAGACAAGGAGGGCTAGTAAAAATTAGGCCCAGTAGTTTTGGAGACAGGTTGAAGGAATGATCAATTATCCACAATATTATTATATAAGGTTGTCCGTAAAAGATCGCTCTTAGCGATAAGATCGCCCATTGTGTCACTCTTAGTAAAATTGTGATAGACGGACAGACAGACGGACATGTGAGTGATTCCCTTTTTTTATTCGGACATATAGAGTCCGTCAAAATATCTTAAAACTGTGGAAAACAAAGAATGTCTTTGTCACAGAGAAAATAACTTAATTTCCTTAAAGTAATAGCATTATGATTCATTGTCATACGGGTATTATAAAGTTAGTACCCATATGACCATTAATCATGCTGCTAGGCATGCTTTTACAGCTGTTGGGAAAATTTATTGCTTTAATGTCACTTCTTATAACAATGCCAAACTCAATCTCATTCTAGTTCAGCGATGGCGAACCAATGGCATGCGTCCTATTGGTGGCACGTAACAAAATAATTTAGGCGCGGCAACATTTCAATATAACAATTTTAATATAAATACCAGGAAGAAACACAATCTTGCTGTACATCACACTCGTCTCCACAGAGTAGGCAACTCGTTCATGGGTCAATGTATACACTTTTACAACAAGCTTCCCATAGACATTCGAAAATTACCCATTAAACGATTTAAAAACTATATAAAGGCCAAACTTTGTAAAAAGGGGTATTATAAAATCTCAGATTATTTACAAGACAAAAAGCTTGGGAGTGAGCTACTCGCTCTGTTAAGCATTGTAATTAAGCAATATGCGTAATTATAACGTAAATTATTGTAAACATTTTCATTTTTAATGTCTGGACTTGATAAAAGACGATGATCCCTGAGTTTGTTTCGGCTATTTCTTCTCAGAGGTAGTCAGTTAGGAAATGCCGGCTTCATCTAGTTTAAAAAAAAAGTCAGCAGCAAGTAGGAGCAGTGATCCTACTTGCTTAATAAACGATTTCATTTCATTTCATTGTCATTTCAAAAAGTAAACTAGATCATTCATTTAGTTTGCATCAGATCAGCAAAATTCCCACTAAGTTTTCAGATAATTCAAAAATTATCATTGTTACAGTGTTACATTGTTGTATGAAACAGTAGATTTAAAAATAAAAAGTAACCGACGACTGCTTCTATTCATTACAATAACCACTGAAATTCGTTTGACTTTTACTCCTTTACGAGTAATTGCGCAATTAGCTACACTTGACCGTTCTCGATTTTGATTGCCTTTAGAATTTGAGCAAACGACGAAGTCTAATTGCGCCTTAAATCTATAGAATAAGATTCTAGCGAAGGAGTTTATACATAAAATGCTTCTTATGGTTTAAGAACTTTATTATTTCTCATTAAGAATTAAAACCTATACAGTTACTGAAAAGGTATACTTCTAAGCCTCGGAAGTCATCATCATCTCAGCGTTAATCCCAGTCGCATGCGAAGCTTTTTCAGCTTTGGAGTCTGGGGTCCGTTTTACCAGTCTAACTGCTGATTATGACTAATCTTCGATATTTTCCGTGAATCGACTGCCGTATGACCTCCACAACCAGAGGGCGATATCAAAGCATTGCAGTTAGACGTAGGCTCTCTTAGCCGCGGAAGTATTAGTACAAAAATCGATTTCTCAAACTTGAAAATTGGATTTTAAAAATCTACCTAGCCGAACCAAACGCTGACTGTCTATCACCAAACGAATTGACTATAAAATTAGTGGATCTCATCACCAAACGAAATCCAAACGTAAACTAGCCAATTTGCATTTGGATTTTGTTAGAAATTCGCTTTCTCCCATTCTAACTATGTAAACGTGACTTCGCGGAGTAAAAAAGATAGGGCGTATTTTGTGATTTAGATTTCCGTGTGAACGCTTGTTTTCGAAGACGGGGCTGATTTTTAACATAAAGAGATGTGGGATAAAGTCATTTAAAGTAGAAGAACTTGGGTTTTTAAACGCAAACCTGGATCCAACAAGATTTGAAAAATAAAAATAATATACAAAAAAGGAACAAGAATGTAACAAATAAATTATTGTCACCATGCCCCCACCATGTGCCTCTGCAGCGTGGTGTCAGACAGGGAGATGTTATCTCCCCGAAACTGTTCACCGCTGCATCAGAGGATATTTACAAGGTTCTGGACTGGAAAGGACTGGGCATCAACATCAATGGCGAGTACATGACACACCTTCGGTTTGCTAATGATATCGTAGTCATGGCTGAGACCGCGGAGGACCTGAGTACAATACTCGAAGACCTCAGTAGAGCCTCCGAGCGTGTCGGTCTTAAAATGAACATGGGCAAGACGAAAGTCATGTCTAATGCCCATGTTGTACCGACTCCTATAAAGATTGGAGACTCTGTTCCCGAAGTTGTTGACAGTTACGTGTACCTGGGACAAACTATCCAGTTAGGAAGGTCCAACTTCGAGAAAGAGGTCAATCGTCGAATCTAACTCGGCTGGGCTGCTTTCGGGAAGCTACGTAGAATCTTCTCGTCCGTAATACCGCAGTGTCTCAAGACAAAAGTCTTCGACCAGTGTGTGTTGCCAGTGATGACTTATGGAATTGAGACGTGGTCGCTAACAATGGGCCTTATAAAAAGGCTCAAAGTCACTCAAAGGGCAATGGAGAGGGCTATGCTTGGGGTTTCACTGCGCGATCGAATCAGGAATGAGGAGATCAGCAGAAGAACGAGAGTAACCGACATAGCCCGAAGAATTGCGCCACTTTAGTGGCAGTGGGCTGGACACATTGCCCGTAGGACCGATGCCCGATGGGGCCGACGGGTTCTCGGCGACCACTCGGCGTGGATAGGCCCCCGACAAGGTGGACCGACGACCTGGTGAAGGTCGCGGGAAACCTCTGGATGCGGAAGGCGCAAGACCGATCGTCGTGGAGAATCTTGGGGGAGGCCTATGTCCAGCAGTGGACGTCTTTCGACTGAAATGATGATGATGATGATGATGAAATTATTGTAAAAATGTCCATTTTTAAATGCAATAGAAAAGTTTTACGCCTTGTCATAAATAAAAAATTTCTGCTAATCCTAAGCCTAGAAGGAAAATCGCGCAATTTCTATTTGATTCCAACAAAATCTAAGTAAGCAAGCGAATTGGCGAGGCTTGCCGCTAAGGAAATAAGATTTCTAAAAACGGATTTTGAAATCTAAAATCGGTTAAATATCAGTTTGCGTTCAAAACAAAATATATTACGCGTTCTATGAAATGGTATTGTATCTATTTTATATATTGCGGAGTTATCACCATTTATTTTATGTGTATGTAGGTAAACGATGTGCTGTTTAATATAATTTATTGCTATGGTTGTTGTTTTAAATTTGCAAGAGTAGTAAATGGACATCGAAGGAAAATTTAATTTGTAATGTATTTATATTTATTTATTTTATTATTTATGTACACACAATAAAATACATAAAGATACGACAAAATTAAGATCTGAGTACAAAGGTGCTGCTTATTTCTTAAGAAATTTCTTCCAGCAGACCTGCGAAAGGAGAAGTAAAACAGATATGTAGACAATAGTGTGTAAGAACAAGGAGGAAATAAAATAGAAATATGATAACAGTTAAAGTAATAATATTAAATATACCTAAACATATAAACCTAAAATAATTATATAAGCTAAACCAATAAAAGCAGAAATTAGTATACTACTTAAATAAATACATTATACTAAAATATATAAATATGTATGTTTGCGCTCGTTTATCGGTCGAGTCCGATTGTTAGTTAGTCGAGTTTGATCGATGGCGCGACCAGTACGTGCGAGCGTAATTATTGTAATCTGTGGTGATCGGTGCCGCGCTATGACACAACGTTTTCGAGAGAACGTTTAGACAGACCGTTTCTAGAAGCCCTTGAAGAATCATAGCGCGCGTGGCGTGTTTTGGACGATTGATTTTCGGGAAGTAAATACCACCGGCCGCGGTTTTGGACAGTTTTTCGCGTTTGTTGTCCGTGTTTTTGAAGTATTTACTTGAATTATAAACCGTAACAGTGCCGTCTGTAAATTGAGTTGAATTTGAATCTGAAACGTGGTTTCATTGTTGATCGTTTGTCGGGCGTGGATTGACGCTGTTAAATAACGGTTCTTAGTGCTGGTGAGCTTTGGTGTCCTCCTGGAGGAACTTGTTAGTGTTGGACAACTTGGAAAGTGTTATGGAAGCCATCCGGACGGCGTTGTAGTCGGCGCGCGCGCGCTGACCCTCCGGTGGTACGACGGAACACACTGTGTCCTAAGGTTACCTTAGTTTTGCTGTGGAGTGTGATCGGAGATTGATTTACTTGTTGGATAAGCCGTGACTAATGCGCGGTGAATGTACGTGCTGTACTGGGGCGCGTACATCGTTTGGTAGCAGAGCGTGGTTCCTAATTTGATTAATTGATTAATTAGAGTAACATTCCAGTATTTTGGTAGCCCTCAGCGGCTAATTTGCAAAATTTTGATTTTTTTATTTTTTGTTGTCGGTAGCCGTAAAATTAAACGGTACTCGTAAAAATAAATCTCTGATCACCTACCACACCTGTGTGGATCGGATAATAAATTTATAATCTTACAAAGTAAAAAATGTAAAAAGGAATGTAGGTAGTTCGTTTTGTTGTTAAATCATTGAGCCATACAGCTACCAGAAAGTACGTTGCTGAGTCATTGAGCTACGGTTATCAGTAATCACGAGTTATTTTTATGACTAATGTTTTGTTTTGTCGATTTAGTCAACTCGTGTATCAAGTACGAACCCAAATAGTTCGTTTTTGAATGTTTTGATTTAGCTCGTAATACGCAGTAACAATTTTGTTCTGTTTGTTTGTTTGATTTATTACGTAATACGCAGTAATAATTTTGTTCTGTTTGTTTGTTTGATTTATTATGTAATACGTAGTAATAATTTGTTTTGTTTATAAGTTTTGATCTGTGTCGCAATTAAGTTAGGCCGTTTGCACACTGATATTTTGTAATATTTTTTATTTATACATTGTTATTATTTCGTTTTGTAACGGTTGCCCTTAGCTTGGTCCCCACACGGTCTCGCGGAATTTATCGAGTTATTTACGCTTTTTTTGTTATTTTCCGCGCGTTCTTTAATTGAATTTAATTTGTTAATTTGTATTTGAGACTTTAATTTAAAATGGCTCCCAATCCGCTTACTAAGGCTAATGCAGAGGTTAAAGCCGCATTGCGTTGGCTCGCGGGTGCGGCTGCCCTGATTGTTCCGCAGGATCGGGTTCAGGCATTATTGACCCGTTATGAAGGGTTGCCTGCGCGCATGGAAGGGTTGGAGCGACACGTTGGCGACTTCCATGCCTACGTTTTGGAACACCCTCCAGCGGATGACGCCATAGTGGAGACCTTCAAAAGGGATGTCGACCAGGACTGATGGACTGGACTCCAGGGAAGATTTGTCCCCCAGCCAGAAACTGGCTTATTTGCGCTCTGCCCTCCGCGGAGAAGCCAGTGCAGTGGTCCAGCACCTGATAGTTCGCGATGCTAACTACCAGGTCGCGCGGCAGTTGTTGCTGGACCGCTACCAAAACGTCCGCTTGCTAGCGGACACCCATGTGGCAGCCATTTTGGCCTTACCGAAGGCAACGCGGGTTTCCTCCTTGCGGAAGGATTTGGTCAACCCGCTCTTGACCGCCATCCACTCGTTGCGCCGGCTGGATTTGCCGGTCGACCAGTGGTCCTTTCTTCTTCTGCACATCGTCCTCAAGAAATTGCCCGCAGAGGTAAAGGGGCGATTTGAGCAAGGTTACGGAGGCAATAGCGCCTCGTATCTCCCCCCCCTTCTCGGACTTGCTTCGTTTTTTGGAGGACGAGTGCAGAGTGCTGGACCAGCTGACCGACGCCACACCGGGAACGAGCACGGGTCGTCCGGTGGCGGCGAGGGGACAACCCCGCCGTCCGACTAAACAATACTCGGCTGTCCGAAGGGACTCCCCCCCCGCACCAGGTAAACGGTGCCGGTATTGCCGGGGGGACGGACATGACGTGCGTGCTTGCGCGAAGTTCGGGGGCCTCCGGACTGCGGGACGAAGAGCCCTCGCCAAGCAACGCGCCTGGTGTTACATGTGTCTGGGGGACCACCTCCAGTCAGTGTGCCCCCAGGCTAAGGCTTGTCCACATTGCGGCGGGAGACATCACGCTCTCCTGTGCTTGAACCGCAATGGTGGCGGGTCCGAAAGGGGCCCAAATTCCCCGCACACGGGCGGGGGCCCCAAGGGCGGGGGCCCCACGGGCGGGGGCCCCCCGCAGGATTTAGCGGTGGCCATCGGAGGCTCGGGGAGGCGGGCGGTGCGCTGCTCCCCCCCCTTGATGGATTACCCTCGACTGGGGCGTTATGTTCCTCCGTATGCGGCCCACGGTTATTGGCCCACACCTCGGAGTAGTGTTGGAAGGAGTCCCTATGTTGCGGAGTGGGACCCTCTCGCCTACGGTCGGCGACCCCCTCCGATCTTTTCGACTCAGTCCAACCGGGGTCCAGGGGGGCAATCACCCCCCTCGGATTTTCATTAATGCCACTGTCGGGCGCAACTCCCCCACAGGAGTTTGTGCTGTTGCCAACAGCCTCCGTGCGTGTTTGGGGCCCCAAAGGTGATTTTGTCACAGTGCGTGCCCTTTTGGATTCAGGGGCCCAGGGTTGCATAATTTCTACTTGGCTCGTCCGACAGTTGGGCCTAAATATTGTACCGCATAGGGAATCGGTACGGGGCGTTGGAGACCTGCGGATTTCGTATCCGATCGGTCGGGTTTCGTTCTCCTTCTCCCCCCACTCCTCCTGAACGCCGAAAATCGGTACTTCGGCGATTGTTTTTGAAACGGTGGTCGGGCCGCTTCCGCAAGTGCGAGCCCCACACGCCGCCGTTGAATTGTCGGCTGGATTGGCTCTGGCTGATCCTCACTTCCGACCTGGCCCGATCCATTTATTGATCGGTGTGAATGTTTTAGGTCGTTTGCTGCGTGGAAGCAAACGAGTTTTGCAGGCAGCCGGTTTTGTAGCCATATCCACCTCTTTGGGTCATGTAGTAATGGGATCGTTTAGGGACGTCCCAGACCCCCCTTCGGCAGACAGCGACCTCGCTGTTGGTTCTGCCTTGTCGGACATCCTCCAACGCTTTTGGGAGGTGGAGGAGCCTCCGACCGCAAAACGAGTGGACCCGTTGGACGAGGAGTGCGAATTGTTCTACCAAAACAATACTGGTCGCCTCCGCTCGGGTCGCTTGATCTCTCGCTTGCCCTTTTTGTCAGTTCGCCCCCTCTTAGGCAGCTCCCGGCCGCTGGCCGAAAAAAGGTTGTTGTCTATGGAGCGCCGAATGGCGAGGGACCCCGCATTTAAGCAGAAGTACATGGACTTCATGCGGGAGTATGAGGAACTGGGGCACATGTCGCTTTCGCAGCTGGATTTGCGAAATGAAGAACATTATTTTCTTCCCCACCACGCGGTTTTGAAGACTTCCAACGGGAAGATACGTGTGGTCTTTGATGGCTCAGCACCCACGTCAACCGGAGTGTCGTTGAACCAGTGTTTGCACGCCGGACCGAAGTTGCATCACGATGTGAGTGATGTTTTGACCAACTTCCGTCGACATGCTGTCGTTTTTGTGACCGACATTCGCATGATGTTTCGGCAGACTGTGATTCACCCGGAAGACAGGAGATACCAGCTTATACTTTGGCGAGAGGATCCCAGGGATCCAATACTGGTCTACGAGCTGAATACCAACACCTATGGACTACGATCGAGTCCTTTTGTGGCGATCCGTTGGCTGTGGGAGCTCGCAGAGCGCGAACGGCTGCGCTACCCCCGCGCGTCTGTCCTCATTAAGGAGGATCTGTACGTCGATGACGTTTGTACAGGCGCCTCGAGTGTACGAGAGGCCCTGGTCTTGCGAGATGAGCTGATCGCTCTTCTAGGAGCTGGTGGCTACGAGTTGAGGAAATGGGTGTCCAACTCGCCCGAACTCTTGGCAGATGTACCCAAGGACCACCAGCAGGAGCCTCATCTCTTTGAAAACCCTGATACTCCAGACATGCTGTCTGTTTTGGGAGTACAGTACAAACCAGTCCAAGATTTGTTTACCTATAGATTGGAGCTTCCGAGCCCAAAGGTCTGGACTAAACGCACAGTGCTGTCCACTGTAGCTCGCACCTTTGATCCGAATGGTTGGCTTAGTCCTGTAGTGTTCGCGATGAAGTGTTTCCTACAGGAGCTGTGGGCAGCGGAAGTGACCTGGGATGAGCCCCTCTCCGGCAACTTGCTCCGAGACTGGGTGCAGTTTGTCTCATCCCTCCCGGAAGTCAACCGTGTTTGTATCCCTAGGCACATATTGCCTGAGGGACGGTTTTCCGCTAGCCTACACGGCTTTTGTGACGCGTCCGAAAGCGGATACGCGGCAGCCGTGTACATTCGAACGGTGGACGCACGAGGTGTTGTCGCCGTTCATCTGGTTACGGCTAAGAGTAAGGTTGCCCCACTTCGGACCCGATGGACCATACCGAAGTTGGAGTTGTCTGGCGCCGCTCTATTAGCCCGATTGCTTAACCACGTCGTCGACACCTTGGGAGCTAGTGTCGACTTAAGGTCGATCTTTGCATGGTCTGACAGCCAAGTCGTCCTTTGTTGGCTGAAAAGTTCAGTCCATACCCTCGAGGTATTCGTGGCCAACCGGGTGTTTCAAATTCAGACATCGAAAGCCCAGTTGATTTGGCGCCACGTGCCTGGCGAATTGAACCCCGCAGACTGCGCTTCCCGCGGCTGCGAGGCGCCCGAACTTGTGAATCACCAGCTGTGGTGGGGTCCACCATGGTTGTTACAGCTGGAGGGTTCTTGGCCCCATACCCCCGCAGTGGTCAGGGCATCTACGCCAGGGGTGCATGTTCACGCCACCGAGACCGTAGCAGCTCCAGATCCGGAGTTTTTGCTTGAGCGCTACAGCTCTTTGGATAAATTGCTCGGCGTCACCGCCTGGATACGGCGTTTCATCCACAACTGTCGTAACCCTCGTGGCAAATTTGAGTCTCCGGTCCTCTCACCGCAAGAGCGCAATGACGCTCTGCTATATTGGGTGCGGCTAGTTCAAGAGAGTGAATTTGCATCGGAGTTGAAAACCCTCCGCCAACGCACATCCAATCTGAAGGGACCCTTAGGGCGCTTGAATCCTTTCGTGGATGATCAGGGTTTGATGCGTGTCGGAGGTCGGCTTAGAAATGCTAAGCTCCCCTATGGGGCTCATCATCCATTGTTGCTCCCCAAGAACGGCCCCTTGGTGAAGTTGTTGATCACAGACCGCCATGTGAAAAATGCACATGCCGGATGTAACGCTCTTACTGCGATCCTCCAACGTGAATTTTGGATTTTGTCTGCGCGGAGAGTGATCCGATATGTTATCTTTCGTTGTCTTCCGTGCTACCGCTTGAAGGCGGACATCGTGCAGCCCCAAATGGGGATTTGCCTGCCGATCGAGTCACCGAATCGATGCCCTTTGCTGGAGTTGGTACGGATTTTGCGGGACCATTTATTGTAAAAGCTTCGCGTCTCCGTAACGCTAAGACCGAGAAGGCTTACTTGTGCGTTTTTGTGTGTTTAGCTACTAAAGCGGTCCACCTCGAGGTGGTTAGTGCTCTCACGACAGAGGCGTTCGTCGCTGCTCTTGGCAGATTTGTTTCGCGTCGCGGACTGCCGTCCTTAATTCGATCCGACTGTGGGACCAACTTTAAGGGTACCGATCGTTATTTGAAGGATGTTTGTGAATTTTTAGATAAACATAATGTTGAGATCGGATCCACACTCTCCCGCAGAGGGGTACGATGGCAGTACTCACCGCCGTCCTGCCCCCACTGGGGAGGTATATTTGAAGCAACTGTAAAGGCCGCCAAAACTCACCTTCGTCGCGTTATTGGAGATACTATCCTAACTTTTGAGGAGCTCGCGACCGTATTTTGTAAGGTTGAGGCGGTCCTCAACTCGCGTCCGTTATGCCCTTTGTCATCCGACGCGAATGATTTGGAGGCCCTTGTATTGTTCTTGTGTTGGTAACTATTAAAGACTTTAGATAATTAGACTGGTTTATTTCACTTGTATAATTATTACTTTATAATCGACATCTTCCAGGTCAGATCCTAAGTTACAATGACAAGACTATAGACAATATTCATAGACACTAATACATAGAGATGGTATTAGTTACTCGACTACAGAGTAGTGATGTATGATACAACATCCCCCTTGTTTAAGTTTAAATTAACCCTTGACAAACAATATTATAGAGACCTGACTTAGTTACAATTCAGACAATGACTTAAGACTATGGTTAGGTCTTAATCCAGGATACAATGTTCTACTTAATCTATTTCATCAATTAGCCCTCCGGTTGGCTTTACAACTCTTCCAGAACGAGTTACATGTTGACTGACTGAGGATTGAGATGAGAGCTCTTGAGGTCTAGACTCCTGCCTGTTACCTTCCTCTCTCCCCTGCGACGAATTGGATAGCATAGGAGAATATTTGTGTCTTAAGTGAACCCTATTCCTCCTATACCTAACTCCATTGACATCCTCAACGACATATGACCTATTATTAGCCAACCTTAGCTTGACAATGGCTTGTTCCCAATTGCTATCAGGCTTTCTTTTAAAGTATACATGATCATTGGGATACAGTAATGACAATGACTTTGTATTTCTATTATAATATTTAGACTTATTTTTATTATTTTGCTTGACACATTCTTCATAATTTTTGAATGTAACCACTTTAGGTTTTAATTTCTTATAAGACATAGGAATGTTATTTCTTAAATTCCTGGACATTACCAATTGAGCTGGAGATGGTAAACCATTCCTAGGTGTGTCTCTATACTGTAATAAAGCTATGTAAGGATCAGATGAGTTTCTTTTACATTTTTTTAACATATTTTTGATAATTTTGACTGAACTCTCTGCTTGACCATTCGACTGTGGATGACATGGGCCAGTTACAATGTGTTCTATGTCCCATTCATGCATAAAATTCTTAAATTCTAATGACTGAAAAGGAGGACCACCATCAGACACTAAAGATAAAGGTATTCCATGACGAGCAAAAATGGACTTTAAATGTGTTATTACATTCTTTGCTGTACTGTTTTTATTTAACAAAGCTATTTCTATAAATTTAGAATAATAGTCTGTGACAATTAAATAAGTAAGGTTATCAAAATACATTAAATCAACACCTACTTGTTGCCATGGATATTTATTAATTTCAAAATTTTTTAGTGGTTCCTTTGGATTATTAGGTTTAAATTGTGCACATACATAACATTGTTCTACCAAGTTTTTAATATCAGCTGACATGCTTGGCCAGTACAAAGACTCTCCAGCCAGTTTTAAGCACTTATTTATACCTTGGTGACCTTCATGAATTCCACCTAACATCTCCTTATACATTGACTGTGGTACTATTAATTTTGACCCTTTGAACAACAAATCTTTGACTACATGAATTTCAGCTTGTATGTTCCAAAATGGTTTTATTGACAGACTGACATTATTTTTATTTTTTGGCCAACCTTCATAATAATACTTTTTTAACAATTGCAAAGTATCATCTTTCTTAGTGTTCTGTAACAATTTTGTACAGTACTCCTTTGTGACTGCTAGACTTGAATGCATTAAATTGACATGACAAGATATTTCTGACTCATTCTCAGGTATATAATGTTCTTTCAATGCTGCTCTAGACAGAGTGTCAGATATAAACATTTCTTTACCTGGAACATGTATAACTTCCAAATCATATTTTTGTAAAGTTAACATCATGCGTTGCAATCTTGCTGGTACATCATGTAATGGCTTTTTAAAAAGATAGACTAAAGGTTTATGATCAGTATGAACAGATACTTTGTGACCGTACACATACTGGTGAAATTTTTCACAACCAAACTGAATGGCTAACAATTCTTTCTCAATTTGAGCATACCTTGACTGAGTTTGAGTTAATGTTTTTGAACTATAAGCAATAGGTTTATTATTCTGCATAATGACTGCTCCTAATGCTGACTTTGACGAATCGACTGACAAGACTAATGGTACATTGGGATTATAATGAGCTAAAACTGGTGAATTTGTAATTTCATCGATTAAACTCTTAAGACATTGACTATGATTTTCATCCCAAGTCCAGACTGAATCTTTCTTCAAAAGATTTCTTAAAATTTGAGTTTTTTGAGACAAATTGCTAATAAAGGGACCTAAATAATTGATCATACCTAATATTCTTTGCAATTCTTTGACATTTTTTGGTGTGGGCATATTGACAATTGCTTTTACTTTCTCTTCATCAACCCTGGCACCATCTTTACTAAAAACATACCCTAAAAAACAGACTTCTGAAACTAAAAATTTACATTTAGACTTATTGAACTTTAAATTGACTTCACGTGCTCGTTGCATGACTTTATGTACTCTCTCATTATGTACTGACTCGTTTGGTCCATATACCAAAATATCATCGATGAATATTAGAACTCCTTCTAAATCACCGAACAAATTCATCATGACTCTTTGAAAAATTTCAGACGATGCATTAATACCAAAAGGTAACCTTAAATATTTATATCTACCGAAAGGTGTTTGAAATGTACATAAATCAGAACTATATTCATCTAGTTTTAGCATCCAAAATCCTGAAAATGCATCTAAATGAGAAAAACAAACAGCTCCTGCCAGTTGAGATCTGATCTCATCTATTGACTTTAGTGGATAAATTTCCCTTACAATATTCTTATTCAAATTTCTAGGATCTAAACAAATTCGTAACTGACCCGTGCTCTTGACTGTTATGACTATACTGTTCACCCATTCTGTAGGTTTAATAACCTTTTCAATGACCTGCATTTTCTCCATGCGATCCAATTCATCTCGCAGTTTGTTCAGTAAAGCGAAGGGTACCCTTCTCGGAGCATCCACGCATGGCACTGCTTCAGGTTTGAGTTTCAGGCGATAGACTTGAGGTAGACATCCAAGACCCTGAAATACTTCATTGTATTGTGTAAGAATTTGTTCACTAAAATTTTGTTGAGACACAGAGAAAACTCTTTGAATTATACCCAATTTTTCACAAGTTGGCAGACCCAAAACATTCGGACAAACCAAATCTGTGACTATAAACACTATATTTACACTAATAGTGCTATTATTTAAAGATAAACTACATTTTATATTGACTTTGCCCATAATGGGTATTGATATACCACCAAACCCACTAACGTTTATTTGACATTTCTCAAGTGACATTTGACTTTGACATTTCAAAAATTGAAAAGTTCTCTTTGACATAATATTGATATCAGCTCCCGAGTCAATAATGCAATTAATTTGTGTATGACCAACTAAAATGTTTATGTTCCATGACTGTTTAGAATAGTATTTGTTTTGTTTTGACTCGACTGTATTGACCTGTTTACTATGTGCTGACTTTGCTGTAATAATTCTACAAGTGTTTGCTATGTGAGATTCCTCAGACTTGTGTCTGTACTCATCATTAAGATATGAATCTCGACTAAGACTTTTTGACTTTTTTGACTTGACTGTGAATCTCTCAGACTGTTTAGTGTTTTCATCATTGAGATACGACATATGACAAGATGAGTCTTCATGAGATCTCTCGGACTTATCAGTCACCAGACTTTTTTCACCACTGAGGCATTTTTTATTAGACCTCTCAGATATGACATTATCACCACTTTCATCACAGAAATATGACACAGGATATTTTTTATGACAAGATGAGTCTTCATGAGATCTCTTAGACTTTGACTGCGACTGGCCTATGTGCGACCTGACCGTTGATTGTAACTTGGGATGTGACTGTGACTGTGTGTATGACAACCTGCTATGTCTGTGATGATTTTGATTGTGATGACTTTGTGACTCTAAATGACAATTATATTGACTAGACTTATGACTATGACTGAAATTATGACAATTTAAAATTCCAACAAAATTATCTTGACTACCAGTTGAACTAAAAGACTCTAAATGACTGACTTTTATATTATTTGAGTAACAAAATTTTGCAAAATGACCATAAGAGTTACATGACCTGCACTTAGCTCCCTGCGCTGGACATTTGTAGCGGTGGTGCTGTCCACAGCGGCTACACGTCCTCGAGCGCTTCTCAGGACTGGGACTTGACTTTGACCTCCCTGCGCTGGATCCCTGCTGACTGACTGGTGAAGCTCGCCGTCGCTGACGCTCCGCTCGACCACGGCTCCTCCGACGCAGATGCATGACTTTTTCAGACTCTTCACTAGTGGACCCCTTGACAATTTGGTCTGCATCCTGCTGTGCGACGATGAGTGTCCTAGCTAGCTCTCGCATCCTCTAATATGTCAGATCAGGTTCCTGCAGCAGTCTCTGACGTACATGTGCTAAGTCCAAACTCAAGTTGGCGATAAAAATATCTCTGATAAGAGATTCTCTGAGCGTTCCAAATTCGCAATCTTGGCTTTTATTTTCGAGATCGGTTAAGAAATCCTCGATGCTTTCCGATTTCTGTTGACGTGTGGTAAAAAACATGTGACGATACATGGTAATGTTTTTTCTGGGTTGAAAAAATTCGTCGAATTTGGCTTTGACGTCATGTAATGTGCTTTCTCCAATATTTATGTTGAATGTGTTGAAAATATTTAAGCATTTTTCACCAATGTGATGTAATAAAATGGCGATCTTGCGTTTCTCACCGGACTTGTCTAAACCCGTTGCCAACAAGTATAATTCGAACTGTTGCCACCAGCGCTTCCAGGCTTCGTAATTGTTGTTTGTTGCATCTGACGATATTTTAAGCGCCTTCAAGCCACTGTGCAATGAACAATGGCTTCCGGCATCATCAATTTATCATGATGTATGTGTTTTTCCACTTCTGACACCATGTATTGTTCTTGTGTTGGTAACTATTAAAGACTTTAGATAATTAGACTGGTTTATTTCACTTGTATAATTATTACTTTATAATCGACATCTTCCAGGTCAGATCCTAAGTTACAATGACAAGACTATAGACAATATTCATAGACACTAATACATAGAGATGGTATTAGTTACTCGACTACAGAGTAGTGATGTATGATACAACAGCCCTCACGCCGGGCCATTTCTTGATAGGGAGACCACTTAACGCCCTGCCTGAGTATCCTTATTTGGACATTATCTCCGGACGGCTCTCGCGATTTGAATTGCTTCAACAGCTTACGCAGAGTTTTTGGCGCCGTTGGCATCTGGAGTATTTGCACATTCTACAACAGCGCGTTAAGTGGTCAGACAAGACGAACCCACCAAGAGTCGGTGACCTCGTTTTGTTAAAGGACCCAAATCTGCCACCCCTCCGATGGCGTCGTGGACGCATTGTTAAATTGTATCCAGGGTCAGATGGTGTTCCCAGGTTTGTCGAGGTCCTGGTGGGGGACTCTGTCTTGAAGCGCGCGATCGCCACACTCTCTCGCCTGCCCTTAGATTGAATTGTCGGACCGTTTGTTACTGTCCGGGGCGCGGGGATGTTTGCGCTCTTTTATCGGTCGAGTCCGATTGTTAGTTAGTCGAGTTTGATCGATTACGCGACCGGTACGGGCGAGCGTAATTATTGTAATCTGTGGTGATCGGTGCCGCGCTATGACACAACGTTTTCGAGAGAACGTTTAGACAGACCGTTTCTAGAAGCCCTTGAAGAATCATCGCGCGCGTGGCGCGTTTTGGACGATTGATTTTCGGGAAGTAAATACCACCGGCCGCGGTTTTGGACAGTTTTTCGCGTTTGTTGCCCGTGTTTTTGAAGTATTTACTTGAATTATAAACCGTAACAGTGCCGTCTGTAAATTGAGTTGAATTTGAATCTGAAACGTGGTTTCATTGTTGATCGTTTGTCGGGCGTGGATTGACGCTGTTAAATAACGGTTCTTAGTGCTGGTGAGCTTTGGTGTCCTCCTGGAGGAACTTGTTAGTGTTGGACAACTTGGAAAGTGTTATGGAAGCCATCCGGACGGCGTTGTAGTCGGCGCGCGCGCGCTGACCCTCCGGTGGTACGACGGAACACACTGTGTCCTAAGGTAAGTACCTTAGTTTTGCTGTGGAGTGTGATCGGAGATTGATTTACTTGTTGGATAAGCCGTGACTAATGCGCGGTGAATGTACGTGCTGTACTGGGGCGCGTACAATGTATAAATAATAAACAAATTCTCACAATATCGAATGTTAGACGGGAGTGAGTTCCACAATATTACAGCATGTACAGAGAAGGAATAGGAATAGTAAATCGTTTTATGAGGATGAGATTTAAGGATGGATCTTAGGTGTGATCTACAGGATGAGCGGCTAGAGCGCGCGTAAGAAAAACGCTCACGCAGGTAGGAAGGATAAGACGGGTTGTGTAAGATGTTGAAAAGGAGACAAAATCCTAGTATTCCTGCGAAGGCGAATTGGAAGCCACTTGGGTTTCTTGCGAATGTGAGAAACATGGTCATACTTACGAAGACCGAAAAAAAAGCGAATGCACAGGTTTTGCAAGCGCTCAAGCTTGTTTAACAGCTCCTCAGTAGCATCCAGGTAACAGGCATCGGCATAATCTATAATCGGCTGAATAAAGGTTTGTGCTAAAGAAATTTTAGTCTTCAAGGGCAGGAGACCCTGAAGGCATTTCAGCGAATGAAAGGAAAAATGTACCTTTCAGCTGACCTCACTGACCTGAGCACGCCACGATAGATTGGAGTCTATAACTACACCCAGATTTTTGGCAGTTTCAGTTAAGTCAATTCGTACACCATCGAAATATAAAGGCAGGAGACATGTATTTATTTATTTATTTATTTATTTATTATGGCACTCCAACGATTAGTTCACATAAACATAAATATAAATTAGTCTTAAATACAAATTTCTACAGTGAATTTATCAATTAAAGGTGTGCACAGCACTTACATATGTAGTTAACCTAATTTAACCGATTAAAACAAATAATATTAATAATAATGAAATCAAATGAGTTATTCGAGAATTATTTTTTAAATGTACAGACAAATGAACAAAATAAATTAAATTAAAAATTGTTTTAAATGTCAAATTTTGAAAACACAAACAAATGAGCAAAATAAATTAAAATAAATTAAATTAAAATAATAAACATTGATTAAAAAGTTGAGACAAGCGCAGAACTAACATAAGTGACGGAATTGAGACAAAAGTCAACCATCAGCAATTTGTACGTGTTGCAAAAGTATATATAGTACATGTAAATACATAAATATAATTTAATGGTTCATCATCATCATGATTTCAGCCGAAAGACGTCCACTGCTGGACATAGGCCTCCCCCAAGGTTCTCCACGACGACCGGTTCTGCGCCTCCCGCATCCAGCGGTTTCCCGCGACCTTCACCAGGTCGTCGGTCCACCTTGTCGGGGGCCTACCCACGCTACGTCTTCCGGTGCGTGGTCGCCACTCGAGAACCCGTCGACCCCATCGGGCATCGGTCCTACGGGCAATGTGTCCAGCCCACTGCCACTTTAGTGTTGCAATTCTTCAATCAAATTAATTTAATGGTTACGTTATTTGAATCTCTAAATACAGGCGAGCCAACTTTATTACGTTTCCTCATAAAGAATAATTTATAAGTAAAGATTTTCTTAATGTACCTATGTATATCTGATAGCTGTGTACTGAAATATTAATCGTAATATAAATTATGGCAAATTGTTTTTATTTTTCAGGGTGTATATGATTTACAAAACATGACGATACCAATTGTACCAAAAGGCTTTCCATTTCTTAAAGGCCGTATTTACTGCAACGTGTCACTTGCTTCAGGTAGGGTGACCAAACTTCTGAGTTACGGCAGCATTGATATGGAGATAAAAGCTCTTAAAATTAATAAAAACGAGAATTAATCTGTGTAACTATTTGCTAGTGATATATACATTGTTGTACATCAGCAATTATATTCTAAGAAAAAGAAAAAGCTGCGTATCATCTCATAAACGTAGCTATTACTATATTTGATAAAATATTATTACGACAAAGTTCGTTTTATTTACTTTTGTTTCATTTTATACAAATACATAAATTCTGCTATTAAATACTAGGATATTAAGAATATAAAAAAATTAAAAATACAAAAATTAGTAAAACTTTACACTGTTCTGGGGTTGAAACATTATAACTGATAGAACTACTGTTTCTAATACTCCTGCTACTTAATAGTGTAACACACTATACTCTTAATTTAAATCATTTTGAAGCACATTTCTCATTCATGTTCAAGAAATGTCCCTACTATGTATTTAACAACTCAGTGAATATTGTCTTACTGTCAACAAAACCCATTATTTCTAACCGACCTTTTTAACCCCCGACGCAAAAAGAGGGGTGTTATAAGTTTGACGTGTCTGTCTGTCTGTTTGTGGCATCATAGCTCCCGAACGGATGAACCGATTTCAATTTAGTTTGTTTTTGTATTACAGGTGTTTTACGGGAGAGAGTTTTTAGACATGTTTGATGAAAATCGATTGAGCCGTTTATAAGTTATGGGGGGTTCAGGCGGTTTTCCTTTGGAATGATCTTCCTCAGACTATCAGGACGTTGACAAGTCGGTACACATTTAAAGTGAAAGCTCGGGAATACCTACGCAAGAAATTGGCAGATTCATCACATATATAATTTTTTTTCTTTTCTCTATCTATGATTTTTTTTTTTTAACTCTCTCTTCTGTTTATATTTTGTATGTATGTATTTATGTATTTATTATAATTTTATTTTTTTTTTCTTCTCTCTTTTAACTTTAATTTGTTTGCACCTACCATATTTTGTCTGCATCACCTTAAGGTAGACTGGTAGAAAATGCCTAAGGCATTAAGTCCGCCATTGTACAATTTCCTTGTGCATAAAGTTTTAATAAATAAATAAATATGCTCAAGTGGGGTATCAAATGAAAGGTTATGACTTGTACATCACAAAAAACAACAGCTTTTATAAGTTTGACGTGTTTGTCTGTCTGTCTGTGTGTGTGTATGTGTGTCTGTGGAATCATAGCTCCCGAACTCCCGAACGGATGAACCGATTTCAATTAAGTTTTTTTTTTCTCTTAAAGGTTACTTACGTGCGAGTGATCTTAGACATGTTTGATGATAAAAATATTAATTAGTAAGTAAAATAGAAAAAGGAACAAGATTGACCTTAAATTGTAATCTTAACTTATATGTTTGAAATCTACAAGAACCTATGTATTTACAACTTAACTTAACTTAATATTATAAGTATTTAGATTACCTTTAAAAAGTATAAAATAAAAATTAAATTAAAGATTTAAAAAAACCCGACACATAAAACATAAGCTCTCTTTAAAAAGTAAAAAATAATAAAAGAAAATTAATCCTAAAGTACCATTATGTATAAGTATGTATTAATATTTAAAAAAAAATCGCGTTGGGGGACCGCTCCAAAACTAAATTACTAACTATTAAAAAAAATATAAACTACTAATCTAAGCAACAAACATGAATTTAATATAAACAGAATTAAGAAAAAACTTTAATAATATTACTCCGAAATATTGCATTTTAGATACAACCGTCAACGACGTCTGCCCTCGGGTGTCTGCCCGCTCGGGTAATGAAACTTCATAACCTAACGTTCCGCCCACTTTACTTCCCTCCCCGCCGCGCCGCGCCGCGCACAGCCTGCGCATGAATATTGAATACGCACTCCGCGCCGCGCGCGCCGCCACCGCCCGTGTATTGTACCAAATAATAATAAGTCTTAGATAAAAGATGAGATAAGTAAGCATGTGACACTAATTAATTAGGAGCGGTCCCCCAATGCGAATTTATGTATGGTACTTTAGGATTAATTTTCATTTATTATTTTTTACTTTTTAAAGGTAGCTTATGTTTTTTGTGTCGGGGGTTTGATAAATTTTTAATTTAATTTTTTATAATATTAGTAGAATAGTATAATTATATTAAGAATTCTTCACTAAAGGGGTTTCGTTTCTTGACTTATTGGACTCCCAGGTCCTTTAATACCAAATAAGTATGCAAAATCCTATTTTGTACCAAAGTACCGAGACGTTTCCATACCTACTAGTATTCTACACGAAGTGACTACGTGTGACCTCCAGAACCCCAAAACATGGATAATACGATACGTTTTATTAATAATACAAACAAGCTCTATCATTTAAAAAAACCGGCCAAGTGCGAGTCGGATTCGCGCACGAAGGGTTCCGTACCATTATCTTTAAAAAGGGCAAAAATTCCCGTTCGTTGTATGGGAACCCCGTTGTATGAAAACCTCGTGAAAGCCAAAAAAGATAAATACGGACGACAGCAGGTCAAGTTACACCTAACTGTCAGATATTCCCAACTAACCCTGAGCCTTAATGCTTTAGAGATAAAGTTGAAAATCTAATAAGGAAATCTGACAGATTGTAGTAACTTGATATGCTGTCGTCTGTACCTACGTTGGCTTGACTTGCAAGATTGTCTACATGTGGGATGTGGACTCAGGGATCATTGTGCCTATGGTCGCGACATTCAATGCGTTGATATACCAGACCCTCGACTAACATCTGAGGAGGCTCTCGTTGGGCAGCTTGATCAAGGGTTTGGTTCAGAAACCGCGTTTGAGCAGTTCTGGGCAATACCCGCAATGTTGATAGGAGATTCCAGGAGTGATGCGATCGTTGATTGTAAAGCGCGCTAGTTTATTAAGAGCCTATTCACTCAGAAAAACTGAGCGAATAGGAAGGAAGACGGCAGTTGAGCGAGGTGATGCAATGTTAAACCAAACCACACGACCAACGATGCTGCGGCAACGGGAGATTGATCTGAAGACCTTCCACGACCAAACTCCCAACACAACAACATTAGGCGCATCGTACCCGGCACACATCGCAACACAACTGCTCAGACCCGTCCTCCGTACGGCTTCACCAGACATCATGCCGGAACACGACAAATCGCTTGGCGACAAGGCTTTGTCTGGTGGGTGGTAACTTCTGCCGGCGGCCAATGTTATGGCCTACCACCGAGGAAACCTGGACTTTATAAGTCTGAAATCGCCAACCCGCATTGAGCAAGCGTGGTGATTACGCTCAATCCTTCTTTGTATGAGAGGAGAACTGTACCCAGCAGTGCGAGGATAAAAAGGTTGATGATGATGATGATGAAGCAGGTTCGAACTTATACCAACAAAACTGTAAAGTTACTTTAGTAAAATCATCCTGCTCGTCATCAGAAACTTCTGTTAGACCGTGTGGAGGTATGAGGAACAGGGAGTAAAGTTCACACAAGTAAAGGGCACTTGCCCAATGCTTGAAATTGGGAAGTTTTATTGTATGCTAATTGCACGGTAAACTCTTATTGCGAGATGTAGAATTCGTGTGACGTCAGTATGACGCGATTCTTGTTTATGGCATTTGTAGGTACCGCTACATCACTCCCCTCCGGAGACCGGAGGTCGATAGTGAGCTGAGATTTATATTTTGCGATGCTTGCCAGGTCAACTCAGGTTCCAGTGAGTCGGAACCGGTTGCCGCGTAGTTCACGGTAAGTCGGAACTGTCTTCGCAGATTCGCCAGTGAGTCGGGGTGATGGCGCTGCATTATACTCCAGTGCGTCGAATGTCGTACAGCAACGGGTTGAGGCTGGCTGCTGCGTTGACCAGGAGAGAGGGCTCTGCTTGTTGACTGGCCGAAAGTGCAAAGTGCTGTGCCGAGATTATTGATGAGGCTGAGGGTGATGACAAGGTATGCGCGGTCGCTGCATGCTTATGGTCAGGATACCCGTTGTAGCCGTGGGTGCTGGTTGGCTGGTTGACTAATCGCCAAAGCTTGTGAGAGTGATGATTATGACGTCACGCTGAAGTTGTTGCACGAAGGCTGCGCTGACGTTCATGGTCGGGGTCACCAGTGTGGAGATATGAGGAACAGGGAGTAAAGTTCACTCATCCTCCATAGAAAAGGGAGGATCCTCCAACCAAACGGATGTTATGTCTGGTGGGCACTTGCCCAATGCAATGGGAAGTTGTATATATGCTTATTGCGTGGTAAACTCTGATTACGAGTTGTAGAATTCGTGTGACGTCAGTATGACGCGTTGTTTACTTTTTGGCGTTTGTAGGTTCCGCTACAGACCGAAAGTCGTAGTTCGGAAAACTTGAACAACACACCAATAACATCATTTATCTTATATTGAAAAAAAAAAAGAATTAATAAACCATGTGGGATATGAATACTTTAGTTGAATGAATTAGAATACGTCGTAAATACAGGTAGATAAAAAGAAAAAAAGAACTTGTAAATGGTAAACTGTATTTTAAGTACAAAACTCACATAGTGTGACAATCTCACTGGATTGTCAGCGAGATTGTCTCGCTACGTGAATTTAAATGATAGCATTAGTTGCGTACTTTTAAAGTGATCACTTTGCAATGCCATATATTAATAAAATTTTTAAGCATTTTGCCAACTGCCATGAACACCTAGGTATTTATGATGTATTTGACGTCGCAATCAATGTCGCCGGACGCGTGGAGTACAGACCCCAAGTATTTAAATTGGTCTGTGCACTTGATCCTGTCTCCGCCTATGCACACAGGCATAGGGTCTGTGGTGTTGCACGCCATCTCTGCTTCACCGCGCGATCCTCGCAAAGCAGGTTGCAGTAGGGTCTTTTACACAACGGCACTTGGATATATCCTGTGCCGCTTTCACCCTAGAACGTGCCAACTTGTAAATGAGCTTCTGCCCCTCAGACGATTCCAACTTCTGGTAGAGCGGTTCTAAGTGGTCTCGTCTGGCTCTGGCTACAGCTCTTTTAGTAGTACGTTTGGCAACCTTGTATGCGTCGTTATCTTCAGGAGATCCGGTCGCCTGCCACGTTTTGAAGAGAGCTTTCTTCACCCTTGTCTCCCTCTGGACTATGTCGTTCCACCACCAGGTTTCCTTGTCACTTTTGCGACCGCCCTTAGACACGCCGAGCACCACCCGCGCCGCCCTAGTAATAGCTGCCTGGTTTCTGTCCCAGTGTTCTTGGACAGACTCTGCCTCGGTACCAGCACACTTGTCGCCAATAACCGAAGCGAACTCCTGGTACTTATTTTCATCAAGCAGCCACCACCGGATCTGGCGTCGGTAGTGCTCTACTCTACACGTCTACTTTGGGCCTTAACGCAGAGATCCATGACAAGGAGACGGTGTTGTGCAGTAAGACTCTCACCGGGTATGACTTTGCAGTTCGCTACTTTGCCGATGTGGTGTCTCCTAGTTAGTAGAAAGTCGATCTGGGTAGCGCTTCGCCCGCTCCGGTAGGTAACAAGGTGCTCCGGTTTCTTTTTGAAGTAGGTGGTCACAATTGCCAGGTCAGCGACCGCACACGTTCGGAGAATGTTGTCCCCTTCCGCGTTGCGGCTACCGTACCCAAAGCTACCGTGAACACGCTCAAACCCGTCACACTTCTCACCCACATGACCGTTCAAATCACCACCCAGAACGATACCCTGGGATAACGAGATCCCGTGAAGCAATCCTTCGAGCTGGCTCCAGAACAACGTCCTTTCGGCGTCACCGCACCCGGCCTGCGGAGCGTAAGCACTTATCAAGTGGGTTATTACCCCATTGACAAGCACCCGCACCGACATTAGCCGATCACTGATGCGATTCAACTCCAAGATGTCATCCTGGAGCTCGTCAGACAACACCACGGCGACCCCATTTCTCCCACTAGGTACACCCGTGTAAATCAGCTTGTAGCCATTCCCAATAAGCCTTTCCACCGAGTCTCCTGCAGGAACGCCACGGCCTCCCTCCGTAGTTAGCGTGCCAACGTTCCACGAAGCGAAACGGAGTTTACTGGTTTGGGCTCGCTTCTTCAGCCGTGTCCGCCCCTGACATGGTAGTCCTAGCCCACAGGTCACAGGAGTCGGGCGGGGCTCCTGCGCGCCGTTTTGCGGCGGCGCCCTAACTGTAACTCGTGCCTTTCTTCTATTCCTTTTCATGTTTTGGCGGTTTTTGGCTTTTATGAGTGCGACTGCCGTCTGACCACTCAACCCCGAAAGGGAAGCCGGCGTCAGGGCCCCGTTCGTGTGTCAGCAGGTACACCGTCTGGCAGGTGGGGTGGACTTGAGTCCCAAAGATGGTGGTGGGACCCCACAGCACCCAGTGAACCTACTTGGTGTTTTAATATATAATGAAATGTACTATTACATATTTAATCATCATCATTTCAGCCGAAAGACGTCCAGTGCTGGACATAGGATGTCCAACAATCCCCCAAATATCTCTACTACGATGACCGTGAAGAAACCGTGGCCCTGAAGCATAGGCAGGTGAAGGAATACGGGCGGGTTATTAGTCAGTAAAAGTCTGACACGCCCTTCCGGTCCGCCCAGAGCGGGAGAGGTCATTTGATGATTTTCCATCCACAACAAAAAAGGGTAGATACTTGTGCCGGCGAAAGCAACACAGTAATATATTTATTTATGCGTAGATACTAAACGAAATAGTGAAATACTAACATCAGCCCGTGTTCGCGCTCGTTTTATCGGTCAAGTCCGATTGTTAGTTAGTCGAGTTGATGGATGCACGACCGGTGCGGGCTAGCGTAATTGGTATAATCTGTGGTGATCGGTGACGCGCTTATGACACACAACGTCTTGAGACCCCGCCGCGTACGAGTCCGTTGCTTGAATCTTGACGAATAATCATCGCGTGCGTCGCATGTTCGGTCGAATGATTTTCGGGAAATTGTCGTGTTGTGAAGTGTCGATGGGTGGGCGTTTTTGGGGGACTGTCTTATGTAATATTGACGTTCAAAAAGTGCTGATTCTCAGCCTAATTTGAATAAATGACTTTTGATTTTGATTTTGATTTTATAGATCCACCGGCCGCGTTTTGTATAGTTTGTCGCGATTGTTGCCCGTGTTTTGAAGTATTTACTTGAACTATAAAACGTAACAGTGCGCCTGTAAATTGAGTTGAATTTGAATCGGAAACGTGGTTTCATTGGCGATCTTTGTCGGGCGTGATTGACACTGCTAAATAACTTCTTACGTTGGTGAGCTTTGGTGCCCTGATAGGGGAACTTTGGAGTGTCGACTGGTATGGGACAGTCAACGAACTTGAAGACTTCGGACGTCATTGTAAAGTCGGCGCGCGCGTCGACTTCTCCGGACTTCGCTTCGCGACGGAGCACACTGAGTCCCAGGTAAGTCCCGTAGATTTACTAGAGTGTGCTCGGACATTGATTTTACTTGTGGTGTAAGCCGACCTTGTTTGTTGGATAAGCCGTGACAAATGCGCGGTAGATGTACGTGCTTTACTGGGGCGCCTACACCTTTGTGGTAGCAGAGCGTCGTTTCTAATTACTGATTTGATTAATTAGAGTATCATTCCAGTATTTTGGTAGCCTTCAGAGGCTAATTTGTAAAAATTTGATTTTTTATTTGTTGTTGTCGGTACTCGTAAAATTATATCTCTGACCACCTCCATCATTGTGTGGATCCGATAATTTGCAAAGTAAAAAATGTGAAAACAATTGTAGGTAGATTGTTTTTATTTTTGGTTCATTTCTTTCCGTTCAGAGGAACGGAGTTTGGCAAAGGCATGATACGCCATACAGCCAGTTATGTTTACGAGTAATGTTTTGTTATTGTTGACTCGATTATCTTGAGCTACGGATAAATAATTACGAGTTATTTTTATGACTAATGTTTTGTTATTGTTTTGGTCAATTCGTGTATTGTACGAACCAGATAGTTCGTGCTTGAATTTTGTTGATTTAGCTCGTAATTCATAGTCGTAATTTTGTTGAATTATTACATAATTCACAGTAATAATTTTGTTCGGTTTGTTTGTTGATTTATTGTGTAATTGGTAGTAATAATTTTGTTTTGCTAATAAGTTTTGACCTGTGTCGCACTTAAGTTAGGCCGTTTGCACACTGATATTTTGTATGTATACTTTGTAATATTTTTTATTTGTACATGTTAGTGTTTTATTTGTAACGGTTGCCCTTAGCTTTGGTCCCCACACGGTCTCGCGGAATTTATTGAGTATTTACGCTTGTTTTTGTTGCTTTCCGCGCGTTCTTTAATTGAATTTAATTGTTAATTTGAATTAAAGGCTTTTATTTGAAATGGCTCCCAGTCCGCATGCTACGGCGAAGGCCGAGGTCCAGGCCGCATTGCGTTGGCTCGTGGGTGCGGCCGCCCTAATTGTACGGCCGGATCGGGTGCAGGCTTTGTTGACCCGTTATGAAGGGTTGCCTGCGCGCATGGAAGGCTTGGAGCGACACGTTGTCGACTTCCATGCGTACGTTTTGGAACACCCTCCAGCGGATGAAGCCATAGTGGAGACCTTTAAGAGGGATGTCGACCAGGCGTACGAATTGGCGGACCAAATTACGGAGTCAGCAGAAGGGCTCCTGGCTGCCCGTAGGGGAAAGCCGACTTGGAGCGGGGAGGTTAAACCGACCCCGCCGCCTTTGTTAGGGAGACTGCCCACATTGGAGATTCCCCACTTTGACGGGGACCTCACGGCTTGGATGGGCTTCATCAACTTGTTTGACAGCTTGGTGGACTCCAGGGAAGATTTGTCCCCCAGCCAGAAACTGGCTTATTTGCGCTCCGCCCTCCGCGGAGAAGCCAGTGCAGTGGTCCAGCACCTGATAGTCAGCGATGCTAACTACCAGGTTGCGCGGCAGTTGTTGCTGGACCGCTACCAAAACGTCCGCTTGCTAGCGGACACCCATGTGGCCGCCATTTTGGCCTTACCGAAGGCAACGCGGGTTTCCTCACTAAGGAAGGATTTGGTCAACCCGCTCTTGACAGCCGTCCACTCGTTGCACCGGCTGGATTTGCCGGTCGACCAGTGGTCTTTTCTGCTTCTGCACATCGTCCTAGCGAAATTGCCCGCAGACGTAAAGGGGCGATTTGAGCAAAGGTACGGGGGCAATAGCGCCTCGTACCTCCCCCCCTTCTCGGATTTGCTTCGTTTTTTGGAGGACGAGTGCAGAGTACTGGACCAGCTGACCGACCCCACGCCGGGGACGAGCACGGGTCGTCCGGTGGCGGCGAGGGGACAACCCCGCCGTCCGACCAAACAATGCTCGGCTGTCCGAAGTGACTCCCCCCCCGCACCAGGTAAACGGTGCCGGTATTGTCGGGGGGACGGACATGACGTGCGTGTTTGTGAGAAGTTCGAGGGCCTCCGGACTGCCGGACGAAGAGCCCTCGCCAAGCAACGCGCCTGGTGTTACCTGTGCCTGGGGGACCACCTCCAGTCAGCGTGCCGCCAGGCTAAGGTTTGTCCACATTGCGGCGGGAGACATCACGCTCTCCTGTGTTTGAACCGCAATGGTGGCGGGTCCGAAGGGGACCCAGATTCCCCGCGCACGGGCGGGGGCCCCAAGGGCGGGGGCCCCCCGCAGATTGTAGCGGTGGCCGTCGGGGGCTCGGGGAGGCGGGCGGTACGCTGCTCCCCCCCCTTGATTGATTACCCTCGACTGGGGCGTTATGTTCCACCGTACGCGGCCCACGGTTATTGGCCCACACCCCGGAGTGGTGTTGGAAGGAGTCCCGATGTTGCGGAGTGGGACCCTCTCGCCTACTGTCGGCGACCCCCTCCCATCTTTTCGACTCAGTCCAACCGGGGTCCAGGGGGCAATCACCCCCCCCCCCCCCGGGTTTTCATTAATGCCACTGTCGGGCGCAACCCCCCCACCGGAGTTTGTGCTGTTGCCAACAGCCTCCGTGCGTGTTTGGGGCCCCAAAGGTGATTTTGTCACAGTGCGTGCCCTCTTGGATTCAGGGGCCCAGGGTTGCATAATTTCTACTTGGCTCGTCCGACAGTTGGGCCTAAATATTGTACCGCATAGGGAATCGGTACGGGGCGTTGGAGACCTGCGGATTTCGGATCCGATCGGTCGGGTTTCGTTCTCCTTCTCCCCCCACTCCTCCTCAACGCCGAAAATCGGTACTTCGGCGATTGTTGTTGAAACGGTGGTCGGGCCGCTTCCGCAAGTGCGAGCCCCACACGCCGCCGTTGAATTGTCGGCTGGATTGGCTCTGGCTGACCCTCACTTCCACCGACCTGGCCCGATCCATTTGTTGATCGGTGTGAATGTGCTAGGTCGTTTGCTGCGTGGGAGCGAGCGAGTTTTGCAGGCAGCCGGTTTTGTAGCCATATCCACCTCTTTGTTTTTGGGTCATGTAGTAATGGGATCGTTTAGGGACGTCCCAGACCCCCCTTCGGCAGACAGCGACCTCGCTGTTGGTTCTGCTTTGTCGGACATCCTCCAACGCTTTTGGGAGGTTGATTTGGCACCACGTGCCTGGCGATTTGAACCCCGCAGACTGCGCTTCCCGCGGCTGCGAGGCGCCCGAACTTGTGAATCACCAGCTGTGGTGGGGTCCACCATGGTTGTTACAGCTGGAGGGTTCTTGGCCCCATACCCCCGCTGTGGTCAGGGCATCTACGCCAGGGGTGCATGTTCACGCCACCGAGACTGTAGCGGCTCCAGATCCGGAGTTTTTGCTTGAGCGCTATAGCTCTTTGGATAAATTGCTTGGCGTCACCGCCTGGATACGGCGTTTCATCCACAACTGTCGTAGCCCTCGTGGCAAATTTGAGTCTCCGGTCCTCTCACCGCAAGAGCGCAATGACGCTCTGTTATATTGGGTGCGGATAGTTCAAGAGAGTGAATTTGCATCGGAGTTGAAAACCCTCCGCCAACGCACATCCAATCTGAAGGGACCCTTAGGGCGCTTGAATCCCTTCTTGGATGATCAGGGTTTGATGCGTGTCGGAGGTCGGCTTAGAAATGCTAAGCTCCCCTATGGGGCTCGTCATCCATTGTTGCTCCCCAAGAACGGCCCCTTGGTGAAGTTGTTGATCGCATACCGCCATGTGAAAAATGCACATGCCGGATGCAACGCTCTTACTGCGATCCTCCAACGGGAACTTTGGATTTTGTCTGCGCGGAGAGTGATCCGTTGTCTCCCGTGCTACCGCTTGAAAGCGGACATCGTGCAGCCCCAAATGGGGGATTTGCCTGCCGATCGAGTCGCCGAATCGATGCCCTTTGCCGGAGTTGGTACGGATTTTGCGGGACCATTTGTAGTAAAAGCTTCGCGTCTCCGTAACGCTAAGACCGAGAAGGCTCACTTGTGCGTTTTTGTGTGTTTAGCTACTAAAGCGGTCCACCTCGAGGTGGTTAGTGCTCTCACGACAGAGGCGTTCGTCGCTGCTCTTGGCAGATTTGTTTCGCGTCACGGACTGCCGTCCTTAATTCGATCCGACTGTGGGACCAACTTTAAGGGTACCGATCGTTATTTGAAGGAAGTTTGTGAATTTTTAGATAAACATAATGTTGTGATCGGATCCACACTCTCCCGCAGAGGGGTACGATGGCAGTACTCACCGCCGTCCTGCCCCCACTGGGAAGGTATATTTGAAACAATTGTAAAGGCCGCGAAAACTCACCTTCGTCGCGTTATTGGAGATAGTATCCTAACTTTTGAGGAGCTCGCGACCGTATTTTGTAAGGTTGAGGCGGTCCTCAACTCGCGTCCGTTATGCCCTTTGTCATCCGACGCGAATGATTCGGAGGCCCTCACGCCGGGCCATTTCTTGATAGGTAGACCACTTAACGCCCTGCCTGAATATCCTTATTTGGACATTAACTCCGGACGGCTCTCGCGATTTGAATTGCTTCAACAGCTTACGCAGAGTTTTTGGCGCCGTTGGCATCTGGAGTATCTGCACATTTTACAACAGCGCGTTAAGTGGTCAGACAAGACGAACCCACCAAGGGTCGGAGACCTCGATTTGTTAAAGGACCCAAACCTGCCACCCCTCCGATGGCGTCGTGGACGCATTGTTAAATTGTATCCGGGGTCAGATGGTGTGCCCAGGTTTGCCGAGGTCCTGGTGGGGGACTCTGTCTTGAAGCGCGCGATCGCCACACTCTCTCGCCTGCCCTTAGATTGAATTGTCGGACCGTTTGTTCCGGTTCCGGGGCGGGGGGATGTTCGCGCTCGTTTTATCGGTCAAGTCCGATTGTTAGTTAGTCGAGTTGATGGATGCACGACCGGTGCGGGCTAGCGTAATTGGTATAATCTGTGGTGATCGGTGACGCGCTTATGACACACAACGTCTTGAGACCCCGCCGCGTACGAGTCCGTTGCTTGAATCTTGACGAATAATCATCGCGTGCGTCGCATGTTCGGTCGAATGACTTTCGGGAAATTATAGATCCACCGGCCGCGTTTTGTATAGTTTGTCGCGATTGTTGCCCGTGTTTTGAAGTATTTACTTGAACTATAAAACGTAACAGTGCGCCTGTAAATTGAGTTGAATTTGAATCGGAAACGTGGTTTCATTGGTGATCTTTGTCGGGCGTGATTGACACTGCTAAATAACTTCTTACGTTGGTGAGCTTTGGTGCCCTGATAGGGGAACTTTGGAATGTCGACTGGTATGGGACAGTCAACGAACTTGAAGACTTTGGACGTCATTGTAAAGTCGGCGCGCGCGTCGACTTCTCCGGACTTCGCTTCGCGACGGAGCACACTGAGTCCCAGGTAAGTCCCGTAGATTTACTAGAGTGTGCTCGGAGATTGATTTTACTTGTGGTGTAAGCCGACCTTGTTTGTTGGATAAGCCGTGACAAATGCGCGGTAGATGTACGTGCTTTACTGGGGCGCCTACAGCCCGCGTTTCACCAAGAATCTTATGTCTTACTCCAAATTTCTTCAAAATTAAGCAATACTTGCAAGCCATTAATTGTATTTCAAATTTTAACTTAAAGACGTCCTAAGAGACTTCATGATAAATCCACTTGGAGCTGTGGTCAGTTCAGATTTGGCCTCTAAAATTAACCTCTATGAGAGGTGAGTCTCTTGGTAATGCTACCCATCCAGGGGTTTACTTTCTGCTTGCTGAGTCACTACTCTTGTTTGCTCCCTCCACGTTACCGGTTCCGTTCCGTTCCGCTGCTGTATATATGAACTCATTTTTTCTTTTAATAGTCATAAACTAGTGCTTGACCGCAATCCCGCCTGGTGGAAAGTAGTGATACAATCGTTCATGGTAAAGCGCGCTAGTTTATTAAGCTTATTCACTTAAAAAACTTAGTGAATAAGAAGTAAGATGGCCATGTTAAACCCAACAACATGACCAACGATGCTCCGCCAGAGGTAGATTGACCTGGGGCCCCTCCATGATAAACTCCAGACACAACAACATTTGGTGCATCGTACCCGGCACACATCGCAACACAGTTGTGTTGCGATGCTCAGCTCCGTCCTCAGTGCGGCTTCACCAGACATCATGCCGGAACCAAACTGCAACTCCCCAGAGATGTGCCCTAACAGGCGTTAAAAGAGGTCTCCCCGAACCTAACTATGCAAGACAATACCTGGCCACTGTGCACCGCCTTCCCTGAAGTCGCTCAGTGGGCCGACAGAGTCCCCACTGTAATCTTCGCGACCTCCAGTTCCCGCCTGTCTTAAATTATGCAGGCGCGGTTTCGGCTTGTTAGGCCTCAAGGCGGCTGCGTTCTCCAAGCCTTCTTCTCCGAGCGGCTCTCTCAAGATCCCGCTCGGCAGCCTCCTTCTGGGCCATCACAGTTTCACAGAAGGAGGCGACTTGTCTCCAGTTTTCTCGATCTATCAGCATAGCACCCACTACTGCTGGTAGAGAAAGATCTCGCCCGATCCTGTCGACCAAAATCTGCCGTTCTGAGGCCCACGCAGGGCATTCCTAGAGCGAGTGCTGTACAGAATCGAGGTTGCTTCCACAGAGGTGGCAATTTGCTGTCTCACGCTGCCTGAGCTGATCAACAGCAATTTCTGGCAAACCATCGCCACTTTGACGTATGGCACGGATTCAGCTATAAACCCTCGAGTCCATGTCGGCCAAGATGTCTAGCGGTGGGAAGCGTGCAAAGAGACTCTCTATGGAAAATGGCCATAATATCGCGCGGGTACCTGCGCGATAAGAATGGCCATTTGGCCAACGATTTGTATTGAGAACACTCGTTTATCGAAATCGGTAATTTGTTTCCAAAATCGCTTTTTTATATTGCTGCATGAATATATGACCTAATATATGACCTCGAGAAGAAATTCGCCGCCTTTACGCCGGTGTTGTGCGATTGATGGTTCTTTATGGGGCACCTATTTGGTCAAATAGGCTATCAGGTGTCCGTCGCTGCAGGACCAAATACAACAGTTTGCAGCGGAAAATGGCCATTCTTACCGCGTGGGTCCCCGCGCGATACGTATGGCCATTTTCCATAGAGAGTCTCTTTGCACGGATAAAAATCTTATTCCCACTTCCAGATCGCTTCAGTTTGGTAGGCGTTGACTCCTTTTGAAACACCCAAACCGTCGACTGCCGCTTCGTTTCTGGATCGTTGTAATAAATCCAAGATTCATCACCTGTAACGATGTCGTTAACATGCCGAGACAAGCCTGCTTCAAATTTGTCTATCATATCATGTCACCCGTGCCTGCTTCTGAGCATCGGTGAGATTGTGCGGCACCCCGCGTGAAACTATCCTCCGCAACCGAACATGCACGTATAAAGTCTCGTGAAGGCTTCCTGATCCAATCTGCAGTCTATGCTAAATTTCTCGGTGTATAAAGTAATTCGCCTTTTGTCTTGTATCAAACTTTTCATTGCTAGAACGTTTTCTTCTGTAACAGCCGTCAAAGGGCGACCACTTTTTTCTTCATCCACCAAAGTTAGTCGACCGCGCTTAAATTCATTATACTACCTATATAGGGTTGCCTTAGAAGGGCCTTCATCGATGAATGCCATTTGTAGTCTATTGTATAAATCGTTTGGTTTCAAGCGTCATTTAAAATCGTAAAAAATCATAGCGCGAAAATAGTCTCGACGAAAATCCATTTTTCCAAGGCACACGATAATAGGGATGTATCCAAGGTATGAAAATAAAAAAAAAAAAATTAATTCGTCTTATAGATAATAAAAAAATTAACACCCGTATTTTTTATTTTGTCGAAATTACCAAAAACTACTGAGATATAGCGTATCAAAGTTACGGAATGGGGGCTAATTACGTCACGCCGTGCTATAGTTTGTACCACGGCGTGACGTCATGCGACATTTCAAATCAATATATCTTCCTAAGTATTTGAATGAAAGAAAAAATAAAAAATGCGTGTTCAATATTTTTCATAAATCTATCTGATGGAAATTAAATTATTTTTTAGAATACAACCCAATTTTAATTAGCTCGCAAAAAATGTGCAGGGACGTTTAGAATTTAGAACGTACCTATTTATATTACCTATTAGTTATAAATAATCATTAAAAACTTTTTGTCGCAATACTTTCTGAGTGACCTGGTATGTATAATAGTTATTATTGCCTGAAGTGTCAATTACATGCAGCAATATAAAAAAACCGATTTTGGAAGAAAATTACCGATTTCGATAAACGAGTGTTCTCAATACTAAACTCATTGACAATAAATATTTTCCTCTTATTGCGTAAATCTATATTTTAGCAGATAATAGAGATATGACATTAATAGGTAACTATTTTGTATTGTTAGTTACTATTGCAATTATTGTCCCTCAAAATGGCAAAATGGCAGCCACATTTGGGCTGGTGCTGCTAAGTGTCACCTGGCCGCCTTGGATTCGGTGGAGAGGCGGGCGAAGAGGCTGATTGGTGACCCTGACTTAACTCGAGACGGTCTCCAAAGCCTAGAGCACAGGCGTAGAGTAGCCAGCCTTTCGGTCTTCTATAGGATGCATTTTGGTGACTATGCAAGAGAATTGCATGATTTAATTCCCCCATCTCCGTTCCACCATCGGACGACCCGTTGTAGGGCGAGATTCCACCCTTACGTTGTTAACACCATTACGATCCGGACGAAGCGTTTCACCTACTCCTTTATACCGCGTACACCAAGGAACTGGAACAGTTTACCATCGGCGGTGTTTCCGTCGGACTACAATTTGAGTGTCTTCAAGGCTAGAGTGAATAGGCTCTTAATAAACTAGTGCGCGTTACCATCAACGACTGCGTCACTGCTTACCATCAGGCGGGATTGCGGTCAAGCGCTAGTTTATAATTTTATAAAAAAAATAATAATATATGACTAACGTTCACGAAATTCGTCTGCTTATGGATAGATAGACACGCACGGACATGACAAATGTAAATTAACAACGATACCTATTTGGTTTGTTGTACATAAATAAATAATACTGTATTACTAGAACCGTGAATGTGACTGATGTATTTATTATTTTATTTATTCATTTATTTTTGTTATACAAAAATTGAAGAAATCAGTAATTCAGACAACTATTTAATAGAGTAGTAGGGTTTAGTATATGATGGAAAACTAGAAAAAGGTATTTAAAAGTCACTTGACATAATACTAGCCGGCCGCGATACCACAGCCCCTGGCGCACAAGAAAATGACCAAATACGAGTGGGTTTTAGTCACTATCAAGTCTCTAAGTCCACTCCGATAAGGCGCGGCACAGGTCATTCATTGATGATTTTTCATTAAAAAAAATATTGGACATAATTTGTGGAGTTCAGCAGAAAAGTTAGGTATATTAATAGGGTTTTTGACTAAAAAAACTAATTAGTCCGTCAGTCAGATTTCCAAAACACGGGGCCTCCACGTCGCAGGCAGGCGTGTTGACCGCTGCGCCACGGAGGACGTCGAAAATGAAAAAAATATCGTTAATGTTCGTATGTACTCGAAGGCACTACCAACAAACAGACAAAACTTCATTTTAGTAAGACAATACGAACAGCTCTAGGAGGCAACATTACCTTATTTCATTATTTAAAGTACCCACACCTATAGCTTATTTATTTATTTCGTATTTTTTTTACTTTCTTTGAATTATCTAAATTTACATCTAAAACAACCCGAAACACAATTTATAATAATACAAAATATAACAGGTATATATTTTCCATCATTCTCCAACCGCCAACCACCACTTCAATTTCCGCCTGTCCAAAATATTTGCAAACTCCAAGCACCTGGTAAGGGTACCTAACTAGCTCACTAGGGTATGTGACGGTTATAATTTGATGTCTACATAACTGCACGATAAGCAACACATGTATATACAGGGTGTAGGTATCTGACATCGTAACGCAAACTTCGCGAAAAGGCTAGACCGCATGCCACTAACAACATTATGATAGTCATTTATGTCGTTAATGAGCGGTTACATAAAAAACAGTGTTTAAAAAATAGTGTCGGCTCGGCCTTTGAACGTTGCAAGCGTGCCGCCGCGCGTGTGTGTGGGTATGACGTTGACCCCTGATGTGTACTCTATTAAATCAGCTGATAGGATAGTTTTTCTAGTATAGTTCACATTGCGATTTTTTGTGTAATTAACGAATTAATTAGTTTTTACTTTAAAATCTTATTGGGCTATAAAAGTACAGCAATTATGAACGGTCTAAAGTGAGAAAAACTGCATATTATTTTTTTTTAATCGGGAAAAAGGCGACGCAATATTCCACCACTGGGAGGTTCAGAATCATGTTCTGGATCCATGGTACTCGTTTGTGCGTCGATGTCAGATACATCCTTTATGTTTACATTCTCCGTAATAAAGTAAGCAGTGTTCCCCATTTAATGAATTTAACTATACTAAAGTTAGACACACCATCTCTTATTAGGGAAGACAGAGTTCATTTGAAAAGTATGATTTATATCATCTAGCGTTAAGAAACGCTAGGGGATAAAAAGCATACTTACCAGTTATTATGTACTAGCAGCCACAAATGACTGCGTATTTTTTTTTTATAAATTATAAACTAGCGCTTGACCGCAATCCCGCCTGATGGTAAGCAGTGTCGCAATCGATGATGGTAAAGCGCACTAGTTTATTAAGAGCCTATTCACTCTAGCCTTGAAGACACTCAAATTATAGTCCGACAGAAACATCGCCGCTGGCAAATTGTTTCAGTTCCTCGATGTACGCGGTATGAAAGAGGAGGCGAAATGCTTCGTCCGAATCGTAGTGGTGTTAAGGGTGGAAACTCGCCGTGCGGTGGGTCGTCCGATCGTCCGATCGCCGTGGAGTTAGTTATGCTCCGCTCCTATTGTTCGCAGCGTGATGTTATATACTGTTCCTGAAATTAGCGCGTTCAAACAAACAAACAAACAAACAAACTCTTCAGCTTTATATATTAAGTATGGATCTGTTTTTGTCATCTTTATTCTTTACCATGCTATAAAGGGCCAGTCCATGGCTAAACTACTACACGACTACACTTACCGAGATCCCTCTGTGCCTCGAAAACACGTTACGCAGTTTGTTGCGGTTGTCATTCAGTTGCTACAAGGGGAGTCGTATTACCCAGGAACTCGGTTGTGATGTTCAGACAGCCAGTTGCTCAATATAAAATATGAATTCAGCTGAACCCAGTCAGCCTGGAAACCGATCATGGTATTTAAGAAAGCTAAGAATATAATGTCGACTCTTTTACACGTTATCTGTATCTCTGTATCCTTTGTCCTATCGCAGGTATGCTAGAAGATTTCTAATGCAATTACCTCTGCACTTGTCTATATGTGTGCACATAAATGGTAAAATAAAAATCTACCTACCAAATCGCTCTAAGAAGAAGGAAGGGAAGCTCTAAGAAGCTACCTTTCAAATCGCTCGCAAATAGTCAGAATCGATGGCCATGACAGTGATGAGCTCCCTATTCATTATGGGGTACCTCAGGGAAGCATTTTAGGCCCCACTCTTTTCTTGGTCTTTATTAATGACTTGTGTAACCTCAGTATTGTTAATGCCAAGATAATATCCTTTGCAGACGACACAGCAATTACCTTTTTCGCTGATTCCTGGTCACAACTTGAACATCAAGCACAGCATGGCTTTGACGTGGCTTTAAATTGGCTAAATTCTCACACTCTAACCCTCAATACTTCCAAAACCAAACTTGTAACCTACTCAAAAAGTTCAGTTTCTCAACCAAAGACTCCTATTTTGATCAAAGCTCACACTGGTCATCCACATACGCGGGCTCGAGCTGCCAGTGTCCTGATTTAGCCTCTGTTGAAGGCATCAGATACCTGGGAATAGTCTTAGACAGGAATCTTAATTTCAAGTCTCACATCAGTCTGTTAACTGGTCGAGTTCGCAAACTGATATACATCTTCAAAACTCTCCGGCATATTGTTAACCCTAATATAATACGTACTGTTTATTTTGCACTTTGTCAATCCATCATAACATATTGCATTTCTTGTTGGGGTGGCGCAGCAAAAACAACCCTCAAGCCGCTTGAAGTAGCACACAGGGCAATATTAAAAGTAGCCACTTTTCGCGCCATTCTTTTCCCAACTGATCAACTATATAAAGACTGTAAAGTATTAAATATTCGGCAACACTTCATACTCCAGACAGTAATCCTGCAACACCGCAACACCCCATACCGTACAATAAAAAATGAAAAACGTAGTAAACGTCGCAAGGATGGGATATGTACCCTGCCATGTGTACACTCAACTTTTGTAAAGAGATTTTTTTATTTTTTTGGTCCATATCTATACAACAAATTAAACGAAGAGTGTCAAATCTAGGATCTACCGTATTACAAATGTAAAAAGGCTATAAAATCGTACCTCCAAGATAAGTCATACGAGGAAACAGAAAGGATCTTAAACTGATGAATATCGACTAGCATACTAACACAAATAAACTCACACGCACACACACGCACACATACACAAACACGCACACAGGCGCGCAAACACGCGCGCGCGCTCATTCATATACACAATAACACAAACGTATAATTATCTCAAAATTATTATTAGTTTTTTTTTTTTTATTTATCTTTTTTCTTTATGATAACATACATTTCTTAAACTTTTAATTATTTAATTTTTCGAAATTGTAATAGAAACATCAGAATCACTATGTAACTTAATGTCATTGTACCATAGGGGACCGGACTGCTTCTCCTTAACACAGGTTTTCATAACCTAGCTAGGAGAGCAGTGCTCACCTACACGTTTGCTTTAACAGTGCTTATTTTGTACAATTGTATTTTTAACGTGTCCTACAATTCCTTGTCTTTAAATAAATTATTATTATTATTATTAAAAATAAGAACCCAAGATCTGATGCTTAGAAATAGCAAATCGACGGCTAGACCACAACGGCAGAAATAAATATAAACAGTGGGAGTTAAACAGCTCGATAAGTTGCAAAAATTCTCTAATCCTATGGAGAGTCACGATCCTTCTAGATTGCTCGTCGTATCAAACATGTATTGCAGTCTGCAATAATCATATCATATAATAAAGTTTCATTCATCCAATCACAACTAGTGGTAACTCCGTAATAGGTTTTGGCGGGAAAGTCACGCTGAGTGTCACGCTCGTTTTTCATTGGACTTTTAAAATTATTTATAGTGTTGTTTACTAAATAAAAGTGCGTGATTTATGTAGTAAAACGTGCATTTAGTAAATAGTCTATAAAGAACGGTGAAATATCGCAGCATAGTGGCCACATCATGACTTTGCCCCAAACCTCACACGTAAGACGGGTCACGCTGCAGTCTTTTTCTACATGAATAATTCATAATTACTTGACATTGGCTAAATGCACAAACCGTGCGAAGTCAAAAAATAAAGAAAGAAAGAACTCCGTAATATGTATTAACTTTTTTTTTGTACTTATGACGCTGCAAAGGCCAATATACCCGGTCTTCGACTTTAAGAATTGTAGTTAAGAGTAGCATTCATTCCTTCAATGTAAATGATAAATTCAATATTTCATTCGTGTTTTGCAAAAACATTTTGAATATCAGTGATTTTCTCTTTGAGTAATGCTAAAGAAGAGTCCATATACATAATAAGTAATCGAGTGTAGATGTACTGATATTTAGATGGATTTTTAGAGACGGCTTGTTATTCCTTTAAACACAAACCTATGCCTTTATCACTAAACATATAGTAACGAGTATACTCTTTCGAGAAGTGTTCGCAAGCATACTAGTGGGAGACGGGGTACATTGTTACAAGGGGCACATATATACAGTCAATATTCATCGAAAACAAAACACGTTAGAAGAGGCATCCGCCACCGATAAGAACGCACGAAGAGCGTAGAGCAACGTTCCCTCGACGACTAGCGACTGGCACGTATAAAACTGTTTCTGATGTTCTCAACAAAATTTTCGTAGTTTTCTTTCTTGTATAATTGAAATATATTATATTATATATTGAATTTCATTTCTTTTATTAAATCGGATGTAACTATCATTAGATCGTCTTTTATTGGGTCTAAGTAAAAATCGTAGCAGATGCTCCAACTCCCCCTACTACGTCGTAGCTTGATGCGTAGCACAGGCACATTAAGCAAAGTTTCTGTCATAAATAAATAATAATTTTTATAAGTTGACACTCATAAATAAATAATATTTTTTACAAATTTACTGAAAAAGTAACTGACCCTTTTTTATGAAAATCGATGAATGCCAAAAAGAGTGTTCAAAGTTCCGCGGGCTTAGCTAAACGTTCGGCGTGTGTTGCATCGCGAGCGTGGCGGTAACGAAGAGCGGCAACGTCTTCTAAGCCCTCTATAATAGCTAATATTCTAATTAAATCCATTTTTGTGGGCAATTCAGGTACTTCACAAAACCGCACACCATAAAGTGTCGACACAGACAGACTGACGATGACGCCACGTAACTTTCCGTCGCGTAGCGCGCTAAACAAAACGCCGCGTTTTGACCGTTTGGTTTGTCTTAACAACTGAATATTGCGACTGACACTTCAGCCGCTAAGCTTTTGGCGCCGTACGTTCCACAGATGTGTCACCACAGTTAGGTTTATTTTAGAAGGAGCTGAACGGCTGTCATGTTGATAAAAATAATCTCGCGCAAACCTTTAAAGTCGAAAAATGTATAGGTAAGAATTATTTGGCAAGGCAGATAAGCCTTAATAAAGTAGATTTTCTTATGGTTGCTCGTTTGAATTGATTGAAACATTCAATTTCATGTAACACCTGGACACCTGGATGTCTATCAGACGTAATCTTTTAGAAAATTGTTAACTACTTGCTAAGCATTGTTGTTGACACAAAGAGTTTCAGTAGGTGGTATTCTTTCACCAGTAAAGTGTATTAAATTAGAATATCTACGAACTTTAGTTAAAAAAATCAAGAATTAACATTTCCTTTTGTGAATATACCATTGAAAGAGAATTTTATTATAAACTGTCGGTTTTTATTTTTGCCAACAATTTGATAGAACACAGATTTAAATAAATCCAGGTCAAAAAACAAAGCCAGTACAAATTGGATTAAGGGAGCTTAGATGACGAGAAAATAACTACGAGAGAAAAGTATTTGAATATCCAATAAAAACAGTCGGATGCAGGATCGATCTCGACACGATCATAAACATTGATGGATAGTTTGTGGTGCTTCCTAGTATTTCAGAGAAAAGTCTCAGCGCGTTTTCAAATCTAGTTTGAGACGACTAAATGCTTGCCTTGACCCAGTACGGTTATTTTATAAGAAAATATAGAACAGTAATTTTGTTTTATATTCCAAACGATTATGATATTTTGTAGGGAAAAAGAATATCACGTCTTTAAAACTTTAAAAGGATTAGTGATAAAGTTTGTTAGAAGGTCTCCTTCGATTATAAGAATAGGTCGGTTTCTATTAAATCTTTTATCTTTTTCTATCTACGTTCAGTCTATAGAGATCCACTTCTGGACAAAGACCTCCTCAAAGGCTTTCCACAATGACCGCTCCTGTGAGCGACCACGTTTCAGTTCCATATGGCATCACTAGCATCACACATTGGTCAAAGAATTTAGTCTTGAGACACTGTGGTATCCTGGACGACGCGAAGATGTAACGTAGCTTCCCGAACGTTACCCAACCGACCTGGATTCGAATAGACACCTCTATCTCTAAGCTTAAGTGTTGAGCAACCAACTAGAACTGGAGTGGGTGGAACATGGGAGTTCGCCATGATCTTCGTCTTATCCATGTTCATATTTAGACCCACTTGTTGGCAAGTTCTGGTAAGGTCATTGAGCATTTTGCCCAAGTCTTCTTGCGAAGACGCCATGACCACGATATCATCTGCATATCGAAGATTATTGATGTACTCGCTGTTGATGGCAAGTCCTTTCCAATCCATGAGCTTGAAGATATCTCCTTGTCTCAGTTCACGCTGCAGTTGAATCGGTTTTGAGTCCTGATCCTGGATCCGGGCTGACATAGTGGCGCTTTAGTACAAACACTTTATCACCTCAATGTATCGATAGTCAATTTGGAACCGCTGGAGATACTGTAGCACCGCCTAAGTCTCGATTGAATCGAAAGCCTTCTTATAGTCCTCAATTGCTAAGCATAGTGGTTTGTTATATTCCTCGGACTTCTGTATAACTTGCCGCAGCATATGAATGTAGTCTGTGGTGCTAAAGCCTTTTCGGAAGCCTGCTTACTCTAAAGGCTGAAGTCGTCGAACGATCTGCGATCGAGACGATTTGTGATGACTCTAGAAAACAGCTTATGGACATGGCTCAGGAGCGATATCAGTCTGTTGTTTTTCAGGAGAGAATTATTATCTTTTTTGAAAAAAACAAATACCAATACGCTCCTGTGCCATGTCTTAGGCGTTTCGCCCTTGAAAATGGAATTAAATAGCTTCTGAAACGCTTTAAGTACCGATTTGCTACCCGCTTTCGGAAGCTCAGCCGTAATTCCATCATCTACAGCCGCCTTATCCTACTGGACCTGTCTCAGGGTCAAATCAATCTCGTACAGGCTGACGTTCGGGATATCGTCGGTGTAGTGCCAGGTTAGTCTAGCTCTAGGATCATTGGCCAGGGTTACAACAGGTACGTGTGTAGATGTGTTTAACTCTTCGTAGAATTTCCCAATCTCACTCAATAGCTCGGGCTTGGAAGTGACGATCTTATCATCCCCAGTGTTCAGCTTCGTAAGTAGGCTCTGTCCAAAAGACAAATCTCTTGCGAATATTTTCAAGCCTTTGTTCCTCACTCGATAGTCTGTATTAAATTAGCATACAATTTGTATTAAATTGGCGTATATCGCGAGTCAGATACCAGTCGAAGTGTCATCAGTAGATTTTCAGACTGCTTCCCGTCTTTCTTCCATTAGCCGAAGGATGGGACCGAACATCTTGTTCTGTCCTTTTGAAAGAAGGGTTTTGAAGAACTTAGACTCTTCTGTTTGGAGAGTTTCCACAAACGTGTTGTTGTATTGGTCCACATCTAAGCATCCACCTAGGCATTCGAAGCGATTTTGCAGTTCGATGTGAAAGCTTTTGGAGCTGGGTTGACGCTGGACGTAGCGTAAACTTCATAAGTCAAGAGCTTCTTTTAAATGTGTTTAAGTGTTCCTTTAAATATCCTCACTTAATTAACTGGCATTGAGGACAACACAATCAGATAGCGCCTGGTAAACTGCAAGCTCTAAAACGTAGGACCTACGTACTGCTCAACCGCTTTGTGAATCAACATATTTGAGAACAAACTAATGGACTAACTAATTCATGGACGTGTCTTAACCAGAAGCCATAATCCCGCGAGGATGCGACCGTCATGTTCTTTCATATGAATGTGAGCTAGTTATATAATTAATAAACTCTCCTTTGAACGTTGGAATTCCCATCGATACGGTATCGCACGACGATCCACTTTGGATTCGACGCGGGTACCATACTTAGCAGGTATTTATTTAGTTTTTGAACATGTTATTTAACAATAATTTTAAGCGGTTAGCTGACTTTTCACGTGACCAGAGGGCTGATCTGTTTTTAAGCCCAAATAATCAATTTTCTTGCTTGTGTAAATTAGTATATATGCAGATGTTAGAATATATTTGTATAACTTATTACTATAACTTTTTATAACAAGATACCCTCGGCTTTACTAGAGTTGCCTTACAATGAATTTAAAGCACAAATCAATTCCAAGCTTTGCTGAAAGGCATATTATTCTGTAAATGACTATTTAAATGATAAGAATAGCTGGTCGCTCTGATTAACTCGAGACAATGTGTTCCTTCTCCAGAATTAGCTTGTTGACACTTTACATGAGTTCATATAATTTGCTTTTTATAATGCATAAATATGTGAGCTGCCATACCCTTTATACCGGGGCTTTTATTTAGGTATGTAATAAGTTTTTACTTATTTACATTTCCATTTTAATGATATTTTATTTTTTGTTTTTACTTTTCTGGTATTTTGGCGTGGCTAGCTGGCATATGATAAATAAATTCATTGATGTTTTTATTTTTTGTATTACTGTACCTACAGTAATCCATACTAATATTATAAATGTGAAAGTGTGTTTGTTTGTTTGTTTGTCCTTCCTTCACGCCGTAGCTAAGCAATCAATCGACCTGATTTTTGGCATACAGTTAGTTGAACAGATGGAGAGTAACATAGGCTACTTTTGGTCCTAAAAAAACATCAAGTTCCCAAGGGAGATTACTGGAATATTTGTATTTGTACACCAAATATCCTAATATTATACATCGGAAAGTGAGTTTGTTTGTTTGTTTGTTCCGCTTTCACGCCGTAACTACTAAGCCGATTGTTTTGAAATTTTGCAGACGTAAAGTTAGAAGTCAGGATTAAATAACAGGGTACTTTTTTATCACGGAAAAAAATTAGGAAAATCTAAAAGCGCGATATAACCGATCTCCACGCGAGCGAAGCCGCGGGCGGAAAGCTAGTACAAAATAAAAAATAGTATAGTATAGTTTGTTCCGCCACTTCTTCTTACCAGCGAAAGCACTAGGAAGTGTCGATGGGTGAGCGTTTTGGGGGACTGTCTTATGTAATATTGACGTTCAAAAAGCGCTGATTCTCAGCCTAATTTGAATAAATGACTTTTGTTTTTTATATATCGATCTGTTGTAACGTAAAAAGACAATAAAGATACAATTAAAAATAACATAGTATGTCCTCCCAATCCTTAGAACGAAGTGATTTTACAGATCTTCATACTAATTAGTATGAAGATCTGTAAAATCACTTGTGATGACGTCGACAAATTATTGTGTCTTACCCATTCCCATAGAAGCTGTAGCTGGCATAGTGACAGAGCCGAATATTATCGATTTTATCAAAATCAGATTGAGTTTCCTTATCCATTTATCCATTATGTACGACTAGATTGAATAGTGTGATAATTCCGACACGCCAATTGGGTTGTATCTTAAAAAATAATTTAATGTCCATCAGATAGATGTATAAAAAATATTGAATAAGTATTTTTTATTTTTTCTTTCATTCAAATACTTAGGAAGATATATTGATTTGAAATGTCGCATGACGTCACGCCGTAGTACTAAATATACTCGTACCACGACGCGACGTAATTAGCCCCACTCAGTAAATTTAATACGTTATATCTAAGTAGTTTTTGGTAATTTCGACAAAATAAAAAATACGGGTCATAATTTTTTTTATTGTCTATAAGACGGAGTATTTTTTTTTTTTTGATTTTCATACCTTGGACTTGGATACATCCCTATTTCCTTAAGAATTTGAACGTAAGAAATTCTATATTTTCACTTATTTAAGTAGCAGCGACAACTTCGTAACTCATGTTTATTTTATCGTCCTTGTCTTTTCCCATTAGACGCCCTTATTTCAATTCTAATGTAGAGTGAATTTGTATTTTTCTTACTTTTTATTTAGATTAGATGTTGAGAGAAAAGCTTTTAGCGACGACATGTGTAAAATGGCAAAACTACAATATCTTCCTACCTAAACTCTCTTTTTATATTGTATAATTCTGTTGGCGTTAAGAATGTCAATGGAAATGAAAGCAATCTCACCGTAAAGCTGAAAACGTTTTACTAAATCCCGGGTTGTGGTCTACAAAGCCGTAGGAAAATTATTGCTTAAATGGATGGCCACGTAAGACCATTTTATATATAATAAAAACCTGAGGCAATCTTTTACACCATAATTTAGGGATGAAATAGTTCAAGCTAGACAGAAGTGTCACTTCGGAGTTATTTTCTGTTACGTTCAAAACTGTGCAGTGCAAGAAACGCTAGAAAATGTATTCATTCTAAAAAGAAATCGGTTATTTGTACGATGATGACGAGAGTTGAACGTGATAACATCATAAGAAAATACTGATGAAATAGTTGCGAAATGACGAACGCGGAGGCCGATTGTGCCTCTTTTTCCGTCATTCCGCGCTCTTCCTTGTACTTCAAGCCTTAAATGGAATGCGAGGTAACACCGCATGAGTCAAGTTTTTTCATGCGTGCAGCTAGCTCCATCGAATTATAAGACGTTGTCACGTCAAAAATAATATTCATAAAGTAATACTACAAGCATTATCGCTAACAGAACAGAATCTTCCGTAATAGAAGTGGGTGTGTCGAACATTATGTAAGTGTAGTTAAATTTACTCTCTTAAGCTTTTTTTTTGTTGGAATGGGAAATCATCAAGTGACTTCTGCTGCTCTGGGCGGAGCGAAAGGGCGTGTCAGACTTTTAATGACTAAAATCCACTCGTGTTTTTCACTTGCCTGTGTGACGGCCAGGGCCACGGTTTCTTTTTTAACCGACCCGCAACCCTGATCCAGGCGGCATCGGTCTTCGTGGATCCCGTCACGATGTGCTGACATCTCTTTAAGGCACGCGTGAAACACGACTCGGGCCTGGTCCTTACCGGGTGGCGAGCTGTCCACTGCTCACTGCCCACAGGCCCGCGCCTACGGTGGCTGGGAGTTCGATGTTGACTCCCAACCAGGACGTCTCCTGCGGCGGCTAATGGCACGAGGTTGCTGGGATTCCAGCTGCCTTACGAGCTCCGCCTCCACCTTTGCCAGCATCACTGCTTCGTAGAAGGAGGTGACGGCCTGCCATGCACTCTCGCTCTGGACCATGGCCTGGACCAGGGTCGGACGCGAGAGGTCGCCGCCAATCGCCGCTACGAGAACACGGCGGTGCTCTATCCAAACGGGGCAGACCTCTACCATATGCTCCACCAGGTCCTCAGGGCGATCCACACAATGGTGAAACCCCGGTGTTTCCTCCCGCCTTATACGGAACAGGAACCTCCAGAAACAGCCGTGTCCGGTGAGGACCTGCATCAGGTGGAAAGTGAGGGCGCCGTGGCACTTTTCTAGCCTTTCCTCAAAGAGGGGACTTACCGCCGCTATTGTGGCTCGCCCATAGCATCTCTTAAGCTTAGTTTAAAATCTTTAATATTATAATAAGCCATCCAATATCCACCTTTAGGCTAAATACTTCTTAGACTTTATCATAACTATTAAAAAGTTAGACAATTTTAATACAACGAAATGTGTTTCTCATGCCGGGGCTACATTAGCGGGCGAAGATTCGTATCGCGTTGGCGCGCAAAATATCTGTTGTCGGACATACACGATCTTACGACGGCGAATATTCGTTATTAGTTGTGCGGCCGAGACAATGAAGGAAGCAGTGGTTTTGCATTAAATGTCAGTAAATTATTATTTATTACATGTGTACAAAACAAACAAAACAAAAACAATGAAAAAAAAAAAAATTAAAAAAAAATCCTCAGTCCCTCTTCAAAGTCTGGACGACACTGAAGTGACTTAGGTATGGCCACTCCAGCGAATGTTGTCGCGACAAGTCCTTTGAAGCGCGCCACTTTACCGACAGTGCCCCGATGCTACATCGTATGCGCACAAATACATTGCGTTGCAACGATGTAACCGGCCACATAAATCGCCTTAGTCCGCTAATGTAGCCCCGGCATTAAGATATGTCCAAACATAAAGTGGCATTCAAGGGCGCCTGCTGCGCGTAAAAGATTTATGATGGGATATAAATACCTATAGGTACAAGGTGGCCAAAAAGTCGTGGATCAAACGAAACAGGGAGATAAAGGAGGTAATATCCAATCAAAAATCTTGCGCCAGCATCGCCATTACTACATTGCACGAAAAGTTATGAACTATTATGTTCTTTTTTAATGAAACTATCGACTTATTTTACAATTTCATTATTAAAAAATTTAATTGATTAAAAACAATTAAAAAAGGTGTTGTTTTATGATTCGATAATGTATCAATACTAAAAAAATGTATTGCAGCTCTTGGTACCAAAAATCAGCAATTAATTTTTTTCCGTAAATTTTGGCGTGTTGTTACAAAAAATTACTTCTTGCTTTAAGAGCAACGCTCGGGCAGCTACCAGATAATATCGACAACAGTACCCTAATCGAGACAGTTTTCGGGACTACAGGGTCTTCATGCGCGTGCATAATGCGTTCATGGAGGGAACTTTACCCGGTGAGAATTCTGCAAGAACAGGTAAACCAGTGTGCGATTTGACAATGAAGAGTAAATACTGAGACAGTTAAGATTGGACCCTGTTATTAGCCAACACCAAATATCACGAAATCTCGGGATCCCACGATCGACGGTGATTTCTTATAATAATAAGCTTGTTATTAAAAGAAATAAATATCACGCTTATTACGTGCAAAGGGGGCAAGCTTTACTGCCAGCTGACTATGCACCTAGAGTGAGATATTGCAGAGAGATGCTTAGAAGACACAAAGAGGATCCGCAGTTCTTCAACAAAGTGTTATGGACTGATGGGATTAGAAGAATGGGAATTTTCAACTTACACAATTTACATTTCTACTCCAGAGTGAACCCACACGTCATCAGAAATGTTCGATTCCAGTATCTGTTTGGTATCAACATGTGGGCTGGAATAATTGACCAGCAGCTTGTGCTACATGAAATGCCACCAAGGCTGAATGGTGCTCTGTATTTGAATTTTTTACAAAATAATTTGAACCAAATACATTATGAAACTGAGATTCCTGAACACAGAGTGGTAGAAATATGGCCCCGCCTCATTACGCTTGGGCAGCTCGAGGACATTTGAACGAGAGTTTTCCTAACTGATGGATTGGACTAGGCGGGCCTATTGCATGGCCACCCCGGTCGCCCGACCTTAATCCAATAGACTTTTTTGTTTGGGGCTATTATAAAGAAATAGTTTATCAAGGAGAGAATAACAACGAACAAGAACTATGACAAAAGCTCGAGTTTGCTAAGTTACAAATTCTTTTTAACTGAGGGGCATTCCGCCAATGGCGTGCGAAATTTATTAGGCGGTGAAGATTGGGCATTTTGGTCAGAGGTAGGAACTTTGACATTTAATGTAAAAAATTGTATTTTAATAAAATTTTTAACTCATAATCGTTCTTTTTATTTCATGATGTCTTCTAAAAAAGTAAATATTATTTCGCAAAAAGAGGTAACTTAATACATTTGCGGTAAACAACCCTTCCGCGGGCGGCGGGGGACAGGGCACGCGGCACGTGGTCGCATCGCTATTCGCTCATAATAATACCGGTGTTGTCACTTTTTTTAAAATTACCAAATTTCGGGGAAGTTGGAATTAATTCGCGGGAAAAAAAAAATATTTCAAAATTCATTAGTATTGTTTCTATAATGCTTACGTAAATTTTTATATTATATTTGGTCAAGTTTTTACCTAGCCTTTATTATCCTTACGGGTCGGACAGGGTTTTCTTCTCGGTGGTAGGCCATAACATCGGCCGCCGGCAGAAGTTACCACCCACCAGACAAAGTCTTGCCGCCAAGCGATTTGTCGTGTTCCGGCATGATGTCTGGTGAAGCCGTACGGAGGACGGGTCTGAGGAGTTGTGTTGCGATGTGTGCCGGGTACGATGCGCCAAATGTTGTTGTGTTGGGAGTTTGGTCGTGGAGGGTCTTCAGATCAATCTCCCTTTGGCGCAGCATCGTTGGTCGTGTTGTGGGTTTAACATTGCATCACCTCGCTCAACTGCCGTTTTCCTTCCTATTCGCTCAGTTTTTCTGAGTGAATAGGCTCTTAATAAACTAGCGCGCTTTACCATCAACGATCGCATCACTGCTTACCATCAGGCGGGATTGCGGTCAAGCGCTAATTTATAATTACTAAAAAAAAAAAAAACTGTATATCAGAATAGTTACTAGTTAGCTATTTAGTGTGTGAATATTTATATGAATATGTCTTGCAGGGAAATAGGGTTTTACAAAGTAAAACTAGTTGTCCATTCACAAAACTAGAACATCAAGGAGAGAGCTGGACAAGAAACTCCTTGGATCAGTATTAACGTATTCTATCATTTCATATAATGACAAATTTCTTAACTAAAGTTTTCTTCAGTAAAACAGCCATGAGCCAGTACTTTGGCATAGTTCAATATTAGTAATTACAGTTCTCTCTTGTAGGCTATAGGTACTAATTTACTAGTAAACTTTTAGACTTAACTTCCATTTCAATAGGCGGCCATTACTGTGGCTCAGTTATGTCTTGAGTATATTATCCAATTACTTCCAGGAACTAATGTTTCGAGCGGGCTACCCCTTGGCCCTTTAAATACATTTCGATACACCCACTCTGTTTCACCAATCACAAACAAGTATTGAGTTTAGATAAATAACTTTATACCTAAGTGATGGTTATCAAACTTTATGCTACTTATAAAACTATTTGAAACTAATTTACTCGGTGGTAGGCCATAAGATCGGCTGACGGCAGAAGTTACCGCCCACCAGACAAAGTCTTGCCGCCAAGCGATTCGTCGTGTTCCGGCGTGATGTCTGGTGAAGCCGTACGGAGGACTGGTCTGAGCAGTTGTGTTGTGAAGCTTGCCGATGCGCCAAATGATGTTGTGTCGGGAGTTTGATCATGGTCCATCCAGATCAATTTCCCTCTGGCGTAGCATCATTGGCCGTGTTGTTAGGTTTATAAATTTGCATCACCTCGCTCAACTGCCGTCTTTCTTCCTATTCACTAAGTTTTTTAAGTGAATGGGTTTAATAAACTAGCGCGCTTTACCATCAACGATTGCATCACTGCTTACCATCAGGCGGGATTGCAGTCAAGCGCTAGTTTATAATTATAAAAAAAATAGCATTATTTGATGACATAATAGATGTTTATTGTTGTCCCTCAAATATGTTAATTTGTAAAGGATTGCAACGTAAACAAATGACTCCGGTATTTGAAATCAATCAGCAAACGTTTTATCAAATAACTTTTAACATAGCTATGAATAAGCCTTGAAAATATAATAAAACCGTTTTAAATATTATTAAGGTATTACAACTAGTTACTCATTCATTTATAAACTGTAAATAAAAAGCTATAAAAAAAGGTATAAATCTAAACACTATATTGACATCCTCTCAGAGTTGAGTGGATCATTCCAGATTAAGTAATTTCTTATTGGATTATATCTATACTAATATATAAATCTGAAGAGTTTCTTTGTCTGTTTTTTTGAATGCGGTAATCTCAGGAACTACTGGTCCCATATAAAAAAATATTTTTGCGTTGGTTAGCCGAGTAATCCAGGGCGGTTCTAGGCTATATAACATCACGCTGCGAGTAATAGGAGCGGAGCATATAAAAAAACGCGAACGAAGTCGGGAGCGGCCGGTAGTTATAATATAAAATCGTAACCAACATTTCAAGTACCATTAATTATTATATTATTAAATAATGGTGTGTTTTGAGTTCAGTTGGCTGTGAAACATAGATAAGTTTCGTTCTGAAACATTATAATTTAATACGTGTAGGAATCACGATGATAATTGTTAACAAAAAAGTTCTAGCATTAGTTAATGAAAACTTTCTTATGAAAATATAAAAGGAACATTTTATTTGTCTTTATAAATTTTTGTTTCCAACATATCAATGTCAGTAAAATAAATTGTTGAATGGAACGTAACCGTACCTCTGTCAATAACATCTGTCAACTTACTGACTGACATTGATTTGTTTTTGTAAGTGATCTTGTGTTTTTTAAATGTTATCTTTATAAAAACGTGAATAAAACACACGCGGCTAGCCGCGCTGTAATTCGATGATAAAAACGCACGGCAGCCGCGAGCTGCCTGCCGCGCACGACGATCGCAACGAATGGTTTTAGTGTTAGTTGTGCGTGAACGAACGTGTTTTATCAAATGAAATGTATAATGAAAACGAAACCAATTTGTCTTATTGAAATACAACGTTATTTTTTGTTTATGCGAAACCTGAATACAGTTTGTTCAGAATAAACAACTGAATCGAATCCAACCACTTTTATATAAGTAAGTAATGTTTTATCCAAAACGTACTTAAATCGGTTCCAGTTTGGTTAGCAAGCAGGCGCACAAGCCCAACAGCCCCTTTAGTCGCCCGGAAGCAACAGGTTAATTTATATGTCACACACCCATTGTATACGTAATGCGAACACACAGTGCCCCTGTACAGTTATGTTATTGTATTTTAACGTTTATCTACAAAACGTGTATGAAACGGAGCCTTAAATTAAAGAGAATTTGATAGTTAAAAACAACAATTATGCTTTTAATTTCTTCTCTTCCTTTTTTTTTTTGCGTAATTTACGAATATTAACAAACACGGGACCGCTTTTAATGTAGTTGGAATAAGAAATAAAGAGCGTGTCATGAGTCGGTCATGCCGCGCAGCACTGCCGCGGAGGTCTACAAGTCGCGCGGCAAATTTGTGTCCTGTGAATGCCACGCGTAGCTGCCGCGCTCCTTGCGTGCCCTGTCAGGACATACCATTACACTTTTGGATTTATTTTTAATTTAGTTAGTTATATTTTTATAACATTATGCTATCGAATTCTTTAAAGAATACTTAGTAGGTAATCTTCTGAGAAGATCAGTTTGCCAAAGGTTATTTTAGTTGAGGTTCCACCTAAATAAAACTGTTGTTTTTCTGGACACTTCATCTAAAACCAAAAAGTCATTGATTGCCGAGTACTCGTATCGAACGGTTTTTACTGGATATCGTTAAGTATTTAAACATGGACTAGAGAATTTTTTCGAAATAAGAAACAGTGTAGTTTTCGCAAAATTATTTTTGCACTTATTTCGACATTCCACATATTTATTTATTATTAAAGCTTATAATCGAGACATAAATAAATTGTTTTACAAGAAAACTACACTTCCTAAAGAAGTCGTTTATTATAACAATAGCTACTATTTTTCTCTATATCTAGTAATAATTTATATGAACTTCACTTGACCAAGTAGTGTAACTTAACATATACTAAGTTCCATCTATAATAAACATCCTATAAAACTATTTAATCGAGCCACTTTTCATTATATAGGTACTTCAGTTATAAAGAGTTATGAGTTGCTCGACAGCAGTGCGCGCTGTAAGAATACCCGTTTGTATAAATCGGCTATATTATCTCGCGCCGTTTGAGTGCGAAGTATATACCACGGTAGAACGTAGCCCCAGACAATAGGCGGATAATAGAGCGCAAGGAGGCGTAAGTACTTGCACGTGCCAGCAGAATTATCCGAGATAAAATAAACTGATGTCCGCATCGCTTGATCTTTTAGTACTACAGATTTTCTTTTTAGATTAGTTTTATGATAATGTTTAATGTTTGGTTGTAATGAATAGGCCCAAAAAATACTGGACAATTTTCAAAAAAAAAATTACCTTTCGAAAGCTACATTACCCATGAGTAATATAGGCTAAATTTTATTTTGGAAAAAAATAGGGTTCCGTAAGATATTTGGGTTTTTTGATAACAAGGTGTAAAAAATCAACAAGAAAAGTTACTTATTTTGCGTACGCTGCCTAAACTATAAAAGATAGAACCATAAAATGTTCTAATTAATTGTAGATCTTATAAATATCTACAAAAAGTCATGGACACCCTATACTGATGTATGTCGAGTGAGGCACAACAACCATTTTTTTTTTTAATTTAAAAACCTTGAAATTTTATTTGGACTGTATTTAAACGCCTTTTAAAATTATTTTACTCATGCTATTAATTTCATCATTAAGTACAGTTTATGTAGATAATGTTTGGTCTTAAATGATTAAAATTGGACGTTTGGTTTTGAAGTTATGGCGAAATTAATATATGAGTAAGGCCCCTCGCGGCTCAGACGCGAGGTGCTCCTACACAGCGGTCGTGCGCCAAATGTAATAATGGTCATGCGATATTTTTTAGATTTCGTTCTTGAAACTACACCTACGCAAAAGTTCTTTTCAGAACTAAACAACAGTTCTTTTCAGGACTATCCAACAGTTATTTTCAGGGGTAAACAAAAGTCCTGTTCAGAGATAGAATATTATACGCTATTAACATTTTGTTAAATATTTGAAATTGCCTAAGAGAGCCAGGTCTCAACATTCTAAACATAGTTCTCAAGCACGGGCAGCGAGAATACGTTGTATGGGATAATCTTCTTCACCTGAACATTAACAACGCCTTGATGAACAAAATCAGAGAAACTCTCAGGTACTCACACGAGAGTAGAGTGCCGAAAGTTCGCAACGCATTGCACAACAAAATCTGAGAACCTCTGAGTTACGTGCACAAGAGTCGAGGCTGGAGCGTTCCCAACGTCTTCATGAACAAAATATAAGGACCTCTCAATTACGCGAAAGAGAGTCGAGTGACGAGCGTTTGCAGTGACTTAGAGCTCAGGCAGAGAGACAGCAGTTGTCCTCAAATAGAATTCGTAATCGAATTTTAGCACATAGCAACAGACTGGTTTTCAAATATGATCCGCAGGTTGATTATGCGCAACAAGCGTCAGTCCAAATCGGAGTCATGAATAAGATCTGCTCTAACTGCTCTGCAAAGAAATGGGCGGACGAACCTAATGGTATTTAATGGTGTATAATGGTATGTGCTGTGCTTCAGGCTTTACCTGAGCACAGCACATACCATTAGGTTCGTCTTCCTAACGTTCAGGAGCCTCCACAACTAATAAGAAACGAGCTTTCTAATAACCATCCATTATCCGCTCATTTTTTAACATACATACGTAAAAAGCTAAAAGGAACTTTTATGCCCTAACTAGAATATCCAAAGCAACTTAGGGTCTATCATTCCTAACTTTAAAGACTATATATGGAGCTACCTACTTAGGATGTATGTGCTACGGTGCACCTGTTTGGGCCTATAGGGCCAATATAGGGGCGGCACGACGTAAACTGCTTCAAAGCCAACGTTTGGCATTGATATTTTTATGCAAAGCGTATACAACGGTCAGTACTGAAGCCTTACCGGTACTGGCAGGTGTACTTCCAGTCGACCTTGAGGTACAGCGACGTGCTTCAATGTACTACTCTGCGAGGGGGGAGGCCATGGACACTAATTTTGTTACACAACGCGACTTTAATAAAATCTCTAGATTATTTAAACCTCAGACTGAAGTCTGGGAGGACCTCTTATCCGAATGGCACAGTAGGTGGGATAATTCCATCAAGGGCCGGCACCTCCATCTATTCTTTCCATCCGTTGGCGATCGGCTGGCTAAGACATGGCTGGAGGTTGACCACTGCGTTGCCCAATTTCTCACAGGCCATGGCAACTTTAAAAGTAAACTGTATTCTTTTAAACTTGTTCCTTCGCCTTTGTGTCAGTGTTCTACATCGAACTGTGAATTTGAACAGTCCGCACATCACATCTTGTGGGAGTGTGTTCTTTGGCAGAATGAACGCAATATTATGTTGGATAGTGTACAAGTTACATCCGGAGTCATTTATTATACGGACCTTGTAGAAACTAGAACCAATTTCCGTGCGTTCAGGCGCTTTTGCCATACCTATTATTGGAATCAATTGTAACAGCTAATACCTACTTAGGACCCATTAACTTAATCAAATTTTATTCCGTGGTGTTTGGCAATCTGGGCTTCTCCCAGTTGCAATAATGTCCCTTTGTGCCGATGGGCCTAGTTCTGTTCTCTCTCCTGCTTGTTATGGAGGGAAGTGGAAAAAATATCTTTTATCTTACTACTCCGCTATTCTTTTCTGATTAATTTCGTTGCGGGACCCAAGACAGTTGAATCGTTTCTCCGGGACTCGTCGAGCTTCATTGCTCGGCGTTTTTCTGGCGGTCGCCACTGTTGATTCTGGCTTTAAGGAGTTGCAGTGGTTGGGAAAGTGTGGCGGGTTTTGTCCCATAAAAAAAAAAAATACATACGTAAATACAATAGACTTTTTCAAATGACTTCTTTTTGTGTAAAAGAAATCAGGGTAGGTAATTTTATGCCGACTTTTAAAATAGAAGGTGAAGGTTTCATCTCTTTGGTAGCCTTTTACCACCATCAGGCCAAAACCAACAATTCTTACAAATTTCGAATGCAGACCAGTTATAAAGACAATCTATGCAGTCTGCGGATCATTCATCGGAATCATTTTGCTGCTGGATGGGCGTTTTGCAGCGGTAACCGACATCCATGCGGGCGGAGCTGCGGGCGACCGCTATGTAGTATAAAACAAAATCGCTCTCTCTGTCCCTATATCCCTATGTATGCTTAAATCTTAAAACTACGCAACGAATTTTGATGCGATTTTTTTAAATAGATAGATTGATTCAAGAGGAAGGTTTATATGTATGTATAATACATGCCCGTGCGAAGCCGGGGCGAGTCGCTAGTCTATACTAATATATAAAGCTGAAGAGTTTGTTTGTTTGTTTGTTAGAACGCGTTAATCTCAGGAACTACTGCTCCGATTTGAAAAATTCATTTTGCCTAAAGCTTTACTGGATTATTGGGCTATCCAACGATCCCAAGCCATCGAGCCCAATAATCCAGTAAAGCTTTAGGCTATATAGCATTACTCTGCGACTTATAGGAGCGGAGCATATATTTAAAAAAATCAAACCCTACGCGGGTGAAACCGCGTGGCGCAGCTACAATACTACATCACTGGTATGTTCTTGTGCTGATCTTTGATATTTGTGCGTGAAAGCGACGGAACACCACGTTCTGAGGCCAGAAAACTTTGCCATAACGAAGGGTCGATAATTATCATTCGGTACACTCACCACTAATGCCTTGATGCGGAGCGACTCTAGTAACACCTACCGGGGTTTGTCAGACTTCTACTGACTAAAAACCACCCCGGTGTCCCTTCTATTACGAGCACGCGTGGAGCCGCGGGAGTCTAAATTCTTCCACGGCCCCACACTCTCATGCTGGTCCGATCTGTCCAGGTCTCGTCTCCTGCATGGGGTAGTGGGGTGTTAAACTACCCCGTGCATCGCCTCCGAGGTGCGTGCCGACACTCGCGCGAGTCTCTGCCTCGGGGTCCATAAGATAGGGGGCGGAGACTTCCCCATGTCCCTCGCCCCTGGACCCATAACATTACATCACCTCACTCAACTACATACAATCTTCCTACCTATTCACCCATTTTTTTTTTGGGTGAATAGGCTCTTAATAAACTACCGCGCTTTACTATAAATGAATGCATCATTGCTTACCATTAGTCGGGATTGCGGTCAGGCACTAGTTTATAATAATAATAAAAAAAATAATAACACCCAAATGATGACTTGTTATATTGCACCTTCTTTATAAATCAAATGCCATTACCAATGATTTAACTTGAATTGTTAGTGCATAACTAACTGGTGGATTTGCAATGTACCACTAATATTTACCCAGGTGCTACGCAACCATTCATTCTGAAACTGGATACCTATTGTACAGATTAATTAGCTAAGACTAGCTTTCTCAATTTAAGCATCTTGACCTAACATAGCTTAATTGAATGTTTAATGATAATATTTCTAAAAAAACTGTCTGAAATTTCTTTTGATTTTGAGATTCATTTTCATACTTTATGCTTGTTTGGTTCCTCTGGCTTTCCTGTTCTATTTCAGAGACTTTCACTCTGTAACTACTGACCGGCATACTAATTGCGTAATAGATTTTCAGTAGCAATGGGTTTCATTTCGTAGCCATCCACTGCTCCATATGTTCGATAAATGCATCTGCTCAACAACGTAAATAACGCAATGAATCTTGTTGAACTGTGAAAATTGAACCCATTGCTACTGATAGTGTGTTACGCAATTAGGTACCTCGCTGGTTTGAACAACTCCAATTTGTCTGCACATCACCTTCAATTCATGACAATCCATCTACCCTCATTAATTATACGATTCCAATAAACATGATACACCCGGTCCCAGTAGCTATAAATCGGACTGTTCACTGTTGGAGCTGCTGAACCTTGGACAAAACTGTCTTTGCATTGTGTAGATTCAATTTCTTAGTATTGTGTAATTGCATGGAACACGTGTGAGCACAGTGTACTTGCTGTAATGCATCTATTTGTTGGGTTAGTCTTTTTTGTTGTTGTTTTTTTTTTGTGTGTTTTTCCATAATGGACGCTCTTAGCGTACAATATATTGCTGCATCGTTCTCACACGATTGATTTCAAAATTAATGATGTAATCAAATATTTATATCAATAGCTTGATAATTTAAAAGAGTGTCCATGGAGTTTCTTGCCCGTTCTTCTCCATAGGTACCTACTCTTTGGAATGGGCGACTAGCTTCACCATACTGACTGACCGACCTTCTGACAATTCAAAAGTGCCTGTAACTGGTTTATTTGAAATAAATGATTTGATTTTGATTTGATTTTGATTTGATTTTGATTTGATTTTGATTTGATTTTGATTTGATTTTGATTTGATTTTGATTTGATTTTGATTTGATTTTGATTTGATTTTGATTTGATTTTGATTTGATTTTGATTTGATTTTGATTTGATTTTGATTTGATTTTGATTTGATTTTGATTTGATTTTGATTTGATTTTGATTTGATTTTGATTTGATTTTGATTTGATTTTGATTTGATTTTGATCGTACCTATTCCATAATAATGTACTCACGTTAGACGAAACGAAACCGTGTCTCGACGTGGTTAGAATAGTACATTTATTGCTCGTTGTGCCACTATGTTGGCAACCAATTATATTGCCGTCACATCCTTGCCAGGTACCTACTCGCAGCTCGCAACTATTTTGAACAGGCAGGAATTGAACTGATGGTAGACATGTTAGAGAAATTTCGGAAATACAAAACATTTGTTATTGTTAGCTGTGGTATAGAAAGTCGTTTAAAGAATTAAAATTAGGTTGAAATTGATGTTCAAGATTTGATAACGTTGTTTGTCAGTTACAAGTGAAGCTAATAAACTTGCTGAAATAAATTTAGACGAGGCAATCTTGTCTAACTTTTTTTTTATTAATGGCACTCCTTGTGTAAACGAGCCGTGGGTATGAAAGTGTCTTTACCCAATTTCATACTATTGTTGTATTAAGTAAAAATCTTCAGTAACTTATATTGGACATATGAAGTTATTTATCTTTTTCAGATCGTATGTTTTGTAAGTTGTAGTTTTCCTTCAATTCAGACAATTACAAATATATATCTTCAAAGAGAACGTAACTAAACATCAAGGGTTGTTGGCATAGGCGCTATCATCCGGAATGCTGTTAATCAGGTCCTCTCGCACATAAGTAATTAAACAGGCCCTTTTGCGGATATAAGGAAGTAACTTCCTTGTTTTTGCTTTGAACATTTGTGACACATTTAAATTCCTTTGTTTAGTTTTAGGGCTATGTGTATATACAGCGAGTCCTCTGGTTTTGTGTAAGCAAATTTGGTAAAACAGAGATCAGTCTAATTAAAATAAGACGACTCAATTTTTTGTTTCAAATAGGGTTACACAATGGGAATCTATTCCCTCTGTATGCACCAACGACAGTCCCATTTGTGGTTCGGGAGAATCTGTCCATTCTTTGGTTGCCTGGAAGAAATCGCTTTAGCGATAAGGCCGCCCATTGTATGTTTTATGTTCAATGTATTTTGTTCGATGTTTGATTGGTGTACAATAAAGAATAAATAAATATGACACAGTTTTAATTATAATTAGACTGATATCTGTTATTAGAATAGAAGGTACTCCTTTGTGTCAAACTAATACAATATGCTACTCATCCAATATAGTCTGTTTGAAATATATCTTATGAATTTATAAACAAACTTTTGAGAAAAATTCTAAAACACTAAAAGAAATTTAGATTTAAAATTTTCAAAATTAAACCTTACCATATTTTGAAATACTGTTGCCATAAATTGGGGGCACGATATATGTATTCAATTAATAAAATAAAATGTACTCAATTCATTAGACACACAGCTGCTGTTGTTTACATTTTCATTTGTAAATTTTGGTATGACGGCTCGATCATCACCCCAACCCTTGTTTATTTCGCATTCCTCTTAAACAAATGACATTTGGTTTTTATCATAAGTCTCAAATTGTAGAGATCTACCATGGGACTTGGCGTGTTTTAATCAGTTAACCCGGCGTCTGTATGGTAGAAAATTGTTACACCGACTGTCAAGTGGGTCAAAATTACCCTGAAATGTAGAAGCCTTTATTTTGTTGAACTTTAAATATATAATAAATATATGAGTATATTTTAGTTAGAACACTAATTTTAAGGTTATGCAGCAGAAATAAAAGGCAATTTAACTAATCGTAGCATCTTTGTTTGAGTTATGAAAAAACATACAAAAATAATCAACAAAAATAGACATCCTCAGTCTCGTTACTATAAAATAACATAAATGTTCACTTATAATCTTACAATTATCGTTTTGGTGTAGTTGAAAACGAGATCTTTCAAACTTAAATCAAAATAAAAATAAAACAGTCCTAAGTTAGTCTCATTCTTGCAACATATCACAGCACTCTTTGCAGTACGGAACAATATGTTCGGGACAAATAAACTTGTGACACTTTGTGCATGTATGCGTCGTTTTGCGATCTTTTTTGGCTGGGCAAACTTGACACCTTTTCCGTACACCTTGTACTTTTGCAGGTGGCTCCTCAGATGGTTCTCCATCAAGAAAATCTCTGATTCTCTTTCGCGTTTCTCTCGGCAACTGCACGACGTCTTGGCGAGTATTCAAGTGGTTATTTACGAGAGCAAGGCCTAACTTTTTGAGGAATTGGCGCCGTTTTACAATTTGATTATTATTTTTATTATGTATTATATATGCATTTATTGCAGACATATTCAGCACAGCATAAAATATTGTTTTAGGCCATTTCTTCGTGTTACGGCTAACGTTGTATGTGGAACAAAGTTCGTCAGCAACATCAACCCCGCCTTTAGTCATATTGTAAAAGGTGTTAATTTCAGGTTTACGCTTTTCTGCTGTCGACTCATCAATTGTTGCATCATGGTGAAGACTGGACATAAGTAATACCACTTTTTTTTAGGGATATTTGATACAATCGTAACATCATTTTGGAAGCTCGCTTTCTGACGAAATTCCACTTTTCTCTGAATCAGTTTGCTCTAAAATTGCTAAAATACGCTGCCGCTCACATTCATCACGATCCATTTTAAATTATAACCTACAAATAACAGAATACGGAAATTATAATCTTTTTACACTAACTACTAAAATGGCGCATAATTGTTACATTGACTGTATAGTTGGGTCATATTTACCTTTTTGACGTTTGCGCACGTGTAACTCCCGGTGCAGTCGCACGACAACTAAACTGTGGCATAAAACAAGAAAGGTGATGTCTTAACTCCAGCTACTGAGAAGTACGGCAACGTCGCGTTCGATTCTTAAAATATACAAACAATTGAAAATTGCGCGGGTCATATTGACCCAACCATACAGACGCCGGGTTAAAGTCTGACACGCCCTTCCGCTTCGCCCGGGAACAATTCATTTGATGATTTCTCACCCAATAAAAGGGGGCTGCACAGTTTTAGTTATTAATCATCATCATCATCATCAACCTTTTTTTATCGTCCCACTGCTGGACACAGGCCTCTCTCATGCAGAGAAGGATTGAGCGTAATCACCACGCTTGCTCAATGCGGGTTGGCGATTTCAGACTTAAAGTCCAGGTTTCCTCAAGATGTTTTCCTTCACCTTCAGTCATTTTTGTCCAAGATATACTTAGAAAGTACATATAACTTTAGGAAAGTTACATTGGTACTTGCCTGATCTGGAATCGAACCTGTGCACTCGTACTTGAGAGGCTGGTGTTTTAACCACTAGGCCATCACGACTTATAGTAGACTTAGTTATTAATAATTTAAAAATATTCTTTGACGATGAATATACTGTTAGAGGAGTCTGTTGTGTTTTTAGCATGGGAAAAATCATTTGGCAATTAACTGTGTTCGGTTCAAATATAAATGTCGCCATTCTGCTCATTAGATCGGTGCAGAATGTAACCTCGTTCACTAAAATCGTGTTATCTACGAAATCCTACATTTACCTTAATCACTACAAAGAACACTTAAAAAAATCCGTTATGTTTGAAAACTTTTAGTATTACGTTTAATGGCGTAGGTACTTGCTATATCTAACAGTAGCTTTCATAATTTTTTCCTTGTCACGTCTGATGAAAGCGATAGATGAGCAATTTTGACTTGAGTTTTATTGGCAGGTAGCTGATGTAATATTGAGTAACTGAGGCGAGCTCTGGGGAAACAGCTACAGTTATGAAAGGCAAAAAACCTTTATTCTACAAAAACGAGTCATAAGGACAATAGTTAAAAGGAGATGTTTCATTTTGAGCCACCAGCATTAAAGCAGCATTTTTAAAGCATATCGAAAAAAAGAAAAAAGGAAAAAAATAATAAATTTGCATAAAATACTACTAAATTAGTTTGAATAAAAATACAAATATATAATAATTAATTATTTGAAACGTTTTTTAGTGATATAGCGCTTTTTAAAGGTAGCCATGACAGTGGTTATGACGTTTGATTAAAGACTGACAGTTCTATTTTCCCGTTGTGTTCGTGGCGAGTGTTGATTTGAGTTGATTCTGTTTCGAAGCTTTTAGTGATTATTTTTGTTGTGTATACCGTATTTTCAGAATTCATATTTTGTTTTTTGTCGCAGTCATATGATAGAAAATATAGATACGGCAGCCTTAGAATATATATGACACGTCACTGTCAAAATCTTATTTCGCTTATTGCTGACCACCATATTTATCAGTAGTTGTGTTGCACTCCTTGGCCGAGTTAAATTGAATCCATATAAAAACTAAGCCAAAATATTAGAAATTAATATAAAACAATTAACTATAATGTATACTAATATTTACATTAAGTGTACATAGTGCTGGCCCAGGCTCCATACATTTCTGAAACATCTCCTTACACAATGTATCTCATGCAGGGATTATTATAAAAAAATGGGTATTTTAACGATACCTAGCTTATAATGAGTGATTATTTTAAGGGTAGTTTTTTTTAAATCTACTCAAGCGCTCACTTCGTATCATATCTCGTATATATCGTCTTTGTCATTTATATTATTATTAATATATATATTTATATTATTATTTTAAAGATAACTTCATGTAAATGTTGTCCGAGGCTCCGTTTAAATGATTCATTCGGAAAGTCCAATTTCGATCACTATTTAGAGCTTTTCGGCCTGTATTCATCGAATTAAGCATCTTATGTTATCCTGTAAAGCTTTGATCGTATTTCGCTTGTCCACATACACTAACGGCTTTAAATAACCCCACAAGAAATAATCCAGGAGCGTCAAATTGCATGATCTTGGCGACCAGTTCACTGGGTCATTTTGAGAGATAAGCTATTCACCAAATTCATTCTTCAACATGTCCATTGTTTCACGTGCTGTGTGGCATGTGGCACCGTCTTGATGAAATCACATGCCAACCAAGTTCAACTCGGCCAACCGAGGCAAAAAAAGTTGCGTATCATGGCTATCGTTCCCCGTTGACGGCAACGTTTCTTCCACGGTCCTCATTAACACTGGACCCTACCGCTACAATATTTTCTTCAGTACGCACTGTACGCATGCGAGACAATTGTTTTAATGTCCAAAAAAGTAAACTTGGTACTAAATTTGGTGATAACAGCACGAATTGCTGAGTCACCAGGTCGATTATGACACACATTTCTCACAAGGCACGAATTTTAATAGTAGGTAAATTTCAAGAATTTGCAATCATTGCTCGTTTGTTTGTCTTTCCATGATGAAATGGCAGAGTATACTGAAGACACTGAAAACTTTTCACTTTGCTAGATAACGTTTGGATACCATTACCAACCGGTGCCGCCAACTTGAAAAACTTACATTACCCTTAAAAAATCACCCGTTATTTACTGGTTCTCCTTAAGTTATTTTACTAAACATCTACCAGAGCTTGAATCAGAAGAAGAACGTAAGATTAGAGAGAACACGCAAAGAAAAACTTTCAAACAACAAATAGCACCAACATTTAATATAGTCGAGCATTGCTGGAAGTACCAAGATGTAAAGATATTTAATGCGTTGCCTTCTGAGCTAAAGATTTTCATTTGTAACATCCACTTGTTTAAAATTAAGTTAAAAGCCTTTTTTTACAAAATTGTTTGTACATTGTATCGGAACTAATATCACTTCAATTCACTGCGTCATTGAGTTTACAAAATGGAAAATTTAAAATTTCGCGTTATTTACGAATATGAGGTCCGCCGTTGCACCAGTGCTGCAGAAACGGCTCGAAGAATTAATGATGTGTATGGCAGTGGTGTCGCTAGAGAAAACACGGCGCGTGTTTGGTTTCAACGTTTTCAACTTCAACCTACAAACAAATGCAATAAATTTCAACCTACAGAACAATCCCCGTGGACGGCCGGAGACCAAAGTCGACAATGAAGAATTGAAAACTATTGTGGAAGTGGATCCACCCCAAACTACGTCCGAATTAGCTGCAGGCTGCGGTGTTTGTGATAAAAATGTTTTAATCCACTTGAAACAAACTGGGATGATAAGAAAGCTCGAAAGGTAGATACCTCATGAATTGAGTGAAGCAAACCGACTAATGCGCGTCGACTGCTGCATTACATTCCTGAATCGGCACAATAATGAAGGGATTTTAAATCGAATCATTACCAATGGCTGAACCCCGGTGAACTATTCAAATTCTGCCCCAAGAGAATATTGACTAGAAAAAACTTATAGATCAGCGTTTGGTGGACTAGTACCGGTGTGGTGATGGATAAACTAGCCGCTAAGCAACCGAGACTGGTCAATCGCACAAGACCACTGCTGCTTCAGGACAACGTGAGACCACATACTGCACAACAGACTGCTTCCAAATTAGAGGAGCTTCAATTGGAATGTTTAAGACATCCACCGTACTCCCTGGACCCTGCTCCGACAGACTACCATTTTTTTTTAAATTTGTACAACTTTTTGCAGGGGATAAAATCAACTATGATGAGGCAGTCTAAACCGCCTTCAAAGATTTCATTGATTCCCGTCCTAATGTTTTTTTTAGAAAAGGCATAAGTGTGCGGGATGAATAGTTTTTAATAGTACATAGGAACTAATTAGGAATAGTGTTACGAACAGTGTATACAGTATAGTAGATGTTATTGTAATTACTTAGAATAGAACATTTGTGCATAAGAATTTAGAAAGCGTAAGATGGGCGATCATTCTTGTTATAGGAATGGTTGTACACATCTGGCAAGGCAGCAATTATGATAGGAATGACTGTGAACATTTGGTAAAATATCAGTGACAAAAGTTAACCGTCATAAAATGTTCCCTTGTTATAAAATGCAGCAGACATAAAATTATAATAGAAATAATTGTCCCACATCTTGCTGAACATAACAACACCAAAAAGGTGGGCACCATAAAATCCCTTGTCCTTGGTTCCTTGGGATAGGCGCAATAAAATGACCCCTTGTAATGGACGTTATAAAGTGCAGACCCTCAGGTTTGGATGCAGCCCAGAAACGTGCGTAAGACAATGGCTGGTGAAACCCGACGATCTCGTCCCCTTCCACGGTTTGCGCCCTTGTCACAGTATAAATAGGCCCCACGTTTGAGCATCAAGTCACCCCCTCCCCCGCCTGTCTTCATCCAAGACAAGGCGAAGTGGCCCACAGTGTCCGGCTGGTGCACTGAATCTAGGATAGCATTCACTAATGCTAAATCCACGCAGACGGGGATAAAAGTCTCCGTCCCTACATCAAAAGACTTCCGTGAGCTGACCAAGCTCCTCCGCCAAAGAGGTGTGGCCTTCCACACCTACTCCCTCCCTGAGGATCGTCTCACACGCGTGGTGATCCGAAGGATCCCAAAGGAGATCCCCACTGAAGAGATCAAAGCTGATCTCATTGCACAGGGGATCCCAATCAAGGAAGTCCACCGCATGCACAAGGCACGCGGAAAAGGGGCGGCGTATGACATGATCCTAGTGATCAGTCACCCCGTCGAGGGAGTCACCCACCACCCTTTATTCCTGGTTAAGAGCATCTGCTCTCTATCAGGCATAATAATCGAGAAGCCGCACAAAAGCGGCACCGTTGGCCAATGCCATAGGTGCCAACTGTACGGCCACTCACAGGCACACTGCCACGCCAAGCCCAGGTGCGTCAAGTGCCTAGGCGACCACGGCACAGCAGAGTGTCCACGGCCCAAGGACCGCGCGCTCTGCACCGAGCCACCAAGCTGTGTCCTATGCGGCACGACCGGCCACACGGCCAACTACCGTGGGTGCCCCAAGGCCCCCAAGTCATCATCCCCTAAACTGGCGAAGCGCGCGAGCGCTCGCCAGCAAAGGGAGGCCCCAGCAGGCCAGACCCAGCCCCCGGTGGCTTTGAGTCCCCAGAAACCTAGTCCCTGGAACGCCTTAAACCACCAGAAGGCCTTCCCGGCCTTAGTGGCGGCCGCCCCCACGACCCCTCAATCCACCCTCGCATGGAAGGACAAGGATCCTCGCATCCGACCTTCCACGGCCCAAAAGGTGGCAACAACTGCTGCTGCGGCGACAACAACCCCCGCACGCACAACCCCCGCAACAACCACCGGAAGCAACCCCCTTGACGCATTCAACGTCATCTCGGGGACCTTCCTCATTTTCATGTCCCCCCGTGCCAGGCAAATGGCAAAAGAGCTCTTGGCTGCCAGATCTGCTGGCAACCTTGAGGCCGTGATAGGCATTTACAATGCCTACCCTGAAATTACCCAGGCCCTGTCCTCCATCGCATCCAATTAATGGATAGCAGGGGCAGCAAACGAACCAAGCCCCGATCCCTGAAATTGGTGCACTTCAATGCCGATGGCATTAGAGATCAGAAATTAGAGATCTCAACATTCCTTCGTGAGCACCAGATAGACATCTTCCTCGCCCAAGAGACCTTCCTCAAGCCTAGCCACCGCACACCTCTGATCGCGAACTACCGCGTAGTTCGCAACGACAGGTTGCGTTGTCACAAAGGCGGAACCCTTATTTACTTCAAAAGGGCTCTACATTGCATTCCAATGGACCCCCCACCCCTCTCACGACTCGAAGTGTCAATGTGCCGCCTCGGCATGACAGGCCACCAACCTATCACATTAGTGTCGGCCTACCTCCCTCCCAGTTCCTCTGCAGAGAATCACCAACTCTTAGCAGACGACATCGCCCTACTTCTGGGGTTGAGCGACTCCGTGATAATAGCGGGCGACCTCAACGCCAAACACACCGCCTGGAATAGCACCAGGATCAACTCCAGAGGCAGACTCCTGTTTGACCTCTCTACCCGAATGAACTTCGACGTCGTGGGTCCTATGACCCCTACCCATTTCCCCTATGACCCCGATCACACCCCGGACGTCCTTGACGTGGCGCTCCTAAAGAACGTCAACCTACGGTTAGACTCTATAGAAGCGCTACCAGAGCTATCGTCCGATCATCGACCAGTCGTTATCAGACTGGCTCCCCGCACTGGCCTCTCTGACCCAGGTCAAGAACCCCTTACGAAGGTGGTAACGGACTGGAGGAAAGTAAGCGATCGGCTGAAATCCTCCACATCCCCCCACCTGGACTCCATACCTGCACGCCTGGACTCTATCGCGGACACGACGACCGCGATCGACTCGTTCACGGATCATATACAGTCAGTCCTGAACGACTGTTCAAGGGAGGTAACAGCGACAGAAGACTGTCGCTGGAAACTTCCCACTGACTTGCGTGAACTCCTGACCGAGAAGAACGCGGCTATCCGTGCCTACAGCAACTTCCCCTGCGCGGCCAACAAAGCCCATATGCGCTATTTACAGAGAACTGTAAAAAGACGCATATCGGAGTGGCGTGAAGCCGGCTGGGATAAGATGCTGGACGAGTTAGAGCCCACCCATCTAGCCTTCTGGGAACTTCAGAGGAAGTTAAAATCCAAAGAAGTTGTCACCATGCCTCCTCTGGTTCGCCCCGACAATACCATCGCCTTCGACGACGATGAAAAGGCTGAATGCCTTGCCTCCTGCCTCGAAGCCCAGTGCTCCCCCAGCCTCCTACCAGTAGACCAAGCCCACCTCCTAGAGGTCGACGCTGAAGTAGAACGTAGGACCTCCCTCCCGCCCGTTGACGACCCGGATGATCCCCTGCCTCCCATCACTCCAGACGAAGTGCAGGACATCATCAAAGGCCTTCAACCCAAAAAAGCGCCCGGATCAGACGGCATCACCAACAGAGTGGTCCGTCTCTTCCCAGCCCACCTAGTCCTCCTCTTGACCACCATCTTCAATGGTGCAATGGGGAATAACATTTTCCCACAAACGTGGAAAGAAGCCACAGTGATTGGCATTCCAAAGCCCGGCAAGCCCAAAGCCGAACCAACCAGTTACCGTCCCATCAGCTTGCTGAAAGTTCTCGGCAAAATCTATGAGAGGCTTATTTATAAGCGTCTCAGAGCTTACGCCGAGAACAAGGGCCTCATTCCCAATGAGCAATTCGGGTTCCGATCCCAACACTCTTGTCCACAACAAATCCTACGCATCACTGAACATATCCACGCAGGGTTCATGCGTGGGATGTACACAGGCGTAGTCTACTTCGATATAGCGAAAGCGTTTGACAAAGTCTGGCACAACGGCTTAATCTATAAGCTGTACAAACTCGGAGTGCCCGACCGTCTCGTCCTCATCTTACGGGACTTCTTGTCAAACCGCACCTTCCGCTACAAAATCGAAGGAGCACACTCCTCCCCCCGCCCCATCCGTGCAGGTGTTCCCCAGGGCTCCGTGCTAGCCCCCCTTATTTTCACGCTGTACACAAGCGATATCCCGAAAGGTGGTAAGGCCCAAGTCGCACTGTTCGCAGACGACACCGCCATCTACTGCTCGGGACTCAGCCCTGACCGAATTCGACACCATCTCCAAACCGCAGTCAACAAATTGGCTGACTGGTTCAAGAAATGGAGGATCGAAGTTAACCCCCAGAAAAGTCAAGCGGTACTCCACACGAAGCCGCGACAAAACGTCCCCACCCCACAACCCATCTCCATGTCTGGCGAGCTGATCCCCTGGGGGAAGCAAGCCAAATATCTAGGTGTGATCCTCGACCGCAACCTCAACTTCTCAGAGCACATTAAGGCGGTCCGCTCACGTGCCGCCTACGTTCTGGGTCGACTCCACCCCGTCCTCAACCCGCGCAGCAAACTGTCGCTCAAGTGCAAAATGCGCTTGTACACAGCGTGCATACGCCCGATTATGACATACGCTTGTCCTGTCTTCGCACACACCAAGCCGCGTCATATCCATAGGATGCAAGTAGTCCAAAACCGTTTCTTGCGTAAAGCCACAATCGCCCCTTGGTTCGTCCGTAACGAGATCCTCCACCTAGATCTCAAAATCCCCACCATTCAGCAGTTCATGAAGCGTCTTTCCAAACGCTTCTTTGACACTGCCTCCAAGCACCGCAATCCCCTGATAGTAGCGGCTGCTAATTACACCCCCTCCACCATCTCCAAGCTTCGCCGCCCAAGGCATGCTCTCACCGACCCAGATGACCCCATTACCCTCCTCCAAGAGGCCAATAGGGCCACCAGCACTCTTACAAAGAACAGACCGACCTACCGACCTCGCCGCCGAGGTCCATCGCGACGCGTTCAACGTAGTAATCGCCCTCCCCGTCCCTTGTCCGATGAAGGCCAGCCCGCGCTGCAGCTGAGCCAGTAAATATAAACTCCCGACTATGACCTCTGAGTTTGTTTCGGCCGTTTCTTCTCAGAGCTAGTACTAGGAAACGCCGTGGTCATCAAACCGAAATAAAAATAAAATAATTCGATCCAGCCGTCCCTTGCTGTTTTCTCCAGCGACACCCTAAGCCGAGGTTCGTACCCCATAGGGGGTGCCCTTAGCGTGTAGTCGCTTAGCTTTTAGTAGCCCTGGCTGGAGGCTTTAAATTCACTTAAGGCAGCCACAGGATAGTCCGGTTAAGTAGTCACGACCTCTCAAGGTCAACTACGAGATGCCATATCAAAAAAAAAAAAAAAAAAAAGCATCAAGTCACATTCATCTTCACCATTGGGGAGTCTACAGCTACAGTAAGAAGAACACATTCATCTTCATCTTCAAGGAGTCCATAGCTACAGTGAGACACATTCATCTTTGTCTTCGAGAAGTCAACAGTTACAGTAAGAAGGTCACATTCATCTTCATCTTCAAGGAGTCAATAGCTACAGTGAAGCACATTCATTTTGTCTTCGAGGAGTCAACAGCTACAGTCAAGATCAACAGCAAGATCCCTACAAGATCTCTACAGAATCAACAATCAACAAGTAATAGTTAAAATCAATAGTAGTATAAGTTAAATAGTGACTCCGCTAATAATTTGAAGAATATAAACCAAGTAAGTCTACACACCGAAGTCTCACTTATTTCCACCAACCCAGCAACAGAGTGTGCATCAGAACGTGCAGAGTGCAACCGCATACGTCCACTAAATGGTCCTGCATGTCTGTCGTGCACAATAAGCGAACTACCTATGAGATGGCAGAAGTGCATAGATAGCAATGGATCATACTTTGATTAAATAAATTTATTATATTAAAATAATAAACGACTTTTGTTCCTGCCACACAAAACGCCTATTTCATATGTAGGGACCTTATACATATAGATTTCGCTTAATGTTAATAAATAGTTCTTAGTTCTTTATGTTTGTATGTGGGTCGCTTGTGTTGATATCTAAGACAGTGTAAATGGTTTTATGAATGAAATAAATGAAATGAAATGGCTACTTTGCTGTGTTTTATCCCGATATTCCCAAAGGATTGAAACTTACACGCGTCAATGTCATAAGCCCTTAAGTGGGCTTATGACATTTACGCGTGTTCCCACTCGTTAATTCTATTCCCACCCGCCAAAAAGAATATCATTAAAATATGGGCTTTAAAATTTTTTATCTTTAGATATATTTTACATTTTCATCATAAATTGACAGCTCGCTGTCAGCGAGCTTACTGCCCAGATTGCTCGGTTGTTGACGCCTCGCTGGCCGCACGTTGTAGAGTCTACACGACCGTTCGTCTACAATGTAGACGAACGGTCGGTGTGGTGTCGCAGTCGCCACGCCGCCGCCGCCGTCGCCTCTCAGGCAGTTGCTTTCAGCATTATCCCCCTTATTCATAAACGCTGCTTAAAGTTAACTAGTGATTAGCGATTTTTTAAACATACATTTTAGACACTTGCAGGTCACTTAACTTTAAAAATTGATTTTGAATAAACCCCCTAAACACAGTGGTGTTTATTCATAAAGGATGATTTAAGTTAAGTGACGTGAAAAGGTCAAAAATTTATGGTTAAAGTATCGCTAATCACTCGTTAACTTTAAACAGTTTTTATGAATAAGGGGGTTTATGTACATAATAACTTTGTCTGTTATTTTTAGCTCTTCTCTCTTCATTCTCAAGTGCTATAACAATAATTGCTACTTCGTACGTTGTAAATCGGGACATAGGTATTAAAAAATACGAGTTGCTTTAATGGAAACTGATCGCAGAGTAAGTCTATAGCAAAAGCGAGAGAGGTCGACGGGTGGATAGCTGGCGACTGCTAGCTGTCACCGCGTGAACTGCTGGGTGCGTGCTAGCTATCACCGTGTGGGATGTGAGCAGTCGTCTTAGTTTAAGGCTGTGTTGGGTGGGAGCGGTATTGAAGCAGAAGCGTATATTGGAAATATATTAAAAAAAAACTATTGTGAACATGTCGTAACGGTGGAAGAAAAATCACAGTTTTATTTAAATAATAAGCATCAGAAAATTGTCAATCCACCCCTACATCTACATTACATAATCATCTCAGTAAGAGCTATATAAATGTATAACGTATCAAAGAATCTATCCATTCAAAGCCAATAAATAAAAATATTAGCACGAATAAAGAAATCGTTATTCTGTATTCAATTCTAAAAATAAATTCAAACAGATTTAATGGGGTGTAAATTATCATGGAGAATGCTTGACATACAATTCTCTCCGGGTTGGTATTCACGCACAAGATTATGATTATAACTCATCCTATTTGCAAGGATTTTCTGTGTTATTTTCCTTAATGTTACGCGCGTGGTATGGGCGCGATTGTTTTTTTTTGTTTGCGCGATTGTTTTGATTGTTAATTTTGCAAAATATATGCGAAACGTCCTCAAAACTTCGTAAAGCCACTGCACCACTGCAGGTCCTGCATTGGTCTAGTTGGAAAGCACTACCCAAGTAGAATATAATCTGGTAAAATGAGGAATCATGGATACACTCAACATCCAGTCAGAGTGCAGTATTCCTGAACAGACCATTCTCCATATGCCAGAATGTTTCAATTGTCTGATGACCCTCTACCCTTGACGAGCTGAGCAACTCTTGGCCACCTACTGGGCACTGGCCCCAAATAGTATAAACGTTCGACGGCTGCACTGCCTGTCACGTGTTTCATTCCCGCACGGAACGAATATTTGTATGGCCTACAGGTAGTTGTTCTGGATCAACCTGTCTGTGTACATGAGTTTAAATGTTTGTAAGCGCACTTACGATGCAAGAATAATTCCTAGTGTAGGGCAATGTTATATTTAATAAAAGTACTTATTCGTTAATTTAATGTGGTTTTTGTAATGTTATATAGCGTGTATCTGACATTTTTTTTTTTAATTATTATAAACTAGCGCTTGACCGCAATCCCGCCTGATGGTAAGCAGTGATGCGATCGTTGAAGGTAAAGCGCGCTAGTTTATTAAGAGCCTATTCACTCAGAAAAACTGAGCGAATAGGAAGGAAGACGGCAGTTGAGCGAGCTGATGCAATGTTAAACCCAACAACACGACCAACGATGCTGCGCCAAAGGGAGATTGATCTGAATACCCTCCACGACCAAACTCCCAACACAACAACATTAGGCGCATCGTACCCGGCACACATCACAACATAACTGCTCAGACCCGTCCTCCGTACGGCTTCACCAGACATCATGCGGGAACACGAAAAATCGCTTGGCGGCAAGGCTTTGTCTGGTGGGTGGTAACTTCTGCCGGCGGCCGATGTTATGCCTACCACCGAGAAAAAACGATCGTAACGCAAACTTCGAGAAAAGGCTACACCCCATGCCACTAATAAAATTATGATAGTCATTTATGTCGTTAATGAGCGGTTACAGAAATAACAGTGTTTAAAAAAATGTGTTGGCTCGGCGTTTGAACGTTGCAAGCGTGCCGTTGTGCGGGTTTGTAGGTATGATCCCTGATGTGAACTTTATTAAATCAGCTGATAACATAGTTTTGAGTTTTGTTTTCATTGTGCTTTTTTGTGTAATTAGCGAGTTAATTAATGTTTACTTTAAAATCTTATTGAGTTATAAAAGTATAGCATTTATGAACGGTCTAAAGTAAATAAACGACATATATTTTTTTGTTAATTATGAAAAAGCCGACGAAAAATTCCACCACCAATTCCAATCAGGCGGGAATGCGGTCAAGCGCTAGTTTATAATTCATAAAAAAATGTTCTTTGTAATTTGTTATAAGTAGACTATTTGTAATTTAGCATAGCAACATTCATCACATTCGGGTAACTTGTAATGGATCTAGCATAAGTAGTAGAAGATAAAATATAAATAAGATAAAAATAAATGGCACATTAGTTACCTACATATATCACAATTAATGTAACAAGATTTCTTAATAACCAACATAGAGATTTATTTTGAGGTAATTTCTAATTTCCCTCGAGTTTAAGACCTCGATGTCAATGAATAAAATGAAATACCTAATAAACGATTGGTATGTTATAGTTTTGTTTCGATGTGTGTATGTTGTAATTTAGCGTCATCCAAAAGGGTGTTTTTCTACGGACTTATTTATGTATTTTTGTTCTAAACTGAACGGAGCAAGCCAAGCAACAACAACTTTGCTAATTACTCTGTAAAATCAGAAAACAGTTGGTAGAAATAAGGATAATAATTTCGAGGAAAATATAAAATTATTATGGTTTCGCCTAGTCTATCTGTCTGTCCGTTTATCAGCGGATAATCTTAGTGACCGTTAGAACTAGATATCACGCTGAAATTTAGTGCCAATATGTATATCAATCTCGCCGACAAAGTGCATTTAAAAAAAATCTTATTTAAAAAATCTTATTTACCTACCCACTGTGATTTTGTATAAATAAGACGTTAATCGCAAGCGATAGATAGCACTAGTGATTGCATGAACTTTATCAAGTCCATTTAAGATAGCCATTTGTACTCGTATAATTATAAATAAATCAATGTCATTTAAATTCATAACTTTTTTTTTTATTTTATTGTGGTAAACAAAGAATTGTACATTAAAATGTAAATTTAGGTAAACATTACTATAAACTAATGCACAATCCACTACGCTTCCACAGGTTACTAATAATACAAAGTTGGAAAGATAATACATGAATAGATACAGTCTTAATCAAACTTAATCTAAGAGTTAATCTAGGCTTTGTTTACGTCGTCTAGGCCTTCGGGCCGACCCCGTGACACTCTCAACACAGGGCCCGAGGGTAACCGGGTGGTTTTAGTGGGTATTCCCGGCTTCGGCCGGGCAAGTCCCACACACGTCCGTCGCTTAGCTAGCGGCGGGTATGGTGCCTAAATGCATTTCCACTCGAGTGAAAAAAAAAAGGTTTTGTTTACGTTAACTCTTTGAGACGCAGAAGAATTTGTTTTTTTTTTTTAATTTATTTTTACTTAAGGTGAATATGTCTACCTTGACAAAATGAGTGCTATAGTTTTCCATTAATCTCCTAAGCGGCGCTCTCTCACCCGCGTTAGTACGACAAGAAGCCACAGCAAAGAGGGATAAGAGCGCACCTCTCGTCTCAGAACAGTTCTGGGTACAACATAGCTTAGCTTATTAACCAATGTAGAGCCATCAAAGCTGTTGTGGACCAGTCCATGCAGCATCATGGCTTGAAGCTACAAGCGTCTTGAACTTAAGCTTAACAAGGCAAACTTATTCAACGAGTCTTTATAGCATAAATATTTTTTTTTTTACTTTTTTTTTTTTTTTTTATTAAAGTATAAACCAGCGCTTGACCGCAATCCTACCTGATGGTAAGCAGTGACGCAATCGTTGATGGTAAAGCGCACTAGTTTATTAAGAGCCTATTCACTCTAGCCTTGAAGACACTCAAATTGTAGTCCGACGGAAACACCGCCGCCGGCAGATTGTTCCAGTCCCTCGATGTACGCGGTATAAAGGAGGAGGCAAAACGCTTCGTCCGGATCGTAGAGGTGTTAACAACATAAGGGTGGAAACTCGCCGTACGACGGGTCGTCCGATGGTGGAACGGAGATGGGGGAATTAAATCGTGCAATTCCCTCGCACACTCCCCAGAATGAGATGAACAATATGACATTTGTACTGTATTGTTTTAAGGAACTTACGCTGAACTGTCTCAATTGCTTTAACATATTTATTGTAATACGGGTCCCAAAACATACAAGCATATTCCAATTGTGGGCGCACCAGAGAATTAAACAGTTGTAGGTACATACCTATATAGGATGCTTGAACGCGACGCTTATACACTACTTTCACAATCAGCGTAAAAAATGGTCGAACTGAACAAGCGCACAACGCAGCACTTAGGTGCTTCTTTCATTTAGTACTTACTTTATAATTCTGACTTTAATGCATTCGTGTAAGGTTGAATTTGGTTTGATGTCAGACTCAGTCGTAAAAAATAATGGCTTTTCGTACTGCTTTCTGATAAGAACTTTACACACTGCGCTTAAGGCTGATTTTAAATTAATGTATATTTTTTATTAATGTATATTTATTTTGAATACTTGTCGCCATTTTTGATAAGAGTTTTGTTCAAAACTGTGTATCTAGTGTATAGGTAATCGATATATTTAAGTCATTATTTTTAGTTTAACATAAATCATACCTAATATATTTTAATATCTCCTGTTTACTTTGCTCTGATTGGTCGTATAACCGGCTGAGTGTTTCCGTTTACGGTAGGGGGGACATTCAGTTGGCAATTGATTTGCTTAGAGAGAGTCAGTTTTTTTCCAGACGTCGAACTGTAAGCATGTTTTACGGTTCCGTCCGACTTTTTTAACCGACTTCAAAAAGAAGGACGTTACTCAATTCGACCGTATATATCAACGGTCAGCAACAGGCGGACCGCGGTCCGTTTGCGGACCGCGAAAGGTTGAACCTCGGACCGCCAAATATTATAATGTTAATTGTAGGTATGTCAAGTATAAACAAATACGTAATATTTTTGAACCAATCTAACTGAGTACATACCTAATCTAATTAATCTGTCTTACAATATCGACATCGATCAAAAACATCGCGCCGCCGAGTCGCCGCGCGCGCTCTTTTCATACGTACTTATAGCTCCGACGACCACTTGTAACTGAGCGTGAGGGGCGCTGCCTAGCGAGCGGGTTTTGTTAACACGCGAGCGAGAGCGAGACGGCATGCACTAGCAACAGCGTGCGCGAATTAGTTATTGTATGTAAATGTGATTTAGCCATTCGCTACGAAACATCAGCAGATTGAGTGTATAATTTTTAAGGTAATATGAGGGAAAGCATTTCATATTTCGCGTACTTAGCGAACTGTGGCGCGCTTGCGACTTTGTTTTGTAACAAACGCGAGCAAGTATCGAAATCGGGGGTCCGGACGCGAGGGCGGGGGAAAGCAGACTTTCAGTCGCTCGTCAGTCGCGCCGCAAATCGTGGAGCAACAGTTAATTTGTTTTGTGATTTCTTGCGTTTTAGTTGGTTTAATAAAAAATATTTTTTTACCTAGGCGTGATATGGATCCTAAAAAGCGAAAAGTGGACAGCGAAAATAGGAGGTTTTTAGAAGAATGGACTGAACAATATTGTTTTACGCTGCCTGATAGACCTCAAGCAGTTCCAGTGTGCCTTATATGCAATAAAACTGTTGCTATTGTTAAAAGTGGAAATTTGAAGCGACACTATGAAACAACACATCAGCAATTCCACAAAAACTTCCCTCCTGGCAGTGAGGCTCGTAAAGAAAAACTTCAGGCACATCTCAGTTCTTACAATAAAAGCACAAAATTACTAGTTCGTTGCATGAGCGACCAAGAAAAATCCACAGAAGCAGCGTTACGTGTGTGCTGGACGCTTAATAAACATCAAAAACCATTTTCGGATTCGGAGATAGTGAAGGAATGTATGTTGGCAGTAGTCACAACACTGTTTGAAGAAAAAAAAGATGTTATCACTGGAATTCAAAGTATTCCATTATCAGCAAGAAGCAATACACGAAGGACTGAAATTTTAGCTGCTGATATTAAGATGACTCTTCTCAAACTTCTGCAAAAGGCACCTTGCTACGCCATAGCACTTGATGAGTCATGTGACATTACTGATGATGAACAAATGTCAATTTTTGTCAGATTTCTTGACATTGAGTCTAAAACTTTTAGGGAAGAGTTGCTAACAATATTGCCGTTAAAAGGTAACACTCGAGGAGAAGATTTATTCAAGGTAATTGATGAATTTATTACTAAATCTAACATCAGTTACGACAAAATTGTGTCTCTTTCTACTGACGGGGCTCCAGCAATGATTGGCAAAGAAAAAGGTGTCATCAAGAGAATCAGGGATAAAAGTTCAGGCTTAATATCATATCAGTGCATAATCCACCAGACAGCCCTTTGTGGAAAACTTAGCGATACACTGAAAGAAGTGATGGACAGCTTGGTGAAGTTAATTAATTTTATAAGATCTCATTCCGCTCTTCAGCACCGACATTTCAAGGAGTTTCTTTTTGAATGTGATTCAGCGTATTCTGACTTACTGCAACACAACAATGTTCGTTGGCTAAGTAAGGGTCAAGTTATTGAACGTTTTTGGTCAATAAAAGAACAAGTAGCCTCCTTCTTGCAAAACTTAGATACGCAGGCAGCTAAGAAGCACCTTAAGTTCGTAACAAATAAGCACAATATGTTGATTGTGGCTTTTCTAAAAGATATTTTGAAATATCTAAATGCGCTCAACACAGAGTTACAAGGAAATGGAAAATTAATATGTGATCTGATACAAAGCGTGTCTGCTTTTCGTCGTAAGCTGGATATCTTTGAAAAAGATATTGCAAGACAAGAATTTGTTCATTTTCCGACAATTCTGGAATATAATAAGGAGAACTCTGAAGAAGACGTTGCAGTGTTTACAAAATTTTTGGCCGATCTTAGCAACGAATTTGCCACAAGATTCCAAGACTTTGCAGAGATGGGCAAGCTATCTCTGTTTCTTAAGTCACCCTTTGAAGTTGATGCAGCAGCCGAATGGACAGATGTGGCTGCCAAGTTATTTAATCTGCCAAAGCCATCACTTCAAATGGAAATAATCGATCTGCAAGAAGATGTGTCTTTGCAAATATATAAAAAGGTGTCAACTGAAGAATTTTGGGTCAAACATGTCCCAGAAAAATATCAAAATTGCAAAAAACTTGCTATCAATTTGGCCACTATGTTTGGCTCGACATACATATGCGAAACATCTTTTTCAAAAATGAATTTTTTGAAAAACAAATATCGTTCGAGATTAACAGACGCTCCCTTAGAAGACACTCTTCGAATTAGCTATTCTTCACGAGAACCAAACTTTAAAAACCTGGCTCAAGACCGCCGATGCAATGTTTCACACTAATTTTAGGTAATAAATAGCTATACTTAATTATTATCAGTTGTTTTTTTTTTTTCTGGACCTTTTAAAAATTTTCGAGCAATATCCGGACCCTACTTAAAACTACTTGCCGACCCCTGGTATATATGCTTTTTTTATTTAATCGTTTATTAACCGATTTTGATAATTCTTTTTTTTTTTTGGTGCAAAGAAGGTATTACCAAAGTGGTCCCATGATAAGGACATCAGGATCTGATGATGGAAGACCAGAGAAATCAAGGAGAACTTTCAATAATCGTAGGGGCGACTTAGTATTTTCATTAAGTATATTGAAGCACTACAATTTGATAAAGGTCTGGAGTGGATCTGATGATGGAGCTGGGATACAGTCGAAGAACTCCTCAACAATTCACAGCAGCTACATTGCGTTTGGGCTTGGTTAATTTTTATTGATAATAACTGTACACCTAGATGGGTTCTGACTATCATAAGAGCTCTGATGATGAAGACAAAGGCCAGTTCCGGGAACTCCTCAACGGTTTACAGTAGCTACTTTGTGTTTGGACTTAATTCATTCATATTGATCAGAACTTTGCACCCATTGGGTTAAAATAATGGTTTGCAGTAAACCTGATGATGAACACAATTTGTATGTATGTAGGACAATTTTGTTTTCTGTTTTGCCATCGCAGACAGAGTAAACATGTAGGTATGAAAGATACACCATAAAATAACAATATATAAGGTACTATTGTGTGAATAGACCAGGTTGAATTATAGTGTTATTAAAATAATAAATTGAGCATAATATCCGTGTAACACAATGTGAATACAGTAACAAAGAATTGGACCCTTGGGCCGCGTTTAGCGATGAGTCGATGATAACAAAACAAATGATGTTTTATGGGAATACATAGCTCTCAATGCCGGACACGTGTGTATAACAGCCATTTGTAAAGCCTATAAATGCTTTTGCATAACATACTTATGATTGCACGGCCGCGTTCGCTACAGCTACGCCACAGTGGCAGTCAATTGACTATCTTTAAGAAGTAAAGCCGAAACAAACTCAGGGATCATCGTCTTTTTCAAGTAGAGACGATAAAAATGAAAATGTTTACAATAACTGTATGTTTGCTTTGTACGTAACAATCAATTTACTTGATTTAAAAAAAACAGTGTTTAAAATGTCATAATTGTGGTATAATTACGCATATTGCTTAATGACATTGCTTAGCAGAGCGTACAGCTCTATCCCAAGCTTTATTGTGTTCTAAATAATCTGAGATTTTATAATACCCCATATTTTCATAAAATTCTATATATATTTATGTACATACATAAGATTTTCAAATATGTATTGTGAAGCTATGGTCAGAATATTCACCTCTTTGAATTTTTCTCTAAGAGAATCTCAAGGACCAAGGTTGTAAATGGCTCCAACAACCCTTTTCTGTAAAACAAAGATGGTATTGATGTTCGCACAAGTCCCCCAGAGAACAATCCTAAGACTATGATAATAACTGAAAAAAAACAACTCTGGCTGTATGTACATCAGTTATCTGTCTAATTTTCTTAACAGCGAAGGTGGCAGAACTGAGTTTACCCGACAGTTTCTCAATGTGAGGACCCCATTGTTACTTGGCGGTTAGTCAAAGAAAAACTGTCGACTCGATCGACTTCAATCCCGCCTGATGGTAAGCGTTGATGATAAAGCGCGCTAGTTTATTTCTTAATAAAGGCAAGCAAAAAAGTCAAGCGGTATTCCACTCGAGACCGCGACTCAAAGTCCCCGCTCCACGACCCATCTCTATGTCTGGCGAGCCGATCCCTTGGGAGAAGGAAGCCAAATACCTAGGTGTGATTCTTTACCGCAACCTCAACTTTTCAGAGCTCACGCACCGCCTTCGCTCTGGGTCGACTCCACCCCGTCCTCAACCCGCGTAGCAAACTGTCACTCAAGTGCAAAATGCGCTTGTACACGGCATGCATACACCCGATTATGACATACGTTTGTCCAGTCTTCGCACATGCCAAGACGCGTCATATCCATAGGATGCAAGTAGTCCAAAACCGTTTTCTACGTAATGCCACAATTGCCCCTTGGTTCGTCCGTAATGAGATCCTCCTCATCTCACCTTGATCTCAAAATCCCCACCATCCAGCAGTTCATGAAGCGTCTTTCCAAACGCTTCTTTGACACTGCCGCCAAGCACCGCAATCCCCTGATACCTGGGTGGATTGAAAAGTACTCGGCCTAACACAGATCCATTCAATTCTAAAAATCAAATCTACCCACATTATTTAGTTCAATTCAGACTAGTTCATTGTGTGAAGTTCGAAACGTGTGCGATAATTAGTTGTGATTTTATAAATTTATTAACAAAGTAATCGGACATAATTTCCGCGAATGGAGCAAATCGAGCAGCGTGCCGTCATTAAGTACCTCCATAAGAAGGGGCTATCATCAAAAGCCATCCATGATGACATGGTCAGTACATTAGGCGATTGTGCTCTGTCATATTCATCCGTCAAAAAATGGATAGCAGAATTTAAGCGTGGTAGAGAGAGTGTGAAAGATGAACCCCGTTCTGGAAGGCCTTCGACGTCAACTACTGACGAAAATATTAAAAAAGTACTTGATTTAATAATGGGAGACCGCAGATTAAAAATTAGAGAGATAGCCGAGATTATAGGCATCTCTTATGAACGAACTCGGAACATCATTGTCAACGAGTTGGGTTTCCACAAAGTGTCTGTGAGGTGGGTTCCGCGACTGCTTTCAGTCGAACAAAAAAGGACACGATTGACTATTTCACGCGACTGTTTGGAGTTATTTGAAGTCGATGCAGATGATTGTTTTAATCGTTTTGTTACTATGGACGAAACATGGGTTCATTACTGTACACCGGAAACAAAACAACAATCGAAACAGTGGAGAAGACCTGGTTCACCACCCCCTAAAAAGGCTAAGTCGATTTTGTCGGCAAATAAGGTGATGGCTTCAGTATTCTGGGACTCGAAAGGTGTGATTATGATTGATTATCTTGAAAGGGGTCAGACTATAAACTCTGATTACTACTGCACCTTACTACGTCGTTTACGAGAGGAAATAAAAGAAAAACGTCGAGGAATGCTCAGAAGAAAAGTCCTGTTTCATCAAGATAACGCCCGTGTTCACACGTCAGTACAGTCAATGGCTGAAATTCATAACTGTGGCTTTGAACTGTTACCGCATCCGCCGTATTCACCTGATCTGGCACCATCAGACTTCTTTCTGTTCCCTAACCTAAAAAAGAACTTGGGAGGTCAAAGATTTTCGACAAATGACGAGGTCAAAGCAGCTGTTGACGCATATTTTGACTCTAAGGAAGAATCGTTTTTTTTTCAACGGTCTAAATGCTTGGAAGGGGACGTGGCAAAAGTGTATTGAACTTGATGGTGATTATGTAGAAAAATAAAAATATAACTGATTTAGTATGTGTTTATTTTCTTGGTTAGGCTGAGTACTTTTCAATCCACCCTCGTAGTAGCGGCTGCTAATTATACCCCCTCCACCATCTCCAAGCTTCGCCGCCCAAGGCATGCCCTCACAGACCCTGATGACCCCATAACCCTCCTCCAAGAGGCCAATAGGGCTACTAGTACAACACTTAGAAAAAGACCGACCTACCGACCTAGCCGCCGAGGTCCTTCGCGACGCGTTCAACGTAATAGCCCCCTCCCCCGTCCCTTGTCCGATGCAGGCCAGTCCGCGCCGCAGCTGAGCCAGTAAATATAATTTCCCAACCATGACCTCTGCGTTTGTTTTGGATGTTTCTTCTCAGAGCTAGTACTAGGAAACGCCGCGGTCATCAAACCGAATTAAAACAAATATTCGATCCAGCCGTCCCTTGCTGTTCTCTCCAGCGACGCCCTAAGCCGAGGTTCGTACCCCACAGGAGGTGCCCTTAGCGTGTAGTCGCTTAGTTTATTTAGTCGCCCTGGCTGGAGGCTTTAAATTCATTTAAGGCATCCACAGGAAAGTCCGGTTAAGTAATCACGGCCTCTCAAGGTCAACGCCGAGATGCCACGTCGAAAAATAAAAGCGCTCGCTCTCTTTTCTACAAGCGGCACCCGGACCAGTAACACCAAGCGAACCCTGGGAGACCTATATTTACCGTATTAATTAATAGCTGATTGCTATCGTTTTACATTTTATTAGGTACTCAGTGATTGTTATTCTGTTTTTATCTTAATTAATAAGTTCTGGTTGTAATTGTAATTCGAATGGATAATACACGAACATTGGAACGTCTTGATTTATTTTTTAATAAACACCACTTCTGATCGCTAACAATATAATAATAGACTTTCGGGCATAAGTTTTGCTTTATACAAGATTTTAGTTAATTAAAACTTAGTTTTTGAATATGCTTAGGAAGTTTATTATAAAAACGTACCTATGCATCTAAACGAGCCACCTATTTTTTTGATCCTGATTGACGGCACAACAAATAAATGAAACAACAATGGATTGGTTACTCCAAATTCAACGTTATTATTCCATCACCTCAGCTGCGTAAGCTACCTTGAAATTTTAATGTATCCCAAAAACTAATTACAAACTCCGTAATACCATTAGATCAACCTATATATATCATAGACTTGAGAAAACTTGAGATTCACTGACTATAGGGATGTATCCAAGGTATGAAAATCAAAAAAATAATTAGTCCGCCTTATAGATAATAAAAAATGAAATTACCAAAACCTACTGAGATATAGCGTATTAAAGTTACAGAGTGGGGGCTAATTACGTCACGCCGTGGTATATTTTATACCACGGTGTGACGTCATGCGACATTTCAAATCAATATATCTTCCTTAGTATTTGAATAAAAAAAAATTAAAAAAATACGTGTTCAATATTTTTCATAAATCTATCTGATGGACATTATTAACGGACTATTATTGGACTTATTGGATTTATTGGACTTTAGTTCCGACTGAAAGACGACAACTGCTAGACATATGCCCCAAGCAGGTGCTTGGAGAGTCATAGGTCCACTTCGACTGGTTCTGTGGTTCTCACATTCATTCATGTGGGTTCCTGCAGGCAGGGCGATGGGGCCGCAGGGTTCTGTAGTGACGATCGTATACTGAAAGACGTAGCGGTAAGTACAGTATAATAATTGAGTAATACACCTATGTAAATGCCCACACATAATGGGCAGGACTAGAAAGCTTAGTCTATCCAGTCCTGCCCATTAGGTGTACCCATTATGTGCTGAAACCAAGCCCGTAAATCTAAATAACATATCTATATAAATACAGTCAAAATTAAAAATTAAATTGAAGTTTTTTTTTAAATGCCATATGATGAAAGGTATGCAACTTCTTGTGATCATCATCCCGCTGGGAGTTTTGGCGGCAAAGTCAAGCTGAGTATCACGCTCATTTTTCATTGGACTTTTAAATTTATTTATAGTGTTTGTTTACTAAATAAAAGCGCGTGATTTTTGTAGTAAAAAGTGCATTCAGTGAATCTATATCTATACTAATATATGTATGAAGCTGAGGAGTTTGTTTGTTTGTTTGAACGCGCTAATCTCAGGAACTACTAATCCGATTTGAAAAATTCTTTTAGTGTTGGATAGACCATTAATTCAGGAAGGCTTTAGGCTATATAAAATCACGTTGCGACCAATAGGAGCGGAGCATAACTAACTGTACGCGAACGAAGTCGCTGGCGGCCGCTAGTAATTCATAAAGAACTTTGAAATATTGTAGCATAGTGTCCACATCATGACTTTACCCCAAACACCTCCTATTCCTAGTCGCTAGTCAGCTCACGCGAGAAACGAAAGGAGATAGGTAAGGTTAAATTAAGTTAGGATAAGGTACGAAGTTAAAATCCATTTATGTATTCGACTGAAAGAATAATTAAAAAAAAAAATTGCCCGAGGTTGCAACCTTTTGTGATGACATAGCAAAATTTAGCCAAAAAAAAATACATAATAAAAACTAAGATGCTATATTGTTTTTTTTTTTTCATTTTTACAACGTTGCACGGGCCGGTTTAAATTGTAAAATACGGTCTTTTTTATAATTCAAACCGGCCAGTGCAATGCAGTGCAGTGCGAGTGTGTGTATGTGTAGGTAGTGGATTTTTTTACTGATTATACAGTATATTTTGTCAAATACTTTTACACAGCCCCTCGGGTGGGTCAATCAGGTTAAGCTACGCTGGCCGCCGTTGGTCCGTGGATGACTTCCATGGAACCATCTTCATATGCCAAGACCCTCCGAGCCTCGGAAAGCACGTTAAGCCGTTGGTCACGGTTTTCATTCGTAGATGTTTGATTCTTTGATATTCCTTACGAAACGATAGTAACTTGGAAATTAGACAACCAGGCTTACCAAGTACTTCTTTACTCTTTTATTTTAATCTTACTTTTTTTCTTATTTCTTTTATTTTAATTTTGAATGTGACTCAAATATAAATGTTCGTACACAGCATAAATATAATATTTAATGTGCCTTGTATAAAAATATGATTTATTATAATAGTACATATATTCCTGTAAACAATCAACTGTCAATAGCAACTAAGCAATTAAGTGGAAATATGATTAAAACAAAGTTAAAGAAAAAATTTATTCATAATGTTTTCTATAATTTTAATGAATATTTTGGCAAAAAGTATTTTAGAATTGTTGTATTGTTTGTAATATTTTTATTCATTTTGACATTGCATGTCCGAATTTCATAGACTATCTAGCCAAAGAATTGTATTTAATTAAATAACATCAACATGGGCACATTTATGCAATAAACGAATCTTTATCATTTAAGGGGTATCGTTATACCCAGTAACTGGGATATGCAGATCAGATAAGTAGGTACACTTACATGTGATAAAGATAAATATTTATTCATTGCACAACTGTGTACATATTATTGTTGTTATATAATTAAATACAGTGCTTTGGCTCAACAGTCTATCCAAACATGACATGAAACGTCGGACATGCTCAAAAGGAATAAACGATTTATAAACAATATGACAAGTCTAAATTACAACTAAATTACTTTTTACCAAAATATTCGTTTAAATTACAGAAAACATTTATCAATTAAAATTTTCTTTAACTTTATTTCGTACATATTTCCATTTAATTGCTTAATTGCTATTGGTAGTTGGGTGTATATACGAATGATAGTGATATATGTACTTTTATAATAAATCATATTATTTATACTATATTTATATTGTGTACGAAAATTTCTATTTAATTCATATTTAAAATTAAAATATTGCATATTATTTTTGACAAACAAACATAATTCCAGTACCTAAATTTTGGTCAGTGTTAGAAAACCTTCTTAAGGATTCAATACTATGCATGTTATATATTTTCTTATTACATTTTTTTCTGGAAAATAACACCATAAGTTAAAATGGGGTAAACATTTCCATAATAGGCATTTCTAGTGATATCGACATTTGTGGTTTCTGCCAAGATAGATAATGCATAACAAGCACCAGATAGTTTTTTATTTATTTTTGCAATATGCTCTTCCCAATTCCAATGTTGATCTATCGTCACACCCAGAAAATTAATATCGTTTACTTCTTCAATGGTTATGTTAGACACGTTTATTCTCAATTTCATAAGTTTACTCCTGTAATTTCTTAATTGGAATAATTCGGCGTTTTTAAGGTTCACTTTTAAATTAAGTGACTGCAAACAATCAGTTATTGTAGCTAATGTTCTATTTATTTAATTTTCGTAGTTAATAACATTTGCATCATTTAAAATAAATGTATGTTTATACAATATACAATTAATTATTATACAAAGGTGGTCGATTATATTTGGTAGGTCATGTATATAAGAAATAATTGGGGACCTAATATACTGCCCTGGGGACCTTCATTTTCAAATTCAGATTTGACTACCTCTACTATTTTAGTACTTTCATTATATGCTTCGATAATTGTTGCCTGCATTCTGTTATTCAAATAATTTTATATCAGTTTTAGAGTTAGAGTTACCTAATCACCTTTTACCATTTTTTAACAGACTTTATAAAGGAGCAGGTTACTCAATTCGACCGTACTTACACATGTATGTTTTATTATTATTATTTTATGTTGGTTCGTGGATAACTTCGTCGTTTATAAACTTGTTAAGAAATAATCACGCCTTATATAATTCACCGCAATCCGTTCCATGAAGCTACCACCATCGCTGCCTTGTTTAGCAAGATCTCCCGAACATCGAGCGCTACCGAGAAATATCATACCCCCCTTGGTATGTCCTGGCCTACCTGTGATTCACCATTTGCTTTATGTCGTTCGACTTAATTTAGTTATAATGTAGACCTAAGAGCATCACTTTTTGTTCTAACATCGAACAGATTGTCACGTCTTAGAAATAATTAATTATAACGTTAATTACTTAATTAAACGCATAAGTAAATTCGTTTCGGTTTCATTCTGCGTCCTCAACGGCAGTCCTACGTTATTAACTGATTTTGTCAATAATTCTGTTTTTGTTCGAAAGAAGATATCTTCAAAGTGGTTCCATGATACGGAAATCAGGGTCTCATGATGGACGACCAGGGAAATCAAGGGATACTTTCAAAAATCGTAAGGGCGACTAGTGTATTTCTAAGTTTTTTCATGAAGTATTTTAAAACACTACAATACTGAATAAAGTTCTGGAGTAGATCTGATGATAGAGCCAGGAGACAGTAGAGGGAACTCCTCAACGATTCCCAGCAGCTACCTTGCAGTTATGCTTGATTAATTTGTATTGATAAGAGCTTTACACTTAAATAGATTGTGATTGTCATTACGGGACTTATCATGAAGACGAATGACAGTTAAGGGAACTTCTCAGAGGTAAACAGTAGCTACTTTGAGTTTGGGCTTAATTCATTTATATTGACGAGAACTTTGCATCCATGTGGATTAAAATGAAGGTCAGCAGATCTGATAATGAACACCATAGACAGTCGAGGGAATTCTTCAACAATTCACACAACACATTGACGTTTAATATAGGATAACTACTTAGTCGTTATAGTTATGCAATAATAAATTGCTATTGCCAATTCAATTATTCATAATCAAGAGACTGAATTTAAGTTGTGTAATCTTTCATTTTGGTCCCAACGACTCTTGGGCTCACGGGTAGGAACTGCGCGGTTTGGCGCTCGAGTCGTTAAAGGGGTACCCAGTAACTGGTTTGTGCAGAATTTTATAGAAATCATTCCAGTAGTTTGGTTTTTAAACCAAAATTACGGGTAGAAATTAAAGAAAACAAAATTAAGTCGTTTGCTTGCAATCCTTTTCCAAACTATGTTAGCATCGGCGTCCAGTCTGATCGGATGCAGTCGATCAATTACTTTTCAAAAGTAAAAAGTGTAAAATAAAAACATTTTCTACAAAAAAATGGAGAACAACTGACTTCCAAAAAACTATAGTGTTTGTTTCGAAGTTGAAGTCGGTGTCAAAAACGAATATACGTAGGTATATATAAAAACCAAAGACACGGACTTCTGAAATTAGTCATTTTTCACTTTGTAGTGTTTGTTGTTTTGGAAGTCAGTAGGTTTTTCTTTTTTATAAAAAAGTTTTTCTCGTAGTTAACTACTAGCTAAAAGTCTAAATTAAAAACATGTTTTTCAAAACATTCAGTTTTGGGGTGTATTTAATCTTGCAACATTACAATAATTTTAACATTTTTACTCTGTAAATATTTACACTACCGAATCAACTGTGGCTGTTGTCTTCTTTGTTGTACGTTTTCGACTCAAAACACGTGGAGTCTTCAGCAAGTCCTAAAAAAAATAAAAACATGTATTTTAATACCCATATAACGATATTTTTGTTACTGAAAAAGTAGATCTATGACATTTGGACTGAAAAACACAGTTTGGAATAATATTGCTTACTTTCTCCATCTTCTACAAAATAACAAGTAGGTATAACTTATAAAGCAAGGGCCTTATCTCGAGAGAAGTGTACTTATTTTGAATTTATTTTGGCTATTCTACTATTTATAAATGACTTAACATATAATACTATACACTATAATACTATATATACTTATAATAGATGTGCATGAATAGATACACATTATAGGGGATAGGGTACAAGCTTAATACCGAACTCAGTCATCATGATCAACCTTTTTATCGTCCCACTGCTGGGCACAGGTCTCCTCTCATACAAAGAAGAATTGAGCGTAATCACCACGCTTGCTCAATGCGGGGTGGCAATTTCAGACTTAAAGTCCAGGTTTCCTCAAGATGTTTTCCTTCACCTTGTAATCAGTCATTGGTGTCCAAGATATGCTTAGAAAGTACATATAACTTAGAAAAGTTACATAGGTACTTGCCTGACCCGGAATCGAACCCGCACACTCATACTTGAGAGGCTGGTGTCTTAAACACTAGGCCACCACGACTTAATTCCGACCTAATGACCTTTAAAGCTTAAGTACCATGGAGTCATGGTAGGAAAGCTTTAAAGGTCAATAATATAGAATTAATTGCATAATGGAACAACGATATTATTTTATGACTAACAACTAATTATTGTTATTTTGATATTTGGTTTAATCAGAAACTTTTAGTAATAAATTTAAGAGAAAACAAAGAAAGATGATTATTTGAGCTGGGAGAACTAGCAGACATAATTGGCTATTCATCAATCATCTATTCCTGCGCAGTTATTATGAGTTCATCTTTCATATAATGAGCATAAAAGTTAGTGAATATACTCATACTTAATCACAACACATACATGGTGTATCTTCGCCTGATTCCTTCACTTTCATCTCCAGATAATGAGAGGAGACTCTCATTATCTGGAGACTCTTTGTAATTTTGTAATTTTGGTGTTTTCGCTGATAGGCTATTCTTCTTTAGTTTCTATTTTGAACTTTTGTAGTAGCTACTTCTGTTTTTGTTTATTACTTATTATGTATTTTTTTTTATCTTTTGTTTCTATTTTATCTACTTCTGTTCTGCTTTTTATTCTGGGCGACGACTTCTAATTCTTGTTTGTAGAGAGACGACGTGACAATTGATGTTTTCCCCAGCTTTTTAGGAAGAGGAGGTGGAAAGTGTTGTTTTGGAGAAGTCAAAACAAAGCTTCTATCGCTTCTATCGCAAGTGGGCACATTAGCTTGTTGTGATGTCTATGATTTCTGACAAAACGGCTTTTCAGCTGTTTCTAGTCAGTATTTCTACTGGTCGGATAGATTTTGTTCTGTGATACTGTAGTCCTGATTAACTAACCTGGGACTCTGGTAGGAAAGAGTCGAGAGAGTAAAAATCGTAGCATTATCAGCTGTTTGTACAGTTACAAAGTCTGAAGTTTGAATAATAGTGACATTACTTATTTCTTGAAATACTTCTCGGTATGAGAAAGTTTATTCATTAATTATATTTAATGTTTTGTGTACATATTATGTCTTTTGTTTTGTGTTTGAAAATCAGTCTTTTTTCTAATAAAACCAGTTTCTTAGTCATCACTAAATCAATAGTGGGGTCACTAAGACACCAGAGAACTTAGTGCTGATTGTAGGCTGTATTAAGCCGACCAGAACTCTGTAACAACTAACAAATTAACAATCATTCCACTGGACACCACTGTTCATTACCGCTGCTGTTTGGCAGGTTTCCAATTGAACTTTAACTGCCTCACATTCTTACTTCATCGTTAATTCCACACACGCGTTTCAGGCGACTTTGGTAAGTTTTTATTGAAGACTTTTAGACTTTTATTTGACTGTTCTATTACAGATTTAATAACATGTATTTTTCGAACGTTCAATGTCTCACAGAAAATAAAATGTTAGTTTAGACCTGTCACATTAGTCCGCGTCTGACGTAAATCGACGTATTCTCGGTGCTAGGTCATAACATCGGCCGCCGGCAGAAGTTACCACCCACCAGACAAACCCTTGCCGCCAAGCGATTTGTCGTGTTCCTGCATGATGTCTGGTGAAGCCGTACGGAGGACGGGTCTGAGCAGCTGTGTTGCGATGTGTACCGGGTACGATGCGCCTAATGTTGTTGTGTTGGGAGTTTGGTCGTAGAAGGTCTTCAGATCAATCTCCCTTTGGCGCAGCATCGTTGGTCGTGTTGTTGGGTTTAACATTGCATCACCTCGCTCAACTGCCGTCTTCCTTCCTATTCGCTCAGTTTTTCGGAGTGAATAGGCTCTAAATACACTAGCGCGCTTTACCATCAACGATCGCATCACTGCTTACCATCAGGCGGGATTGCGGTCAAGCTCTAGTTTATATTTATAAAAAAAAAAAAATTGTTGTCGCCATGTTTATAATCGCGTCTAAACTGTCTATGGAGTATCTTAATTTGACAGGATTAAACTAATATGTTATCTCTATCCTTTTCTTAATGAAATAGAAAGAAAAAGATAGGCTTAACTTAAAATTAATTTAGATTGTGAACAAGGGCATAGGCGCCGTTGACACGCGTAACCTATTTTATTAATTGCGTAACACATTATTAGCAGGGGCGTGAACAAAGATTTTATTGGGGGTATGTATAAATATACCTACTATCCAAATCTCTGTGCTTATATATGGTAAAACTTAAAAAACGTAACTTAGACGTAGTTTCAATTTAACATAGTCGCGTACTTTTTCGCATGTCAACATTGAATTGATGTTTGTGCGTGGCTACAATGAACATCTAAGTATGTGATTGATGATAAGAACAAGTCAAATAAATGATATACGTGGGGCATTAGGTATTTTTTATTTGCCCAAATGAATACAATGAAATCATCATCATCTCAGGGTTAATACCAGTCGCATCCAAAGCTTTGGAATCTGGGGTCCGCTTTTCCAGTCTAATTGCTGATTTTGGCGAAATTTCGACAATTTCCGTGAAGCGACTGCCGTCTGACCTCCACAACGCGAAGGCAATATCGAAGCATTGAAGTTAGACCAATTGTTGGACTTTTGTGGGCTCCAACAACCCGTAACGACTGCCACTAGATGTTCGCATGGCAACCGAAACCAACGGCTTAACGTGCTTTCCGAGATACGACCAGACCAGTGCAAATATTCATATTCATGCATACAAATACTTACACTGCGCGAGGATCGAACCCGCGCCTCCTTACGCAGTGGCCGCGTTCGCTACCGCTACGCCATGTAGGCTGTCAAAATACAATGAAATGGTATTACTAACTCAACTGTAAATAAGTAATAATTTATTTCTCAAAAAACTAAAAAAAAATATTTCACTATCTATAAATTAAATCAACGCGCCTATCTATTTTTAAATAACTCTGTAAAAATCAAATATATATAAGATCGTTTTGAAATCGCTAAAAGTTCTTTTAAAATGGACAGATAGACAAATCTATGAGTCTGCTTTGGCTTTTCATAAATATGCGTAATGCACTACTCATTGGAATCATAACTATTAAATTTTGCTAATTTGTAAACTTCAGGAAAATTATTACAACATAAAGTATAGTATTGAAATTCAAAAGCAAGTAGGTTGAAAAACTTAAGGTCTTTTAAGTTTTTATAACGTCGAGCTGTCAAAGCCGTGTTTTAAAATAATATACATATACGAGAAACAAAACAATTTATTTGTACACACTACACAACCTGCTAACCACATATAATTATCATAATACTTTTTATAAAGACAACCTTTCTTTTGTGTTAAACCAAAAACTCTAAAATAAATGAATATTCAATTCCGCTTAAAACAATCAATACATATTTAACCCAAAAACACCAATAATGAAACAACATAAGCTGCTAAAATAAAAAGGTATTTGAACGAACAACAATCATGCTATATTTCTGAACTTCTTAAATTCGTCGCATTATTAGAAGCTGTGCTTATCATGGGCTTTAAACCCAAAGAAATTTGACGCACACGTACACAACAGTTTAGGCACACAAGCAAATAATTTTATACACAGACAGATACGGAAGAGGCACATTTTGTTTATGCTTACGCCGTAAGAGGCGCGGGTGTCGCGCCTAAGGCAACTAATGTGTCTCGTTAGCACTAGGCCCAATAGATGGCAGTGTTATCAATAACTGATTAACAAAGTCTTTTAGTTTTAACTTTGTAGTATATAAATTATTTTACAGTATATTATAATTTTAGAAGACTATTAGGGTATGCAGAGCTTTTCTGCTTGTAAGGAGCGCACGCGCCTGATTATTAGTAGCCATGGGCTTCATTTTGACAGTTCCACAACATTAATTGAGTTGTTTATGTTGTTGAGCAAACACATTTTTCGAATATATTATAATATTAATATACTTCTAATTATTCAAAGTAACAGCACATTATTACTCTCAATTTGAATAGTTTTGCAACTACGCAATTAGGGTGATGTAGGTACATTATTCTGAAACAAAAATACGTTAAAATAAAGCCTTATAGGCCAGAAAATGTCCCTAAACTACTAAGAGAACATAGAGTTGCCAGGTTACGATTTCAAGAACACATCCGATGGAATGATGAAGATTGGTTCAGGGTTATGTTTTTCGATGAGTCCAGATTTTGTTTATTAACAAACGATGGGAGGCAAACAGTATATAGGCGACTAGTTGAACGTTATCGTCAAGTGTGTTTTGAACATAAGATGCAGACGCCATTCGGTGGAGGGACAACAATGGTATTGTAAATAATTTTAATGTCTTTGGGAGAAAGGGATATCTTCAGAGAGTTGTAAGTTGGGTTTACATCAGGCGATCTTGCTGGCCACTAAATAACTTTTATTTCCGAATGATTGTTAAACCATTCCCAAACAATTTGAGCACAGTGAATCGAATAATCCTCTTGGACAAAACTAAACTCATGTAGGTCTTCGGCAGGGTAGACATTGCGCGCCGTTGGCAACATTATATTATTCAACACTTCTAAATAGTTGACACTGTTGGCTCGTGTAGGATAAGACTTAGGTAATTAACCCGGCCCCTGAGCACTAATCCACCCCCACATGTTTACACATATTCTGCTTGACTCCGTATTTGAGAAAAAAATGCTTTCAGACCAATGCGTGTTATTTTTAAACTACAAATGCAACCTTCCATTTTCGCACGATTTAAAGGTATTCAATGATAAATATTGTCGTCTCGTTCCACTTCTCTCGACACTTTAAGCTCCCTTCGTCCTCCAACCTCTTGACCCAACCACTTAAAGTATTAATTTCTCTAAAACAATGACAATTTTATTACACACTTGCAACATGCGAATGGTTGGCACCTTATCCAAATAATATTAAAAACAACTTACACAAAAGCCGGTTTCATTTGATATTTGAGATATATTGCAGCTAATATATAGTGGTATATTTTATGTGAACTAGTGATTCACTTTATTTCAAATCTATCCTCATCTTTTTATAATGACTCTGATATAGAAAAAATTCTTAAACGAGAATCTTAAAGCATCATAGTTAAGTTGCGGATCTGTATTTTTATTGTCAGCATTTATAACTGACCAATTAACATTTTTTTTAAGTTGTTAGTTTTGAACACTAACTACCATAAATGTTTGTGACGGCGTTAACCGCTTAGCCACCGAGACAGTTACGGTGACCGTTGAAATTAAAAGTAACGATCATAAGTGGGCAGCAAGTTGTTAAAGTATACGAGTGTGTATCAAGCTTTATTAAAGAAGAAGGTCGTACAATGCAACTAGTATTGCTTGGACCTAGTTTTGTGACATTACAACTCAACTTCAGGCCGTAATAGTACGTTCAACACACCCTGAACTGGCAACATTACCCTATTATTGACTGACAATAATTAACTACGGAATGAATAAGTCTTAGTTATTAGAAGATCACACAGATTTATGAAGACCTGTGATTCTTAAGCCGGCATTTTATACATGTGGAAAAGTAGAAGCTTTAATCAAACTTTCGTCGAATTCTGTGGTATTCAGCAAAATATGCTGCCATTGTAACGTAGATCATATAATAAAGCGCAGATGTGTTTTTATAGGGGTTGTAAAGTTGCACTATCGTCGGACGGTGGCAAAATAAGCACTTGTGACCAGACAAAATATTTGCTTAAAAGACGAGTATATTTTAGTTTCTTAAGTAGTGGTAAAGGCACTTGGAGGAGGCCTATACCGAAAGGGGCCATGAATTGTAAGGAAATCTAAATAAAATAATAGATTTTTATTGTTCTTATTGTTTCGATATACTTAAATTATGTTAAGAATTACTTAAGAAATTCATGGTTATATAAAGGCTCATTATTATTATTATTATTATATAAGTAGTGATAATTTACAAGTAGGGTTACGGGTTTTTGAAGGGGGTAAATAAATAGCAGTTAGATTTTTCTAAGATTCAGATTAGGACACATTCCGTCACTAAAAGAACCGTAGTGTGCTGTAACCCATCACGTGAGACCAGTGCGGATTTGTGGACGTCATTTATCTTCGAAATTTTTGCTTTGAGATCCAGGTGACGAAATCATTTACACAAATTACACAAAGTCATGCACTTGTTTGGATACAAACCTACAACTCATCAATGTCGCGGCCTTTACTACTAGACCACCACTGATTTTTTTTAATAACATAAGCATAAGCTGTAATCTTCATCAACCTTTTTATTGTCCCACTGCTGGGCACAGGTCTCCTCTCATATAGAAAAGGATTGAGCGTAATCACCACGCTTGCTCAATGCGGGTTGGCGATTTCAGACTTATAAAGTCCAGGTTTCCTCAAGATGTTTTCCTTCACCTTCAGTCATTGGTGTCCAAGATATACTTAGAAAGTACATATAACTTTAGAAAAGTTACATTGGTACTTGCCTGACCTGGAATCGAACCTGCGCACTCATACTTGAGAGGCTGGTGTTTTAACCACTAGGCCACCACGACTTGCATAAGCTGTAATTTTATAATATCTATCTAGCTGATATGAGGGAAGAAAACTTATATAACTAAATAATTTGCAAAATGATATATCAAATTCTAGCAGTGCAACGTATACTGATGATAATTTACATCGAGGGAGAGAGCTATGGGCATGCCACAATAGCGGCGGTAAGTCCTCTCCTTCAGGAATGGGCATGCCACAATAGCGGTGGTAATTCCCCTCTTTGAGGAGTGGCTAGAGAGGCGCCACGGCGCCCTCACCTTCCGCCTGACGCACGTCCTCACCGGACACGGTTGTTTCGGGAGATTTCTGTTCCGGATGAGGCAGGAGGAAATGCCAGGGTGTCACCATTGTGTGGATCGCCCTGAGGACACAGTGGAGCATACGATTTAGGTCTGCCCGGCTTGGGTAGAGCACCACCGTGTCCTCGCGTCCGACCCTGGTCCAGGACATGGTCCAGAGCGAGAGTGCATGTCAGGCCGTCTCCTCCTTCTGCGATGATGGCAAAGGAGGAGGCGCAGCGCGTGAGGGAGCGGGAATCCCAGCGCCCTCACGTCACTAGCTGCCGCAGGAGAATCTCTGGTCAGGAGACAACATCGAACTCCCGGCCACGGGAGGCTCGGGCTTGCGGGCTGTGAGCAGTGGGCAACTCGCCGCGCGGCAAGAACCGGGCCCACAACTAAGAGATGCTGACAAAGAGATGTCAGCACAACATGACGGGGTCCACGAAGACCGATGCCTCCTGGGTCAGGGTTGTAGGTTGGTTAAAAATGAAATCGTGGCCCTGACCGTCGCACAGGCAAGTGAAGAAACACCACGGCTGGGTAAAAGTCAGTAAAAGTTTTTGACGACCTTCCGCTCTGCACAGAGCGGGAGAGTTCATTTGATGATTTCACATTCCAAACAAAAGAAAAAAACAAGGGAGTGAGCTAAATCCGAAACAATAATAAATTAAAAAAGAAAACATAGTTATTTGACTGGGCCCACGTGGTAGGTTGTGTTCAGCCCAGACCCTCTCACAAACAGGTCGCCTGTATCCCAACAATGGAAACATTATGGACTGATTATGCTAAGGAAGTGTGCTAATTGAGAAATTATAACTAGATTTTAATTTGAATTAGAGCTTTTTATAAAAGTTCGTTGTATAACAATATTATGATTTAAAACTATTAAGTTTTCGGTCCTTATAATACTTTGTACCTAAAACTTAATTACCTTAACTATGACACAAAGGTAATAAGTTCTGCGGTACCTACATACCTACAGAGTCTATAGACTACCAGATTAGGTACGGTAATAAATTGCCTACGTTAGCAACTACATGGCATGTAAATGTATCATTAGAGTGAAACAGAGTCTTAATCACCGGATAAGTTGTAGGTATCTTAGAGTACACGTTAAGAGGGAACTCTAGTGTTACAGCTACCGCTTCCCGTTCATCTATGAAGTTATACTTAGTTCGTGCTATATATAATTATTTATATATTGATCGTAGTTACTTAATATGTTAATTTAAATTTATTATGATTGCTTTAAATTACTTGGGAGGATTTTATAAACTTAGTTTATTTTAAAATCACACTTGGAAGAACACTTTCGATCTTTCGGCTATTAATTTATTAATTTTAGAATTATTGATGCAACTTCCGATTACCGCCAACTCTTATTGTAAAATTATACTGAGAATTAGTCTTCCAGCCCATCGGATATTTATTTATTAAATCAAGCATTGTTAAATAAATAAATATAGATTACTTTCGAAATTTTAGGTTAATCCAAATATCTGTATACAATTATTGACAATTATTAGTGTTATTATTAACTTTTCTCAATTTTTAATCAATACCTGTTAACTTCCGTTTCCGTTGTTTATTATTTTTGTGACTATTCGTTAGTGTTTTGACTCAATAGTATATATAAACTACTGATGTCTGTACTGTTGATTATTAATTAAACACACATGTACTGGATCATACTACGGCGTTATTTTCCCCGCTTCTGAAGCACACACCAGTGCTGCTTTCTCTATACAAATGTATTCCGCTTTTTTTTTTTATACTAATTATAAAAATAAATTTATAATTTTACACCGTGGTTATACGTGAATTTATCATTTGATTTTTTCTCAAACTAAATTAATAAAAGAAATATGATACTTCAAAATCGCGAAAAATAACCCATTTTTACCGTGATGTTCAGATGACTATTAGAAAAACGTGATAAGTTTTTGACAAAAAAGAAGACAAATAATAGAAGCATAGGTATACTTTTCCTCTAAACTTTGATATAAAAATAATTGAGATCTGTCGTGTTTTGAAAAAGAAAACAGCGTTTTTGTAGGTAAAATTGCAACTGTCATTTTCGCACTTTACCAGGAGAGGTTGGAAGCAGCGCAACGGCAATAGTTTCTTCAAATTCCTATTTTCCAAATTCCTCGGCACTAGAGTCCCCTCTTAAGTCTTTGGTCGTGACTGTCATACGTGATCTTTGAAAGTCGTCATAGGTCACAAAGGGATATCGTATTACCCTGTAACTGCTTTGTGGAGGTTAGTTAGGCAGCGCTCCATCCAGATAAACTGGAAACTGACCCCAAACAGAGTCGGGAAATGATGATGACGAAATTTCAGTAGAATCTAAATAAACTATTCCCAACCTTCCATATCCTAACTGCTTCAGTAGCTTCGGTCGTCGAAACCTTGGTTTTAGTCCATTCTAGAACTTTTTAATATGTCTCAAGAGCAACGTAAAGTATAACTGCTTCATACTATCCACTACGTAGGCCGTGTGTGCCCTTCAACGACGTATATGTATAATGCTAATCTACTTTCGCATTAAAGTTCGGCGATCTCACAGAGAAAGTTTAATGTATGTACTATATGCAAGCTTACTTTAAATGCTTGTCGAAATTTTCGGGACATTAGACTGTAGAGTATGGGATTTGCAGCAGTAGATAGGTATCCATTATAGCAGAGGTAGTTCACGATTTTCCACACCTGAAAAAAGATGGATCTATTTTAGATACTACATAAGTTTTTCACACACAATGAAGGCTTAAAAAGTTTCTGTTTGCTATTTGTCTAGTTAAAATTGACATTTCGATTGCCGTCTTTATGAAGTTAGATTAAACATGAAGTGGTTAAAAAGTTACCACAAATTGCGTATTATACACCGGTTAGAGAGTGGATGGCGAGCAGTGACGTCACCAGCCACCACTCCAGATCTTTGATGCCTTTTATATTTATCAATTTTTATTGATTTGATAAAACAAAACATACGTCACCAATATTTTTCTATAATCTCAATGACGGACTAAATATAATCATTTTTTTTACCCAGGAAACATTTCTATTGTGAGCTTTTGATTTATAAACAATCTATGTAAATATGTCATAATTTAAAATATAATATCGAAGTAATTACCCTTGAGATACTTACATTAAAATAATCATCATATTCAAATTTTGGTAAAATCATCATTATGCGGAATATACAATATGGGGTCCACGAAAGAAAAAAAGACGCAGCGACGGCCGCTGAAAAAATAAATAAATTACAGTTACATTACTTTATCTAATTTGCATTATATTTAAATTACTTTCTTGTACCTACACATTTTGTTGTTCAGTTTGAGTGGAATGTCTTTAGAATAGATTAAGTAGGTATTTGCTATTTTATTTATTAATAACTTATATACTCAGCTTTCCGTACAGGCATGCAAACTTTTTTTTTGAAGCCTAATAATAATTCAACGTTTTACTTGTACATATTACTATTACTTGTATTAGAACAACGATCGAATATTAATAAAATTATTAATACAATGATCTTTGATCAATAGTTCTAAAAGGTAGGTATCTGTTAGTGTTGTATTAATGTTATGATTGTAAAAATTGCGTTTTAGGTACTTACTTAGTAAATAAAGCTTACGGTCATTAATATTAATTGTATTAACTATAATTTAATGTATAAGCTGCGCTACAGCAAAACTTGCATGTCAGAAACGTAGAAAGCAGTTGGCTACGCATAGTCTTGTGAGTCTGATTTCAATTCATTTATACTTATATTATTGCCGCAATTAGTAAAACGTCTAGCCTCGCGGAAGGAAACAAACTCGCTTACTGCAACTAACATACTATAAATAACATATAATAAAGCAACTCGAGATACATTGCACCTGTTTGCACAGACTCTTTTGTAAAACTTGTATACTTGCATTAAAGTTGTATCAGCACAAAAAAGTTTAAGTATATTTATTTATCTTGTTATAGGTACTTTAAAAAAAAGAGGTTCTTGATTGAACAACTATGCATCTTCTAAAGGCTGGCTAGGAACTCGAAGTAAAGACCACAGTACATCAAGCTACTATCTGTCAGATTTGTTCATTAAATCTTCATCTTTATCTCTAAAGCATTAAGGCTCAAGATTGACTGGAAATATTTGGCAGTTTCGGGTAGCTTGACCGGCTGTCGTCCTTACATTCATTTATTTTTCGTAGTATGTAATTCATGCTTATCCTTGATTACATAATCATATCTTTGTTAAGGACCTTTAACAAGACTAGGTGAAAAAATCGTTACCATTTAAATATTTATTATCATAGTGCAAAATAGAATGAAAGGCATATTATGATTAGGGTTAACTGTTCACTGGGGCGCTACTAGAATAGTGTAGGTACGTAGACCTGTAATTTTAAATATCATTTTAGATTTAGCTTTTAACAAATATTTTGAAACACTTAGTGCAGAGTATTGTCGTAATGGATAGAAAAAAATATGAGTAACTACTAACCAATCATTTTTGCTGCTTTGTCTCTGTTCTGTTTTCCGACTACTGGACTACTCCGCAATTTCTTCTGCGCTGATTTCAACTTTATCGTTATTTTAATATACAACACCAATATCGTCGTCATCGGTAACAAGAAGACAACGATTAACTCAATGGCAACCACAATACTCCCTGTTTTCGTCAACGTGTAGTAACAATACACGCACTCCTTTCTTTCCAGCAGATCTATATAGAACAGGTCGGGTATACTAAAACCAAAGGATATAACCCATATAACGCCTACGATTTTGAAGACACGAGAATTCATTGACAGTTTTTGCCGAAAAAAGGGTTTAGTCACTATGATGTAGCGTTCAATCGTAAATGCGGTGATTATTAGTAGGCTGCAATTACTGAACACATCCCAGAGGATATAATGTATTCGACATCCGACTTCTCCTAGTGGATAGAAATCTGGTAAGATGATGATGTATATTTCGAGCGGAATGAAGAGTGCTGTGAGCAGGTCTGTGATGGCGAGGTTAGCGAGGTAGCAGTTGGTGGGCGTGCGCATAGTGTGGTCCCTGGCTATCACCGCCAGCGTGCACACGTTGCCGATCAAGCTGACCACCATTAGGATTCCAAGGATGATGCTTACAACTATCTTGACCGTGTAAGTGGCGTCTAGTTCGTCATAGAACGCCATCTCAACCGGCCCGAAGAAAGTAAAGGAATTGTTCTCATATTCACTGTCGTTTATGAACGACATTATTAAGCTTGTATGAAATATCTTAAAACTATTTAAAAAGTTATTATTAAATGCTTTTAAGAATTAACTACCGTCACTGTTTTAAAAAAATGTTCTTTCGAAATACCTATTAAATGAGCACAATGTCGCTCTCGCTAGCGATAGGGAAGTACTGATAAAATATAAATTTCGTCAGGCCTTGACGCACCCCTATACAGTATGATGTTACGGGATGATTTGTATTTTGTATCATTTTGTTAAGGTTACCGAAAAAATTAAAACATTATCAATTCTATTTAAGTTTCTTTTTATGGTTCGATATTTATTCTGGGCACAACTTATTTTATTTATTATAATTATTCGCAAAACTTAACAAATATAGATAAATAAAATACTCTTTATTAACTCCATTGAATATAAATATGAACGTTTTAAAAAGTAAGGGCCTGAATGAGCAGTTTTATCGCTCAAAGCGATCTTTTACAGACAACCTTTGGATAGAATACCAATGAGAAAGAGAGACAAATATTGTAGGTAGTCTGTGGAAAGTTTCTCATTACGTAAAGCTATTGATATGCCACAAAAGTTTATTCCTTCTTTCTGGTACAAATAAATCCCATTTGCAGAGATGAATAAACCGAGCTCATTTGTTACTCGGCTGACCGACCGTTTTGCCGACCTGGGAATCCAACCCAGTGCCTCATTAGTGGCTTTAACAAAATACGCGAGCAGTTTATCTTGTACAACTATACGTCGAAATTTGTGGCTAAAGAGTACAAAATTACTTTGGCTAAATACGTTGTTGGAAAAAAGTGCTAATAAAAGACGCAAAGATGCAATATGTCTCCGAATTTATTTCGCTCGTAAAACCGCCACGTTTTACGCCTTTTACGTCGTGTTAGCAAGATTTAATGTTTTCACTAGTGTGACGTTAAATGAAACCAACTTTCCACGTGGCATTTAAGTGGAAGCCTCTCGTTTAGTGTCTAATCGTAATAAGCCGTTATAAGGTCCTCCGAGGCAAAGGCCCATACAGATAGGATAAGTTTCTACAAAGTCATTTTAAATCAAATTGTTTGGTATTTCAGCGATTGACAGTGTAATCTAGTGCAGGCCGGGTAGCGCGGAGTGCATTTGAACACCCAAGCGTATTTTGGTATATGGTGTCAAATAGTTTCAAAATGTTTTTTTTTTTTATAAGTATAAGTACTACTTTAGTCAGAAATAGGTGAAGACACTCTAATAATATAATTTTAAGGGAATCCAATAGCCGTTTGATAGTTACCCGCTTGGGCGGAGCACCGTCGTGTCCTCGTCGCGGCGATCGGCGGGCGGCGCAGCGAAATCTCGCTTCCGGCCCTGGTCCAGGTCATAATGTGGAGCAAGAGTGCATGGCAGGCCGTTACCTCCTTCTGTGAATCAGTGTTGCTGGCAAAGGAGGAGGCGGAGCGCGTGAGGCAGTGGGACTCTCAGCGCCCTCACGCCTCTAGCCGCCGCAGGAGACGCCCTTGTTGGGGGACAATATCGGACTCCCAGCTATCCTAAGCGCAGGCTTGCGGGCGGCGAGCGTTCGTCAGCTTGCTATCCGGTACGGACCAGGCCCAGGTCGACGGCGCGTTGTTTTTCACGCGCGCCTCAAAGAGATTTGAGCACGTCGTGACGGGGTCCAGGAAGAACGATGCCTTACGGGGGTTGCCGGTTGGTCAAAAGAGAAACCGCGGTCCTGGCGCACAGGCAAGTGATGAAACACGGGTGGGTTTTAGTCAGTAAAAGTCTCACATGCCCTTCCGCTCTGCCCAGAGCGGGAGAGTCAGTTGATAAATTCCCACTCACAACAAAAAAAAAAATCTCCAAGTAGACTTACATTCTTACAGTACTAGACCTAAGGGCTTCTCACTTGTATATGTAATTTGAAAAAATCTAACAAATCACACTGGCAGTTCAAGAGATTAGAGACTTTATTATTCGTTTACATATATAGATACTGCGCACAATCTGCTCAGCACTGCAAGTGGAGTTACTATACTTTTCTGATCTTACCCAAATATAGAATAGTGTTCTTTCTGATCTAATGTACCGTCAACCTATAAAATATTCACTTAGGTATTTTATTAAAGCCATATATTTACCTTCTTTTACATTAGTAACACTATTTTTCTTTAATAAAAATATGTGATTTGATTCAATTTTCTGTAAGTAACATTCACAGATTTAGAAAGAAAGAAAGAAATATTTTTTATTCCGCACAAACAAAACGCACATTTCAAGTTAATATAATAAAATAATAAAAAAGAAACTTATAGTTACTCTGAAAACGAAATCTACCTAAAAACTCTTACCAGGAGCATTTACCAATCTGGAACTGTAACACCTACTGTGATGAACTAAGTTTATTTATTTGAAGTTACAATTCGGAGAATGATGAAGAACCGTCTGGTTCTCTATCATAATTTGAACTGAAAGACAACCACGGCTGGACATAGGCGGAGTCCGATGTTCTGCGTCTTGTAGGAGCTCAAGACATGCCCACAGAAACCAGTTCTGTGTTTCCCGCGTCCAGCATAGTCCTGCGACCTTGTAGGTGGCCCTGGTTAACAATATTACAAAAGGTCGAAACTATGAATAATAGTCAATTTTGTTTATGTGCTAGATTGGCTAGTAAACATAAACATATTTACTAGCCAATTTACTTTTTAGGTTTCCCAATCGTAACAGCGAGAGTACCTATTTTGGCAACTTAATATATTTTTGAAACTGTGAAAAGTAAGTTCCCATTTCAAATTAGACAGTTTCACATTCTGATTATCATATTCAGCATATTATTGTCTACATACAGAATGCCAGCAGGTCAAATTACCAATTAAACAATTAATTATAATTAATTTCTTAGACTTCACATGATTTTCAGGGTTAGAGAAATCAAAAAAGGTGATCGTATGATCGTATTTCCTTTAATTTCCTTTCGACCCTGACTCAGCGTTGCCGACATTGCTTCCCCAAATTGTCACCTTCAGTATTGCGTGGAGCGGTTGCGATGCAGGGAGCCGATAAAAAAAATATATCGGTACCCTTAAACATTCCCTTACTGTTATTACGTTTCGTCGATTACGTTGAGTAGGTTTCGATCTTTAGTGCCACAGTACAAAAGACTCTGGAAGTGAATTAGATTTTAATTTATGGGAAATATCATTATATCTAACTGGATATTTATTTTTGGAAAGTTCAAATTGTCTCCACGGGAAGGTTCAATTTTCGAGTAAGAAAGTACTTATTTTGCAATTTTCTCTTTTATGACGCCTTTGAAGTTCGGGTGTATTTTCTCGTCGAAACACCAGAGACTGTCTCTCCACAAAGGAATTAAGAGAGCGTGAACACTTAGGAAACGGATTCAGTAAAATGAGAGAGAGAGTAATTTATGAATACGATATTTCAGCAAAGGCGAATTTTCGTGATGCATTATGTATTACGCATTATTTTAAAGTGTAATACCGAATTTTCGAATAATAATTTATTCGACGAATCGGTATTATATTTACTTTTAAACAGGTTTTCACCTTTTCTCGGTGGTAGGCCACATCGGCCGCCGGCAGAAGTTACCACCCACCAGACAAAGTCTTACCGCCAAGCGATTCGTCGTGTTCCGGCATGATGTCTGGTGAAGCCGTACGGCGGACGGGTCTGAGCAGTTGTGTTGCGATGTGTGCCGGGTACGATGCGCCAAGTGTTGTTGTGTCGGGAATTTGGTCGTGGAGGGTCTCCACATCAATCTCTCTCTGGCGCAGCATCGACGGTCGTGTTGTTGGGTTTAACATTGTACCACCTCGCTCAACTGCCGTCTTCCTTCCTATTCACTAAGTTTTTTAAGTGAACGGGTTTAATAAAGTAGTGCGCTTTACCATCAATGATTGCATCACTGCTTAACATTAGGCGGGATTACAGTCAAGCGCTAGTTTATAATTATTAAAAAAAAAGGGTTGAAAATGATTGAGTTTATTTTACAGATCATCTTTAACTAGTTTATTGGAAATATGAAGCAGTGGCAGGTGCAGTTTGATGAGTAAGAAGACCTGAGGTCGACTACTAATCTATGCACTATTAGAGTAACTTAGTTTGAGAAACTAATAGACAGTCACATTGCTGGGAATTGCTCTTGCTCTTGTTTAAAAACAAGTTTATGTTGTTCAGTCTTTTCGATGAATGTTATTAAGTAGGGTATACAAGTGAAGGCTGAAAAATATAATATTTGATAAGCCCCGATGAAATAAATTTGTCAGCAATTATTTTGGTTTATTTTTTGCAATCTTAATCAACACGCACTATTTATCTATATATTGGTAAATAAATTATTATTTTTTTTTTTTTCATTTTTCAATTAACTCTTTTTATTAATATAACAGTGTTAGAATACTATGAATTATACTCGATAAAAAATTAACATTAATAGGTATTAATTAAAACTAAATTAAAGCTAAAAAGACATAAAATACAAACTAAACTAATTAACATCCCTCACTTTAAGCACCAGGTTCTGTTAAAAACCAGTGTAATTTTTGCTGAACTGGGCCGTTCTGGTGCAGCCATAAGGTAGCTTTTACTATTTATACTTTCTATTTGACTTTTTATTTGTTGCTATCTGATGTGTCTTTAATTCTGTGTCTTAAAAACGTGAAGAGTCTCAATATCTAAATATTGTAAAAAAAAACCTGATATTTCTAATAAATACGGGCTTCTTATTCCTTAATTCGTTCTTGACAGAACGGTCATGACTCATGCTCACTCGGATTGATTTGGAGACGTTGATGAAGCTCACTACCTGCAGCCGTAGACAACAATTTCATGATTATTATTTTTAGTTAATTTATTTTGTCCTTGTATTAAAGAAGTTCAATAAGATGAATATAATAACAATATAAAAATAGCTAAGTTCTATTACCATTATATTAATCTAATCGAACCTACCAATGAGGAGTATATTCGTGTTAATAATGTATCTTGTATAGAAAATAATGGTATTATATTATTATTTCGCAAAAAGTTAACACCCTGGATATATAAGTAATTGCGTCGATCTAAACAAGCGGTCAAATTGCGGCAACCATACAGTGCAGACGCACGGTCACCCGTAATTGAAATTATAGCCTGTAGAAAGTAGCGTCAACACAATAAGGGAGGAAGGGAAGAGCGGATAAAACTGATTTTTTCGTTTTTACGAGTATGTTTAGTTTTGTTTGATGATTTTTCTTCTTCTTTGTTATTGTGGGTAGTTTGAACCCAGTAGGTGGCCATCTTAATAGGGACATAAATGGATTTCGAGGTGCAAATGTATGGTCTGGTCAGAAGATCCATACTCGCACTAGGCATTGGATGAATTGAACACATTATTTTTTTTTTTTATTATTTTGTATATGACTTCACGAAACCTAAATGTTTTTAAATTGTATTCACTACTTAATGAGGACAAATCTATACTAATATATAAAGCAGAAGAATTTGTTTGTTTGTTTGTTTGAACGCGCTAATCTCAGGACCCGCGGGTCCGATTTGAAAAAATATTTTTGCCTTGGATAGCCCATTAATCCAGGAAGGCTTTAGGCTATATAACATCACGCTACGACCAATAGGAGCGGAGCATAACTAACTCCACGCGAACGAAGTCGCTGGCGGTCGCTACTGTGTTAATATGGTCAAACAGGAAACTTTATGATAGGCATCATCGAGTCAGGACAAAGAAACTCTGGAATGACAATGAAGATTAGTTCTTTTCAGAATGAAGAGAGAAGTAGTGGCAAAGTAGTGGAACAGTATAGGTAAGTTATAATATATGTCGGAGACAGCGACGGCAGAGCGGTAGAGTCGATAGCATCTTGGTGTGGTGGTACAGGTTCCATTTCGTAGGCGAGTTTTGAATTGAAACACGACGTGTAGATATACCCTCCAATCTTCATAATAACAATTTGAATAGGCAAACCGACAGTTTCGGTTTGGAGATGTGCCTTGGTCCGCGTCTCGATGCAAAGTGCTCGTTCGACGAACCCCACTTTCCAAAGCGACTCTGTCCATGTGACGCCATCACAAAATAACGTCACAAGCGTTCGCCCCTCTACTACGTAAATCAAATCAGCAACTTCTATTAAAATTATATCGACGATCTCCGACATATATTATATGTATAATAATTATGTTAATTCATTTGTCTAAAAAACAGCATTGTTTTATTTTTGAAAAACCTAGTAGGTATTCCCTTTCCTATACCGTATTCAACACCTTAACTTTTTGATTCGAATATATACAATATGTAAAGAAAACCCTGTCCGATCCGTGAAGGCATTGTTAGGTATCGATAACTGATTCTACTAATGGATACAAAGCTGGGCTAAACTTAAAAAAAAAAACCCTAAAAAAATAAATTGTATTTCGCAAAAAGAGGTAACTTAATACATGCGGTAGGCAACCCTTTCGCGGGCGACGGGGGGCAGGGCACGCGGCACGTGGTCACATCGTTATAATAATACAGTCCAAATGCAGTTGTCACTTTTTTTTTAAATTAACAAATTTCGCGGAAGTTGGAGTTAATTCGCGGGAAAAAAAGATTATTTCAAAATTCATTAGTATTGTTACTATGATGATTACGTAAAATTTTATATTATATTTGGTCATGTGTTTACCAAACCTTTATTATCCTTATGGGTCGGACAGGGTTTTCTTTACATATTGTATAATATTAGATGAATAGAGGAGTATTTACTTCAATACTGCTGCTAAACATTCCTTAATTACGTTTGAAAATACATCCAACTATAAATAGATATAGAAATTTGACTATTACCTCACATCGTACACCTAATATGGTAAATGGGCCTTATTGTGTCGACTGTCATAATCCTAATGCATGTTATCAAACTGCCTCGCCCACACTTACATAATTAATCTCATATACTGGAGAACCTACCTGCACACATAACGGCATAATCACGATATACATACAAATACAGTATAAGCTGACTTCTCATTGCTCGAAAAGCCTATACTATGCGAGATCAGCTAAAACTGGACAAGTAGAGCTTGATATGTCGTCGTGTGTACCTGTATTAATTAAATAATCATAGTTTATAATATCTACGCAAGGTTCAATGCCTTTGGAGAGAAAGAAATCCTACCTAGTGCCTTTGGAAAAGTACCTCAAGCATTTGAACATTTTGCATTTGCACAGAGTTATAGGTACTGTATTAATTATGTGCTTACTACCACAAAATAGTATTTAACCGTTGTTTCGTATATATAAACATCTTTCAAACAAGATATTAATATAATAATAATAATATCTTGTTTGTGGGAAAGGTTTGTGGGAAGACCCTAGTCTTATTACAAAACATTGATTTTCTTTGAATGGTAATTGAATTATGTACCTTACCCTTACAGAAATACAGTTCTTTATATAAAAATGGCAGTTTAGTTCGGTATGAAGTTCTCATTTTTGTATTGAGACCTTTGACTTAACCTTAATAAAGTTCGAAATACAAATACTGACTTAAAGGTTAAGTCAAGAACTAAAGTTAGATTTCGTTTTGTAATAATGGGTAGAAGTCTATAAAGCAACAATTATTAGTCGATTAATATTCTACGGTATATTTAAATCGTATTTTATCTGAGCTGCTGGCTGCTAAAGAAAATTCAAATTAATATTTGACAATTAGTTGAAAGTGGCGTACGGTAATTGATAATAATTCGGTAATTGACCTCATAAATATTCACTAAAATTAGGTCAATTACTACCGATCTCCATAATAATTAGTATAGGTTGAGAGATTAACATGATACAAAAAAGTGTGGTTTTAGCGTATGTAAAACTATGTATATGTTGCAGTCAAAACTCTTAACCAGTCAAAAGTACTGTTGACTAGCAAAATTAGTCAAAAGTACTTTTGACTGAACAGGTTGGTCAAAAGTTGTTTTGACTGAAAATTATTGGTTATTAGTAATTATGACTGCAAATTTGCAGTTAAAAGTACTTTTGACTGACGCTCTTCGTCACAAGTAGTTTTAACTGCAATAAAGCATCAGTCGAACGCACTATTAACTCGATAGATATGAATAAAAAAGTTATTTATTAAATGTGACATCGTTTATTACGAAAAAATTGGCATTACAATCAATACAAAGAAGACATACACTTAAAAATTGACATTAAAATTAATAATCAGAAAATCAGTTTATAAAAACACAGTACCTATATTATCACGTTAATCGCTTTTCTGAAATAATTATTAACTTTAATTGAAATTAAATAACCAAAACATCGTGATTATCATACGTGTTTTCTTTTTAATAACTTTACATACTTTTCTTTTGACATCATATTGAAATGGCTGTCTTTCATATCTTCTATCGCTAAAATTCTTTCCAAAAAGCGTTCTTTCTTTTCGTAGTCACTCATTTTGTTCCAATATCAGCACGTTCTCCACTAATAACGAGTTATATAAAAGTTTATATATGCTTTTGTCGTTATTTTTATCGACCACTTTAACTTTTTAAGAGTTTTGACTGATAAAACCAGTCAAAACCACTTTTGACAGAATCACTTAGTCAAAAGTACTTTTGACCAGCTCTATTGGGCAAAAGGACTTTTAACTGTTATTTTAGTCAAAAGTATTATTGACCAACCTGTTCAGTTAAAAGTACTTTTGACTCATATTGTTAGTCAACAGTACTTTTGACTGGTTAAGAGTTTTGACTGTAACATATACACTCGGCTTTATTCAAAAGCTCTTCAGCACTTTATTTTTTAATAAGTAGCCACACCATAGTATTTTCGATCTATAGGTCATGTAATGTTCTGAAGTGGCGGCCACATACCGGAAGATGCAGCGTAGGGAGGCCTCTAACCAAGGGCGGATCCAGCTTTAATAATAATAGATACAATGGGGATGTATCCAAGGTATGAAAATCAAAAAAATAATTAGTCCGTGTTATAGATAATAAAAAAAATTAAGACCCGTACTTTTTATTTTGTCGAAATTACCAAAAACTACTGAAATATAGCGTATTAAAGTTACGGAGTGGGGGCTCTGCGCAAGGTCATGCGACATTTCAAATCAATATAATATCATCCTAAGTATTTGAATGAAAGAAAAAATTAAAAATAGGTGTTCAATATTTTTTATAAATCTATCTCGTGGACATTAAGTTATACACAACCCAATTAAAAAAAAGGTACTTTATTAATAAGTACCGAATTTAAAAATACATAATTAAATATCGAAGCCAATTTTTCGTTTACGTCTTCTCCCGAAACGTGTTATCACTTCATCTACTTCATTGGTTACGTTTTTATGGACGTGGAGAAGTGCCAGTCCGGTTAAACGTTCTTCAACTATTGAAGCTCTTTGCCATGCTTTGATTTTTCGTAACGTAGACGACGTCACGTACGACTGGGTGCTGAGCGGCCAGCTCAGACCGCGGGTAGACCTGACATATTATGCGGACAACATGCTGGTTGGCCCCGGGGAGTTCGCACAGGGTAGCAACGTTGGGTCATCTATAGGGGACGTGACGGTGCCGGTCGGTACCAAATGTCGTGCGGTGTTCCACAGGGATTGGTTTTGGGACCTCTCCTGTGGAACATCCGCTACGACTGGGTGCTGAGAGGGGAGCTCCCGTCGGGCGCTGACTTGACGTGTTATGCGGACGACACGCTTGTCACTGCCCGGGGGAGCTCGTACAGGGAAGCGACGTTGATAGCCACGGTTGCGGTGTTACAGGTGGTGAACCGCATCCGGCGCCTGGGCCTAGAGGTGGCCTTTGACAAGTCGGAGGCCATGGTTTTCCATGGCCCCCGGTGTGCGCCGGCGCCGGGATCACATATCGTGGTCAGTGGGGTCCGGATAGCTGTCGAGTTCACTATGAAGTACCTGGGATTGGCACTCGACAGCCGGTGGGAATTCGGGCCCCACTTCCGGCGGCTGGCGCCCAAGCTGATGGGTGCAGCAGGCGCGCTATCAACGCTGCTTCCCAACATGGGGGGCCCGAGCGCCGCCTGTAGGCGGTTGTACGTAGGAATCGTGCGGTCCATGGCCCTGTATGAGGACCCTGTGTGGGCGATGGACGTGACGGCCGGAACACTCGCCATTCTGCGCAAGCCGCAGAGAGCGATGACCGTCAGGGTCGTCCGCGGGTATCGCACGATATCCTACGAGGCGGCTTGCGTCCTGGCCGGATCCCCGCCCTGGGACCTAGAGACGAAATTACTCGCGTCATTGTACCGATGGCGCGAGGAAGAGCGGACACGGGGCTCCAGTCCGGTGCAGCGGCAGATCGAGCTGCGCCGAGAGGAGCTCCGACAGGTCCTGGTGGTGGACTGGCGGCAGAGGCTTATGCGCCCTACCACCGGTCTCGCTACCGTCGAGGCGATCCGGCCAGTACTCGACGACTGGCTCGGGAAGAGGCACGGCTCCCTGTCGTTCAGGGTGACGCAGGTACTGTCGGGGCACGGCTGCTTCGGCAAGTACCTGCGTCGCTTAGGCAGGAAGCCCGACGCTCGGTGCCACCACTGCGTCCAATGCGAGGAGGACACGGCGCAGCACACGCTTTCCGAGTGTGTAGCTTGGGAGGAGCAGCGCCGTGTCCTCACAAATGAAGTAGGAGGCGTCCTGACGCTGCCGGCAGTAGTGCGGAGGCTGGTCGGTAGCGCAGAGTCGTGGGACGCGGTGGTGTCCTTCTGCGAGGACGTGATGTCGCAGAAGGAAGCTGCGGAACGGGAGAGGAAGATCTCAACTCCCTTCCCGGGCCGGAGAAGACGCACCGGGCTCCGAGGAAGGGCAGATAACGCCCTCTTCCGTCCCCCATGAATGGGTCCAGGGGCGAGGGACACGGGGAAGTCCCCGCCCCCTATTGATGGGCCGCGAGGCCGAGGCGCGCGCGAGTGTCGGCGCGTGCCTCTGAGGCGATGCACGGGGTAGTTAACACCCCACAACCCCGTGCAGGAGACGAGGCCTGGACAGACCGGGCCAGCACGAGGGTGTGAGGCCGTGGAAGAATTTCGACTCCCGTGGCCCCACGCGCGTTTGTGATAGACGAGACACCGGGGTGGTTTTAGTCAGTAAAAGTCTGAGAGACCCCGTCGCCCACCCCAGGGCGGCGGACATCCTATGATGATTTCCACCCCGGGAAAAAAAAGGGTAGCAACGTTGCTGGCGACGGCTGCGGTATCATAGATGGTGGCCGCATACGTCGCCCAGGCCTAGAGGTGGCCCTCAACAAGTCGGCGGCCATGGTGTTTCATGGTCCCCGGCGGACGCCGCCACCTGGCTCACACATCGTAGTTGGGGTTCAGTCCAACATGAAGTAATCCTAAATAATTCCCAATCTGGGGGGCCGTACGCAGGCGGCTCTACATGGGAATCGTGCGATCGGTGACCCTGTATGGGGCCCCGGTGTGGGCCTCTGACTTGACAGCAGCGCTGTACTACGCCAACCGCAGAAAGCGATGGTCAGAGGTCCTGGTGGCGGAATGGTGGGACAGGCTTTAACGCCCTACCACCGCGCCGGCCTCACCACCATCGAGGCGATTCAGCCGGTACTGGCGGACTGGCTCGGGAGAAGGCGCGGCTACTTGACGTTTCGGATGACACAGGTGCTTTCAGGGCATGGTTGCTTCAGAAAGTATCTGTGTCGCATAAATAGGGAGCCGGACGCCCGGTGTCTCCACTGCGTCAACTGCCGGGAGACACGGCGCGGCATATGCTGGCAGAGCTGTGCCGTGCCCTCATCTCTGAAGTAGACAGTGACCTGTCGCTGCCGGCCGTAATCAAGTCGATGGTCAGCAGCGAAGAATTCTGGGATGCGGTGGTTGCCTTCTGCGAAACAGTCGTCTCGGCTCCAGAAAGAGAGAGGGAGATCTCTTCCTTTCACCCGGCCCGCAGCAGGTGCACCGAGTGTCGGCGAAGGGCGGATAATGCCCTCTTCCAGCCCCCCTAAATGGGTCCAAGGGGCGACAGACTCGGTGACATCTGTCACCCCCCAAATATCAGGACCCGAGGTGGCAGCGCGAAGTGTTCCACGCGCGCCACTTTTAGACGTCACGGGGGAAGTCATACACCTCAATCTACCCCTGACCAGAGGAGGCCCACAGTGGCGGGCCAGCACCAATCGGGGGTTGTGGAAGCAGTCCCCCGATCTAGGTAGAGTCTGACAGCCCCCGTCACCCGCCCCAGGGCGGCGAACATCCATGAGGATTTACCACCCCGGAAACAAAAAAAAAGTGAGCTTAGCACTACCGTAGAATTGGGAGGACCCGGTACTCCGGAAAGGCTGATGATGAACGCTTAGGTGGTTTTTTAGCCGATAAGAGTCCGGCACATACCTCATCGTCCCCGAGCCGAGGATAGTCCATGGGGATTTTTCCAACTTCGGAAAATCAAAGGACCTTCAAACTCCCTCGCCCAAAAAGAAAAACCTAGGTATGTACAGACGACAACACACACAGTTACTTAAAACTGTCAAATTTCTTTATTGGATTTTCAACCTTATTGCTGAACTATGAAGGCTCAAGGTTGATTGGGAATATTTGAAAGTAGCTCCGGTAGCTTGACCTGCTATCGTCCGTATACAGAGTGATGCTGACAATACGACAATAAATTAAACATCGTTTACCTCAACATTTTCTCAGTCTACCCATAAAAAATTATATAAATATGTCCATTAGTTTAGTCACAGGAAATTATTTTTCATTTTTCACATTTTCTACATGATGTATATGTTTATAAGGATGCGCTTACAAGTTAAAGACCGCCGCATCCCGCGGTACCAAACATTAATAATAATGGCGCGAAAAAAGAAAGTCGATACAGGATCGCGCTATTGCCGATCAGAGGGCAGTGAACCAATATTTTTAAAGGTTGTTCTAATCCGTTTGCAATTTTATGCGATTTAGTTTGAATTTTTTTTTTTATTATTGATGCTAGGTTTTTTTCTTTGGTTTAGGATTATTCCTATGAACCAGCATTGTTCGTGTTTTGATTTACTGTCGTATTGTCAGCACCACTCTGTATAAATCCCCTTCTTTCAGCAAGTAGGCACCTACTTATCTACCTAAGAGGTACTTAAGAACATTACAACAATAATATTTGAGTTTCAACACACACACACACACACACACACACTGGCATAATGAAGAAACTGATTAATAAACAAAGCGCGCGCAAGTGTCACACGAAATGTGACATTTGAATGTAGGAGGTCGTTGTAGCGCGGTAAAATTTAAATTTTGGATGCGTTCGTTGTCGAGTAATGCGTTTGCCGTCAAACAAAATCCTCCTGTGTTGGGTCATTCTGGACCCAGCCCCCCATGACCCCCATGACCCCTCCTCTGGATCCGCCCTTGCCCCCAACAAGGTGAACCTATGACCTGGTGAAGGTCGCGTGAAGCCGATGAATGCAGGCAGCACAATTTACTGTCTTGGGAAGGCCTTTGTCCAGTAGTGGACTTCTATAGGCTGAAAAAGAGGTCATGTAATTTGTCGTATTTCAACGATACATTCGGTATTTCACAAAGTAGTCGCTATTGAAAGTGTAGTGTTGACATATTGGTACACCTGACTTACCTTACAGATACACCTTTAACCTTTTGGAGAATACAGGCGTGATGTTATGTTCCTAATAATATGCTGTAAAACAAGGCTAGCAATAGTAGCTAGTATGTAATTGCATTCACGATTTTGCGAATAGTGTAAAAATATAAAGGGTGTCTCTGACATTGACGCACCATGGATCCAGTACATGATTTTGAACCCCCCAGTGGTGGAATTTTTCGTCGGTTTTTTCATGATTTAAAAAAAATATATGCAGTTTTTTTCACTTTAAACCGTTCATAATTGCTATACTTTTATAACCCAATAAGATTTTATAGGAAACATTAATTAATTCGCTAATTACATAAAAAAGCGCAATGTGAGCAAAACTCGAAAAACTATCCTATCAGCTGATTTAATAGAGTTCAGTTCAGGGGTCAACATCATACCCACAAACACGCGCGGCGGCACGCTTGTAACGTTCAAAGGCCGAGCCGACACATTTTTTTAAACACTGTAATTTCTGTAACCGCTCATTAACGATATAAATGACTATCATAATTTTATTAGTGGTATGCAGTCTAGCCTTTTCGCGAAGTTTGCGTTACGATGTCAGATACAGCCTGTAAAGTTTATAAAAATCTGCTTTTATTTCTACACAATAAAGTTTAGTTAACGCTATAACTTGAAATATGTTTACAGATTTTTCATTAATGTTAATCATTGTGAAATCAATATAATTATAATTAGAATAAAGTTGATATTGGTCTAACTCGATATAACATCAATATGGAACAAATATTGAAATAGACATTAGATGTTTTGTTTAAATTCTCTCACAAGCGATAACTAATACCAACATAATAAATAAATATGATTGTTGTTATGCAAAACTCGGACTTATTATAATAACATTTCGTGATTCACACGCGGTGATAATGCAATAAAAACTTAATATGACAATATGTTTTCAAGGTTGAGAATTTAATAAAAATAAACAGAATGGAGAGATAAAAAATGCGTTGTGTGAATCTGTATGTAGTGTACCCAATCAATTGCTTCGGAGAATAGTAGAGCTTCTTATAGATGAGAGGGGTTAATGATGAGTATTACTTTAAATTACTTGGTAGTTTCTGTGCATACCAATTCACCGTGGTAAAGATAAAACTTAGGCAAAGATCAACGCTAAATTGTAAGTAATGCACTAAGGCGCGTAATACTAAACCTCACTCATCACTTAAAACTTGTTTAGAACCATTTCAATGAGTGAGGTTAATATAAAACAGGCGGCCTAACTAAGCCTGCTTAGTGAGTTTGTTCTTTGGTCGTGTTGGTAATTAATATTGTCAAAGACTATTGACGAGTTCATTTCTATGTAGGTACGCTCAGCTGGTGATATAAAAACAATATATTATTTTGGTATTATTTATTATATTCTGTCTTTAAGAAACAGATGGGAATTATTTGTTAGAAATCTAAGAATTAATTCTAAAAGTCTTAATCACACTATCACTGCGAATTATAAATAAAATAAATAATATTATTGGTATCACATGTCCCTCACACAGTATAATACACATACTCCCTTCGATCTCAAAGTTAAGGGATTTGGTTCAAACGGTTTGATTATTCAGTCTTCTCTGGGTTAATAACAGCTGCTAGAGTCTTGTCCTCTTGGTTCACTTCCTTGTCATCCCAGCCCCACACGGAGTGGCTGCCGTCGCCTGTTCTCTTCACACGTTTCTGGATGACGTCAGTGGACACCGTTTTGAGGTCATATGCCCATCCTATAGCAGCCATGGTGTCAATGAATAGTTTTGTGATGTTGAGGGAATAGTTCCCTAGCTCAGCGGTCTTGTAATCCCAGGGGAAAGTGTGATGGTAGTTATGGAATCCTTCGCCGAGCACCACGAGGGAGACGGGTTTGATTTCCACGGGGTTGATGTTCTTGTCGTAAGGCTTGGCGCCCCACAAGTGTGCAGCGGAGTTCACCAACCAGGTCACGTTCAGCACGTAGACGTAACGGAAGATCGAGCATACGAAGAATGCGTTCCACAGAGATTCACCCCACAGGGTGGGGACATACATCGGCATCGCGAAGCAGATCAGGGGCATGAGGATAGTGTAATATCTGTAAAGAATTAATGATTCAGTATATGAAGGGCATCATTTGTTTAAAAGAGTATATACTTCTTCGAATAGGTTGGTAAATCACCTTGACAATGTTCACAACGTTACTAAGGGTTCGTTGCTTCACATCCAGATGGTACATGCGTGAACATTAAAAATAACGCATTTTTTGGTTTGAAAAGCACAAAGCATCAAAAACAGCGTTATTTAAAATATTTACAAAAATATGGGCTACTCTGTTGTCGTCAAGTATGTTACTTTCACCAACCGGCCCAAAGGCAGAAAACATGTAATTAGTGAGTAGCTATGTTCTTTTCCCAGCTTAGTGTATTTTTGGACACATTTAATGCTATAGAAACAAATCAAATGAGAAGTCCATTACTTTGGATGGTGAAACGTCTATACGACTTTAGAGTATAAGTAGTATATAATATTTCGTGAAGAGGCACATGATTCTTTTTTTTTAATTATAGTCCTTTATACAAAATGAGTAACATAAAATATAAAATTACTTCTTCTGGAAGCGCAGAATGGGGTCGTTCTTGAGGTCACTAAGGTCGATCGTGTGTCCCTTTGCTTTGATCTGCGGGTGTTTCCTGACCAGCAGCCAGCCCACGTGGGCGAAGAAGAAGCCTCGTGTCGCATTGTGGGGATCAGCATCAGTTTCAGAGTACTTATGATGCATCCGATGGTCACGTGCCCAGTCGATTACTGCATCCTAGAACGGAGAAAGAAGTTCGGAGGATATACTTCACTGTTGTGTTCTATGTCATAATTAAACTACTTACAGTTAACTTCGTGAGGATATTAAAACTATCGGTAAGTTATTTTTAAGTTAGAGCCACGGCAACCAAAGTCACTCCTAAGCAAGAGATATTGACGTCTTCTAGGGTGAATATTCCAAAGGAGCTGGTGGTATTACCAAGCATTATATAAACAACCAGCTGCACCCCGTGTTTCCACTCGAATAACTTTCGATCCAGTGATAGCATCGGATCAAAAATTAATACCTACTATGTCCCAATCCAGGTCACTTTCTACAGATATGCCAAACATTCAAATCTGTTAAGCAATTGTCTAACCAATATGTTTGTGGGAAATAATTCTCAGCCTATCACTAGTTATACGTCTACTATATAATCCTGTTTTTTTTTTTTTTGTTTTGGTTGTGATCATCAACTGACCTTTCCCACTCGGGGCCGAACGGAAGGGCGTGTCAGACTTTTACTGACTAAACCCACCCGTGTTTCTTCACTCGCCTGTGCGCCAGCGCCACAGTTTCCTTTTTAACCTACCCGTAATACTATATAATCCTTATATCCCATATCAGTCGGTGCGAATTATTTGTTATTGTACCCCGCACGTTTTATTAACAATCATTGTTTTGTTATCTTTGACGCACTTCAACAAGCGATTACCTAATAATGTGTGAAATCTCTAATGCTACTAGATATTTTTGCGATAAAATACCTAATTATTTATAATACATTATATTATCTAACACACGTACAGGATTAAATATTAATAGTTCTTCATAGTTCACAGCAGATTAATCATGTTTTGAAGTAATCCATTTCTAATCCTTTTTTAATCCTTGAATCTGCTGTATTTGATACCCTTAAAATATTGTACCTTGCATTATGCTAGTCGATCATTGAATATTGCATAACTGCTTGGGGTGGAGCAGCGAATACCTACTTGTTTTCTGAAGGCAGAGAGGGCTCAGAGGGAGATACTTTTTAGTCCGGATGGATGCCTTCGTCATTAGTGAACTTTTTATTCACGTAATCATTGTAAATTGTTGTGACAGGACTCCCACGTCCCCCTACCGTCACCTACCCCCCGAAATTTCGCCGATGGGATCTTGGGCGAGGTCGAATCAACGTAATCTTTGAAACAATTGAGTGAGTCTTATTGGTGGGAGAAACTCCGACCTCTGGGCTCGGCGGCAAACCTAATCACACAATCACTTCACACTGTGCTGCTAATTCACACACGCTTTACCACACACACATAACACCCATAACCCATACTACTCAGTCAAAACCCATTAAAATGCAATCTCTCCTTCTCATTAATACATAATGCACGTGTTAAATTACATATCTTTTGGTAGATTAATACGCGTTCCTTCTCTTGAAGCATCTATATGAACTGTTTGGCCAAACACTGTCTCTTAAGACACAGGTCCCCTAGTTTAAGAGGCAGGGTTTATATTATTTTTGGTTATATAGATTTAGTTAAATAATTTGTATGTATGACCTACCACTTTATATCTAATCTGTGTAATTACTTTTTGGTACGTAAATAAATATTTTTATTATTTCTATTTTTTTTTACCGACTTCAAAATGGAGGAAGTTCTCTATTTGACTGTATTTTTATTTATCTGTGTTACCTAAGACCGTTTGACTGGTTGAACGGATTCGATGATTCTTTTTTTTTATTAATTGTAAGCTGGTGCTTCCTGTTCTGACAATGGCTTCCATAAGAAAACCATATAGTATAGGTAAGATATGTACCTATTAAGTATGTGTTCTACAAATGTACGAATAACTTAATATCACGCCATCCGATTTCGATGTCTCTTTTTTTTGGATAGCATGTACTGCTAAAAACGAAATAGTAGAAAAATAACTAATTTCGTAAATCGGTGGAAACAAACAACCCGTTTTTTTTAAAGGCGGCTGTTCTTTTTTTGTGAAAAGTTTTTTAATTGATAATATCTATTTCCAATATAAAAGACATTCTGTCAATTTTAATAGAGTTATCATAAAAAAAAATAATGTTGAAGTATTGCAATACTAAAATAAAATTAATAATATTTTCTACCCTTCAGCATAATTGATTAACTTGCTTCAATAGTTTCTCTCATGCTATTATCATGCATGTTTAAACTGATAATAACTGTCAAACTGGCAAATGACGGCAGATAAAAAAAAATATTATTGAAAGTGCCGATCGGTCACGGAGATCACTAGGTACCTACGGGTGATAACTTAATTACAGTCAAGGTGACGCTGATAACGTCAGTTTCTCACGCGTTTCACATGCATGCTTTTGTATCAACAGCAGCTTTTGGTCACGTGCGTATTTCTAGTCTGGTCACTGATATAATGTCAATGGGACAAGTCTTTATTTTTATGATCAAAATATCATAAGCTGTTTTAAATCACTTTTGAGAACAAATTCATCTTGTGGGGAGAATATATTTTCTAATCAAAAAGATAGATTGACGTTATAAATATGCCATAATCTTTTTAGGGGTAATAATAATAACTAATAAGATATAAATTTTGACTAGCGGAACGTAAAAGATGGGTTATGAAAATCTAAAATAAATTTTATCCGAGCTTCCTATGTTATGGTATCTTTAGACCTAAATTGTTATTGCTGAAGGTGACTTTTAGTAATATCATTTAAGTCATTTCACTTTTTATATTGTGACGTCATACCTACGTAGGACATTATCATTTACATTTAGTATGCGTTTTAACCTTTATGAACTTTGGTCCTCGGTGCACGTGCTTACTCGAGTCATTCCTAGACCTGTTATCGTTTTTAACCCTCTACTTTTTTAAATTTAATCTATGAGTACTGAAGTCCTTTTTAATATTCAGTTAAGGAAATTAATCATTGGGTACTAGTAATTATTGATACATATCCTTTTATTTTTATTGAACTTTCATAAATTAGTATTATTTTATTTTTCTGCACGTACCTAATTAGTTTTGGGTTCCTTTGTTGTTTTATTTAATTGTCAAAATACTGTAAATGCCCAGTTATCCCAACTCGTAATAATTATATGGGGGGATTAATCTTGAACTAACTTGACTTAGCGACAGCTGTTTTGCGTGGATGTGACACAAGTTCCTTCGATCATATCTTATATGTTGTGTTTTTTTTTTGCGTCATTACCACAAATAAACGTTTTTTCTTTCTTTAAACTATTTACAGTTCTCCTATAAAAAACTGTCAAACATCAATGATTTTGTTGTAATTATTTTATTTTCACAGTTGACTATTCCCTTTCTTCTTCAGCCTATGGATGTCCACTGCTGGACAAAGGCCTCCCCCAAGGCTTTCCACGCTGACCGGTCTTGTTCTGCCCGCATCCATCGGCTTCCCGCGACCTTCACTAGGTCATCAGTCCACCTTGTTGGGGGCCTCCCTACGCTGCGACTTCCAGTACGTGGCCGCCACTCCAGAACCTTACTGCCCCATCGGCCATGGGTTCTACGAGCAATGTGCCCTGCCCACTGCCACTTAAGTTTAGCGACTCGCAAAGCTATGTCGGTGACTTTGGTTCTTCTGCGGATCTCCTCATTTCTGATTCGATCACGGAGAGAAACTCCGAGCATAGCTCTTTCCATTGCCCTTAATAATATGTAATTACTTATAATATAAAATGTACTAAAATTCACACTAATAAATGGATTTGCGGTATTTCTTCAGATAAACTTACTTGGAAGGCCAAGGTATTGAAGATAGTAAGTAGAATCCTGAGTGGTAGACGCGCTTTATATGACTTATGAGCCCATAGCCTGTGCGCACCGGCGGTGATGCCCAGGCCTGAGCATATATACAAGAACACAGCTGGAAATAAACAAACAACATTCATTAATAAAGGCTTACAATACAGAGTTCAATAAAAAATGAGCACAGTTAAAACATGCCTGAACAGGCTTACACTTCCCCTGGGTAACAAAAATAGCTACTATGGTATCAAGAGAAAGGGAAATATTTTCCTGTTTAGTTTATGCATAAGGAACTCAGCGCCAATAAATATAAAACTATGTGCACAAAATTAAAAACAAAATCTAATTACTCTAACATTAATTATTCTAGGCAGTAAAAAAAATAACCGTTTTGTTTTTTTAATTAATTCGCAAATAGAAAATAAAAGTCTTTTAAAAAAATACTGTAGGTTGATTACCTTGAAAATGCAAACATCTAAGCGAGTTTTGTATGTACTAACGTGAAAAGTATAAATTTTAAAATGATGTGGTCCCCAGTATCAGTGCAAATGGGAAGGAAGTAAACAGGATGCAGTAAATAATTAAATGATGTTTATTAATTTAACTACCCATTATATCGTATATCCAATAACATCGATTGCTGTTGAATTGAAAAAAATGGAGTTTTTGCCCTACAGCGGGAAAACAGACACAAGCAAAATACTTTCACAGAAAAAAGACTTACCAAAAAAACTAGTTAACCACATCGCTTTGGTAAGAAATAGATAAGCACCATAAACTCCTCCTATATGGAGTGATCCCATTAAGATGACGTTTCTCCATACTATCTTCCATTCCCTTTTCTCGGCCGAAGATGGAACGATGGGTGGTGGGGCATCTGTGTCCTCATTCACAACATCTGTTTCGTAGAGGACCCAGGACCCACTAGTCTGCCCTTGAGGAGGCATTTTATCTGAAAAAAATAAACACCTTTTATAGAAGTTGTTTTAAAGATAATGATAAATCATTACCGCAATTAAACGTTTTTTCTTTCTTTAAACTATTTGCAGTTCTTCCATAAAAACTGTCAAACATCAATGATTTTGTTGTAATTATTTTATTTTTACAGTTGACTATTCCCTTTCTTCTTCGGCCTATGGATGTCCACTGCTGGACAAAGGCTTTCCCCAAGGCTTTCCACGCTGACCGGTCTTGTGCTGCCCGCATCCGTCGGCTTCCCGCGACCCTCACTAGGTCATCGGTCCACCTTCTTGGGGGCCTCCCTACGCTGCGTCTTCCAGTAAGTGGCCACCACTCCAGAACCTTACTGCCCTATCGGCAACCGGTTCTACAAGTAATGTGCCCTGCCCACTGCCACTTAAGTTTAGCGACTCGCAGAGCTATGTCGTTTTAATTGACTGCGTGTTTCCTTTTGTTATCAATGATGCCCCCCTAAAGTTAGTACCAAACGTTAACCACCACAAAAAATACTATTATACATTGAGTTCTCACTTTTCATTTTAACAAAGAAACAACAAATGGATAAAGCTAATTATCTGTTAATACTGGACCACATACACCGCAATATTACGTAGCAGAAATAAGTATCAATAGATACTTCCACATCACATTGCAATTTATTAATGAAAGTGCGTGATATATACCTATGCGAAAACTCTTTTAACTTATCTATTAATAGGTTTGAGTAATCTTAATATTTGATAAGATTTAATGCTATGATTTCAAACTGTTACAATATTTTAAATAGTCCCAGTTTACTTAAATTGAAGGAAAATCTTTGGAGTACCGAAACTTTGAAAGTTACAGCCAAGATTCGATGCCGGGATCCAAGAGATTCATGCAAGATAAAAGTGTGCCAAATCCGACCAGTCAAGTTGGTAACAGGCTAAGTTTTAGCTTTTATTGTTTGGTTAACTTACGTCGTTTGTGCGAATTATATAGAATACAGTATTCATAGCAGTTAAGTCGTTTGGGATGGATGGAAAAACTTTATAAAGTGCACTGTGGTGCAGGTCTGATGAATGGTCTAGTGACAAGTTGCGGTATTTATAACGTTTAAATTGTTACTTTACGAAATGTGTGAGATGATAATGTTATGTCCCTGTAAGAAGATCATATTAGAGATGGAACAGATGGTTTATAACCAAGAATAACAGGTAATATACAGAGTGGGGCTGACAATGCGACAATAAATTAAACATCGTATACCTCAACACATTCTCAGTCTAACCATAAAAAATCATATGAATATGTATATTAGTTTAGTCACAGGAAATTATTTTTCACGTTTTCTACGTGATGTAAATGTTGATAAAGAAGCCCTTACATGTTAATGACCGCCGCATCTTGCGGTACGAAACTTTAATAATAATGGCGCGAAAAAAGCAAGTCGATACAGGATCGCGCTGTCGCCAATCAGAGGTCAGTGAACCAATATTTTTAAACGACGTTATATTCCGTTTGCAATTTTATGCGATTTAATTTATTTGAAATTTTGATTTTTTTATTTTTATGCTAGTTTTTTTTCTATGGTTTAGGATTACTCCTATGAACGAGCATTGTTCGTGTTTTCATTTATTGTCGTATTGTCAGCACCACTCTTTATTATTATCTAGATATTTCCACGGTATCGAAACTTATGCGGGTGAAACCGTGTGGCACCGATTATAGTTTATTATACTTTAACCTAAATATTTCAACAACGGGCCAGTCGAAACACTCAAACTTTCTTAGGTACGACATGAACAACAGACTTTTAGAAAGTTACCATTTCCTAGTTTTAATGCAGAAAATAGTTCAATAACATCTTGGTTATACAAGGTGGCCAAAAAGTCGTGGATCAAACGAAAGAGGGAGATAAAGGAGGTAATTTCCAACAAAAAATCGATACATATATAGATAATAAATAATAGATACATATATAGATAAACATCCAAGACCCAGGTCAATCAGGAAAAGATCATTTTCTATATAAATATAGTATCGTTGAGTTAGTATCCCATAACACAAGTTTCGAACTTACTTTGAGGCTAGCTCAATCTGTGTGATTTGTTCGTATATATAAAAAATATAGGTACCAAGAGCTGCAATACCATTTTTGTAGTATTACATTACATTGTCGAATCATAAAACAACACCTTTTGATTTATTGTTTTTAATCAATTAAATTTTTTACTGATGAAATTGTAAAATAACTCGATAGTTTCATCCAAAAAAAAAAAAACATAATAATTTATAACTTTTCGTGTAATGAATTTATGGCGATGCTGGCGAAAGACTTTTTGGCCACCCTGTATATATATATGCATGCTGTGGGTCTAAAAACTTATTACAAGACGTGTGTAGACATCAAAAATAGGTAAATCGAAAGATGCCTAGGATGTGACGTACATTTTAGCAAGATTAGAGTAATTAAAGGCGGAGAGACGTGGGAAGAGGCTTATTGGCGACTCAAATTTAGTTCATAATGGTCTCCAAAGCCTGGAGCACAGGCGAAGAGTCAAACGGATGAAGCATTTCGCCTTATCTTTTGTACCGCGTACATTTAGGCAATGGAAAACTTACTCACCAAAATGCATCCTATAGACCACCGTAAGGCTGCCTACTCTACGCCTGTGCTCCAGGCTTTGGAGACCGTTTTGAGATAAATCTGGCCAATCAGCCTCTTCGTAAGCCTTTTCACCGAATCCAAAGTTGCCAGGTGGCATTTTGCAATACCAGGCTTAATGTGGTTGCAGTACTCCACACACGAATGGACCTGTGCTTTGTACAACTTTAGAAGCTGTCCTGGTGTCGCCCAAAGTTTAGATTTGAGGAAATCTCAACTCCCAAAAGCTGAAGACGGTCGGTGCAATCCCCTTGAATTGTAATCCCCTTGGATGTATCCTTATACATTCCGAAAAGTAGGAGCTAAGGTGAACGGGCTTCTATTGGCGGCGAATAGAAACGTATATGTTTTGGCGGCATTCAATACTACAAGAATGGCTTTATCCCAATCAGAGACAGCTTGTAGTGCAACATTCGTGCACTCTACCATAGCCTCTCTTTAGGACCATTTAGGTACTTTATTTAGATATACTTAGATTGTTTCAAGCGTTGCCATTGTCAACAAATCGTCAGGACAAAACGAAATGGTTTCACTTTGACAAAATTCCATTCATAACATATAATACGTATATTCATAATTTTCGAAGTTGTGCAGTGATGTTGCAAATAAAACATCTTGTCTCATGTAAATAAATTAGTTCCTTTTAGCAGTAAAGCAGATGGAAGAAAACAATCCTTAAAACCTGGCCGGTGGTAACAAACTTTATGACGTAACTAAAGACACGTTACGAAAGAGACAAAAACAATGAATACTAATCCTTCTGCGATAACAATTTATTATCACATAAAAATAATGATTTTTATTTTCATTCTGATAATGTTAATCTTCTAACCTATACAAATATAACATACTAGCAGCCGCCAGCGACTTCGTTCGCATGGAGTTAGTTATGCTCCGCTCCTAATGGTCGCAGCGTGATTTTATGAGCCTTCCTGGATTAATGGGCTATCCAACGCAAAAAGAATTTTTCAAATAGGACCCGTAGTTCCTAAAATTAGGGCGTTCAAACAAACAAACAAACTCTTCAGCTTTATATATTAGTATAGATTTTCATTTTTATACAATATTTTTTTTTTCATTCCGTTTAATGGTCATGAAACCGACATGTCCCAGAGTCTAAACTTCGACTTCATAATTATGATTACAGTCCACACCGTCTAGACGCGGCCTACGTCCCAACGGGGGACGGGTAGTAATAGTAGGGGGGGCAATAGTAAGTATAGGATGATTATGCTCTTATAACTTGCATTAGTATATGTTTTCACACTTCTTGCTCCTAAAGACCGTGTTTGTAGCATAACAAAGCTCGAAAAATGTCATGTTTCATTTTAACAACACTCTACTATTTCTAACCCATATATAAGCAATGCTACTTACGGATGCAAATAGTCACCTTCGGGCAGCACTCCGCCACTTCTAGTTTAGAATAAAAGTGACTAGATGGTCACGTTCATTATTTTTAACAGACAAATTAAGAATATAAAAGCGCTGCAAATGGCTCCGATGGGATAAAATGCATCTTCGCGACTCTTTTTATTATAACACCCCATACTGCCCTTTTTAAAGTTCACTTTGAAAAGTGAAAGCAGATTCAGAATCAATTTGTCGAAGTATAACCAAGTAATATTAAGATTATGATGAAAATCCAAACCAAACGTAAATCTTTTAACAAATTCTGTCACCTTTTCTTTATTGACGATGCTTAATAATATATAGTGATTAGCGACCATATATTTTGAAGCATAAAGTTCACTTAGGTGACATTAATCACAGTTTACACAACTCCATAATCTACAGGCATCTAATCCATACTAAATTGAACTTCATGAATAATACAATCATTAGGATAAAATTAAACCTAAACTGTGGCCTAATCCCTCTCACAAAGAGGAAGCTTGTGTTCCAGCAGTGGGTAATCATAAGCTAAGTATGCTGACCAGCGACCTTATCTAATTTTAGACACTTTTTTGACACGAATATTTTACCACAGCGGGTTTTTTTGTATAAAGGTAGTCTAGATAAACTGTATGAAAGATAAGTATGGGCACGTCATAACAGCGGCAGTAAGTCCCCTCTTTGAGGACTGGCTAGAGAGGTGCCACGGCGTCCTCTTGCGTTTGAGAGCGGGAATCTCAGAGCCCTTACGCCTCTAGCCGCCGCAGGATACTGTGATGGTACGGTGGCCGGGAGTTCGACAAAATCGTGGCCACCGTAACCGCGGGCTTGCGGGCGGCAAGCACTGGGCAACCTGCCGCCCGGGTCGACGGCGTGTTGTGTTTTAGACGCGCCTCAATGAGATGTCATCACATCGTGACGGGGTCTAAGAAAACCGATGCCTGGGTCAGGGTTACGGGTTGGTCAAAAGGGAATCCCTGGGCCTGTCGCACAAGCAAGTGAAGGATTACGGGTGGGTTAAAGTCGGTGAAAGTCTGTCACGCCCTTCCGCTCCGCCCTGAGTGGGAGAGGCTTTTTGATGATTTCCCATTAACACCAAAAAAAGGTAAGTTGGTAAGTTTTGCGACAAAGCCACTGTGTATCCCCTATCCTCACAAGTGCAAGGCTAGCGAGAAACGTCGGGAACGATAACTGAAAGATAGTCGAAAGTAAAGCTGACGAGGCTATTTATAAAGGTCGAGTGCAAACCTACTTACCTATGCAAATACATTATTGAATTTTTCGTATCTACAGAAGAATGGAAAACACATGAAGTGTGTCTCTTGAGATTTATTTTTACCTTTGTGATTTATATGTGTATCCAATATATAAACTACATATGTAGGTGTCATAAAATTATTGAAAATATTAAGTAAGGGTATTCGTTTATCTCTTAAGTTTCCGATTTTTGTATGGGATGAACGTAAACAATACAATAGCTGCCATTATACTGTTTCACTGATGTCAACAATTTATTGTGAGTCATTTAACTATAATAACGTAATTTTATCTCTCTGATATGCTCGCAGATATTTTTTTTTGATAACGGTTGCTAACTTTTTAGTTCTACTTATTTTGCAGGTTTCATTTTTTAAGTGAAAAAAAAAATGTAGTTTTTGCTTTTGACTCTTTATATTTTTATTCATTAAACTTACCTATATTTGCGTAAATATATAACTATTCTACTGTATTAAAATCCTTCTATCAATTGAACTTTAGTAGCATACTTTAATCTATTCCCACCAATATGATATCAATGAATGTACGAGTAGTATTATTGAATGCAGTGTTAATATATGTGGCTAACTCTTCGATTGTTACTAACATATTTCACAATTCACGTTCTTAAGTTCAGCATAAACCAAAATAAATTGCTGTATTATAGGTACATACGATATTTTGTTTCCAATAGACACTAAAATAGGAAAAACAAAGAATAGCGATGCATCTTCGAACTGTGGCTTTGTAGAGTTGCAGTTTAATGTGTCACTATTTAAAACTTGAATTCAATTCACGAAGTTTAGTCTGGAGGTTACGTTTTTAAGTTTGGATTTCCAGGAATAAGATAAGATAATTTTATTTGTAAAAACATGTGTAGGTGATAATAATACATGACTGTGACCATTACAGGTGGAATGGTTAGTTCGTTTCAACATGTTTGATCATGACTGGCGTACAAAAATATACTTAAAGCTAATAAGATTAATTTAGAATACGATATCTTACAAATATGAATTTTAATTTACATTAATTAGAGGAGCAATATAATAATTAATTCACAATAACAACGTGATTACATCTTTAATAAATATATATTAGCATGTAATTACATTTAAGTATAAAGTTAGGAATAATTCTGTTCAGTCAAAGAGATTTGTCATTAAGAAAGTCATCAATATTATAATAACATTTTTCGGTCAATATTTTTTTCAATGTTTTTATAAATTGGTTTGTATTTAATTGTTTCACATGTTTTGGATTTTTAATGTAGATAGTTGGAGCCTTAGGTACATACGACACTTTTACGCAATAGCGCTGTTTTAGCTGAGGAAACACAGAGCCTGCTATTATCATGGCGATTACGTTCTATAATATCAGCCATTCGAGGAAAAAGATACGGGTTTTTATGGATAAATAAGAACCTTAATATGGCTACAATATACACATACAAAATAAACACAATATAAACAAAATTAGCAAGTAGGTAGCAACAGTTTTTTAGTAAAAGGACATTGATTTATGAACTGGCTTTTTAAAGGTCATTTTCCAGTTTTTTTTTTCGGAAAATAATTAATAAAATTTAGACCAAAAAAACAAATTGCGGTACGTGGTACGTACGCGTTCGTGCCTCTCTCAATAAGCCTAGTATAAGCCTTAAGCCTTCAGTTCGACATCCAATCACACGTAAAGGCGGGTTTACAGTACAGTGAATGGGTAAGTGCGTCGGTACTCAAACATTATTGTCCCTTCCATTTGGGAGGATAACGTTAGGTTTTGATAACAATGACTACAAAATATTGCGGTATCAGCTTCTTCAATTCACATGCTAAAGGATAACATAAGATTTTGATAACAATGACTACAAAAGAAGGCGATAACAGCTTCTCCAATTCACACGCTATTTAATTTTTTATCGAAAACAAAACAAAAGTTTGCACAAAAGTGTTGACAAACGAAATATTGTTAGTGTTTCATTAATATCGTAGTTTTTAGTTTACATATGTCTAGTATGTTAGGTGTATTTATCTAGGTAATCCCGAGTGACTCTGAAGGCCAGAACTCCATTTCATTCTGGTTAGTCAATATGATCTACATTTTACTTGATACTATACACATTCTGCGATATTGACTTTTGAACGAAATAAAGGACCACTAAGGCAATAGCGGATCAACCGAATTGACCAGTTTCACCTGTAATCTGACCTTGTAATCATGGGGTCGACTTCCAGTCTTCCAGAAGCCGACGCAGACGAAACTTAAATATTCAACTGAGCACCAGTATTTTACAGGCAACGCCTACCTATCTATTACCAGGTTATTAGGCAGTACGCTAGGTGCCCCTACAACTGATTGTCAGATTTTCGGGCCCTTGACGATACGTAACGACTTTCAAAGATCTAAGCGGCTTAGCGTGCTCTACGAGGTTCGGCGGGTCTCGGTGTATAAATATGGTCCTACACCCACGCAACATCCGCGGACGCAGCTTAACCTGATTGTTCGACCCGTACGACTGTTATTATGATAAATATAACTAAATTGATTTGATAACTAAATTCGTTAGCATTCAGCTGTAGATTCGATCGGTTGGTTTATAGCTTCGGTACTTTAACTTAAATGAAACCAAAATATACGTGCCCACAACTCCCTTCTGGTATTAGATCACGGTATTGTTTATGCAAACATTATAATAACTAAGACCAAAATAATTTAAAATGTAAGCAGCTTTACCTCTATTCTGTCACCAACTCGATAGACAAGTGACCTTCTGGGAAAACTCGGAAATATATACGATAAGTACCTTTTATGATAGGTATTACTTAAAACACTTTACATGTGTTACTCTTGTTTTAACTGTCTGTTTGTCTATCAATCAAATAATAGATAGAACCAATGAGAAATCAGGACCTCGTAATGGGGTTTTCACCCAATAAAATGTGCCACTTTGTACATTTATTCTACTGACTAAATAGATTTAGTGTTGCATTACAAAATTGCTAATAATTAAAAAAAAACAAGTATGTAGTTAATATATTGGCTGGACAACGAGATAATACTTCAAAAATGCAGCATTTATATAGTATTCACAGTACAGGTGCAAATTTTTGTGAGCTAGACTAATTAGGGATACCTATTACATGAACGAAATAGGTACCCATGTAGAAGACCGTTAGACGAGACATAGCAATCATCCCACTCTTACAATCTTTTGCATGATATTTGAACCCAAGACATCATATTGTGTTTCGACGATATCTGATGATAAGCACGCAATCATAACATATTATTTTGTAGTGAATGTATGTAATAAATATATTACTATTTTATGCTAAGTACTAAGTTTTGTTTTTGTAACAGTAATAAATTATTTCACTATTTATTTATTTTGATAGCATCCCAGGCAGTACCCGTGGTTCATAGAATAGTTTAGAATAGAATACTCTTTATTATGTACACCATATAGATTACAAAATAATAAATATAAAGATTTTACAAAGGGTGACACAATGGGCGGTCTTATCGCTAAGAGCGATCTTTTACAGACAACCTTTGGATGGAATACTAAGGGGAAGGAGAGAGAAATAATGTAGGTTTTTATTGTTTCACACTAATTCTGTTACTAAAGCGGCATTCTTAAGATGACCTGCGAACTGTCATTAATATCGAAAGGGGAAGGTCATACAACCAAAGTAGTGACGACAGATTTTCAGAGGATCGCAGTTCTAGAACATTTCTTTGCAGATATCTCCGTATTGACTCACCGTAGCGATGACACGGTTGGCGCAGTGGCTGACCAATCAACTGCTGCGCTGCCTGTCGCGGGTTCGATTCCTTCAATGAACAAATATTTTTATGGCCTACAGGTAGTTGTTCCGGGTTTGATTGTTTGTGTATGTGAGTTTATGTAAATATTTCTAAACGCAACCCCGATACAAGAGTACTTCCTAGTGTGGGGCAACGAACGTTTTGTATACATAAAGGACTACCTACTAAATCTCAAATCTCGTCACCCACTACCGCAGTTTATTCTTAAAGAAAACGATGTGTATGATTATGATAATCTTTTGTATGCGCATAAAACATTAATCCATTTACAATTTGTTGTTCCGACAACCAGGCTAAAGAAAATTGGCAACTAGTTTAGATGATACGGTTTTATATGCTTCTTATCTAGCCACAAATAAAACTCACAATATTGCGAATTCTATGTTGATTCCTAGAGTCAGCCTAGCGCTGATCATTAGTATGTTATTTGAACGCGGTGACAACTGCGTAGGAGTGGCGTGATCCATCTGATACGATCACAATCGCGTCGGGATCGCGAGATGAACGCGCTTTGTGTGGGATGAAAGATGACAGTTTGCGATCTCGCGATGTATAACAAATGAGTCTTTTATAATAGTAACTTTTTTATTATTTGACCGCATCGAAACGTTATTAAGTACTTATAATCATTTTTGTTTTTAAGTAAACAACACGCACATCTTATGTCGAAAATATTAAATTGTAAAATCATAAAAATAATCATCATCATCATCATCAACCTTTTTATCGTCCCACTGCTGGGCACAGGTCTTCTCTCATACAGAGAAGGATTGAGCGCAAGCACCACGCTTGCTCAATTGATGTTGGTGATGCGCAAGCACCACGCTTGCTCAATTGATGTTGGTGATTTTAGACTTAAAGTCCAGGTTTCCTCAAGATGTTTTCCTTCACCTTCAGTCATTGGTGTCCAAGATAATGTAATATAAATAATGAACTATAATAAATATGTATATAAATATTAATATATAAACCGCTACACCCGCGTAGCAGTAGTATAAAATAAATATATACGGAAAAATCACACAGATTGAGCTAGCCTCAAAGTAAGTTCGAGACTTGTGTTATGGGATACTAATTCAACGATACTATATTTATAATAGATACATATATAGATAGACATCCAAGATCCAGGTCAATCCGGAAAAGATCGTTTTTCCATCATGACCTGCTGGGCTGGGAATCGAACCCGGGGTTATATATAAAAAAAACCTATTCTCATGCTAAATGATTCTATATACGAAATTTCTTTAAAATTGGTTTAGCCGTTTTGGAGGAGTTCGAGGACAAACACTAGCAGGAGAATTTTATATAACAGATTTTTAATTCTCTGAAATGAAATTTAATTTGTTTCCATTCTTCCTAAAATGGCGAGGGAGGACCTTATCTAGTTAAAATAAAATATGTACATGATTAACGTGTCAAAGTGTTTGTGCAAACCTACATACATTCGGAAAATAAATAATTTATCATTTATCCCGAGTTTTTCGGCAATCACGCAAAACTGTTTTTTTTTACGAAAGTATTAATTATTATTCAATAAACGTACGTATGGAACTCCCTGTGTCCGCGATTACGTTCACGTGCTTGTCGGAACACAAATTGGATTTTATGGATTTTTTATGCAATCCTATTTTATTCCAAATTAAAATTAGCTATTTAAAGTAAACGCCATACAACATTTGAAAAAAATTAAAAAATTAGTTTTCTGTATAATTTATTGTTAGTATATTTGTACATAGTAGTTTGTGACATAGTACCGTGTCTTATTTAATAATAAGATGTTATTTTGACATTACAAATGAGCAATTTATTTTTTCTGATTTGTAAATAATTTGCATCTCTTTAAAACCTATTTACAAATAATGCATAGAAAAATAAACTTTGCGCACACAATCTGAACGTTTATCGGGCTCTTATAGTGAATTAGGATCGTATAGGTATTCTTGTATTCTGCCGGTTAGTACTTATTATACAAAGAGTTCTAAGATGTAAATATGAAATTTAATGTCCGCTGTTTAATTATTATGGTAATTTACATATTTATTTTAATACCTATGCACCTAAGTACATTTGCATATAGATTGCTGAATAGCTGAACCTACCTTTTACTAACCGATTGAAATAATCTCTCAAACTTAATTAGTTTTATGAAATACGTAATGCTGAAAAAATATTAATTATCTAGGAAAATAATTTATTATTAATTGCGGTTGCGAATTATCCACTATTATTATAAAAACATATTACTTTTTTTATGAATATCTCAAAATAAGTTGTGATAGTTTCCCATAAGTATATGTAGAACAGTTTTTGAAATAGCAAAATCTAAAAAAAATAGTCTTAGACCATTAGTTTTAAACCTATTAAAATTAGTTACAGAAATAGCAAAATCTATATACAATAGAGTAAAGAAATAAAGGACGCAGTAGTTAATTAAACCTTAATAAAAATAATAATAAAAAACTTACCTGTACTGTTTTTAGAACGATGTAATAATAGCGAAACTAGTGAAAGAGGGTATTATCCACTGTATTCACATCTAGTTGCAGCTCGTTATATGTGATTGATGGCAGACGCACCGCAGAAAACTGGCAGCTGAATTTCCGCTCGACCGATTATATACAAATGCGTTTTCGTTATGATTCGTCGCGATCGCGGGAAGACCAGCGCGTGCGCACTGACACGACGCCACCGCAAGGAGTTAGGGTCAAAATACATAATCCCGCGTGGTCTAATCTTCGGGTGGAGTGATGCATGCAGCTGATTGTTTTAGTGACCTTTGGGCCAAAGTTACCTCTTGCGATATAAATATGTGATTGTTTAGTGACCTGTGAACCCAAGTCTCCCCGTGATAAGTAAATGTGTGAAGTGGCAGTCAAAACATGACTTAGGAATGAACTGTAGTAGTGTTCATAAATATGGCAAAAGTACAAAACTGCTAAATGTATAGGTACTTTTTAAAGGAGTCTAAGAAGAGTCTTAATTCATATGATAATAGGAGTTAAAGTATGAAATTGCCGATTGGTACTGAAAATCTAAATTGTTTATTTTTTTAATTTTTAACTTTTTTATTTAATCAAAATAGTTGCCATTATTATCTATACATTACTTCCGTCGAAAATCTGTTCCCACTCGCGGTTGACAAGACCGAATACAAGAAGCTGACGGCCAACCTTCAGGATTGATTGGCAGTGTTGGAGCAGAGTTGTGTGCTATGACCTTTACTGTCATCCTAATGCGCCTGAATTACGCAACACAGATTACGAACTACAATGGACCTCTCGTTATAGTAGAAATGCAAACTCTAAAATAATACGACATTGTAAAAAATACAAAAAGAGTTCAATTTGGCCTTACTGTATTACAAGGGGATGAAGAGCGGATAAAACATTATTACTAACCATCAAAAGAGCCCAGAGAGTGATTCTCAAAGTGTCTTCTTTCTGCTTCTGTTGCTCTACCAACCAACTGTTCTGTACAAATCTTGTGAAGTGTTAGCAGTTCGACAGCCATTAAGGGATTTGTGTGCGGGATAACTAGAAGCAAGATAGATAATAGAACATGTATAAGAATAGTTAATAAATAAAAACAGCCTTTTATTTATAATAGTGTAGGTAATTATTAAAAAAAAAAAATATAAGAACTAGTCTGGAGAGTATAGAAAGAAATCAGAATAGTATACATAGTACATTAATATGTTAGACCTTTGAAAAAGATTGTAAGGAAATAGAAATTATCGTAGACAGAAATCATTATGAATAGGAAATAGTAAAGTGTTATCGATATTTTTTTCTGCTATAACATTTTTGACGAGACAACGTCTTAAAATTTGATGGAGCCGCCTGCACGCACGAAAAATTACTCATGTGGCGTTACCACGTTCCATTTAAGGCTTGAAGTGCAAGCGAGAGCGCGAAACGAGTGATAAAGAGGCACAATCGGCCTACGCGTTCGGCAGCATTCGATATCTATCTCCCTACTTGAGAGAGCGATGCGTCTGCGAAAACAGCTGCTATACAATAATACATTTCCATGTTTTCGTCAAGTGCAGTGAAAAGTGAATGTGGTGTCAATTGTATATAGCAACGATAATTACGGTGATAAGGGTTTGAAAAATGCAACCATTCCATCAGTATTCTCTTATGACGTTGTCACGTTCAGCTATCGTAAGTGAACCGACTTCACAGACAACCGATTTTTTCGAAACTTCTCAGCTAAACGGCTCTAAACATGACTCTGGTAAGTCGAAATGTAAGTGCCCTGATTTGTCAAGGATTGCAAGTCGCACTTGGCTTGTATAGGATAGAATGTAGGCCCTGTGATTGGTCAGAGGTTGTGACCCGAAACGGGCGTAAGACAATGGCCGGCGCGACCCGGCGGGGGCACGGGGCCACCCGCGGTTGCGCCCATCTGACCAAGTATAAGTAAGGCACATTTGAGCATTCATGACATTCAAGGGTCAACAGTCAAGAACAGCAGTCAAGAATGAATAGTAAAACAAATCAACAACCCCGCTAACATTGTGAAGAATATAGGCATCAAGTGAAAGTTTGCACCACGATATCTCACCTCTCTACCCATATCATCAGAGTGTGCGTCAAAAACGTGCAGAGTACATATAAAAAACGTACTGTAATACACTCTGGGTAAGCACAAATTTATACCCTACAACGCTAGAATCTATATATATATATAAAAGAAAGTCGTGTTAGTTACATCACTTATAACTGAAGAACGGCTATACCAATTTGGCTAAAAATTGGTAAGGAGGTAGCTAAGAACTGGGAGAAGGACATAGGATACTTTCTATGCCGCTCCCCGTCGTTCCTGTGGGAATAAATGAACTTCTTTGTTTCGACTTCTCCCACGCTTTTATGCTACCCTGGTAACTTGAACGTCAAAAAAATATGCACAATAAACCTTTTTTCATGTATTATGATTATTTGATAATGATGAATGAATGACGTTTATTGTTTCGACTTCTCCTACGGTTTTGTGATACCCTGGTACCTTCCACGTCAAAAAAATATGCACAATAAACCTTCTTTCATGTAATTATGATTATTTAATGACGTTTATTGTTTCGACTTCTCCTACAGTTTTGTGATACCCTGGTACTTTGCATTTCCACAAACTATGCACAATAAAACCTCTTTCATGTATTATGGTGATTTGATAATGATGAATGAGCTTTTTTATTGTTTCGGTTTCTCCTACACTTTTGTGCAACCCTGGTACCTTCCACGTCAAAAAAATATGCACAATAAACCTTCTTTCACGATTATTTGATAATGATGAACGAATGAGGTTTATTGTTTCGACTTCTCCTACAGTTTTGTGATACCCTGGTACTTTGCACGTCCACAAACTATGCACAATACAACCTCTTTCATGTATTATGGTGATTTGATAATGATGAATGAGCTTTTTTATTGTTTCGATTTCTCCTACACTTTTATGCTACCCTGGTACCTTGCACGTCAAAAAATATGCACAATAAACCTTCTTTCATGTATTACGATTATTTGATAATGATGATGAATGAATGAGGTTTATTGTTTCGACTTCTCCTAAACTTTTGTGCTACCCTGGTACCCTGCACCTCCACAAAGTAGGAAACACGTGTCCAGTATTTTTAAGTTAATAATATTATGTACAAAATTTCAAAAAGATATAATGAAAAACCACAAAGTTATAATAAGCTTGCGACGAGTATTCTACTTGGTTGTCCCAACATAAATATGGTCAAAGATCCGCGCGCGAGCGAACGCGGTGCGTTGACCTCTAGCGTCAGCTGTTGCGCGCGCACAATACTATGATGATGTATCGTAAGCTGCGTGACGCACTCGGTAACTACACTGTAACAATTTCTAAATGTATTTGGGACAAAATATAACATGGTGTCAAAATTATTGGAATCGATTCAGTTGCTTATTCACTATTTATATATAACTCAAGAACGGCTGAACCGATTTAGTTGAATATTGGTGGGAGGTAGTTAAGAACCCGTTCCCGTCGTTCCCGTGTGACGTGACATAAGACATGGTCCAACTCATTCAAAATGTAAGTCAGCAATTCATATACCAAAAATGGTAGAACAAAAAGCAAATGACAGCTGAGCATATTTAAAAAAAAGTCTAACCGGTTGAAGCAATCGTTTAAAGCAAAGAATATAAATACTCTCTGCTGGTTTAAAGTTTCTAATAAAAAACCACAAAGCCAACTTCAACTTCAAAATTTCTAATATTGTATTGCTGTGCCATTTATCATCAATAAAAATATCATGCCGTGACCAAGACCATCAAATCTTTCTCGAGCGCCGCCTTACTATGACTCGACTTCGTGCTTCTCACTCACAAGAGCAAAGGGAGGCGGCAGTCCGTGAAACTGTTCCGTTGACAATGCGAAATCGGCGAACAAACCTCAGAGATCATCATCATGTATAGATCTGTGTAGACATTCGTCTTTATAAAATGTAGATATAGTAACAAAAAATTGAAAAACTATGGCATGCGAGTTATGTGAGCACTGTCAAAGTCCTATCTACAAAGATGATAAGATCACAATACGAGAGGGCTTCAGTTACCACAAGAAATGCCACAAGTGCTATGTCTGCAGCGAAACCAACCTCCTGAACGCAGAAGTTTTCAAAGGGGTGATATTTTGCTGTAGCTGCGCTCAGAGGATATTTCAAGGATGCTCCACAGCTCGCAGGACCAAAACTATGACCAACGGCAGGGGACGGAGGATCAGGCGCGACAGAGAAAGAACAAAAGGCCATCACGAGATGATTGAAAATAGCAGAGACGGAGTCATAGAACTGGCAAGGCTAGTGGGATCCAACACAGACTCTGATGAGCTACTGGAGAAGAAGCAGAAGAAATCCAGTTACAGCACTACCATACTGCGTAAGCGTCATCCATCGTAAATCCTTCGATGTCCACTGTACGCATGATGGATGGAAAGAAGCACATGAATTGTCTTTGCCCCATTGGTGTAATTGCTGCATGGCGTTCCAGTGTGAGGAAAAAATAAATAAATAAATAAATCATTATCATCAATCTTTTTATCGTCCCACTGCTGGAGACAGGTCTCCTCTCATGCAGAGTAGGATTGAGTGTAATCACCACGCTTGCTTAATGCGGGGTGGCGATTTCAGACTTATAAAGTCCAGGTTTCCTCAAGATTTTTTCCTTCACGTTCAGTCATTGGTGTCCTAGATATTATACTTAGAGAGTACATATCACTTTAGAAAAGTTACATCGATACTTGCCTGACCTGGAATCGAACCCGCGCAATCATACAAGAGAGGCTGGTGTTTTAACCACTAGGCCACCACGACATCTCAGAGATCAATAGCTAGATAATTTACGAAGCACAAGTAGAAATTCATTTCTTTCACAAGGTGCTACACTAAATAAATGACAAATAAAAAAATCATGGAATACTTTTTTTTTATTTATTTACAGTGTTCCTAATTTAAAAAGTAAAAAATGTGATCATGTGATATTTATTGCCTTTAAGGCGGAACAAAGTTCGCCGGGTCAGCTAGTTATTAATAAAAGAAGCAAATATAGTTTGTCCATAAAATCCAACAAAACAAGCTTATATATGTAAATGTTACCTGTACCTCAGACCTTTCCTATATTATAGCCTCAACTAGAAAGCAAACATTTATTCGCCGAACTAATCAAATTGTAAAAGAAGCCTTAAGGATGCTCACTAAAGTATGTTTTATGGAGAAACAGAGAATTTACTAACTGCAGGGCAATTGCGTAACACACTGTCGGTTGCAGTGGGTTTGATTTTGACAGTTCAACAACATTCATTGCGTTATTAACGTTGTAGAGCAGATTTTTTTTTAATTATTGAGCAATGGATTAGGAATATGCTTCAAAATGATACAATTGACTTAACCTAATAAATATTCTTCTGCGCTTCTCCTGTGGAATATCAAATTACTGCGATCAACAAACCGCCCACCAAGTGCAGGGATTATGGCAATGCCCCCCCAATGGAATGAAAGCCTTGGTGGAGGCTTTTGTCCAGCAGTGGAACTCTATAGGCAGAAAAAAATAAATTAAATATTTAACAGAGTTATTCTCAATACATACTTAATTACTTTTCTATTATCAACTCTAGACTATTTATTAATTTTAAAACACTATTTTAGCTCCTGGGTAACGCTGTGCAATGGTATCCTGGTTGGTGCAATACTATAGCAAAGCACGCGAATAAAACATTTTCAACTATGGGTGATACAGATGTGATAATAAGGGGAAACTCTATCTAAACTGTCGACGTCGTTCTTATTACAAAATCCAATTAAATTTTCAAATTTGTATATATTATATATGTGTTATATGTAGGTATACATATCAATTCAAAATATGAACAAAACTAGATTTTTTTTTTTTTTTTTTTAATAATTATAAACTAGCGCTTGACCGCAATCCCGCCTGATGGTAAGCAGTGATGCGATCGTTGATGGTAAAGCGCGCTAGTTTATTAAGAGCCTATTCACTCAGAAAAACCGAGCGAATAGGAAGGAAGACGGCAGCTGAGCGAGGTGATGCAATGTTAAACCCAACAACACGACCAACGATGCTGCGCCAAAGGGAGATTGATGTGAAGACCCTCCACGACCAAACTCCCAACACAACAACATTAGGCGCATCGTACTCGGCACACATCGCAACACAACTGCTCAGACCCGTCCTCCGTACGGCTTCACCAGACATCATGCCGGAACACGACAATTCGCTTGGCGGCAAGACTTTGTCTGGTGGGTGGTAACTTCTGCCGGCGGCCGATGTTATGGCCTACCACCGATAAAATTCTAAAGAGCCCGTGCAATAATGTTTAAATTTGCATCAATCGCTTTTGTTCAGTAATGAAAACTTTATGGTGTAAAGGTCTCTATAATTTTGTTTACTCAGTGATACGCAAATGAAAAAAAATTGTTAGGAATTATCATGAGTTCTTTGTCTTACAAAGAAGGTAGATGAAAGTAATTTACAACAAAGTACCTTTTAACTAGACAAAGTACAGATCCAATGATAAGATTCTTTATGGTTAGTTATATACATGTATGTATGTACTCTGAAGTACAAATAATATTTCATTACATGTATAACCAATTTAGTAAATTAAACAACTTACTTTTATCATAAAATTAACGTTATTAATGCTGTAGAACTTACAATAAATATGCAATAACATAACATTAGGAAATAACTGTATACAAACAAATAGGTACATAATATTATATACTAAAATAATCTAAAAATATGGACCATACAATTTAAGTAGCAAGAAAATATTCATTCAATGCGAGTATAAAGCTTTGTCCTTCGGTCTTCTCAAAAGTAGAAGTTCATTGCAGGATGCACCGTTCTTTTGAACCCATTGCACACCCAAAAACTAAATAATAAGAATCAAAACAATATCCTACGTTCCGAGCATAATATTGGTAGACCGTACTTACAAGTTGTAACTCGTTCAATCATGGATTAGCGAATATTATCGAAAAATATTAAAACAGAAGGTGCAGAATTAGACAATTGTCTCATTACCGCGGGTCCACTATACACAGTTACTTGTTTTTAAAAGAGTAACCGTGGAGTTTCCGACTGCCTCTTTTGTGGAGGAATGGACAATTTGGAACCACGCATTTAGTTTCTGATGTTTCATAGGTGTAGGGTTTACATTGTCTGCGCATAGATTTAAGTAATCTTGATTTAAGTTCCACAGATATGTACCTATATGTTTTCTTTTCTTTTCTCTATGTAAGTTTTTTGTGAAATAAACCTATTATTATTTATTATTAGTCCACTTGGGTCTATGTGAATAAAAATATTTTAATTTTGAGTCCCAAGATGCAATAGGAATTTTTGTGACCTCTCAAAAGCGTTTCACTGCGTTGACTGATCTGTAAATTACACCGTTATGGAATTCGTGGACATTCTTTCCTATGTACTAGGCAGCAGAAAATAAAGTTTAACACCTTCATCGATGGGGTCTCTAGTTAAGATGGGCATGCCTCAATTTATGGCAATATTTTATTTCTAGTGTATTTTATTCGCTGACGACAATACATGTCTCTCGTTTTTAAAATAGATAGAAAAGATACGAAAATATTCCATTATAATAGTCTGACTGTTCTTTCGAAATAGTTAACAGCTCTTAAACGTCATGAGAACAAATCTAAAAATCTTACGTTCTAAGAAAGAAACTAGATGCTGTTACTGAAACTGTATTTTTAAGTCATGACAATAGTTCTCTAGCAGGTAGATTAAGTTTGGCTGCAGAATAAGTGAGAAAAATAAAGCTGTTGACAGTTTTAGCCACAACTGGGTTAGTATACTTTGCTTATTTCCACAGTAGGTACTGTGTCTTATAGTGTTATGTTGTGGGATTGGACAGCTGATGTAGATTTAATTTTCATCTCTGTCAATGGGATTTCGAGAATCTCTTAGAAACAAGTTCAAAGAAAATTGATATATTAACTTTACGTCCTCTTTATATCTTAGAAATATATTTTGTATGTTCGCAGAAACTTAGAATGTTTTAAAATAAGAAATTTTTATCATAATATGATGATATTAAACGATATTGGAAGGGTTTTTAATTCTATATCTGCGTTTTCGGAAGTTACGAACTCCTTCAAAATATTCGTACCAATCAGAAATTTCCCTGTACATATTTATTCGTCTTGCATCTCTCCCTCTAACTGCTTTGACATCCAAATCATGTTAGTTCTATAAGGTATACCTATGATACGGTTATGGGATATAATGAAAGAGCTGAAAGAAGAAAGCTGTCGCTTTGCTATTGAGCTTAAACAATTATCGTATAATATCATAACCGCATCGTACCTAATAACTGAAGTGTTGGAAAGTAAGGTTGGTAAGCACAATCATACATTTTGCAGAGACATCTTCTGGATATTGCCACAGCTGCATCAATTTCAAACGATACAATAACAGAATTAACAGGTGATTAAGTGTGAGTGAATTAACTGTTCCACGTTGTGCCTGTCGATCGGTCAGCGTAGTCACCCGACACCACAGATAGCCCTGTTCCAACTGCAACGGTTCCTCTACATCTCCTTGATCCTGCTATCTCTGAAAATATATCTTCCATCACCCCATTCACATATCAGCTCTGTACTCCCTCTTCACCTACACCTTATCTACATTATTACCAACAAAATAGAATAAAGACGTATTCTGTGCCACCACCAGTCATCTCTTTTTGCAACCCATATTTTGTAAATAAATTCATAATTGATATCTTCCACCTTTTTCTTTGTTTTCTATAGTTTTGGGATTTTTCTATTCGATATACGACAAGTTCATAGATTTTAGTTCAGCGAGGTGTGCAGCCAAAGTGGCTTCAAGATGGCCTTTTTTATCATCACGATTCATTTCGCGACGAAGCTTCCTCAACCAAAGCTGTCATGACGCGTATGTGTGTATAGATGTTTAATTAAAATACTAAATTTTGGATAATCTACTGCTTCATCTATTCAACACAGCATTTAGTCAGCCATGGGAATAGCAACATAATATTAACAATGATAATATAATAATTAATAAACCTACCTTAATGATAACAGAATGTTCAGCTTCACTGTACTGATTGTGACAGGGGCAAAGTACTAGATATATTATTATACAATATTAATATTAGTAAGCGTATTATCCACCATCTCTAGTACATGCACATACTTAATGGTAGTTAATCAGACTAACATTTTAAAGACTTTTACAAGCAGTTATAACAGATCGATAACATAATTAATATACACATAGTTGACATGACCCCGGATTCCCCGACGAATCTCATGTAAGGTGTTGTAATTTACATAATAAATAAAAATTATTTAGATTTTAATAAGTCGTGGTGGCCTAGTGGTTAAAACACCAGCCTCTCAACTATGAGTGCGCGGGTTCGATTCCAGGTCAGGCAAGTACCAATGCAACTTTTCTAAAAGTTATATGTAGTTTCTAAGTATATCTTGGACACCAATGACTGAAGGTGAAGGAAAACATCTTGAGGAAACCTGGACTTTAACTCTGAAATCGCCAACCCGCATTGAGCAAGCGTGGTGATTACGCTCAATCCTTCTCTGTATGAGAGGAGACCTGTGCCCAGCAGTGGGACGATAAAAAGGTTGATGATGATGATTTAGATTTTTATTATATTCATTATTTGAAACAATTATTAGTACAGGTTACATAAAAGACAATCTTTACGAGAGGGAGCGAGGATGTACTACACGGGCCCAATGAGGGTTGGTTGAAAAGATTTGGCATCTGTCAATAGTCAAAACTTTTAATTTATGTATAAAAGCCATATTTTTTTTTATTATCAAAATAATCCTAGTCTCTCTATTGATTCATTTTGCTTCGCCGACGCTATAATTAAATTGGAGACTCAATTGCCAAAACTCAGGTCTACTCGATAATCCATTTTTCAAAGACGGTGGGACGGTGGGATTATCGTTTAGGACTGGTAGCCTAGTAGTCCTGGAAGCTTGTCAACATGCAGCGCGTGCCGAAAACGGGAGTCGTGCCGATCCTACTAACTATAACTAGATGCACAGCTGTGGAGAGACACCTGCCGGATGCTCGGGCTAGTAAGTAAGCGTGTCTTTTCACCGCCAAAAGAAGCCCGTTCACCTTGTCTCCTACTTTTCGGAATGTTTCCTTGGAGTGCACCAACCGCTTTCAGCTTTTGGGAGTTGAGATTTCCTCGAACATAAACTTTGGGCGGTGCATTGCGTCCAAAGCTAAGGTGGCTGCCAGGAAACTTGGCATTATCGCAAAGGTCCGGCGGTACTTCACACCAAGGCAGCTTTTTATGTTGATGTTGTACAAAGCACAAGTCCTTTCTTGTGTGGAGTACTGCAACGACATTTGGACTGGTGCTGCAAAATATCATCTGGCTATTTTGGTTTCAGTGGAAAGGCGTGCGAAGAGCCTGATTGGTAACCCAGATTTCTTCAGATTCTTTGGCGGCAGTGAATAGGCTCTCAATAAACTAGCGCGCTTTACCATCAACGATTGCATCACTGCTTACCATCAGGCGGGATTGCGGTCAAGCGCTAGTTTATAATTTATAAAAAAAAACGCCTGTTGCTAGTCAAAATCAAATCATTCATTTGAAATAAACTAATTTCAGGTACTTTTGAGTTGTCAAAGGAAGGTATTAGCCCATTCCAAACATAGGTCTCTGTCGGACACTCTTTAAAAATCATTAAATTGTTACAAAATATTTAATTACATCATTCATGTTGAATGTATTTATTTATGCGTCCATTAGAGAAAAAAAGCAATTCAACAACTTTTTATCGTCAAACTGCTGGGCACAAGTCTCCTCAGGGGTCATGGGTCAGGTCAGAGAAGGAAAAATAAAAAGTTACTTAAGCTGATTTTATTTTAGGAAAAGAATAAGGGCCCAGCTTAAAAAATCAATGAAATGAAATGAAATGAAATGAAATGAAATCGTTTATTAAGCAAGTAGGATCACCGATCACTTTTACACGTCATGTTTTTTTTTTTTTTCTTTTTTTTTTTTTTAAACTAGATGAAGCCGGCATTTCCTAACTGACTACCTCTGAGAAGAAATAGCCGAAACAAACTCAGGGATCATCGTCTTTTTTAAAGTCCAGACATTAAAAATGAAAATGTTTACAATAATTTACGTTATAATTACGCATATTGCTTAATAACAATGCTTAACAGAGCGAGCAGCTCAGTCCCAAGCCTCTCTATCCTCTAAATAATCTGAGATTTTATAATACCCCTTTTTGCAAAGTTTGGCCTTTATATAGGTTTTATATCGTTTAATGGGTAAGTTTCGAATGTCCATGGGAAGCTTGTTGTAAAAGTGTATACATTGACCCATGAACGAGTTGCCTACTCTGTGGAGACGAGTGTGATGTACAGCAAGATTGTGTTTGTTCCTGGTATTTATATTATGAACTTCGCTTATTTTCTTAAAATTAGATATATTTTTATGTACATACATAAGATTTTCAAATATATATTGCGAAGCTACAGTCAGAATGTTCACGTCTCTGAATTTTTCTCTAAGAGAATCTCTAGGACCAAGGTTGTAAATGGCTCGAACAGCCCTTTTCTGTAAAACAAAGATGGTATTGATGTCCGCACAAGTTCCCCAGAGAAGAATCCCATAAGTCATAAGACTATGAAAATAACTAAAATAAACAATTCTGGCTGTATTCACATCAGTTATCTGTCTAATTTTCTTAACAGCATAAGCGGCAGAACTGAGTCTACCCGACAGCTTCTCAATGTGAGGACCCCATTGTAACTTGGAGTCAATAGTCAATCCAAGAAAAACTGTCGACTCGACAGGGATCAACTCTACTCCATTCAGTTGAACATTGGTACTTAACTGCCTGACATTTGGCGTAGAAAATTTAATGAATTTAGTTTTTTTTTCATTCAAAAGAAGGTTATTTACATTAAACCAATGGACAACTTTCGAAAGTGCATTGTTAACTTCGTCAAAATTTGCTAGCTGACGCTTGACTTTAAAAATAAGAGAAGTGTCATCCGCGAACAATACTATATTGTGATTATCCCTCACGTGATGAGGTAAGTCATTAATATAAATTAAAAACAAGAAAGGACCTAGAATTGAGCCCTGCGGAACGCCCATGGTGACCTCAGATCCTGCAGATTTGTTGCCATTAACATCAACCCTCTGAATTCGATTATTCAGATAAGAAGTCAGAAGGTCCAGAGCTCTGTCCCTTAAACCATAATGGTACAGTTTCCTAATAAGAGTATCATGATGTACGCAATCAAAGGCCTTGGACAAATCACAAAAAATACCAAGAGCATCTTGCGATTCCTCCCAGGCCCCAAATATGTTCTTTAGCAACGCCACGCCCGCATCGGTAGTTGAACGACCCTTTGTAAAACCAAATTGTTTCACGTGCAATAAATTATATAAGTTGAAATGTCTCAACAACTGTTTCAAAATTAATTTTTCAAAAATTTTGCTCAAAGTTGGTAATATAGAAATTGGCCGAAAATTCGTGGGATCAGTTGTACTACCAGATTTGAACAGTGGAATTACTTTGCTAAGTTTCATCAAATCAGGAAATATACCAGATGTGACACAAGAATTAAAAACAATTGCTAAGAAAGGTGCGATAACATCTATTATTGAAGCTACAGTATATACTGACAAACCCCAATGATCGGCAGTTTTTTTTACATCAAGATCCTTAAAAGATTCTATAATGTCTTTAGCAGTCGCAAACGTAAATTCAAAGTGTTTGTCACATTCTGGAACACATTCTTTTATTATGGCGTAGGCAGAAGTGGAGGAAGAAGACAAAGTTTTTGTTGTTATTATTGGAATACTAGTAAAAAAATTCTCAAACTCAGTTGCTACCTCCAAGTCCGCCTTTATATCTTCATCGTTAATTTTAAGATGGAAATCGCGATTTTGTACTTTGGTTCTTCCAGTTTCAGAATTTATAATTTGCCAAGTTGTTTTGATTTTATTTCTAGAAGATTTTATTTTATTTTTAATGTGTATGGCTTTTGCTGAGGAACAGGCTCTCTTAAAAGTTTTTGAATATTTTTTAACGAATTCTTGAAAAGCTACATCATGGTTATATGTTTTTTCCTGATACAATTCATACATTTTTTCCCTGCTTTTATAAATACCTGGGGTTGCCCAGTCACTAAATATAATGCGGTCGCTAACAGGCAATGTTTTTTTTGTGAAAACTTTCATAAATTCACAATTAATCAAGTTAAATAGTATACTATATGCATGATCCGGGTTGGTGTGATGAGGCAAGCCCGGTAGCTTTTCAATTAAATTATTTTTAAATTGTCCTAAACGATTTTCATTTACAGGAACAAAACTCACAAGTTTTCTTTGAGCTCTGACTTCACTCTTCTGAGGAAAAGTAACTAACTGGCCACAGTGATCAGAGTCTAACTCATTTATAATTAAATGGTCAGAAGGTCTTAGGTTAGAAAAGATGTTGTCTAAACAGGTGGCACTTGTGGCAGTTATTCTAGTCGGCTCAAAGAATCTTGCGTACAAATTATAGGACTTGAATAATGAGATAAATTCATTCACTGTAGCTGATTTCTCTAGAATATTAATGTTGAAGTCTCCACAGACAACAACTGTTTTGTTACTGTGACAAGTCTTTAATAAAACTTCCTCCATATATTTTCCAAAAATATCATAGGAAGCACATGGGGGCCTGTAGACACTTATTACAATGAACCGCTCGAGCTCGATGCAAGCAATTTCAATAACTCGCTCAACAGAGAGGCTTACAATATCAGCCCGTTCTTTAAATTTGATATTGTTGCGAACAATTATTAGGGAGCCACCCCTTATCATATTCACTCTGCTGAATGAGCTACCAATCTGATGGTTATTAAAGCTGAACATGAACTGATGGGCTTTTAACCAATGTTCAGTAAGACAAACAATATCAATATAACTACAGTTCATGAACAACTCCAATTCTAATTGTTTATTTATCACACCCTGTATATTTTGATGAACAATTTTAAGGTTATTATTATTGATTAGATTTTGAAAATTAAAATTTATTGGGTGTGATATTAATGTTTCTAGGTTCACATCTCTGCTAGAGTTCAACTCTATTGTCTCAATGTCCCTTGATAATGGGTACATGTCTAATTCATTATTCAAAATAGTGCTAGAGGTTGACTCTATTGTCTCAAATTGCAATTTAAATAACTTGGAACAAATTCCAAGCTCTGCTCATTACCACTAAGTGTATTACTTAACTGCTCAATAGAAGCAGCATAGTTAGCCAAACACTTGGCTGACTTATATATATAGTATGATAGCGATTCTGCTACCTGTCTTTTTAAAAAATTACAAAGATAATAGTTATCTTTGGTCGTAAAATAATTTTGACTAATGAGTGCATTAGAGTCAATAAATTCAAATTTTTCATTATACAATGTCATAGTTTGTAATGTCATATTACATCTATATCTAATTCTGTTTTCGGTCTGTGACAGGCCATTGCCATAAGGAAAGGCAAACAAAACTATTTTGTTTACATTTAATGAGGCCAGATTTTCAAAATATTTCTTTATCTTTACACTGTTTGCATTTCCCCTTCTCCCAATCAAAATAACAATATTTGTGGATGAACTGTAATTACCACTTATAACTTTATCTATAATTTGACTATAAGATGCTTCAGGCATACAATAATTGACTACTTGGTCATTTAAATGGTGTTGTAGTGTATGACCCATATTTTTACCCATTTCATCGCAGTACATCAATATTTTGTTTTTATTGTTTAACATTTTATTTGTTATTATTAATTCTTCTGTGTTTGGTGTGGCGAGGGAAGTACTGCTGAGACTGTCAAACAACTCCACAGTATGAGTCACTGATGGAGGAGACTCATTTGAGACAGCTGACCGTGAACAGCCTGATGGATCATGATTACAATCAGGTGTAAGATTGTTTGTTAAGGAGTTAAACATTCTCTCATTCTCACTACACTGTTCCACCAGACTGTTCATTGCCAGAATATACTCTCCTATTTCCTTTTGAGAAATCTCATATTTAGATATAACACTATTCAAGGAATCCTGTAAGCGGAGAGTCTCTGACTGTAATTGTTGAATTTCAGCCTCATAATTATTTTTAATGCTTTCTAACTTTATACTATGCCCACTAATTGTTTCTTTTAATTTTTGAGAACTTTTTAATGCATTGAAGCTTTTTGAAAAAGTATTTTTGTTATTTTTAATTAATTTCTGGGTTTTTCTAATCATTTTATTTATTTTAATGTATTTTTTTAACTTATTTTTACTACTATTTACAAATTTAACTTCAGGGTTTGATCTTATACTATTATCACAAGTAAGATCAATTGTCTCAATGTTATTATTACTGTTTATGTTGCCCAATCCTTTGACAACCGATTTGTTTTCCGATATGTAGAGTCACTAAATAATGCTTTATTTGTGTAGGTAATAAACAGTGAGATATTACCTTGCTTCGTAGACAATGATTTTTCATTCCTGAAATCGCGAAAAAAGCTGCAGATGTATTAACGAATTTATGAGCTGTCACGTTTTTATTATATTAGGTATTGTGTAAGTTTATACAATCACGTTTTGCGCATTTTGCGTGATTAATGATAACCTTTAATGAATTTATTAAGTGTATATAGAAAAATAGACTGCGACAGATAAGCTTGCAGTATCTACGTGCCGAATTATTGCGTACCTTGTACTCGTGACTTTCTACGAACATCATGTTTTGTAGCTAAACTTACCTGATAGCGAAAACTTCTGAACTTTTCATCTAAAATTAACCTTTCCGTTATATGTTTTTTTGGGGTAAATACTTAACGATTACAGCGTAACATGCGAGTACCGTGTGTTAGTTACATAGTTCTACGTACATAACATGGGTTACGAATGTAAAGATTATGTATACTCTCTACTTATTTGTTTTTGTTCGATTGTTTTATTATGTATATGTTATAGTGTTTATCATTGATTTTTATGTTATACTCTATGAAGTAACATTAAAAATAATGATCTGGTGATCTGCTATAATACTAACCTAGTTCAGACACCAGTCTCTCACAACTAGAATCAATAGTTTAATTTAATTTTTATATGATACCTACCATTGTTTGTGAAGAGATAATTAATTATATGAGTTGTAAAACTATATGGTAAACAATTTTTTAACTGAATTTCAGGATTACAATAATCATTTTTATTTAAAAGACGTTCACTGCTAGACACTCCCCAAAGAATTTATCCAGCAAGCGGTCCAGCGCAGACCCCATCGAGCGAATTCTTGTGACCTTCAGTTGGATCCACCTTGAGGAAGTTTAAATAGTGAAACGTGACTTTGAGCCTTCCGGTACGTGGTAACCACCTTTTGGGCCCCCTCGGCCTTCTTTGTTTAGCAATTCTTCGAGCTGTATTCTTGGCTCATTTACGCATAACGTTTAGTGTTTCATGAATATATAAATGTGCTGGAAACGCACAAGGATGTTCTTTTACGTACTTATGTATATAATAATTGTATTACGGCCTTCTATTGGTCCAGCAGTGGACGAGTAGAGGCTGATGATGATAATGATGATTGGTCCTCTTGATTTATAGTCAATGTGTATGAAGTGGACTGTAGAGGCATGCTTGTGCATAGATTGTAAGTATTCCAAGTGTGCCGTACTGACAAAATGATATATGCACAATGTGTTCCTACATTTACTGTCTATTATTTTCTCCGTGACTTTGTGTTCATTAAACGTATTTTGTTCGCTCATTAAACGAGATCCTCGTAAAACAGAAGGGCATATATTTTGTATAAATGACTTCGTTGGTAGTAGATATACCAACTTATTTAAGAAACCCAACTGAGGTCAAGTTCGTGGGGTTCGTAGTTCCGATAATTTAATTAATTATAAAATGATAATAATCGCTGTCTGCCTGTTCATTAGAGCTATATTTTGTTAATACTAATAATATTAACCTCATCGCCGTAGACGTACAGGCCCCATCATGCCGTCAACGTAGAGAACTTTGACGTCAGTCATGATGAGGCTTGTGCACTCCAACGCTTCAATCTCTAGGACTGTGCCGGATGATTTAACTTAAAACAGATGTAGGATAAGGTGTCATAGACACAACACAATAGCGGAGGTAAGTCCCCTCTTTGATAAGTAGCTAGAGAGGCGCCTCGGCGTCCTCACCTTCCGCCTAACGCAGGTCCTCACCGGAGACGGCTGTTTCGGAAGGTTCCTGTTCCGTAAAAGGCGGGAGGAAACGCCAGGGTGTCACCACTGTGGATGATACGGTGGAGGTCTACCCGGTTTGGGCAGAGCATTGCCGTGTCCTCGTGGCAGCGATCGATGGCGATCTCTCGCGTTCGGCTCTTATCCATGCCATGGTCCGGAGCGAGAGTGCATGGCCGTCACCTTCGTCTGCAAAGCAGTGATACTGGCAAAGGAGGAGGCAGATCGCTCGAGGGATTGGGAATCTCAGCGCCCTCACGTCTATAGCCGCCGCAGGAGACGCCCTGGTCGGGAGATAACATCAAACGCCCGGCCACGTTACGGGCGGCGAGCACTAGCCAGCTCGCCGCCCGGTAAGGACCAAGCCAGGCTTGACAGCACGTTGTACACACTACAAAAAAAGGGGTACGGTATCGGACCAAGAGAGATACAGAAAACTGCAAGATAGCATATGGCGCAATGTTGGAGCGTAGCGACTCCACAGATCCTATCTCTTGGGAGAAATCGTTTTCTTGATCTTTAGCTTGCTTTTATTGCCTCTTCCATCCTCATCATTTAAAATCGTTCAAGCTTTGGCCTCTCGTACGCCTTCTAAGAGTCTCGAGAAGTATCAAACATACTTATATTAAAAAATATAAGTTATAATAAACAAGCCGTAGTATTCTTTAAAATGCTGGTAGTTTCAAATTTGTATAAATCCTCCTTAATGCAATCCATTAAGATTAAGATTAAAGGTTAGATCATGAAATTCAATAATAGTCCTATTGGAATAAATCTAGCATAACGTGATACGAAGACTAATAGAAATATCTGTGTTGCTGCTGAAAATGCTAGAAAAAATGATAAGATTTAAGACCACGACCTATCACAATTGAAGTTGTTCATCACATAATACAACGCGTGATTATGTTTGAAAGAATAATTTTAGTAAAAAAGTACCTATTGTTTATTAAGTATGCATAAAACTGTTTTACATCAATGAACAATCTAGAATGTCCTCGTACGATTTCGATAACGGGGGTCTCTCATAACTTATTTTAGCCAATTTGATATATCATACGGATACAATAGGTTTTTATTGCTAAATTGATGTCCGAGTTTGATTCGCAACATATTGTCAATTGCCTTTGCCTAATAGGTTAAAAGCAAGTGTGCCTGTGACCCGTGAGCATCGAGCATCTCTTTGACTCTTTTTTTTCAGGGGTACCATGGCAACCTGTAATATCTAGCAAAAACCCAACTGAGGTCAAGTTCGTGGGGTTCGTAGTTCCGATAATTTAATTAATTATAAAATGATAATAATCGGTAACTGCCTGTTCATTAGAGCTATATTTTGGTAATACTAATAATTTTAACCTCACCACCGTAGACATACAGGCCCCATCATGACGTCAACGTAGAGAACTTTAACGTCAGTCATGATGAGGCTTGTGCACTCCAACGCTTCAATCTCTTGGACTGTGCCGGATGATTTAACTTAAAACAGATGTAGGGTAAGGTCTCATGGACACAACACAATAGCGGAGGTAAGTCCCCTCTTTGATAAGTAGCTAGAGAGGCGCCACGGCGTCCTCACCTTCCGCCTAACTCAGGTCCTCACCGGAGACGGCTGTTTCGGAAGGTTCCTGTTCCGTATAAGGCGGGAGGAAACGCCAGGGTGTCACCATTGTGGATGATACGGTGGAGGTCTACCCGGCTTGGGCAGAGCATTGCCGTGCCCTCGTGGCAGCGATCGATGGCGATCTCTCGTGTCCGGCTCTGGTCCATGCCATGGTCCGGAGATAACATCAAACGCCCAGCCACGTTACGGGCGGCGAGCACTAGCCAGCTCGCCGCCCGGTAAGGACCAAGCCAGGGTTGACAGCGCGTTGTACACACTACAAAAAAAGGGGTACGGTATCGGACCAAGAGAGATACAGAAAACTGCAAGATAGCATATGGCGCAATGTTGGAGCGTAGCGACTCCACAGATCCTATCTCCTGGGAGAAATCGTTTTCTTGATCTTTAGCTTGCTTTTATTGCCTCTTCCATCCTCATCATTTAAAATCGTCCAAGCTTTGGCCTCTCGTACGCCTTCTAAGAATCTCGAGAAGTATCAAACATATATTAAAAAATATAAGTTATAGCTTGCTGGATAAATTCTGAGCCCATGACGACTAATGCCGGTGTTCCTCAGGAGTCTGTTCTCTCCGCAACTCTGTTTCTGCTGCATATTAATGATCTGCTGATACCCGGTATCTATGGGTATGCAGCACAGTTGTGGAGAGATACCTGCCGGATGCTCGGGCTAGTAGGGAATCAATCCGGTCCGAAAGAGAGGCCACGGTAGAGCGAACGAGTGTTGCACTACAGGCAGTCTCTGAATGGGGCAATGCCAATCCTGTAGCATTCAATGCCGCCAAAACACAGGCGTGTCTTTTCACCGCCAAAAGGAGCCCGTTCACCTTAGCTCCTACTTTTCGGAATGTATCCTTGGAGTGTACCGACTGCCTTCAGCTTCTGGGTGTTAAGATTTCCTCGAACCTAAACTTTGGGCGGGTCATTGAGTCCAAGGCCAAGGTGGCTGCCAGAAAACTTGGTGCTATCGCAAAGGTCCGGCAGTACTTCACACCAGGGCAGCTTCTAATGTTGTACAAAGCACAGGTCCGTTCGTGTGTGGAGTACTGCACCCACATTTGGGCTGGTGCTGCTAAGTGTCACCTGGCCACTTTGGATTCAGTGGAGAGGCGAGCGAAGAGGCTGATTGGTGACACTGATTTAACTCGAGTTGGTCTCCAAAGCCTAGAGCATAGGCGTAGAGTAGCCAGCCTTTCGGTGTTCTATAGGATACATTTTGGGGAGTGTGCGAGGGAATTGCATAATTTAATTCCCCCATCTCCGTTCCACCATCGGACGACCCGTTGTACGGCGAGTTTCCACCCTTATATTGTTAACACCTCTACGATCTAGACGAAGCGTTTCGCCTCTTCCTTTATACCACGTACATCGAAGGACTGGAACAATCTGCCAGCGGCGTTGTTTCCGTCGGACCACAATTTGAGTGTCTTCAAGGCTAGAGTGAATAGGCTCTTAATAAACTAGTGCGCTTTAACATCAACGATTGCGTCACTGCTCACCATCAGGCGGGATTGCGGTCAAGCGCTGGTTTATAAATTAATAAAAAAAAAAACGAAGATAATAGTAAGCTAATGAACGACGTTAGATTCTTTGTTATGTTTCTGGGAAATGTTTTTTCAGATTCCTATTTCAGCCAGTTCTTAAATAAAATATTTGTACATTTATATCATATTTCGTCATATTTCTTGTTAAGTTATATATCTGGGAAATGTTTCTCCCACAAAGCTATTTCAGTAAGTGCTAAAAGAAAATACTTGTACCTTATATTCTTAAATGACGTCGCAAATAAATTGGCACAAGTGTTTGTTTATTTCTGAGTTTTTGGGTGAGTCCAATCCGTCAATCTCTGTTTAGATATAAAGTTAAAACTCTACTAACTCTAATAAAAAAATCAGAAATCTGAACATTAAGACGCCCCTAGACGGCCTAGATGATCAATTATGTTGCACCTTTTTATGAATTGTGCAATATAATTGATCGTTTAGGCTGAATATTGAAGACTGTAAAAGTTTGAGCGAGTTTAATTTTTATTGTACCATATTTTTGTATTGCATCGTGTAGGGTTAGTATTGCGCAATATCTTTTAGTTCGTGTTTCATCTTCACGTGGAGTACACTAGCGCGCAGGAGCTCGCCATAATGGCTGGAAAAGAGAACCTAAAAGTTAAGGAGGGAGGGTTTATCGTCGAATGTATCCAATTAAATTACCGTCTCTGTGGAATGTCAAGAGCATAACAATTAGCCATAAGCAAAAACAGTACTGCTGCAGCTCCATCTTGTTCGAACATGTTGCTCCAACCGAACACGAGAACAATGAGTACTTCGTATTTTTGTGCAATATAATAGATCGTTTGGATGGAAAGCATCTTTCAATGTTATTGTACAATAAAATGTATTGCACGATTTTATTGTAAGGTCTAAAGACCGCCTAAGACTTAGAGTAAGTATATTCTAAACCAAAACTTTTCAATCTATTTCTGTAATCGATTTTTGTCAAGGACAAAGATTTTTACTTAGAGTCTAAGTAATAATCTTTGTGATAGTATAAATCTTGACGTTGATCTTATTTCTAAAAGGTGACCGGTCAATCGTCATCGATTCATACGTAGAGATGATCTTAATTAGAGAGATTAAACTCCATACTATAACAAATACTTGTGTAATGGAAATTAAAAATAGATGAAATTTTAGTAGATAAGAGTCATTCTCTTTTGTCATCCCCACGATAGAGGGAGGGAGTCAAAACCAAAAAAAGGTTTATCTCACATGATGTGTTCCGGCTTCGCGCTATCCGGTCCATACCGTAATACTTTGTAACATGTATAAATGCTTTGTGACTTCTATCAACATGCTAGTTTACAAATTAGGAACAAAAACACATCAATCCAGTGGCCGCGACTGCTTTTAAGCGCAAAGACCGTAAGTTTATTATCGTTTGTCTAATTAGTTAGGTATATAAAAATAAACATAATTATAAAATAATAACTTAATTATTTATGTAAACATAATTTCTAAGTAGTAAGATAGAGAAAACAATGTTGTAAAATAAAACCACCATATTACTTATTGTGGTCTTAATTTTCCGGCCGAAATTGAAATGCTCATTGGAAATTTAGTAAGTTGATGAAAGATTGTAGGTGAGTGATAAAGCTACTAAAGCAGTATAGTCGTAACAAATAATAATATCTCCGCTATTACGGTTTTATGCTACTTTAATTTCAGCGCCATCGTGCGGTAATGTTCAAAACAAAAGTTTACTCGCCAATGTATGTACCGAATTGTCTTTAGTGATTCACAGTACAGTCCCAGTTGTTCGAAAAATCCCCGCTAGGTGTAGGCACCTGCGAGTTACATGTTGCATTAATATTTAACAATTACAAGGACGGGACGTGCGGAATGCCTACACACACAAATCGTCCAGCGGGCGAGGCGAACAGCGGCGAGCCACGGCAGTCGGTTTCGGGAGACGCGAGAGACCCAGTATGGTCACACACTTGTAATTCTTCTGATATTTCTCATAACATTGTATTAGGGTAAAGCGAGTCGAGTTTCGTTTATATAGAGAATCGCACACCTATAAAGTGGTGACCCCCGACTTGAACAGCAAAATGATCAAACCAGTGGTGGACATTGGTGACGCAGTTGCAATAATTGTACTTTGAACTCGGTGACAGGAAACGACTCCCTGTACTTCATACCTTACAAAGGGAAGCAGGTAAAACAGAATGGCTCTTTAACCTCCCGGTCATGGAGGCTAAGGCAAGAAAACTGAGCGGCGAGAGGTTATATAATGGTATGTGGCAACACAACACGTGGTCGCCGGAAGTGGCAGTGGCCTAGACAGAGGTTTTAGAAAAAATATGAAGACGCTGGCGCTGGAAGTGCACTATGTCATGAGGCCAGCGAAGGACGTACAGCTGCAACGCCTGGAGGCAGCACAGAAGGCGGCGATGGAGGCGCCCCAACCCCGCAAGGTCAAGAGATAGACACCCACTGCGGACGGTGTAACGACAGTTTTTTTTACGAAGTATGGGTTGTCATTTTGGCCCCTCGGTGTGCAGAATAAGCGACCAGGGACAGCAATTAGAAAGTGATTTAAGAACAACCCCATACCATCCACAGAGTAACTGGATGGCCAAACGGTGGCATTGCAGCATGAAAGCGGCACAAATGGTAAGGCCAGGAGACACCTCGTAGAATGACGAATTACCTACCGTACTATAAGGTTTAAGGGCGACGATTCGAAATGACACGTGGATTAGTGCGTCATAGTGTGACCATGGAGTTAATTGAGGCTAAAATATTGTGGCTTAATGTGTGTATCTTTAGAGTTAAGTAGAGCTTGGCTGTTTCCCGATTAATTGAGGATATAATATTGTTTGTATCTTTAGAGTTAAGTTAAGCTGAGTTTGACTATTGCCTGAGGAATCTAAATAATGTGTTATTTCAAATATAACAAGCAGTGATAATATTATTAATAACTAAGTATGTACAAAACAGGGTTTGATTGTAAGCTATGGAATCAGTTTCCGTTGTCACAGTCAAAACAAGGCCCGAGATTTACGTCGATGCAGCTGAACACGCTTATCGCGTAATGCAATACGGGCATGGGAACATGGAACATTGTTTTGCATACCAAGGGCGAGTCGCATTATGTTTTATTAGATTGAGACATTTTGTCCTAATAATTATTTTTGATCCATTTTTTTTTAAAAAGGGAGGGGTGAGTATACACTCATTACTCCCTTTTACGTGCACAAATCGCCAACGAGCGATCCGAACAGCGGCGAGCCACGCCAGTCGGTTTCGGAGACCCAGTATGGTCACACACTTGTAATCCTTCTGATATTTCTCATAACATTGTATTAGGGTAAAGTGAAAGTAAACTACAGTTTCAGTGAAAGACTAGTTTTATTTATTTTGTTCAAACACCCCTAAAACGATTTTTGATTTACGGTTTACGGTGTCGATTTACGGTTTTAGATTTACGGTTTTTTGTTTTCGGCTAACGGTATTCGGTTTTGATTCGCGAATTCAGTTTCGGATTATAAGGTGGAGAGCTTCTGTATGATTCAGATTTTTGTGTATAAACATCGTTTTTATTCTATAAATTAAATTGGGATCCTGTTTACTCTTCCTTTAATATGTCTCGGTCATCCCACCCCCACACAGGATGAGTTCCGTCACCAGTTCTTTTCACCCGTGTCTCTATCATTTTCTTCGGTACTGATTTTAAATCATATGCCCATCCGATTTTCGCCATAATTTCGATGAATAATTTTGTATGATTAAGAGAATAGCCGAACTCAGCAGTTCTGTAATCCCAAGGAAAAGTGTGGTGATAGTTGTGGAAGCCTTCTCCTGCAGTAAAGAATGATAACAACTTGAGGTCTACCGGTCGGATGTGTTTATCATACGGGTGGGTGCCCCACATGTGTGCTGCTGAGTTCACTAGTGCAGTTATATTTGTGCTAATAGTAAAACGTAAACTCATTGCGACAAAATGAGCAATCCAGAATTCTTCTCCCCAGAGAACAGGAATAAAGGTTCCAGTTAACACCGCAAGTAAACCTAGAAACGGGAAGAATCTGTAAACAAAAAAATTAATAATTTAATACCAATTCTCAAAAGAAGAGGGATCCGTTAATGTAGCTCACAGTTTGACGTCGTGTTGATCAAAAAACAATTCGCTGAAATTATGAGAAAATGTTTAATGAAATCATAATCAGTTAAAAATAAATGTAGCGGAACCTACAAAACGCCACAAAATGAACAACGCGTCATACTGACGTCACACGAATTCTACATCTCGCAATCAGAGTTTACCGTGCAATTAGCATACATACAACTTCCCAATTTCAACCATTGGGCAAGTGCCCGCCAGACATAACACCCGTCTGGTCGGAGGATCCTCCCGTTTCTATGGAGGATGAGTGAACTTTACTCCCTGTTCCTCATTCCTCCACAATGGTGACCCCGAGCATGAACGTCAGCGCAGCCTTCGTGTTGCACGAACTTGAGCTTGACGTCATCATCATCACTCCCGCAAGCTTCATCGGCGAATCACCCACCCAGCCAGCACCCACTTCTTCAACGGGTATCCTGGCCACAAGCATGCAGCGACCGCGCATACCTGGTCATCACCCTCAACCTCATCAGCAACCTCGACGCAGCCTCAACCCGGCGCTGTACGACATCCGACGCACTGGAGTACAACGCAGCGCCACCACCCCGACTCACTGGGGAATCTTCAAAGACAGTTCCGACTCACCGTGAACTACGCGGCAACCGGTTCCGACTCACTGGAACCTCAGCTGGCCTAGCAACAATCACAAGATACAAGACTCAACCCACTATCGACCTCCGGTCTCCGGAGGGGAATGATGTAGCGGTACCTACAAAACGCCACAAAATGAACAACGCGTCATACTGACGTCACACGAATTCTACATCTCGCAATCAGAGTTTACCGTGCAATTAGCATACATACAACTTCCCAATTTCAACCATTGGGCAAGTGCCCGTCAGACATAACACCCGTCTGGTAGGAGGATCCTCCCTTTTCTATGGAGGATGAGTGAACTTTACTCCCTGTTCCTCATTCCTCCACATAAATATAGCTCTCGAAGTTACATTTACCTAATGATAAAAATAGAGTAATATGAAGCCATGACAATTTACAGCAATTTTTTTATTTATGGCATATCAGTGTCCCTAATCCACACAACCAGCGGAGCAACAGCGTAACACTATCAGTGTCAATAGGTTTATTTTGAAAGTTCAATCACAAACATTGCCTTATTTACATATATTGTTGAGCGAACAAATTTTTCGAACATATGAAGCAATGGATCAGCAATCTTCAAAATAATTTTGATTGAAATAGATAATGTGTTATGTTGTCAGAGTGTAGATCAGCAGGGTAATTGCGTAACAACATTATCAGTAGTTAATTTTGACAGTTCAATAGCATTCATTGCGTTATTTACGTTTTTGAGCAGATACATTTTAGAAGGAAGCATTTGAACATAGCAATAAGTTTCAAAATGATTCGAACTGATAGTAATGGTGTTTTACGCAATTAGAGTGCTGGTATGTTCATCGCTTCTATCTGAATGTGTTTCCTCCTAGGAAGACGCCTTAAAATCAGACATAGTTGTTTCGTGAGGTTCCTGTTCAGGCTGTAGAGTAAACGCCAGCATGTCACCACTATGGGTCGTCCTGAGGGCATGGAGGAGCATACGGTGTAAGCGTGTCCAGCTTGGGCGAAGCACCGCTATGTCCTCGGGGTGGTGAAATTTTGTGTCCGGCCTAGTTCAGGCTATGGTACGGAGCGAAGCGAGAGTAAATGGGAGAACGTCCTCTCTTTCAACGAATCAGTAATCCTAGTAAAGGAGGAGGCGAAGCGCGTGAGGATGAAGTAATCTCTGCACCATCACGCCTATGTCACCGTAAGGAAAAAGCTACGACAACCACGAACACCCAGCCGCCGTAGAAGCGGGCTTGCGGGTGTCGCAATGAGTAGCTCGCTAGGTGGTAAGAACCAGGGCCCAAGTCATCGGCGCGTTGTCTTCTACGTGCGTCTCAAACAGATGTCAGCACATCGTTTCAGGCTCCACTACGAGCGATTCCAGCCAAGGCTGCAGGTTGTTCGAAAGAGATATTGTGGCCTTGCTACAGCCAAATGAAGGAACATGGTGGGTTTTAGTCAGTAGAAGTCTGATATGGAAAGAGGGAGAAATAGTTTGATGATAAAAAAAAAAGAATCTTGCGATCGCAAAAGGTGCAGTATCTAAAGTTAGTACTCTATATCTATATTTTTCCCTACATATGTAATTTTTAGACTATTAAAAAAAACATTGCCACACACTAGGAATTATTCTTGTATTGTGGCTGCGTTTACAAATTAAACTCACAAACAGTACAACGATTTGGCATGATTTAAATATTAATTAGAAAGTGCCTGGCATAAAAATCTGACAACTCTCCTGTGTACCACTAATCCAAAGGAATACAGCACTGGAATTTGTAAAGAAAATCATTAAATATTTTGCGGGCTACATTGTAATATCTCTGAAACAAACATATCTGTCTATTCCTAGGGAACTGGGGTAGAACCGCGCCACAACTAATGTGGCGCGGTTCTACCCCAGTTACACCTTAGTTGGCCAGTCCCTAAGGCCAGCCGTGAGTACATTTCCATTTGGAGGTTAAGATATGACATTACACCCTACTCCCTGCTGACTACACAGACAACTGAGTTAGGTCTGATTCTGATGTCACTTCTGCTGTTCTACAAAAGTTTGATTGACGACTCAACAGTTCCTTAGCCTTTTACCTTCATTGACTTCCAGTTTAACCGGATACAGCTTAATAGCAGTATAATTATTTGGAGCTATTCAAAGAAAGACCTGATTTACTAAGATTATAAGTAAACGTAGTTTATCGTTTACTCAAGGTGACGTTGAGAAATCCTATTAGAATGTGTCTTCAAGAGGAATATTATGTGTATTTTATATAATTATAAAGACTTACTTATGCTGGAAATGCAGTAATGGATCGGCATAGAGATCACTAACATCAATCTCCTTGATCTTAGATTTGACTTCGGGGTGTCTTCTGACCAGCATCCAGCCCAAATGCGAGAAGAAGAAGCCTCTCCGTGAGTTGTGCGGGTCTGCATCCGTGTCACTATACTTGTGATGCATCCGATGATTTCTCACCCATACGATTACAGAGTTCTAAAACAGTAGGGAACATTTAATAAATTTCACTTCAATCGGATACCAGGAAGTGTTTGACAAATGGATGACTAAACCCACGCGTGTTCCTTCAGTTGCCTGTGCGCCGGGGGCCATGGTCTTCTTGGAATTCGCGGTCATAGTAGACTCAAAGAAGCCTTTGATATGTATCCCCTTTCCGTTACAATATGTATATTGAAAATATAGAATACCTTTAAAAGCATCTTTAATAAAACTAACCTGAAGTGCCATAGTATACATTATTAAGAGTATGATGCGTAGTGGTAACGTAGCTTTGTACGATTTGTGAGACCATAGTCGATGTGCTCCAGCAGTTACACCTAATATTGTAAGATAGTGTAAACACAATGCTGAAAAAAAACATGATTTCAGAAATCTTTGGTAATTTTAGTTTGTCAGTGCATAGATCAATACAAATATCTAGCATCTGTAACTATTTTATTGTGTGTACATGAATAATAAAATTAATTAATTAATCAAACTGTCAGCTATGGAAAATGTCCATTATATAAACTTCTTAAAATAAAAGAAAACTAATTTAAGCTAGGTAACCTTTAATAACATACTAAAATGAAATCAACTTGTCTAACTAATTTTATCCCTTTTTATAAGGTACCTACCTTAGTAAAACGTAATTATTAATTTATGAGATAATTTCTACCACGCATCATGAAGTCACATGTAAAAACTTATTGAAATGAAAACTTCTCTAGCAACGGTGAGCACTTTCGTTTGATGGACGGGAAAGCATCGAATCCGCGTGAGCGTCACCGATCCGACACTGTTTTTTTGTTTTTTACTTTTGGGAAATTCTGTGTTTTTTAATAATTTCAGTTTCCAATTCTGTCACCCAGTCCTACGACTGATATTTTTTTTAATAATTTAACTATATAATCTATACAAGTTGTCCCGCAACTCAACTACAAGCAGCTAAATAGTTAATCAAATCATTTATTGGTTTGCAAGCATGGATATTTAGGACATAAATGTTTTTTTTTTATATAATAGTACCTACTCCATGTTCAATCGTTATATGGGCATACAAAACATAATATATTATTATTTAATTTACACTAATTAAAAAGATATATTTTTTTAGGTCGGTAGCAATCGGCAGCATAAAATAATGAAAAAAAAAAAAATCGGCCACACACAACAAAAATTAACATTATCAAAAAATGATTTTAATTAACCCGTATTCATTTTTAAATACCTATCCAACAATATATCACACGTTAATGTGGAAATAGTCGCCACATATTCGGTTTTTAAGAAGATTCTTCGAAAAATCTTCTTTGAAATGCTTCGAGAACGAACAACTTTAGTCGGCTTTGGCTCATCTTGAAAGACCTAGATTGTACATTGTTGTTTGCATTCAGGAGCGTAGGGTTAGATCCAAGATTCATTACAACTGATGATGTCGTTGACGTGATTTGATTTTCCTCGGTTGAAACTTTCCAGAGTTTTCTTTATATCTGACGCGGGCCGCCTTGTGAAAGCAGAAAGAAGCAAGAAAGAACAATGCCCATTTTTGACCTGACTGTGTATAGAAATGAAATAAATTTTGAAATATAGCTTATTATTTTGTATATTGATTACGCTCCTCACAATATTAAACGAAACTCAGGAAAAAAAGATTATTTAACACTATTTTATTCATGCTAATACTTAATGAATTAACATATTTTGAACGCATCCAAATCATCCTTCTTTAAAATGTTCCATTTTACACTTTGCTGCTTGACTTTATTTAACTGTGTTTCTGAGTTTTTTGGTTATTGTATGTAAGTTTAATTTGATCAGTAAGTATTTATTTATTAGTCATAAGATAAAATAAGTTATTTATAAATAACACAATAATTAAATTAAATTAGTCATGCAGTGTTTCATTGAGTATGCGCAATTGAAATGGATTTTTTTTTTTGACATTTGACATATCCTTGTGTATTGTGCGATTTTGTGTGTGTTTCTTATTATTACGACAAATTGTGGCGTCTCTCCCACAAAGGCCATTAATGAAGAATTGAATTGAATTATTATTACGGCTAGAGGTGGTTAATATAGCGCCTAGCGCCATTTAATAGCACGCTATTTCCTCGTAGCGCATAGCGCACGCTAGGTAGGTGGACATTACGACGCTATCACGCTATGACGCTATGAATGAAATTGATTGAATGTCATCGCTTTTGAGCGCTGTGGACTACTGACGCCTATGTATGTTTGTTGTCGCAGCACGCTATTTAAATCGCGCGCGATCTTGCTTGTTAGTGTCTGTAAATATTAGTATAAAATTCTGTTGCAAAACGAAGTAGTGACGATTAGTGTGTGCAAAGGTAACTCTATGTAAAAATGTCTAATCGCAAAGGTGGTGGTTTGCCAATTTGGAACTTCTTTGAAAAGTCCGCAGACGGCAGCAAGACTGCTATTTGTAATTATTGTCGCCGACAGTTGTCCATTAAAACTACTATAACCAATTTAAAGGCTCACTTAAAGCAAAAAGATATTACAGCGTATAATATTTTTTTAAATCGTTCTAATTTAGAAAACAATTCTCCCTTAAGATCTGAAAATGTAAATATGCTTTTATAGCACGCGGTTTGTGTAACGAAGAACTATATGTAATGTAACGTGCTACGAAATCTAGCGTGTTGCAATAATTATCGTGCCTGCTGGACGCCCACGTGCTTTCTTATTTATAACGCGCTATAACATAGCGCATTTAATAGCGCGCTAGAAATTAATAGTTTATATGTAGTCTGTAGCCTTTGTGCCGATTGGCCTAGTTCTGTTCTGTCTCCTGCTTGTTATGGAGGGAAGTGGAAAAAATATTTTTTTCTTACCCCTCCGCTATTCTTTTCTGATTAATTTCGTTGCGGGACCCAAGACAGTTGAATCGTTTCTCCGGGACTTGTCGAGCTTCATTGCTCGGCGTTTTTCACTGTTGATTCTGGCTTTCAGGAGTTGCAGTGGGTGGGAAAAAGTGTGGCGGGTTTTGTTCCAGGAAAAAAAAAAGTCTGTAGCGTGCTATTGTTTTATAGCCGTTTCGATATTACCTCGTTCATGAGCTGCACACAAAAGTTATTTCGTTGCTTGGTGAGTGGATATCATCAGTAATCGTAAGTATTTTATGCTCATTATTTCTGGACGGTCAACGCTTAATCGTCAGAGCCATGCTATTGTTATCGACAATCCTTCAGAAGAGCAAAGGCAGGTCAATGCTGTTAAACAAACAAGAATTGCACCACATCAGGTACCCACTTATGTTTATATATTGTTTATTATTAGTAGTTCTTAAATATCCCATGCATGGTGGATGAGCTGCAAGAGTGCTGCTGCTAAATAATGTGCCAGACAGAACCGGGATAGTTGAAAATTATTGCAATTGTTTGGTCGGTCGACGAACTATTGGATGTTGTGCTCACATGATGACGGTAGTGTGGTACCTTGGATTGGCTAGGGGCGAAGACAATATATCTGCTTCGCAGAATTTCTGAATGACGTAGTTATAAGAGAACTGGATGATAATGATAATGATGAGTATTTTTAAACCATTCCACTGTAACATAGTGTTTTATTTATTTTTCCCATCATCACTTCTGTCAACAATAATTGAGTTTGACTTTTTAAAGGTAGGAATAGAAATTATCTAACTAGGGTAGGTATCGTTTTTGTAAGTACTAAAACTATAGTTGGTATGTAATACTTATGAGAAGCTACTACTATTTTTAAACTGCTGTGTTATTTTTATTAAAAAAATAATTGAATTAGTACTCATATACAACGTGTAACATATGTAAAGGGTATATACATACCGAGGGCATGGCATCTTTACATGATATCAAATGATATCGGAAGGTTTTCAACTCAAAATAAAATACTCAAAAAATTTATACTAAATTTTCGGTTCCGTGTGTTTCTTAAATTCAAATCATAGCAAACGTGCACCACACTACATACGTTAATAACTACTCGTTACACGTCACATTACTTGGCAAAATCACGATAAATGTCTTCAAAAATTCTGTGCGCCTAGTAGCTTCCTAACATAAAGAGATAGGATTAAAAAACCCTTCCAATAGCGATTGATATCATCTAGAGATGCCATGCCCTTGATATGTATATACCCTTTATGTTACACGTTGTATAATTATTAAAGCAATGATTAGTGTGCTAACAAATTAATTTACCCACAAATTGTACATATTAATTATGTGGTGCTAGCCAGTAGGTAACTGTTATTCTTATAAATAGTTATTCTTATAATATATATATGTATAATAGTTGGTTAAATGAACAGTTAACAGGTGTTGGTTTACCAAATAAATAATGTGTCCTGGAGAACATTTCTCAACTCGACACTCAATTTATAGTGGCAATCATCTAGTCTTAGCTTATGGGGAAGGTAGTTGGTTTCAAGGAATCAACAAAGTAAACAAGATGTTTGACACCATAGGCAGCCAAATATTACTATTTTAGACTAAACTTCGAGCGCTATTAATTAGTTCATGCACGTTCGTTTCATTATTTCTGGTGACGGCAAATCCTAACCTAAAAATAAACATTAATATTTTTCGAACTTCGTGGCGTTTAAATCGCCAAAATGAATATTAGACATTATTTTCTAAACTTACAGGAAGTATTTCTACAATATTTTATAGTTATACATTTACTTTCATTATCAGGTTTTTCAATGTATGGAAAGTGGGCATTGTTCTTTCCGTCGGACTACAATTTCAAGACTAGAGTGAATAGGCTCTTAATAAACTAGCGTGCTTCACCATCAACGATTGCATCTCTGCTTATCATCAGGTGGGATTGCGGTCAAGCATTAGTGTATAATTTATAAAAAAAAGATCTTCTGAATGATTGTCCCTGAGATGCCAGAGCCTCTATATGACAACGTTAATAACAACGTTCGACAGTCGTCAGACACGGGGCTTTATCACTGAACACATATGTTAGCCATTCAAAATACTGAAGCCGTCTCAGGCCTTTTTAAGTTATAGAAAATGAATGCATGAACATTTTCCTTTGAACGTTTCATTTTTGAACGTAACCTGACAAATTCTAATGGACGCTGTAACTAAACAATAGCATTAACCCTAATACTGTCAACTGTTTTGAGATTCAAAATTGTAACACATTGGAAATATACAGTAATAATAGTTTTCTTTACCCGTGTTTCTTCACTTGCCTGTGCGACGGCCAGAACCACGGCTTCTACTTTTTTTTTTTTATTAAAATATAAACCAGCGCTTGACCGCAATCCCGCCTGATGGTAAGCAGTGACGCAATCGTTGATGGTAAAGCGCACTAGTTTATTAAGAGCCTATTCACTCTAGCCTTGAAGACACTCAAATTGTAGTCCGACGGAAACGCCGCCGCCGACAGATTATTCCAGTCCCTCGATGTACCGGTATAAAGGAGGAGGCGAAACGCTTCGTCCGGATCGTAGAGGTGTTGACATCATAAGGGTGGAAACTCGTCATACGACGGGTCGTCCGATGGTGGAACGGAGATGGGGGATTTAAATCGTGCAATTCCCTCGCACACTCCCCAAAATGTATCCTATAGAACACCGAAAGGCTGGCTACTCTACGCCTGTGCTCTAGGCTTTGGAGACCAACTCGAGTTAAATCAAGGTCACCAATCAGCCTCTTCGCATGCCTCTCCACTGAATCCAAAGTGGCCAGGTGACACTTAGCAGCACCAGCCCAAATGTGGGTGCAGTACTCCACACACGAACAGACCTGTGCTTTGTACAACATTAGAAACTGCCCTGGTGTGAAGTACTGCCGGACCTTTGCGATAACGCCAAGTTTTCTGGCAGCCACCTTGGCCTTGGACTCAATGAACCGCCCAAAGTTTAGGTTCGAGGAAATCTCAACACCCAAAAGCTGAAGGCGGTTGGTACACTCCAAGGATACATTCCGAAAAGTAGGAGCCAAGGTGAACGGGCTCCTTTTGGCGGTGAAAAGACACGCCTGCGTTTTGGCGGCATTGAATGCTACAAGATTGGCATTGCCCCATTCGGAGACTGCCTGCAACACTCGTTCGCTCTACCATGGCCTCTCTTTCGGACCGGATTGATTCCCTACTAGCCCGAGCATCCGGCAGGTACTTTATCGTTAAGTTATACAAACCATACACAAACATTCGCTTTCTTCCAATTTGTGATATTCATCATCAACCTTTTTATCGTCCCACTGCTGGGCACAGGTCTCCTCTCATACAGAAGGATTGAGCGTAATCACCACGCTTGCTCAATGCGGGTTGGCGATTTCAGACTAAAAGTCCAGGTTTCCTCAAGATGTTTTCCTTCACCTTCAGTCATTGGTGTCCAATATATACTTAGAAAGTACATATAACTTTAGAAAAGTTACATTGGTACTTGCCTGACCTGGAATCGAACTCGTGCATTCATACTTGAGAGGCTGTTGTTTTAATCACTAGGCCACTACGACAACATTTGTGATATTAGAACAGTTTTACTTACCAAATACGCATGTCTGCCACTTTGCCATTGTCATGGCCAAATAAGCTCCGAACAATGCAGCTATGTGAATTATTATTCCAACGATCACTCTCAGCCACACTATCTCCCACTTTCTGTGAACCATGTCAGTATCTCCCACAACTTCAGAATTGGGATTCAACGTCAATGTAGTCCTTCCAGATTGTTTTATACTGCAACGAGAAAAATCATGATTGTGTACACATAGACTTACTTAAATGCATGACAGTAAAAATTTACTTCATTAATAATAAATCGATCAAGTGCGAGTCGTACTTCTCATCGAGGTTGCACAAATATGCCTTATTCGAAATATTTGTTTTCATTTTTCCGTACTGTCCTTGTTTGTGAAATGCATTGCCAGTGGAAATAGAAAGCGTGCAGTCGTTACAGGTATTCAAAAACTTATGAAGGAACACTACGTGCCGTTGTGAGTTTGTTGAAGTAACTACTTCTTGCCTAATTACTTTGCTTACCTATATATTCATTATTTACCTATGTATTTATTTATGTATGTATCAATTTGAATATGTATGTATGAATTATGTATTATTTGAATAATATTTTTTTATTAATTCATATTAATAATATATTGTAGTGTAAGAAGTCGTGGTGGCCTAGTGGTTAAACCACCAGCCTCTCAAGTATGAGTACGCGCGTTCGATTCCAGGTCAGGCAGGTACCAATGTAACTTTTCTAAAGTTATATATACTTTCTAAGTATATCTTGGACACCAATGACTGAAGGTGAAGGAAAACATCTTGAGGAAACCTGGACTTTCAAGTCTGAAATCGCCAACCCGCATTGAGCAAGCGTGGTGATTACGCTCAATCCTTCTCTGTATGAGAGGAGACCTGTGCCCAGCAGTGGGACGATAAAAAGGTTGATAATGATGAATAATATATTTGAATATGTCCGAAGACTTTTGTCTCAAGACAAAAGTCTTCGACCAACGTGTGTTGCCAGTGACGAAGTATGGAATTGAGACGTGAGACGTGGTCGCTGATAATGGGCATTATAAGAAGGCTCAAGATCACTTAAAGGGCAATGGAGAGGGCTATACTTGGGGTTTCACTGCGCGATCGAATCAGGAATGAGGAGATCCGCAGAAGAACGAGAGTAACCGACATAGCCCGAAGAATTGCAACACTAAAGTGGCAGTGAGCCGGCGTGGGCGCATTGCCCATAGGGCCGGTGCCCGATGGGGTCGAGTGGCGATCACGCACCGGAAGACGCAGCGTGGGTAAGCCCCCGACAAGGAGGACCGCCGACCTGGTGAAGTTCGATTTCGTTGCAATTTACAATATGGCAAGGTATGAAGTACATTATAAATTGTCACGTTTATTTTTCGGCATTTGTAGCAGAGGAGTAGCCGGTTCTTCCCGAGAGGTTTTTTTTTATATAAATTATAAACCAGCGCTTGACCGCAATCCCGCCTGATGGTAAGCAGTGATGCGATCGTTGATGGTAAAGTGCGCTAGTTTATTAAGAGCCTATTCGCTCTAGCCTTGAAGACACTCAAATTGTATTGTGATGGAAACACCGTCGCGGGCAAATTGTTCCAGTCCCTCGATGTACGCGGTATAAAAGAGGAAGCAAAAGGCTTCGTCCGAATCGCAGTGGTGTCAACAACGTAAAGGTGGAAACTCGCCATACGACGGGTCGTCCGATGATGGAACGGAGATAGGGGAATTAAATCATACAATTCCCTTGCACACTCACCAGAATGCATCCTATAGAAAACCGAAGGCTGGCTACTCTACGCCTGTGCTCCAGGCTTTGGAGATCGTTTCGAGTTAAGTCTGGGTCGCCAATCATCCTCTTCGCACGCCTCTCCATCGAATCCAAAGTAGCAAGGTGACATTTCGCAGCACCAGCCCAAATTTAAAAAGCCCAAAAGTAGCCCAAGCAGTACTCCACACACGAGCGGACCTGTGCTATGTACAACATTAGAAGCTGCCTTGGTGTGAAGTACCGCCGGACATTCGCGATTACGCCAAGTTTTCTGGCAGCCACCTTGGCCTTGGACTCAATGAACCGCCCAAAGTTAAGGTTCGAGGAAATCTCAACTCCCAAAAGCTGAAGGCGGTCGGTGCACTCCAAGGATACATTCTGAGAAGTAGGATCCAAGGTGAACGGGGTCCTTTTGGCGGTGAAAAGACACGCCTGTGTTTTCTCGGCATTGAATGCTACAAGATTTCCATTGCCTCATTCGGAGACTGCCTGTAGTGCAGCACTCGTACGCTCTACCCTAGCCTCTCTTTTGGACCGGATTGTTTTTTACTAGCCCGAGCTTCCGGCAGGAATCTATCCACAACTGTGCTGTCATCTGCATACCCATAGATACCTATAGATAGATATCTATAGGTAGGTAGATAGATATCCATACCCATAGATATGAGTATGGATAGATATATATAGTTAGTGCACCTCTATAAAATTCTACTCGATTGGAATTATTTTTAGGTAATGTAGTTTGCCTAATTTCGGAATAGTAGGTATTATGGCGACATTGGCGAAATTAATGTAGGTAAATCTTGCAAAGTAATGCTTATTCTGACCTTCAGGAATGAATGCAAAAACAAGTGTGATTATGTACATTTCATTACAATCTATAAACTAATCATTAACGTAATTTACCTACCAAAATTGCTATTTATGTATTTTCGGTAAGTTATTTTAATGTTCATATTATTCTAACTCATTTAGACATTTCTTTGCTCTACTAACACTATAAACGTGAAAGTTTGGTGTGTGTGTGCACCCATACCTAACTTCGAAAGTTACACGCCACTAGCCGCCGTAGGAGACGCCCTGATCGGGAGACGACATCGAACTAGGGCTTCCAATCCCGCAATACTGAGATCTCGGTATTCCGGGATCCCGCATCATTTTTTAGTCCCTCGTGTTTCGGGATACGAATGAGTGTCATTTGTCTACATTTTTTATAACTGCTAAGGTAAATAAATATTCTCTTTCATTCAACGGTGTGGAAAATTGATAAATATTTAAATTATTGCTTTTCTAGTGTATTACTAAAGTGTATTGGTGCTATTTATACTATAATTAAACATTAACATTTCTAGTATAGTAAAATATAATTCTTAAGCGAGTAATTCGTTTGTTTGGGAACATTTCCTTAAATCTGAAGATGGATGATCTGCAAAATGTAAACGTTGCAAGAATGTTATCAAAACCATTGCTAGATCCACGAAGAGATTACACGTGCATTTAAAATCCAAGCATCAAAGAGAGGATTTAAACAAAAAAGTTCCCGAAAGTGCTGCATCGTCATCAAGTGTGCGTACAAATTTGTCCATGTTATCTCCAGATAGGCGACAGTAAGTCGACTTCAAAGAGTACTTGAATTGAGAAATTACGTTGATTTCAATTGATTAATGTATTGTTTTATTTACCTCAAATAAATTATTTTCATAATTATATGCGGGATCCAGCCAATACCGGGATCCCGCGGGATTTGAATTTCAACTCCCGCCAATACCGGGATCGAGCATGGGGTGCGGGATTGGAAGCCCTACATCGAACTCCCAGCCACCGTAGGCGCAGGCCTGCGGGCTGTGAGCAGTGGGCAGCTCGCCGCCCGGTAAGGACCAGGCCTGAGTCGACGGCGCATTGTGTTTCACGGGCGCCTCAAAGAGATGTCAGCACATCGTGACGGGGTCCACGAAGCCCGATGCCTCCTGGGTCAGGGTTGCGGGTTGGTTAAAAAAGAAACCGTGGTCGTGGCCGTCGCACAGGTAAGTTAAGAAACACGGGTGGGTTTTAATCAGTAAAAATCTGACACGCCCTTCCGCTCCGCCCAGAGCAGAAGTCATTTGATGATTTCCCATAACAAAAAAAAAACTCTACTATAGCTTCTCTTTAGGACTGTATTATAACCTTAATAGCCTGAGCACTTGCCAAGTTTCTCTCCACAACAGTGCTGCATTCATACCTTTAGATTCCGGGCCTCAACAGATCATTAATATGTAATAAATAAAAATAAAAATGTTTATTTCAACACATATGTAACAGTAAAACATTAACATTTCTATATGTAGCAGTAAAAGAATTACAGAGAGAACAGACCCCTGCGGAACACCGGTAGTAGTCGACATGGACTGCGATGAGCATTCGTCGACAACAACTCGGAGAAACCGTTCACTCAGGAAGTTTTTTACCCGCCCAATCAGACCAGGGGTAAAAGCGCACACTAAAAGCTTACTACAGAAAAAGCTAGCGTGCCAAACCCGGTCGAAGGTCTAAGCAGACAGCAATCTCTTCCCCATTCCTCTCGAGGGCCTCGCCCTACAAGTGAGTGGCATACTCTAGGACAGTCCTTTTAACTAATAAGGAACAACGCACAAGTCTTTTTTGAGATCGAAATTGCATTCCGCCACAGCTACGAACACCAACGGAAATATTACCTTATGTTTACCAGTATCTTCCTGTGTCCTGTGTGTTGTCTAAGTTAGTTACGCTAGTTATTCGTAAAGTTGTAAGAATGAGGCAGTAGCTTAAATTATTATTCGCCTAGTGACCTAATATATGGAATAAATACTGGAATGAAAAAACTGGAATGTCTCTAACCTGACCTTGAAGGAATAACTTAAGAAACATAATTCGAGATTAATTGCTAATGACACATCTTACTTTGTAACTTTGTTCCCATTGAGAAGCTCATTAAATGAATAGTCTAATCGTGTTACTTTAACATTACGCTATTGTTGGGCTTATGATACTGTACCTCTGATGTAAGGAAGTAAAAAATGGATGGGTTAAGAATGCAGGCTTAAATGGTATAAATGTGATGGGATCTACGACTCTTTGCCAAATAACTGTGTACCACTACTAGAGATGGTAAGTGAGGCTCCTTTATGAAATTTTACGACCATAAATGAGCAATGAGGGATATTTTAGAGTGTCACTAGGTACAAAGTTTTTTTAAAGGGTTTCTAAGGTTTACAAAAATTACAAACTGCGTCCATTAAGCAAACTTAAGTAGAAGACGACAAAAGAGCATTGTATTAAACTAATGATTCTTGAGTATTTTTCAGCATACTAAATATTATGTTCTATTATTTTAGGCGAAGATTCTGGTATTAGTCCTCATTACCGCAGCAACAGCCATTGCCAGCCGGCATTCTCCAGGTTAGTAATACATCAAATTACTTATTTATCAAAATTTATGCACTAATGGTGATTGCTCAAGGATTTCATGAAATACAGCCTATCGGGCCAGATTCTGTGATGCTATCTTCAGCACAGTAGCTATTGTTAATTGTTCACAAAGAGGAAAAAGTAACTAATCGCTTCATTATAAAAATCAATAAGGCTTTTTTTGAGCAGGTATGGTATAATTAAAATGAAGATGCCCAGGAACCGAGGACACTTGAATGCAAACCAGGGCTTTGGCATAGTAACTCAACCCTTTCATGATTTCATGGTTTTACTATCTACATATTTCTAATTCAATGAGCAAAGAGATTTAAATTTTAATGTGTTTGTCAATGAGTCATCCATTGATTACTGCTGTCAAAATAAAATTTAGCGCCTGACAGATATTGATGTTAGTAGTTAATTAACATAGAAAGAAAAATATCCATTGAACTTAAATGTAGTGTGTAGTAACACATAGTTTATCTCCGTGTCTTTACCATTGTGAGAACACTGGCACACTTGGCAAAACATAAATCTTAATTTGGGTACCAGAGTTCAAAATACGTAAATTTTATCATAATTTGTAGTTTAATATTTTCTACTATAAAAAAGCAAAATTGAATAAAGAGGTAAATAAACCATTGCTAGGCAAAGATTAGTTTACGCCTTAAAGACAGATGTTAACAACCTTTTCTAGATAGATGATTTTCATAAAAGTAATAATCCTACTTCCTACTAATGTAAACAGTTTTGTTATGTTTAGATATTTAAGATTTGCATAGAACGCTTAACCGATTTGAATGATATATGACACAAATGAAAGCTAATTTCCTAATAGTTTAAATTTTTTGATACATATTATGTGTTATGCAGCTAAAGTGAAAGCAATCAAAAAAACGCAAAATTTTGTTGACAAATGCCTCAACTTTATTCATTTTATTTTCAATTCCACAAAATGTGTTTAATACATTCATGTTTCTTTTTTGTATGGCTATCACGTAAAATTAATGTTGACTCTTTAATGATTTTTGAAATACCAAGTTATTGTGCATGTTATTTTAGTGATTCTATTGAAATATGCTGCAATAGGAATGTTTAGTAAATAGTTAGCCTGTAAAAGTCGATAATCACGAAAAAACAGGAGATTTGTAAAACGTGAGTTGTGATAATCCTAAATTGGTTTGTTTACCTCTATTCTTTATCAAGTTTGGCGTTGATATAGTGTTATTGTACACCTGATGCTCAATAAATTATTATTATTGTTTGTAAACAAGGGTTGGTTTAAGGGTAGTTCAACATGTATTTATGCACGCATTTTTACGAGACATCTGTAGCCCAAAATAAACGATTTCACCTTAGCAGTCGCGTTCTTGTCTTCTACTGATAATCTTCTTGCAAGTGATTACTGGTAATCACCGGTAATCACATACTCAAGATATTTGCCGATAAATTCCATAACAGTCTCACCGTGAAACGTTGGGTGCTTAGAGCTTAGACTGAGCTGTCAATATTGTCAAATCCAACTAATGTCCCTTCTTCTTCTTCTTCATCCTATAGATGTAGATGTCCACAACTGGACAAAGGCTTCCCCCAAGGCTTTCCACGATGACCGCTCTTGTGACCAGGTCATCGGTCCACCTTGTTGGGGGCCTCCCTACACTAGGTCTTCCAGTATGTGGCTGCCACTCCAGAACCTTACTGCCGCATCGGCCATCTGTTCTACGAGCAATGTGCCCTGCCCACTGCTACTTAATTTTAGCGACTCGAAGAGCTATGTCAGTGACTTTGATTCTTCTGCGGATCTCCTCATTTCTGATTGGATCACGCAGAGATACTCAGAGCATAGCTCTTTCCATTGTCCTTTGTGTGACTTTGAGGCTTCGTGTAAGGCCTATTGTGAACGACCACTTTGAGTTACGTAAGTCATCACTGGTCAAATACTTTAGTCTTGAGACACTGTGGTATCATGGACGACGAGAAAATGTAGCGTAGCTCCCGGAACGCTGCCCAGCCGAGCTGAATTCGACGAGATACCTCTTTCTCGAAGTTGGACCTACCTAGTTGGACTGTTTGTCTCCAGTATAAATACTCGTCAACAACTTCGAGTGCAGAGCAACCAAACTAGAATTGAAGTGGGTGCGACATGTCCCTTGGCATTAGTTGAAATGACAGCTCACTCCACGCTCACTTCATCTAAGATTTCTCGATAAAACAGAATCGCACTGCTGAAGTAGTACAGAGTTACCGAATGTACCTATGAATAATAATAATAACCATTATGATGTTCTCTCCAGGTAGCAGCGCCTGGCAAGTAAGCAATGGCTTTGGAGCACCTTCCGGTGGCTTCGCACGCTTTTCTGGCAGTGGCTGGGCCAGCTCTGGAGGTAGTCTGGGACGTTTAGACAGTAATGGTGACTGGCACGGGACCTCCACCTTCGGATCAAGCGGTCGAAGCCGCACCGGAAACGGAAGTCCTTCTAGCGGCTGGTCACAAAGTGGATTCAGCCCCAATGGTGCCTATGGCGGCAACTCATACAGATCGTCATCTGGATGGAATGATTTTCAGATTCCAATGTGATCGAAAGTTTTGATTCTTCCAACGGCTGGAACAGTGAATACCTATTAGGCTCCCGTTCTAACAATGGATGGCAGTCTTCAGGATGGTAGACTGGATCAATTACCTACATAGCAAAATTCAACGAAAATGGCATTTATATTTTTGAAACATAGCTTGGTCCGTTCTGTGTAATATATTTAAAGCTTAGTTTACAATAAATTATGATGAATTATGCAAAACGGCCGTTTTATTGAACCACAACCGACGAATCGATGAAATAATTTTCTAATACCACCTTATTCATTTTACTTAAAGTTAACTAGTGATTAGCGATTCTTTAGCCATAAATTTTTGTCATTTTACCGTCACTTAACTTTAATCGTCGTTTATAAAGAAACACCACCGTGTTTAAGGGTCGTTTATTCATAAACGATGATTAGATATACAAAGTTGATGAGTGCCTACGCCGAAAGGACGTTGTTGCCACATTGAGTTTAAGTCCTCCGTTCTCAAGAGAATTCTTCCACGGATTCATCCGTGGCGCCAACCGTTCCTTGTCCGCGTCTGCCAGCGCGACATACATGCACGTCATCAGCATACATGAGCAACCAGGGAGGTTGCTCATGTGAATTCATAATGTTGTCTGACAGGACGTCTAATATCATGCTGAACAGGAACGGACTAAGGACGGATCCCTGGTGAACTCCGACGGTGATGGGGAAGAGTTTAGTGTCGCCATCAGCGGTCCTAACAACGGAATCGGAATAGAGTTACATGTCTCGAATTATGTCAACATAGGCTTCTGGTACCCCTTTGGAACTCAGTACCCACCAGATCACCCCCCAAGGGACACAGTCGAAGGCCTTCTGCATATCTAGAAAAAGCATACGCAGAGGCGTGTTCTTCGATCTGTACCTCTCCTTGGTGATCCTTAGGGCGAATATAGGGCTCATGGTTCCGTACCCTGGTCGGAACCCATATTTACACGTCGAGACAGCACACTCCATCTTCCTGGTGTAAAACATGGTCTTTACACCGCGGTAGTTATCACACTCTTGTACCGAGCCCTTGCCTTTGAAGACTGGAGTGATAATACTCAATCTCCATTGGCTCGGGATTTTGCTGGTCAAGAGCACGCGGTTCAGAAAGTTCGTTAACATGCCTACACCGCGAGGACTCATCGCCTTCCAGGCCTCAATGGGGTCTCCGTCAGCTCCGACAGCTTTCCGATTCACCATGTGACGAATAATAATAATTATTATAATATTTATTTGCGAAAAACATGAACAGCCGTGTGGACTTCCTCTGGCGTTATCGGAGGCACTAATCCTAGGTTCGGAGGAAGTTCCAGTGTCTGCACCTCTTGGTGCTGCTTATGCAGCAGTTCCTGGAAGTACGAACGCCATCTCTCCATTATCGCGCGATCCCCGCAAAGCAGGTTGCCAGAAGGGTCTTTTACACAACGGCACGTCTTGTACTTATTTTCATCAAGCAGCCACCACGGGATCTGGCGCCGGCAGTGCTCTACATGTCTACGTTAGGCCTTGACGCAGAGGTCCATGATAAGGAGACGGTGTTGTGCAGTAAGGCTGTCACCAGGTATGACTTTGCAGTTGGCTACTTTGCCGATGTGGTGTCTCCTAGTTCGAAGGAAGTCGATCTGGGTAGCGTTTCGCCCGCTCCGGTAGGTCACAAGGTGCTCCGATTTCTTTTTGAAATAGGTGTTCACAATTGCCAGGTCAGCGGCCGCACATGTTCGGAGAACATTGTCCCCTTCCGCGGTGCGGCTATCGTACAAAACCACCGTGAACACGCTGAAACCCGTCACACTTCTGACCCACATGACCGTTCAAATCACCACCAAGAATGATTCCCTGGGATAATTCTCCAGAACAACGTCCTTTCGGCGTAGGCACTCATCAACTTTGTATATCTAATCATCGTTTATGAATAAACGACCCTTAAACACGGTGGTGTTTCTTTATAAACGACGATTAAAGTTAAGTGACGGTAAAATGACAAAAATTTATGGCTAAAGAAACGCTAATCACTAGTTTACTTTAAGTAAAATGAATAAGGTGGTATTAGAAAATTATTTCATCGATTCGTCGGTTGTGGTTCAATAAAACGGCCGTTTCCGCTGGCCTGACTGGCTGGGTAAAAGACTTCCTGACTGAACGGTCCCTCCGAGTTGTTGTCGACGGATGCTCATCTGAGCCCATGTCGACCAATGCCGGTGTTCCTCAGGGGTCTGTTCTCTCTGCAACTCTGTTCCTGCTGCATATTAATGATCTGCTGATGCCCGGTATCTATGGGTATGCAGATGACAGCACAGTTGTGGAGAGATACCTGCCGGAAGCTCGGGCTAGTAAGGAAACAATCCGGTCCGAAAGAGAGGCCATGGTAGAGCGTGTGAGTGCTGCTCTGCAGGCAGTCTCCGAATGGGGCAATGCCAATCTTGTAGCATTCAATGCCGCCAAAACACAGGCGTGTCTTTTCACCGCCAAAAGGAGCCCGTTCACCTTGGCTCCTACTTTTCAGAATGTATCCTTGGAGTGTACCGACCGCCTTCAGCTTTTGGGAGTTGAGATTTCCTCGAGCCTTAACTTTGGGCGGTTCATTGAGTCCAAGGCCAGGGTGGCTGCCAGAAAACTAGGCGTCATCGCGAAGGTCCGGCGGTACTTCACACCTGGGCAGCTTCTAATTTTATACAAAGCACAGGTCCGTTCGTGTGTGGAGTACTGCAGCCACATTTGGGCTGGTGCTGCGAAATGTCACCTTGCCACTTTGGATTCGGTGGAGAGGCGTGCGAGGAGGCTGATTGGCGACCCAGACTTAACTCGAAACGGTCTCCAAAGCCTGGAGCACAGGCGTAGAGTAGCCAGCCTTTCGGTCTTCTATAGGATGCATTCTGGTGAGTGTGCAAGGGAATTGCATGATTTAATTCCCCCATCTCCGTTCCATCATCAGGCGACCCGTCGTACGGCGAGTTTCCACCCTTACGTTGTTGACACCACTGCGATCCGGACGAAGCGTTTTGCTTCCTCCTTTATACCGCGTACATAGAGGGACTGTAACAATTTGCCGGCGTCGGTGTTTCCGTCACATTACAATTTGAGTGTCTTCAAGGCTAGAGTGAATAGGCTCTTAATAAACTAGCGCGCTTTACCATCAACGATCGCGTCACTGCTTACCATCAGGCGGGATTGCGGTCAAGCGCTGGTTTATAATTTATAAAAAAAAAAAAAAAAAAGACGGTGTAGATGGCCAGTAACACCACAAACCCTACGCCTGTAAAGACCAATTTAAATAATTGGGGTCTGTGCTCCACGCGTCCGGCGACATTGATTGCGACGTTGAGGTACGCATTTCCGCAGTTTGGGCAAAATGGCGTGAGGTGACAGGTGTCATTTGTGCCCCAAAATGCCGGTTAAGCTTAAAGGACAAGTCTATAAGACCATTATTAGACCTCTTTTTCTGTATGGCAATAAGGCGTGGCCTGTGCTTAGCGACACAAGCAGGAGCTGCGTGTCACAGAGATGAATATGCTGCGGTGGATGTGTGGAGTTACGCGGAAAGACCACATCAGGAACTCCCGCATCCGGGGCAGTCTCCGTGTCCGTGACATAGCAGACAAACTGCAAGAGAGTCGCCTACGCCGGTACGGTCACGGCTTACGAAAACCGGCATATTACGTGGGTAACAAATGTCTTGACATGGCGCCTCCGCCGGGCCGGAACAAGCGAGGTAGACCAAAGAAGTGCTGGCTTGACGTTGTAAGAGAACAATCTCACACCACGGGATGCCAGAGATCGTGCGAAATGGAGGCTTATTAGTAGGAAAGCGGATCCCGTGCTGCAACCCGGAGGCCGCGGAAGCAACCGGGCTTATACGCTGAGATGATGGTGATGATGATTAGATATACAAACGTCTAAAATGTATAGTTAAACAATCATCACTAGTTAGCTTTAAGTAACGTTTATGAATAAGGGGGATTGTGATTCAGGGAACAGGGTCAGTTGCCTTACCAATGAAGTATTTGATTACCATCAAAACATGGAAAGGGCGGGTTTTCGAATATTCCATTAAATGCAATGAAATTATGCAATTAGAAAAGTAGGGTATGTTACGGTAGGAATGTGCACTTAGAAAATCGGTTCTGCATTTTTACTTGCTTTTTATTAGCTTCACTTGTATATTTGCTTGCTTGTTTGTTTGTCCGTCTCTAACTCTTTGGACTACGAGATTGGATGTGGCTATCATTAGATCGTCTTTTATTGGGTCTAAGTAAAAATCGTATCAAGGTGTCCCGTCTCCCCCTATCACAATTTTATTACTGGCATGTGGTCTAGCCTTTTCGCGAAGTTTGCGTTACGATATCAGATACAACCTGTATATTAAGCACCTCACGCTTTTTTACAAAATATTTTTAACTTTTTAGTTTGATATTCTTTAAAAGCATGTTTTTTAGTTTTTTAAACTATATTTATTTGTGTGAAAGAGCATCAAACATTCGCTTCAATTTTCGCTTTTATAATGTTAGCAGGATGAGGACGTATCATTCAAATTATATATCCAGAGCGAGAGTGCAGGACAGGCCGTCACCTGCTTCTGCTCCTTCTTTTCTTGGTGGTAGGCCATAACATCGGCCGCCGGCAGAAGTTACCACCCACCAGACAAAGCCTTGCCGCCAAGCGATTTGTCGTGTTCCGGCATGATGTCTGGTGAAGCCGTACGGAGGACGGGTCTGAGCAGTTGTGATGCGATGTGTGGCGGCTACGATGCGCCTAATGTTGTTGTGTTGGGAGTTTGGTCGTGGAGGGTCTTCAGATCAATCTCCCTTTGGCGCAGCATCGTTGGTCGTGTTGTTGGATTTAACATTGCATCACCTCGCTCAGCTGCCGTCTTCCTTCCTATTCGCTCAGTTTTTCTGAGTGAATAGGCTCTTAATAAACTAGCGCGCTTTACCATCAACGATCGCATCACTGCTTACTATCAGGCGGGATTGCGGTCAAGCGCTAGTTTATAATTACTAAAAAAAAAAAAAAAAGAGTGATGCTAGTAACAAGGAGGCGGACCGTGTCAGGGTGCGGGAATCCCAGCGCCCTCAGGCCTCTAGCCGCTACAGAAGACGCCCTTGTCGGGAGACACCATCGACCTCCCGGCCACCCTAGGCGCGGGCAGTGAGCAGTAGGCAGCTTGCAGACCGGTAAGGACCAGAGCCGAGTCGAAGGCGCGTTGCGTTTCACGCGCGCCTCAAGAGATGTCATCACATCGTGCCGGGGTCCACGAAGACCGATCCCTCCTGGGTCCAGGGTTGCGGGTTGGTTAAAAAAGATACCGTGGCCCTGGTGCACAGGCAAGTGAAGAAACACGGATGGGTTTTAGTCAGTAAAAGTCTGACACGCCTTTCCGCTCCGCTCAGAACGGGAGAGGTCATTAGAGATTCTAAAAAACTTGCCAAATCTAAAACAACCTCATACTTAGTCTTTGACTTGACTTGCTTGATCGATCATTCAAGAAGATGTAAGGCTCGTACAGGTGAAAAGTTCTTTCTATACCACCAATTCATATTTTCTTATTGTTCGTATTAACTTGCCCCCCTAGGCCATCGGCTGATGGCGAAGCCCTTGTATGGTAAAGCCTTTACCCAACTATATTGGAGTCAGAAAATATCCCATGGAAATGGTATACCTGAACTATATAATATTTAATCAAAATTCGTTAAGAACAAATTTATATAGTTAAATGTAAATCATAAATGTAAGTCTTACGTGCCAGAACTAGGAAATCTTGTGTTTCAGGCGATAAGAGCTAAAGTTATTATAAATATTTAAACAATTAAAAGTAATCTTTACTTGTCGTTGAGATGGATATTCGACATTGTTGCCATCGCGGGAAAATTCCGGATGAAACTGGCACAGGTGCGTGGGGATCACCACAAGAGAAGTCGGGCATCACAAATATCCTAATTTTATCCTTTTTGGAAATTCTGACAATAAGGGATATTCCTAGCTATTGACCTTTTTACCTACTTTTACCGCCACATAAAGTAAATAACACTTAATTAGTAGTTTCCATCTTTCATGAACAATATTAAACATAACCAGAGTTGCCACATTCACTTGAGGACGTGGTTTAGGTTATTTCGTGATGTTGTCTAAGGTTTGTTAATTTCTAATCCAATCTAACTAGACTGCACCTACTATTCTACTGTAGGGAAAACAACAACTTCCCGCTTTTTGAAACAATTCTGCCTTTTACGATATCCACGTTCGTAACTTGCTCATTTTAAATAATAGGTAGGTATTTTAGAACGGCTCATATAATTAAAAGTAGGTACTAAACTTATAATACAGCGAAATTACGACTTTAGCTAAATTTCAAACATAATTTATATAAAATGACTTTTTAAATTTGAATAGTCTTTTTAAGATAGAATTAATAACACACATCAAATAACTTGTATTCTGTTGAACCTTATCATTTGACCTGGCTAGTTTTGTACAAGCAAATTAATTATTTAGAAGAGTGGAACTTTACAATATAAAATAATAACATGCCTATAATAACCAAAATAAATATATTATAAATTTAATCAAGAAAGTTTCACAATGGCGCCTATTCTGTTGTACACAAACATGGAAATGGAAAGAAGGTAACATTTTAATTTAATTCTGTCAAATTAAGATACTCCATAGACAGTTTAGACGCAATTATAAACATGGCGACTAAAAATACGCCTGTTTACGTCAGGAGCGCACTAATTTGACCAAGTCTAAACTGACATTTTATCTTCTGTCCTTTTCTTAATGGAATGGAAAGAAAAAGCTGCACTTAAGCTAAAATTAGTTTAGTTTGTGAACAATAGAATCGGCGCCATTGTTATAATAAATTTCAGGATTGTATACAGAACTTGGCATCCATTTAGATCTCAATTCTTTTGTCGGTGAAGTCGATAACGACACCATATCTTAATATTGTAGGTACTTGATACCCATTTTTTACATTTAAGTGTTTGCTGGGATCCTTATAACGTGCTTTTACTTAGGTATTTATTCATTTAAACTACTATTATTTAAGTGAGATTTAATATTCTATTTCAGATAATGAACCTATTTCGGTTGTCGGGATCTCCTAGAGACAAAACTGACCACCTAGTCGATCTAATCACCCGCCAGCTTGACAACATTGGTCTGTCATCATACATTACTATCTACAAAGTGCACTGGGCAGCCAATGTGTCCACATTCTGTTTTTTAACATCGTGCGTCTTGTTAGCCATTGGGTTCGTCATGGTTAAGGATGATCCTAATAGGTTCTTTGAATGGTGTAGTATTCTCGCGATTTGTGGCATGGGGGTTCCTAAACTACTTTCATTGCGTTTAAGTCATCAAAGCTGGCGTCAACTTCTTATCAATATCTCATTGTTGGAGAACATACAAATGAGTGAATATCCCATATCACACGCGGAGTACCAGTCGGATAGCGAGGAAGAAGACAACCATTCTGTCTCTGTGAACATTTACACTAATAAATATAAAAATACTAGGACCTTTCTAACCATAATCTACAACAGTGCAACAGTATTTTTTATGTTAACCCCATATGTGGAACATTTTCTCTGTAAGATACGTGGATTAGAATGTTTGGGGTGTCCTCACATTTTACCCGTTTGGGCTCCACTGGATGACTTGGGCATTTTTGGCTACATTGTAACCATTTTATTTGAACTTGTGGCTTCTGTTTATTGTGCCAATCTCCATGTCGTATTTGATTCAACAGCCATTGGGGTCATGATATTCTTATGCGGCCATTTATCAATGCTATGCGATTTAAGTTCGCGCATTGGTGGAAAGGGGGAAAGGTGCAATCTTGTAAAAAAAGAGACGAACGAGCTCACTACAGAATCGTACGGTGCCATCAAATTCACTGCATACTAGTAAGGTTAGTATCTATCATGGATTTGAATTCAGAGGCATACCTCTGAATTCAAATCCAAACATTGTTTTAAAACCGAAATTGTGTTTTTTTTTTTATCTTAGGGTACACTCACGCACTCTCTATAATATGTATCCGACATATCATAGAGAGTGCAATTGTCTCAGCCCAGTGCTGGGTACGCCACAGTGATGGCGATAAGTCCCCTGTCTGACGGGTAGACCTGCCCCAGGTCTTCACCGGACAGGGTTGTTTCGGGAGGTTCTTGTTCCGAATAAGGTGGGAGAAAACGCCAGGGTATTACCAATGTCTGCTTCGCCCTAATGACATGGCACATAGCGGGGGTGGTGGGCTAGTCCAGGCCATGGCCCGGAGCAAGAGTATATGATAAGCCGTCCATTCAATTTAAGGCTATAGCGGCTATATAATAAACAAGCGCGCTTTACCATCAACGATTCGATCATTAGTTTATAATGACAAAAAAGGGAGTGGCAATCTCTCCGGCAACACGCCTGTATAGCCGTAAGAGACGCCTTGTTCGCCGGGAGACAGCAACAAATTTCAGGCCACGGTATATGCAGGCTTGCTGGTGGTAAGGAGGCCGTAGGCCCGGGTCTACGGCCCGTTGAGTTCCACGCGCGCCTCAAACAGGTGGTAGCATATTATGATGGGATCTGCCACGATCTTTACCTACCAGGGCCTCAGGTTGTTTGAAATCTATGTCTATCTATCGTAGTTAAAAATACGGGTAGGTACAAGACTGACACGCCCTTCCGCTCCGCATCAAAGGAGAGGCCATTAAATGGTTTACAATCTAAAATATAATGTTCTAAACCACATATAAGAACAATAAATTATTTACGATTCTATTTTCAGTTCAATTACTGAGCTCGACAAATTGTTGAGGAATATCATTGGAGTATATTACTTCTTTGCCACTCTGACGTTGTGCTCAGTTGCTGTCAGGTTGAAATGTGTAAGTGCCTAAGTACAAAATATCTCTAGTGCTACTAAGCAGATACCTATATAAGAGTTTTTACTTTACCTTACAGGAAATTTAATTACCTTAAAGAGAAGATAGCCTTATACCCATCGATCACTTATATACTAGATACACAGTCTCGAACAAAACTCTTATCAAAAATGGCGACAAGTATTAATCAGTCCAAAGTAGTCATAATAAATATACATTAATTGAGCAATCAGCCTTAAGTGCAGTGTATAAAGTTCTTACCACAAAGCAGTCCAAAAAGCCGTTATTTTTTAAGATCGAGTCTGACATCAAACCAAAGTCCACCTTACACGCATGCATTAAAGTCAGAATTATAAAGTAAATGAAAGAAGCAGCCAAGTGCTGCGTTGTGCGTTTGTTCAATTCAACCATTTTTTACGCTGATTGTGAATCTAGTTATAAGTGATCGATGTTTATTATATCATTGGAATCACAACAAATGCGAAGGTTTAATTCGCTATAGATGGTTCAAATAGGCACATACATTATTTAATTTAGTTAGAGGTTCTGAAGAACGCTATTGTTCTTTATTTACAATTGTTTTTACTATAATCTCATTTCAGGAAAAACTGAGCACAATGCAGCTCATATCAATAATACAGTACACATGCGCTACTCTGACACAACTCTTTATATTTTGCCGGTACGGTGACGCAGTTTTACACCAGGTTGGTACAGTACACACATTTATATAGGTATATGTACATGAGTATTCACTTCTGTTGATAGGTAATCGTCGTATTTTTGCTTAAGCATGAACGTCGCAAACCCCCCCACCATCGATACATTGAGGTGATAAAGTGTTTGTACAAAAACGCTACCATGTCAGTCCGTCTCCAGGATCAGGACTCGAAACCGATCCAACTCCAGCTTGGAGTGAGACAAGGAGATGTCATATCTCCTAAATTGTTCACTGCTGTGTTGGAAGATGTCTTCAAGCTTCTGGACTGGAGAGGACTTGGCATCAACATCCACGGCGAGTACATCACTAAACTCCGTTTTGCAGATGATATCGTGGTCATGGTTGAGACAATGGAAGACTTGGGCAAAATGATCAATGACCTCAGCAGAGCTTCCCAACAAGTGGGTCTAAAGATGAACATAGATAAGACGAAGATCATGTCGAACTCTCATGTCGCACCCACTCCAAATTTAGTTGGTTGCTCTGCACTCGAAGTTGTTGACGAGTATATATACCTGGGACAAACAGTCCAACTAGGTAGGTCCAACTTCGAGAAAGAGGTGTCTCGTCGATTCCAGCTCGGCTGGGCAGCGTTCGGAAAGCTACGATACATCTTCTCGTCGTCCAAGTGTCTCAAGACTAAAGTCTTTAACCAGTGTGTGTTGCCAGTGATGACTTACGTAACTGAAACGTGGTCGCTACGAAGGCTCAGAGTCACATAAAGGGCAATGGAAAGAGCTATGCTCGGAGTTTCTCTGCGAGATCGAATCAGAAATGAGGAGATCTGCAGAAGAACCAAAGTCACCGACATAGCTCTGCAAGTCGCTAAACTTAAGTGGCAGTGGGCAGGGCATATTGCTCGTAGAACCGATGGCCGATGGGGCAGTAAAGTTCTGGAGTGGCGGCCACGTACTGGAAGACACAGCGTAGGGAGGCCCCCAACAAGGTGGACCGATGACCTGGTGAAGGTCGCGGGAAGCCGATGGATGCGGGCAGCACAAGACCGGTCAACGTGAAAAGCCTTGGGGAGGCCTTTGTCAAGCAGTGGACATCCATAGGCTGAAGAAGAGAGAGAAGAGATGAACGTCGCGACTCAAAATAATTAACAGAAGAAATGCTTTTAAGTTCTGTACCACAGTTTGTATGGATGACAGCAGGTCAAACTACCCGAAATTATCAAATATTCCCTATCAATCTTGAACCTTAACGATGTAGAGAAAATGTTGAAAATCTAATAAAGAACAAGTTACAAAATGACGTAGTTTCAAGATAAGCAAGTATCAACTTTATTTAATGTAGGTTGATTTCAGAGTGACTACCACGATTAAAAAAGTTAAAAAAATTATTGAAGTTTTAACTTAAACTGCACGTGTAGAAATTTAAATAATTTTTCCATAGTCATATTATCTGTTTAAATTTTTGGCGTAGGTATATAAACATTTGCCGTAATTTTTCGGTAGGTAGTGAAACTTTAGCCGCACGTTCGTAAGGAGCTTTTTCGTTGCTAGTTCATTAAAAAGAATTAAGAGCGTCTTGAATCTATAATTTAAATAAACACGTCAATACAAAATATGCCCATTAGTCATTAGTTTAACTATTTATAGTTTCTCTATACAGTATGTTAAGAAAACCCTGTCCGACCCATAAGGATAATAAAAGTTAGGTAAACACATGACCAAATATAATATAAAATTTTACGTAATCATCATAGTACCAATATAAATGAATTTTGAAATAATCTTTTTTTCCCGCGAATTAATTCTAACTTCCCCGAAATTTGGTAATTTTTAAAAAAAGTGACAACACCGGTTTTATTATGAGCGAATAGCGATGCGACCACGTGCCGCGTGCCCTGCCACCCGCCGCCCGGGGAAGGGTGCTTACGCACATTTATTAAGTTACCTCTTTTTGCGAAGTAATATTTATTTTTTTAGGGATTTTTTTCTAGGTTTAGCCCGGTTTTGTATCCATTAGTAGAATCAGTTATCGATACCTAACAACACCTTCACGGGTCGGACAGGGTTTTCTTAACATACTGTATAGTTTAAGTTAGTGATTCCTGTTATTAAACTTTAGATACTTTGTGTAAATCATCGTTTTTCAAGGTGTGAGTTATGCGACGCCTTAAGGGGTTTCCAAGCTAGAGGAGGACGTCGTTGCTGTAAAATTATAGGTGGTTCCAAATGAAATCAAAAAATTCCAAGGTAAAGCGTTTGTTACTGTCGGAATTCTGCTTTTTGCTTAACGTCTTAGAGATATCCCCCGACTGTCCTGTACAGGTCCTTCCCGCCTTAATACGTGACTTCGCACCCGAGCAGCTAGTCCCAGAGTAAATTTGCAGCCGTACCAGCATTATGCCTAGCTGACCTCACGCTCTGCACCAAGCTCCAACTCCTTCCTTTTTCTGTGCCATTTGTGGGCGAATGACCGCAGTCTCCGGAAGCCCTCCTCGTCAGCTACCAGGTCTTGGTGGTAAACCGGACCAATCACGTGTCTGGACCAGTCTGACAACATGGCCTCTCGCTCTTCCTAATAGAGGGTGCAGTCCCACAGGACATGGTCCCGAGTTTCATCCGCCAGCCCACAGTAACATACGGCAACGTCGGATAACGACATTGCGTGTAGCCGGCTTCTGAAACTCCCATGTCCTGTTAGCATCTGTGATGTGACATATTCCGGTTCCACCCACCCCAGCGCCAGACGCAGAGCCACGTCTGGAAAGAAAGAGTACAGCTCCCTACCGTCCCTGGAAGAAGCCCACCGCTCCTGCCACTGGGCAACGACCTCCGCTCTCACCCTCTTGATCGCCTCCCTGCGCTCCAAGTCAAACATTCCGGAACACTCCTGCGCGATTCGTCCTGCACGACAAACCTACAGGTCGGCCGGCAGCACACCCGCCAGCACGAGCAGTCGTAAACGCAACGTCTTAGAGGTATCTAAAGTGACAGACAGAAAGTTACTAAGTTAGAAGTGGTGTATGACGGAGGTCGCGAATCACTACAGAGTAAAAAACAAAGTCGCTTTGTCTTTCCTCATGTCCCTATGCATGATTAAATCTTTAAAACTACACAACGGATGTTGATGTAGTTTTTTTTAATAGATAGAGTGATTAAAGGAAAATGTTTATATATGTATAATAAAATCCATTAAATAGTAGAGAAATACTATTATTTTTGAGGTTTCAAGTGAGGGAAAACGGGTGGATTATATTATAGTCAGTAAAAGTCTTGACACGCTATTCCGCTCCGCCTATAACGGTCATTTGATGAAAAAGGGGGTAGTGTCATGAAAAGGTTGAAAATTTAAAAACATTGGTGAAAATTATATAATCTGATCTCGCACACCGTGAAGGAAAACATCGTGCATCAGGAAACCGACATGTCCTAGAACCAAAAATTTAAGATATGTGCCACAACCAATCCACGCATTCCCGGGCCACTGGCAGATTGCCGCCGACTCCCTCTTACCAAATGAAGACCTGTGTCCCGCAGTAAGAGCACTATATACAGATTATCTATTGTCGGCTACATTAGACGTTCATTTTATAACTTGAAAAATAGTACAAACGTGAAATTAACTCGTTACAGAGCTCAGTGGGTATGGGCCAAGGACCTTTCGCAGCTGCGTCATGGTGCCTCAGTCCACGTATCAGACAGGAGCTGACAATACTCGGCGCCAGTATGATGATTCCACGACACATGCGCGCTGGACCCTTCAATTTCCTTGATTTTCCCTCATTTATAAACGTACGCATAATTTATTTTATTATTTATGAACACACAATAAAATACATAGCGATATGACAAAATTAAAATATGAGTACCTACAAAGGTGATGCTTAAGTCTAAATGTAACGGTTATTTTACAGACCATTTTAAAGATTATTTTTTGTTCGATACTAGATGGGTACCTAGCAGTGGCGAAGGGTCCATACAAGCCGATTCCCACCGGGTTACCTTTCAAAAATCAGTTCCATATTCATACAAAACTATTTACATTCTATTTCATTAACAAAGTATTATTAATCAAATGCCGGCGCGATTTACAATAGCAATCGTAATTTTTAGCAATACCCTAAGTATCACATTTCATTTTATAGTCGTAAATTAATCAGCGCTTCAATTTTTCGTACAAGGAACCCGACGAATTTCAGCTTACCTCGGTCAACGTTTTACTATGAGGCGAAAAGAGACAGAGCGTGTCAGACCATCTCTTTCTAATGCTCGCTAACCGTCGGTAAAACTTGATAAATATAGGCTAATGCCAAGCGGCTTGTAGTTCTTTCCTCTCCTCTATTAGAAAGAGACAAAGAAACCACGCCACTACAAGAAAGGAAACACGACAAAATTTCAAAACAAGACGCATTGCATTAGAATATAAATAACGTTGTGATTGTGTATAATTTGCTTTATTTTTGCTTAATATTTTTGTTGGTTTTGGATCGGTGTTTGTGTGGTTCGGTTTTTAACACTTTATTATTTTTGTAATTTTTTATTTTATTTTTTCTTGACTCTTATTCCCTAACAATAGGTACTTAACTTAGTACTTACTAACAAGCATGCATGTGTGGTATGGAGATGCACGTCGAAAAAGGCTTTTCTCAAAGCCGCTTTTATCATACTTGAAAGACACTGTTATCAAATCATCAGTCCTTTTTTGTATGGTGAAGGTGGGGCTTTTGATATTATTCTTATCTGAAGACCTCCTCCAAGATATCCTGCAGTAGGTAAGTGTATAAGTGTTTATTTTTTTGGACCGGCTTCCCTTTGTCAAAATTTCACCCTTCGCCACTGGTACCTAGGTATACCTAATACGGGTACTTGATAAAAGCTACCCAGAATTAAATACCTACTAGTTAGTATAACAAACTCCGGGTTTGACTCTGGAAGTGAACTAGCGATCTCATCTACATCTCCACATTGAACTACACAACACATTGACGTCATGCAAAATTCTGCATCGCTCAAGCAGATTTCACCATGCAACTAACATATTGCCAAAAAAAACTAGATACTCAAAAATTATACATAATATTTATTATTCATTTATTACTTTACTTTATGTCCATCTTTTCAAAGTATTCGCCCAAAGTCACCGACATAGCTCTTAAGAGTCGCTAAAATTAAGTGGCAGTGGGCAAGGCAAATTGCTCGTAGAAACGATGGCCGATGAGGCAGTAAGGTTCTGAAGTGGTGGCCACGTACCGGAAGACGCAGCGTAGGGAGGCCCCCAACAAGGTAGACCAATGACCTGGTGAAAGCCGCGGGATGCCGATGGATGCGGGCAGCACAAGACCGGTTATCGTGGAAAGCCTTGCGGGAGGCCTGTGTCCAGCAGTGGACCTCTAGAGGCTGAAGAAGAAGAAGAGCATCTCCCTTGCTCTTGAATCTCCTGCCTTTCAACTTTTCTTTAATTTTAGGAAATAGGTAAAAATTGCAAGGACCTAAATCAGGGGAATATGGTGGGTGAGGCAGGATATGCACATTTTTTAATTAAAAACGTCAAATGTTCTGGCAGACTTGTGAGCCGAGGCGTTGTCGTGATGCTAAAGGAGGTGCCGGACTCCTGACTTCGGTCGCTTGTCACCCCATGTTGATAAAACGGTTGGAACACAAACTGACAAATAGCACTCAGAATTAACTGTTGTTTGATTTTCGAGCACCACAGTTCCTACAAAAAAAAAAAAACGAGGCGGTCATTTGTTTCTGCGAGCTATGTGCACGGCCACATTTTGTCGGTGTTCGTTCAACTTCAAAGCATCATACAGTCGATTGTCGTTTTGTTTCGGGATCATAATAATGCAGCCATATTTCCTCACCGACAAGTATATCCTATACATTTATTTTCTTGCCTCCGTCAAATTTTTCAATCATAAATCGGCACCAGTCTACCCGGTGGTCTTTCTGGTCGTCGCGTCGGTGAGTATGTGCAGCACCTATCTTGAACAACGCTTCCGAAGAGAAAGTTGATCATGGATAATTGTTTGCAGTGCTGCTGATCCAATACCCAGTTCTCGCTCAAACTCTATATATGTAATTCGACGGTTTTCCCCGATCAACTTTTCAACCTCTTCAACTTAATATGTTCCATATTTAAATTCATCACTAAATAGGTAACCTGTGCACGCGCTCGCATCGCTCATTCATAATACATAATACCGCCAAAAATGGCGTTGTCACTATTTAAAAAAATACCAAATTTTGGGGAAGTCGGAATAAATTCGCGGATAAAAAGGATAATTTCAAAATTCATTATTGTTTTATTTATTGTTATTATGATGATTATGTAAAACTTCATATTTTATTTGGTCATGTGTTTACCTTACCATTATCCTTATGGGTCGGATGGCCTTTTTGTACTTATACCTGGGTGCAATCGTCGGGAATCATGGACATACTTCCACCAGTTAGTATGAAAGCAAAAGAAATGAGGGGCCTGTATTTACAGGGTACTGTATTGCCTTCTGCGGCCGAGGTCTATAAACCTCCAGCCAGCGGGGCGCGGGTAGCGGTACCAGGACATAATGCCATTCCGCATAACACACTCTCGAAGAGTGCTCTGCTTGGACCTCGGAGTGGCCGATTCTGGTTGCCAGGATCAGGGGGAGTCATCGGTGAAGCAAGAGGCTTGGCGCCTAAATCTGCTTACCAAAAAAGGTAAGTGGACCTTTGGGGTCGCGGTCGCATAAAGTGGGTGCACCCATGAAGTGATCTGAGAGAAGACGGTACCAGAGTGGTCACGTGCTGTCACGTGTGTTTTACAGGCACTGCGCAGGGACGTTTCCAGAACTGATCTGAGAAAAAGAGGAACTGGGGCCACCCCTATTTGCGGATGCTAATCACTGGGGTGGTTTTAGTGAGGTAAAAATCCCACACTACCCGACCTCGGTCCCCAGTGGTCTGGAGCTTTTTGAAGGTTTCGCCCCGAAAACAAAAAAAAAAAAAGGCATAGTGCCCTATAGCGCTACCCGCGCGCCGCCTCGCTTACGTGATCGTCGGGATTTCTATGGAAGATTCGATGAGTAAACTTTCCATCTTCCTAATGCATCTTTAGGCTTTACGATAAAAGATTTATAACCGTGCTTTCATGTTGTCATTTTATTGCAGGTGTTAAATGCAACCTACAGTTATTACGCTGTGTTGGCAAATAGGAGTAACTGAATTTGAGCACAGAGTTTAAAGGACTAGCTTCTGCCGGCGACTACGGCCGCCTCAAATTTCGGCGGCCGACTCACCGCATCGCATGTTACTTCAGACAAAGTATTCTAAACTAACACGCGATGCGGAAGGTTCTTATTATAAAGCCGACAGCAGACATAGTTCAAATATTTGATCACTTATTTGAACACTTGTTTGGACACATCTGTAGCACGGGTATTTGAGTATTTGTCCAAAGCTTTGTTAAAACATTTGTACTTCGCCATTCGCTGTCGGTTTCGAGCGCCCATCAAAGCGTTCAAAGGTGACCGTGTTCAAATGTTAGCGTAGCCTGCTACGCACGCGCAAATATTTCTACAAAGATTTGTACAAATATTTGTCTGTGTCTGGCGCCGGCTTAATAGTAATCAAAAAAAAATATTGCAAGTATATAACTCCTATTAAACACAAATTAATGTAACAATAAATACAAATATAGATGTTCTATTTCACGAAGAAGGTTTTACCATGGTTGTTGTTAGCCGTGCACATATAAATTGTGTTAGTGTACGAACCTCGGGAGCGCTCAGTCACGATCGCGACGCGGTCCGAGTCACTATTGTATTGGATTCCGAGCGAAATGTCTACACAAAGTACCGTTAGCAAGGCAAAAAAAGAAAGCACGCCGTTTTCAATAAAGATTAACACAGGTACTCGTTATATAATTCTGCACGCGGGAACAAAGGATGGGTTTATTGAAAATGCTTCTTTGGTTTACAAGGCCATCTCTACAGCTGGCGATTTTTTTTTTTTGGGACAAAGCTCGCCACACTTTTTCCCACCCACTGCAACTCCTGAAAGCCAGAATCAACAGTCGAGACCGCCAGAAAAACGCCAAGCAATGAAGCTCGACGAGTCCCGGAGAAACGATTCAACTGTCTTGGGTCCCGCAACAAAATTCATCAGAAAAGAATAGCGGAGGAGTAAGAAAAAACATATTTTTTCCTTTTCCCTCCATAACAAGCAGGAGACAGAACAGAACTAGCCCAATCGGCACAAAGGGACATTATTGCAACTGGGAGAAGCCTATATTGCCAAGCACCACGGAATAAAATTTGATTAAGTTAATTGGCCCTAAGTAGGTACAGCTGGCGCGATGGAAATAGCGTGCTGCGACAACAAACATACATAGGCGCCAGAAGTCCACAGCGCTCAAACGCGATGACATTCAATCAGTTTCATTCGTAGCGTGATAGCGTCGTAACGTCCACCTACCTAGCGTGCGCTATGCGCTACGAGGAAATAGCGTGCTATGGAATGGCGCTATGCGCTATATTAACCATCTCTACACAGGAGTCGGCAAATATTACCTACTCGGTTCCTAAGGTCATATAAGCGTGTTAGAACTCCTCGAAACTCGGTCTATGAAATAGAATATAACACACGAAAAAACTACAGCTTTATTGTTGATATGGAAATAGATTTTAAGTAGCTAATTATTAAGATTACATTGCACCATTATGGGCGGGTTGTTTCATATGGTTGGTTATCGTAACATACGTACGTCAAAAAGTTACGTTTACGAATGATGTTTAACGTTCGTTAAATAAGAAGTGTTGTTTCAAAGCGTAAAATACTAGCTGTGATGGTTAACAGGGTTTTCAGTAGAAAGCAAGATGTTTTCCTAATAAAAATCGATGGGAGATTTTTTGTAGTATGGCAACATTCACGTTCACGTCAAATTTGATCTGGGCGACTGTCAGTGTGCTGTATTTTATCTAACCTTCATGGTATTATTGTTTATTGTTTTGGGAAATAACTTCGTGCCTTTTTTATAAATGAAGTCCGCTTATAGTAAAAAAAATTGTACCTATAGAAAAGCTATTACTTTGACGAAAAATGGATACATTTAATTTTTTATTTTCATTTTATTTATATTTTCAAATAAATAAAATATATTTATATTTTTTCAGAAAATAGTCTGCTAACTTCACAAAAAATTAAAAAGATCGCTATCAATCTTTGATTGAAAAATATATAGATGTGTTGTTCTGTAAAAAAAGCAGACAAGACAACAACAGTAATTAAAAAAAAAAAACAGAACTTGGGCTGCAATATACACAGAGTTGAATAAAGCTAAGTACTACTTCCTTTGATTGTCGGTATCTTGCAATACATTCCTGATCATCCCAAAGGCTTAAATTATTAATTCGTGTTTTAAATACCTTTCTCTTTTTTTCTACGGTACTTGTGTCATCATCAGATGAACTACTATCGTCAATTAAAGACCAAACTACAAAAAGGAGTTTATGTTGTTTTCACCATTTGACACCACGGCGGACTAAACACAACTTGACATAAGTTACGTTAACCAGTGCTCAGACCATCGGTTAACGTAATCGTATTTTTTGCGTGCGTTAACGTTTACGTATTGAGAAACAACTTATTTTTTGACTAAACGATAGTTAGCACCATTTTTAATTTTTACGCGTGCGTTAAGTGAACGTGAAACAACCCGCCCTATGAATGGAGATTATTACTCACTGTCGTCCCTCGCACGTCTTTAGCACTAACGCCCTACAATAATAATTAAATAATGCGTTTAAATTTTAATTATAAAATTAATCAATGAGCAATATTTTGTGTATTATTACAGTTATTCTGTAGAACAAATAAAAGCACAATTTGATCTTAATTCAGTTTTATTTCATACCGAAAGAGATACAAAAGTCTTACAATAATGTTGCTAGAAAAATATTGCACTTGTATTTTTTGTAAGTATCTAATCTGCTTTCCCGATTGAGTTGCAAAACAAAGACGAGTTTATGGAAAAATAACATTAATTCCTACATATTATTTTCTTGTTTGGTTTAAACAAGAAAACAATAAATTCCAGATTACGCTACAACTTCAAAAAATTTTATAACTTTTTCAAAAGTGCTTGTCAGTCTTGAATCAACTTAATTTTCGGTCACGGCTGCTTCGGCAGGTACCTGCACTGGATAGGACGAGAGGAGACACCGTCGTGCCACGGTTGCGGCGCGGCGGAGGACACGGCGGAACACACCATCGCGGTGTGCCTGTCGTGGGCCGTGCCGCGCCGCGATCTTGTCGCGGCGGTAGGAGGAGACCTCTCGCTGCCCGCCATCGTCAGAGCGATGGTGGGGAGCGAGGAGGCCTGGGCGGCGATAGCCTCCTTCTGCGAGGTCGTGACGTCGCCAAAGGAGGCCGCGGAGCGGGAGCGAGAGGAGGATCCCCTCGCTCCGGCGCTCCGCAGGCGGCGTAGGGGTAAGAGGCGGGACTTCGCCCGCTTTCTCCCTCCCTGAGGTGAGCGGCGGGCGTAAGGCACGGGGGTGCCCACGCAATTGAGAACCCGTCTTACTAGGCGGGTTTCGCCGGCGGAGGAGTGGTAGCTCAGGCTCCGCTAGTTTCCTACTCCCCCGCCACTATGGCAATGCCGGAGTGCCGCTGGGGTTTTTAGTGGGTATACCGGGAGGTTCTCTCATACCCCTCCCGTCCCCCGACGGGCGGGGATGCGTAAAAAAAAAAGGTAAAGCCCGTGCAATAATTTTGTTGACTCAGTGATATGCAAATGAAAAAATTTGTGAGGAATTATCACGAGCTCTTTATCATACAAAGAAGGTAGATTGAAATAATTTAAAACAGAGTACCTTTTAATTAGACAAAGTACAGATCCAATGATAAGATTCTTTATGGTTAGTTATATACATGTATGTATGTACTTTGCAGTACAAATAATATTTCATTACATGTATAACCAATTTAGTAAATTAAACAACTCACTTTTATCATAAAATTAATGTTCTTAATGCAATGTAGAACTTACAATAAATATGCAATAACATAACATCGGCCGCCGGCAGAAGTTACCACCCACCACACAAAGCCTTGCCGCCAAGCGATTTGTTGTGTTCCGGCATGATGTCTGGTGAAGCCGGTGTTGCGATGTGTGCCGGGTACGATGCGCCAAATGTTGTTGTGTTGGGAGTTTGGTCGTGGAGGGTCTTCAGATCAATCTCCCTTTGGCGGAACATCGTTGGTCGTGTTGTTGGGTTTAACATTGCATCACCTCGCTCAACTGCCGTCTTCCTTCCTATTTGCTCAATCTGAATGAATAGGTTCTTAATAAACTAGCGCGCTTTACCATCAAAGATCGCATCACTGCTTACCATCAGGTGGGATCGCGGTCAAGCGCTAGTTTATAATTATTAAAAAAAAAAATGTACAACACTGGCCCAATGAGGGTTGGTTGAAAAGATTTGGCATCTGTCAATAGTCAAAACTTTTACGTTTAACATTTTTTTTATTATCAAAATAATCCCAGTCTCTCCATTGATTCATTTTGCTTCACCGAGGCTATAATTAAATTGGAGACTCAATTGCCAGAACTCAGGTCTACCCGATAATCCATTTTTCAAAGACGGTGGGACGGTGGGATTATCATTTTGGACTGGTAGCCTAGTAGTCCTGGAAGCTTGTCAACATGCAGCCCGTGCCAAAACGGGTGACTACCCGGCACGACTGTGCCGATCCTACTAACTATAACTAGATGACAGCACAGCTGTGGAGAGACACCTGCCGGATGCTCGGGCTAGTAAGTAAGCGTGTTTTTTTTTACCTACAAAAGAAGCCCGTTCACCTGGCCTCCTACTTTTCGAAATGGTTCCTGGGAGTTCACCAACCGCCTTCAGCTTTTGGGAGTTGAGATTTCCTCGAACTTAAACTTTGGGCGGTGCATTGCGTCCAAAGCTAAGTTGGCTGCCAGGAAACTTGGCGTTATCGCAGCGGTCCGGCGGTACTTTACACTAAGGCAGCTTCTTATGTTGTACAAAGCACAAGTCCGTTCGTGTATGGAGTACTGCAACCACATTTGGACTGGTGCTGCAAAATGTCATCTGGCTATTTTGGATTCAGTGGAAAGGCGTTCGAAGAGCCTGATTGGTAGGGTTACCAATCAGGCTCTTCGCACGCCTTTCCACTGCCTATAGCCTATTTACTGCCGCCAAAGAATCTGAAGAAATCCGGGTGGATTTCTTCAGATTCTTTGGCGGCAGTGAATAGACTCTTACTGCTTACCATCAGGCGGGATTGCGGTCAAGCGTTAGTTCATAATTTATAAAAAAAAACGCCTGTTACTAGTCAAAATCAAATCATTTATTTGAAATAAACTAATTTCAGGTACTTTTGGATTGTCAAAGGAAGGTGCTAGTCCATTCCAAACATAGTTCTCTGTCGGACACTCTTTAAAAATCATTAAATTGTTACAAAATATTTAATTACATCATTCATGTTGAATTTATTTATTTAAGCGTCTATTAGAGAAAACAAGCAATTCAAAAATTAAACGAAGCCGTGACAACTAAGAGATGATCAATCCCCACTGATGCCCTGAGACCGTTCACGAACTTGACACATAAATCAGCAACCTCATGAACCTTGCAGACTGATATAATTTAGCTTGATTCCAATGGAACACTTAAGTAAGTTTAGAATAAGGTCAGTCAATAGTCCGAAATATGTCTACAAAGTCGTTCTGTCAATATAAACATAAAGGAATCTATTGTTATTGTTGTTTGATTCTTCCATAAACCTCAAAACGCCTGGTCGCTCACGATACTTACATATATTGTTTTCTTTTCTTTAAAATGAGTAAATAACAAGGGTACATTGTGTACATAATATCCTAAGGGCTACAGTGTGATTGTTTCGGAATGTTCCTGATTCCCGGATAACGCGGGAGGGAACGCCAGTTTGACACACTGGCGTCATATCGCTGTCGTGGCGGCGATCTTACGGGTCTGAGCCTGATCCAAGCCATGTTCCGGAGTGAGAGTGTCGTCACCTCACTCTACAACGCAGTGAAACTGACAAAACTAGGGATGGAAAGCGTGAGGTAGAGGCAATCTTAAAGCCCCTACTCACCGCAGGAGAACCGGCAGTCGGGAGACAAAATCGTCAGCAACTGCAGTTGTTGTAGGCGTGAGCTTGCGGGTTGTTTGAAAGAGATAACGCGGCTCATAGCACACAGGCAAGTTAAAGAACATGGGTCAGAAGTCAGCACATCGTGACCACCAGTAATCACATACTCAAGATATTTGCCGATAAATTCCAAAATAGTCTCACCGTGAAACGTTGGGTACTTAGAGCTTAGACTAAGCGGTCAATATTGTCAAATCCAACTAATGTCCCTTCTTCTTCTTCTTCAGCCTATAGATGTAGATGTCCACAACTGGACAAAGGCCTCCCCCAAGGCTTTCCACGATGACCGGTCTTGTGCTGCTCGCATCCACCGGCTTCCCGCGACCAGGTCATCGGTCCACCTTGTTGGGGGCCTCCCCACACTGCGTCTTCAAGTACGTGGCCGCCACTCCAGAACCTTACTGCCGCCCACTGCCGCTTATGTAATTCTAGCGACTCGAAGAGCTATGTCAGTGACTTTGGTTCTTCTGCGGATCTCCTCATTTCTGATCCGATCACGCAGAGAAACTCCGAGCATAGCTCTTCCCTTTGTGTGACTCTGAGGCTTCGTGTGAGGTCCATTGTGAGTCAAAGACTTTAGTCTTGAGACACTGTGGTATGTTAGACAATGAGAAGATGTAGTGTAGCTCCTCGAACGCTGCCCTGCCGAGCTGGATTCAACGAGACACCTCTTTATCGAAGTTGGACCTACCAACTAGTTGGACTGTTTGTTCCAGGTATCGTCAACATCTTCGAGTGCAGAGCAACCACCTAGAATTGGAATGGGTGCGATATGACCCTTGGCATTAGTTGAAATGACAGCTCACTCCACGCTCACTTCATCTAAGATTTCTCGGTGAAACAGAATCGCACTGCTGAAAGAATACAGAGTTACCGAATGTACCTATGAATAATAATAATAACCACTATGATGTTCTCACCAGGTAGGCGCGCCTTGCAAGTAAGCAATGGCTTTGGAGCACCTTCCGTTGGCCTCGCACGCTTTTCTGGCAGTGACTTGGCCAGCTCTGGAGATAGTCTGGGACGTTTAGACAGTAATCGTGGCTGGCGCGGGACCTCCACCTTCGGATCAAGCGGTCGAAGCCGCACCGTACACGGAAACGGAAGTCCTTCTAGCGGCTGGTCACAAAGTGGATACAGCCCCAATGGTGATTATGGCGGCAACTCATACAGATCGTCATCTGGATGGAATGATAGATTTTCAGATTCCAAAGTGATCGAAAGTTTTGATTCTTCCAACGGCTGGAACAGTCAATACCTATTAGGCTCCAGTTCTAACAATGCATGGCAGTCTTCAAGATGGTAGACTGGATCAATTACCTACATAGCAAAATTCAACGAAAATGGCTTTTATAATTTTAAAACAAAGGTTGGTCCGCTCTTTGTAATATATTTAAAGCTTAGTTTACAATAAATTATGATGATTTATGCAAAATGGCTGTTTTATTGATCCACAACCGACGAATTGATGAAATAATTTCCTAACCACCTTATTCATTTTGCTTAAAGTTAACTAGTGATTAGCGATTCTTTAGCCATAATTTTTTAACGTGTTACCATCACATAACTTTAATCGTCGTTTATGAAGAAACACCACCGTGTTTAAGGGTCGTTTATTCATAAACGATGATTAGATATACAAAGTTGATGAGTGCCTACACCCCGCAGGCCGGGTGCGGTGACGCCGAAAAGACGTTGTTCTGGAGCCAGCTCGAAGGACTGCTTCCCGGGATCCCGTTATCCCAGGGAATCGTTCTTGGTGGTGATTTGAACGGTCATGTGGGTGAGAAGTGTGACGGGTTTGAGCATGTTCATGGTGGCTTTATACGGTAGCCGCGACGCGCAAGGGGACAATATTCTCCGAACATGTGCGGCCGCTGACCTGGCAAATGTGAACACCTATTTCAAAATGAAACCAGAGCGCCTTGTGACCTACCGGAGTGGGCGAAACGCTACCCAGATCGACTTTCTTCGAACTAGGAGACACCACATCGGCAAAGTAGCCAACTGCAAAGTCATACCTGGTGACAGCCTTACTGCACAACACCGTCTCCTTATCATGGACCTCTGCGTCAAGGCGCAACGTAGACGTGTAGAGCACTGCCGGCGCCAGATCCGGTGGTGGCTGCTTGATGAAAATAAGTACAAGACGTGCCGTTGTGTAAAATACCCTTCTGGCTACCTGCTCTGCGAGGATCGCGCGGTAATGAAGAGATTGCGCTCGTACTTCCAGGAGCTGCTGAATAAGCAGCACCAAAAGGTGCAGACACCAGAACTCCCTCCGAACCTTGGATTAGTGCCTCCGATAATGCCTGAGGAAGTCTACACGGCTCCTCATGTTTTTCGAAAATAAATATTATTATTATTCCCTTTATTTTTTTTATTCATACATATTGTTTTATATTTTTAAATATTTATATAAAAACATACAAAAACATTTAAAAATATAAAAAATAGTGTTCCACTGATGGCGGGAACGGGGTCCAAGCTACCGGTGGTTAGAGCTCCAGAGATAGGAACCTCCTCACGATGCGGGCCGTATCGAGGAGTACTGCCTTTTGAATCTGGCCCTTGATCCAACTGCCTAACGAGAGCCTCAATAGATGTTGGTCGAGGCTCTTGGCCCCATCTCCGTTCCACCATCGGACGACCCGTCGTACGGCGAGTTTCCACCCTTATGTTGTTAACACCTCTACGATTCGGACGAAGCGTTTCGCCTCCTCCTTTACCGCGTACATCGAGGGACTGGAATAATCTGCCGGCGGCGGTGTTTCCGTCGGACTACAATTTGAGTGTCTTCAAGGCTAGAGTGAATAGGCTCTTAATAAACTAGTGCGCTTTACCATCAACGATTGCGTCACTGCTTACCATCAGGTGGGATTGCGGTCAAGCGCTGGTTTATATTTTAATATAAAAAAATAAAAAAAAAGTGTTCACATTCCACATGTCAACAATCTCGTGCGCCAAGTCGAGATAGTTAATTTGTTTCTCTTTCTCAGCTTTCACGAGATTCCCGCTAATGGATCTATCACCACCATATCAGGCTTATTGGCAACAATAGTCCTGTCAGTAATGATAGAGCGATCCCAGTATAACGTGACATTGTCATTTTCAAGAACTGGGTCGGGCACATACTTATAATACGGTACCTCAGGATCGACAAGTTTATATTTCAAAGCAAGTTGCTGGTGGATGATCCTAGCTACTTGGTTATGCCTGTGCAAATACTCGCCAATAGCTAATCGAGAGCAACCAGAGATGTCTGATAGACTCACCCGGATGGTGACATGCCCGACACACGTCAATCGTTCCGTCCTTCATAATATATCTCCGGTAGTTATTCGTCAAGATAACTTCGTCCATAATTGCACAGATGAAACCTTCAGTTTCCCCGAAAAGGTCACCGAATCGTAGCCAGGATACGGAAGCTAAAAAATCAACATCAGGCTCATGAAGAGCCCGATAAAATCGCCCGTGAATTTCCTTGCTTTGCCATACCATCTTGCCGTCATCTGTGGTAAGTATTATAGGCTTGTGCCAGTTCTCTTTCGCCGTGGATAGCGGGGTAAGCCCCTTGTCCACTGTGACCACATCATGATGCATACCCACTACGGTTTTTAAAAAATGTTCTCTGAGACTGCATACCTCTCGGTTGTGGAGGGTCTTCGCATTTAAAAAGCCTCGACCCCCGCACTTCCGCGGAATATACAGTCTCATCACCGATGATCGTGGGTGATGCATCCTGTTTGCTGTCAGCAGTGTACGGACCCTTCTATCCAGGGAGTCGAGTTCGGTCTAAGTCCATTTAAGTATGCCGAAAGAGTACATCAAAACTGGCATGACCCACCCGTTGAAGGCGCGCACCTTATTTCCGCCCGAAAGAAGACTATTTAATACCTTCCTCAGGCGACCACAGAAGCGCTCCTTCAACGATTGCTTCATGTCAGCATCGTTGACACCTAACGCTTTCGACATACCTAAATATTTATAGCTCTCGAATGAGGAGAGGGGTCTAAGGTGTATGGAATCCGGGAGTGTAATTCCCTCGGATTCCATAATCTGCCCTCGCTTTACATGCATGACTGCACATTTATCCACACCAAATTCCATTTTGATGCCACAACTAAAAGTTTCTGTTACCTTCAGTAGCTTCATCAGATGCAATTTATTGGGGGCAAAGAGTTTCAAATCATCCATGTAGAGGAGGTGAGATATGACCTGACCATCTCTCCTCAATCGATAGCCCAGATCTGAATCCTCCAGGAATGTGCTTAGAGGATTCAGAGCTAAGCAGAGCCAAAGTGGACTCAGACTGTCGCCCTGGAATACGAGGGTTAAACTGAAAGTTCTTAGAAAATCAAAAACTGATAACATTAGCCAGTTATTAGTTTTATTATATCTTTTCAAAATATTGTCCATTCACGTCAATATACCGTTGCATGCGATGGAACCACTGGGAAAAGCACTTTGCCCACTCGTCCTTAGGGGTCTCTTCAATGGCATTGCGATACGCAGCCACCGCTTCTTCAGCATTCATAAACGGCTTTCCTTTAAGTTTTTCTTTAATTTTTGGAAATAAATAAAAATCACAAGGCGCGAGGTCGGGACTATACGGCGGGTGACCCAGTAATTCAACGTTTGATGTCGCCAAATAGTCGATCGTTCGCTTGGCGGTGTGCGACGAGGCGTTGTCGTGGTGAAGGAGGATCCTACTGCGAGGTCGTTTCTCTCGAACTTTTTCCAAGACAAGTGGCAAACAATTGGTAGTGTACCATTCTGCAGACTGCAACTGTTTTTTGATCCTCTAACACAATTGTTGCGAAATGACCTATCCTTCCAAAGAACGAGGCCACCATTTTTTTCCCGCACTTCGATCTCTCTTCACTTTAGTTGGCAACTCCTCGAAAGGAAACACCCACTGAGCAGATTGTCTTTTGGTTTTAGGATCATAACAGTAAATCCAGCTTTCATCACCTGTTAGTATGTCGAACACAGCATTTGAGTCACCTCCGTTAAATCTTTCAATCATTTTACGGCACCAATCCACACGATGGAGTTTTTGAGCCTCAGTCAAATTATGAGGTATCCACCGGGCGCAAAGCTTCCTTACCGCTAAATGTTCGTGGAGGATTTTGTGCACTTGACTCATACCGATGCCTAAGCTTGTCCGAATCTGCTGATAGGTCACTCTTTTGTCAGTCTCTATCATACGCCGCACAACACAGATGTTATCTTCAGTCGTCGCCGTAGAAGGCCGTCCCTCACGTAAATCATCAGTGAGAATAGTGCGACCACGCTTAATCTCATTAAACCAATTGTAAACAGTCGCACGAGATGGGGCTTCATCGTGAAAGGCCAATCGTAGTCTATCATAACTTTCTTGTTGACTTAAATGACATCGAAACTCATAAAAAATCATTGCACGAAAATTTTCTCGTGTTAAATTCATGTTGACGTGACACAGACAATTTTCAATTTGCCGCCAAATCATATAACTAATGACAAATGAATGAAATTGTGGAGGCATGAGGAACGGGGTGTAAAGTTCACTCATTCTTCATAGATAAGAGAGGATCCTCCGACCAGACGGGTGTTATGTCTGGTGGGCACTTGCCCAACTGTTGAAATTGGGAAGTTGTATCTATGCTAGTTGCACGGTAAACTCTGGTTGCGATATGTAGAATTCGTGTGACGTCACTATGACGCGTTGTTCCATGTGGCGTTTGTAGGTACCGCTACAAAATATATACTCAGTAATATTGCCAAAGAGTTCTATTTTCAAATTTTAGATTTATTTTTTTATTATATTGTTTATAAGTGGCCAGTTCTAAGAACTTTCAGTTTGACCCTCGTATTCCCCGCTTAATCCATACAGGTCCATCATTCCCCTGGATCTGTCGACTCCCTGGATAGCGAAGGACCGTCTTCCATTGCCCCATACACGACCTAAGGAAAGTGCGTAGAGTTGCATTAATCTTGTACAACTCCAGCACCCTCATAAGCCATGTATGTGGCACCGAATCGTAGGCCTTCTTATAATCTATCCAGCAGGTGTAGAGATCCTTGCGGGATCGACGAACCTGTTGGTGATGGCCATGTCTATGAGAAGTAGCTCCTTAGTACCACGGCACCTGCTCCTACATCCATTTTGAGAGACAGACATGATGGAGTTGCTGTCAAGATGTTTGTTGATTTTAGCTTTCAAAATGGATGTAAGAACTTTATAGACTGTTGGTAAACTAGTGATCGGTCTATAATTTTTGGGTTCCGTGGTGGTACCTGATTAATGGAGCAGGTGGGTAATTGTAGTTGTTAAGAACTGGGGTAGCGAACCAGACTCTAAGGATGACTGGAATTGAGATGCCAAACAAGTGTGTGAACTACTTAGCCATTTTAACCAAAATTTATGCAGCCCGTCCGGTCCCGGTGATTTCCAGTTCGGTAACGAACGGACTGCTGTGGCTACGTCTGATGGTGTTATCAAAATATTATCCATTTCTGGTATGTTTTTACACCCTTGTTCAACATCCTGTATCCAGTCACCCTCAGTGTGACAAACGGGTACCGACCATATGCCGCGCCAGAATGCACTTGTGGTGGCATCATCCGGGCGGCACACGTCAGCCTCGTTTTGTTCTGGTCGCTCCCAAAGTCTGTATACCCACCTCTCATCGCTCTGGAACATGTGATTTTGCGTATATCGATCCACTCGCCGCTTATACCGCCGAATACGGCTCGCCCATGCACAAACTTTCTGCTTCAGGAAGTCGATGCGCTCTGCGACATTATTTATGTATTCTCGAGGGCTGATACCAGTCCCCGAGAATGCCTGTCTCACAAAGCGCATCACTCTTGGTCTAGTATTGCCCTCCCTGAAGCAGTATAGTTTGCCGATGAGTACCCTGGTCCCATCGATACGACGCTTGATTCTGCGTTGCCAGGTTGGTACGGCTGGTTTTGGTCGAGTAGCTTCGTCATAATTTGGAAACTTGACTTTGGCTAATCGACATGCTGCTATAGCCGCGCAATACAGGATCGAATGTGTATCAATGAGATCCTCGCTGCTCTCGAAGAAATTCTTGAGCTGCGAGTTCAAAGCACACACCAGCGCCCTATTTTTTTGTGCATACGTAGCCGTAGTTACCGGGGTCTAAGGTCGGCCGGAGTGCATCTATACTCGCGGAACGCATCCTCCAGTGCGCTTCTCAGTCGGTCGTTATACTGGCTACTTACTGTTTCAACCCTATCATCCTCTTCTTCAACACGATTGGACCGCGGCGGAACAGCATTAATAATTGACGCTTGTGCCGCGGTCTGTGTCATAGTCGGGGCGATTTGGTTGCTCAGTACCTCTGAGCGCAGCCTATCAAGTGCGATGTCTTCCAACCTGTGATTGCGCTGGATGACCCGCACCTGATCCGATAGTCGTTGGGCCGAGACGTTGACAGTTGGTTCCAGTGCCTGAAACAGAGACAGCATCCTTTCACGGTACGCAGTGAAGTTAGTTCCCCCCTCTGTAGCCCGTAATATGCGTGCATGACGTTCCCATTCATTGTTTGAGTCCATCTCATGCGCTGCACATAACCACCGGCAGCGGGGACCCGGCTCGGGGCCGGATGGCCCCTAAGTCCCATGCTCTTCGGTGGCCGGCCTCTCCCCTGCCGACGTACAGGTGTAGGCGACGTCGGCGGAGAGAAATACTCGTCGCTCGAGTTCGACGTAACTACCGCGGCTGGTGTCGTCACAGCGTTCACAGTGAGGCTGGAGACCGTGGTGAGCGTGCACGTCGAGCGGCAGATCTTGTCAACATTTTCGATATTATTTTCTCATATTTATAATTTTTCTTGGTTTGAGAACACAGATGTCACAGGTTTTCTTGGCTATTTTTATTAAAAACACATTAAGAAAAAATATATTTACGCTGTATATTTATAGGTTCTGATTTGTAGGTATTTCATGTATTAAAATAAATATAAAAACAGCGTCTATTATAATAAGTACCGGGCGACCGAGCTTTGCTCGGCATCTTTTTTTTTTTTTTTTTTTTGTTAGGTACATTGCGTGTCTCTATATTTTCAAAACAAAAAATACATAACGAGCGAATTTTTTAAATAATATTTTTTGACTAATGTTTTTAGATCATACCGACATAATAATAAAAAAATATTATTAACTGTTATTTAAATATAAAACTACGAGTCTCGTGTAATTTAGTTTCATATTTTATTGTTACGAATGCACCTTATGTCGAGGGCATAAGGTTCAATATCGCGTGACATGCAGTGCATAACTTTTAAGCTCTATTACTCGAGACCTAGACATTGTCTAGGTGTAATATAAAAACGCATTCCTAGACTTAAGGTGGCCTATCGAATGGTACAGGTTTTATCAATTTTGTCAACAAAGTGACGACATCGAAATTTCTAGAAGCCCGTTTCCGGGAATTACCGTAGGTACTTACTGAATGTACTCGAAGTTATGCGCTATTATTATTACGTCTAGACGATTCTGGAATGTTCGATCAGCTGGACTATATATAGCGCCGCGACGCCAGCGCGAGTCAGTCTACACTTGACTACCGATACGAAAACAGCGACACTTAAGAAGCGATCTTTGAGAATACCTACTGCGACAACTGTAACGAGAACTGTGAGTACTACGTGAAGTAACATTTGTAGTGTTATTGTGTGTTTACGACACGGACTTCGTGGACGTAAGGGAAGACTTCGGTGCAACATCAGCAACATTCTACTTGTCATTGCCTACAATCGACTGTATCTCGTTGCCAATAAACTTCGAAACCCTTAACCGGCGTTTTAGTACCCCTCGCCCGTAACAATTGGTGTCAGAAGCGGAATGCCGGTCACGCCAAGGGAAGACGAAAGAGTTCGCACGCGACGACAAGCAGCGATGGATTTGGCGCGTCACGAGGAAGAATCGCTTGGTGTCCCTGCACCCGTAGAAGGTGCAGCCGTCGTAACACCGACGAATGTGAGTGCACCTACTACCACCACTATTCTTGGAAGTAGCGGATCCGATTTGTCGGCGTTACTGGCTCACTTGACGGCACAAATAAAGATGAGCATAGTAGAATCCCAGGCAGAAACCCAGGCGCAAATAAAACTGAGCATAGATAAATCCCAGGCAGAAACCCAGGCAAAAATAGAACAATCCCAGGCAGAAACCCAGGCAAAAATAGAACAATCTCAAGCAGAAACCCAGGCAAAAATAGAAAAATCCCAGCAACTGGTGTTAGAACTGAATAATATGTGGAAAGAAACCAAAGAAGAGGTTAATGAACTTAAAATAAAAACAGCACAACAAGATGCCCGTATGGACCAGCAAGACATTCGTATAGACAAACAAGATGCGCGTATGGAGAAACTAGACAGTACCATCTTGGAGTGTGAGAAAGAAATACAGTTTCTCCATAAAGCTGTGCAGAAAGGAGGTATTAAAGGTGTGGTACCTGTACCCAATGCTTTGCCGACGTTCCAAGTACCTCATTTTGATGGAACAACGTCATGGGTTGCCTTCCGCCTTCAATTCGAAAAGGTCGCAAAAGGCAACAACTGGGACGACGATCAAGCGGTAACCGCTCTTACGCTTGCTCTGCGTGGTGATGCGGTACAAATCCTCGAAAATATTTCCGGCGATTGCAATACCCTAGCCTGTTTGCTGGAAGCGTTAGAGTCTAGATACGGGGAGAAACACCTCGAACATGTCTTCAGGGCTCAACTCCGCGACCGTACACAGAAGAGCAGTGAAGGTTTGCAACAATGGGCTACGGAAATAGAACGCATTGTTCGAAGGGCGTATGCATCAACACCAGCATTAATTGACGCTACTACTGTGCAAGCCTTTACTGATGGGATTCGAGATGCAGAAGTCAGGGCTGCAGTTCGTCTGGGTCACCACCAGACTCTGAAGGCAGCCTTGACACACGCTTTAGAGGTGGAAGCTGTACGTCAAGATGGCCGACAACATCATCGTATCCGTGAGGTAACCGCACCAATAAAAAGCCGACAAGGACCAACCTGCTATGAGTGCGGCGAAAAGGGGCATATTCGTATCAATTGTCCGAGGAAGTCTAAGGGAAGAAGTACTTCTGGGACACAGGTGGAAGCAGAGGATTTAAACTAGGAACAGCCAGGGCTATGGGGCGAGTACTGGCTGGTCGACGTGAAGCCCCCATTATAACAGTATCACAAGTGGGTGACGGAAACAGTCTTATTATAGAAGGAGAACTGAATGGTAAGTCATGCAGTTTCACATTGGATACTGGTGCATCAAGAACTATTACACGACCGGAGCTATTTCCTCGGACCATAGCATGGAAAAGAGGGTCTTCACAATGCCGATTACAAACCGCCACCGGCCAACCAGTGCTCGTCCTTGGTGAAACGAATGTGACCTTGAAAATGGGTGATAAGACATTCACGCACCCTGTTTTAGTAGCGAATATTACAGATGATTGCATTATAGGACTGGACTTTTTGAAGAAACAACAATGCGTCCTTAATGTAGCAAAAGGAGTATTGAGTTTTCCAGAACAAGAAGTATTTCTTCAAGGTGCAAAACAAGGGTCAGTGTACTGTTTAAGGAAAACTGTATTACCACCAAGATCAGAAACTTTAGTAGATATTAGATTTTCACCAATTGGATGCCGCAAACGTTGCATTATAATAGAGGATTCTGGAGATCACCCAGACTGGATAACGGCAAGGACACTGATGATGATTTCCGATAAACCAAAAATACGCATAATTAACGTTAGTAACAAAGAAATAATTCTCGAAAAGAATCACATGGTGGGGGTGTGCGATAATGTAGCATCTTTGAGAAAAACAGAGGTGCATGAAAAGGAACGTGATAAGAAGTGGCAGGAACATGTATCGACACTACTCGAAAGTTGTAAGGGCAATTTAAATAAGTTCGAAAATCACAAAGTTAAGCAACTGTTGCATAACTTCCATGACATCTTCGCGAAGACAGACGGTGACGTGGGAAGGACCGGGCTAGTCAAACACCATATAGATACGGGTGATACACAGCCGATAAGACAGAGACCACGTCGTATCCCCTTTGCAAGAGAACAGGAAGTCACGGAAATGTTAAGGGATATGGAGAAAAACCGGATTATCGAAGCCTCTACCAGCCCTTGGTCATCTCCAGTTGTCTTAGTCAAGAAAAAGGATGGCAGTACAAGGTTTTGCGTTGACTACAGGATGTTGAATGATGCCACGAAAAAGGACAGTTATCCTCTGCCACGTATAGATGACACTTTGGACTTGCTAAGTGGCATGAAATGGTTCTCCACAGTTGACCTCAAAAGTGGATACTGGCAGGTGGAAATCTGTCAGCAGGATAAAGAAAAGACCGCTTTCTCCACTGGTCCTGGGAACAGTCTCTGGCAATTCAATGTCATGCCTTTTGGACTGTGCAATGCTCCAGCTACATTCGAGCGCCTAATGGAGCGCATTTTGGTGGGGTTGCTTGGTGATGCATGCCTGGTCTATTTGGATGACATCATCATTATGGGACGAAGCTTCGAAGAGCACCTACGCAATTTGGAGAAAGTGTTCCAAAAACTGCGTGAAGCGAATTTAAAACTTAGTCCTAGTAAGTGTACACTATTCCAGAAAGAGGTTGGATACTTAGGACACATTATTTCGGCGCAAGGAATTCGTACAGATCCTGAAAAAATAAAAGCCGTGTCGAAGTGGCCTATCCCTCGTAACAAAACTGAGGTACGCTCTTTCTTGGGTCTGTGTGCATATTACCGTCGGTTTGTGAAGAACTTCTCCGAGTTAGCGAAACCGTTGCATCGTTTAACAGAGGAAAAGTGTCAATTTGAATGGAATCCTGACTGCGAACAGGCATTTGCGCTACTCAAAACTCACTTGTGTGGGGCTCCTGTATTAGGTTACCCTAGTCGGGAAGGCCGATTTCTGGTGGACACGGATGCCAGCAATGTTGGCATTGGAGGAGTTCTCTCTCAAACACAAGGAGATCGGCAGGTCGTTATTGCATATTTCAGCAAATGTCTTTCCAAGCCAGAAAGAAATTACTGTGTTACCCGCCGAGAACTTCTAGCCGTTGTCAAGACCTTACAACACTTCAAGAAATATTTGATTGGGAGACAGTTTACACTTCGCACCGATCACGCTGCCTTACAGTGGTTGCTTCAGTTCAAAGACCCAGAAGGACAAGTAGCAAGGTGGATAGAGCAGCTGCAAGAATTTGACTTTGTCACTGAACATCGAAAAGGCAAGTCACACAATAATGCTGATGCTTTATCTAGACGGCCTTGCGAAGAATCTTGCCGACATTGTTCCAAGCAGGAAAAGAAAGAGAACGTAAGGATTATCCAGGTGAACGCTTTGGATGAAGACTGGGATAATCGATCATTGGAAGACGCACAAAAGGAAGATAGTGACTTGAAGACAGTAATCGAATGGAAGAAACGTGGCCAGCGGCCTGCTTGGAGTGAAATATCAGCGCTTAGCCCAACAGCAAAAAGTTACTGGGCTCAATGAGACAGCCTGATAATTGACAATGGAGTTATGAAGAGGAAATGGGAATCACCCAGTGGACAGGAGGTCACCTTACAGATAGTTGTCCCCTGTGATAAAGTCGCATCAGTGCTAAAGCAGATGCACGACGGAGCATCCGGAGGACATCTAGGAGTGAAGAAAACTCTGGAGAAGGTGAGAAAAAGATTTTATTGGGTGCATTGTCGCGAAGACGTAGAGGACTGGTGTAGGAAATGTGTAGCCTGCTCCTCAGTAAAGGGGCCGCAAACGAGAGCCAGAGGTCGGCTGAAAGTGTATAATGTTGGTGCACCATGGGAAAGAGTTGCTGTCGATATAGCTGGGCCATTCCCTGTTACTGAAGAAGGGAATAGGTATATCATGGTCATGCAAGACTATTTCAGCAAATGGCCAGAAGCTTTTGCAGTACCCAACCAAGAAGCTCATACAGTCGCCAAAAAGCTAGTTCACGAGGTGTTCTGTCGATTTGGCGTTCCCTTGGAGTTACACTCTGACCAGGGTAGAAACTTCGAGTCTTCACTATTTCAAGAGGTTTGTCAACTACTCGGGATTCATAAGACTCGCACAACACCTTATCACCCTCAGTCAGATGGAATGGTCGAAAGATTATACATTCCACTCTTCTTAATGTCATACCGCTCTGCAACACATGATAGCACAAATTGTACACCGGCGAAAGTCAACTTCGGCCGAGAAATTAGATTACCCGTAGATGCACTTACCGGAACACCCCCCGACACCCCTATGCTAGCCGTCGACTATGTGGCCGACCTGCGGCGTAAACTCGATAGAATACATGAGCTAGTGAGAGAGAGCGGTCTGAAAACCAGCGAGAAAATGAAGATCCGATACGACCGCAAAGCTAACGTGCCCGGATTTGAAGAGGGAACTTTGGTATGGTTACATAATCCCATTAGGAGAAAAGGAAAGAGTCCGAAATTTCAAGCCAAATGGGAGGGTCCGTACACGATAGTAACCAGGATAAACGACGTCACCTACCGGATAAGGAAAGGACCTAAGGGGAAGCTGAAGATCGTACACGTAGACCGCCTAGCTCGCTATTATGGATCAAATCATGCTCGGGACGAGCATGTCTAAGAAGGGAGCAATGTTACGAATGCACCTTATGTCGAGGGCATAAGGTTCAATATCGCGTGACATGCAGTGCATAACTTTTAAGCTCTATTACTCGAGACCTAGACATTGTCTAGGTGTAATATAAAAACGCATTCCTAGACTTAAGGTGGCCTATCGAATGGTACAGGTTTTATCAATTTTGTCAACAAAGTGACGACATCGAAATTTCTAGAAGCCCGTTTCCGGGAATTACCGTAGGTACTTACGGAATGTACTCGAAGTTATGCGCTATTATTATTACGTCTAGACGATTCTGGAATGTTCGATCAGCTGGACTATATATAGCGCCGCGACGCCAGCGCGAGTCAGTCTACACTTGACTACCGATACGAAAACAGCGACACTTAAGAAGCGATCTTTGAGAATACCTACTGCGACAACTGTAACGAGAACTGTGAGTACTACGTGAAGTAACATTTGTAGTGTTATTGTGTGTTTACGACACGGACTTCGTGGACGTAAGGGAAGACTTCGGTGCAACATCAGCAACATTCTACTTGTCATTGCCTACAATCGACTGTATCTCGTTGCCAATAAACTTCGAAACCCTTAACCGGCGTTTTAGTACCCCTCGCCCGTAACATTATTATAACTAAGTACTTATAGTTTAACAATTAGTTACATCAATTATATATTATCAGTTCTTCTTCAACTGGGTCCTCACTGTGCGAAGTCTGACAAACACGTGTGGGACGAGCGAAAATCAGATTGTTTTCATGGAGGTTTTCTTCTGCTTCTTGAGATGAGTCACGGCCTCGTGGAGTTAAATTGTTCGTAAGCGTTTTTTTTTTAATGTTCTTTTTGGCATTTTCGTGTAAAAAAGACACATGATATTTTAAGAGCAATTTTCTGGGTCTAACCTCAAACCAAACATTGGCTTCGTGTACCATGAATGTAAACGTCATCTATATCAAATCAAAGTACTATATTAATTAATTATCAGTTTAATTTAATTTTGTTTAAATTAATATAATTTAAATGTATTTTGTGTATGTGTTTTTATGAAAACAATGGACAATTGTCTGATGTAAATAAATTAATAATAATTATTATTATTATTCCTCTTTTATACATATACTTGTACATATTTGTTTTTTTTTTACTTTTTAAATTTATAAGTTAATTTGTAAAAATAGGTGAATAAATTACAATAGTTAAATAATAAACATTTAATCGAAAAAAAATTAATTATAACAAAAAAGATGCCTAGCAAAGCTCGGTCACCCAGGTACACTTCATCATTATTAAATCATATTATATGGATGAATTTTATTTTGCATAGTTTGAGGAGGTGCAAGGTATCATAAGGTTAGCAATAATAATAATAATATTTCAGTTCGTGTTGTGGCAAGTCTGAAATGTTGACACTGTTGAGAAATTCTGTTGTAAATTCGACTGCTCCTTCAGGCTGATCTTTAAAATGAATGAGCTTCATTGTTTCGTCATCTACACTTTTGTGCTACCCTGGTACTTTGCACCTCCATAAAGTAGGCAAAATAAAAGTTCTTCCATGTATTATATATTTACAACAAAAAATATTGTTGTTTGTATATCATTTCTTTCACAATTGTTTCGACTTCTACACTTTTGTGCGACCCTGGTACCTTGCATCTCCACAAAATAGGCAAAACAAAATTTCTTCCATTGATTTAATAAACGAAAAAGAAAATTCGTTGACGCCGTTTCCAATTATATAAAATGTAATAAAAAGCATGAGACAACGCCATCATTCTTTTTTTTAAAACTCCAAAAAAAAAAGGAAAAAACACTATATCGTCAGGGATTTGAACCCGAAGTCTACGAGCTCCGAATCAGAGGCCGAAGCCCCTCAGCTATTCGTATCATTAAGGACAGCGGCGAAATTTAGTTTCTTATGAGAAGTTTAGCAATTGTTCAGTGCCTCAAAACATGGAAAAAAGACATTTTCTAAAAATTAAACCTAGCTAGATCGACTTATCGTCCCCGAAGCCCCCTGCACACAAAATTTCATGAAAATCGTAGGGGCCGTTTCCGAGATTCCAATTATATATATATATACAAGAATTGCTCGTTTAAAGGTATATAATATAATATATACAAGAATTGCTCGTTTAAAGGTATAAGATTATATATATAAATGTGAAGAGACAAAATAATCCATGATGTTGACGTTGGTGTTGCCATGCCGTGTTATTAATATTATTCGTCACATGGCGAATCGGAAAGCTGTCGGAGCTGACGGAGTCCCCGTTGAGGCCTGGAAGACGATGGGTCCTCGCGGTGTGGGCATGTTAACGAACTTTCTGAACCGCGTGCTCCTGACCAGCAAAATTCCGAGTCAATGGAGGTTGAGTATTATCACTCCAGTCTCCAAAGGCAAGTGCTCGGTACAGGAGTGTGATAACTACCGCGGTATAAAGACCATGTCCCACACCATGAAGATCTTTGAGAGGATTTTAGTGTGCTGTCTCGACGTGTCAATATGGGTTCCGACCAGGGTACGGAACCATGGACCCTATATTCGCCCTAAGGATCACCAAGGAGAGGTACAGATCTATAGAAGAACATGCCTCAGCGTATGCTCTTTCTAGATATGCAGAAGGCCTTCGACTGTGTCCCTCGGGGGGTGATCTGGTGGGCACTGAGGTCCAAAGGTATCCCTTTGGAAGAAGCCTATGTTGACATAACGAGACATGTAACTCTATTCCTATTCCGTTGTTAGGACCGCTGTTGGCGACACTAAACTCTTCCCCATCACCGTCGGAGTTCACCAGGGATCCGTCCTTAGTCCGTTCCTGTTCAGCGTGATATTGGACGTCCTGTCAGCCAACATCATGAATTCACATGAGCAACCTCCCTGGTTGCTCATGTATGCTGATGATATGCATGTTTGTCGCGCTGGCAGACGCGGACAGGGAACGGTTGGTGCGACGGGTGAATCCGTGGAAGAACTCTCTTGAGAATGGAGGTCTTAAACTCAATGTGGCAAAAACGGTGTACATGGCCAGCAACACTACAGACCCTATGCCTGTACAGACCAATTTAAATAATTGGGGTCTGTGCTACACGCGTCCGGCGACATTGATTGCGACGTTAAGGCACGCATTTCCGCAGCTTGAGGAAAATGGCGTGAGGTGACAGGTCTCATTTGTGACCCCAAAATGCAGGTTAAGCCTAAAGGGCAGCTCTATAAGACCATTATTAGAACCCTTTTTCTGTATGGCAGTAAGGCATGGTCTGTGCTTAGCGACACAAGCAGGAGCTGTCACGGAGATGAATATGTTGCGGTGGATGTGTGGAGTTACGCGGAAAGACCGCATCAGGAACTGCCGCATCCGGGGCAGTTTCCGTGTCCGTGACATAGCAGACAAACTGCAAAAGAGTCGCCTACGCTGGTACGGTCACGGCTTACGAAAACCGGCATGTTACGTGGGTAACAAATGTCTTGACATGGCGCCTCCGCCGGGCCGGAACAAGCGAGGTAGACCAAAGAAGTGCTGGCTTGACGTTGTAAGAGAACAATCTCACACCACGGGATGCCAGAGATCGTGCGAAATGGAGGCTTATTAGTAGGAAAGCGGACCCCGAGCTCCAACCCGAAGGCCGTGGAAGCAACCGGGATTATACGCTGAGATGATGGTGATGATGATTAGATATACAAACGTCTAAAATGTATTGTTAAACGATCACTCATCACTAGCTTTAAGTAACGTTTATGATTAAGGGGAATTGTGATTCGAGGACAGGGGCAGTTGTCTTACCAATGAAGTGTTTGTTTACCATCGAAACATGGAAAGGGCGGGTATTTGAATACTCCAACAAATGCAATGAAATTACGCAATTAGAATAGTAGGGTATGTTACGGTAGGAATGTGCACTTAGTACATAATCTATTTGCCAGCGACGGTGTTTACCTCTAACTACAAATTAAGTGTCTTAAAGGCTAGAGTGAATAAGAAGGTGAGGCTCTTAATAAACTAGCTCGCTTTCCAGTCAACGATTGCATCACTGTTTACCATCAGGCGAGATTACGGTCAAGCACTATTTTATTATATAAAAACATAGATATATTATTTATGTAAATATATTATGAAAATTAAAAAAAAACGAATACTCCGAGTGCATACCTGTACCAGTACTAGTACATACCTGTACAGGTATATTAAGCACCTCACGCTTTTTAAAAAAATATATTTGAACTTTTTAGTTTGATATTCTATAAAAGCATGTTTTTTAGTTTTTTAAACTATATTTATTTGTGTGAAAGAGCATCAAACATTCACCTGTCTTCGCAAATTTTCGCATTTATAATGTTAGCAGGATGATAGGACGTATCATTCAAATTATATAACAATCAAATTTATTGTTGTTACCTATGCAATTATTTGAATTACACTGCAGGTCATTAAATTCGGTTTTACCACATTGACCAAAAATCAGTCTGTAGGGTATCTTGAGGTTCGTCGATCCCCTCTTAGATCCCCTTATATATTCTAAAAAAGATCCCAAATCTAAAGCAACCTAATACTAAATCTTTGACTTAACTTGCTTGATCGATCATTCAAGAAGATGTAAGGATCGTACCGGTGAAAAGTTCTTTCTATACCACCAATTCATACTTGTTTTATTGTTCGCATTAACTTGCCCCCCTAGGCCATCGGCTGATGGCGAAGCCCTTGTAAGTTAAAGCCTTTACCCAACTATGTTGGAGTCAGAAAATATCCCATGGGAATGGTATACCTGGACTATATAATATTTAATCAAAATTCTTTAAGAACAAATAAATATAGTTAAATGTAAATCATAAATGTAAGTCTTACGTGCCAGAACTAGGCAATCTTGTGTTTCAGGCAATAAGAGCTCTTATAAATTATAATAAATAACTAAACAATTAAAAGTAATCTTTACTTGTCGTTAAGATGGACATTCGGCATTGTTGCCATCGCGGGAAAATTCCGGATGAACCTGGCACAGGTGCCTGGGGATCACCACAAGAGAAGTCGGGCACCACAAATATCCTAATTTTATCCATTTTGGAAATTTTGTCAATAAGGGATATTCCTAGCTATTGACCTTTTTACCTACTTTTACCGCCACATGAAGTAAATAACACTTTATTAGTAGTTTCCATCTTTCATGAACAATATTAAACATAACCAGAGTTGCGACATTCGCTTGAGGACGTGGTTTGGGTTCTTTCGTGATGTTGTCTAAGGTTTGTTAATTTCTAATCCAATATAACTAGCCAGTACCTACTATTGTACTGTAGGGAAAACAACAACTTCCCGCTTTTTGAAACAATTCTGCCTTTTACGATATTCACGTTCATAACTTGCTGATTTTAAATAATAGGTAGGTATTTTAGAATGGCTCATGTAATCAAAAGTAGGTACTAAACTTATAATACAGCGAAATTACTACTTTAGCTAAATTTCAAACATAATTTATATAAAATGACTTTTTAAATTTGAATAGTCTTTTTAATATAAAATTAATAACACACATCAAATAACTTGTATTCTGTTGAACCTTATCATTTGGCCAGGCTAGTTTTGTACAAGCAAATTAAATATTTAGAAGAGTGGAACTTTACAATATAAAATAATAACATGCCTATAACAACCAAAATAAATATATTATAAATTTAATCAAGAAAGTTTCACAAATGGCGTCGATTCTGTTGTTCACACTCTAAACTAATTTTAAGTTATGTTCATCTTTTTCTTTCCATTTCGTTAAGAAAAGGAAAGAAGGCAACATTTTAATTTAATCCTGGCCAATTAAGATACTCCATAGACAGTTTAGACGCGATTATAAACATGACACTAAAAATACGCCAGTTTACGTCAGGAGCGCACTAATTTGACAAGTCTAAACTGACATTTTATCTTCTGTCCTTTTCTTTTTTCTTTTTTTTGAAGTCGATAACGACACCATATCTTAATATTGTAGGTACTTGGTTCCCATTTTTTACATTTAAGTTTTTGGTGGGATCCTTATAACTTGCTTTTACTTAGGTGTTTATCCATTTAGACTACTATTATTTAAGTGAGATTTAATATTCTATTTCAGATAATGAACCTATTTCGGTTGTCTGGATCTCCTGGAGACAAGACTGACCACCTAGTCGATCTAATCACCCGCCAGCTTGACAACATTGGTCTGTCATCATACATTACTATCTACAAAGTGCACTGGGCAGCCAACGTGACCACGTTCTGTTTCTTGACATCGTGCGTCTTTATAGCCATTGGGCTCGTCATGGTTAAGGATGATCCTGATAGGTTCTTTGAATGGTGTAGTATTCTCGCATTTTGTGGCATGGGAATTCCTAAACTACTTTCATTGCGTTTAAGCCATCAAAGCTGGCGTAAACTTCTTATCAATATCACATTGTTGGAGAACATACAAATGAGTAAAGATCCCATATCACACGCGGAGTACCAGTCGGATAGCGAGGAAGAAGACAACCATTCTGTCTCTGTGAACATTTACACTAATAAATATAGAAATACAAGGACCTTTCTAACTACGATCTACAACTGTGCAACAGTATTTTTTATGTTAACCCCATATGTGGAACATTTTCTCTGTAAGATACGTGGATTAGAATGTTTGGGGTATCCTCACATTTTACCCGTTTGGGCTCCACTGGATGACTTGGGCATTTTTGGCTACATTGTAATCATTTTATTTGAATTTGTGGCTTCTGTTTATTGTGTCACTCTCCATGTCGTATTTGATTTAACAGCCATTGGGGTCATGATATTCTTATGCGGCCATTTTTCAATGCTACGCGACTTTAGTTCGCGCATTGGTGGAAAGGGGGAAAGGTGCAATCTTTCAAAAAAAAGAGACGAAAGAGCTCACTACAGAATCGTACGGTGCCATCAAATTCACTGCTTACTAGTAAGGTTGGTAAATCTAGTATGCCTCTGAATTCAAATCCAAATACTGTTTTGAAACCGATATTGTATTTTTTTTTCTTAGATAAGAAAAAAGATTAGGGTACACTCACGCACTCTCTATAATATGTATCCCATATATCATGGAGAGTGCAATTCTCTCAACCCAGTGCTGGGTACGCCCCAATGACGGCGATAAGTCCCCTGTCTGACGGGTAGACCTGTCCCAGGTTTCGAGAGGTCCTTGTTCCGAATAAGGTGGGAGAAAACGCCAGGGTGTTACCAATGTCTGCTTCGCCCTAAGTACATGGCACATAGCGGGGACGGTGAGCTAGTCCAGGGCCGTCAACTCAATTTAAGGCTATAGCGGCTATATAATAAACAAGCGCGCTTTAGCATCAACGATTGCATCACTGCTTATCAGCACTAGTTTATAATGACAAAAAAAACGAGAGACAATCTCTCCGTCATCACGCACGTATAGCCGTAACAGACGCCTTGTTCGCCGGGAGACAGCAACAAACTTCAGGCCACGGTATATGCAGGCTTGCTGGTGGTAAGGAGGCCTTAGGCCCGGGTCTACGGCCCGTTGGCTTCCACGCGCGCCTCAAACAGGTGTTAGCATATTATGACGAGATCTGCCATGACCGTTACTTACCAGGGTCTCAGGTTGTTTGAAATCTATGTCTATCTATCGTAGTGTTTTAGTTAAAAATATGGGTAGGTACAAGTCTGACACGCCCTTCCGCTCCGCATCAAAGAAGGCCATTAAATGATTTACAATCCAAAAAATTATGTTCTAAACCACATGTAGGGACAATAAATTATTTACGATTCTATTTTCAGTTCAATTACCGAGCTCGACAAATTGTTGAGGAATATCATTGGAGTATATTTCTTCCTTGCCACTCTGACGTTGTGCTCAGTTGCTGTCAGGTTGAAATGTGTAAGTGCCTAAGTACAAAATATCTCTAGTGCTACTAAGCAGATACCTATATAAGAGTTTTTACTTTATCTTACAGGAAAGTTAAATACCTTAAAGAGAAGGTGGTCTTATACCCATCGATCACTTATAGACTAGATCATACACAGTCTCGAACAAAACTCTTATCAAAAATGGCGACAAGTATTAATTAGTCCAAAGTAGTCAAAATAAACATATGTACATTAATTTAAAATCAGCCTTAAGTGCAGTGTATAAAGTTCTTACCACAAAGCAGTCCAAAAAGCCATTATTTTTTACGACCGAGTCTGACATCAAACCAAATTCAACCTTACACGCATGAATTAAAGACAGAATTATAAAGTAAGTACTAAATGAAAGAAGCACCCAAGTGCTGCGTTGAGCGCTTGTTCAGTTCAACCATTTTTTACGCTGATTGTGAATCTAGTTTATAAGTGATCGAGGCTTATTATATCATTGGAATAACAACAAATGCGATAGTTTAATTCGCTATAGATGGTTCAAATAGGCACATACATTATTTAATTTAGTTAGAGGTTCTGAAGAACGCTATTGTTCTTTATTTACAATTGTTTTTACTATAATCTCATTTCAGGAAAAACTGAGCACAATGCAGCTCATATCATTAATACAGTACACATGCGCTACTCTGACACAACTCTTTATATTTTGCCGGTACGGTGACGCAGTTTTACACCAGGTTGGTATAGGTATATTATGTACATGGGTATCCACTTCTCTCGATAGAAGCAACAGAAGCAATGCTTTTAAGTTCTGTATCACAGTTTGTATGGATGACAGCAGGTCAAACTACCCGAAACTATCAAATATTCCCTATCAATCTTGAACCTTAATGATGTAGAGAAAATGTTGAAAATCTAATAAAGAAATCTGACAGATTGTAGTAGCTTAATGTGCTGTCGTTTTTATGTTACAAAATGACGTAGTTTCAAGATAAGCAAGTATCAACTTTATTTAATGTAGGTTGATCTCAGAGTGACTACCACGATTGAAAAAGTTATAAAAATTATTGAAGTTTTAACTTAAACTGCACGTGTAGAAATTTAATTAATTTTTCCATAGTCATATTATCTGTTTAAATTTTTGGCGTTTGTAAACATTTGCCGTAATTTTTCGGTAGGTAGTGAACCTTTAGATGCACGTTTGTAAGGAGTTTTCTCGTTGCTAGTTCATTAAGAAGAACGTCTTGAATCTATAATTTAAATAAACACGTAAATAAAAAATATGCCCATGAGTCATTAGTTTAACTATTTATAGTGTCTCTATATAGTTTACGGTAGTGATTCCTGTTATTAAACTTTAGATACTTTGTGTAAATCATCGTTTTTCAAGGTGTGAGTTATGTGACGCCTTAAGGGGTTTCCAAGCTACATTGAGGGGGACGTCGTTTCTGTAAAATTAAAGGTGGTTCCAAATGAAATAAAAAAATTCCAAGCTAAAGCATTTGTTACTGTAGGAATTCTGCTTTTCTTCTTAACGTCTTAGAGGTATCTAAAGTGACAGACTGAAAGTTACTAAGTTAAAAGCGGTGGATGCCGGAGGTCGCGAATCACTACAAAGTAAAAAACAAAGTCGCTTTGTCTTTCCTCATGTCCCTATGCATGATTAAATCTTTAAAACTACACAACGGATGTTGATGTAGTTTTTTTTAATAGATAGAGTGATTAAAGACGAATGTTTATATATGTATTGTTATATGTGCACATCCATTAAATAGTAGAGAAATACTATTACTTTTAAGGTTTCTAATGTGATGTCGTAAATAATTACATTTTTCCTCGTTAGCAGTGAAACGCAGGCTGAACCCTACGAGATTTATCAAAATATTGTACGTATTGGAAAGATCTACAAAAAAGTCCGCGATAGTATTTATAATAATAATAATATAATATAATAATAATAAATTTTATTGTCAGACCATGGTCCATAGAAATAGCATATAAAAAAGCAACAACATGAAAAAGATTCATCCAAAATTAAAATCAAAATTGTGGAAGTTAATATTAACAATAAAATAAAATCAAAATTAAAACAGAATTACAATTAAAGTACAGAATTTAAATTTAACAATAAAATTAAAATAAAATGATACTGCTTAATCCATGAATCAAAAAAATAAAAAATAAAATAAAATAAATAAAATGTCAAAGAATTATGAATTACAATACAATAAAATTTAAATTAATAAAATGTCAAAGAATTATGAAATACAATAAAATTTAATTTAAATCAAAATTGGAATTAATGTGTTAATGTAGGTATGCATTTAAATTAAAACAAACACAGTTAAATTAAAATTAAACTTAAAACTATTCAGTCCACGTAACAGTATGACGCTCGATGCATTGTCATCCAGTGCCACATTATTGGGCTGTCCATCCTGCCGGCTATTACAGAGACTAGGCTGTTGGAGCTATCGCGTACTCGCCGCATCAAGGATGCTATGCGTGTACGGATTAGTGCATAAAAATCAGGCACACCTGCCTCCGCGAACATCCCCGACGCGCTGCAAAATCGCGGTAGCCCCAACATAACCCTGAAGGCGTTATTGTACTGGATACGCAGAGCATTATACGAACTTTTTGTATAATTGACCCATAGGGCACATGTGTACAGAGATTGGCAATATGCTCTAAAAAGCGTAAGTTTGACCTCCCTCGTACAACGCGCAAACCTACGAGCCAGCATACTGCCAATGCCCTGCGTTCCCTCTCCAAGTCTAAATCGTCAGATAGAGTTTCTATCTCTTATAGATACAAATACACAATAACAATTATGTCATTAACTTTTTACGAGAAATACTGGCTATTTTTCGAAACGATTTTAAACAATACAACATAAGTCCTTATCGAATTTATAACCTTTAATACATTGTCGATTTAATATAGACCTATAAGGAAGTATACAGCATATGATTTAAATGAATATTTTCGACGATATTACAAAATTATTAAAAAATGGCTGCGGTGACACGGCGGGCCGCTAAGTTTTTTAAACAACGTTCTCAGTTTTTCTGTAGTGTATTTAGTATCAGCATTGCACCCGTGCGACGCCGGGGCATGTGGCTAGTATATATTTATATATACCTATGTATATTGAAACTCAGCTGTCGTGTCATGATAAGGTTGAAAAACACTGGTGTGAATTATTTCACCACCTGAGATCTCGAAATCTCAAGTCCACTAGGATCGTTGCCTGACAGGACGGCGGGTTGTTTGAAAGAGATACCGTAGCCCCAGGCACACAGGCAAGTGAATGAAAACGTGTGGGTTATATTTTAGTCAGTAAAAGTCTTGACACGCCATTCCGCTCCGCCTAAAGCGGTCATTTTATGAAAAGGTCGTGTCATGAAAAGGTTGAAAATTGAAAAACACTGGTGAAAATTATATAATCTGATCTCGCACACCGTGAAGGAAAACATCGTGCATCAGGAAACCGACATGTCCTAGAACCAAAAAAAAACGAGTGTGCTTATGACCACACGACTGAAGTGAAACTTCTTTCGCTCCATCTGTATGTACCTATATACAGTATGTTAAGAAAACCCTGTCCGACCCGTGAAGGTGTTGTTAGGTATCGATAATTGATTCTGCTAATAAATACAAAACCGGGCTAAATTTAAAAAAAAATCCCCCAAAAAAAAAATATTATTTCGCAAAAAGTGGTAACTTAATAAATGTGCGTTCACCCTTCCGCGGGCGGCGGGCGGCAGGGCACGCGGCACGTGGTCGCATCGCTATTCGCTCATAATAATACCGGTGTTGTCACTTTTTTTTAAATTACCAAATTTCGGGGAAGTTGGAATTAATTCGCGGGAAAAAAAGATTATTTCAAAATTCATTTGTATTGGTACTATGATGATTACGTAAAATGTTATATTATATTTGGTCATGTGTTTACCTTTCTTTTTTTTTTTTTTGCCGGGGTGGAAATCCTCATAGGATGCCCGCCGCCCTGGGGTGGGCGACGGGGTATGTCAGACTTTTACTGACTAAAACCACCCCGGTGTGTCTTCTATCACGAGCGCGCGTGGGGCCGCGGGAGTCTAAATTCTTCCACGGCCCCACACTCTCGTGCTGGCCCGGTCTGTCCGGGCCTCGTCTCCTGCACGGGGTAGTGGGGTGTTAAACTACCCCGTGCATCGCCTCAAAGGCGCGCGTCATGTGTTTACCTAACCTTTATTATCCTTATGGGTCGGACAGGGTTTTCTTAACGTACTGTATATATATATGTGTGTACAATATATACATGTATACACATATACATATATTAATTTTCTATAAATATTTAAATTTATTTCATGGTTTCATTGGTAAATTAATATTTTTGCATAGATCTTCTATTTTTATTGAAAAAAAAAAAAAAACTCGTTGTAGACCTTGTAGTACCAAGCTCGCGCCACGGGCGCCTCTGTGCTTATATCCCCCACTTAACTTCCGTTCGCCTTGCCCGATCACTTTTCGTAACGCTTACGTCACGCGTTCGCCAGCTTACTCTCCAAGTCAAAGCGTAAAGAAGTTTCACTTCAAAAATTAATATGTGTAACAACCAATCCACGCATTCCACACTGGGCCTGGGCCACTGGCGGATTGCCGCCGACTCTTTCTTACCTCTTACACTATATACAGATTATGTAATGTCTGCTATATTAGACGTTCATTTTATAACTTGAAAAATAGTATATACGTGAAATTAACTCGTTACAGAGCTCAGTGGGTATGGGCCAAGGGCCTTTCGCAGCTGCGTCATGGTGCCTCAGTCCACGTATCAGACGGGAGCTGACAATACTCGGCGCCAGTATGATGATTCCACGACACATGCGCGCTGGACCCTTCAATTTCCTCGATTTGCCCTCATTTATAAACGTACGCATAATTTATTTTATTATTTATGAACACGCAATAAAATACATAGCGATATGACAAAATTAAAATATGAGTACCTACAAAGGTGACGCTTAGGTCTAAATGTAACGGTTAATTTACAGACCATTTTAAAGATTATTTTTTATTCAATACTAGATGGGTACCTAGGTATACCTAATACGGGTACTTGATAAGAGCTACCCAGAATTAAATATCTACTAGTTAGTTTAACAAACTCCTGGTTTGACTCTGGAAGTGCACTAGCGATCTCATCTACATCTCCACAGCAAAATTCTGCATCGCTCAAGCAGATTTCACCATGCAACTAACATATTGCCAAAAAAAAACTAGATACTCAAAAATTATACCTAATATTTATTATTCATTTATTACTCATGTCTATGTTTACAAATTATTCACCCAAAGTCACTGACATAGCTCTTAGAGTCGCTAAAATTAAGTGGCAGTGGGCAAGGCACATTCTCCCACCCAGTTCTCGCTCAAGCTCTATGTATGTAATTCGGCGGTTTTCCCGGATCAACTTTTCAATCTCTTCAACTTAACATGTTCCATATTTAAATTCATCACTAAATAGGTAACCTGTGTTTACGATGGTGTATTACTTGCCAGTATCAAATTATTGAGTAAAAAGTATCTAAAAAGTTTTGGCATGCCCCTCGTATGATATGTAAAGAAAATCCTGTCCGATCCGTGAAGGTATTAGGATTCTACTGATGCCTAACTACAAAGCTGGGTTGACAGGCGTTGCGCAGGGACGGTTCTAGAATTGATCTGAGGAAAGAGGAACTGGGGCCACCCCTATTTGCGGATGCTAATCACCGGGGTGGTTTTAAAGGTTTCGCCCCGAAAACAAAAAAAAAAGCATAGTGCCCTGTAGCGCTACCCGCGCGCCACCTCGCTTAAGTGACCGTCGGGACTTCTATGGAGGATTCGATGAGTAAACTTTCCACTCTCTTCCTAATGCATCTTTAGGCTTTACGATAAAAGATTTATAACCGTGCTTTCATGTTTTTATTTTATTGCAGGTGTTACGTGCAGCCTACAGTTATTACGCTATATTGGCAAATAGGAGTAACTGAATTTGAGCACAGAGTTTAAAGGGCTTAAAAAAAGATTGCGTCTTTATCTAATACTTCTGCCGGCGAGTGCGGCCGCCTAAAATTTCGGCGCCCGACTCACCGCATCGCATGTTACTTCAGACAAAGAATTCTAAAGCAACATGTAATGCGGTGGGTTCTTATTTTAAAGCCGGCGCCAGACATAGTTCAAATATTTGATCACTTATTTGAACACTTGTTTGGACACATGTATTGGTATTTGAGTATTTGTTCAAAACTTTGTTAAAACATTTGTACTTTGACATTCGTTGTCGGTTTCGAGTGCAAATCAAAGCATTCAAATGTGACTGTGTTCAAATGTAGTACACACGCGCAAATATTTCTACAAAAATTTGTAAGTACAAATATTTGTCTGTGTCTGGCGTCGGCTTAATAGTAATAAAAAAAAATATTGCAAGTATATAACACCTATTAAACACAAATTAATGTAACAATAAATACAAGTAAAGATGTTCTATTTCACGAAGAAGGTTTTACCATGGTTGTTGTTAGCAGTGCACATATATATTGTGTTAGTGTGCGTAACCTCGGGAGCGCTCAGTCACGATCGCGGTGAGGTCCGAGTCAATAGTGTATTGGATTCCGCGCAAGATTTCTACACAAAGTACCGTTAGCAAGACAAAAAAAGAAAGCACGCCGTTTTTAAAAAAAGATTAACACAGGTAGGTACTCGTTATATAATTGTGCACGCGAGAACAAAGGATGGATTTAGTGAAAATGCCTCTTTGGTTTACAAGGCCAACTCTACAGCTGGCGATTACCATGCGAATATGAGCTACGACAATTATATTAAATGGCTGAACGAAAAACTTTTACCCAATTTACGTGATAGCTCTGTCATTGTGCTATATAATGCTTCTTACGATAATACATTATACAAGGGCTGAAAAACTACCGTCATCGGCAACAAAGAAAGTAGATATGCAGCAATGACTCAAAAGCAAAGGCATGGCATTTGAACAATCGCTTCTTAAATTCATAGAAAGAGAGAGTGCAAAATATGACTAGCACGGAAAAACTAATTAATGAAAGCTTAAACAAAGTTAACAGCGAAAAGTGGCATAAAACCTGTAGTCATGTCGAAAAAATAGAAAAAGAATACTTGAAATATCTACTTTGACAAAGATTTTGAGATCGTAATTCATCTGCAAAATGATTCGGATGACAGCGAATCAGAATCCGAAAATCATATAAAAAATGCTAATAATACGCCTGCCTCTAAGTCATTTATATGTTTGTAATAATTTTATTAACAATATAAAATTGGTACTGAAGATCAAACCTGTTCGCAAATACGTTCAGAAAATAAAACCTACACTGCATTGTCGTGTAAAAACAATCGGCACGGGAGTCGGCAAATATTACCTACTCGGTTCCTAAGGTCATATAGGTAGGCGTGTTAAAACTCCTCGACACTCAGTTTATGAAATAGAATATATTTTGCGTTCTAACACACGAAAAAACTTCAGCTTTATTGTTGATATGGAAATAGATTTTACGTAGCTAATTATTAAGGTTACATTGCACCATTATGAATGATGATTATTACTCACTGTCGTCCCTCATACGTCTTTAACACTAACGCCCTACAATAATAATTAAATATACCGTTTAAATTTTAATTATAAAATTAATCAGTGAGTAATATTTTATGTAGTATTACAGTTATTCTGTAGAACAAATAAAAGCACAATTTGATCTTAATTCAGTTTTATTTCATACCCAAAGAGATACAGAGGTCCTACAATAATGTTGTTAGAAAAATATTGCACCTGTATTTATTGTAAGTATCTAATCTGCTTTCCCGAGTGAGTTGCAAAACAAAGACGAGTTTATGGAAAAATAACATTAATTCCTACATATTATTTTCTTGTTTGGTTTAAACAAGAAAATAATAAATTCCAGATTATGCTACAACTTCAAACATTTTTATAACTTTTTCAAAAGTGCTTGTCAGTCTTGAATCAACTTAATTTTCACTAAAATAAAGTTGTTTATAACTTGAAATAAAATCAATTGGACACGTTAATTTTAATAGACCCATACTAATAATTAACATATAAATAAATACGACCCTAACAAATATGGCCCTCGAATCATTTATACTAATTCCAGCATATCTAAATACTTACTTGTTGGGCAATAAGTGCCTATGCTGGAATTTAAACAGATCAAACCCACAACTGAACTGTTGGGCAAGGCTGAGCTTATATATCAAGAAGTCATCATCAACCTTTTATCGTCCCACTGCTGGGCACAGGTCTTCTCTCATACAGAGAAGGATTGAGCGTAATCATCACACTTGCTCAATGCGGGTTGGCGATTTCAGACCTAAAGTCCAGGTTTCCTCAAGATGTTTTTCTTCACCTTTTAATCCGTCATTGATGTCCAAAATATACTTAGAAAGTACATAATATAACTTAGAAAAGTTATATTTGTACTTGCCTGACCACTAGGCCACCATGACCAAGAAGTATTAAGGGTATATTAGTTTATAAGACATTTGATCGATGCGGGAAGTTTTTAGTTTGGAACGAAAACGTGTACCTACAACATAACATGGTGTGTTATAAGGAGATTGCATTGTTAAATATTCAAAACCATGTTAAAAGTGAAATAAATGATAATTAAAACTAAGGGTGTTTTGTATTAACTCTTTTATCAGAAGTGAGATGTCGAAAATGGACCCTAATCGTAACAAAACTAAAAAAACGAACTCGGCACAGGTCAAGCTCTGAGACATCTGCAATATCGACTTGTTCGGAAGATGAACACGCTCACAAACGCAATATTCGCTGGTGTCAGTGGAATATCTAATGTATTAGCATCGTTGTAATAATAACCACAGCCGCAGCCGTCATCTAAGTATACCTTTATTGCAACCACCATTGTCCAGCATAGTGTCTACACAGACCACGACGTCGATACTTGCCGAAGTTAGTGAGGATAATCGTATACCTACCAGTGTTGATAGCGATAATCGCAGTGTTAACGGCAGTGATGTAGGTACCTAGGGACTGATGTGGTACTGAGTAAAATGTCATTCAGGAGAATATGTTGAAGTTATGCACTGAATGGGGCGGTTTATACGGGCGTACGAGAGATTAGTGTGGTACGGAAATAAATGTCATTCAGGAGATTATGTTGAAATTATGCTCTGAATGGGGAGGTTCACGCGGACGTACTAGAGACTAGTGTGGTACGGAGTGAAATATAATTCAGAAGAATATGTTGAAGTTATGTACTGAATGGGGGGTTCGCACGAACGCACTAGAGCAGTGGTTCCTAACCTGGGGGTAATTACAGGCAGGGGTAAAACGGAGATTCTAAGGGGTAACACGGGATGGCACTAAGTAGTAGGTAAGTATTTCAAGAGCAATAAACAAAATAATAGATTCATTATGAGATGCGCATTGAGTGAAACCGAACCAAATATTGTCAAACTTGCGAATGCAAAGCAATTTCATTTCAAACTTCACATTAGTTAACTACGAGATTTATACAGGGTGTATCTGACATCGTAACGCAAACTTCGCGAGAAGGCTACACCGCATACCACTAATAAAATTATGATAGTCATTTATATCGTTAATGAGCGGTTACAGAAATAACAGTATTTAAAAAAAATGTGTCGGCTCGGTCTTTGAACGTTGCAAGCGTGCCGCCGCGCGTGTTTGTGGATATGACGTTGACCCCTGATGTGAACTCTATTAAATCAGCTGATAGGATAGTTTTTCGAGTTTTGTTCACAGTACGCTTTTTTGTCTAATTAGCGAATTAATCATTTTGTTACTTTAAAGTCTTATTGGGTTATAAAAGTATAGCAATTATGAACGGTTTAAAGGAAAAAAAATCCATATTATTTTTTTTTTAATCAGGAAAAAACCGACGAAAAATTCCACCTGTGGGGGGTTCAGAATAATGTACTGGATCCATGGTACTCGTTTGTGCGTCGATGTTAGAGACAGCCTTTATATTACTTTACTAGTTACCTAAACGTGCAATTTCTTACATAATAAACATATTTTAGTTCGAATTTGTGTGGTTTTAATTATTTTAAGTTAGCTGGGGGTAAGTAAAATCAATTCCCATACTTGTTCACAGGGGTAGTGATATTGAAAAGGTTAGGAACCACTGCACTACAGATTAGTGTGGTCATCATCATTATCATCATCAGCCTCTACTCGTCCACTGCTGGACATAGGCCTCTTCCATGGCACGCCAACAAGCTCGATCCTGAGCAGTTCTCCGCCAGCCACTACCAGTCACCTTTTTGATGCCGCCGCTCCATCTAGCCCAAGGGCGTCCTACACTACGTTTGCCAAGACACGGTCTCCACTTGAGGACTCATTTGCCCCAACGATATGGTACGGAGTGAAATTTCATTCATGTAGATATGTAGACTTACATATCTTAATGCATAGACTGATTGAAAAAGACTGAATTATATTACCATATTTGAGGCTGAAATGTAAGGACGACAGCAGATTAAGCTAGCCTAAACTGTAAAAATATTCATAATCAACCTTGAACTTTAACGCTCTAGAGATAAAGTTTAAAATCGAATAAAGAAATCAGACAGATTGTAGTAGCTTGATGTGCCGTCGTCTGTACGATGTAACTCAAGCTAGTGAAGCAAATTCATATTGGTTTTGAGCGAGACTAATGTGTAATATAATACAGGGTGTATCTGGCATCGTAACGCAAACTTCGCGAAAAGGCTAGACCACATGCCACTAATAAAATTATGATAGTCATTTAAATATCGTTAATGAGCGGTTACACAAATCAGTGTTTAAAAAAATGTGTCGGCTCGGCCTTTGAACGTTGCCATCGTGATGCCCCGCGTGTTTGTGGGTATGATGTTGACCCCTGATGTGAACTCTATTAAATCAGTTAATAGGATTAATTAGGTGTAATTAGCGAATTAATTAATTTTTCCTTTAAAATCTTATTGGGTTATAAAAGTATAGCAATTATGAACGGTTTGAAGTGAAAAAAGTAGGTACATATATATTGTTTTAAATCAGGTAAAAACCGACGAAATATTCCACCACTGGGGGGTTCAGAATCATGTACTGGATCCATGGTATTCGTTTGTGCGTCGATATCAGAGACATTCTTTATAATATGTTGAAAGATAAATTAATGACTGGTGTTATATTATGAGACTTAATAAAGTCGTGAATACCTACTGTTGTACCAGATCGAGTTTGAAGACAAATTACTTCATAAGTCAGGCTGGCCGAATATTAGATATTAATTGTCATAAGGGACATTTTAACCAGGAAATAATGTACCTACTTAATAAGGATTTCCGAACGCACTTCTTTTTTCACAGTAGGTGTTTTTCAGGGGCTCAATCCCTGTCGACAGCGACATTTGACCATGGGCGTACCTAGGTGGGGGCAGGGGGTGGCAGCTTCCCCCCGTGGAAATCTCGGAGAAAATGTATGAACTCCCCTAATTACTAAAAAAAAGTATAAACGAAGACTTATCTCTAACTTCTATAAACCACGCAATAGACACTGACAAAATGTACGGTGTAATTACCAAAAAACAACGTGCGACTATAGCGCACAGAGATTATACACTCTAAAAATTTAATTGCCCCTAAGGCCTGACTTGACCACGACAGTGACAGTGACATTTGATCGACGCGGAAAGTTTTTGGTTAGGAAGGAAAACGCTGGGTGTATTTTAAGGAGATTGCATTGTTACATAGGTATCCAAAACCTTATTAAAAGTGGAATAAATGGTAATTAAAGTTCAGTGTTTTGTATATTAACTCTTTTATAAGGCATGTAAAGGTACCTGAAAAGACCGACGACCGAAGACAGACACGTACTGTGGGGAATGTCTTTTTTTTTTCTACCCTAACGTAGGTAATCTATTGCTGGATAGGGTAGATTTTAAATGGAGTGTAGTGGAGGAGTATAAACAAAGAGTATAGTAAGTATAGAACCAAAAAAAGGACTCCGTGTGTATAAATGTGTTGATGTCTGTACATCGAGAAAGAGGAAAGCGGAGCCCGGACTCCAACGCGAAAACCTCTGATGCAACCGGGACTAAACACGGGGATGATAATGATGATGACACTTACGGATATTATTAACGCTTATAATATGAATAAAACATGCATAGATCAAATTCTCATTTTTTATTTTTATTTTATCGCATCGCAACCAACCAGCGCTTGGCCCAAATCTGTCAAAACTCAGTCAAATCACATCACAGCTTTCGCTTACATTCCGAATATAAGTACACCATGATACAATATTATAATCTATATTGACAACATTATCAACAGAGCCTTTCAGATTTATGGTTTCATAATAATGCAGTCTTGTAAAGAATTGAAAATTTGTTGTCGAACGGTATTCTGACGTGGGGCAAAGCAGCTGCCAAGCAAAATATAAGTCCTTGAAAAAGAGCTGTTCGAGCAATTTACCAGCTAGATGCCAGTTTCTTTAAGAGATTTCTGTCAAGATATCAGTACTCTCACGGTTGCTTCACTTCTTTATACCTACACCAGTCTCCTTATTTCTTGGAAAATCAACAAGATTCCGTGGACAATAGCGTAAAGTTGTTTGTTTATAATTATATCTTAGCTAAGTATTAATGTTGTAACGCATAACTATGTTTTGTCCTAAAATACATAAATAAAGACATCAAAAATTTTGCCACATGTACCTACACTATCGTCGAAAACGGATCAGCAATCCCATAACCGTCTGATAGTAGATTTTTTCAGTAAGGGGATACAGCAGTGTGTACAGTACAATGGCACAGGCGCATTATTAAGCATTTTTGAAAATCCCGGTTGTTACGAGGGACTGTCGGCGATGGATTTCAAAATAGAATTGGTAAATCTCGGTGGTAGGCCATAACATCGGCCGCCGGAAGTTACCACCTAACAGACAAAGCCTTGCCGCGAAGCGATTTGTCGTGTTCGTGTCGGCATGATGCCTGGTGAAGCCGTACGGAGGACGAGTCTGAACAGTTGTGTTGCGATGTGTGCCGGGTACGATGCGCCTAATGTTGTTGTGTTGGGAGTTTGGTCGTGGAGGATCTTCAGATCAATCTCCCTTTGGCGCAGCATCGTTGGTCGTGTTGTTGGGTTTAACATTGCATCATCTCGCTCAACTGCCGTTTTCCTTCCTATTCGCTCAGTTTTTCTGAGTGACCTATTCACTCTTAATAAACTAGTGCGCCTTACCATCAACGATCGCATCACTGCTTACTATCAGGCGGGATTGCGGTCAAGCGCTAGTTTAAAATTATAAAAAAAAAATTCTTAGAGCAGTGAGGGATACAAACTCGCCCAAAACGTTGACACCTTTCAGAGTACTCTCTCTTGTCACTCCTGCGAATGTGATGTCATCAACACCCACTTTTATGGACAACTTTCGTTAGAAGTCTTACCTATTTGTGATAAAAAAAAAACAAACAATAATAGAATATATTTATTTTCTACTAGATGTATACAGTATGTTAAGAAAACCCTGTCCGACCCATAAGGATAATAAAGGTTAGGTAAACACATGACCAAATATAATATAAAATTTTACGTATTCATCATAGTACCAATACAAATGAATTTTGAAATAATCTTTTTTTCCCGCGAATTAATTCCAATTTCCCCGAAATTTGGTAATTTTTAAAAAGTGACAACACCGGTATTATTATGAGCGAATAGCGATGCGACCACGTGCCGCGTGTCCTGCCGCCCGCCCCCCGTGGCCGGCAGGCGAAGGGTGGTCAACGCACATTTATTAAGTTACCTCCTTTTGCGAAATAATATATTTTTTTTTAGGGGGATTTTTTTTTTTAAGTTTAGCCCGGTTTTGTATGCATTAGTAGAATCAGTTATCGATACCTAACAACACCTTCACGGGTCGGACAGGGTTTTCTTAACATACTGTACGTATGTTTTTGTTTTACAAGTAATTTATCAGTTACATAGCAAAAGTTGTTTAGAGCGTGTGTAGAATCACTGATGTAAGTGAATAAACTTTTTCTTCAGACTATAGAGGTCCATTGCTGGACAATGGCGTCCACCAAGGAATTGGGATCGTTTGCCATAACCCCCACGCTTGGCAGACGGGTTGGGGATCGCAGTAATTTGATATTCCACAGAAGAAGCGCTGCTGTTCGCTTCCCTGGTGAGAGTTCCCGTTCTCTTACGACACCCACGGGATATGGGATGGTGAATAAATTGCCTTCCTATATATATTTTCGTATAAGTTTTTTTTTTCAAACCACATTGATCAACAACTGTTAAAATAAAATTCAGTCCTATTACCCGGTTGAACCCAGGGATTTAGAGGCTTATTTTGTAGGCTAGGCTGTTCGAATAATAATGTCATATAAATGACTTGAAGAGTTTTATACTTCGGAAAGAATCGGTATGTTTCATGTCGATGCGTGAACATATTGCAAAAGCGGTTTTAAAACCATGTTAAATACCCTGATGATAATTACTTATATCCTACAAATTAAGCGTGATGGTTGTTGTTTATCCACGTCGCTACGTGGTCGAGATGGTAGGTATTCCATCGTATGTTGTTGCGAACTGTCTCGAGTGCCCGCTTCCGAGCCGACTCACCAGCACCAGCTTCAGGGTATAGAGCGAAGAATTCTTGCATCTGCAAAAAAAAAAAAACGAAGTTTATGAATAAATGCTACTTTGGTACCCCCAGGTCTAATTAGGAAATTTTAATTATTTAGCACTCTAATTAGGAAACAAACCAACAATCGTAATATGAATCATCATCATCATCTCCCATCATACAGAGAAGGATTGAACGTAATTAGCTTGCACGCTTGCGTGGGTTGGCAATTTCAGTCTCAAAGTCTAGGTTTCCTCAAGATGTTTTCCTTGATCTTGTAATCAGTCATTGGTGTCCAAGATATACTTTGAAAGTATAATAAGTACGTAAGTATAATATGAATCATTATGGACGATATTCCTAATCCATTGCCCAACAATGTAAAAACTTAATGAACGCTGATGATCTATAAATTGAAAGCCATTGCTACTGATTTTTTTTTTTTTTTGTAAATTCTAAGATTAAGCTAAAATAATTTATGAATAAAAAATGTAGGGAAAAAGTGTATCCTAGCTAAACGTTTTTGGCACCAGATTGTTTCATGCAAAAACATGACCCATTTATTATTGCGCAATTTCTCTTCTTCTGCCGAACCTATAGAAGTCCACCACTGGATAAAGGACTCCCCCGAGTTGGGGGGAGTTTGCCATAATCCCCACGCTTATCAGGTGGGTTGGGTATTGCAAGAATTTGATACTCCACAGTAAAAGCGCTGCTGCCCACCTCCCGGGTAAGAGTTTGGTTAGTCGCCTCTTGCGACACCCACGGAAGGATATCGGTTGGTACTATTCTAAGCCCAGTACCAACCAATTACGAAAATCATACTTACTACTACGTAATAAAGGTATTGCCAAACTCCATGTTTCCAATGGACAAAAATAGCACCTAAACCAACCTCTTTAAGTTTCAAATCGGTGTTGAAACTTGAAGTAATGCTAGGTATCAAGCCGCCCAGATAGCGGCTGTTGAGTGTGAAGCGTTGGACAAGCTGCGGCCATCGTGAACGCACGTCATCCCATACGAGTGAAGTGCCGGCCGGGTTGGCACTGATCTGCGACAACACGTTCAGGTAGTCTTGACTGCGGATGTTGTTCTCGTCCCAAGCCATTAGTAGGAATCTATGAAAAAAATTGGCAAACATTTTTGATACTAATAATTATAAACTAGTGCTTGACTGCAATCCCGCCTGATGGTAAGCAGAGATGCAATTGATGGGAATCGAAAAATGCGCTAACTTTTAAGAGCCTACTTACTAAAAAAAAAAAAAAAAAAACTGAGGAAGTAAGACGGCAGTTGAGCGAAGTGATGCAATGGTAAGCCCAACAACATGACCAACGATGTTGCGCTAGAGGGAGATTGATCTGGAGATATTGACAACAACATTTGGTGGATCGTACCCGGCACACATCGCAACATAAATACTCAGACCCGTCCCCCGTACGGCATCACCAGACATTATGCCGAAACACGACGAAACGCTTGGCGGCAAGACTTTGTCTGGTGGCGAAGAATTGGAATCGTTAGAAGTTATTACAACTTCTACCGGCAGCCGATGTGGCCACTGAGAAAATTTTGTGTTTCCAACGTGATAATTAGAACAATTTCATTAATAGATTTTGTAAAACTCACTATCAAAAATATTAGTTCAAGTTTCGCACGTTGTAATCAGCGCCAAAATCAAATATTATCGTTTACTGATCAATAGTGTAATATCCAACGTACTTAATGATTATAAGTCAGTGTTTACGATGATGGCTCCATAGTTATTCAGTTTGATGGTGTGTACCACACCCTTTTTTTTTGTTCTTGATGTGAAATCACTAAATGACTTCTCCCGCTCTGGGCGGAGCGGCAGGGCGTGTCAGACTTTTACTGACTAAAACCCACTCGTGTTTCTTCACTTGCCTGTGCGCCAGGGCCATGGTTCCTTTTTTATCAAACCCGCAACCCTGACCAGGAGGCATTGGTCTTCGTGGACCCCGTCACGATGTGCTGACATCTCTTGGAGGCGGTGTACCACATCCTTAAAATGTGACCATACCTTTGTGACACATGCTGTATAGTCCGAGCCACTTACTTGCGCAATATGGTGGTGTCTCGTGGAGCAGCTAATGCACTTCGTAGCTTTGCCTTCTCTTGGACATCTTCCTCCTTTTGGTACAATTGCCACAGACTGTCCCAATCTGCACTAGAAGCTGATTTCATACCTAGGACAATAAATAGATATGTTATTATAGTTTTAATTTAGTAATTAGTAGATATTTGTATTTTTTATATGTATGGTCTATATAAATTTGGTTGCAAAAAATAATATGATGTACTTACACATAGAATAATGTTATTAACTCAAGTGTTGGTTACATATCTATACTAATATATAAAGCTGAAGAGTTTGTTTGTTTGAACGCGCTAATCTCAGGAATTACGGGTCAGATTTGAAAAATTCCTTTTGCGTTGGATAGCGAATTAATCCAGAAAGGCTTTAGGCTATATAACATCACGCTGCGAGTAATAGGAGCGGAGCATAACTAACTCCAAGCGAAAGATGTCGCTGGCGGCCGCTAGTGTAGTATAAAATAAATATGAAAAATCTTTAAAAATAATACATAAGTACATATTTAGTATAAAACAAAGTCGCTTTCCCTGTCGCCTATATCCCTATGTATTCTTAAATCTTTAAAACTACGCTACGGGTTTTGATGCGGTTTTTTTTAATTGATAGAGAGATTGAATAGGTAAGTATATAAGTACAATAACATCCATTAAATATAGATTTATACGGCTCTTTACAGCATATGATTTTGTGGCTGTACCACAAGCCTCAACTTACTTCTGCGCAGGCGCACTGCGCGCCCATAGTCGATCGCCCCGCGATCGCTCGGTCGCTACTTCGCTAGCGGCAGTGCCAATCCTATCTTCACGGCGAATGCACGCTCCGATTTCCCCCGTTCTAAATCGCTAATACTCACGCTAATATTCATTTTTCCAGTTAATCTTAATTTCGGTTTCTTTCTTGTGTCTATATTTCAATTCTTCATCTTATCTCCTATCTATCTCTGTCAACTAGAACTTTACATCTATCCTCTGTGATCTCCAATAAACATCTCAAAAATTCTATCTGCCGGGTCGTGATTTCTATCTCAAGCCTTACTCACCAACATACCTACAATTTAAATGGATAATTTCGAAGATATTACAGATTTAAAGATTGCGGGACGTAGCGCGACCGGCCGGGGCGGGGAGCGGTGTGTTTTTCTTTTTATATACCTACATTCTACAACGTTCACAGTTTTTCTGTAGTGTAATAGTATTGCACCCGTGCGAAGTCGCTAGTTAAAAAAAGCACAATAATTAAATTACAAGAATTTCCACTTATTCAGCGTTTTACTTTAGTTACAACTTGGTTTTTGAGTAAGTCTGTAATAAAAAATTAAAAACAAAATGTTGCTTGCGTCATCATCAAAAAGTTCATTACATCTCCGTCATGGCGGGCTCTCCCGGCGTTCCCACTCACATCGGCTTTGTAAATAAATTTTGTTATAGCCTTTTTGTTATTTAAAGTGTGTATAGACAATTACCGTTAAAATACACAAGATCCCTAAGGTCCTGTTGAATGGGCTTGCTCTCAAAGTTGCCATGTCGGTTCAGCCAGACTTGGAACATAGTCTTAGCCCTCTCTTCCGCCTCTGGCAACTGATAACGCACCGCCATTGACAGTATCGTTGTTCGTAGTAAACTGAAACAAATATTATGGTCAAGTTTGAATTGTGATTTAGTAATAAGAATGTATAAGATTGGCTGTCGGTTGTCGACATATTTTAAATAAAAACGACATTATTTTATGGGATTATTAAAACAAAATAAAGCAAACGAAATCAATTATCTTTAGAATATTTTATTTCGTACTGTACCTATCTTGAACGGGCAAATTCTCAGCGTTCCAGTCCTGTTTCATGTAAAGCGGCCAAATAATGCGCTGAACGTATTTCTGTTAACAATTGTAACAAAATATTTTCATATTTAACGAAATCAACTAAATTTCTTTTAAGTAGGTAAGTAAAAATATTCTTGGAAAAAGCATTAGAAGCCTTTGCCCTGTGGGCACGTCACAATTGCGGCGAAAAGTCCCTTCTTTGAGGAGTGATGAGAAAAAAGCATTAGAAGCCTTTGCCCTATGGGCACGTCACAATTGCGGCGAAAAGTCCCTTCTTTGAGGAGTGATGAGAAAAAAGCATTAGAAGCCTTTCCCCTATGGGCACGTCACAATTGCGGCGAAAAGTCCCTTCTTTGAGGAGTGATGAGAAAAAAGCATTAGAAGCCTTTGCCCTATGGGCACGTCACAATTGCGGCGAAAAGTCCCTTCTTTGAGGAGTGATGAGAGAGGCACCAGGGCGCTCTCAACTTCCACCTACAAAGGTGATAACACACGCATCCAGCATTGGTCCAGCTCATGGTACGGAGCGAGAGCGCCGGGAAAGCAGTCACCTCTTTATGCGAAGCAGTAATGGTCGCGAAGGAGCAGGCAAAGCGCGTGTGGGAGAGGCAATCTGTATGCCAATAGTCGCCACAAGCGGCACTCTGGTTGTCGGGAATTAGTAGCACAGTCGCGGCCGCGCAGGAGCGCAGGCCCAGGTCGACAAAAAGCTGTGTAGCAAGCGCGCCCACAACACAACGAAGGTGTCCGCTAGAATCACGGGTGGAACGAAAGAGATACTGTGGCTCCTGACACAAGCAAATGAAGCCACACGGGTAGATTTAAGTTAGTGAAAGTGTGACTTTCGCTCTGCCCAGAGAGGGAGAAGTCATTTATTGGTTTACCGCCCAAAAAAGGCATTTGTCCTGCAGTGAAATACTAAAAGTTGCTTTATTAAATATAAAAAAAAAAAATATTTTAAGTTAAAATTGTTATTAAGAGGGGACTCTAGTGCCGAGGAACTTGAAAAATAGGTATTTGAAGAAACTATTGCCGTCGTGCCGCTTCCAACGTCTCCCTATCAAGTGCGAAATGGACAGTTGCAGCTCAGGCTGATTTTACCTACAAAAACGTTGATCAAAAGACGTTTCCTATTCCGCTGTTTTCTTTTTCAAAATACGACAGATCTCAATTATTTTTATATCAAAATTTAGAGGAAAAGTATACCTATATGCTTCTTTTTTCTCAAACACTTGCCACATTTGTCTAATAGTCGTCTGGACATCGCGGTAAAAATGGATTATTTTTCGGGATTTTGAAATATCATATTCCTTTTATTAATTAAGTTTTGGCAGAAATCAAATCATAGGGGCACGTATAATCATAGTGCAAAATTGTAGAAAAAATATAATTGCTCTTCAAGCGTTATCCACGAAGAAAACAACGGAATGCGTTTGTATAGAGAAAGCGCCGATCGAGTCCCCTCTTAATATATCACCAATTTCCAGGCGTACCATCAGATTATCATATGCCAAAGTGTTTTGCAGTCTGTTCGCAAGGTTTCTGAAGACAGATGAAGCAGTCTGCCAGGGTACGAGATCATTTTCCACCAGTAAGTAAGTGGTGAGATTCAGAGCCATCTTGTATGGTACCGAGCGAGACTCGGCTAAAGCGAAGATATCGTCCATGAGGTTTGATCTATCCGCTGAGGTAAGCTGTAAAAGAGATTTATTAATTGTATCACAGCATTTGCACAGACTCTTACGTCAATTATTAGTAGTATAGTTCGGTGACTCCCCCGATTAGACCTGCACATATGAACCTACTGCGGAATGGATCGATAATGGGTCCCCTTGGACCTTTCACCTTGGAATGATGTATGTGTGTTGATACCCTTAATGATTATGTACATATTTATTTCTGCTTGCTTGATTATGTAAATATTATTGCTGCTGCTTGCTATTATCTGCTTGAATTAAGACAGTCGGATAAAAATCTCGTATGAATCTTTCACATTTTTCGCAAATTTATTAATTTACCTTAATAAAATTCAAGTGTAGAAATGCGATAATCGCCATTATAAGATAGTTGTGGTCGAGGTTGTAAAATATAAAGTTGGGGATTTCGAAAAGACAAACTTCACCACTAGGGCAACAAATAGTATATCCTATTTAATTATTCGATGAATTTACATGAAATAAGTAATGACCTCATGAAGCCTTTTTTATCTAAAGTGGAAGATTCGAGTTAATTTTTCTTTTGGATCAAATTTAAAATGAATGGCTCACTTAGAAAAAAAAAATATATTGAAAATACAGTATGTTAAGAAAACCCTGTCCGACCCGTGAAGGTGTTGTTAGGTATCGATAACTGATTCTACTAATGCATACAAAACCGGGCTAAACTTAAAAAAAAAAATCCCCCTAAAAAAATAAATATTATTTCGCAAAAAGATGTAACTTAATAAATAGGCGTTAACCACCCTTCGCCTGCCGCCCGCGGGCGGCGGGCGGCAGGGCACGCGGCACGTGATCGCATCGCTATTCGCTCATAATAATACCGGTGTTGTCACTTTTTTAAAAATTACCAAATTTCGGGGAAGTTGGAATTAATTCGCGGGAAAAAACGATTATTTCAAAATTCATTTGTATTGGTACTATGATGATTACGTAAAATTTTATATTATATTTGGTCATGTGTTTACCTAACCTTTATTATCCTTATGGGTCGGACAGGGTTTTCTTAACATACTGTATAAACAGCACGAAAATGCCCAAATCATAACGTAATATTAGAACATTATCATCATCTTAGCGTTAATCCCAGTCGTATCCGAAGCTTACCAGTCTAAACTACTTATATTAAAATTACTCAATATGTGTTCCAAATCGCCGACCATAATGGTGATCATGATCATTTAATCTTTATGATGTGCGAAAGCGATCATACGAAACTTTTTTTTTTAAATCGATTAACTCCAGTAATTTATATGTCGAATATAAGAAATAGATACTCGGAATAAGAAATAAAATTATTTTAAGTATTAAATGTAATCCTTAGTAATATTATAAATGAGAAAGTGAGTTTGTTTGTTTGTTTGTTCCGCTTTCACGCCGTAACTACTGAACCGATTGCTTTGAAATTTTGCAGACGTAAAGTTAGAAGTCCGGATTAAATAATAGAGTACTATCACGGAAAAATATTATATTCCCGAGGGAATTCTAAAAAGCGCGATATAACCCAACTACATGCGGGCGAAGCCGCGGGCGGAAAGCTAGTAAGAATTATAATTAAAATTTTAATCGTGTTTTGGACATTAAATTGAAATAATATTGTTACAAATGCACCTTATGTCAATGCAATAAAGTTAACAGGCCTTACGTAATTGTGAAGCCATATCTTGAGAACTAAGCATTGTAGAGGTACGATCTAAAAATGCATTTCTAGACCTAAAGTAACCTATCAAACGGCACAGGTTTCATCAATATTAAAAACGACGGTTCGACATAGAAATTGCTAGAAACTTCGTTTCCTGTGAACCGCAGGTACTAAACAAGAATATTCTAGAAATCGAATGTTATTATTATTACTTCGTCGCCGCTCCGCGAGTTCCTGCTGGCGGAATGGCGGGACAGGCTTTCATGACCTACCTCAGCACCATCGACGTGATCCTGCCGGGACTGTCTCGGAAGAAGTCGTTCGAACCCAGACAAGCGATTTTCTTTGTGTAAATAATTTTATCATCAACTAGCGGCCGCCCGCGACTTCGTTCGCGTGGAGTTTCATTTCAACATTTTATTTTAAACCAAAACAGTTATTTTAAAATTGTAGTGTTTTGTCCTGCCTATTGGAGTATTTTACGGCTCAGCAACACCACAACACGCACACAATCGGACCACACAACCGCTCCGCTCGGCTGTCGGAACTCGACTCTCGCGTGACGCGGCGCTTGAGACAACCAACACTTGTCAACACACTACATGTAGTATCTTATAAGATGTTAATCGAAATTAAGTGATGTCAAGGACAATTTCGATCAAAATTTAATAATATTAATTTATTTGGATAAGGATTAATATTTGTTTTTTTTGTTAATATGCCCCGCTCTTATTGGTCGCAGCGTGATGTTATATATAGCCTAAAGCCTTCCTGGATTAAGGAGCCATTAAACACAAAAATATTTTTTCAATTCGGACCAGTAGTTCGTGAGATTAGCGCGTTCAAACAAACTCTTTAGCTTACGTATTACTCTTATAAATATTATTACCTACGCTTAGCTGTACGTAATTATTAGTGTTTATATGATACCTGTTTAGATTTAGACTTCATAGCTTCAATCAGTGTCTCCCACATAGGTGGTGAATAATTGACTCTATAGTACCCAACTTGATTGATGTTCAGCTTTATCCAGCTGTGACCTTCATCCGCCTTCAATTTCACTGTAAAATACAAAGATCTTTATTCTATACTTTGAAAACAAATTTTAACTTCCATCGCCTTTATAATACTTACCATTTTGAGCAGTATTGGAGAGCCATACAATCTCTTCATTTGTATTTGTATTTGTTTTGAATGTTATGGGTACACACCAACGGTAGCTAGAACACAGAATTTGTTCAAATGCGAAAAAGGGATAGCACTATAATATGTATACTGGTTTTGGGAAAAAGTCTTTTCGCATTATATAGTATGTATGAATTTGTAATTAAATCTCTTTGGTAGCTATTTGTATCTGCTAACAAGTTGCTGTGTGTGTGATGGAATTGGAAGGTTCATTATGAGTCGTTACCACCAGGCATGACCATCGATTCTGAATTCTACTGCGAGCAACTGATGAAAGTAAAGCAAGAAGTTGAAAGAAAGCGGCCGGAATTAATCAACAGAAGGGGTGTGGTTTTTCATCATGATAACGCTAGACCTGACACATCTTTAGCCACTCAGCAAATAATAAGACATTTTGACTGGGAAGTGTTAATACATCCGCCGTATAGTTCTGACCTTGCACTTTCAAATTTCCACTTGTGAAACAAGTCTCGTCAGAATTATTTAGGCAGAGTCAAGTTAACATCACGAGTGGGCTGCCAAAACCACTTGTCCCGGTATTTTGATCAGAAGTCCCAAAATTTATATAACAATGGGTTCATGTCCCTACCTACAAGATTGCAACAAGTTATGGAAAAAAATGGTACCTACACACTTTTGTTAAATGTAAATTGATGTGTATTAAAAACTGCTTGCAATTTTCTTAAAAAATGCGAAGACACTTATTCCCTAGCCTATTATTATGTTCTTTATAGCAACATCTCTTACTGTCCCCTTGCCTGCCGTCACTATAATAGCATAAAGCTATGGAAGTTAGGTATCTGCGATGATCGATTGACAAAATATGTGAAAACTTACTTGAACATAGAATCGTTAGTGTAGTTTGCGTCAGGGTCAATTAGGAAACGTGACTGTGACACAAAGTAAGTGTTAGGCATGTCTCCGATCTTTACTTCTAATATTGGGTAACCCATCTGCCGCGTCCAAGTGGACATCACGTATCTGAAACAAATCAAATATGTAGTAGAATTGTATACCAGTACTTTTTTATATTTGTTTAACAGTAACAAAACAAACATGCATCGATCATCTTGTGATTGGTTTTCCGAGTAAGGAAAATAGCTCTAAAATGCATGTGGTTAGTGCTGTGTACATGCCGCCCTGGTTGACCACTGATATATATACAACTCACTTTGATACACTCCAGGATATGTTAATGGAACCTTATGTCGAAAATATATTCATTATAGGTGACTACAATCTTCCTGAAATTACTTGGAAGGTCGGAACGGTGAATCGTGATGACAGGGCACATCTGCCTAATGGTATGTCATGCTCTCGAGCGTCCCCAGTATGTACACAACTGGCGCAACTCATGTCAACCCTGAATGCATACCAAGTTAATAATATACTTAATGCTAATGGGAGGATCTTGGACCTGTTTATCTCTAACACCACCAGCACTATAAGCCAGCCTTTTGACTCACTAGTGCCTATAGACACACATCATCCTCCGTTTGTTGCCACAGTGACCACAAATATATCCACACAATCTCTGAGAAGAAAATCGCTAAGACTATATAACTTCCGCAAATGTAACTATGATGCGATTAATGAACAAATTAGTGAGGTTGAGTGGGGGAACCTACTCGAGAGCCTTCCTGCCCAAGAGGCCCTGCAATGCTTTTATGATATCCTCAATAGTATTACTGAACGCAATGTACCACGCGTTAAATCCCGGACGCTTGATTTTCCGGTGTGGTTCTCAGCACAACTAATTAAAATATACAAGAGAAAACAACGTCTCTGGATTAAATGGAAGAAGTTTGGGAACATCAAACACTACAATGAGTTTTCGGAATACAGAGTTGCGTTTAAAGTTGCTTGTAATACCTGTTACTTAAACTATATTAAGTCAGTTGAAGAAAAACTTAACACAAATATCAAATACTTCTGGACATATTTATCAAATCGCAAACATAAATCAAGTATTCCATCCACTATGCACTATCAAAATCTTAAGTCAAGTGCCCCAGAAGAGATCTGTGATATGTTTTCAAACTTTTTCCAGTCTGTGTTTGAGCGGGCTTCACCCTTATTATCTGCATGGACCCCGCCTACAGACTGTAATGCTAATGTGAGCCTAATCGATGACTTGCATATTGAAGAGGACAAAATACATAAAGAGTTGCAATTACTAGATCCATCTAAAGGAGCTGGTCCCGATGGATACCCTGCTCTATTTTTTAAGGCCACTGCTAGCAGTGTCTGCAAGCCACTATTTATAATTTATAATAAATGTTTAGTTGAGGGTCATTTCCCGGATGTATGGAAACGGGCTAACATTACACCTGTATACAAAAATGGCTCGAAACATGACGTAGAGCAGTACCGGCCTATCTCAATACTGTCGGCCTTGTCTAAACTTTTTGAGAGACTCGTACACAACGAGATCTATCCACTCTTGCACAACATCATCATCCCAGAACAGCACGGGTTTGTTAAGCGACGTTCAACTGTTACAAATTTATTAATATTTTCTAATTATCTTTTTGAAAACATGGACAAGCGAGTACAAGTTGATGCAGTTTATACTGATTTCAAAAAAGCTTTTGATAAGGTCGACCATGTACTCCTATTGAATAAGATTGCGTTTAATGGTATACGAGGAAACTTGCTTCGTTGGTTCTCATCCTATATTACAAATAGAACTCAAAGGATTGTCGTAAATGGTCATCAGTCTAACGCAGTGCCTGTAACCTCGGGTGTTCCGCAGGGTTCAATCCTGGGGCCATTATTGTTTATTCTATATATAAATGACATAGACAAATGTTTTAAGAACACTAAATTTCTTGTATACGCTGATGACCTAAAAGCTTATAGATCTATACGGACTGTAGAGGATTGTCGACTCTTCCAACAAGATCTGGACAGACTTGCTGACTACTGTCTTAAAAATAAGTTACACCTTAATCTTACCAAGTGCAATTGCATCAATTTCACAAAGAATAAAAGCATTATCAATTTTGAATACTCATTGCACGATACAGCGCTCAGTAATGTACACATGGTAAGGGATCTTGGTGTGTTGTTTGATGATAAGTTGTCCCTAAACCAACATGTTGAGAGTATTGTACATAAAGCATTTAAGATGTATGGTTTTGTTATGAGATCTTCTACTGAGTTCAAGCGGGTTTCTACATACCTTCACCTTTATAAAACTATTGTACGATCACAACTAGAATATGCCGTACCTGTCTGGAACCCGTTTTACCGCAAGTACATAGATTTAATTGAAAGGGTTCAGCGTAAGTTCCTACGAGCCATGCACTATAGGTGCCATAAAACGTATTTGTCGTACCCACAATTACTGCATAAATATGGACAGATTAGCCTAGAATCTAGGCGAATATATCTTGAAGCCTCTATATTGCATGGTATTGTTCGTGGAGATTTTGATTGTATCGATCTCACAAGCAAATTATATTATGTAGTCCCACGCACTGTTAACATTCGTAGTACCCGAGTAGATGCCTTATTTGCTGTCAAAGGCTGTCGAAGTAATTCTGGGTTGCGCTGCCCCATCCGTCGTATGGTTGAATCTTTTAATTGTAATCTTGTAGCAATTGATATCTTTGTATGCTCAAAATCAAAATTTAAATGTAATGTTATGAAGACTATTACTGATAATAATAAGAATGTTATTAGGAATGTAAACTAGGCTAGACTTTACTTATTATTTTATTTGTTATTAATGTTTAATTATTTTTATTATTTTCTAATTGCCAAGTAATAGAGTTGGATTTCCTATTTTGCATGATATTGTTAATATTTTTGATTATTTATTTATTTAATGATTGTTATTTGTTTTTTTTTTTTATATACATTTTTTTTTTATCATTAATGTGATATAATTAATAAGATACTTATTGCCTAACTAGTGGCACTCATTATCATATTTTTTTGTTAATATGTGGATAATGTAGTGGGCTACAATATTGCTAATATTTTTAATTATCCTTTCTGTGTGTGTATTTATATTGTTGCTGTTTATTGTCCCTAATTAAATAAAATAAAATAAAAAATAAAACAAAAGGCCAGCGTACCATACCCGGTCAAAGGCCTTCGAGACATCAAGAGAGACGGCAATCACTTCCCCATTTTTCTAGAGGGCCTCGCCCCACAAGTGAGTGGCATACTCTAGTAGGTCCCCAGTTAACCGATTGCGGAGAAACCCATACTCTGTCGGTTACTGAGGAGATCGTTACCTTCCAGGTATGCCAAGAGGCGCGAGTTCTATACACGCTCCATAACCTTGCAGAGAATGGAGGTTATTGAAATCGGTCGATAGTTGGTAGGATCGGCACTACTACCTTTTTTGGGCACGGGCTTCAGGTTGGCAAGTGTCGCAGTGAGGTAAGTTCGGTGTATAATTACCACTGTTATTATCAAAACGCGAATTGTGGGCAAAGAAAGACGAAAAGAGACCTGCTTTCTCTCCCGCCGTATGAGCCAGTGTTCCATCAGGCTTAACCAGCGGAGGCAGTGTGGGCCGACAGAAGTTCACCTCGACCGATTTGGCAAGGGACTAGAGAGATCTGGTGGTGGATGGCTGCGCAGAAGCTTGCTGCAGTTGAAGTTAAGTGACGTGCAAATGTCATAAATGTATGGTTAAACAATCGCTAATCATTCATCATCACCATCATCTCAGCGTTAATCATAGTCGCATTCGAAGCTCTTTCAGCTTTGGAGTCTGGGATTCGCTTTACCAGTGTAACTGCTGATTTGACTAAGCTTCGATATTTTCCGCGAAGCGATTGTCGTCTGACCTCCACAACCCGAAGGCGATATCGAAGCTTTGAAGTTGAAACTAATTGTTGAACTTTTGAGGGCTTCAACCACCCGTAATGACTGCCATTAGGTGTTCGTATGGCAACCGGGACCAACGGCTTAACGTGCTTTCCGAAGCACGACCAGACCAATGCAATTATTCATAGGTATTCATGCATACAAATATTTGCACTGCGCGGGGATTGAACCCGCGCCTCCTTGCGCAGCGACCGCGTTCGCTGCCGCTACGTCACGGAGGCTGTCAAACAATCGCTAATCACTAGTTAGGGTTAATTCACACGTACCACAACCACACCACAACGCCACGTGGTCGGGCGTACATTTTGACGTTGTTATCAACCACCTGTGTAATACGACCACATCGCAACCACATCGCGACGGCACCGCCACCACCGGTGGCGGCACCGCGGCCACATCGCCACGACATGACGTCATCAACAGCGCGCGCCTGTAGTCGTATTTTTAATTAGAAGAAGTCAACTGACACGTACTGTGTTGTCAGTTTTTGATGAAATAAAAATAGTGTTGTGACAATGTGAATGAAAGACAACGCAAACACACCGATATTTTGTCGGTACCACAACGCAACTGCAAAAAGCCGCTGCGACACTATTCACACGTAACCACAGCTTGACCACATTCAGTCGCTGCGACGTGGTGTGGTTGTAGTATGTGTGAATTGACCCTTAACTTTAAGCAGCGTTTATGAATAAGGGAATTCGGAGCTCTGCGCTCACGAGCGTCAGCCCAGGTGAGCAATTCCCTTTGCTTACGCTGTTCAGCTTGAACACAGTCGGCGGTGAACCATGGGCGAGCTAAGCCACCGACGGGCACGTCACTGACGGGGATCGAATACTCCAGAGCTTGACACACCACATCGGATATAGCGTCCGCACAGCTCGACGGATTGTCAGAAGAGAAGCAGACCTGCTGCCAAGGATAAAACGCAAAGAAGTGGCGCAACTCATCCCAATCTGTTGACTTGTATGGCCACATTCGCCGTTCACCACGTGAGTCGCAATCTGGTAAGTAGAAGGACGATACAGACTTCCCAAGACAGTGGTCTGTAGTTCCTCACGGTGAGGAAACTGTTATAACACATCTGTCCGGATCAGTGGTCATCAGAATTCCAGACAATTGGCGGTATGACCAACAACATCGAGCACCCTAGTCACCCTTGTCCTACTAACTGGGAAAGGCCCAAGTTTCGCGCTTCTCTCTCAACATGGTCGGTCCTCTGGTATGGGAAAAGCCAGTCTTGGTGGCAGGCGTTGAAGGCCCCCAGAGCGACGAAGTGTGCATCAGAGTGCCGGTGCAGCGCATTGTCAGCAGCCTCACTGTGGTCAAATCACTGGTCACCGCTGTGCGATCGGTAGACACAGTCATATTACTTGTATGATTTACATGTAGGTAGTTGTGCCGGGGTCTGGCTGTTTGTGTACGTGAGTTTAAATGTTTGTAAACGCACCCACAATATAGAAATAATTTCTAGTGTGGGACACGTTACTTTTTAAAAAAAGACCGTTGTGCCAAACTGTGGTCATCGTAACTACCTAAATATTGTTACGAATGCACCTTATGTCGATGGCATAAGGTTCAATATTAATAAATAATAAATAAATATATACGGACAAATCATACAGATTGAGCTAGCCCCAAAGTAAGTTCGAGACTTGTGTTATGGGATACTAACTCAACAGGCCAATCAGGAAAAGATCGTTTTCTACTGTACGTGTTCTACTTGTCATTGCCTACTACGGACTGTACCTTCGTTGCCAATAAACTTCGAAAGCCTTAACTGGCATTTTAATACCCCTAGCCCGTAACAATATTTTTGTAATTTCATTGAAAAGGGTACTTACGATAGATTTAAATCCGGATAATCCTTCTTGAAGTAAGGTTCCAATGTTGACAGTAGGTCTTGTGTGACAGTGTTGCCAAACTTAAACTTCTTCAAGTAATCAGAAACCCCCAAACGGAAATTTTCATGGCCAATGAAACCTTCTAACATTCTTAAGATTGATGCTCCCTATAAATGCAATATTATTTTATAATTTAGTTTAATTTCATCCCATCCAGAGGCTTGTGTCCCAGCAATGGGTACATTATGTGTTAATTCTGTAGACATTTACATATGCACCGAGTGCAAATAATTCAACAATTTGTGAATGACATCATTGTGTAGACTCTTTGGACAAGAGTTGCTCACCATGGCATGCTAAAGGTGCCAGTCACAGTTTTGGAAGTCGAGAGTTTCAGAAACACAGAGAGGATATATCATGCAGTGAGCACCTTAAAAATGGGTTAACTCTTGCCACATCATGCAAAAATAAATATACCTTATTGTATGAAATTGTGTCAAATATAGCCGTTATTTGATCAGGCGTATCCACAGTTTGCACAATTGGGTGGCTTGATAGTTTAGCATCGGTCACCAGCACTGGGTGCAAGGTATTAGTAAGGAAGTGATCCAACTGAAAGGAAAACAAGATTATTTTTATATCTGCTACTAATCTCTTCACTACCTATGATTAACTGGTAGAGAATGCCTAAGGCATTATGTCCGCCTCTGTACAATTTATGTGCGAAAGATATATAATAAATAAATAAATAAATAAATCTGCAGTCACATTTTTTTTTGGGACAAAACCCGCCACACTTTTTCCCACCCACTGCAACTCCTGAAAGCCAGAATCAACAGTGGAGACCGCAAGAAAAACGCCGAGCAATGAAGCTGGACGAGTCCCGGAGAAACGATTCAACTGTCTTGGGTCCCGCAACGAAATTAATCAGAAAAGAATAGCGGAGGAGTAAGAAAAAAGATATTTTTTCCACTTCCCTCCACAACAAGCAGGAGACAGAACAGAACTAGGCCAATCGGCACAAAGGGACATTATTGCAACTGGGAGAAGCCCAGATTGCCAAGCACCACGGAATAAAATTTGATTAAGTTAATGGGTCCTAAGTAGGTATGTGCTGTTACAATTGATTCCAATAATAGGTATGGCAAAAGCGCCTGAACGCACGGAAATTGGTTCTAGTTTCTACAAGGTCCGTATAATAAACGACTCCGGATGTTACTTGTACACTATTCAACATAATATTGCGTTCATTCTGCCAAAGAATACACACCCACAAGATGTGATGTGTGGACTGTTCAAATTCACAGTTTGATATAGAACATTGACATAAAGGCGAAGGAACAAGTTTAAAAGGATACAGTTTACTTTTAAAGTTGCCATGACCTGCAGTCATATTACTTACATTTAAAATTAATAAAAATGCAAATGTATTTAAATAAAATGCAATTCACTTACAACTTTCCAGGTTGGCTCAATGTTATCTAAGGCTTTGACTTGCATGTAGGAAGCAAAGCCTTCATTTAACCAAACTTCGTCCCACCACTTCATTGTAACTAAAAATATTTTCATAATAAGCTATACTTAACATTTTTATAACAACAGGTACATATCTCTTGATCAGTATAATGTATAGGTAGGTAAAACAATTCCACATAATATATTTCAAATGACCACAAAACAGTAATTACCTAAGTTTCCAAACCACATATGAGCCAGTTCATGTGTAATAGTGTTGGCAACACTAATTTTGTTGGTTGCTGATGCCTTAGCCTCATCAACGAGGAATGAAGTTTCCCTGTAAGTGATCAGACCCCAGTGCTCCGTAGCACCTGATACATAATCAGGAATACCAATCATGTCTGAAACATTAAATTAAGAAGAAAATTTTAAATTAACACAGAAAAAATATTATATAACATTCATCATTTAAATATTAAGTATAATTTTCATATTTCAAACCTAGTTTAGGTAGAGGGAAAGGCACTTCATAATATTTGATGTAGAACTCTGTGGCTCTCTTTCCGATGTCTTGAGCAAAGTCAATTTTGTGCAATTCTTTTTTCTGAGCAAATGAGCGAAGCATGAAAGTCTTTCCGATGCCCCCGGTGTTAATTACAGTCTCTTTGTGATCAAAATCACAAACTACGAAGCATGCTAAGTATGTGGACATCGGCACACTTGTTGCAAATGTTACACGGTCCATTTCAGCATCATTATCAAATGTTGATGATATTTCCTGGAGGAGAAATATGTAGTTATGTTTACTGAGTAATATTAAAATTTTAATATGCTTATGAAGTTTTTAATGTACCATTGGTTTTTTTAAAGTTCTTTTTTTAATGTCAGGAGTTCTAAAATAAAATAGGTAAGTAATATACATACTATATTTTTGGTTAATATATCATTTTTTTAATGATGTTTTATACTGGTTATAAGGATTCTAAGATGGGAAATGAGCATAAGTTTATGTATGTAGGTAGTTAGACTGCAATACCGTAAGATACTTACATTCATATTGGAAAGTGCAATGTAAGATGGTGGCTTCCACAATGTAATATCATATGTAGCCTTGAAGTCTGGCTCATCAAAGCAAGGGAATGCTTGCCTAGCATAGGTTGGCTGGAACTTACTAGCCACCATTTTCCTGGAACAGTAAGAACCACATTAATACTCTTAAAACCAATTTCAACTTTTCATGCAAGGAAAAAGAACAAAATCAATTTTTTAAATCAGCTAAATGAATTTCTTACTATAATTACTATGAAGAGAGAAAGACAAAGTACTTAAATTAGGTAGTTTTAAAATTTATCTAAGGGTAATTCGTGTACTGTATTCATGTCATGCTTTTAATAAATATCCTACAAGTCTAATTTACCTAGAATCATTTAAACGTGAAGAATAGAAACCAATAATATCTCTGGTTAAGTCTCCATTGAATTCAATACAGATTTTGTAATTCCCAGCTTTAAGAGGAGAATCAAAATATATGAATAATTGTTCTTCCTCTTTAATCTCACAAAACTTTGAGACAATGATCTCATCTGTTCCTTTTTGCACTTTAACATCAATTATATTCAAAAATTTTGAATGTAGCCATATATGTTGTTGTTCTTCCTTGGTTACAACGTCTATTTTCACGCTCCCCTGAAATACGCCTTTTTCTAAATCAGGGCATAAATCAAGTTTGTAGTTCACAGGGCGAACTAACGGGGAGAGTCGATCAGTATTTCTCTCGTAAAGACTCGTATTACTCATGGTATTGGTAAGGGAAGCAAAATTAATAAAGTTTCGTCGATTTATAACATTAGTGAACTTGGCAGAGACCCTAAATAGCAGTCTACGACTACAATGTCGAAGAGGCAAATGTTTTACGTCCCAACACTTTCTTATTAATAAACAGCGAGAACATAACATTAATACGATACTTGAACTTATTAAAAAAATTCAATATTTTGATTTTTACAGCTGGTTTTATGCAGACGTAAGATCAAATTTTAAAATGTCATCTATGTCAAGACTACTATCAATGTGACATTTGTTTTTTTTTTGGACACGAGTCCTTTATCCTGAAAAAATAAACGGTAGTAAATTATTTCTCTAACCTCTATGTACGTACATAGTACATACCTACAAATTGGTAAGCGAATGGTCTCTATGCTTAAAAGTAAGTACCGACTTCTGTAACTAGATAGTTGATGTATAGGTCCATATTATATGTGATAGCTGTCTACTTACCCGCCATTTTTTAAATGGCTTTGATAAAATCCAACGATCTTTTTATCCAATCTACCAGAGAAACGAATGAATAACTGGTAGTATTCCTTGTGAATTTCTTGTTCTAAATTAATAATCAACAGCTCTCTTTTATCTAAAGTCTTTTGAGTAGATACAATTGGTATGCTTTGATTATTATTGCTTTTTAAGCTGACAGAATAAATAGTCAAATTATTTGTGTGCAGCGTTATTGTTTGAATAATTTGCTTTACTCTTATTATTATTATTACAGAACCATCAAAAGTATTATTAGACATGTTAGGATGCAACGAGAGTCTATAGTTTTTTGGTTCAACGCTTCTTGGTAGACGGTAATAATTTTTATCCTGAAAATTAAAAAAAATATACATTCCGTTATTTTACTGGCAACAACAGGGATAACAATAGGGGTGTTACCTATGTAAAAAAAAATGATTCTATTTAGTCCGTCATTCAGATTAGGTATAGAATAATATTGGATACTTACGTAAATATGTAGTTTGTTTTATCAAATCAATAAAAATTGACAAATATAAAAGGTATCAAAGATCAAGAGTGACGACGTGACGACGAGAGTGGGTGACGTCTCTGCTCGCTAAAAAGTGCAGTGACGTCACACGAGTTTTCAACGCACTGTGTCGTCTTCATTTTTTGTTTATATGAAAAAAGAAAAATTGGAAATCTGACTGACGGACTAATTAGTTTTTTTTAATCAACTACCCTATTAGCTTTTATCGTTATGATAGGTCTGTTGCTAAAATAACTGCGAAAGAAATTATTTCACAGCACAGCTTTAAGTGGTTCCGTATGGAGTAGTTACGGTTCGTGATGACTCTTTAGAACACATTGTAGGAATGGCTAAGAAGACAAATCACGACTTGGTTTTTGCTAATCATAGCCATCATACTCTACTAGTCTCTTTTAACACACAAACTGTCGTGGGTTCGATTCCGCATGGACCAAATATTTATATGGTCTACAGGTAGGTAGTTCTTCCGGGTCTAGATCTTTGTATACCTATCTATTTTTAAATATTTGTAAAGGTACCGACGGTACAGGAGTAATTCGTAATTCCTAGTGTGGGGCAACGATTTTATTTTATTTAATATACCTACCTACTTAAAACTGTTCTTATGTTCACCATAATATTACACTGCATTTATCTCTGACCTGATGGGAGGAAAATTATTCCAATTTTATGCGAGCCAACGTCAAAAATTTTAGCATTGCACATTTTCCTACTTCACCGGTAAGGCACATTCATCATCATTTCAGTCCAGAATATCCTTTTGTTGGGTAATAGCCTACCTTTTCCTCTGCTAAAGGTACGTACCTATGCTATTATTTCTCGGTTCCGACAGATAGGCTGATGCCGTTCTGCTAGTTAGGACGGCTTGGGAAGGAAAATGTCAAATTCAGGCACCTACCTGTATTTTTGTTGAATTTGTTTCTGCATTAGATATATTTCCTTCAATCGCTTCATGTTCAATAAGCCGTGCGCATTCTTTTTTGTCTATGGTCGCTAGCGCAACAGTAGACACGAAAAGACTTAGAGCAGCCAGCATGAAGAATATCAGTAATTTATTATTACTAGTCCATTTTCTTAGTTCAGACTTACTCATCTGAAATGGAATAGTTGTTGGGTAACCTTCAAACAAAATTTTTCTGATTCTGATTTTGATGTTGCCAGCTGCAAGATCGATGATCAAAGCATGACTGGAACAAAACCTATAGGAAGTGCGCTAAACGACACACGGAATGCACGCGCACGTTTATGTTTTAAAAAATACATAAGTAGGTCTAGGTAGTTGCAGCAGCGCTATAAGGGCGCGGGCGAGTGTGACGGGTATCCAAAAAGAGCGCCCGCGTCGGAGACCTACTCCGTGCTTCCAAACTAATACAAACACAGTGACTGCCGCGAGAACTAACATACTATGACATACTTGTTATAATTTATGCATACAATATGTTATGCCCTCAACCGGATAGGAAAAATCATAAAATGTTATAGATACCTATTTGAGATTAAAATAAACAGCGAAGATTATACGAGTAGGTACCTACGTAACAAATGAATATTTACTTAAATAATATTACAACCCACATTCTTTTTTTAGGCTAATTTTTTTGTAGATTTGCGTTTATAAAATAGGTATGTAAAGAAAACCCTGCCCGATCCGTGAAGGTATTGTTAGGTATCGATAACTGATTCTACTAATGCCTATACAGCCGGGCTAAACTTAAAAAAAATCCTCTTAAAAAAAAATATTATTTCGCGAATAGAGGTATGTATTATCTATGTGATGGTAGGTGTTCCCTGAAAGTGACACAGCGACCTCTCAGACAGGTTTTTTTTAAGATACCCGTCATCACAGGGTGTTATCGTCTTATCTGCTTGCGTGGCAAGAAACTGTTTTTATTTATTTTTTAATTTTAGCAGCTTATTGTTTTCCTTTTTTCCGTTTTAGCGACTTGGCTTTATTTTTTAATGGGTCGCTCTTTTCCCATTTGCATTTTTTTTTGTCGTCTTATTTTTATTTACATAATTTTGTCATTTTATGTCTATTTATATTACAATTGTCATTATCTTTATGTATACATTTCTACATTTATCTATTTCGTAATTTTCCTTCGTATTTACATAATACGCTGCTTATTATTCATTTACATATTTAGGTTGCACTGCCCTTTTTCTATTTCTTTCGATTGCAATTTTTGCGACTTTGAGGCAAAACCGCTCCAGATACGGCCTGAAGTGTACCTAACTCTCAGACAGGTTAGACTATGTACTCATAGATAAAACTCCAGTGGGTATCTAAGTATAATTTACATTAAGCCACGGATACACTAGGGGGCAAATGTGCCACGACATTATTGTGTCGGCGACAATGCGACATGTCAAGCAAAGCCGGCCGATTTCGCCAGACAAATGTAGCGACAACGGTCAACTTATGTCCGTAGCGACGTCAGACGAAGTCGTGCAACTTTGCGAAACTTCACCTTTTTTTTTTTGTTCCGGGGTGGAAAATCCTCAATGGATGTCCGCCGCCCCGGGGTGGGCGACGGGGTCTGTCAGACTCCTACTGACTAAAAACCACCCCGGTGTCTCTCCGGTCACGTGCGCACGGAGCCGCGGGAGTCCCTGATTCTACCGCGGCCCCACACTCTCGTGCCGGCCCGGTCTGTCCGGGCCTCGCCTCCTGCACGGGATAGTGAGGTGTTAAACTACCCCGTGCATCGCCTCTGAGGCGTGCGCCGAAACTCGCGCGTGCCTCCGCCTCGGGGTCCAACTAATAGGGGGCGGGGACTTCCCCATGTCCCTCGCGCCTGGACCCATTCATGGGGACCGGAAGAGGGTGTTATCCGCCCTTCTTCGGCGCCCGGTGCGTCTTCTGCGGCCCGGGAAAGGAGTTGAGATCTCTCTCTCCCGTTCCGCAGCTTCCTTCTGCGACATCACGTCCTCGCAGAAGGACACCACCGCGTCCCACGACTCTGCGCTACCGACCATCCTCCGCACCACTGCCGGCAGCGTCAGGTCGCCTCCTACTTCGTTTGTGAGGACACGGCGCTGCTCCTTCCAAGCCACACACTTGGAGAGCGTGTGCTGCGCCGTATCCTCCCCGCATTGGACGCAGAGGTGGCACCGAGCGTCCGGATCCCTGTCTATACGTCGCAGGTACTTGCCGAAGCAGCCGTGCCCCGACAGCACCTGCGTCACCCTGAACGACAGGGAGCCGTGCCTCCTCCCGAGCCAGTCGTCGAGTACTGGCCGGATCGCCTCGACGGTAGCGAGGCCGGCAGTAGGGCGCATAAGCCTCTGCCGCCAGTCCACCACCAGGACCTGACGGAGCTCTTCTCGGCCCAGCTCGATGTGCTGCTGCACCGGACTGGAGCCCCGTGTCCGCTCTTCCCCGCGCCATCGGTACATTGACGCGAGTACTTTCGCCTCTAGGTCCCAGGGCGGGGATCCGGCCAGGACGCAAGCCGCCTCGTAGGATATCGCGAAACTTCACCTGACATATCTGGCAACATCGCGCGACTTATGTCCGTAGCAACGTAGTAGCACCTAAATGTAGTTGGTGACACGTGTCGCGCGATGTTGCCTGACCGAAGTCAGGCAACATCGTGCTAGGTACCTACTTCACCCAACGTCGCTGGCGACACGTGTTGCACGACATTTGTCCCCTAGTATATCTGTGGCTTTAAAGGCGAGCTGAACTAACTGGGGGGCAATCGCGCTAAAATTATTCAACCAAAACAGAATTGGATCGCAACCAAACTATAACTTTTGTTATATTTCGTATCGCGCTAACGGTTTAACCATAACTGGATCGCAATTGGAACGTAACCGTTGTCAAATGAAAAAGTTGAAATAAAGCTAACTTTTTCTAGGCCATGTCAAAATTACGTCTAAACGATTAGATTTACTATATACTATAAATATATACTATATATATAATTGATTTAGTTTTAGTTATTATACTTGTATCACTCATACCTATATTGATTTTACTTCAACCGAAGTTAAAACTTTAGCACGATACGAAATGTGATCGAAACTAAACCATAAGTTTAACTGGATTAGATACGAACAAGAGTTGAATTTCTACTGTTTTATTTAGCGCGATTGCCCCCCTGTAGACACTTCGTAGCGAGTGGATGCTTTACTCTGTTATCGTTATATGTGTTTTTTATACCCTCAAATTAAAATATAATAAAAATGAACAATAATTCAGATAGTTAAACGAGTTTAAATAGTGATAAATAATCAATTGTGCGTGAGCAACAAGTTTTAAAGGAGGTGGTATGAAGTAATAAAGAAGACAAAATGCTGAGCGAGATACAAATTCAATCCGGTATGGAATATTCCTTTATATCAATAGCCGAGAAGAGAATGAGGGAAGATTGCGAAGAAAATAAAGATGACGACGAATTTATGACAGTGAGAAGAAACCCAAAACGGCTAAATCGTAGTTCCTCGTTGAACTGTGAAGTATGGTGTTTATATTTCCTCTAAAGAATGCCTACCAAAACAAATTGGTCTTGCCAAGTTCTTAACATCCGTAAATATTCTGGGTAATTCCAAAATTAATTATAGAAACTCGTTTAGAGTACGTATAGAATTTGAAAGCCGGCAACATGCTGAGAAACTATTGTCTTGCGAAACAATGAAGGAATTGGGCTACAGATTTTAATTTACTCAAGAAGTTAAATTATCGTATGGAGTCGTCAGGGATATCGAATTGGAGGTGGATGAAACAAAACTGACAGAAATATTACAATGTGAATATAATATTGTTTCCGTGAAGCATTTGAAACGATTCACGGAAGAAGGAAAATGGGTAGATAGTGAAACAGTTCGCATTTGTTTTAAAGGCCCTACGGTACCCCCGACGATTGAGGTATTCGGCTGCAAGTTTAAGGTGGAGCCATAGGTATGCATTTCCAGTAACACAATGTTCGAATTGCTGGCGTTTTGGTCATCTACTACATCAGTGTTCTAGTAAAAAGCCTATATGCCCAAAGTGTGGTGGATTTCATGCGAACTGTGAAACAATGCAATATCGATGTATCAATTGTAATAGTAGGTACACATATGTCCTTCAATAAGAGTTGTCCCATCGAATTAAACGTCAAATTTTGTCTGCTATGAATTCCACATATAAAAACACAGAAACAAAAGAATTTGACTTTACACTATAGGAATAAGTCAATTATAAGTAATGATAATAACACCGCAAATTATTGTCAACAAAACCCTTCCTTTAGTGACGTTTTATTAGCAGAATAGACTGCCCAAGTAGGTAAATATGACATCACTAAGAAAGAAGACAAAAGGAAAAAGTGAGCATGAGCACAGCGAAAATATGATGATTGGGGAACAGGGTATTGAAGAGGAACCGGTAGGAAGTCAGAATGATGTGGAGCAGAAGTAGAATGATGGAGAGTCTAATCAGAAGAGAAACAGACAGGAAAATAATTCGTTTTGGCAGTTAATGAAATGGATCAAAGACATCATCCTTTCAAGAAAACAGTTAGATGAGAAGATCACTGAAATATTGAAATTAGTTTTTGAAACTCTAAAACACTTTTTAGTAGAAACAATGAACGGTGGAAAATGGTTAAATAAGCTATTCAATGGATAGTCCTCAGCAGGAGTCAGCTTTAAACATAAAGAAATAAATAAAATGTTTATTCAGCAACTTAAATAACTTATGCTAGTTATATTTAGGAGCATCCTTTTAAACAATTATTTTGCTTCTGTTAGGATGCTCCGCTATACAAAACTTAATAGTTATTTAAGAAAACAAAAAATATAGAAAAACCAAAAAGAAACGCAGAAAAATAAAATTAAAAAATACAAGTTGGATTAATACTTCGCACGCTGGAGTGTGATACGGTTTAATGTGAGGGTGTGTTTGTGAGAGTGAAAGTGTGGGAGTATGTGCATATGTTTATGGTGAGAGTAACACTGTGTGTGTATATGGATGTGTAAGGAGAGAGGTATATGGTGTATGTTTGAGGAGTAAGCAGATTATTAGATTTGAGTGTATTTGGGCCCATGGTAGAACGATTGCGTATTTGCCAGTTAACCCTGCGACACGGTCTTGGGATCGGAAAATGATGCAACACATCATTTCTACCATTAACTGTATAAACCATTCTGGTTTAGTTTATTATTATATGTTTATTGACTGTACAATATTTTCTACCTCGTCATAAGTTTTAGGAAAACATAATACCAAAATTAGTAGAATTTGAATACCTACTACTACAAGAAAATGCCCACGTTTCTCTTGTTAGTGAAACATGGATTGAGCCGGAATCTCAAAGCTACATACCTACCTAAGTGGTTATAATATTATAATACATATATTTAGAAGAGACAGGTGCTGCTCATACGGTGGTGTAGCAATTATCACTCATCATTCCAAAAAGATACAAGGATCGTCTTTCATACTGAATGAATGCAGCTATTTTACTTTACAAAATAGGTAAGTAGTTTATAAGGTTTTGAAGTCGGAATAGTGTAAATCTTGTAGGTATTCAGTTATGATGGGCCTGGCATGGCCGTATTGTGACCAAAAGCCCCTAAATTTCTAGTAGATAATAAAAAAAATATAACTGAGCTAACCTTTTATAGATTTCTTGTAAAGACGACAGCACGTCAAGCAACTGCAATTGACTTATTTATTAAATTTTCAACTTTATCGCTAAAGCATTAAGGTTCAAGATTGATTGGGAATATTTGACAGTTTAGGGTAGCTTGACCTGCTGTCGTCTGTACAATCAGAAGTTATGCTGCTTATCTATAGCTTGATGTACGTACGTATCACTTCAATGCTGTCTCTTCGTCATTACACTGATAAATTAGGTAAGTAATCATAATTGTAATGAACGTGCGGATTGTTTACATAAATACCTACACTTATCATTGTCAATAGACATCGTGGCAAGTCAGTAAATTATTTATTTATTGTTCACCAAAAACATACAATAAGTACTTAAAACTACATTCAACACTACATAGGGCGTCTTTGTTGCTAATGTAATCTCTTCCAAGCAACCTTAGTGAGGCTGCCGTTGTTGCAAATTATGTATATTACACGATAAACGATACACTAAGATACATAGATAGGTACATATCAAAAATTATGCATTCATAGAATATGTCTAATTATAAAATTATGCACTTACCTTACTTCTTTCACTTTACAAATTGTAACTATTTACTTTTATTTTACAAAATATGGTAGTTATCACTTCCTAATTCTTCTTATTTATTATTTACAAACAGAACAGAGATCTGGCTTGTACTAGCTCGAACGAGTCAGGCACAACTACGATTAAAACGGTCGCACTAGCTATCGATGTTACGACATTAGTTTCACTTGTACAATGCGGCCGTCACTCCAGATGGACGCAACAGTTTGACAAAACAAAGAAACATGTTAACATAATTTTTACTTAGAAGAAAAAAATCCAGATTTTGCGGGCGCTTTCGTACTTTTAATTTTTTACGATAGGTACAGTCATAAGTAGGTAGGTACCTACTCCTCGTCAAGCTTAGCAGTTACTACCTATAGCTTGTAAATACTCGCGGTAATTGCGTAATATAGGTAATATCAGTAAGAATGGGTGTCAGTTTGATTGTTCAACAACTTTCATTGCGTTATTTAAGCTGTTGAGCTGACACAACGTCGATCATTATGAAGCAATGGATTAGTAATATCCCTCAAAATGATTCTCAACCTGAATCACTTGATTTGACGAAAGAAATATATGAATATGCCTTTCGATAGACGTAATTAATATTTATGCCACTATAGGAATTGCTTAAAAATATTTCTAAAACTACCAGCAGATGGCATTCAACAAGGTATTTCGTAATTTTTTAAAGGAAGGAAAAATTTATGTACCTTCCTATCTATAAATACTAATATATAAAGCTGAAGAGTTTGTTTGTTTGAACGCGCTAATCTCAGGAACTACTGAACCGATTTGAAAAATTCTTTTTGCGTTAGATAACCAATTAATCCAGGAAGGCTTATAATATCACGCTGTGACCAATAGGAGCGGATCATAACTGACTCCACGCGAACGAAGTGGCTGGCGGCCGCTAGTCAGTATATAAATACACAAAAACTAATATAATTTTATACAATTGTTAGTTGAAAGGCATACCCACATTATTCTTTTGGCGGTATTTGTTTCAAGTTTAGGTACTTATACATATACCTATGTATAAGTGTCGTAATTTACCCAATTTCTAAGTATTGTAGTGTTAAATTAGTCTAAATACTTATTTGAAGTATTTTACTTATGCAACATAATTTCTCAATCCAAGGTCTTTTTGTCGGGGTGTGATGGTCTAAATCCACAACTGCAACCTTAAACTACAAACAATACACAAACAAAAAAGAATGAAGAAAATGAACTCATTTTATTATTTATCAACCAAATAAATATCGTAAAATGCTGCAACTTTAGGTACCAACTAAGCCCAAATTTTCCAATTTTGTTTCAACTATGATATTTCGAGTTTGCTTATTATATTCTCGTGTTTCAGCACTTGGTAAAAAATTTACGTTATTAGGCAACATATTTTTTTTTTTTAATGATAACTTCTTTGGTACTCTGTCGGTTGTGCGAGAAAAGCCAGGAGTGGGTCGTTTTTTGTGTCCTGTAACTTTAGCAGTTTTAGCTACAGACATTGTGTTTTCGTGCAAAAATAACGTCTTAGGTTAAATAAATACTGGCTCGATACTGTTGTTTACAAACTAAACTAATTTTAAGTTACGTGCATCTTTTTCTTTCCATTTCGTTATGAAAAGGACAGAAGATAAAATGTCAGTTTAGACCTGTTCAATTGGTTCGCTCCTGACGTAAACTGACGTATTTTTAGTCGCCATGTTTATAATCGCATCTAAACTGTCTATGGAGTGAGTTTTGGCGGGAAAGCGATGATGAGTGCCACGCTCATTTTTCATTGAACTTTTAAAATTATTTATAGTGTCGTTTACTAAATAAAAACGCGTGATTTATGTAGTAAAAAGTGCATTCAGTGAATAATTCATAAAGAACAGTGAAATATTGTAGTATAGTGGTCACATCATGTCTTTACCCAAACCCCTCCGGGTCGGCCTCACGTGGGAAATGAAAGGAGATAGGTTAAGTTAAGATAAGCTAGGATAAGTTTAGGATAAATTAGGATAAGTTAGGATATAAACTTACTGAAGAAAAAAATACTGAAGACTAGGCTGTATGGCGTACTGTGCCTTTGCCTTTTCCGTTCCTCTGAACGGAAAGAAATGAACCAAAAAAAAAAAATGTCTATGGAGTATCTTAATTTGACAGGAGTAGGTATATTAAAATGTTATCTTCTATCCTTTTCTTAATGAAATGGAAAGAAAAAGATGCACATAACTTAAATTTAGTTTAGTTTATGAACAGCAGAATCCGCGCCAATGTCTATTTTCTGTATTGTTTGATATTTTTATGAAAACTTGTAAAAAAGTCGCGATGTGGTCTAACAGTGCGGTGGTTAAAACACCAGCCTCTCAAGTATGAGTGCGCGGGTTCGATTCCAGGTCAGGCAAGTACCAATGTAACTTTTCTAAAGTTATATGTACTTTCTAAGTATATCTTGGACACCAATGACGGAAGGTGAAGGAAAACATCTTGAGGAAACCTGGACTTTATAAGTCTGAAATCGCCAACCCGCATTGAGCAAGCGTGGTGATTACGCTCAATCCTTCTCTGTATGAGAGGAAACCTGTGCCCAGCAGTGGGACGATAAAAAGTTTGTTGATAATGATGATGATGAAAACTTGTGTGACACAACTTTGTTCTCTAGTGAGATTTTATTAACAATATATTTTAATCCGCATTGATGAGTTTGTATTTTTTCACTGTACTCTCGACAAAGCTGTTTTAAGTTATTTCTAAGTCATAACCATTGGTGCTTGGAATTCCGCCAGTCAACTTACGATCACGGGTGCTATGTCGAAAGTATCTACAAATATAATAGTTGACTCATTCTCTATTATAAGACTTAGAAACATAATGTGAAATGTGATAGCTAAGGCCCATACAAGTAGAGGTCTGACTAACCTAACACTTCATGGATTGCAGTCGTGGAAATGTAAGTATTTCTTAATGATATTACAGTTTTTTACATGACAAAATGGGACAGAAATGAAACAATATAAAGTGAAGCAGAAGAAAACCAGGAGTTCGTACCTAGTTAGGAAACTGTTTTTTTTATAATTATAAACTAGCGCTTGACCGCAATCCCGCCTGATGGTAAGCGGTGATGCGATCGTTGATGGTAAAGCGCGCTAGTTTATTAAGAGCCTATTCACTCAGAAAAACTGAGCGAATAGGAAGGAAGACGGCAGTTGAGCGAGGTGATGCAATATTAAACCCAACAACACGACCAACGATGCTGCATCAAAGGGAGATTGATCTGAAGACCCTCCACGTCCAAACTCCCAGCACAACAACATTAGGCGCATCGTACCCGGCACACATCGCAACACAACTGCTCAGACCCGTCCTCCGTACGGCTTCACCAGACATCATGTCGGAACACGACAAATCGCTTGGCGGCAAAGCTTTGTCTGGTAACTTCTGCCGGCGGCCGATGTTATGGCCTACCACCAAACTAGATACGAACTCCTGGTTTTCTTCAAATTACATTAGTATTATTATTACAACAAGCGCTGGATGCAAGCTGCTTGCAACCGTTCTTTTTGGAAATCCTTGGGCGAGGCCTATGTCCAGCAGTGGACTTCATGTGGCTGAGATGATGATGATGATTGGCACAACCTTACAGTCAACGGTATTTTCCTTTATATATATACTCGTCAATAACTTCGAGTGCAGAGCAACCAACTAGAATAGAAACATCTTCTCGTCGTCCAAGATACCACAGTGTCTCAAGACTAAAGTCTTTGACCAGTGTGTGTTGCCAGTGATGACTTACGGAACTGAAACGTGGTCGCTCACAATGGGCCTCATACGAAGGCTCAGAGTCACACAAAGGACAATGAAAAGAGCTATAATCGGAGTTTCTCTGCGTGATCGAATCAGAAATGAGGAGATCCGCAGAAGAACCAAAGTCACCGACATAGCTCTGCGAGTCGCTAAACTTAAGTGGCAGTGGGCAGGGCACATAGCTCGTAGAACCGATGGCCGATGGGGCAGTAAGGTTCTGGAGTGGCGGCCACGTACTGGAAGACGCAGCGTAGGGAGGCCCCCAACAAGGTGGACCGATGACCTAGTGACGGTCGCGGGAAGCCGATGGATGCGGGCAGCACAAGACCGGTTAGCGTGGAAAGCCTTGAGGGAAGCCTTTGTCCAGCAGTGGACATCCATAGGCTGAAGAAGATTATTTATTTTATTTTGGGGCTTATAATAGTGTCTGAGTGGCTTTAACCAAAGGGCATATTATATGTAAGTATACAAAAGTGATAATAATTTATCATTGAGTAAGCGCGGTTTTCTGGCCCATCAAGTTGGACCGATGACTTAGTGAAGGTCGCGTGCAGCCGATAGATGCGGGCAGCACAAGACCGGTCATCATGGAAAGTCTTGGGGGGTCCAGCAGTGGACCTCTATAGGCTGAAGAACAAAAATGATTGCGGTTTTCAAAGTGAAGGTCACCACCATTATTTTGCGGTTGTCTGTAAAATAACTTTATGTCTACCTGAAAATACACATAAAAAACAAACTGTGAACAGTGAGCTATGAAAGTAACTTAACTTATTGTTGATGCTAACCTGTCTGTATTGGCCTTCGTTATTGTCCGCTAGGGTCAGCAGGGAATTCCCGGCCTTTCCGACGGCAATATTCTCCGTCATGTCGGGGGTAAGCTTACGTCCAAGATAAGTAGGCTGTTCGTTCAACTTGTCCAAGGAAGACGATGTCCGTCGTTGCGTCTATTCCCTGCCAAAGGGGGCAAGGACGATGCTTAGCACAGATATAAGGCTCCCAGGATTCAAAAGTAATAGTCAGCCCTATAGTGTTACAGGGTAGTCGTCATCGTCTGGCAGGCACTCAAGAAGAAGAAATTCAAAGTAATATGCCAAGAAGAGCTGAAGAGTCTGCTGCAATGCACGTCTCAAAGAGCTCCAGCCAGAGTGCGCTACAAAAGCAATTTAATATGAAACAATAAAAAACATCTTATCACAGCAGGTAGATATTTAAACAAAACTATTATTTTAAGAATACGTAATTAAAATTTTAATTATATTTGTCATTACAAGAACAATGTGGTAATGTAACTTACAATAAGTAGGTAGGTACCTAAGTAAGTAAACAAGAAAATAATTTACACTTTGTTCCGTTGAAAAATGAATTATGTACCTCAGGGAAATCTTATTTTGTTGCGGGCAATGAAACTGTAAAAGCCAATTACAATGAGGTATTTTTCTTTTTGGTGATGGAAACCAAAGGTTTCTACCAGTTCATCATCATTTAGCCGAACGACGTCCTCTGGTCAACCTTCACAAGGTCTTTGGTCCGTCGTCACTTAACTTTCATCATCGTTTATGAATAAACCTCTATATCTTTATTTATTTATCAGCTACTAACACCAAAAATAGAAACAACCGAAGAGTTTGATGAACGTGTTAATTAATCTCTGGAACTAACTGCCAGATTTAGGGTTAGATTGAGGCTGATTTAAGTTGTCTGCTAAAGACGCCCGAATATGCATAAATGTATTTATCGAATAGTCTTTTTTTTTTCTTTCTTTCTTTTATGGCTTCGCACGGTCTGTGCATTTAGCCAATGTCACGTAATGAATTGTTCATGTCGAAAAAGACGGCCGCGTGACCCGTCTTACGATGGAGGTTTGAGACAGTCATGATGTGGCCACTATGCTGCGATATTTCACTGTTCTTTATGAATTATTTACTGAATGTTTTACGACATAAATCACGCACTTTTATTTAGTAAACAACACTATAAATAATTTTAAAAGTCTAAAGAAAAATGAGCGTGACACTCAGCTTGACTTTCCCGCCCTATCGAATAGTCAACCGAATTTAGAAGTAAATGTCAAATATTAGGGGTTAAAGTATGTCGTTTTTTTGTAAGAAGTTCTTTGAATTTACTTAGAATCTTCATGGTTTGAGGTTTTCGAATGAAACTTTTTTCACAAGGTTTCTATGTTCTTCTTCTTTTAAAAAATGTGAAGCATTTGAATATCGACTTTCAATTGTTTTTATTATTCAATTTAGACTAGAAAGATGGACACTGCGAAAGTTCGAGTGATTTGTGAAAACGAGTACGGACGCGGAAGAAACAGCCCGCTATATCAATGTTGCGTTTGGAGAATGGTCTACTCATGAACGCACCGTGCGATTTTGGTTTAAATGCTTTCGTGATGGAAACTTCGACTTGAAGCACGAGCCATGAGGAAGACCATACGGGTGAATAATGAATTAAGAGAGATGGTGGAAGGCGATTCTAGTCAAACTACCTACCCAGGAATTAGCGGTATGGTTTAACGTTACCTTACCCACAATATTAACTCATTTGCGTCAAATCAATTAAATAAAAAAAAAAATATGAAGAATGGATGGCTTTTTTTTTTGTTGGGATGGGAAATCATCAAATGATTTCTCCCGCTCTGGGCGGACTCTCTAGCTCTCTTGCCTGTGCGACGGCCAGGGCCACGGTTTCTTGTTTAAAAAACCTGCAACCCTAACCCAAAGAATGGATGCCTCATGATTTGACTCATTTGCAAAAAGAAACGTATGTTGAAATTTGTGTTGCCTTGTTGAATCAGTACAGAAATGGAAGGAATATTGGATCAAATTGTGACATGTGATAAAAAGTGGATTCTTTGTGATAACCACAAAAGATGAAAATGCAATGGTTGACCCCAGGTCAACAGTGTCCATAAGCAAAACTTACCAATAAAAACGTAATGGTAACTGTTTAGTGCTGGCAGCGTGGTGTTATTCACTATAGTTTTGTTGGATGTGGTCAAGTAACAACGGCAGATGTCTATTGGGCCGAACTCCGAACAATATTCGCCAAACTAGCAGCAAAACAGCCCCGACTCATGAATCAATTAAACAAATCTTAACGTTGTTTGATTTCTTTAAAGTGCTCACAGCTCTTCATAGTGCCATGCAGTGTGAGTAACTTATGATATGAGGCATGGGCGTGGAAGTGGAGGGGCTCCCTGGAAAGAATAAGGTAAGTAAATATAGCGACTTTATTGGTAATGGTATTATTATTTACAATAGACAGGTCAGGTGAGTAGTAGGTACTCACTTGATCTGTGATGTGATAATGTGTCTTAGATGTAGGTATGAACTTGGACGAAGGAAAATGAGTAGGTAGGTATGTAAGATTTCTTCTTGGTGGCTTTTTTGGTGGTATAGGTAGCTGGTAGTGCCTGGCGGAGAACTGCTCAGGATCGAGCTTGTTGGCGTGCCATGGAAGAAGCCTATGTCTAGCAGTGGACGAGTAGAGACTGATGATGATGATGCTGATGATGATAATGATGATGATGATGACCTATTGTATAGACGACAGCACGTCAAGCTACTAAAATCTGTCAAATTTCTTTATTAGATTTTCAATTTTATCTTTAAAGCATTAAAGCTCAAGATTGACTGGAAATATTTGACAGCAGTAGTAATACATAATAAAGAATATTCTATTCCATGGGAAAAACGTGTAAATTTTTGTAATAATGTGTAGGTATATGAGAATTTTCCCTGATGGAATTGTTTTCAAAGGCGTTATCATTATTTAGACGGCATGGCTGGCGCAGTGGTTAAGTGCTGCACTTCGTGTTATCGGTTCAATTCCCCAGACTCGGAACAACTACAAATATTTGTTCCACGTCTGATTATATGTGAGTTTATATATTTGTAAATGCACCCACGATACAGAATAAATAGCGTGGGGCAGCGTTTTCTTAAGAAATAAAATCTAGGAAATGTTACAATGATAAAACTTAGATTTTATTTACTCATAAAAAAGTGAGAATATTCGTTTATGCAATCCTATTAACATTTCAATAACAAAATACTTACATAACGGCTTAAGTAATATTTTATGGGGAATTTCAGAACAATTTCGTTTTTATCGCCTAACGTTATCTATGTAAAATTATAAATTTATTTTCTGTACGATAAAATAAATAAGATGAACTCTCAGCCACTTTCAACTAACCATCTAAGTACCTACTACCACATATTTCATACTTCAGTAGATTTTTAGAAGCTTAAAATTCGTTATGATAATTACACTATACAGTGAAACCTGGTTAATTGGGATCATAAAGGACCAAGACGTATGTACCAAGAGAAAGATATAATAAAAATATATGTACCTATAGAATACTTTTTAGGGTTCCGTAGCCAAATGGCAAAAAACGGAACCCTTATAGATTCGTCATATCTGTCTGTCCGTCTGTCCATCCGTATGTCACAGCCATTTTTTTTCCGAAACTATAAGAGCTATACTGTTGAAACTTGGTAGGTAGATGTATTCTGTGAACCGCATTAAGATTTTGATGCAAAAATAAAATAATAATAATAAATATTGGGGCTTCCCATACTTGGAACTGAAACTCAATTTTTTTTTCATCAAACACATACGTCCCACACGTATGTGTTTGATGAAAAAAAAATTGAGTATCTATGGATAGGTCTTCAAAAATGATATCGAAGTTTCTAAAATATTTTTTCTAAACCGAATAATTTGCGTGACAGACGCTAGACGCTTCCAAGGTGGAAAAAGTTGCCCCCCCCCTCTAACTTCTAAAATAAGAAAATGAAAAATCTAAAAAAAAAAACATATGATGGACATTACTATAAAAACTAACAACGAAAATTGTTTTGAACGATCTAGTAAGTAGTAATACCTCGTAAATCGTAAACCGCTTATTACCGCGTAATCTTTCATACAAATAACTTAAATCCTTTAATTTCTTAAATCAATGGTACGGAAAGCTTTGTGCGTGAGCCCGACACGCACTTGGCCGGTTTTTTTTTTATTATCGCAAAACTTTCTGAGTGTCGCACGTACATATATTTTTATTACATCTTTTCCACACCAAACACACACACTCTAACACTCACCACCGTTTACACATTCATGCACCCTTCTCCATACATAAACACCAACTCACTTAGCTTTCCTAGTATTTTACGCACTAAGTTTGAGCTTAATTAATTGTATTTTGTTTTATGTAAAATTGTTGTAACAAACTTACTTTTTAGCTTAGTTTATTTTATTTTGTATTATTTTGCTTTTCTTTTTATCGACATAAAGCTGTTCGCGTTAGATTAATTTTTTAAGATATTAACTTACTGAGAGGTTTGGCGCTGCACACCGAGATACAGGTTTTACCTAGTTCGGTTGCAGATGCTCCTATTATGTAGCGTATGTATTACCTATATAGTTACTATGTTTTATGTTGTTTTGTAGTTCGTATATTTATTGGTGAATAAATTTATTATTATTATTATTATTATTTCAAAGTACTCTCCACCAGCCTCTCTAAAAATTTCATGCGTGTGATCCTGTTTTCGAAAAACTTTTTCCAGTCCGCCGCAGACACCTCGTTTACTCGTTTTGTTTACAGTCTGCTTGAACGCTGACAGCGCATCATACTGCGACGAAAATTGTATCTCTTTGAGCTGATCTTTTGTTTTTGGGAATAAGAAGTCAGACGGTGCTAGTTCAGGCCTGTAAGGAGGGTGACCCAGGAGTTTGACCGGTGTAATGTCCAGGAAGTCCCTCGTTTTGATTGCGGTGTGAGCGAGCGCATTGTCGTGGTGAAGGAGTAACCCGCGGAGCCCTGTATTTGATCGCTTGTTGATCAGAACAGAGAAAACTTCTGTCAAGCATTTGGTATTTGGAACGCACCTATTACCTATTAGTTATAAAATATAATCATATGTTTCAAATAAATTATAATTGGCCAGTTTATCATACATAAAAACTTTTACTCGCAATACTTTCTGAATGACCTGGTATTTACGTTTGTACACTTGTATTCCCTTGTGTTTAGGTCAAAATAAAGATAGTACTGACAAAGCATGCCCGAAAGACGACGCAAAATGTATGTACATAAACAGACATCTCAAAACATGTGAAAAGCTAATTAATTTATCTCACTTATACCTACAGGTAATTGAGCCATAAGAGTCTGAACGATAAAGGTAAAGAGTCAAAAGTAAAAGTCATAGAAATCAAATCTCGTTTAATCAGGTTCAAAACCATTAACCAATTAGTAGGATAATTACGTAACACACTATTAATAGCAATGGGTTTGATTTTGACAGTTCAATAACATTCATTGCGTTATTTAGGTTGTTGAGCAGACATGTTTTCGAACAGATGGAGTAATGGATTAGGAATATGCTTCGAAATTATTCCAACTAATAGCAATAGTGTGTTACGTAATTAGGCCGCAGTTCCCAAAAACAGAGGTAATTTAATGAAAATTAAACTGGACCTGGTTTTTTGTCAGGAAAGTCAAGCCGAGTGTCATGCTCATTTTTCATTGGACTTAATTATTTATAGTGTTGTTTACTAAATAGAAGTGCGTGATTTATGTAGTAAAAAGTGCATTCAGTAAATAATTCATAAAGAACAGTGAAATATCGCAGCATAGTGGCCACATCATGACTTTGTCTCAAACCTCCATCGTAAGACGGCCCACGCGGCCGTCTTTTTCGACATGAACAATTCATTACGTGACATTGGCTAAATGCACAAACCGTGCGAAGCCATAAAAGAAAGAAAGAAAGAAAATAAACTGGACCTTTATGTAGGTAGGTTCGTCTCAAATAGAGGTTTCTTATTTTGCCATCCTACTTAACCAGCTCCCTAATCGGCGAACACATTTTTGTTAAATGATTGCGACGGTCCCCAGTTGACCGATTGAGGCGAAACCCGTACTGTCGGTCACTGAGAAGATCGTTACCTTCCAGGTATCGTATTTACGTATTCCAGATCGTATTTAAACGTACCTATTACTGTATAGTTTTGCTTTGGGGCTGGCGACCTGTAACCAGGCTTCTTCGGGCACCAGGCTTCCAATGACAGAATATAAGTAAAAATATTGTTAAATATTAAGGAAACTAAAGTTGTGAAGAGAGAAGTAAATAAATAATAGCAGCCGCGCATTCAATCAGGCTAAACTAGGCTTGTCGCGGTTATTTCGTCGATAGGTAAATATTTTTCCTTACAAAGTACTCCTCTAGGAATCCATAAGTACTAGCTGTTTGACGGTACAGCCTGAGTCTTACTATCGGTCTTGCCAAGGGTTATTGTATTATCCAGTGACTGAGTTGTGGAGTTCTCTTTTATACCACGTACATAGAGGGACTGGAACAATTTGGCAGCGGCGGTGTTTCCGTCTCACTACAATTTGAGCGTCTTAAGGCTAGAGTGAATAGGCTCTTAATAAACTAGCGCGCTTTACCATCAACGATTGCATTACTGCTTTTACCTTTATAAGAAAAAAAAAAAACCAAACCATAGATCACACCTACAGTATACCAAAAAGTACAAATGTCACACATTTATATACTTTTTGGTAACTGTACGTCTGTGTCTCTGTAAATCACTGCAAGAAAAAAATAAAAATATCATAAACCAATGAATTATATTATTTATTTATATTGTGATAAAAATAAAACAATGAACGTTCAGACAATCACGTGAGTAATTAAATAAATTAGTAAAGGATGCATTAAAAATAAAACGCGCACAGACGTCACCGATATTAAGAGTTTTTGGAGGCACGGCGGGGTCACCAATTTGGAGGCACGGCAATTCTGTGAGTGCTGTATGTGTGTTCCTACAAGTTTAAGACACGTGAAGAAACACTACTTACTTGTAATGGTGGTCTTGTTGAGCTAACTATGTACTTTTTACCTTATAATTTTGCTTACCTATGTATTCAGTATGTATAATTTTGAATTATGTATTTAACTGTGTATCTATTTTAGTGTATTGTATTTATAATATGTATTGGCATCAACGACAGTCCCATTAAAAAGGAAAAACTCTGTTCATTCTTTGCTTGTCTAGAAGAGATTACATCAGCGATAAAGCGCCTTCAATTGTGTATTTTTGTATAGTGTATTTCTATAGTGCAATTGTATAGTGTTGCATGTACTTTTCAATCGATATATGTTTTTGGTGTACAATAAAGTATACATAAATAAATATATAAGTGATACCTATTGATTTTTAATAGTTTGTTTCTATATATTATTAACATAAAATAACTAAGATTAAGCAATAAATACAGATTATAATAAAAAATAACAATTTTCAATAATCAAGGCTTAACTTTGAGAATATATCTACTTAGCGAAAAGGCTCAATAACTAGCTACGTAAACTTACTTAGGTAAATTTTTAAATAAATTAAATAAAAAATAATTTAAATAACTACTGACTAAAAACATCTGAAACACAATTAGTCGTGTTGCAACTAATTAATACAATTGTGCAGTTTTTTGAACACATTACGCCTGTATTTTCTGAAGGTTTAGGCAGAGTTTGTCGTGTTCCGACATGATGTCTGGTGAAGCCGTACGGAGGACGGGTCTGAGCAGTTGTGTTGCGATGTGTGCCGGGTACGATGCGCCTAATATTGTTGTGTTGGGAGTTTGGTCGTGGAGGGTCTTCAGATCAATCTCCCTTTGGCGCAGCATCGTTGATCGTGTTGTTGGGTTTAACATTGCATCACCTCGCTCAACTGCCGTCTTCCTTCCTATTCGCTCAGTTTTACCGAGTGAATAGGCTCTTAATAAACTAGCGCGCTTTACCATCAACGATCGCATCACTGCTTACCATCAGGCGGGATTGTGGTCAAGCGCTAGTTTATAATTACTAACATAATAATAATTTATGACTAACAGACAACATCTACTCGTCCCGGTCCATAAAACTGACACAGAAGATTGCTTGGAAGATTTATTTTGATATTATTTTATTCTCTATCGAGTACACTTAAATGGCAAACTGTAAATAGGTAAAATCATCATCATCTAGCGTTAATCCCAGTCGTATCCGAAGTTTTTTTTTAAACGATCGGGTTTGTGGTCCGCTTTACTAGTCTAACTGCAAATTTTGGCTAAACTTCGATATTTTCCGTGTAGCGACTGCCGTCTGACCTCCACAACCCGAAGGTGATATCGAAGCATTGCAGCTAGATTGATTGTTGGACTTTTGAGGGCTCCAACAACCCGTAACGACTGCCAATAGATGTTCGTATGGCAACCGGGACCAACGGCTTAACGTGCTTTCCGAGATAATTTCCAGAGCCATATTTCGAATATATGGAGCAATGGACTAGCAATATGATTCAAAATAATTTCAACTGACAGTAATAATGTGTTACGGAGTTAGGGTGCAGATTCCGAACTTTTCAATTAAACAGCTGTATTAATTAATTGTATCACTTTTAAGATTTAAGTAATAAAACAGTACCTTATTATGTTCTAATAAGTCAATATATGTCATCAATATGATAACGTTTATTCAAAGTACCTAACAATAGATTTAGGGCAAATTTTTCCAACGCCAGATAATTATAACTGAGAGATAATTTTCAATTTTTGACAGTTATTTTATATAAAATCTCTCAGATGTCAATTGTTCCATGAATAAAAAGTATCTGTCGGTTGAAATATTAGCCCTTACTTAAAATAAAATAACAAAGGCGGTGTGGCAATCTGATGTGGCTTGCAGAATCAAGAAGATCGCACAAGGATGCCTTTGCCCAGCAAATACAGCACATAAAAAAGACCAAAAAAGGTACTAAAAATTGGTAAAACAAGCAGAATTTCTTTATTGTGTATTTTGAACAGATTCAAATTTATTTAGCATCTTTAGTTATGCCAAAATTTTTCCTGCGTTAAAAATAAATAAACTAAAATCAATACATTATTTATTGCAATTCTCATATAAATCACGTCACTACTCACGACATCTTAAACACAAATGCTGCGTAGATGTGAGAGGTGAGAGCTACCTAATTAACAAACTTAATAATATTTTAAAATAAATAAATGGACATTCGTGTTAATGTTAATAACTTACACATTTTTGAATAAATTATTTAAAATAGTTATAGTATATTATATTATTATAGATATACAACATGTAACGTAATTAGCGCACACCCTCAAACACCCCAATTAGAATATTATGTTATAATCATTATACACAACACTGAATTTTTAAATTACACATGTATATGTATTGTTATTTATTAAATTAGTTATATCAATTCTTGGCGAACGAAGACCTTAACGTTCTTGGAATAAGGTTATTTTAATAAGGTTTTTTTTTTGTTTTGAATGATTAAATTTGTATGAATACAAGTAAAACTGCGATTTTCTAAGTCTATACAAAATATAGATTTAATATGACAATAATTTCCGTAGTTTTAATTAATTTTGGGATAAAAAAATTATCTATACTTATTTGTTATGACCGATTTCCGATTAAAAATGAGAAATAATTCTGAATAAACAATTTTTAGGAAGTGCGTTAATTAATTTAGATGTTGTATGCTAGGTACGTACTTACAATCTATCGATTCTGTAAAAGTGTCTCACCGTGAGATATTTGGTGAAATGAGTCTTGAGTCAGCTGTCAATAGTGTCAATCTTTTAGCATTAGTTGAAGTGACAGCTCACTTCACCTAAGTTTTCACGGTGAGATAGTTACAGAGTCGCACTGCAGTAGAGGACTGTCAGTGGTAACAAATCAGTACATGCTGGTCTCTTCTTTTACTAACTTATTACTACGACTAGACCAGCTCAAAGTTAAAGGTGAACATGTTTTCAATGGTTTGTTGATAATGGTTAATAGTTTATCAAAATCATAATGCGACTGAGAATTTAGTTCTATACAAACACAAGTGTATTTCTTCTAATTTTTATTTCTTAGTCTTTCGGCTGAAATAATGATAATGAATTGTAACTAACAAAATAAACTGAAGGTAGTTTCTGTATAATTATATTGCTTATTAAGTTAAACAGTAGCCAAATTTACACTCGCACAATCAAGAGAAAAAATTAAATGGCGTTCACACCGGTGGAATTGCGTAACGCACTAATATTAGCAATGGCTTTTATTTTGACTATTTAATAACATTCAATACGTTATTTACATTACTAAGCAGACAAACGTTTCAAACATATTAAGCAATGGATTAGCAATTCTTCAAAATTATACACATATTTACAAGAACGATGATTGTCGGCTTTGACGACCAAATCTTAATAATGTTAATCAGTTGAAAAGTAGATATTCTGTTTACTCCACTCTTACATGCAAATAGATATACCGAAATATATATTTAGTTACGTATTTATGTATTATTAACACTCCCCCCTCCCGCCTTCCTCGCGTTATTGCATCAATGTACTCGTTGATATAGATAAATTTAAATAGGAATGCAATATACTCACTTTCCAGAATCAATTCTCTAAGTGGTAATGTAAACCGTATTAAAATCAAATGTGTAGTTTCGAAACTAAGGAATCACACAGATAGACACGTAAAGCTATTTTACTATTTTCTTACGTTATATACTATTTTTCATACAATTTATATTCATAATTTATTTTATACAGGATGTATCTGACATCGTAACTCAAACTTCGCAAAATGGCTATACCGCATGCCACTAACAAAATTATGATAGTCATTTATGACGTTAATGAGCGGTTACAGAAATAACAGTGTTTTAAAAATAGTGTCGGCTCGACCTTTGAACGTTGCAAGCGTGCCGCCGTGCGTGTTTGTAGGTATGACGTTGATCCCTGATGCGAACTCTATTAAATCAGCTGATAGGATAGTTTTTCTAGTATTGTTCACATTGCGCTTTTTTGTGTAATTAATGAATTAATTATTTTTTTCTTTAAAATTGGGTTTAGTATTGGGTTATAAAAGTATAATAATTATGAACGGTCTAAAGTGAAAAAACAGCTTATTATTTTTTTTAAATCGAGTAAAAGCCGACGCAAAATTCCACCACTAGGGGGTTCAGAATCATGTACTGGATCTATGGTACCTACTCGTTTTTGCGTCGATGTCAGATATACCCTTTATGTAGGTGGTAATAATCAGATTGTTTGAGCAACTGCATCAAGAATTTTAATCTTGCAGTTCTGATAAGAAACTGTTAAAAGATATTTCCATATCTACTTTTAATCAATTTAAATAAGAAGCAAAGTGCTCTATGCCGTTTTCATGGTAACCATAGTGAGCGCTGGCCATCTCAGCGTCTCTTCCCTTGAAGGAATTATGATTTTTAAAGGCATTTATCATAATTAGCGTAAGAGCTAACTTTCCAACTAAGAATGATTTCACCAGCATGAACTTCAACATGCCCATGACAAGGGGCATTATCGCTGACTGTAGGACGAACGGCAAAATAAACATCGGTAGGATTCTCATCAAAATATTCTTCTTCTTCTTTTTTCGACCTGAAATAGAATGAAAATAATACAGGTTAGTTTTTTTTTTGTCATATTTTAACTTAGCTTGTACCCGCCACAGTTCACTGAACATGTTTCAATCGCGTGGTGGATTAAAGTTCTCTTCACTGCCTCTCATCAAGAGGTTCCCAATCATACTGTTTTTAACAGTATTGTACTGTTTTTGGTACATTATACTTTTTATGTCCCCTAGTACCTATCCGGGGCTAAAAACCTGTTTCCGTCCATACACAAACTACATTTCCAAACTACTTTTACGAACTTGTGGAAGAAGTTCAAAAAATACCTATGTTCTTAAAAGTTTACTAAAATAAAATACTGTTTTATTTTATGAAATACTGCTATTTATGAACGTCGACCTTGATATATTTTTTTTTCTTGAAGTAAAAGTTGGGAACCCTAGTCCCTATATGCAGAGGAAACTCGCTGGCATTATAGGTATTATACTCGTACATTAGCCGCACCCCGCGGTTTTATCGGCGTATATTTACACCTCGTGGGAATATCAGGATAAAAGTATTCTAAGTGTAATCCTGGTTATAAATCATCTGTGTGCCAAATTTCATCCAGATCCGTTCAGTAGTTATTGAGTAAAAAGGTCACAAGCATCCATAGCCAAATACACCCTCACAAAATTTCGATCATTTAATCAGGGTTCTTTCTCTTTTATATTTAATCGATTGAGACGAGCACCACAAGTGTCAAGTCAAGCTGAGTGTCACGCTCATTTTTTTTGGACTTTTAAAATTATTTATTGTGTTGTTTACTAAATAAAAGTGCGTGATTTATGTAGTAAAAAGCGCATTCAGTAAATAATTCATCAAGAACTGTGAAATATCGCAGCATAGTGGCCAAATCATGACTTTATTTCAAACCTCCCTCGTAAAACGGTTCACGCGGCCGTCTTTTTAGACATGAATAATTCATTACGTGACATTGGCTAAATGCACAAACCGTGCGAAGCCATAAAAGAAAGAAATTTGTTAACGCTTAAATATACATAACTTCTTTAGCGACCTGTGGTATGGCAGAAGCTGACCTTAGACTTACTGAGGCTAATGTTTATTAGAAAGGTAATTTGGAAACGAAGCTAAAAACGTATCAAAAATAGTACATAATCATAAGTCTGTAATGTTCCCACTCCTTTGACAGGCCTCCTCTCGGTGAGGCCATGCGGGCCTAGTGCGGATTGGTAAATGTCACATGTCTTCGATTTTTTTTTATTTTTTTTTTGTTTTGGCTTTGATGTTGTCCTTCACCGGTTTGGGAGCAGTGGTGACGACATAATTTACACAAAGTAAAGCGCCTCATGGGGTTTGAAACTACGTCTTAATAACTTGTACATAAGTCGCAGCCGATAGCACAAGACCAACGCTGCTCCTGCGTATGTTATCGTGTGAACTTAAATCTTATTGTAATGCAATTTGGGACAAAACCCGCCACACATTTTCCCACCCACTGCAACTCCTGAAAGCCAGAATCAACAGTGGAGACCGCCAGAAAAACGATATTTTTTCCACTTCCCTCCATAACAAGCAGGAGACAGAACAGAACTAGGCCAATCGGCACAAAGGGACATTATTGCAACTGGGAGAAGCCCAGATTGTCAAGCACCACGGAATAAAATTTGATTAAGTTAATGGGTCCTAAGTAGGTATGTGCTGTTACAATTGATTCCAATAATAGGTATGGCAAAAGCGCCTGAACGCACGGAAATTGGTTCTAGTTTCTACAAGGTCCGTATAATAAACGACTCCGGATGTAACTTGTACACTATCCAACATAATATTGCGTTCATTCTGTCAAAGAATACACTCCCACAAGATATGATGTGCGGACTGTTCAAATTCACAGTTCGATGTAGAGCATTGACGCGAAGGAACAAGTTTAAAAGAATACAGTTTACTTTTATAGTTGTCATGTCCTGTGAGAAATTGGGTAACGCAGTGGTCAATCTCTAGCTATGTCTTAGCTAGTCGATCGCCAACGGATGGAAAGAATAGATGGAGGCCCTTGATGGAATTATCCCACCTACTTTGCCATTCGGATAAGAGGTCCTCCCATTCTTCAGTAATGCAAATTGTAATGCAATTTATTAATCTAGAATTTATATTAATTTGCATTGAAACACCCAATGTTTGGGATCTAACGAACGTGTTCAATAGAAAATGTATATCGGACTGGCGCATACATCGGTAAGCATTAAGCGCTCTACACACCAAAGCCAAAGGCATATGTCGGCAACATTTTGCCAGCCGGCTAGGTTGGCGGCTTCAGTCATTGCAAGTCGTAAAACTTTGCCGGCGGCATGTCGGCGGCTCGACATCAGAAACTTATTTGGCAGTTAAAATACTAGCACTTTACTACAGCTGAAATGTCACCGGGCAATTGAGCGCTTGCGTACACTAGCCGCTGGCAAGTCGCCGACATGTGGGCGGGCAATACGCGCGGGCGTAGGTTGACGACATGCTTCTTTCAACATTAGCTTGCAGCATACTTTCTTACACGAACGCCATTAGTACTGTCACCGACACTGGCAGCAAATTATAAATCTCACAATGAGTTATCTTATGCTAAATAAAATAACGTAAAGTTACTTTCGCGTGACATGCTCCTGCATAACTTTCACGACAACCACGCGAACCGTTATAATTATGTAATCGTATAAAAAAATAATAAGAAAATATAATTACCTAATTACAATTTTGTAAAACATATATACAGCAATAAAAAAGCTTATATTCATTATCTATTTATTAATTCTTAATAAAGAAGTAAAATATTTAAAAACGCACAGACGATGGCACATCAAGCTACTATTTACGTCAGATTTCTTTATTAGATTTTCAAGTTTATTGCAAAAATATTAAGACTCAAGGTTGCTGGGGAATATTTGACAGTTTCTCCTGCTTTTATTTCAATTTATTTGATGTCAGAGTAACATGTCTTTTTCTATCATACTTTTGTATTAGATGTCATCTCCGTAGTCACGCCCTTTCTAACCAGGCAGGGTAATTGTGTAATACACTATCAGTAGTGATGGGTTCATAGGCGTAGCCACACTGGGGCAAGCTGGGGCACTTGGCCCACTCTGGCTCTGATCTACAATATGTAACAAAAACCCTGTTGTTCCTTCAACCTACGTTTTAAGAATCGGCATACGGACATAATAAAGCAAGTAATTTATAAAAATTGTTCAACAAAAATAATTAAAATAAATGTTTCATTATTAATATTTATAATCTGTAACTGATTTCTTAGCTCTGCAATTCTGCATGGAGAAACTAGACATAAGTAGAACGTTCCCGCCAATTTATTTAACTTATAAAATCAGATATTCTAAAAAAAAAAATCGAATTTGTTGGTTTTAATAGGTATTTGTTTGTGACCCCTCAACTAGACAATGATTACTGTTTTCTAATTATGACTTCATTAATGATGTACTTGTAGGCAAAATTATATGTCCCTGAAAGGAACAACAGGAAATTTGTTACATAGTGTATAATGTGCCTAATTAACCAGCCAGAATTGTTTATTTTAGTTATTTTCATAGTCTTAAATCAATACCATCTTTGTTTTACAGAAAAGGGCTGTTCGAGCCATTTACAACCTTGGTCCTAGAGATTCTCTTAGAGAAAAATTCAGAGAGCTTTCTTCACAACATATATTTGAAAATCTTATGTATGTACATAAAAATATATCGAATTTTAAGAAAATAAGCGATGTTCATAATGTAAATACCAGGAACAAACACATACTTGCTGTACATCACACTCGTCTCCACAGAGTAGGCAACTCGTTCATGGGTCAATGTATACACTTTTACAACAAGCTTCCCATGGACATTCTAAGGATACAATACATTCTTGATTTTATATAGATCTGTATCGCAATTTACAGCATATGATTTAAATGAATATTACAGATTTAAAAATTGCACGCGTGCGATGCCGGGGTGGGTCGCTAGTAATATTTTTTTTATTATTTTTTTATTTTATTTTTTTACGGACAAATCACATTGATTGAGCTAGCCCCAAAGTAAGTTCGAGACTTGTGTTATGGGATACTAACTCAACGATACTCTCATGGTTGAACGAAGCTACGTTTTAACCCGCCGTAATGTGCTGAATGATCACTCTATTGTACAGGTCGTAGTACATGGCTGGGCAAGAAAAATAAAAGTTTTTACCCTGGTATAAAATTCGCATTTGCATTTCCGAAATCTTGATCAGATCCGCCACTTCCATCTCTTTCAACGCATTAATTTCCGTATTTTTTTTTCGCACAAATTATGCCACATTTTAACCTCGCTTGGGAAAGTATCATTTAATTTGTAAAACTTGCAGAAAGCATCGGTTTTTTTTTTTTCAAAAATTCGTCGCAGGTCATTTGCAACATATGACATGGGTACAATGTTATCAAAGAATTTAGTGACATAATCAGCGAGTCTAGGTAGGGAATAATCAGTGATCGTTTCCAAAACTGGGCAGGACTTTCTACTGGAGGATTTGGACGGTGTGTCTGTCTCTTGGCGATACGCAGCATTGACAAATCAATCTCTAGAGCATCAGCGATCTCTTGAGCTTCAGCTATGAAATTGCCACTATGATCGACGACATTTTCTCTATATTTTTTTAAAGTGTCAACGATTCTTTAAATATGATTCGCACACTGGAGCCAGTCAATGCTTTTGGAATGGTCGAAGCAATGCAGAATATTTCGCAATGGGGCAAACAGATACAATGAATTCGGAATTGAAGGCAGCGCAGTATAGCTGATAAACCGCCTTTCTTGTTGCACTGTTGCTTTCATGTAAAAGTCTCAAGAGGGCCGTGATCATTTCAATATAATTATTTTCTTTAAAATGCCAATGCAGTATATTTTTGCGACCAGCGCGTTTCACAGAGCATTGGTATATTTGGCACGAGCTTACGACGTTGAACCGATTCTCAATTCTTTTGTTTTAATCGCACTTTTTTCATATCGATTAGTTTTTTTGTGTAACTTTCTTACGGGAATTATGATTGTTGAGTAAAAAAAACTAATTAGTCCGTCAGTCAGATTTCCAAAAAATACTAGACATGTATTTTTTCATGAATATAAACAAAAAATTGAAACGACACAGTGCGTTGAAAACTCGTGTGACGTCACTGCACGCTATACTTTTTAGCGAGCAGTGACGTCACCAGCCACCACTCCTGATCTTTGATGCCTTTTATATTTGCAAATTTTTTTTGATTTGATAAAACAAAATATACGTATCCAATATTTTTCTATAATATGAATGACGGACTAAATAGAATAATTTTTTTTTACCCAGGAAACATTTTTTTATTTTTTTTTATTAATTTATAAACCAGCGCTTGACCGCAATCCCACCTGATGGTAAGCAGTGACGCAATCGTTGATGGTAAAGCGCACTAGTTTATTAAGAGCCTATTCACTCTAGCCTTGAACACACTCAAATTGTAGTCCGATGGAAACACCGCCGCCGGCAGATTGTTTCAGTCCCTCTTTTATACCGCGTACATACGCGGTATAAAGGAGGAGGCGAAACGCTTCGTCCGGATCGTAGAGGTGTTAACAACATAAGGGTGGAAACTCGCCGTACGACGGGTCGTCCGATGGTCCGACTCCCCAAAATGTATCCTATAGAACACCGAAAGGCTGGCTACTCTACGCCTGTGCTCTAGGCTTTGGAGACCAACTCGAGTTAAATCAGGGTCACCAATCAGCCTCTTCGCACGCCTCTCCACTGAATCCAAAGTGGCCAGGTGACACTTAGCAGCACCAGCCCAAATGTGGCTGCAGTACTCCACACACGAACGGACCTGTGCTTTGTACAACATTAGAAGCTGCCCTGGTGTGAAGTACTGTCGGACCTTTGCAATAACGCCAAGTTTTCTGGCAGCCACCTTGGCCTTGGACCCAATGAACCGCCCAAAGTTTAGGTTCGAGGCAATCTCAATACCCAAAAGCTGAAGGCGGTCGGTACACTCCAAGGATACATTCCGAAAAGTAGGAGCCAAGGTGAACGGGCTCCTTTTGGCGGTGAAAAGACACGGCGTTTTGGCGGCATTGAATGCTACAAGATTGGCATTGCCCCATTCGGAGACTGCCTGAAGTGCAACACTCGTTCGCTCTACCATGGCCTCTCTTTCGGAACAGATTGATTCCCTACTAGCCCGAGCATCCGGCAGGTATCTCTCCACAACTGTGCTGTCATCTGCATACCCATAGATACCGGGCATCAGCAGATCGTTAATGTGCAGCAGAAACAGAGTTGCAGAGAGAACAGACCCCTGAGGAACACCGGCATTAGCCGACATGGGCTCAGATGAGCATCCGTCGACAACAACTCGGAGGGACCGTTCAGTCAGGAAGTCTTTTACCCAGCCAGTCAGGCTAGGGGAAATGCCGTACATCCCTATTACCCATCCGATTTTTAAAGAATTTCTTTGTTTCAATTCAGTACGGATGTGGATCGTAATATTTAATTTTAAATCGTTGCCACCCACTACCAATTTCTCCTGTATCGTGGGTGCATTTATAAACATTTAAACTCATATACACAAGCACCCAGAACCGAAACAACTACTTGTACGTCATACAAATATTTATTCCGTGCGGGAATCGAACACGCGGCAAGCAGCGCAGCAGTCACAGGTTTATCACTGAGGTAACCGCAGTCGTAAAGTTGAAAATGTCAAATATTTTTACAAAAAAACAACTACTTCTAAAAAAAAAAAATATCTACAAAGTGAAAAATAACTAATTTCGGAAGTCGGTGGCAAAATAGTAGTTTATGAAACTGTTACATAATGAGGGATATTATGCACGAGTGTGAGTTTAAAAAACGAGCGAAGCGAGTTTTTTAATAGTATCACACGAGTGTGTAATACCTAATTATGTACAGTTTCATACACTACTTTATCTAATCTCATACATTGTATTGAATATATGAAGTAGCACTTTTATTCGTTTTCCATGTTAAAAAATCTTGATAATATTTATCGTATAATTTTCTTGACTTAATTGGTAGTAAATTAAGACTGACTGCTGTCGCAGCCTCTAAAATATCGGGCGGCGTCAAATTTTCTTCATTGTCACTTGACATTTAAGAAATAATAATAATAATCAATTATGTGTCCAGCGAAACACAACAACGACTTGCAATGCAAAGAAACGTATTTGGCGCCAAAATTTAAAGAAATGATAAAAAATGAAATAGTGCTGTCTATGGTTTGTAATCTGTACGGTAATGAAAAAATTTTTTATTATAATATTATTTTGTTAGAGAAATAATGTTATAATTTAATTTTTTGATTTCCTTTCGATATACTATTGGTAAAGTACGTCAATACTCCTTGCACTATGATCGTGAACATTGTGTATTCGTTTTTGCAACCGACTTCCGAAATTAGTTATTTAGCACTTTGTAGTGTTTTTTTTTTTTAGAAGTCAGTTGTTTTTTTTTTTTTTTTGTAAAAAAGTTTTTATTTTACAATTTTTAGTTGCAAAAAGTACTATTCAGCTGTATACAGTCAGACTGGATGCTGCAGCCAACATAGTTGGGAATAGGCTAACAAGCAAACGACGCATTTTGTTTGCTGCTGCTGAACCGATTTTTATAACATTTCTCTGGGACTGGACTGAATGTATGAACATTGCTAGAGATGACACGATTACGCGACTTAAAATTAGTCTCTTGATTTTTTGACGTTGCACAACGACAAGGACAACCATTAGCCACTGGTACTCGCCATGCTGATCATGGCGAGTAGCAGTAGTGTAGTAGTAGTGGAGAGGCGTGCGTAGAGGCTGATTAGTGACCCTGATTTAACTCGAGTTGGTCTCCAAAGCCTAGAGCACAGGCGTAGAGTAGCCAGCCTTTCGGTGTTCTATAGGATACATTTTGGGGAGTGTGCGAGGGAATTGCACGATTTAATTCCCCCATCTCCGTTCCACCATCGGACGACCCGTCGTACGGCGAGTTTCCACCCTTATGTTGTTAACACCTCTACGATCCGGACGAAGCGTTTCGCCTCCTCCTTTATACCGCGTACATCGAGGGACTGGAACAATCTGCCGGCGGCGGTGTTTCCGTCGGACTACAATTTGAGTGTCTTCAAGGCTAGAGTGAATAGGCTCTTAATAAACTAGTGCGCTTTACCATCAACGATTGCGTCACTGCTTACCATCAGGCGGGATTGCGGTCAAGCGCTGGTTTATAAATTAATAAAAAAAAAAAGAGTAGCAGTGGCTAATGGTTGTCCTACGTTAAACTTCAATGCTGTAAATTGTTGAAGACTTTCCTCGATTGAATATGGTCTTTATTATCAGTACTACTGCAGAGTTTCATTATAACCCACATGGATTAAAACTTCTCTTCAATATAAATGAATTGAGTCCAAACACAAGGTAACAACTGTAAGTCATTGAGGAGTTCCCTGAGCTGACCTTTGTCTTCATCATCAGCTCCCTAATGACAGTCACAACCCATCTAGACGTAAGGTTGTTATCAATACAAATTAATCAAGCACGAACATAACGTAGCTGCCGTGAATCGTTGAGTTGTTCCCTCGACTGTCTTTCGGCTCCATTATCAGGTCTACTGCAGACTTTCATTATAACCTACATGGATGCAAACTTCGCATCAATACAAATAAATTGAATCCAAATACAAGGTAGCTACTGTAACCCTTTGAGGAGTTCCCTGAACCCAATTAACCAATACAGCATTACCTTACCTTACTATTAAGGTATCTCTCTATCTATTCTTAATATTTAGGTAAACTCCTTCGTTTACTTTCTAAATATTCACAAACCTACCACCGACCACAGTTCAGTAAAAAACAAAAAAAAAAAAGCCAGTTAAGTTGGTATATCGATATCTGGTTTCTTGCCTTCACAAAGTTCATAATAAAAAGTAATATTCAAGTCCATGGCCTGCGCATGTCATCGGACCGGTTTGCTTGCGGCCAGCCGTACTTTCAAGTGCTCTGATTATTTCGGCAACATTATAAGTAAAATCGGTGTATGAAAACGTTGACCTTTCTTAGTTACCTTTTATTTGTTCTCTATTGGAAATCATCAAATCATTTCTCCAGCTCTGGGCGGAACGGAAGGGCGTGTCAGACTTTTACTGACTAAAACCAACCCGTGTTTCTTCACTTGCCTGTCCCTCAGGGTTTCTTTTTTAACCAACCCGCAACCCTGGCCTAGGAGGCAACGGTCCTCGTGGACCCCTTCACGATCTGCTGACATCTCTTTGAGACACGCGTGAAATACAACGTGCTGTCAAGCCGGACCTGGTCCTTACCCAACAAACTCTAGTCCAAGCCCGCGCCTGCGGTGGCCGGGAGTTCGATGTTGTCTCCCGACCAGGGCGTCTCCAACGGCGGCTGGAAGCGTGAGGGCGCTGGGAATCCCGCTCCTTCACGCGCTCCACTTCCTCCTTTGCCAGCATCACTGCTTCGCAGGAGGTGACAGCCTGCCATGCACTGTTACATTCTTAGTTACCTTAGTTTTATGTTATAATCTTTATATTATAGAAATTATGTAAATGATGAGTCTTAAATGTGTACCTAATACACAAATAACAGTGATAAAAACCGGGAACTATCCTTCATCCGCGATAGCATTAGACGTTAACGAAGTGTCTCGGGTTCGATCCCCGCCTGGAACAAATATTGGTATGACCTACACACTAGTTGTTCTGGCTGTTTGTGTATGTCAGTTTAAAAGTTTGTAAACGCACTCACGACACAAGAGTAATTCCTAGTGTGGAACTAAGTTTTCTATAATAAAATAAATAAATAAATAAAATATGTTAAAGAAGGATTGCTTTTACAGTGTACTTTGTAATATACATAGGTATGTAACAATTACAATTAACAATTTTGACAATTAAGATTGATGCTGATCGGTACATAAGTGGATTATAATTTAAAAAAAATCAGATGTTCAAGTGAGCTTATTTAAGTGTAATGTTCGGTACATAAGTGGATTATAATATTTTTTTTATTATAATAAAAAAATTTACATTTAAGATTGATACTGATCGGTAAATAAAGGGATTATAATAAAAAAAAGTATTCAGAAGTTCAAATGAGTTGATTTAAGTGTAATTTTCGGTACATAAGTGGATTATAATATTTTTTTTATTATAATCCACTTATGTACCGAACATTTTATGGGGATTTTAATTAATTAAATCATGTAGTTTTTACATAAGCCACAAAGATGTAGGCGCCCCAGTAAAGCGCGTACATCTACCGCGCATTTGTCACGGCTTATTCAACAAACAAGGTCGGCCTACACCACAAGTAAATTAATCTCCGACCACACTCTGGTAAATCTACGGGACTTACCTGGGACTCAGTGTGCTCCGTCGCGACGTGAAGTCCGGAGAAGTCGACGCGCGCGCCGACTTTACAATGACGTCCGAAGTCTTCAATTCACTGACTGTCCCATACCAGTCGACACACACCAAGTTCCCTTAATAGGGCACCAAAGCTCACCAACGTAAGAAGTTATTTAGCAGTGTCAATCACGCCCGACAAAGGTCGCCAATGAAACCACGTTTCCGATTCAAATTCAACTCAATTTACAGACGTCACTGTTACGTTTTATAGTTCAAGTAAATACTTCAAAACACGGGCAACAATCTCGACAAACTATACAAAACGCGGCCGGTGGTATTTTCCCGAAAATCACTCGTCCGAAACACGCCACGCATGCGAGGATTTCGTCAAGAAGTTCAAGCAACGACCGCCGCCGGCGCGGTCCCAAAACGATGTGTTCATTTCAATGTACCTGGAAGGCTTTACATTTTACTATAAATCTACAAAATCTGAAATGTTTCCTAATAAGGTCATATACCTATTGTGGCAGCAGAGTGTTTTTATTTTTTTAAATATTGATGGTTCATTATGGCTACCGGCAAAATACGTAGCAGTGTTGCACTTGGATTTTTACTGATTTTCGTTATTCAGATGTTATTTGTTGTTCTTATTTTGGTATTCATTAAAATTGTTTGAATTTATCACGAACGTTAGATGTTGTACATCTCTCTATGTACCTACTTCTTTTGTCCTAAGCTAACGCGAACAGAGAATAGAACGAGGGAAATGATGGATTTAGCGAATTGCCATTCTATCGATCTATTTGTGTGATGTGTGCAGTGTGCTAATTTGACTAACAAGTAATTTCCCATACTATACATAATCTTATCTTATTCCAACAAAGCCTTGCCGCCAAGCGTTTGCCGTGTTCCGGCATGATGTCTGGTAAAGGCGTACGGAGGACGGGTCTGGGCAGTTGTGTTGCGATGTGTGCCGGGTACGATCGTGGAGGGTCTTCAGATCAATCTCCCTTTGGCGCAGTATATTTCTATATATTATTAACATAAAATAACTAAGATTAAGCAATAAATACAGATTATAATAAAAAAATAACAATTTTCAATAATCAAGGCTTAATTTTGAGAATATATCTACTTAGCGAAAAGGCTCAATAACTAGCTACGTAAACTTACTTAGGTAAATTTTAAAATAAATTAAATAAAAAATAATTTAAATAACTACTGACTAAAAACATCTGAAACACAATTAGTCGTGTTGCAACTAATTAATACAATTGTGCAGCTTTTTGAACACGTTACGCCTGTATTTTCTGAAGGTTTAGGCAGAGTTTGTCGTGTTCCGACATGATGTCTGGTGAAGCCGTACGGAGGACGGGTCTGAGCAGTTGTGTTGCGATGTGTGCCGGGTACGATGCGCCTAATATTGTTGTGTTGGGAGTTTGGTCGTGGAGGGTCTTCAGATCAATCTCCCTTTGGCGCAGCATCGTTGGTCGTGTTGTTGGGTTTAACATTGCATCACCTCGCTCAACTACCGTCTTCCTTCCTATTCGCTCAGTTTTACCGAGTGAATAGGCTCTTCATAAACAAGCGCGCTTTACCATCAACGGTCGCATCACTGCTTACCATCAGGCGGGATTGTGGTTAAGCGCTAGTTTATAGTTATTAAAAAAAAAACATTTTTTTCCCTTAGGTACTAAAAACGTTTTACAAAATATAGTTGATTTTCTACTATTGCATCTATCAGGCTTTAAGTAAACGAAAGATAAAGTTCAATTCAATATTTTAATTTTTATTGTCGTCGCCAGCGGCTTCGTTCGCGTAGAGTTAGTTATGCACCGCTCCTATTGGTCGCAGCGTGATGTTATATTCCTAAACCTTCCCGAATTAATGGGCTATCCAACGCAAAAAGAATTTTTCAAATCGGTCCAGTAGTTCCTGAGATTAGCGCGTTCAAACAAACAAACGAACAAACTCTTCAGCTTTATATACTAGTATAGATATACGAGCCGACGTGCCAGAATGTGAAGAGAGCATATATGAGTACCTATATTCCATGCAATGTATTGTACATTATATGGAATATACTAATAAATAGTCGCACAACTAAAATAATTTGAATTTGAAAGAAAAGAAACCAAAGTGACCTGTGTTGATCGTCTAAAATCTTCCAACGCTACATTCGCTACCCAATAAACAATAAATTGCTGTCCGTCACCGGTCTGATTATTACCCATTTGTATGTCGCACGCATTTCACTACACTTTCTAGATACCACACATGCACCGAAATAAATCAATGAATTAGGGCGGGCCTTCATCCTTCCTTTCAAGTAACCAAATAAGTTTAAGGAAATTTTATTCTTGTTTGTACTGATTTTACGCGTTAGTCTAGCCATTATTATTACAAAATAAGGATGTTGTTTAAACGGGGTTTAAACCCCCTAAATAGTTATTGAATTATGAACCTCACCTTTATAGAAATTCAGTTCTTTATATAAAAATGAATGCTTTGTGAAAATAAGTTTCACTTTAGTATTAAGAACTTTATTTAGGTTAAGACTACTTAAATCACCTCATTTGAACTTCTGATTTTATGGGGATTTTAATTAATTAAATCATGTAGTTTTTACATAAGCCACAAAGATGTAGGCGCCCCAGTAAAGCGCGTACATCTACCGCGCATTTGTCACGGCTTATTCAACAAACAAGGTCGGCCTACACCACAAGTAAATTAATCTCCGACCACACTCTGGTAAATCTACGGGACTTACCTGGGACTCAGTGTGCTCCGTCGCGACGTGAAGTCCGGAGAAGTCGACGCGCGCGCCGACTTTACAATGACGTCCGAAGTCTTTAATTCACTGACTGTCCCATACCAGTCGACACACACCAAGTTCCCTTAATAGGGCACCAAAGCTCACCAACGTAAGAAGTTATTTAGCAGTGTCAATCACGCCCGACAAAGGTCGCCAATGAAACCACGTTTCCGATTCAAATTCAACTCAATTTACAGACGTCACTGTTACGTTTTATAGTTCAAGTAAATACTTCAAAACACGGGCAACAATCTCGACAAACTATACAAAACGCGGCCGGTGGTATTTTCCCGAAAATCACTCGTCCGAAACACGCCACGCATGCGAGGATTTCGTCAAGAAGTTCAAGCAACGACCGCCGCCGGCGCGGTCCCAAAACGATGTGTTCATTTCAATGTACCTGGAAGGCTTTACATTTTACTATAAATCTACAAAATCTGAAATGTTTCCTAATAAGGTCATATACCTATTGTGGCAGCAGAGTGTTTTTATTTTTTTAAATATTGATGGTTCATTATGGCTACCGGCAAAATACGTAGCAGTGTTGCACTTGGATTTTTACTGATTTTCGTTATTCAGATGTTATTTGTTGTTCTTATTTTGGTATTCATTAAAATTGTTTGAATTTATCACGAACGTTAGATGTTGTACATCTCTCTATGTACCTACTTCTTTTGTCCTAAGCTAACGCGAACAGAGAATAGAACGAGGGAAATGATGGATTTAGCGAATTGCCATTCTATCGATCTATTTGTGTGATGTGTGCAGTGTGCTAATTTGACTAACAAGTAATTTCCCATACTATACATAATCTTATCTTATTCCAACAAAGCCTTGCCGCCAAGCGTTTGCCGTGTTCCGGCATGATGTCTGGTAAAGGCGTACGGAGGACGGGTCTGGGCAGTTGTGTTGCGATGTGTGCCGGGTACGATCGTGGAGGGTCTTCAGATCAATCTCCCTTTGGCGCAGTATATTTCTATATATTATTAACATAAAATAACTAAGATTAAGCAATAAATACAGATTATAATAAAAAAATAACAATTTTCAATAATCAAGGCTTAATTTTGAGAATATATCTACTTAGCGAAAAGGCTCAATAACTAGCTACGTAAACTTACTTAGGTAAATTTTAAAATAAATTAAATAAAAAATAATTTAAATAACTACTGACTAAAAACATCTGAAACACAATTAGTCGTGTTGCAACTAATTAATACAATTGTGCAGCTTTTTGAACACGTTACGCCTGTATTTTCTGAAGGTTTAGGCAGAGTTTGTCGTGTTCCGACATGATGTCTGGTGAAGCCGTACGGAGGACGGGTCTGAGCAGTTGTGTTGCGATGTGTGCCGGGTACGATGCGCCTAATATTGTTGTGTTGGGAGTTTGGTCGTGGAGGGTCTTCAGATCAATCTCCCTTTGGCGCAGCATCGTTGGTCGTGTTGTTGGGTTTAACATTGCATCACCTCGCTCAACTACCGTCTTCCTTCCTATTCGCTCAGTTTTACCGAGTGAATAGGCTCTTCATAAACAAGCGCGCTTTACCATCAACGGTCGCATCACTGCTTACCATCAGGCGGGATTGTGGTTAAGCGCTAGTTTATAGTTATTAAAAAAAAAAACATTTTTTTCCCTTAGGTACTAAAAACGTTTTACAAAATATAGTTGATTTTCTACTATTGCATCTATCAGGCTTTAAGTAAACGAAAGATAAAGTTCAATTCAATATTTTAATTTTTATTGTCGTCGCCAGCGGCTTCGTTCGCGTAGAGTTAGTTATGCACCGCTCCTATTGGTCGCAGCGTGATGTTATATTCCTAAACCTTCCCGAATTAATGGGCTATCCAACGCAAAAAGAATTTTTCAAATCGGTCCAGTAGTTCCTGAGATTAGCGCGTTCAAACAAACAAACGAACAAACTCTTCAGCTTTATATACTAGTATAGATATACGAGCCGACGTGCCAGAATGTGAAGAGAGCATATATGAGTACCTATATTCCATGCAATGTATTGTACATTATATGGAATATACTAATAAATAGTCGCACAACTAAAATAATTTGAATTTGAAAGAAAAGAAACCAAAGTGACCTGTGTTGATCGTCTAAAATCTTCCAACGCTACATTCGCTACCCAATAAACAATAAATTGCTGTCCGTCACCGGTCTGATTATTACCCATTTGTATGTCGCACGCATTTCACTACACTTTCTAGATACCACACATGCACCGAAATAAATCAATGAATTAGGGCGGGCCTTCATCCTTCCTTTCAAGTAACCAAATAAGTTTAAGGAAATTTTATTCTTGTTTGTACTGATTTTACGCGTTAGTCTAGCCATTATTATTACAAAATAAGGATGTTGTTTAAACGGGGTTTAAACCCCCTAAATAGTTATTGAATTATGAACCTCACCTTTATAGAAATTCAGTTCTTTATATAAAAATGAATGCTTTGTGAAAATAAGTTTCACTTTAGTATTAAGAACTTTATTTAGGTTAAGACTAGAACTAAAGTTAGATTTCGTTTTGTAAATAAGACAGTAGGAGTAAACCTTACCTAAAGACCAATATTTGAATTTTGGGATTGTACAGAAATTTTGATAAAGTCTGCATCAAGTACTAACTGGTGTTGTATACAATACACAATAATCTCTAATTAGATAGCCTATTAGCTTTTCCTCGCCGCTTAGGAAGGTACCATCTAATTTAGAAAATATCTGATAGGAACGAACTACTGCTGGTCAATATTTGCTGTTTGAAATTAGGCAGTTGTTTTGTGTCGGGAGTTTGGTCGTGGATCCAGATCAACCTCCCTTTGGTGCGTTGGTCGTGTTGTTGGGTTTAACGTTGCATCACCTCGCTCAACTGCCTTCTTCCTTCCTATTCACTGGGTTTTTTTGAGTGAATAGGCTCTTGATAAACTAGTGCGCTTTACCATCAAAGATTGCATCACTGCTTAGGTACCCATCAGGCGGGATTGCGGTCAAGCAGTAGTTTATAATTAGGTAGGCATGAAAAGGCAAACAGACAGAGAGTGTTACTTTCGCTGGCTTTAATTTTGAAAGCTCTCCAACATTTATCAGTTATCTACATACGTTGCTGATCATAAACATTTTTGACCATATGAAGCAACGGCTTACCAGAATGTCTTCAAAAGCAATGATTCAGAATGTGTTTTGATGTGTGTTTACGCAATTTCGATTCTTTAAGAATATTCTCATGATGCACCTTTTAGCTCGCAGTAAATGGCCAGTATGATTCCTCTATTCGTGTTTGAAGATTGTTATATAGTATGATTATGACTTTATGAAGTCGTGGTGGCCTAGTAGTTAAAACACCAGCCTCTCAAGTTGAGTGCGCGGGTTCGATTCCAGGTCAGGCAAGTACCAATGTAACTTCAACTAAAGGTATATGTACTCTAAGTATATGTTGGACACCAGTGACTGAAGATGAAGGCAAACATCTTGAGGAAACCTGGACTTTAAGTCTCAATCCTTCTCTGTATGAGAGGAGATCTGTGCCCAGCAGTGGGACGATAAAAAGGTTGATGATGATGAAGATTATGATTGCATGGTTAGCGCAGTGGTTAAGATATTGGCGCCAAATCCCTTACTAAACTAAAATTTCAAGTCAAGTTCGTATTTTGTCTTTCTATTTCAATAAGAAAAGGATTGACGGACAGTTTAGACGCGATTATAAACGTGACGACGAAAATTATGTCAATTAACATTGGACTAATTTGACAGGTCAAGTAGTTGTTCCGGGTCTGGCCGATGTGAATTAATTTATATATTTTTGTAAACGCACCGACATACAGGAGAAATAAAACAAAGGTTATTGTACTTGCGTCTTGTGTGAAGTACCTATATGATACGATTCCAAATTATTTTATTTTACATGAAACTAATAACACACTATTAGTAGCAATGGGTTCCAATTTGACAGTTCAACAACATTCCTTCCGATATTTATGTCCCTGAACTGAGAATTTTTCGAATATGTGAAGCAATGGATTAGCAATAGACTTGATAAGAATAGCTGGTCGCTCTGATTAACTCAGGACAATGTTTGTGTTCTTTCTCCGGAATTAGCTTACTGACACGTTATATGAGTTCATATAATTCACTTTTTTTTTCAATACATAAATATGTAAGCTGTTACGCCCTTTATGCCTGGGGCTTTTATTGAAGTAATAAGTTTTTAGTTATTTGCATTTTCATTTAAATATATATATATATATATATATATATATATATATAGATATCCCTTTGGGCACTTTGTGGCTCAGACGTGCCGTATAGGTAGTAATTTGTTGATCCATTTTCACTTGTTGATCCGGGGGCCTTTTGTTGATCCGATGCCATCTGACCATAAATATGTGGCTCCGTTCGGAGCCACATGTGTCACGTTCAATAATAATAAGTAATAACAATAATTAAGGGCTGTTTTATACAAATCCACCTTTTTGGCGTCTGGGCAGTTGTTGATCCAATTCAAATGGGCCAATCAGGGCGCAGCATTTGCCAAGGGCGCGAAGCGATTGGTTAAGCTGCCGTTTTGTTTTTTATGTATGTTCACTTTATTAATCTTAGATATTAATCTCAGACACCTGGACTGATTTGCTAAATTCTTTTTTTGTTTGAAAAGGTAAACTTTCTAAATGGTCCCTTAGTCAAGATCTGATGATGAAAGACTAGAGAAATCAAGAGGAACTTCCAAAAATCGTAGGGGCGACTAGTGCATTTCTAAGTATCTTCATTAAGTATTTCAAAGAACTATAATTTGATAAAGGTCTGATGTAGCTGATGATGGAGCCGGGAGACAGTCGAAGGAAGTCCTCAACGATTGATAGCAGTTACCTTGAGTTTGTGCTTGATTAATTTGTATTAATTAATACTTTACACCAAGATGAGTTGTGACTGTCATTAAGGCTCTGATGATGAAAACAAAGGCCAGTTCCAGAAACTCCTCAAGGTTTACAGTAGCTACTTTGTTTTTGGACTTAATTCCAATACCCATATAGCACATACAATCCGAGATTCCAGTGTCCTGTCCCCTCCCACTCTCCCCTCATGTTGTGACCCCAGGTGAACAGGATCCTCCCAACACTTAGACAACCGCCCCCTCACCTACCCCTCCCCCCTCCCCCTAGACACTCACTTACCCCCCCCCCACTTGCTCCTCAGGCCACCTCACCCCCCCGCGGCCTATCTCGGGATCCGGAGGTCCTAGACTAGCCGAGTTTGGGCTCTTCGGAATCGGGAGGAAGAGCCCAACATTCTGGCCCCGGGGGATTCCGCATCCCGTACTATATTTACCCACCTCGAAGTCCTTCCCCATATCCCTACCTAAAATCCCGGATATCTCGGAAACGGCTGGGAATTTCAAAATTCTGACAAAATCCCCCCCCCCCCCCTACTAGCCCCCCCGCAGCCGGAACCTGCCCCATTTTGACCCCATAGTACCTGACCCCCCAATACCCATATAGCACATACATTCCGAGATTCCAGTGTCCTGTCCCCTCCCACTCTCCCCTCATGTTGTGACCCCAGGTGGACAGGATCCTCCCAACACTTAGACAACCCCCCCCCCCCCTCACCTACCTCTCCCCCCTCCCCCTACCAACCTAGCCTCCCCGCCCCTCTACTCTACACTCCCTTACCCCCTCCCCACTTGCTCACCAGGCCACCTCACCCCCCCGCGGCCTATCTCGGGATCCGGAGGTCCTAGACTAGCCGAGTTTGGGCTCTTCGGAATCGGGAGGAAGAGCCCAACATTCTGACCCCGGGGGATTTCGCATCCCGCATCCCGCATTTCGCATTCCACACTGACTCACCTGGTGCTGGCGCGTGCAATTGTTGGGACATACAGGCTGTATCTTTAGGTTAGTTTAGTTTTAAATTTGGTGTTGTATTTAGTCGTGGACCGTCCCCCTATTGGGGACGCTAAGTTTTAATTTTTATTAATGTTATTATATTGAAGTAAAACTTCTTCGCCATTTTTTTCTAAGAAATTTCACTTCTTACGTGTGTACACTAGTACACGCACACATTTTTTTTTTTGTTTCTAAAAACGAATTAGAAAGAAAAGAAAGAAAGACAAAGACATACCCGACTTCGGAAATTAGTTATTATTTACGTTGTAGTGTTTTCTGGAAGACGGTTGTTTTTTTTACACTTTTGTGTTATGAAAAGTACTGTGCAGCTGCATCCGGTCAGAATGAACGCTGATGCTAATATAGGTGGGAAAAGGTCTGTAAACAAACGACGTAATTTTGAATAATGTTATTTTTACCCGTAATTTTGGTTTAAAAACGAAACCACTGAACCGATTTCTATAAAATTCCTACGAGGTCAAAATGAATGTATGAACAATGCTAGACATGACGAGATTACGCAACTTAAATTCAGTTTCTTGATTATAATTGATTGTTGCTTAAGCATGACATGCAGGTACTGGTTCTTCAGTGATAAACTTCAATGCTGTAAGTTTTTTAGGAGTTTCCTCGACTCCTGTTGGTCTTCATCATCAAATTTACGGACACGACCGACAGACCTTCATTTTAACCCACATAGGTGCAAAGTTCTAATCAATACAAATTAATCAAGCACAAACGCAAGGTGGCTGCAGGGGATCGTTGAGGAGTTCCCTCGTCTGTCTATGTTCTTCATCATCAAATCTACTGCAGATTTTCATAGTAATCCATATGGGTGAAAATCGCTCATCAATATACATTAATTAAATTCAAACACAAGGGAACTACTGTAAACCGTTGAGGAGTTCCCTGAAGTGGCCTTTGTATTTATCATCAGAGCCCTAATGACAATTAAAACCGATCTAAGTGTAAAGTTCTTATTAATACAAATTAATCAAGCTCAAATGCAAGGTAGCTGCTATGAATTCCCGAGGAGTTCCCTCAACTGTCTCCCGGCTTCATATCTACTCCAACATCAGATCTACTCCAGATCATTAGTAAATCCTAGTGCTTTAAAATACTTAATGAAAATATTTAAAAATGTACCTAGAAATGTACAAGTTGCCTCTAAAAATTTTGAAAGTTTCCTTGCTTTCTCTAGTCTTTCATCATCAGAGCCTGGTGACTATGGGACCACCCTTTTAAATAAAAAAGAATTTTGCAAACGGATCCAGGCTTCTTACAGTAATCGGTGAACATACATAAAAAAAGTTTGCGACTAATTGGGAACCTCCTACTTTTTTTGAAGTCGGTTAAAAACTTAAATTGCCAAAAGAAAATCATTTTTCTGTTGACAATTTAAATTTTATAGGATTTTGACATTGATTACTAACTTTTTCCAATATAAGTTCATTCCCGGTATTAGAAAAAATGCCTGGGGTCGAATCCTCTCGTCTCAATGCCCGCGCTGCTGCCGATGATAATAGTATCATACTAAGCAATATACGGTCAAATCACGCAGGCTCTTACTTACTACTTTTCTCAAACAATCCGAGGAAATAAAAAACATAATTTTATTTTTTAAGTTCAATGACGAATAATGAACAATAATTATTTTTCCCACGCTATGGCGCTATTATGATGTTCCTTTGTTTTTTTTTCTCAATAAAGCGTCCACTATTTATCATTTCAATATTGTGTCTATTTGCAAGACAGTCCGAAATTTAAATAAAATCTTTTATTAGTTACCTCCTTGGTGTTCCATGTTTCGAATTTAGTTTTTTTTTTTTTTCGAAAGAAATTCAAACTAGGACGCTGGAACGAAACGCAAACTACCTAATTCGAAATTACGGCCGCTTAAATTTACATTCCATGTGTCTAATGCGTTCCTGTACCTTTTATTTATTTATTTATTTTATTTTTTATTAAAATTATAAACTAGCGCTTGACCGCAAACACGCCTGATGGTAAGCAGTGACGCAGTCGTTGATGGTAAAGCACACTAGTTTATTAAGAGCTTATTCACTCAAGCCTTGAAGACACTAAAATTGTAGTCCGACGGAAACACCGCCGCTGGCAAACTGTTCCAGTCCCTCGATGTACGCGGTATAAAGGAGGAAGCGAAACGCTTCGTCCGTATCGTAATGGTGTTCGCTAAAATATAACGCGACTAAGTGAAATAATTTTTATAATACACGTAGGAATGTAACTATGAGTAGAATGAGAAAACATCTACCAGAATGTCAAACGCACTTCGGCAGATATATGTACTCGTACTTAGATCTTTATTACTAAGTAGTAAATATGATTTTATGTCCACTAACGTGCGGTTGAGTTTATCTTTCTTAATTTACAAAAATATTATTAATGAGGTACACATGTTTAATTTACACACTACGCTGCGATATCTCAATGTTCTTTATGAATTATTTACTGAATGCACTTTTTACGACATAAATCAGGCACTTTTAATTAGTAAACAACACTATGCATAATTTAAAACTCCAATGAAAAATTAACGTGACACTCGGCTTAACTTTCCCGCCAAAACTCCAGACACGGGTTATGACATCAAGATAACATTGTTTTATTTTGAGTACTAGGCTTTTTAGTAAATTATATTTCTTTGCCTTTTTTTTTTCTTTTTCTTCATTATGTGTTTATTATTGTTTTAGTGTATTATTATTATAATGTGCGTTCTGTTTGGGCGGAATAAAGAATTTTTCTTTCTAGATCAGGAATCATTCAGGATCGGTTTTTTAGGAATAAATCCTAAAAAATCAGCTACGGAAACTTCAACCCTTAAAAATTAACATTGAAATTTAATAATAATATGTATTCGCATACAAATACCAAAGGAGTCTATACAAGCAGTGTCAATTGCATTGAATGTTACAGAGGCCGTCCACACAACATTTTCGGCACAAAACATACAGCGGCGATATTATGTTTAGACCCATTAGATTGGTTTCGATGAATAGAGTTTAAAAACTTAAAATTAATGGTAAATTAGAAATAAAGTATAAAAAGCCTAGACATAAAATTCAACCTCTTTAAATATTAATAACAATTCATACTAAAAATAATTACCTATTCAGATCAAAATAAGTATTACGAAGTATGAGTAGCTAAATGGATCAACAAAGTATATGATTTTTGGAATATATTTCGAGCCAAAAAGTCGTCGAGCATTTAAAAAAAATTGACGTTATGGATTCACTAATGCATGAAATGTTAACAAATATATATAGATCTTACAATGTATGGAGCATTGCGAATATAAAATTTCTAGATTAGGTTTAATAAATTCATAATTGATCAACCGTTACGGTATAGGTATCGGATCAAAAGAAGTATTACTGGAAGTGCGAGTATATAAATGGATCAACACAAGTTATTGATTTTTTAAATATATTCAGAGCTAAAAAGTCCTGGTGGGTTCAAAAAATATAGCCGTTAGGATCCACTAATGCATGAAATTGCTGAAAATTTTTTGTCGAGTATATGTCCTAATCGACGAATATATTTGGCCACATCCCTAAATAGAATACGACGTTGCCACTCCGCCCGAGAAATACGCAACTGGAATCAAGTTATTCCGTGCTAAAGGTGGAGTCTATAATGAACGGCATCGTGGCTGGATCAACAAAGTGCCCAAAGAGGTGTTTATATAAATATATATATATATATATATATATATATATATATATATATATATATATTTAAAGAAAACACCTGCTAAAAATACCAGCAAAATATATATATATATATTTGCTTTGCTGGTATTTTGGCATGGTAGCTGGTATATTTTCAATAATTTCATTGTTGTTATATTTTGTTGTATTCATCACTATACATAGTATTGTATAAAGTCATGTGTTTTTTTTTAATAAACAGACAGCTATGCTGCTGGGGAGTTTCTTCCGCCACTTCTTCTTCCCAGCGAAAGCACTAAGAAGTGTCGATGGGTTGGGCGTTTTGGGGGACTGTCTTATGTAATATTGACGTTCAAAAAGTGCTGATTCTCAGCCTAATTTGAATAAATGACTTTTGATTTTTCTATTTGGATCACTTTTAACGTTATTCAAAAAATAACGTTAAAAGTGATCCAAATAGAAATTGATAGTGTGTTACGCTATTCGAATTCAAGAATAAAAGCACCCTTGCTTTTATTCAATAATAATTGAGATTAGGCTACGCAGAAGAGGTAAGATTATCTTGCTCCTGTCACATTCAGTATCGTGTAAACATTCTAACTTGATTTGTACTCGTAAGTATAATACCTAATATCTTATGTTGCGGTCGGTGTTACTTTTATTACCTACATTCATCGTGCTTCGATATCAAATGTGAGCTAATTTGTTTCGACCTTCTATCTATTGAAGTAATACTAGATCTAATAAACTTTATCCCCTCTATTCATAAATGTTGCTTAAAGTTCGAAAATAATTCTAAAACTAAAAAAACTACTCAAATGTTTTTTATAAACCCAATTGGGCAAGAATTTCTTTGATTATCTATTTTATTTATTACGTCAATCTTATATTATAAGAACTTACATATCTTCAAGTAAACAAATACATTTAAAAATTTCCGAAGTCCGAAACTTCTTTTTCGTGTGCGAAAAATGGCTCTTATCAACCCACCTTCTTTGTCATTCCAATACGATTCCATTATCATTGTGCTTAAAAGTTAAAAATAATAATGATCGATTAATTATCTCAGTTGTCTCGTAATGGAATGGTGATAGAATGACATTGCCGTATTGCCGTTATTATTAAATCCGTTAATAGAAATGATTTTCTAAAAACCAATTCTCAATTTGAACATTTATAAATATGTAGTGTCAGAGAATGACCACTGGAAAGTCATAAGTACGTCATTTTGTTAGTAGATTACCAAACTTGTCAAAATCCATCATTATGAGATCACTGATCGACTATTCTGACACTATTGTCATAGCAGACTAGAGTCCCAGAATGCTCAACTTGAGTATGTGGACCAAACAAACACAGAGTTGTTACAAGTTAGAATTACCAACATTGAGAACAAGAGGAATGTTCCAATACGTTATTTGAATATACATAGTATGAATAAATTAAAAGTCCCGGCTACCCTATGTATAATAAAAAATGAGAGGAATTAAAATATTATTAATCGCTCCTTTTAGTTACTGAATTATCACTTCGATCTTTGTAATCCAATTAATGTAAAACAAATTCTAAATTACAGTATAAATCTAAAATCCCGACGTTTATCAGTTGATTATTATAAATTTTAACATTGATTACGTTAAAATTTAATAATCAGCAGATGAACTAAAATAATCATAAAATAATTATTTTTGTATGAGTAAAATAATGAGATTCTTTCGCCATAGTAATGCACAAATATTAAATGATTAATATAAGAGGAAACGCGACACGTTTACGGTAGGTACCATAAAAAACACAAAAAAAAACATTATTTACCACACTCACTCCACTCCTTAGATTAAAATGTCCTATATGAGTCTATATTTTACATTTCTATAAATATCCCACTGACATATAAATCGTCATACTACTTTGTAATATACCGCTTACCTTCGTTCAAGTTCGCGCCGGCATCCAGTTCAAAGGATAAAATCCTTCCCGTGCTATTATCCTTAGGTATGCTCACGAAAACACCATCGTACAGTTCCAACTTTTTATCTTCAACGTGATCTTGTTCTGGCGGTTCATTCTGCGCAGATGCAGCACAAATTGCAAAGAACAGCACGATAAGGCACAAAATCCGCGACAGTTGCAGTGCGTCCATTATGCCGGTCGTTTGGGCAGTGCACCTGCGCCCGCGCGCCCCACCACGCCTACTACCGTACCCCTAAACTGATCTAAGCCAAGCGCGACCATGTTTTCCACAATCAACTCTCGATATTCAATTTCACTTGTTATTTGTAAAATTAGTAACGTAATGTTACAAGCAATTTGCGAGTATAGGGTAAAAGTTTTAGTTTTGTTGTTGCTTTGTTATATCATTATTTTAATTCTCATTAATTTATGTATTATGTTGTAAGTATGTAGACTATCTCTATTTCAATTACTAGATTGGCGGATCCCGAGAACTGGAGGAATTAATTACAGTATCCTGATTAGTCCCCAATTGCGTTGTATCCAAAAAAATAATTTAATGTCCATCAGATAGATTTATAAAAAATATTGAACACATACTTTTTTATTTTTTCTTTCATTCAAATACTTAGAAAAATATATTCATTTGAAATGTCGCATGACACGGTATATTTTGTACCACGGCGTAACGTAATTAGCCCCCACTAACTTTAATACGCTATATCTCAGTAGTTTTTGGTAATTTCGACAAAATACAAAATACGGGTCTTAATTTTTTTTATTATCTATAAGACGGATTAATTATTTTATTGATTTTCATACCTTGGATACATCCCTATTCATTATAAATATTAATTCTAGAAAGAAAGGAAAACTTTGAATGAAAACTGAAATAAGGACTTACTATGATTTTAATATTCTACAATCAACAAATCTATACCAATATATAAAGCTGAAGAGTTTGTTTGTTTGAACGCGCTAGTCTTTGGAACTACTGGACCGATTTGAAAAATTATTTTGGCATTGAATAGCCCATTAATCCAAAAAGTTTTTAGGCTATATAACATCACGATGTGACCAATAGGAGCGGAGCATAACTAACTCCACGCGAACGAAGTCGTTGGTGGCCGCTAGTATTTCATATTGGAATTTCCAGAATAGTTAGTAGCCGAAAATTGCTGTTAATTATTTTCAAAATCGTTTGGAATAGATCGCAGAAAACGATAAGGCTGCTTCCTTTTTGTTTTACAGAATTAAATTTATATTTGTTATGTATTTTTCTGCTATAAATAAAGTAATGACCTAGAATATGCATCCATACTAATATTATAAATGTGAAAGTGTGTTTGTTTGTTTGTTTGTTTGTTTGTTTGTCCTTCCTTCACGTCGTAGCTAAGCAATCAATCGACCTGATTTTTGGCATACAGTTAGTTGAAAAGATGGAGAGTAACATAGGCTACTTTTGGTCCTAAAAAACATCAAGTTCCCAAGGGAGATTCCTGGAATATTTGATGTGTACACCAAATATCCTAATATTATAAATCGGAAAGTGAGTTTGTTTGTTTGTTCCGGTTTCACGCCGTAACTACTAAGCCGATTGTTTTGAAATTTTGGAGACGTAAAGTTAGAAGTCAGGATTAAATAATAGGGTACTTTTATATCCCAGAAAAAAATTATATTCACGAGGGAAATCTAAAAGCGCGATATAACCGATCTCCACGCGAGCGAAGCCGCGGGCGGAAAGCTAGTATTATATAAAAAAGAAATCAAAGATTGATAGTCTTTTTTTGTAAAAAGAAACATGGATTTTTTGGGAAATATTAATAAGAGGAAAAGCATAAGTTATAGTAAATCCTAAAATCCTATGATCATTCCCGCAAAACAATGAAAGAAAGCATTTTGAGAAAATTGTCAAATCGATAACGCGTGACATCTATCAACCCCCACTGAACTCGCTTGTCAACCTATGATGCTTGCTGGGATAGCAGTTAGAACATCGTAGGCTGAATATATAAATTTTGTTTGCTGTTCCTTTCTTTACTTTTACTTCCCATCCTTGACTACGCATATAAACTTGAGCGACTTCAAAACTTTCGCATAAGATTTAAATTTGACCTGCGCAAATATGATCACATATCTGAATTTCGTACAAAGCTTAAGTGGCTTTCCATACGGCTTCGCCGGAATTCTCATATACTATTTAAACTCTATAGCACTTTGTTTAATCCTAAAACCCCCTCTTATCTTAAAGAACGTTTCAAGTTCCTTCATGTCACACATATAGATATCTGAGGTCATCGGAAAACCTGATATTAGAGATGCCGATGCATTCCACTAGTTTTTACGATAAATCCTTTACTGTACAAGCAGTTCGGCTATAGAATGACTTGCCCATGTCTGTATGGCGTGCCCGAACTCTGTCAATTTTTAAAACCATGGTAAAAAAGCATTTCCTCTCTCTTTAAACATGTTATTATTTTTTTATTTGCTCTTGTATGATGTTTATTAATTAGATGTATATATTTATTAGACTAGACTCAACGTGCATATTTATTAGATAAACTATGTAAATAGTACACTGTAGACTACCTACATTATTTCTCTCTCCTTCCCCTTACTTTTCCATCCAAAGGGTGTCTGTAAAAGATCGCTCTTAGCGATAAGACCGAATTGGGTCACCCTTTGTAAAATCTTTATATTTATGTTTTTGTAATCTATATGGTGTACATAATAAAGAGTATTCTATTCTATTCTTTGTCTTATTCCTATTAAGAGTACGACAATTTAAACCTGGGTGGTAACTAAATATCATCTAATTTTGAATGAAGAAATAGAAATATGATAAATAACAATAACATGAGAACTGTGCAAATGGTGGCTAACGATGGAAGTAGAGCACATCGGCAGACCACTTATCTCACTGAAGCGAAGCAAACCCGAGTCGCAATGCTGCCAGCTATTTCTGATTCATTACACCTGTAAATAGCACATTTCGAGGCCTCTTGAACATTTAAATAAGAAATCCAAAGAAAAACCATGGTGAAGTAAGCTAATGATGCAATTTAAAAGTACCAGGCATTCGCCAAATGACGAATAGCCATTAACTCAGGTTTCTGTTTTGTTTTTACAAAGGAACTGTTTAAACTCACAAGAATACGCTAATCAAGTTTCTGATGGTACCTCATATGAATTTCTTACTTTGAAAGTTATTTTCACCTTATAGTGAGTAAACGAAGCAAAAATATTCAAGATCTTGACGACGAACTAAAGAATAGGGATGTTTTCTGCGTAAAAAAAAAATTGTTCTATTTAGCCCATCATTTACAACATAGGTGAATACAACAATACACAGAAGGTGTGTAACTATCATACGTAAAGAAAGAAAGAAAGAAAAAATATTTATTTGCGGTAAACATGACGTAAAAATTTATAAAAACAGTTGAGTGAAAATAGTTGACATGCGTCACATCCACGCAATACGGCTATGGCTCAGCATTATGCTGCGACCCTATGCAAAACAGAGTCCAGCGCTGGTCAGCCGATGCCGACGTAAAGAAGTCACCCGGTGCAACAAACAATCACAACTGACACCGAACCGGTACAATAAAAATGAAAATGCAATAATAATAATAACAAAAAAAAAACTAAATCTATATGGTGAGAGTACAGTTTAAATAAACACAAACAGGAATATAATAAACCAGGTGGATACAACAATACAATGCACAGAAGGTGCGTAATTATCATAGGTACCAAGTGGATGCAAGCAGTATATGGTTATAAAAATCGCGCTTTGAATACTGAAGTGAGCTGTGATCTAAAGGCCAAAGCCATCGCCCACGTGTGGGGGTGGCGAGAGGAGGCAAAACCGGGGCATAATACCACTGCCGCGACAAATTGCGGTATGGCGGAGAGAGCTCCGGCGGGATCTCATGGCGACATGGATAGTGCGATTGTCGCAACCCAGTGCTGAGCACGCCACAATAGCGTCGGTAAGTCTAAAGGGCTCAAGGTTGATTGGGAATATCTGACAGTTTTGGGTAGCTTGACCTGATGTTGTCCGAACAAAGTTACATCTATTAACGATTGCTGAATCGTTAACAGATGTAACTTTGTTTAGGCCTTTGATGCATATGTAAGCACATGTTTATTGCACACGTAAGGATAAAATCTCATATCGTGTTGATGGCAAAATTTTTTTGATAAAATTAACCTGTGCTGACTCTACTTACCCTCACTGACCTATTCACCCGATCATCAAGTGCGTAGTGGTTTGCAACGCAGGAAATAAATATATGTGTCGGAGATCGTCGGTATAATTTTAATGGAGGTTGCTCATTTGATTTAGGTACGTAGTAGTGGTGCAAACGCTTGTGACGTTATTTTGTGATGGCGGCAAAGTCATGGACAGAGTGGTTTTGGAAAGTGGCGACTGCCGAACGGTGACTTCGGATTGAGACGCGAACCAGGGCACTTCTCCAGGACGAAACTGTCGGTTTGCCTATTTAAATTGTTATTTTCAAGATTGGAGGGTATATCTATACTCTGTGATTTAATTCAAAACGCCACCTACGATATGGATCCCGTACCACCACACCAAGATGTTGGCGACCCTATCGCTCGGCCGTCGCTCACGTCGACATATACAGAGTGGTGCTGACAATACGACAATAAATTAAAACACGAACAATGCTGGTTCACAGGAATAATCCTCAACCATAGAAAAAAACCTAGCATCAAAAATAAAAAAAAATGAAAATTTCAAACAAACTAAATCGCATAAAATTGCAAACGGAATAGAACATCCTTTAAAAATATTGGTTCACTGACCTCCGATCGGCGATAGCGCGATCCTGTATCGACTTGCTTTTATCGCGACATTATTATTAAAGTTTAGTACCGCAGGATGCGGCGGTCATTAACATGTAAGCGCTTCCTTTTCAACATATGTATACATCATGTAGAAAATGTGAAAAATGAAAAATAATTCCCTGTGACTAAACTAATGGACATATTTATATGATTTTTTTATGGGTAGACTGAGTATGTGTTGAGGTACACGATGTTTAATTTATTGTCGTATTGTCAGCACCACTCTCTATATTGAACATGCTGATAACAGTTGTACACTAAATATCGTCCGCTAAGTATAAGTATTAACCCCAGTTGGACGACATAATAACAATCTGTTTCCCCCATATGTCTTGCAACATAATACAATTTCCACGTAGGCGTGAGAGACATTTTTCCCACACCGTACCGTACAAGAAAATAACTTATCATCTTCATCTCATCTCAGAGTTAATCCCAGTCGCATCCGTAGCTTTTCAGCTTTGGAGTCTGGGGTCCGCTTTACCAGTCTAACTGCTGATTTTTGGCTAAACTTCGATATTTTCCATGGAGCGACTGCCCTCTGACCTCCACAACCAGAAGGCGATATCTAAGTATTGCAGTTAGACCAATTGTTAGACTTTTGAGGGCTCCAACAACCCGTAACGACTGCCACTAAATGTTCGTATGGCAACCGGGACCAACGGCTTAACGTGCTTTCCGAGGCACGACCAGACCAGTGAAAATATTCGTATTCATGCATACAAATATTTGCACTATGCAGGGATCGAACCCGCGCCACCTTGCGCAACGGCCGCGTTCGCTACCGCTACGCCACGGAGGCTGTCAAGAAAATAACTTTCCATAACTTACAATAAATATGCACACATGTACCTATATATAATACATACATATGTTATATATACATATAATGTACAGGCTGTACCTATCTGACATTGTAACGGACACTTCGCGAGAAGGCTAGACCGTATGCCACTAATAAAATTATAATAGTCATTTATGTCGTTAGTGAGTGGTTACAGAATTCACAGTCTTTAAAAAAAGTGTCGACTCGGCCTTTTTAACGTTGCAAGCGTGCCGCCGTGAGGGTTTGTAGGTATGACGTTGATCCCTAATGTGAACTCTATTAAATCAGCTGAGAAGATTATAGTCTTTCGAGTTTTGTTTTAAATGCGCTTTTTGTGTAATTAGCGAATTAATTAATTTTTACTTTAAAATCTTATTGGGTTATAAAAGTATAGCAATTAGCAATTAGGTCTAAAGTGAAAAAAAAAACTACATATATTTTTTTTAAATCATGAAAAGCCGACGAAAAATTCCACCACTGGGGGGTTCAGAATCATGTACTGGATCCATGGTACTCGTTTGTGCGTCGATGTCAGATACACCCTTTATACATATGTTATAGACTCCCCGCGATAGGTGAAAATCTTAACACACCCAGACCTTCCGTGAATACGAAGCCGTCGCGTTGGTCCCGGCTGGCATTTGTGTAATCAGACGTCTGACAACAGCAGTCGCTTCATGTAAAGTACTGGTATTCAACAGTATTCAGATTGGATGCTGACCCAAAGATAGTGTTGGGAAATAGTAAGGTAGATGTTGATGTCTATCCACCTTGGTATTCTAGTCGTCTTACAATGACCACTCACTTGTTCTTCTCTTTCAGTTTCGAAGTTTAAAGATGGTCATCAACCCACATTGACATTAACCGTGGCAAGCGTAGCTTAACCTGATGGATTGACCTTGGGGCTGTTATAATTTATACCGCGACATAGGAAAAAAAAACTCCGCGAAATCTTCAGACTTTTAGTTGATGCAAATTCAATTTTATTCTGAACTAGCGCCAGCGACTTCGTTTGCGTGGAGTTAATTATGCTCAGCTCCTATTGGTCGCAGCGTGATTTTTTATAGCCTAAAGCCTTCCTGGATTAATGGGCTATCCGACGCAAAAAGAATTTTTCAAATCAGACCTGCAGTTCCTGAGATGAGCGCGTTCAAGCAAACAAACTCTTCAGCTTTATATATTAGTATAAATAATGACCGTTGCTTATTTAATATTGTGCTAGATTATTTTATTTTATCGTAATCGCAGTGAAAAGTAGAATGTAACACACGGTGATGATATTAAAATTAATGAAACAGTTATAGTGTGTAATTTTATTATGATATATGTACATATAATTATATAATATAACTATCATATATAAACACTTTTACAAGTCAATTTCTTTTTTCATCATCTTTTTTTTAACTTTCTTATATGAAGTCCATGGAGAATCGTTGACTGAAATGGTTTTTTTGGAATAAAGAACCACACAGGCTGAGTGGACTCGTCCAGTCAGTCCAGGAATTTATCAAAATTGATGCAGCTCAGCTCAAAACTTACTGAGCTAAACGAATCTATGAAAAATACCAAAGAAAGGACAATTGGGTAGGCCATGTAAATTACTCAAGCGGTCAGACCACGACTAATACTAACAGAGCCGCTAAAATAAAAATACATGACACGACCCACAATAGTACCTATTATTTTGTTCATCATCATTTCAGCCGAAAGACGTCCACTGCTGGATATAATCAAAATCAAAAGTCATTTATTTAAATTAGGCTGAGAATCAGCACTTTTTGAACGTCAATATTACATAAGACAGTCCCCCAAAACGCCCACCCTTTGACACTTCCTAGTGCTTTCGCTGGGAAAAAGAAGTGGCGGAATAAACTCCCCAGCAGCACAGCTGTCTGTTCATTTGAAAAAAAAACACATGAATTTCTACAATACTATATATAATAATGAACGCAAGAAAATACAACAACAATGAAATTATTTAACATATGCCAGCTAGCCACGCTAAAATACCAGCAAAGCAAAACATATAGACCTCACCCAAGGATCTCCACGACGCCCGGTTCTTCGCCTCCCGCATCCAGCGGTTTCCCGCGACCTTCACTAGGTCGTCGGTCCACCTTGTCGGGGGCCTACACACGCTGCGTCTTCCGGTTCGTGGTCGCCACTCAAGAACCCGTCGGCCCCGTCGGGCATCGGTCCTACGGGCAATGTGCCCGGCCCACTGCCACTTTAGTGTTGCAATTCTTCGAGCTATGTCGGTTACACTCGTTCTTCTGCGATCTTACCCAAGACCAATTAGATAAGCTTGAGCGACTTCAAAATGTTTGTATAAGGTTCATATTCGGTCTGCGCAAATATGACCATGTATCCGAATTTCGTGTGAAGCTCAAGTGGTTGCCAATTCGCCTTCGTCGGAATGCTCATATTCTTTCCCTTCTATATAATGTGCTTTTTTCTCCTTTCACCCCTGTTTATCTCAAGAATCGTTTTCAATTTCTGTGCAACTCACATACTAAATCGTTAAGGTCATCAGATGACTTAAAGCTCAAAATGCCTATGCATTCCACAACGTTCCTAGATAAATCTTTCACTGTTCAGGCCCCTCGTTTGTGGAATGCATTGCCAATTGAAATTAAACGCGCACAATCGTTACTGGAATTCAAGAGACTTGTGAGGGAACACTACTTGTCGTTATGAATAGCTATTTATACTATTAAAGTATCTATGTATTTATGTATGTATATGTGTATCTATTTTAGTAAATTTTAACCATGATATTTGGCACCAACGACAGTCCCATATGTGGTTCAGGAGAATCTGTCCATTCTTTGGTTGCCTGGAAGAAATCGCATTAGCGATAAGGCCGCCCATTGTATGTTTTTTGTTCCATGTATTTTGTTTGATATTTGATTGGTGTACAATAAAGAATAAATAAATAAATAAATATAGTCCTCTCCATTGCCCTTTGAGTGACCTTGAGCCTTCTTATAAGGCCCACTGTTGGCGACCACGTCTCAATTCTATAAATCATCACTGGCAACACACACTGGTCGAAGACTTTTGTCCTGAGACACTGCGGTATTTCTTATTTTTTTAATATTCAGTATTTAGTAGTATTTTCTAATATACAAAAGTATTTGTAGTGAGTGGGGGATTACTAATCTATGGCATTAATATGCCGCTATAAATAAATAATATTTATCAACTTTGTCACAACACTCACAACAGTCGTTTTAATATTTCAATTGGCAACACTCAATGTTTTTAAAAAAAAGACATATTAAACCGCTTGCTGCCATTGCAATTGTAGCTAAAGTTTTCTGCTATTTTAAGTTGCAACCTATCTCACTGTTTGTTTTGACTCTTATTTTTATACCTGGCGTTATATTATGGGTGTATACTTATCCATAAATTTTATTCAAGTGAGTGTACTCATCCAACATCCAGTGCCAATGCACCGTTTCTGATCAGACCATGCCCGACTTGGTGAACTGTTCTAAGTGCCCCTTCAGATGTTCCATAAATGCTCCAATGAATGATACTGATCTTCGTGGATGCCTACAACTTGGCCGCCATCAAAGTAGTAACGAGGTTTTTCTCTTTCTTATTCAGTTGCTGTTGCTGTAAAGGAAGGAAGATAATACTGACACAAATAAGGAAAACATTTGCAAGGGAAAACAGTTGGGATAAAATTCTGGCTGAATATATTTCTTTATTACTTTTGGGTAGCAAAGCATAATTATGTAATACTTCGGTTTGTACGTCTACTTATAGAATTTCAGAAGGTTTCGGTTTTCAGAAGGTAAGAGGGATTTTCAGATTGTTAAACCTACTAAAACCAGAAAAACAAAATGATCATAAGCCAATTTTTTTATAATTTTGCAAACTCTGCGAGGAATCTGTTCATCATTCAGTGGAGAAATTATTTTCTTTATTACCTCTTCTGTAAATTACCAATTGTATATAGAACTAACTTCTGCCCACGGCTTTGCCCGCGTGGTTGGCCGAAATTATCCCACGGGACAACGTGCTACTGGGAAAAGAGTCGATGTCCTATCTAGGATGAACTTTATCTCCTTGCCAAATTTTACCGAAATGTTCATTTCTTTAACTGATAAGATTGGCTTAGATGTGAAAAGCTAACATAGACACAAAGTTATTTTCGATATTTTTATATTAAATACAGATTATTCACCTAACTATTCTTGCACTAAGTATGTAATATCAACTCTTCGATCAAGCCGCTTTCAGCGTTCGAAACCTGCATAATGAGGTGGAAAATATTATTTTAATGTTTATAAGTACTTTCGAAATTGTCAGATTATGCTTCGTAATCTCGTCCTCATTTTACTATACATTGTAGTTTGCACTCGTGCAGAACTCGCTTATCATATTATTTAAAGATGAAAGCCTTCATCATAAATGAGACAAATGCGATCTGTGGTTCAGTCGTTGTAGCGCGCTCTTGGCATCTGTCCAAAAAAAAAAAAAAAACGGGTTGTACGTTCTTAACGTTGTACGTTTTTTAATAATTTGGAATTATTAGGGAATAATTTCGTACGAATTGCTTTATAATTATGATCAATATAAAAATACTATCATTTATGTGGAGTGGTAAAATTGTTATGTTTGTGTACGAAAGGGCAATAAGTGAATATTGTATTCACTTATTGCGCTATATTTACACTTCAGAATTACAATTTATTATTTTACATAAAAAGTTTATTTATAAATCACATTTCATCTGTATTTCAGTGTAGCAGGCTGTAGTACATACAAACCAACACACATGCACACTTGCGCAAGTGCCCTGTGCCGCTTGAATGAAACAGCAGGAGCAGGCATACGTTTTGGCCGTATAGTAGAAAGAGACGGGGATGTTACTTCCTCTCCGACGCCGCGCTGACAGTTGCTCTCTCGACTTTTTGTAGAATTATGTAAGGCGGACCAGTTTGCCATACATTGTTTTTAATTGTATTATACAATTATGTTAGCAGTGCATGCAATAATTCTGTTTTAGGAGGTATTATTTATTTTTTTACCCACTAGACAAAAAATGTTGAAACTCAGCTAAAATGTGATGATGATGTTAACATAATTTACTTCCTACATTTATATAAATAAATAAATTTTACCTCTTTATAATAATTATTAATATAGATTAATTAGCAAATATCTTCTCGAACCGCATTTTCCATAATGAAAAGATGAGCTAATAACGATTGCTTTTAACCAAATTAAAGCATAACTCAAAGCATAATAAATTATATTGTGGCATTTAAATGCCTCATAGATTTTTACAGAACAGTGGCGATATTATTTGATTTATTTTCACCATGTTAAACTGTTAAGACAATTTATATTTTACGACGTAAACCTTTTTGGAACCGCCCCCGCCTGGCCAGAAGCCGAGTTAAAACTTTTAGATCCTAGAAGCTTCCTTTTAAAATATTTGAAGTGCATCCCTTTTATTGTCGTAGAGTAAAGGATGCATATTGTCGTTGCGTAGCAGTACCGAATGTTAAAATTTGATAAATAAATAGTTACAACTTCACAAAAAACATGTTATAAATCCAACAGTGGTTCCCTCTGCCTGATAGGGATTATGAATCATTTAAATAAAGTATTCCTTAAGTATTATTATTTGGTTTGTCTCTGGGCGGAGCGAAAGGGCGTGTCAGACTTTTACTTGATTATAACCCACCCATGTTCTTTTACTTGCCCGTGCGCTAGGGCCACGGTTTCTCTTTCAACCAACCCGCAACCATGGTCCAGGCATCGGTCTTCGTAGACACCGTGAATTAGCAGATACCTTAGTACATATAATACTTTTTACATACGTTCCCGTCAAATTCTAATTAGCACGCGGGCGATTCCAAGCTCAAAATCAAGATAAAGCTATCTTTCTCTTCATATAAAACTTGTCTGATACGTGTATCGTAGTAAAGCAAACGGGTATGCACATTTATTCAGCCAATAGACCTGTATTAAACTGGTTAGAAAGTCTAGGTTAGCTGCCGCATAGTGTAGATAGATTTTATGGCTATTTGTAGGTATAACAGCTGATTTTTATTTATACCTACGTATGCAGTATCAAACGTGGTGTATGTAATACAATTGTGCCTTTTGTGAGCTTTTATTGTTTTCTTATGGTCTATGACTCAATGACTGTAATATTTACATTTAATAATGGGTAATACGAGCTGATGTCCGCAATTCCATGAGTATACGCGTGTTTTGCGTACTTTTTATTCATAATATATGAAATTGTCATACAATGAGGCAATACTACCAGTCTTATGGATACGTTACCTGCTGACAGTGATGAGGATGGATTTATTGACTCTGTATTTTGTATAAATAACTTACAGTTAAGTTAGGACATAATTAGTGGTTGTGCGATGGTCCTCGCGTCACTGTACCGGTGGCGTGAGAAAGCGCGGGCGCGGGGCAAACGGCCGATGCAGCGTCAGTTCGAGCAGCGTCGGTCGCAGCTCCGCCAGGTCCTGGTGGCGGAATGGCGGGATAGGCTCCCGCCCTACCGCTTTAGCACCATCAAGGTGATTGGGCCGGTACTGGCGGACTGACTCGGGAGAAGACATGGCTCCCTGACGTTTCGGGTGACGCAGGTGCACTAGGGGCATGGTTGCTTTGGATAGTACTTACCTGTATCATATAAACAAGGAGTCAGATGCCCGGTGTCACCACTGCGTTGACTGAGGGGAGGAGACGGCACTGCATACGATGGCAGAGTGCCGCGTGGGAGGAGCTGTACCGTGCCCTCATCTCTGAAATAGGCAGTGACTTGTCGCTGCCGGTCGTAATCGAGTCGATGATCGGCAGCGAAGAGGCCTGGGACGCGGTAGTTTCCTTCTGCGAAACAGTCCTCTCACAGGGAGAGGGAGAATTGTTCCGCTCACCCGGCCCCTAGCAGGAGCATCGGGCTTTGGCGGAGGGCGGATAACGCTCTCTGCCAGCCCCTTAAATGGGTCCAGGGGTGAGAGACTCGGGGACGTCTGTTGCCCCCCAAATATCAGCACCTGAGGTGACGGCGCGAAGTGTTCCACACGCGCCTTTCTTAGACCTCATGGGGGGAGTCAAACACCTCACTTCCCCCTGGCCCGAGGTGGCCCACAGTGGCGGGCCGGCACCAACGCAAAAATCCGAGGGGAAAAAAAAGGATTGTGTGGTTTCATCCGCATAAGTTTTATTCCCATATCGGGATAAAAATTCTGTGTATTAATCATGGTTATAAACTAGAGTGTTTATTTATAAACGATGATTAAAGTTAAGTGAAGTTAAAACGTCAAAAATGTATGGATAAACAGTCGCTTATCACTAGTTAACTTTAAGCAACGGTTATGAATAGTATACTGGGTATATGTTTGTCAAATCCGTTCGGGTTAGATTGTTTTCTGTTGTGGTATATGATAGGTTGGGGAAAAAGTTTCTTCGCATTTTTTTAGAGAATTCAAAACATATAATAGTAAGTTTTATAGCTTTTTGCCATCTTTTCGGTGGGGTCATGAGCCCATTGTTGTAGAAATTTTGGGACTTCTGATCAAAATACCGCGAAAAGTGGTTTTGGCAGTCCTCTCGTGAAAAATTCTGAAGAGACAGAAACAGGTGGAATTTTTTAGGTGCAAGGTCAGGACTATATGACGGATGCATTAACACCTCCCAGCTAAACTCTCTTAATTTTTGCTGAGTGGCTAAAAATGTCTAGCGGGATGGATCTAGCGTTATCATGATGAAAAACCACACCCCTTCTGTTGATATATTCCGGCCGCTTTCTCTCACCTTCTTGCTTTAATCTCATCAATTGTTGGCAGTAGACGCTTTGGCTGGTGGTAACAATATGAATGAATACACATAGCATCACCATTCCAATATTTTGGTTTATACCCCGGTCGTCCCTTTCGTTGTCCCCAATGAGAACGAACGGGAAAACAATTTCATTCGTCCCCAGTCGTCGCGATTGGAACTTTTTATTTCTCACTTACTCCGCAAACAACAACAAGAGTCGATATTCTGTAAAGGGGATTTCAATAAGAGATTTTACGGTGTGTTAAAATATTTTAAATACGACTTTCTTCAGTTATATAATTTCAAGATTATGTATCACAGACTGACATGCAGCTTACATAATTTTGATAATACATAAATATAAATATTTAAATTCGTAGATTTGGTATACTTACGTGATACATAATAATAATATAATAATAAGCCTTTATTTAACTATGAATTTCTTAAGTAATTCATAACATAATTTAAGTATATCTAAAAAAGGAAACAAAACAATAAAAATAATAGTAAATAAATAAATTTAGATTTCCTTACAAATCATGGCCCCTTTCGGTATAGGCCTCCTCCAAGTGCCTTTTTTCCTATCTGTTGCCACATTTAGCCAATTTCTTCCTGCGGTCTTTACTATGTTAACGCTAACAAACTCTCTCTGATATTCTTGTGTAATTTTGTATGTATATATCCGGAAATCGAATAGGAATCCGACACCGTAGTGACTTTTTTGTTTCTCCTGTGTAATAAAATATAAAGGGTGTCTCTGACATCGACGCACAAGCGAGTGACATATTGAGAGCACGTGATACATATTGTGCATAATTATCACTCTCCCGGTCTGTGATATACTCTATTGTGCATCAGCACCATCAGCACCATATGGATGCGGAGGGAATCCATAAAAAAAAAGTACTATTCCCCATTGTGGCAAAGTTCAGTCACGACATTCGCGAACAATTAACATCGCTGCCTTATGAGCTTGTCTTGTCACTGACAGCAAGGCAGCAACACTTCGGACTATTCTAAGCAGTTGTGCAATTCTATTCCAGAAACATGACGATTTATGAGGTTTCCTAATACTACAAATCCATCAACCCATTCAGATATATTTCTTCTTTGAATTGATCCAAATCTTCCGAAGTAGCCATCGTTCTCCAGGTACCTGTTGTAAACATAATGAACTAATGATCGACTAACTTCACATCAACATCACCTGAATGATACGTATACGAGGAATTTTGCGACAGTGGCAGGACATAAAAGAAATCAAAAAGTATAGGCCACTCATTTATATATAAAAAAAGAATAAATTACATTTGACACATTTCACTTGATAATTTTATATAAATATAGCTACTAAAATTGCAAATAAACCAATGTATTATTTACTATATTTTTTAAACAAACCGCAATTAATGAGTCAACCATAAAAAAATTAAATGGACTTATTTATTTATCTATCAGTGTATTTATGGATAGGTACACTAGAGTTTTGGACGTGCATTTATTGTAGAGCTACAGACCAATTTTAATAGCAGCTAACTCTCAGTTTACATCTGTGATAGAGTCCAATTAACGTTCTATTCGCATAGGTATATACATATATACATAATTATTGAAGACGAACAATATATAGGAACACTTATGATAAGATAGATAATAACAATAGAGAAGAAGTTTGCCAACTCATTTCAATCGCTATTCGCTCATAATAATAGGTACAGGTGTTGTCACTTTTTTAAAAATTACCAAGTTTCGGGGAAGTTGGAATTAATTCGCGGGAAAAAAAGATTATTTCAAAATTCATTTGTATTGGTACTATGATGATTACGTAAAATTTTATATTATATTTGGTCATGTGTTTACCTAACTTTTATTATCCTTATGGGTCGGACAAGGTTTTCTTAAATAAAAAACATACAGGTAGCGTTTATACGTAGCAGTCACGGCGGTTTACATATTATTTTCTGTTCATAAATATGATTATTTATATGAAAACTATATAAAATTTCTAAATTTATTGTAGACTAGCGGCCATCAGCGCCACTAGCGGCGACTTCGTTCGCGTGGAGTTAGTTATGCTCCGCTCCTATTGGTCGCAGCGTGATGTTATGTAGCCTAAAGACTTCCTGGATTAATGCGCTATCCAACGCAAAAAGAACTTTTTAAAACGGACCAGTAGTTCCTGAGATTAGCGCGTTCAAACAAACTCTTTAGCTTTATATTATTACTAGCGGCCGCCAGCGACTTCGTTCGTGTGGAGTTAGTTATGCTCCGCTCCTATTAATCGCAGCGTGATATTATATAGCCTAAAGCCTTCCTGGATTAATGGGCTATCCAACGCAAAAAGAATTTTTCAAATCGCACCAGTAGTTCCTGAGATTAGCTTTTTTGATATGGCATCTCGTAGTTGACCTTGAGAGGCCGTGACTACTTAACCGGACTTTCCTGAGATTAGCGCGTTCAAACAAACAAAATCTTCAACTTTATAATATTAGTATAGATAAAGTATAGAGTATAGATTTTGATAAACTGAAGCGTCGGTGCGCATCAACGCGACTCGAAATGAAATTATCACATCATTTTTACATAAAAATGCATAATCTCTAGCATTCATATGTATGAATGCTAGATTATGCATTTTAACTACTAACTATCTAATTTATTTTTAACGTAACGTTGAAAGTTTTATTTAGGTATGTCTCATAAGAAGGAATTTTACATGGTCACCATTAAAGTAAGCTTTTACTAGCTCGCCTTAAACTTGTTACCATGCGCTGTTTAGTACGGCTATGTAATATTAATTAGTTATGGGACCCGCCTGCGGCCATATTTGCTTAGACAACCAAATTTTGTTCTACGGGATGCATTTTGGATAATGTGCGCGGGAAATGCATGACTTGAGTAATTCCTTCATCTCTGTTCCGTCATCGGACGAGCCGTCGTACGGCGAGTATTCCCCATTAGGTTGTTGACTCCACTACAATCTGGACGAAACATTTCGTCCAGATTGCTAACGGCGGTCTTTCTCTCTGACTACAATTTAAGTGTCTCTATACTAAGATTAGAGTGGCTCTTAATAAAACAGCGCGCTTTACCATCACGATTGCAATTGCTTACCATCAGGCTGAATTGCGATCAAGCAGTAGTTTATAATCACTACGTACTTTAAAACGAAGTCACTTTCTCTTTCCCTATGTCCTGTGTGTATGATTAAATCTTTAAAAAGAATGATTAATAGGAAGACTTGTATGAAGGTAATAACATCCATTGACTTGTGGAGAGGAGTTTTTGGCGGGAAAGTCAAGCTGAGTGTCACGCTCATTTTTCATCGGACTTTTCAAATTATGTATAAGTAGTGTTGTTTACTAAATAAAAGTGCGTGATTTATGTAGTAAAAAGTGCATTCAGTGAATAATTCATTAAGAACAGTGAAATATCGCAGCATAGTGGCCACATCATGACTTTGTCTCAAACCTCCATCGTAAGACGGTTCACGCGGCCGTCTTTTTCGACATGAACAATTCATTACGTGACATTGACTAAATGCACAAACCGTGCGAAGCCATAAAAGAAAGAAAGAAAAGAAACAACTTGTGGAGAAATACTATTATTTTTGAGGTTTCTAACGTGATGTCGTAAATAATTACATTCCTTTTCACTCCTGGGATTTTGACATCCTCTCGGTTAGAGGGTGTGGGCTGTAATAGCATTGTCTTTAATAGAGCATTCATCGCCCTGAAAAATATATATGAGCCCTATTATTCACCACGACATGGTTGGCGCAGTGCTTGGGCGACCGACTGCTGCAATGCGTATCGCGGGTTCGATTCCCGCACGGAACAAATATTTGTGTCGCCTACAGGTAGTTTTTCCGGGTCTGATTGTTAGTGTATATGGGTTAAAATGTTTGTAAACGCATCCTGGATACATGAGTAATTCCTAGTGCGGGTTTATGCAAAAAAAGTGCGTTACACTTGCCTACCGATTGATGGTATGAAGATGTATAAAGGTAGTTGCACGGTAATCCTGTTTGCGAAATGCAGGATTTGAGTGCCAGCAGTATGACGCATTGTTCGCATGTGTTGTTACAATGTTAAAGCCGTACGGAGGACGGGTCTGAGCAGTTGTGTTGCGATGTGTGCCGGGTACGATGCGCCAAATGTTGTTGTGTTTGGCACAGCATCGTTGGTCATGTTGTTGGGTTTAACATTGCATCACCTCGCTCAACTGCCGTCTTCCTTCCTATTCGCTCAGTTTATCTGAGTGGATAGGCTCGTAATAAACTAGCGCGCTTTACCATCAACGATCGCATCACTGCTTACCATCAGGCAGGAATGCGGTCAAGCGCAAGTTTATAATAATTAAAAAAAAAAGAAATTGATACAGACAGAGTTAAGTGAACATCGTTACTGAATTTCCCAAGCGATTTGCTCCAGACAGCATTTTTTAACGAAATGTAGTTTACACAAAAACATTTTAATTGTTGCAGATAATAACTTAGCAGTGTTTACTATAACACAAGTGTGTAATAATGTGGTTAAATACCGCGTCACAGTCTACAAAAATAATTACTAACACGCCGGTAACACGCAATTCTACAAGAGCACGATGATATCACTGCTTATACTGAAGAGAAAATATGGGTACAATGTCTCGCCAACAAGACACGTTGTTATACACTAGTTAATCTCATAAGTAAAATAAGTAGCTTATCGTATTACAAAATTGCCTAGTATTTACATTACTTTTTACAAAAAAAAATTAAAATGGGACCAGGGTAGCACAAAAGTGTAGGAGAAGTCGAAACAATGAAGCTCATTCATCATTATTATTAAATCAGTTTTCCTTATTTGCTCACCGTTTAAACCTACCCTGGACTACGACAAACATTTTAAAACCAAAATCAGTTCAATCGGCCCAGCCGCTCTCGAGTTTTAACCAGACTAACGAACAACAATTAATTTTTATGTATACAGTATGTTAAGAAAACCCTGTCCGACCCATAAGGATAATAAAGGTTAGGTAAACACATGACCAAATATGATATAAAATTTTACGTAATCATCATAGTACCAATGCAAATGAATTTTGAAATAATCTTTTTTTCCCGCGAATTAATTCCAACTTTCCCGAAATTTGGTAATTTTAAAAAAAGTTACAACTCCGGTATTATTATGAGCGAATAGCGATGCGACCACGTGCCGCGTGCCCTGCCGCCCGCCGCCCGCAGAAGGGTGCTTACGCACATTTATTAAGTTACCTCTTATTGCGAAATAATATTTATTTTTTAGTGGGATTTTGTTTTTAAGTTTATCCCGGTTTTGTATTCATTAGTAGTATCAGTTATCGATACCTAACAACACCTTCACGGGTCGGACAGGGTTTTCTTAACATACTGTATAGACTAGTAAATCTCATAAGTAAAATAAGTAGCTTATCGTATTATAAAATTGCCTACTTAATTTTTTTAGTAAAAAGTAATGTAGACACATTACTTTTTACTAAAAAAAATTAAGTACATGTACCTAATTTCATTTTGAGTTCAGAATAATCTTCTTTCCGAGCCTATAGAGGTCTACTGCCGGAGAAACGACTCCCCCAAAATTTTCCATTACATTGAGGGGTTTGCCGTAATCCCCGAAGCTTGGCAGACAAGTTGGGAATCGCAGTAATTTGATATTCCACAGGAGAAATGCTGCCGCCCGCTTCCCTGGTGAGATTTTTCATAGTCGCCACTTACAACACCCACGAGAGGATATGGGGGAATAATAAGAAAGATTAAATCCTGTAGAGGTCGTTCTAGTTTAAAATTACTAATAATTATAAGTATTTAATTTCTTTTTTTTAAGTCGTGATGGCCTAGTGGTTAAAACATCAGCCTCTCAAGTATGAGTGCGCGGGTTCGATTCCAGATCAGGCAAGTACCAATGTAACTTTTCTATAAGTTACATGTACTTTCTAAGTATATCTTGGACACCAATGATTGAAGGTGAAGGAAAACATCTTGAGGAAACCTGGACTTCAAGTCTGAAATCGCCAACCCGCATTGAGCAAGCGTGGTGATTACGCTCAATCCTTCTCTGTATGAGAGGAGACCTGTGCCCAGCAGTGGGACGATAAAAAGGTTGATAATGATGATGATAAATATTTTGCCACGTCTCATTTAAGATCATGATACTGGATTTTGTTGCTGAATTAGAATACAAAAGATAAATAAATGTTCTTGTATTCTATTCTGTCTTACAACATTTATGATCGGTTGGTTGGAAAATGTATTAAAGAGAACTGTGAAACATAGATTGATAAAGGACGTGACGTTGAATAAAGGGCGGATTGTTTGATTAGTTAAATTACGATAACATATTTTTATTATATTAATTAATAAGGCATAAATCGTACCTTCACGCATTTCCAACTTACTAGACGAATAATTATTGAGATACCTAAATAAAAAAGATTTAATAAAGTGCCGGCAGAAGTTACCACCCACCAGACAAAGCCTTGCCGCCAAGCGATTTGGCGTGTTCCGGCATGATGTCTGGTGAAGCCGTACGGAGGACGGGTCTGAGCAGTTGTGTTGCGATGTGTGCCGGGTACGATGCGCCTAATGTTATTGTGTTGGGAGTTTGGTCGTGGAGGGTATTCAGATCAATCTTCCTTTGGCGCAGCATCGTTGGTCGTGTTGTTGGGTTTAACATTTCATCACCTCGCTCGACTGCCGTTTTCCTTCCTATTCGCTCAGTTTTTCGGAGTGAATAGGCTCTTAATAAACTAGCGCGCTTTACCGTCAACGATCGCATCACTGCTTACCATCAGGCGGGATTACGGTCAAGCGCTAGTTTATAATTATTAAAAAAAAAAAAAAAACATTTGTCTAGTCACTTTTGAATATCAGTACAAAAACATCAAATATAAAACTAAGTTTTAATTTAATCTTAGAGTCTACCTTCTTACTAGTTAGGTACTTAACTATATAATAGTCTTCCAGACCGTATTTTGGCCATGGGGTCAAACCTAACGGGGACAAGGTTTCAGCGCAGGGGACATTAGGTATAGTGTACAAGTGTGTGCCAAAATAAAGGTACACTCTCTGTTCGCTCACTCTCAGAGTCCTATGTGTCGGCAATTTGATGCTACTGGAGAGAGATTAGGTGGAAAACCGTTGGTATAGCAACGTAGGTAGTGCTTCCTGATGCACCGACAATTTCCTGTTAATAAGAATGAAACAACAAGTGGGTCTAAAGATGAACATGGAAAAGACGAAGATCATGTCGAGCTCTCATGTCGCACCCACTCCAATTCTAGTTGGTTGCTCTGCACTCGAAGTTGTTGACGAGTATATATACCTGGGACAAACAGTCCAACTAGGTAGGTCCAACTTCGAGAAAGAGGTGTCTCGTCGAATCCAGCTCGGCTGGGCAGCGTTCGGGAAGCTACGATACATCTTCTCGTCGTCCAAGATACCAAAGTGTCTCAAGACCAAAGTCTTTGACCAGTGTGTGTTGCCAGTGATGACTTACGGAACTGAAACGTGGTCGCTCACAATGGGCCTCATACGAAGGCTCAGAGTCACACAAAGGGCAATGGAAAGAGCTATGCTCGGAGTTTCTCTGCGTGATCGAATCAGAAATGAGGAGATCCGCAGAAGAACCAAAGTCACCGACATAGCTCTGCAAGTCGCTAAACTGAAGTGGCAGTGGGCAGGGCACATTGCTCGTAGAACCGATGGCCGATGGGGCAGTAAGGTTCTGGAGTGGCGGCCACGTACTGGAAGACGCAGCGTAGGGAGGCCCCCAACAAGGTGGACCGATGACCTGGTGAAGGTCGCGGGAAGCCGATGGATGCGGGCAGCACAAGACCGGTCAGCGTGGAAAGCCTTGGGGGAGGCCTTTGTCCAGCAGTGGACATCCATAGGCTGAAGAAGAAGAAGAAGAAGAAGAAGAATGAAACGAAGGCTCAAAGTCACACAAAGGGCGATGGAAGGAGCTAAGATTGGAGTTTCACTGCGCGATCGAATCAAAAATGAGGAGATCCGCAGAAAAACCAAAGTCACCGATATAACTCTTCGAGGCGCTAAAATTAAGTAGCAGTGGGGGCGGCACATTGCTCGTAGAACCGATTGCCGATGGGGCAGTAAGGTACTGGAGTGACCACGTACCGGAAGACCCAGCGTAGAGAAGCCCCCAACAAGGTGGACAGGTGACTGGATGCGGGCAGCACAATACCGGTCATCATTGAAGACTTGGGGAGGTCTTTGTCCAGGAGTCGACCTCTACAGCCTGAGAAGAAGAAGAAAAATGAAAAACTCAATAATACTTTTCCCTACCTCGGAATTAAAAGATAGATCTCACGCTTATTAGTCGTACTTGCGACCACGAAACTAATGGACCCGTCGTCTTGGAATTAACGGCCAACAACGGCAATGATATCGTTTTGCCGTTTTTCCATAACACAAATCTCGAACTTACTTTGGGGCTAGCTCAATCTGTGTGATTTTTCCGTATATACACACATCAAAAGTGTCTAGGGATCAACATATATTTTTGCAATAACTTTTCTCCTGATTGATATTAATTAAAATTTTCTTTAAGGATTCATCAAATAAAGTGTTTTCGTTTGTCACAGTAACGATAAAACAAGTCTCCTTTGCATTAATAAAGAAATTTGCCATTTTCCTAATAAAGGGATATTTGACATTTGAACCACTAACACAAAAGTTCGAAAAAAAGACTGAAATAACAGTTTTCTCTAAAATTTTATTGGGTAACTTAAACAATTAATAATCCGTGTTTCTACCGCGAACACTAACAACACAAGAACATCGGTTTGGCATACTCAATATGAGTTCATCCAAATCACGCTGTGGAATGGCCGCCCATGTTCGTTGCAACAACAAAAAAAGGTCTTCTTGCGACTGGATACCCTCCATATTCGGCAGAGCTCTTCTCTGTAGCATATCCCATGCATGCTCAATCGGGTTCAAGTCTGGCGACTGAGCAGGCCAGGGCAGGACATTGATGTTAGCTGCGGCGAGAGTCTGTCTTACCTTGCGGTGTGCGGTCGTGCATTATCATGCATTAACTGAAATAAGGGACCGATTTGCACTTGTAGAGGAACGATGACGTCTGATACAATCGTCTCAGCATAAATTTGAGCGTTGAGGTTGCCTCTGATCCAAATCAACTCAGTTCTTCCGCCGATCCAAATACCCGCCCATACCATGATGGTTCCACCACTATAAGGATGGACTTCCTGGCAGGATTTTAATCGCTGTTGGCGTCCAGGGGTTCTCCAGTGTCGTATACGTCTTGTATCCGGTCTCATACCAAAACGAGACTCATCAGAAAAGCACACGAAACGCCATTGTTCTTCTGCCCAATTTCTGTGTTCAAGAGCCCATTGATATCGAATCCTACGATTGTGCATTGCTATAGGTGGTACCCGTAGCGGTCTTCGGGAATGAAGGTTCACTTCATGCAAGCGGTTTCTGACTGTTTGGTCGCTAATTAAGTTCCCTGAAGAGTGATGAAGCCTCACGGCTAACATCATGGCGGTTATTGTTGGAGCTCTTCGAGTTAAGATTTGAATGTATCGGTCTTGTCTCCGTGTGGTGCAGCGATACCGTCCTCCATGGCGCTTAGCCACGGTACCAGTGCTTCGGTAACGTGTCCAAAGTCGACTGATAACACTCTGACTTGTATTCAGAGCTAAAGCCACAGTACGTTGCCGGGAACCAGCTTCTATCATTCCCACGGCTCTGAGCATTTCTTCCCTGCTTAAATGACGTCGCCGCTCCATAATAACGTTGGTTTTAATCAGTAGTAGGGAAACAGTAGCACTAATAATGTCTTCAATGCGTTGTATGTTTTTATAGGGAAAATATTGACAGCTGATTTTCATCTTTTACTCGAATTTGATTCACAGTTCCTGATTCAAATTATGAAATGCACCAAAAAGGATCCATATAAATTTATAAAATCATAAATTATTACAAAGCCACATCTCAATCTCAAGAAATACGCATAAAAATGCTTGATCCCTAGACACTTTTGATGTGTGTATTTATTTATTTATATTATCAAAATACTGTTTTTTTTTAATATTCACAATTTTGGACAGTCAAAACCAAAATATTTATAAAAATTATACCCAACTAGTTTTTGCAGCAAATAGATTGCACATTTTGCAACCAAATACTTACTTTTCAGTTTTCTATATCACCTATTTTGTTTGGAATTATTATGACGTTAAAATCTTCACCTTAGTTTTCCACGCTTATGTCATTTATTATTAAAATATGGATCAGAGTATGTAATAAGAAATATATTGTTATACAGAAAAGCAGTGTTACTGCACGCAGGGTTCAAATCGTTCCTATTTAGAGAACAAATCTAGAACAACAAATTTAAGACGAAATGTATTTGTTTGCTTTTGAATGCGAAAACTTCAACAGTGAGTCATTATCATCAACCTTTTTTATCATCCCACTGCTGGACCCAGGTCTCCTTTCATACAGAGAAGAATTGAGCGTAATCACCACTTGCTCAATGCGGGTTGGCAATTTCACACTTAAAGTCCAGGTTTCCTCAAGATGTTTTCCTTCACCTTGTAATCAGTCATTGGTGTCTAAGATATACTTAGAAAGTACATATAACTTAGAAAAGTTACATTGGTACTTGCCTGACCTGGAATCGAACCCACACACTAATACTTGAGGGGCTGGTGTTTCACCACTAGGCCACCACGACTACAATAAGTGAGTGACACATTTCAATTCAAAATAGATGTTGATCTGGATTCCACGTCCGAAAGCAAAGTTAGACGACATTACTTCATTTGTGCTCCGGCGTGCAACCAGTTTATTTTAATTTCGCGTCATAATGAAAGTGTTCAAGTTACAACACACAGTGAAAGAGATTCTTATTTTTACCCGACTGCGTGATACAATTCCGGTTAATATGTTTGCCTATGTATATTTGTTTGTTCCTATATGGCGCTCTAGAGACCAAACGCGTAGGGTAAATGTGTTGATTCTTACATCAATCGATTCGTCTTAATATTGTTAGTGTCACTACAGAAAAAGTAGTAATTGTGTGTAAGACGCTATCAGTAGCAATAGGTTTCATTACGTCAGTTGAAAAACATTCGTTGCGTTAATTGCGTTTTTGAGTAGACACATTCTATTTTTTTTTTAATAATTATAAACTAGCGCTTGACCGCAATCCCGCCTGATGGTAAGCAGTGATGCGATCGTTGATGGTAAAGCGCGCTAGTTTATTAAGAGTCTATTCACTCAGAAAAACTGAGCGAATAGGAAGGAAGACGGCAGTTGAGCGAGGTGATGCAATGTTAAGCCCAACAACACGACCAACGATGCTGCGCCAGAGCAGACCAAACTCCCGATACAACAACATTTGGCGCATCATACCCGGCACATATCGCAACACAACTGCTCAGATCCGTCCTCCGTACGGCTTCACCAGACATCATGACGGAACACGACAAATCGCTTGGCGGCAAGACTTTGTTTGGTGGGTGGTAACTCCTGCCGGCGGCCGATGTTATGGCCTACCACCATTCTTTTGAACAGATGGAACAATGGATTAGCAATAATAAGTATAGCATCAAAATGATTACAATCGATATTAACAGTGTGTTACATAGAGTGCAGATGCTATTTGGTTAAAGAGAAAATAATACAAGTCAAGTCCTAGAGAATTGGAGGTATTTATTGATGAAGAAAATGCCTTCGACTGCATGAAATTATATTTTATAATTTAATAATCCTCATACAAGATGACTGTCTCGTTAATTTCTTTTTCACGCAGTCGGGTTTTCTGATTTTTATAGTCTTTTTTATATTATTTTATCGTCTTCCTAGCCTGTTCATTCTTTTTCATTTCTCATATTCGGAAAGTAGTATTTTCTTCATCTGATTATTGGGTAGAAAGTGCTATTTCCCTCCCTAGAGCGGGAAAAACTCATACAAATTACTTCCCACCCAAGGGTCGGAATGAACTTTAAAAATAGAACTGCTGTCAGCTGTGAAGAAATTTGTGTAAAAAAAAACTAATAAAAAAAAATGCAGCGGCAATGTGAGTTTTTAAACAGCCAGTGTGAACTTAGCACAAACTTCATTGAGCGAAATAGGTCGCAACCATAGAATTAAGAAGTACGTTAGTAGGTACTTACTTATTAATTCTATGGTCGCAACAATAACGTGGCGAGTTCCATATTTAAAATTTAAAAATTCGACATAAATTAGTGGGATACTAATCTGTTATGTATCTGTGACGGAATTAAAAAAAAAATAGTTATATTAATACCTAATCTTTTATGCTAAGATTTTAATTTAAAAATGAGTTCAAGCGATTCTGAAATATTGACACCAGATTCAATTAAAGAAAAATTAAAGGCAAATTGTGTTATTAACAATCTTTTACCAGAAATCTCAAAAGAAAAATGATTGAATGATTTTATGAAGTGGCGAGCAGAGAAGAATATAAAATCATTTTCCGAAAGTGTATTTCTTACATATTTTAAAGGATTGTATAGTAAACTACAACTTTCTACGCTATGGAGCCGATATTCAATGCTCAAGAGTACACTTAGTGTAAAACATAATGTAAATTTGAAAAAAATTCCATAATTTAACATTCGTTTTGAAAAGACGATCTCAGGGGTTCAAGAGTAGAAAATCTAAGGATTATTAAATGATGCTCGACGAGATATATTTGGTAGTGAAGGTAAGTTTACCTAAGTATTATTAGATTTATTCTAAATAAGAATGTATTTATTACACAAGTACTAAAAAAAATATATGTTTCCAAAGGTGGTATTGATACTCGGTATAAGCGGCGCTTGCAGAAGCAGTGAACTCACAAATTTGACAATTAAGGACATTGAAAGTCAAGGCCAATTTTATTACTAGTAAAACTGACTAAAACAAAAACAAATATTGAGCGCTCGTTTGTAGTACAAGAAGAGTTTACACAAATAGTAAAGAAATACCAAAAAATGAGACCCAGTGATCTAAAAACGGACCGTTTTTTTTCTCAACTACCAGAATGGGAAATGCTACAAACAAGTGATCGGGAAAAATAAAATCTTAGGTATGCCGAAGCAGATAGCAACATATTTGAATTTATCAAATTGTGAGCAGTATACCGGACATTGTTATAGACGTACGTCAGCAACACTTTTATCCGATTCTGGGGCAAACATGACGACGTTAAAAAGACACGGAGGCTGGAAATCTAGCACAGTCGCCGAAGGCTACATTGAGGATTCAATCCAAAATAAAATAAATACTTCGAACAAATTAACTGAAACTATAAAAATACACCACAATTCGCTTCAGCCGTCAACCGCCAGGGAGTATCCGCCTGATGAAATACTAGAGTCTCCTACTTTTACAGATATCCATCAAAATAGCATAAACATTCCAAATAAAAATGTAACTTTTAATTTCACGAATTGTCCAAATTTGACTAATTGTTAATTTTAAATAGAGTACCGATTTAAAATTAGGACTACCATTATTATAATATATAGTGCTATCCATAAAAAGTACAGATAAACAACTAGTTTTATTTTCCTTATATTCGAAATGAAAAGTAGAGTGTTTAACACGGGTACAAGAATCAATTCCTACTCGGACTATAGCCGCCCTCGCTACGCTCGGGCGTCTAAATACCTCGGGAATTGATTCTTTCCACCCTCGGTTAACAATCTACTATTCCATACCTATGTTGGGATGGGCTCCCAGTCTGACCGGATTGAGTGGAAAACCAATTTTTTACAGGAAACATTTATCTATGTCTTCTATAGCTATCATCTCTTGAGCCCGTTTACCTAATTAATACGGAGTATCGATTTAGCTAGGTTGCTAAGGCTGATTCACCAGAATTTCGGCGACTCGATTGTCAAACATCCACGAATGAGACCCGGAACCAAAGAATAAACGTCATTTCCAAAGTACAAAGGAAGTCTTGAGGTAAAGTAAAGATAAAATGATTGTTTGAATCATTTATTGAATAATAAATACTTAAAATTAATCCGTTCGTCTAACTTTCACAAAATCTCACAGTTTTCGCGAGAGCCAGACGAATATACATAAACACATTGATACAATCTTATTACTTTTGTGAGAGGAAAAGTAATCAAATTCCTATAAATAGATTCTTAGTGAATAAATAAATGCATGTTAATTTAACTGATTCGCTCAGTCGTTCAGATAGCCGAAGCTTGTGTGCTCATTTGGTGGGATTTCGATTGTGAGTCACCAGGACACGTGCCTACTTACATCTATATGGTATGAAGAAATGGAGCCTTTAAATTTAACTTTTACGTTTTGGGTTTGTCGTCAAGCAACAACTTATGGCCTGTACAGTGGTTCAGTGAAGCTTGCCTCCATAGATCCTTACTGACTGAACTTACCGACTTCGTTTACTAAGTGATAGCCACGTAGGGCGTCTTCAGTCAGGCGTTTATTCCATAGTCCTAATTTTTGTTCTTTTGTACCGCATTGAGACTATATTCTTTTTATACTTCATGACTCCTTAAATAAATTCCTATCAGGCACTAGAATTGCAGATGATCTAGTCAGATATGGGAGCATCGTTGTCAGACCTGGCCCAAGGGGACAGCAGAGGGCCGGGTGCGGGCCAGGGGGCGGGGATAGCAGGGGCGGGGAGCAGCTCAGCACGAGGGTGTAAGTGCACCAGGGATTGTGGCGCCGCAGCCGAGAGGAACAGCCTGGACACAGCCTAGAAAATGAAAACACGCTGATATGAATCAAGTATTTCAAGTAAGCGCTAATCCCACCGACAAACTGTTACGCAGTTTGGTGGGTTTATTATATGGAAACAATTGTTGGTCGAACTAAAGCATTTATGTACTTATTTTATTTATTAATAGAAACACACGCAAAGTCCTATGCCAAATGTAGATACGGACGACAGCAGGTCAAACTACCCTAAACTGTCAATCAACCTTGAACCTTAAGGCTTGCGAGGTGAAGTTTAAAATCTAATACAGAAACCTAACAGATTGTAGTACTTTGATGTGCTGCCGTCTGTATCAACCTAAATCGCACCCGCACCTTAATTACGTAACATACTACGAGTATCAATCTCAATCTGAATCATTTTGAATGATATTGCAAATCCATTGCTTCATATTTTCGAGGCAACAATTCTGGTAAACAACGTAAACGTCACAATGAATGTTGTTTAATTGTCAAAAACAAAACTATTGCTATTGATAGTGTGTTACCCATTACTTTGTTTGTTAAGAGACCTTCACTAATATATTTCTTAATTTATACAATATGTAACAAAAACCCTGTTGTTCCTTCAACCTACGTTTTAAGAATCGGCATACGGACGTAAAAAGCAATTAATTTATAAAAATTGTTAAACAAAAATAATTAAAATAAATGTTTAATTATTATTATTTATAATCTGTAACTGATTTCTTAGCTCTGCAATTCTGCATGAAGAAATTAGACATAAGTAGAACGTTCCCGCCAATTTATTTAACTTATAAATATCAGATATTCTAAAAAAAAAAATCGAATTTGTCGGTTTTAAAAGGTATTTGATTGTGACCCCTCGACTAGACAATGATTACTGTTTTCTAATTATGACTTCATTAATGAAGTGCTTGTAGGTAAAATTATATGTCCCTGAAAGGAACAACAGGGTTTTTGTTGCATAGTGTATTTAGAAAATTTAAATCTTGCCACTTCAATCAAAAGTCTTACGTAAGAACTGAAAAGTCAATAACCCTGAAACAAAGTAACAACTAATTTATACCAACTTTGTGTTTCGCGTTTATTAGTATTAACGAAAATGAACTAAACTTTCCTAATAAAACTATTCACAAACACTTATGTACGTATTTATATGTAAGCAGAATATTTTTGGCAAATATTAATTCAGAAACGTTATATAATATTTAGTAGGTGTAACGATGTATCAAACTACACATTTACAATTTAAACTTGTTTCTGGAACTTTCTTCCTTACAGAGATCTACATACGTTTTAGAATGTGCAGCTTCTAATTTCTGATTAACCGCCGACTAACAGAAAGTGAAAGTGAGACACTTTTGATTGATACATGGTTTAATTGAAACGAGTTTGAGTAATAATTGAAATCTAACAAAAAGCTTTCGTTTAGGCATTACTTTTAAACCTACTAAAAATAGTATGTTTTCCCGCAGGTTTGTAATACTTCGTACAGGTCTCCGAAATTGATAATGCGCATAGAAATCTTCGTCACTGTTCGGCAATGGTCGTATTCCCCGAGCGTTCGGAAAAAGATATGTATATAGAGTGGTGCACTTAACCACTTTTTATGCACTTAACTACTCTATATACATATCTTCTTCCGAACGCTCGGGGAATACGACCGTTGCCGAACAGTGACGAAGATTTCTATGCGCATTATCACTTTGGGAGATCTGTATTTCCTTACCTGACTGACAGCTACAATGAGCAGCATAACTCCAATGGCTAAGTTCTTCACAGAGATGACGGCGAGGGCCATCAGGAGTGTAGAAATTACACCCAGAGTGAACATAACGGGCAGGAAGATAAAGGACAGCCGCTTGAGGGCATTGTGACCAAACGTACGGCCGACACTTACGTCTGAAAACAAGCAGTAAAGTCAGCTTAATTAAAATAAACCGCAATTTTAGGGATTGCAGCAGTTAGCACTAAGTATATACTTAGAAAAAAAAGTGTAAAAGTAGCACTTAGTAGCATTTAGCAGATTGTAAATTAGGCTTAGGGTTACTTTTTCAACTATCGGAATAACTTTATTCGAGGAATAATTTTTATATTTTAACAGTTCTTTCATAGAAAGACTGTCAAATAGCAATTTATTCTTCAATTAAAAAATATGTAGCGATGGAAAAATCAGCATAGGAATAATCCTATACTGATGACTAACTCCTTTCTCAGAAAAACTATAGTTACCATAGATTGGTAACTGACATACATTAGAAAAAAATATTCAATTATGTACGCAGTTATTTCAGTAGGCAACCGCCCTATATACCTTAAGTACTGTTTGTTTTTCCAATAGATATAAAAAAGCTATACTGCAGCACCGAGTCAAACTTATATTTAAAATCAATAAAATATTAAACTTTTTACGTACACGAATGTAAGTAAGGAGAAAGCGTCAGTATAGCTCGGGAATGTCGAATTGTATTACTTTTTGTAATTTGCAGGCCTGTATCTGGTTGCATGTTATGTCATTCGCGACAGTAGTAAATAATCTTGTCTTTATAGGTTTTTAGTTAATTGGAATCATCAATACAGCTCTCTAATTTAGAATTTACCTCAAATAATTGATTTATAATATAGTATTCTATGACACTATGACGAGTTATATGAACATAAAGCTTAAATAGAAAAATATTCCTTATGATTCTGTAAATATATAAGAACTGTAAACAATCACGAGTCATAGTTGATCAACATACAACATAATACTTACTGGCCCGTGAATTAGAAATGAAAACTCAAGTCAAGACAATTCGAATTTCGCGAGGTGTACTTCCCCTTATGAGTTAAACCGTTTACTTTATTCGGTCATAGTCATAACGTAAACCATACCCTAGAATATAATTCACTTGGCTTATACTTAATTGCCTTAAAAACAAGGAGCTGGCTCATGTAAATATTGCATGACGTGTCGAGTGTGAAGTTGTGAGTTCGCATCTCGCCGAAGGCAATATATATTTTTATGCGGGGAGGACACGGCGCAGCACACGCTCTCCGAGTGTGTAGCTTGGGAGGAGCAGCGCCGTGTCCTCACAAATGAAGTAGGAGGCGACCTGACGCTGCCGGCAGTAGTGCGGAGGATGGTCGGCAGCTCAGAGTCGTGGGACGCGGTGGTGTCCTTCTGCGAAGACGTGATGTCGCAGAAGGAAGCTGCGGAACGGGAGAGGGAGATATCAACTCCCTTCCCGGGCCGTAGAAGACGCACCGGGCGCCGAGGAAGGGCGGATAACGCCCTCTTCCGCCCCCCATGATTGGGTCCAGGGGCGAGGGACATGGGGAAGTCCCCGCCCCCCATTGATGGACCCCGAGGCGGAGGCGCGCGCGAGTGTCGGCGCGCGCCTTTGAGGCGATGCACGGGGTAGTTTAACACCCCACTACCCCGTGCAGGAGACGAGGCCTGGACAGACCGGGCCAGCACGAGGGTGTGGGGCCGTGGAAGAATTTAGACTCCCGCGGCCCCACGCGCGCTCGTGATAGAAGACCGGGGTGGTTTTCCACCCCGGCAAAAAAAAAAAAAAAAAAAAAAACTTAATTGCCTTTGGGCATAGAATCTTAGAAGCACAGTGGCATTTGTGAAAGCCCCTAATAGTTGTATGAGGTCTTTAGGAAGGAACCTATTCCTGATACTCTAACAAGACTCGCTACGTAATATACAAACGAAATCACTTAATGCTTACCTACTATTCTTTGATATATGAATGAATATGAGCTAAGCGAATCTGATCATTTGTTACTAAATTTGATACACTGGCAGTTGTTAGGAAAAAATTCTCTCAACGGCTAGACTGTAAATGGCTTTAAGTCTAAACGATAAATAAATTTGAATTATCTTTATGTTTTACTTTCAAAAGAATAACAGAAGTTATTCTTTTGAAAGTAAAAGAGAGATGACGACATTTTAAATGTGCTTATTCAGACTCGTATTTTAGTGTAAAACTTAAGAATGAGCATCCTCCTGTGATCTCGCATACGTTTCATTATAATATTATTAATGGCTGTTTCGCCCTCGTAAGTCCGTGGGAATATAATTATTTACGAGATAAAAATTTATATCCTATGCATAGAGCATTACAGGCCATTGTGTTATTCCTAGTTATAAACTATCTGTGTGCCAAATTTCAACCAAATTTGTTCAGTAGGTTTAATAAATAAATAAATAGATATATACGGACAAATCACACAGATTGAGCTAGCCCAAAAGTAAGTTCGAGACTTATGTTATGGGATACTAACTCAACGATACTATATTTATAATAGATACATATATAGATAAACATCCAAGACCCAGGCCAATCAGGTAAAGATCGTTTTCCATCATGACCTGGCCGGGGGTCGAACCCGGGGCTTCCACGTCGCAGGCAGGCGTGTTGACCGCTGCGCCACGGAGGACGTTGCTTAAAAGAGTAACAAATACTTATCCATTACCACGCTTTACCATCAACGATTGCATCAGTGTTTACCATCAGGCACTAGTACATTAAAAAAAACTTAAAATCAGTCATACTTACATCCTCACAAACTGTCGCATTTATAATATTAGAAGAGTTATTTAATATTTGAAATAATACCAACGTTTTGTAAAACCTAAGACAGGCACAAATCTGCAAATGACCCCATGTTCGTATCATTAACAAACGAAATCGAAAACTAGGCATTCACATCATAAAATTCAGGTTGTAAATATATAATAACCATCAAAATCATTCATAAAATTTTAGGAATACTTTGAATAATTCGCGGCTCTTTGTATTGCGTAACTTAATTTATTAGACTTTAACAATCTATATTTATAGTCATTTTACTCTTATTTAACATTAATATTTTTCGATAACCTGTTATTGTTTTACATAACCAAAGATGTAACATTTTTAGTAGTTATTTTGCAGAGATTTTGTAAATATAATTTTAATGTCTTTGTTATTTTGTAAGCCTGTCCAGACGGAAAATACGCTATTGAACTTTTTAAACAACCGGTCTATCGAGAGAATGCGTTCCTATGATCAGTCAATGCGACAATGACACTCGACAAAACACTAATAAAAATTACAACATTCTTTTTTTAAATAATTGTTAACTAGTGCTTGACCGCAATCCCGCCTGATGCAATCGCAGTGAGGCGATCGTTGATGGTAAAGCGCTTAGTGAATAGGAAGGGAGACGGCAGTTGAGCGAGGCGGCAATGTTAAACTCAACAACACGACCAACGATGCTGCGCCACAGGGAGATTGATCTGGAGATCCTCAACGACCAAACTCCCGACACAACAACATTTGGCGCATCATAACCGGCACACATCGCAACACAACTGCACAGACCCGTCCTCCGTACGGCTTCACCAGACATCATGCCGGAACACGACAAATCGCTTGGCGGCAAGACTTTGTCTGGTGGGTGATAACTTCTGCCGGCGGCCGATGTTATGGCCTACCACCGAGAACAAATATAAATTAATAAAATATTAAACTTTTTTACGAATACGAATGTAAGTAAGGAGAAAGCGTCAGTGTAGCTCGGGAATATCGAATTGTATTACTTTTTGTAATTTGCAGGTCTGTATCTGGTTGTATATTATGTCATTCGCGACAGTAGAAAACAATCTTGTCTTTATAGGTTTTTAGTTAATTGGAATCATCAATACAGCTCTCTAATTTAGAATTTACCTCAAATAATTATTATGATTTTATAATATACATAGTAAGCTATGACGAGTTATTGTGTTCTTTCTCAGGAATTAGCTTATTGATACGTTGTATGAGTTCATATAATTTACTTTTTTACATTACATAAATATGTAAGCTGTCACGCCCTTTATGCCTGGGGCTTCATAGTTAACTAACAAGTTTTAGTTAATTAGATTTTCATTTAAATATAAATATATTGTTTTGCTTTGCTGGTATTTTGGCGTGGTAGCTGGCATATGGTAAATAATTTCAGTGTTGTTGTATTTTATCGTGTTAATCACTATACATAGTATTGTATAAAGACATGTGTTTTTTTTTAAATGAACAGACAGCTGTGCTGCTGGGGAGTTTGTTCCGCCACTTCTTCTTCCCAGCGAAAGCACTAGGAAGTGTCGATGGGTGGGCGTTTTGGGGGACTGTCTTATGTAATATTGACGTTCAAAAAATGCTGATTCTCAGCCTAATTTGAATAAATGACTTTTGATTTGATTTGATTTATATGAACATAAAGCTTAAATAAAAAATATTCATTGTGATTCTGTAAGTACATAAGAACTGTAAATAATCACGACTCATAGTTGATCAACATACAACATAATACTTACTGGCCCGTGAATTACAAATGAAAACTCAAGACAATTCGAATTTCGCGAGGTGTACTTCCCCTTATGAGTTAAACCGTTTACCTTATTCGGTTATAGTCATAACGTAAACCATACCCTAGAATATAATTCACTTGGCTTATACTTAATTGCCCTTGGGCATAGAATCATAGAAGCACAGTGGCCTAATAGTTGTATGAGGTCTTTAGGAAGGAACCTATTCCTGATACTCTAACAAGACTCGCTACGTAATATACAAACGAAATCACTTAATGCTTACTATACTTTGATATATAAATGAATATGAGCTAATCGAATCTGATCATTATTTGTTACTAAATTTGATACACTGGCAGTTGTTAGGAAAGAATTCTCTCAACGGCTAGACTGTAAATGGCTTTAAGTCTAAACGATAAATAAATTTGAATTATCGTTATGAAGAATAACTTCTGTTATTCTTTTGAAAGTAAAAGAGAGATGACGACATTTTAAATGTGCTTATTCATATTTTAGTGTATAACTTAAGAATGAGCGTCCTCTTGTGATCTCGTATACGTTAATTATAATATTATTACTATCTGTTTCGCCCTCGTAAGAACGTAGGAATATAATTATTTACGAGATAAAAATTTATATCCTATGCATAGAGCATTACAGCCACTGGTATCCTATGTGTTATTCCTAGTTATAAACTATCTGTGTGCCAAATTTCAACCAAATTTGTTCAGTAAGTTTTAATAAATAAATAAATAGGTATATACGGGCAAATCACACAGATTGAGCTGGCCCCAAAGTAAGTCCGAGACTTGTGTTATGGGATACTAACTCAACGATACTATATTATAAGACCCACGGCAATCAGGAAAAGATCGTTATCCATCATGACCTGGCCGGGGATCGAACCCGGGGCCTCCACGTCGCAGGCAGGCGTGTTGACCGCTGCGCCACGGAGGACGTTGCTTAAAAGAGTAACGAATACTTATCCATTACCACGCTTTACCATCAACGATTGCATCAGTGTTTACCATCAGGCGGCATTGCGGTCAAGCACTAGTACATTTAAAAAAACTTAAAATCAATCATATTTACATCCTCACAAACTGTCGCATTTATAATATTAGAAGAATTATTTAATATTTGAAATAATACCAACGTTTTGTAAAACCTAAGACAGGCACAAATCTGCAAATGGCCCTATGTTCGTATCATTAACAAACGAAATCGAAAACTAGGCATTCACATCATAAAATTCAGGTTGTAAATATATAATAACCATCAAAATCATTCATAAAATTTTAGGAATACTTTGAATAATTCGCGGCTCTTTGTATTGCGTAACCTAATTTATTAGACTTTAACAATCTAAATTTATAGTCATTTTACTCTTATTTAACATTAATATTTTTCGATAACTTGTTGTTGTTTTACATAACCAATGATGTAACATTTTTAGTAGTTATTTTGCAGAGATTTTGTAAATATAATTTTAATGTCTTTGTTATTTTGTAAGCCTGTCCAGACGGAAAATACGCTATTGAACTTTTTAAACAGCCGGACTATCGAGGGAATGCGTTCTTGTGAGCAGTCAGTGCTACAATGTCACTCGACAAAACACTAATAAAAATTACAACATTTTTTTTTTAATAATTGTTAACTAGCTTGACCGCAATCTCGCCTGATGCAATCGCAGTGATGCAATCGTTGATGGTAAAGCGCTTAGTGAATAGGAAGGGAGACGGCAGTTGAGCGAGGTGATGCAATGTTAAACTCAACAACACGACCAACGATGCTGCGCCACAGGGAGATTGATCTGGAGATCCTCCACGACCAAACTCCCGACACAACAACATTTGGCGCATCATAACCGGCACACATCGCAACACAACTGCTCAGACCAGTCCTCCGTACGACTTCACCAGATATCATGCTGGAACACGACGACACGCTTAGCGGCAAGACTTTATCTGGTGGGTGGTAACTTCTGCCGGCAGATGATGTTATGGCCTACCACCGAGACATATACCCCCTTATTCATAAACGCTGCTTACAGTTAATTAGTGATTAGCGATTTTTTAAACAGACATTTTAGACGCTTGCAGGTCACTTAACTTTAAAAATCGATTATGAATAAACCCCTTAAACACGGTGGTGTTTATTCATAAAGGATGATTTAAGTTAAGTGACGTTAAAAGGTCAAAAATGTATGGTTAAAGAATCGCTAAACACTCGTTAACTTAAAGCAGTTTTTATGAATAAGGGGGAATATAATTAGCCTAAGTTTTCAGTCTTGGGATACGGGTCTCCTTTTGGTGAGAGGGAGTGAATCGTATTCTACTACCCGGACCTAGTACGGGTTGGTAGGTGTCACATGCCTTCGATCTTTTGCTTCAAGACATGCCATGACTTTCAAGACATGTTTAGTCACAATGTTTCCATTCACCTTTGAAATAAAGATTAAATTCGCAAAACACGTATTCGTTTTTTTGCAAAAAAAATGCGTTTTTGCACCCGTCTATTACATAGGTAATAGACGGGTGCAAAAACGCAATTTTCACTGCGGTCGAACTATGTATGTGCGGACGACAGCAGGTCAACCTACAAGAAACTGTCAAAAATCCCCAATCATCGTTGAGCCTTAAAGCTTTTCGTATAAAGTTGAAAATCTAGTAAAGGAATTTGACAGTTTGTTGTAGCTTGATGTCCTATCGTCTGTACATTGCGAATCTGTTACCATCTTACCGTGAAAAATTAAGTGAAATAGCGTAAGGGATTGACTCTATTGACAAGTAATATACAAAACTCACTTTAGCCAACGTTCCACGGTGAGATTTTTACAATATCGTTAGGCTGTAGAATTGAGTCTTTAAGCTGCAGTCGAGGCCTAGATCTCGATTTGTAAGGGTTCAGCAAACATCTCGATGCCCGGGAAACTGGCTACCTTTTAGTTATAGTAACGGGTTGAACTTGTCACATCCTATGTAAAAAAAAAAATCATAATTACCTTGGCTCAAGAAATCCTTAGTTTCCACATTATCACACTGCACTACCGAGACGAAAATGACGACGTATGTCAAAGTCAACAAGGTAAGTTTGTTGCACATTTTGGCTACCACTGTATATTTTCGGCGGAATAATTAGCTGGTGATCTCCAGACGCCTGCTGGTGTATGACTGATTGGTTACCTGCTTGCATGCCAGGATATAAAGTCTCCTATGAAAGACAATGGCCGGCGAGACCAAAGAATCACGACAAAAGAAAGCGCAGGACAACGTGACTGCACGGTAGAAATGTCGTCCCCGATATCGACGCCTGCGCCGCTTAAGGACTAATGTCAATTCATTAATGGTGTGTAGCTCCCGTTGGACATTGTAGCGAACGTTATAGAAGCAAATGAAAGGTGAAAGTGACGTTAATATCCTCTTCATCCATACAGGACTTCAAACTAAGATTGTTTAGCTTTAAGGATTACAATATTATAATCATCTAGTCTTCTTTCAATTTGGCTGCGAATATATGTATTTAGTATTTAGTATCTATAATTTTGGATAAATGTATGTATAGTGTATATACAATATGTATTTCCACTAGCGTCATTCCCACTTTGTGTCCAGGAAAACCACTGCCCATACTAAGGTTGCCTGGTAGAGATAGCAGAAAGCGACAGGCGGCCCTTTGTCATATTTAGTATTTAATTTTTATTTTATGTTTGATTTTCATTTTATGTTTTGTGTTTTTGTGGTGTATGTTTATTTAGTATTTGAATTTTGATTATAAATTTAATTATTTGTTAATTTATGAAAAATGATTTAATTGCTAACGTCAATTAAATATTACAAACTATTGTGTACTCTATTGTACCAATGACTGAAGGTGAAGGTGAAACATCTTGAGGAAATCTGGACTTTAAGTCTGAAATCGCTAACCCGCATTGAGCAATCGTGGTGATTACGCTCAATCCTTCTCCGAATGAGAGGAGACTTGTGCCCAGCAGTGGGACGATAAAAAGGTTGATAAAACATGTTGAACCAAGCAATATTAAACACGTTCCCATCCATAATGCATATATGAACAGCAGAAAAGATTAATATTAATTTAGCCCTGTCAAATTCGTCTGCGCCTAATGTATTTACTATTATATGAATGTTATGTAAAATGACTTATTTTTAGACGCCAGGTTTTTGAATACGTCCAAACTATCTATATAATATTCTAATTTCACCTTTTGACATTGGCTTCACTTCCCATAAATAACAATAGAATAGAATGGAATCCTAAATTGACACAACTAAAGTAAATAATATGTTATCTTCTGTCCTCTACCTGCACTGAACTTATAATTAGTTTAATTTGCCATCAATCGGTGCCAATGTCAAATGAATTATAGGATCTGTAAAAATGGAGAAGTAATAAAAGATTCCAAAGTTTCCGATAATAATAGAAATAAAAAACCTATTTTTAATAATGCCTAGCCTATTGTTAAGTTGCAAAATATTATGCTATTAATACCTGATACTTTGTTAGACTTAATCACTTTGTTTATTCATTAACATTCACAATTACGATTTACTGTTTCTAGTCTTATCAAAGTTTAATTATAATTTATTTAATATATTCGCAGTAAAACAGAAATGAAATCAATCATAAACTTTATGTCTCCTGTAAGTTTTGTTTTCATATAATGGTGAGTCGTGTGAGAATAATTAGTGAAAATTACGATTTGCGTGTGAGGCGAATAATTAATTAGGAATCTTATCACGTACGGTGTAGAGAAACTCGATCGAGGGGCAGCGGCGCGCGACAATGCTCGTGCGCTGCACCAGTCGGCCGTGTCCGTGACAGTACGTATGGTAATCACACACTATGTTCGGCAATATAGGCCATTTCCTGTCAACACGGAATGCCGAAAAATCGAAACGACAACCTGTCGCCTAGAATTTTGGAGCAAAATTAGTGCTTTCACGTGCCTCTTGTTTTATATTGTGACAGAAGCTTGCCAATGTTGATTTATTCGGTCCGTAAATACGGCAATGTATTCATGTCTCGGAATCTGGTGCTGTGTTGGTGTTGTTAGTTAAAATCTTATTCAGCTCTTTAAGTAGTCTTACCACGTAGGGTTCAATTTAACGTGTAATAATAAAACTGTTCTTTTTGAAGTCTACTTAGGTGACTGCTTACCTTATCACGTTGAACGCCATGGTGGTCACCGGTGACCACCGCTATACTTTCTATATAGACCGACGCCAATTTGCGATTTCGACAAATTTTACACATTATATTTTATTGGCTCATACGGTTCCAAATAGTCAAAAACCTCAATCTGAATAGTTATTTCTTATTACTATCCAAAGAATTAACAAAATAATTGCTGACGGACACCGGTGACCACCACGGCGCACGGCGATGGAAATTTGCATTTCGTTCGCGCGGGGCCGCGGGGGTCACGGTGCCGGTCACATTCCACGACCTTCGCCGAAAGGGATTACACATATTATACATATTTTGGATGATTTTAGTGACAAATTTACCGTGGTTACCTCTAAAATCAATAAACTGCGTCCGACCTCACTGTAAAAAAGTATGGTGTCAATCATGGATGATTTTGAAGACTTTGAAATAACAAATGATGATTTGACGGAGATCAAAAATATAGAAATTTCCGTGCTCAATAATAGCTTTCAGCTAAGTTCGGAGTCTGCGGAAAAGTTTGACTTACAACCAACTTTACGAAAGCGACGTCGACGAGTTCTGTCCATCAGTAACACGAGTAATATTGAACTAGAAAATACCGTGCCAAATACTTCTGGTCACATCGCGTCGCTTCCTGTAACATTTACAGTGTGGCACCAACCAAAAGGTAATCAGCGTCGGATTATCCCCTATACTGAGTTTTCAGGATTAGATGCACGAGTTGTAAGGGAAATAATCGATAAGACCCCGGCAGATTTCTATCATTTTTAAGTAGTTGAAATGGTGGCCGATTATACGAATACTTATGCTATCGAAAAAGTCACTAGGTCGGACGCAGTGCTAAAACTGTGCGGATTCGCCTATGGAAACCTACATCCGCAACAGAGTTGAAAAGATTTTTCGGATTGATTATTTTCATGGGGATCGTAAAATTACCCAAAATAACCGACTACAGGTCGAAAGATGCTGTACTTGGACAGAATTTTACTCGGAAAGCGATGAGAGCATAACTGTAATGAAGTGAAAAGAGACGTCCGTTTTTCGAAGTTTGTTTAGTTTATTTTATACTAAGTCCAAAAATAAGTGATTGCCTAACGGATAATAAAACGTTTTTAACTATATTCTAATAAAATATATATTTTGTAAACCTTCTTTACTTTCAAACCACATGTTGTATAGTTAGCCAAAAAATCAACCAAGTCTTTTTTTTTACGTAGTGTCGAAACGAGCTAGTGTACGTAAACTATTCTCCAGGGCCGTGCCGGGCATGCTCAATACAGTTTTGTACTGGCACTGTGTCCTCCAGCGAGAAAATTAAGTTCAAACACGAGTCCGTCGCGCGGTCACCGGTGAGCCCCACGGCCTGAACGGGTAGTACTGCTGTCGCTCACCGGTGAGCCCCACGGCCCAAACGGAACAATCACTAAATTTGAATCGGCGTTCAATGTGTTATTCAATAATTTGGCTGATCATTATGATGTTATCAAAAACTGCTGTTGATATTTTTTCTAAGTACATAGGTATTTTAACAAGTTTTCCATTTATGTAACAGATTTACTGTAGGTTGTATGATAGACTATAATCTCTACAATACCTCTTTACACTATTAAATGTATCTCATCAGTATTCAATGTATCAATCATGAATCTCATGATTGATAGTAGGACCAGAATTGACAATCGTTGAAAATCTTACATAATTAAGTTCTTGCATTTATCATAAACTAGCAGCCGCCAGCGACTTCGTTCGCGTGGTTTAGTTATGTTCCGCTCCTTTTGGTCGCAGCATGATGTTATATAGACTTCCTGGATTAATGGGCTATCCAACGCAAAAAGAATTTTTCAAATCGGACCAGTAGTTCCAGATATTAGCGAGTTAAAAAAAACAAACAAACTCTTCAGCTTTATATACATATAAGTATAGATATCATCAACGCAAGACAAGTAAGAACCTATAGTCAATTGTGTGACACAATAAAAGTAGCTGTTGTATAATGCATGGGAAATAAAAATAGAAATCAACGAGCCTTGACAATACCGTACAATCCATGCTGTTTTAACGCACCATTAGTGTTTTATAACCACTTCAACCAGTAAAAAACCCATACTTAGCACATGAATTACTGAAACAATAGCTAGGTATCTGTCACATAGTTTACAATTAAAAACTTTTTTTGCATCAAACTTCAAATCACGAGCAAACTCTTCCATTCTCTATTGATTGTTTCACATTGATATCATGCGCATAAAAACTGCTTAAATTTCATACTCATCTTATTCTGTTCGACGTTCAAAATAGCTTTTCAATATCGGTTATACTAAGTGTGATTGATGTTTAAATGTTGCTTTATTAAAAACGACTTTCCATTGCATTTGTGCATTACAACAAAAAAAGTATTTTGAGTCTGTGGTCGCTTTCATATGTTACTGTCAGTCATACAAAGGCATATAGCGTGCATAGCTGGTCATTTTTAAATACGATTTATATGCACATCCTAGTCACTAATTAGGTATTTTTATGAAATAATTATGCTTAACCATCACGCGAGTATTATACGGGTGTAACGCAAAAGGCTGCGCATATGAGATAATTATTATGTAATTACTAGCCAGCTTGATATAGAGCTGTTCCTCATTTGAAATGTTCGGTGTTTTTTTGTTTTTGTTGCTGGCTACTAAACACGCTTTCTTTTTTTCATAACATAATCTGACAATGGCCTCTCAACGAACGGTCTCAGAGGATATCATCAAATCGCAATTCCCCCTCCCGACTGTTCGGTTCAGAGTAAAACCGCAAACCGCAGAATAATAGGTACAGTGCAGAATCGTAATATACCTCCCTTAAGTCGTTGTATAGAGCTTTGTATAAAGATATCAAAGCATTCTAACAATAAATTATAATTATGTTATCTGAAGGAAATTAATGAGTGACCACTTTCGTTTTCGAAGCGTTGCGGTTATGTTAATTCAACAATTAAGGTCCCGTGTCGCCGTCCCCGGTGTATAAGTGTAACGGAAGAAACAGACCGGATAAACTCACGATTAACAGTAACTACTTATTTTGAGTTGAACGATTAACTGCAAGTAAGCATTGACTGGAAACCGGTAGTTGGTAATTCAATGAATTAATTAATTAAAAAGCGAAAGTAATTCCAGCCTAAAACACTAAGCGGGATAAAAGTTTATGAAGTGTGATAGTTTCTAAAATACACAACATTAATCCATGAAACTTTAGTATGTTATAGATTATACATAAATAAAATAAATAACATATTTGTAAACTCGATAATTTTATTTGAATACCAAAAAAAAAAATACGAGTGTGCTTATGACCACACGACTGAAGTGAAACTTCTTTCGCTCTAATGTATATATATATCTAATATATAAAATTCTCGTGTCACGGTGTTCGGCTTTAAACTCCTCCGAAACGGCTCGACCGATTTTGATGAATTTTTTTGTGCTTAACCGGTATCTATGAGAATCGGCCAACATCTATTTTTCATCCCCCTAAATGTTAGGGGTAGTCCACCCCTAATTTTTTTTTTATTTTTTAGACAAAATTTTTAATTTCTATTTTTTTATGATACAACATACAAAAATACATACAATCCCCAATTTTCACCCTTCTACGATCAACCCTTATTTTTTAATAGCCATTTTAGTAATTTAATCTATTATTTATATGGCAAAACAACGTTTGCCGGTCAGCTAGTATATATATATATGTGTGTGTACAATATATACATGTATACACATATACATATATTAATTTTCTATAAATATTTAAATTTATTTCATGGTTTCATTGGTAAATTAATATTTTTGCATAGATCTTCTATTTTTATTGAAAAAAAAAAAAACTCGTTGTAGACCTTGTAGTACCAAGCTCGCGCCACGGGCGCCTCTGTGCTTATATCCCCCACTTAACTTCCGTTCGCCTTGCCCGATCACTTTTCGTAACGCTTACGTCACGCATTCGCCAGCTTACTCCCCAATTCAAGCGTGCGTAAAGAAGTTTCACTTCAAAAATCATAAAGTAACACTTCTTACTTTTGATAACAAGTTAATCTGCAAAAACAAAGCTTTTCTGACAATATAAAAGCTTGTATTTCCTCGACGAGCTGCAATTGGAGAGCGTTACTTAACGCATCTCCCGAGCTCGTCACATAAATCCTCTATGAGATAAGCTAGCCATTCCATGTGATACCGACGTCTTGAATATACGCGTTGACCTAATGTGGACAAATTCCATTTTTATGCATTATCGTGCATAAAAATGGAATTTGCGTCCATATTCACCAGGAAAGGACAACATGCTCATTTATAATCTCCTCTACGTATATGGGGGAGCCAACAAAGAACCGTTTTCTATAATCACTAACTCCATACAACTCTCTGAAGATATTTCAGCCCATACGATGAATGATTAAACCCTCCACCGAGTAGCACGTTTACTTCAAAGCACGCTTGACGATAACCTGGTCACCTATATACTCTTCGTCTCCCATCATGTGTGAATAAACAAAATCTAGACTCATCGGAAAATATAACCCTGGACTCTGGTAACACGATTATCTCTGAGCAGTTTAGGTCCATTTGCTGGCTAATAAAGCCTTATATTATCTCGACGAAGTCGCTGCAGGATTATGTTAGAACTCACATTGAACTGTGAACTTCTCGAAAGCTATTTCGGACCTGAACAGCCGTGAGATGTCGATTACTTAACATAGTACTCATGATGAATCGGTCTTCTCTAACAGTTGTGTACTATGGCCTGCCATTCCCTGGTCTTCTGGTGTTAATGCTGGTCTCTTGAAATCGCTGGAGTACCCTTTGAACCGTGGATAAAGATATACATACTGCTCTAGCAGTACCTACTCCGCTGACTCTTTCCTTCTTGTACCATGGTGATAATTCGTTTACATTCTTCAGGAGGTAATGACATGCAGGTGCACAAGATACTGTGATCAGACCAAAAAGCTGTTTATAATGACAGCTCGGTTGGAAACAAAAGTTAAAAATATTATTTTACAAAAAATACCAAATTTTTCAAAATTCCATATTTCTCTTTTTTTTTTTTAATCTATAGCTTGTTCAAATAAAACCTTTTTCGAAATGAGCGCTTCTTATCTACCTATAACATATGTATTATCGTTACATTTTGTGGCGCATTGTAGTTACTTATAATTATAATATGAGTTGTAATAATTATTATTACTTATAACTACAAGATTGTAATAATAATTATAATTTTTTTTAACATATTGCATAGGTATTTTAACCTCTAATATGGCCAACGTCATGCAATATTTCTGCTTGATTTGATTGAATACATCATGGCACTTGTTCTCTGGTCTATATCTTTACATATTATAAATACACACGTGTGTGTCTGTGTGGCCATGTTATTATTCTTAATTCTGCAATGGATTCTCTTGCGATTTTCAAAATTACTTCGACTGATTTACAGATCGTTATTTAATTCATTAAAAATATAACAAGTTGGGCTAAAGTAACAAACGATGTTGTTAATTACATGGATTATATTTATTTAATGATATACATATAAGTAGAGAAAATGATATCAGTCAACACAACGTTCGAGGGACTACCTACTTAAATCTACTACTAAATATTATATACTAGTGCCTGATCGCAATCCCGCCTAATGGTAAGCAGTGATGAAATCTTTGATGGTAAAGTGCGCTAGTTTATTAAGAGCCTATTCACTCTAGCCTTGAAGACACTTAAATTGTAGTACCATGGAAAGATCGCCTCTGGCAAATTGTTCTAGTCCCACGATTATCATCAACATCTCAGCGTTGATCCCAGTCGCATCCAAAGCTTTTTCAGCTTTGGAGTCAAGGGTCCGCTTTACCAGTCTTTCTGTTGATTTTGGCTAAACTTCGATATTTTTCCGTGAAGCGACTGCCGTCTGACCTCCACAAGCCGAAGCATTGCAATATTCATATTCATGCATACAAATATTGGCACTGCGCGGGGATCGAACACGCGTCTCCTTGCACGGGGGCTCCACGGGGGCTGTATGTGTTCCATTGCCACGATGTACACGGTATAAAAGATAAGATGAAAAGCTTTGTCCGGATCGTAGAAGTGTCAACAAAGCACAAAGTAAGGTTGGATACTCACCGTACGGCTGATCGTCCGATGATGGAACGGAGATGGAAGCATTAAGGCATGCAATTCCCACCATTCCTTTCCAAAATGCACCCTGTAGAACACCGACAGGCTGATATAATGTCGATTGAATGGAAGAAGATCTACTCAGTCTATTTTTAGGTTATTATGAGATGATTTACTTTTTATTATTGACTTACTTTTTGTCTTTAATAAGATAAGTTAAAGACAAAAATGAAACCAACAACAAAAATATATATAAGTATAATTGTAATTAAACCTCGACTGTTTTATGTCATAAATAAAAAGTGAAAGTAAAATATATCTTTTATTTTCTTAAACTTTATAATAAGTGGTTAACGCCATCTGAAAGTCTGAGACTTTCTGACCTTACATTACGATAAAGTTCAGAAGTCTCAACTATAATTTTACTGGTTATATAAAGCTGGAAAATTATATTCACCTTTAACCGAATGCACTTTCATGCCTCTTAGTAACAAGGGAATGATATTAAATTACGCAAACGAAAAATTTCTCTCAACAAAACGTTAATTAGTTAATTATTCATGAAAAGTGGAAATACCTAAATATGGTAAGCAGCACTGAAAACCGCGAAAGTTAATTCTAGTGAAAGTGATATTAGAATAGGCAGATATCTACTAGGTAGGATATATAGAGTTAATAGACCTTTGGTAGGTAATTATAACGTTGCAGATAATTGTTTTACGATTATCATCTTTTAGTATAAAAGTGATTAAGTTCCAGCGGCGTGGATATTCTAACTAAAACTTCATCCTGAAATGTGGAAAACTTCTACTATACGTAATAACTTTCTTATTTTGTCGGAAATATATTGTACAAAACAGTACCAACATTAATCATTATGATAACACGCAAGTTACACATTTCCGGAAGTACTTGAAACTTAAGGAAAACATTATCTTCGATAAAGTAATTTTTTCGTGCGCGACCAAACATCGCTTTCGCCCGTTGCTCGCTCCAAATGCACTTAGCATTTGGAGCGAGCAGTAAGTAGTGAGGGAACCCGCTTTGGCGTCAGTTCAACCGCAGCGATGCGCCCGCTCACCGCACTACTGCTAATGGCCGCGAGCCAGTGTGTGTATGCACACCAGCGTCCGCGAACGTCGCGCGAACATCTCGACACCACGCTACATTCGCTCCTCGGACAACATTACCACCCTGTGTTACGCATATTTTCCTGCGCACGCGTTTTAGGACCTACAAAATGTTTCGGTGCACTAAGTGTGTGGCGTGCGGAACGCGCCATCGAAGCTTACGCCAAAGACCCCACCAGCCGGTTCAACCTGACTGAGGATGTGGAACAATTTCCATGGATGAAGTACAGTAATACCACCGACGAACAGTTATACTCACAGCTCTATGATGATACCAAGAAATTGCTGCAGTATCGACAACTGGGATTCAACATGATACCCGGCTATAACTTTCAATTGGGTTCTAAAGGAAATGGAACGATGAAAGTTGACGTTTATGCAAGTGAGTTTTTTTTTTGTTTGGTAAGGTACTTCAAGTACTTATTTGGATAAATAAATTCTTATAATGTTAATATTTCACACGTAACAACATTACTTATTAAATGTTTTGTTTTCATATTATAGACATTTAGTGTTTATCAAATCCAATGGACTTTTTTAATAAAATATGCGCTGTAAATGTGTCGCCCTCGTTACTATAAAAATTATGTGTTTAATACACAAAATTACTGAATAATGTAAATTAAAATATGGGCTTATTTATATCTAGCCGTAATTTGTTTGGAGTTATATTAAACAAACCGCAACATAACTGTGAAAGTGGAACCACGACACGACAAAATATTGAAAAATTATTTTATTTCACTTAAAAAGTATTGTTTTCACTTTCAGCTGACGCAGCGGAATCAGGTCGAAGCACCATGAAGAAAATGAAGAAAGCATTATACAAGTTCGCACCGTTAATGTTGGTGCCAGGTCTGGTCATGTCCGCCATCTTCCCTTTTATCTTGCCAGGGTTGAAAATGATGACTCTGATGGTTGGGATGATGAACAACATGGCGCTAATGGGAGCTATATTTACAATCCTAAGGAACAATGCTTTCAATAATAAGTACCAACACAAAGTGATATATGTCAATGATGGGTACAAGAACGAGAAGTATGCTGCAACGAACATTGAGGAACATGTCCATTCGGATCACTTTGGAGTACTCTACGATGACACCAAGAGACCACCTAAACATGAAGACCACACATTCGGCGAAGATTATGACAATGTAGAAGACGTACCAGCACTCTCTGTTAACCCAGAATGGCTGAAAGCATACGCTGATGGTAAAATGCTGGCTATTATTGGGAAAGATAATAATATCCGCCATGGAAAACATTAGTTAACCAAAACTGATTGAATGCAAAATTTAAACTTGCCAGTTTATATATTAAGAAGAGATTTTCAATGCTTTAATTTTGTGTGGATTATATCAAAGAAAAGATGTTTTAGATACATTAAAACTATTTATGTCATTTAGATATTGCATTAATTACCTAATTAATGAATTTTTGATAGGTGTTAGTTCAGGGCCCAAATGCCTTTGTAATTTTAAATTATTAATCTATGTTGCCTACTTTTTATGTGCTATGTTGTTACTTCGTAATAAACTACTTCTAGTCTATGCCACCTGTTAATATACAAAAGAATCTAAGTTATCTCTTTTTTTTTTGTTAGTCTTTACTACACTGGGCCGCCTGCATGTTGGTGGAAAATAGACTGTCATTATCATCATCATCATCTCAGCGTATAGTCCCAGTTGCAACCGCGACCTTCGCGTTGAAGCCCGGGGTCCGCTTTCCTACGAGTATACAATCTGTTTCAGAAATATGAAATAATACTTTCAGGATATAAAATATATGTATGTTGTATATCTATGGCACCGGTGTGAGGTACCTAAGTGCATGGGTTTTTTAATTATTTTGCATTGAAGTTTAGTGCGAAAACTTCGCAGTGATGACCCTAGAAATAACTTTAAAATTCAATTTTAAAGATTATAAAACAGAGTCGACTAATTTGTATCCGTACATTTAATGCCTTTCGTCTTATTCATCTAATCAGTGTTATAAAAAACATAGTTTTTGTAATGTGAAGTAAATTCAATGAAATCTTCTTGCATCTACCCCTATTAATGGTACTATTAACTCTGTTGTTTTCAATAATTAATTACGATCTTTTAATTTTCATGCTCAGATCAGTCGTGGATAGCTTCTCAGAAGCAAGAAAACACTTCAATGTCGTGTCTATTTTACATCGTATTTTTAATCTCTGTAGTCAACGTGGATTGTCGGTATTTAATAAAGAATTATTGACCAATAAAAGGCCAAGCGGCGAGTAACCAGCGGTGCCTTTGACACGCCCACTAATAAAAGCATCATTAAAAAGTGGTTCCGTATAAAATATAATTTTAATAACTGACTTCTTTCATATTGTTTTAATTTCATATTATTTAATTATTTCAATGTGGGGTCCTGGCCCTGTTTTAGCAAAAAATATGCCCATTTAATTACAATAGGCCTTCGCTTGTACTTGACACCTTAACTTATGCAAGGAATGGGTATAATCACCTCTCGTTAGAAAATTACAAACGTAATAAGTTTTGACTTACCGTATTTAGATTCAAAATTGGTTAAGAATATTTATTGTTTTTATTTAAGAGTTAAAAATCTTAATTAATTGCATAGGTGTGTCTGTAGATAAGAATATCAGTCACAATTGGTTTTTCGGTAAAGGCTAAAATGTACGTAGGTTTAGGCAACTACCTATTCTTGATTTTTTATTAATTTTTTGCAAGTCCCGAGCTCCCGAATTGACGTTGACTTGTTATATTGACTAGTTGCATACTAATCGTCCCGGGGTGAAGTCGCTGTTTTGCAATTGCTCTGTTCCGCGTTACGTGTTGTCAACGGTTTTCAAAATGCCTCGTCGTGGTGAAGAATATTCAAACAGTGAATACTATGATTTTCTGTGTTGGTGCTGCTGGAGGTAGCATCTATGGAGCATTAAATTTATACCGGCAACGGTTTGTTGACGGGAAACCCGCTGCTGATCAGCGACGCTTGCCGTCGTATACGTGCTTCAGGAACATGTGTCTACGGGTGCAAACCGATACAAGGTTTCCAACAAAGGTGCTGTGGTATAATAAATACGCACAACGAGCACACGAGGGCTCTCACCAATCCGCATGCCGCCACTACCAGCAATTTTCAGCATCAGTGGCGTATCAACGTCTGGGCTGGTATCCTCGGTGACCAATTTATCGGACCAATTTGGTTGCCACAACGTCTCAACGCCGAGGAATACTTGAATGTACTTGCAAGAGTTGTGGAACAGACCCTCGAAAACTTACCTGTGGCTACCTACTGTCAAATTGTGTTTCAACATGATGGTGCACCAGCTCATTACGCGCGGCCTGTTCGAGAATACTTAAATGACCAATTTACCAAGTGGATTGGCAGAGGAGGACCCTTATCCTGGCCTCGTCGTTCCCCGGACCTTACACCAATGGACTTTTTTTTGTGGGTTTGCGTAAAAAATTGTGTTTATTCTCAAGTGTGCTGCAGTGTTCATCAGCCGAGATGAAATCTAAAATTGAAACTGCGTTTGCTTCGGTGACCCCGGACATGTTAAGGAACACTCGGTCGTCCTTGTTACGTAGAAGATCTTTGTGTGTAGTAAATGGAGGTGGTAATTTTGAAGCCTTTTCATAAACGACGACGACCCAAAGTTTGTGACTCATAAAATCATACCAAGATCTTTTTGTGATATTAAATTTCTAATACATTATCTTAAGTGACTTCATAGACCTACTAGCTTACACGGAGGTATACAATTTCAGTGTGTGTAATGCATGATCAAGCGCGGTAATTTGGTTCAAAAATGTAAAAACACGGTAAGGTACCTTAGGGCTTACATAACTATCATCAAATCATAAAACACTTCTTTACAAAGAAATGAATGAGTGAGTGTTCAAAATGTTATCTACCTAACAAATTATCCTGTAATAATGTACTGGGCAGGGTTAATCGTTGCGCTAGGAGGAGTACCTACTAATCTTTGTTTTTATTTTAACACATAACATAATCATCGTCAGGCTTACTCTAGCCGAACGTGTTGGCAGAGGTTTACAGAGTAGGTACATTTACTGTTTCCCAAAGACCTAACATTAGACTTTATTTTATTTTTTGTACAGACGACAGCACGTCAAGCTACTACAATCTGTCAGATTTCTTTATTGGATTTTCAACTTTATCTCTTAAGTATTAAGGCTCAAGGTTGATTGGAAATATTTGACAGTTTCGGGTAGCTTGACCTGCTGTCGTCTGTACGATGCTGCGTAAAAGTAAAATTGATTTACTTGCATTGAAAATTATATTGCTGTATTTATTTATGGGATTATTTGTGATGTGCGTTATTATTAGCGTAGGTATGTACCTATGTTATTGTGTGTCATAGTACTTAATGTAATATTAAAAGTTTGACTATTAATAGTTTTTTTTTGTTTTTTGTTATCTTTTTTCTTCCCTATATTGGTTTGTATTTCATTTAATTGGCTGATCACGTTTTTGAGTTTTACCTGAATAAGAATTTCCGACGTGACTGCCTGGTAGGAAAAACAAGACTGATTTTTAAGGACAAATAAGTGAGTAGGTACATATTTACGTAAGTGAACGCGAACCAGTAGGTACAATTATGCCGGTAGGTATTTAGCAGACGGCGCGGCTAGTCGGCGCGTAGTCAGCTGTAGCGTAGGCTTAGGGTTGTCGACAAAATGTTTAATAAATATTTTTATTTATTTTGTAGGAAAAAAAAAATCTTAGTATTTCAAATTTATGACTAGGTCAAGTTGGAGTTTATAAGGTATACTTCAATATCTGAAAGTATTGTTTCACCTTTCTGAACCACGTTGTATATGCGCCTCTATTTCGCACGATCTCTGGCATCCTGCGATGTGAGACTGTTGGCACGCATGTCATCTCTTAAGTGGGTGATAGACGTGTGAGTAAGTACGCGGACTTGTGGCTCGACGACCTTTTTCGCCTGTGTGTCACCTTAAAAACGCGTACTTTAAAATTGCCGCGTAAGTTCGCCGGTGATCCAACGTGTTTGAAAAATTACTCGTAGCTCGTCTCGCCTCGTACGTGTGGCAGCGCTGCGAGCCGGGAGCCGCAAAAGTTCTTCATACAGCGGTTTAGGCATTTTGAAATGATCTCACAGATCACGTTGTAGTAATGGGGTCAAAATCACTTTGTTCAAAGTTTTTTGTCAGTCGTTCTACATGGGCGGTCTGTGGGTTAACTGTACGCGGAAGGCTCTAGACGTCCCGCGGGTGCAATATAATAATGGTTTTCGGGTGCTGTTAGTACTACAGTGCGTCCAGAATGTTCGCTTTGACGCGGTTTGATGACTTTCATGCCATCATGAGGAAGAAGGCAGCCTCGTTGCTAGGTAGAACTAGGACCAGCACTAACGGCATCCTACAAACCATGGCCGACAAGTACGATGCGCCGGTGCTTAGACACTGGTTAGCATTGCTTGTGCGGCAGTCATGATTAGTTTTTAGCTGTTACTAACCCTTAGTAGATAAGTTACTAACCATTGGACCATTGTTCTCTTTAAATAAATAAATTATTATTATTATAAATTCGTTTGACTGTTCGAATGCATCCAGAGAATTTTACTGCCAGCCTGAACTGACATTAGGGCGACTTTTGCAAACAATAAATAATATTCCACCCAGTCTCTGTTTGTCTGCGCTTATAACCAGAATTACCTAACGCCAGAAACCAATTCTACAATATGAGTTCAGACTCGCTGTCAAACTGCATGAAATATTCGTCAAACTTTGGATCCTCAATCAAAAGCAACCAATTGTATCAACTAAACAAATTTTGCAAAGCTGGTCCCAGCGTAGACTGAGGATCTTTCGAGTTATTTAGTAGATGTTTCAACGCTTATTCTTTAGTCTGCCAGGAATACGAGCGGTATCGCTTCTTAAATTTTATTAGTATAAGAGTACTAAGTACTTCTTATATATACAATGAGGTTTATCCTCAATACCCCAAAAAATTCGACGCCTCCACCACTTGTGACGTGAATAATTTGTGTGATATAATGTAACGTTGTATACTTAAGTTAGATTTACACCATTTTTTCGCTTTGGAAAAGAATCTTAACTAAACTCCAATACCTACCAATCAACCTTGAACCTAATGCTATAACGATAAAATTAAAAATATATTTAAAAAAAACATTAACATATTATAATACATTCATGTGCTGTCGTCTGTACCTTATACTATTGATTCGGTTATACAACGTCAACCTCAACGTCATCTTCCTGCCCTTGTACAGACGACAGCACGTCAAGCTACTACAATCTGTCAGATTTCCTTATTAGATTTTCAACTTTATCTCTAAAGCATTAAGGCTCAAGGTTGACTGGGAATATTCGATAGTTTTTGGTAGCTTGACTTGCTGTCATCCGTACTATTTATAGCGGTGTCTATAAATAGTGCGGATCATCTTGCAAGCAGAGTTCACCGTGAAACTAGCATATACAATATGTAAAGAAAACCCTGTCCGACCCAAAGGGATAATAAATGTTAGGTTGTTACATGACCAAATAAAATATGAAATTTTACGTAATCATCATAGTGACAATACTAATGAATTTTGAAATATTCTTTTTTTCCGCGAATTAATTCCAACTTCCCCAAAATTTGGTATTTTTTAAAAAGGTGACAACACCATTTATGACGGAGCGAATAGCGATGCGACCACGCGTGCGTACCCTACCCCCCTTCACCCGCGCACGCATGCCTAACGTGTTCCCTACCGCTCAAGCATTAAGTTACCTCGCTGTTTCGAAATAATATTAATTTTTTTAAGGGGGATTTTTTTTTTAAGTTTTGTCCGTCTTTGTAGGCATTATTAGAATCAGTTAACGATACCTAACAATACCTTCACAGATCGGACAGGGTGTTCTTTATACAGTGTGTTAAGAAAACCCTGTCCGACCCGTGAAGGTGTTGTTAGGTATCGATAACTGATTCTAGTAATGGATACTAAACCGGACTAAACTTAAAAAAAAAATCCCCCTAAAAAAATAAATATAATTTCGCAAAAAGTGGTAATTTAATAAATGTGCGTTCACCCTTCCGCGGGCGGCGGGCGGGGCGGGGACGCGGCACGCGGTTGCATCGCTATTCGTTCATAATAATACAGGTGTTGTCACTTTTTTTTAAATTACCAAATTTCGGGGAAGTTGGAATTAATTCGCGGGAAAAAAAGATTATTTCAAAATTCATTTGTATTGGTACTATGATGATTACGTAAAATTTTATATTATATTTGGTCATGTGTTCACCTAACCTTTATTATCCTTATGGGTCGGACAGGGTTTTCTTAACATACTGTATATTGTATACAACAACAGCTTCCCAACAACCACCGTTGCGCAACTGCCCGCCGGACACAACACTCGTCTGGTCAGAGGAGCCTCCTTTTTCTATGGAGGATGGATGAACTTTATATCCTGTTCCTCATGCCTCTAAACTATATATGTTACTTGGAATCGTCTCAACATGTTTGTTTTCTTCCTCCGTCATACCGCAAAAGCTAGTTGAGATCATCATATTATGATACTAGTAACGTGTTTAATTATGTTTCGAGAAATCAAGAATTACATTCTAAGTTGTAGTAAGTCTAAGTGAGTGAGTGTTGAAGTAAGGTTAATAAACTAGCGCGCTTTACCATCAACAATCGCATCACTGCTTACCATCAGGCGCGATTGCGGTCAAGCGCTATAAGTCTATAATTATAAAAAAAGTTCTAAGTTGTACTAATTTGGGAAGTTTGTTTCGCCACTTCTTGTTCCCAGCAAAAGCACTAGGAAGTGGCAAAGGGCGGGCGTTTCAGGGGACTGTCTTATGTAATATTGACGATCAAGAAGTGCTGATTCTCAACTTAATTTGTATAAATGACTTTTGATTTGATTTGATTTGGATTGCTTTAAGCGATCATGTAAAGTTGATTCATTCAATTCAAGGAAGACATCAAATTGCCGCGGATTCTTCGAAAAAGATACAGCGGTCCCGCCCTGGCACACAGGCAACTGAAGGAATACTGGTGAATTTTAGTCAGTGAAAGTCTGACACACCCTACCGTTTCGCCCAGAGCGGGAGAAGTCATTTGTTGATTTCCTATCCTAAAAAAAACACACACTAAGTGAAAAATAAAAGAGGACGATAACGATTCACAATTTATTATAATTAAATTTACATTAGTGTTACTCTAATGCCAGTACTCGCATACGTCAACTTAATATTAGAGAACCATAAGGATCCACAGTGTGGGCAATATTAATATTAACCTTAGTTAAAGCAGCTGTCCATTCTGAATGTTTCGCTGCTAAATAAATTAAATCATAGGTACATAAAGTTTGTTTTAAGGTTCACTAAGAGCCTTCAATATTTATAATTAGCGTCGTTTAAGATTGTTGGAACGTCTTGACCTCCTACTTATCAAATGCGACGCTATTCAGGCTCTTAATAAAGTAATAAATTAAAAATAAATATCTTAAACAATCACCATGAAAGTAATATCACGTATACATATACAAAATATATTCACAATCTCTTATGTATATTTAATAACTTACTAAGCTTTACGCGAAATATTGGCCGAATGCCGTTAGACTAATAGAAATTATAGATCAAGGGAATGTGATTCTTCAACCGATGTATCCCATCATCAGTTATAACCAAACCAAGAAAGTAACTACATTATAGGCACGTATATTATACATATAGTTAACCCTTATATTACATTCACAATTTGTTATTTACAAAATTACAATCATTGGAACTTCTTTTGTTTGGCTCAAACATTTAATTCATGTAGAAGCTACACAGTAATTTATCTTTAAAATTTTCTTGAGCGATTTGTTTAGGTATCGAATTTCGGCATGCTTAATTTATGCCAAAGAATATTACAATAAAATTTAAACATAAAGTGCTCACAAAATACTATAACAGTCAGTCATCAGAAATAGGTATAGGGACGTTCAGTCGTACAAAAGAAAAATTAAAACAAATTCCATAACTGGAGGAATCTATTCAGTTTTTCTGTGGACGATTTCCGCAAATTTTTTCTCTTCTTCAGTCATGTCCGTGTCCTCCCAGCCCCACACTGGGTTCTCTGGGTGGGAGTGCTCTCCCTCTAGACCCCCTTTAGACCATGGGTGGGTTCCATCCCCTGTCCTGTTCACCCTCTGTCGGATCATGTCGGCTGATACTGTTTTCAAATCGTAAGCCATACCTGTGAAGAAAAACGAATTTGTGTTATTATTTTATAAATAAACTGAACTTTGAATGAAAGAGCTATGTAATGTCATCAGTTTGTACACTTTGGATATATATATTGACTATAGTGAAATAATAAAAACAAATTTATTGGATCATCCGATTTTTTTTTTTTTTTTTTTTCACACAGATTGAGCTAGCCCCAAAGTAAGTTCGAGACTTGTGTTATGGGATACTAACTCAACGATACTACATTTTATAATAGATACATATATAGATAAACATCCAAGACCCAGGCCAATCAGGAAAAGATCGTTTACCATCATGACCTGACCGGGGATAACTTAATCCAAAACATATAGATTATTAACAAACGACTAAGGTACCGTGTGTGTATGTGGCATTGATTTTTATATATATAGATTCGATGAGATGATGATCCACCGTTCATTGAATTCATTTGTTACAATAAATGTGATAAATGAAGAACCGCTGGACCGATTTTGTTCAAACTTCACATAAACCATCGACTAATTAGTCAAAACAAAGCTTGAATATTTAGTTTGAATAAGATGAGTCCGTTCTTGAGTTATAAAATTACAAAGAAAGCGGCATTGATTTTTATATATATAGATTAAGGTACTTGCAGTTCGTAAAACAAAATAACATGTTCCAAACTATCTGAATTTTCTTTTTATTGGATCAGTATTCCAATTTAGTAAGTGGAATATTCGCTTTTGTTCGCTGTTCAAATCGGTAATGTAAATGAAATACTTTTCAAGTCTCCCGATATTGAAACGCAAAATCTCGTGTGTTAATTTGTCATACATAAATGGTATAAACCTATAACAAAAATCTAGAGTGCAGGAAACAGTTGGATGAAAAATAAGAAAATTTCACTATGGCACCTTCGTATGAATCTAAAATTTTTACCTTTTGTTTTTTCGCTGATGATTCTACAATATTAGTGGCAATTTAATTAATAACTTCTCGAGCCAAAAGTTATATAATAATCTCATAGCCAGTATAGTCTTACCATGTTTAGCGGCGAAGTCTATTAAGGCAGTAGACAAATTTGTACTGTAGTTGCCAAGTTCTGCTGCCTTGTAGTCCCAGGGAAAGACGTGGTGGTAGTTATGCCATCCTTCTCCGAATGCACAGAGCGCGACCGTCTTATTGTCAGTAGCGCCTATGTTTCTGAAATAGCAATATGTTTTGATAGTGAAACAGTTTTATTTTGCTCTTATAAATAGGTAACTAGCGGCCGCCAGCTACTTTGTGGGACTTTTTATTTAGAGAGCATTGTCACACATGACAATGTCGCTCTGTAATGCAGCTACATGCTAAGTACAATTTACAAAATACAAAAAAACATCAAATACACTTTCGTCACCGAGCCTCCGCCCGATGGCGTAAGCCAACCTCAAATATTTTGTAAATCATCTTTGCTTTACCAGATAAAGGAAATGCTAAAATACTGTTGCATGCTCCAACCTCATTCGAACCTAATCCGTTTAATTCAAGTCGGATGTCCGCGTTCCGGTCACATTCCAACATAATATTATGAAAGGAGTCTTCCACTATTCCACACTTCGGGCAAAGTGGGGTTGGGACCTTTTTCATTAAAAAAGCGAATTTATTAAGTGGAATGTGACCAGATCGAAGTCGAAACATAGTGATTAACATATTTCTGTTTACTGTTAATTGCTCATTGGGCGTGGAGTTAGTTATTTGAACATTTTATTTTACCTCGAAACAGTCAATTTCTCTAGATACATTATTACACTTCTCGATCATAATATACAGCATACATTTAAAATGTTTGTTGTTTCGCTCCTATGTCGCAGTACGTATGTTATATAGCCTTCCTGGATTAGTGGGCTATCCAATGCAAAAATATTTTTTCAAATCGAACCAGTAGTTTCTGAGATTAGGGCGTTCAAACAAACTCTTCAGCTTTATATATTATTATAGATTTTCGTCAATTATGAGTAGTCTCGTTGATTTATTATTACCCGTCGCGACTACTAAACATTAGGCCCTGGGGTCGATTACACATAGATGTACAGGCAATATGTAGATTTTCTATACAGAATTTCTGAACTTGACCGTGGTGCTGCGGTTTGTATCTTTGAACGTTGACCGCACGGAGATGATATACCTAGCAGTGTTCTTATACCCTGCGGAAGTTGGTGCACAATTTTTTTTTTTATAATTATAAACTAGCGCTTGACCGCAATCCCGCCTGGTGGTAAGCAGTGATGCGATCGTTGATCGCTCAGTTTTTCTGAGTGAATAGGAAGGAAGACGGCAGTTGAGCGAGGTGATGCAATGTTAAACCCAACAACACGACCAACGATGCTGTGCCAAAAGGAGATTGATCTGAAGACCCTCCACGACCAAACTCCCAACACAACAACATTTGGCGCATCGTACCGGGCACACATCGCAACACAACTGCTCGGACCCGTCCTCCGTACGGCTTCACCAGACACAAATCGCTTGGCGGCAAGACTTTATCTGGTGGTGGCAGCATCACACGCCGGAACAGTGTCCGGTGCAGTTTGATAAACGCCTCAGTCTGCATAACCTATGTACAACAGTAATCACGTGAAACCTTTCAAGGCTACATTCGATATTGTAGGAGGAAGGAGGAGGAAGATACATCCGCTTGCGATTTGTTTAGTTGACTAATCATATCTTTTGGTAATCATTGGGTAAAAGTAGGGAATTCCGCTTTGAAATGTTCGTACATTTTGGAGGTCAGTTTCAGGTATACACTGACGCACCTGACACTGACTGGCAAATCTCAAAAAAAAACACTGAACAAAACAAGTATCTATATACAATATTAGAATCGTCATTACCTACCTACATTCCTGTAAGTTCATAGGTATATAACCTTTTTTTCCGAGTGGGAAATTATGAAATGACCTCTTCCGCTTTGGGCGGAGCGGAAGGGCGTGTCAGACTTTTACTGACTAACTCCCACCCGTGTTCCTTCACTTGCCTGTGAGCCAGGGCCACGGTATCTCTTTCGCAGGTCATAGTATAACTTTATTGAATAATCATTTCATGAAATGTCAATTGCAAAAACATAGGAAAATTTTAGTTTCTTCCCCCTTCATTTAATAGAACTTTTTACAATACCGATTAAAAACAAACTTGATCCGCGTCTTCTTAATTAAAAGCCTTGTATACTTTCATTCATCATAATTCACTTGTTGCTACTGATTGACATAAGTACTGTTGTACTTATGTCAGTCGCACCCAGATCAGTAGGCCTAGTATGAGTTTTCAATACGAAACTCGTTCGATCGTATCGAGCGCGTTTGACTCAGCGATTGGCCCGCTTCAAGGTCGTAAGAACTCTCAACCAATGAGAGCGCCGAACGCGCTCGATACGATCGAACGAGTTTCGTATTGAAAACTCATACTAGGCCTACTGACTGTAGTCGCGATTAGTTATATTATTTTTCAACGAAAAGGTAGGTTTATGCCCGGTCGATTTAAATAGGTTGTCGTCGTATAACATATTATGTAGAAAATAAACATAACTGCCTAGAAGTGAAATTGTGTGTGTGTATTTATCACATTCACAATTGTTATAACATTACAGTTGGCACCTACAGTTGAATAAAAGACAATTGAATTTCTTTAGGTATCTGAACATATACATAAATTGACTGCACACTGACAGGATGTTGGTTATTAGTAGTTTCTAATACATAACAAACATCACGCGATCTACAACAAGTGTGTATAAACATAATGGACTTAAGTTGGTAGTTTGTTTTTAATTAGGTATTTCTTACTGCACCGCCAGCAACAAAAGACCTATTGCAATAATAAGTTTTTTAAGGGAAACGGAAACCATATCTACATTTATGATGGTACCGATTATCTTATTCATAAAATAAACTACATTTACATAAATTCAGACATCAGTGCATCTTCTATTGGCAACGCCGAGTGAAGCTACTTCCGAGTGTGGGCGGAAAGTTTTTGAAGAAATAAGCTGTCATAGAGAAAACTTGCCACCTTTATTATTTTTCTTATGATCTCGGTTTTTTCTGTTTTGTTAATATTTTCGTATTAATTAACATTAATGTATTATTGTTAAACTAAATGAACCATTTATTGATAACAAATACGTTTTAATACACCCTACGTAAGAAATAACTAAGACCTTTTCTTTCTCTTTTGTTAGAATAGGACAGTATATAATTTTATAGTTTAGACATGATTAAAACATGGCTGAGACTGAGATGGCTACCAAAGCACGTCAATTTATATCAACCGCTGACTAATTTTTTTTTTTTTTTAATATTTATAAACTAGCGCTTGACCGCAATCCCGCCTGATGGTAAGGAGTGATGCGATCGTTGATAGTAAAGCGCGCTAGTTTATTAAGAGCCTATTCACTCAGAAAAAACTGAGCGAATAGGAAGGAAGACGGCAGTTGAGCGAGGTGATGCAATGTTAAGCCCGACAACACGACCAACGATGCAGCGCCAAAGGGAGATTGATCTGAAGTCCCTTCACGACCAAACTCCCAACACAACAACATTAGGCGCAACGTACCCGGCACACATCTCGGCATCATCATCATCATCGGCAAAAATAAGAAACCCGCCAAGTACGACTTGGACTAGCGCATAAAGGGGTAGAAACCCCACTTACGTATTTATTTTATTCTGTTCATAGTATTTTTTGTTTTTGGCTGCAACAAAAATAATCTGTCATAATTTCCAGGCAGTTTTCCAGGCCGTGTCACTGCACTGGCAGGCACGGTTCATGACACAGGCAGGATCATGAACCGTGTTAACTGTCCAGTTAGACTTAGATACTGCCTGGTGACAGACACACGGACAGTGGAGTCCTATTAATAGGATCCTGTTTTAACCCTTTGTATACGGAACTCTAAAAAGCGTTTTCGCCTTCATTGCGAACGTCAAAAGCTTCTTAAAAATCATAATTTTCGAGTATTTATATGCTTTTAATATTGACTGTACGTATTCCAATATTTTCTTCAAATGTTGCATTGTGAAGTGTAGGTATAATGTATTCCTCTATTTAGGTAATATATCATTGTCGCATTTTAAGCGCTGTATCTGAGGTCATTGAAATTAAATGGTAAGTAAAATAAAGCTTTATAAACAAGAACCTAGCATAGGTACTAAATTAAATTGTATTACTTATTTAATTACATATTAGCCATTAATACTTATTGCATTGTTCGATTATTAGCCATTGATGTGAGTCTAACTCATCCCAACAAATCAATTACGACAAAATAATTCTTTTAATTTTTGTACATACTTGTGAAGTAGATTCTCCCTAAAATATCAATACTACTTACAAGTATAAATCACAGCAAATAACAATAGCCAACGTGCTACAATATATTAGAGTTTATCGTGAAATACAACTAACAGGAACCTAAAGGAAGTATACAGTTAAAGTTGTGTCGTAAATAACAAAGTACACACAATAATAATAACAAAGTAATAAAGTAATATTTCGTTCAGTAATCTCTAAGTTAACTGAGCCGTAACTGGGTCAAGAATACGCTGCATTTTTATCAACTTTCACAGAATGTTTGTATAACCTAATGACATGAAAAGTGAAATGTTATTGACTTACTTGTCGTAGGGCCTGTTCCCCCAAATGTGGGCCGCAGAGTTGACGAGCCAGGTGAAGTGGAGGGCCACGGTGTATCTTGTGATGGACGCCACGTACCACGAGATCCAGGCGTTCTCGCCCCAGAAGTAGTAGGGGATCCAGGCAGGGATGATGAAGCACAGGATTGGCATCACCACGAGATATGTTCTAGAAAGTAAATGTAAATATTTTTACTATGACATCGTATAGCTGTGGGTATTAAATGTTTGTTAATTGTAGCTTATTTACACGCGCACTTTACAACATTTCTTGTTTGAAAACCAAGGAAAGCGTGTTGAATCAAGACAGGGACAAAATAAACCTTTTGAGGTCATTAAGAATGCACACTATTCACTGGACTTGAAATGAACTATATCAGAATCAAATAAGAACCGTCTTATTCTTTACTCGAAGTGTAAAGTTAACTTTCTTAGAAACACTAAAGTAAATTGAAAATCAGGTGTTTACTTACAAACTTAGTAGATCTTTAAGCCGGCGTCAGACATAGTTCAGATATTTGATCACTTATTTGAACACTTGTTTGGCCACATATGCAGCACGTGTATTTGAGTATTTGTTCAAAGCTTTGTTAAAATATTTGTACTTTGCCATTCGTTGTCGGTTTCGAGGGCACATCAAAGCGTTCAAAGGTGTCTGTGTTCAAATGTTTGCGTAGCCTGCTATACACTCCCAAATATTTCTACAAATATTTCTACAAATATTTGTCTGTGCCTGGCGCCGGCTTTAGAACAGCACCCTATTAATTGTGTAACACATTATTACTATCAATTAGATAGGATCATTTTGAAGTATATTGCTAAACCATCGTTCCATATGTTCGAAAAATGTATCGCCGATCGATTTGATATACGAATAAGTCGGTTTAAGAACTTTATTAATTCCCATTAACACCAATTCACTTACTGAGAAACTTAGATATAAAACTAGCTACATAGAAAACCGTCGTTAAAACTAATAAATTAATACTGAATATGACGGTAGCTTTAAAATAAAGAGTAAAGATCAACTAAACACCAACTGAGAAACATGGATCTAAACTACTTAGATGTGGGTGGCATTGACAAATAAATGTATTCGATGTCTTTGTTTATTTGTATTTATTTACGTATTTAGAAAGAGTGAAACCAAATACAATTTATTTTTTTATATTACTCTTAACACAAGCAGAATCACAAGCAAAACATACTTTTTGTTTCTTTTATTTCCGTTTTCCGTAATTAACTGTTCTGGCAGAACGTGGTACTAGGTAGTTGGAGTTTCGTAATTTAATTTTGTCATGTTTTTTTTATTTGTGAAATTTAGTGAAGTATGAATATCTCTATGTAGTGTTTTCCGTATTAGTACACATGTATGTATAGTACTTATATGTTTGGGACATATATAACGTTATTTTTTTGTTTATATGTACCCTGAGTATAGTTTGTTCAGAATAAGCAACTGAATCTATTCCAATCATTTTTACACTATATTATATTTTTTCAAAAATACATTTAGAAATTGTTGTATTGTGGTTACTGAGCGCGCTATGCAGTTTACGCGTGCGCATGCCCGCGCTCAGCTGACGCCACAAGTCAATGCACCCGGCTTGCGAGCCCGAACGGAGCGTGTTCCATAATTTTATTGGGATAACCAAGTAGGATAACAAGCTCATAACTTTGTGGTTTTTCACGATATCTTTTTGAAACTTTCTACATAGATTCTTTACTTAAAAATACTGGACACGTGTTTCGAGTTTCGCTGAAGCAGAAAATAATGTAGTATATATATAAATATTGTATATTGTGCTTGACCGGGATCCCGGCGAATGGTAAGTAATACAATCGTTGATGGTAAAGCGCACTAGTTTAATATTTTAATTTACAAAGCAACTCCTCGTGTCCCTTGGAACACTTGGAAGGATCATTATGACTGTAGTTTCTGTGTTTTTTGCTAATATTAATTTAATGTGCCTATATTATCTATCTAAACAATTTCTGAAAACACCAATAAGTACGAATATATTAAGTGCAGTCACATCAAAAATTGTTTGTCGGCTTACGAGTTTTATTATTATTTATTTATAATTATGTATATTTAAAAAAGGGTTTATTACAAAATCTAGGGATATATGTTAGCACAGACACAAGATCGCACGCTGGAATTGAAAATTTCCAATAGGAAATCAACCGCTTCGTAAGCCGAGAATCACTTTCGGCCTTTTTAAAATTGAGCCTTTACATTCAAACCTACTCTTGGCCCTTCTCCAGTCTAGTGGGCACGTAAAGACCAATATAGGTACGGACCAATTGATTATCTTGTGCGGCTGCCGCAAGAGAACAAATAAATTGAATAGTCAACTAATGTCGAAACTGGCCGTACGACGGGTTGTCCGATGATGAAACGGAGATGGGGGAATTAAATAATGGAATTCCCTCGCATACTCCAAACTGCATCATATTGGATGTATTTAATGTTCTTGTTAAACCGCAAAACGAGCGGTGAAGATTATTATTTATTATGCATACACATCTGCCTATCGATTCTATAAGAGTGAAAAGTTAGGTGAAGTCGGCTTGAAATGAGATGTTAATCATCATCATTATTTCAGCCGAAAGACGTCCACTGCTGGACATAGGCCTCCCCCAAGGTTCTCCACGACGACCGGTCCTCCGCCTCCCGCATCCAGCGGTTCCCCGCGACCTTCACCAGGTCGTCGGTCCACCTTGTCGAGGGCCTACCCACGCTACGTCTTCCAGTGTGTGGTCGCCACTCGAGAACCCGTCGGCCCCATCGGGCAATGTGTCCAGCCCACTGCCACTTTAGTGTTGCAATTCTTCGGGCTATGACGGTTAATCTCGTTCGTCGGGGAATGAAAGCTCACTCCATAATCACATAAGTAGGAACCATGAGATGGTTGCAGAATAGCACTACGGGATACAGTGGGTTTTTGGCGGGAAAGTTAAGCCGAGTGTCACGCTCATTTTTGATTGGACTTTTAAATTATAAAAGTGCATTCAGTAAATAATTCATAATGAACATTGAGATATCGCAGCATAGTGGTCTCATCATGACTTTGCCCCAAACCTCCCTCGTAGACGGTTCACGTGGCAGTCTTTTTCGACATGTATGAAAATTCACTATTGGGACACAGGCCTTCTTTCAGTGTGAGAGAGTTGGCCGCATTGTGGCAGGATTGTGACTTTAATTTATTTTAATTTGGTTTTCATGACATCACATGTGATGCGAGGTAATATGGAACATGTTGTAAGTGTTCAATATCAATATGGATGGCTTTAATGGAAATTTAGATAATAGGTACGTGTTTATTTTAATACAACAATAATAGGCGAATACCTACCAAGGCACTTATGAATGGCCCGTGTGAAATAATATGGCAACCTTTACCTTTACCTTCTCTTCGAGATTATGTTATAAAGGTTGTCTGTAAGGAATCGCTCATAGCGATAAGACCGCCCATTGTATCACCCTTTCTATAATCTTCATGTTTATATTTCGTAATTTATATGGTGTACCTACAAAATAAAAAGTATTCTATTCGTTTTGATTCTATCAATACCGAGTAGGTTGTTGATTTTTTAGAATTACATACCTATGTTTTCTAATAAAGGCTAAATGCTTTTCCTCACACACTAATATAATCAGCATATTTTTTTTTTTTTTTTTTTTTTAACTGCTGAGATACAGGCTTCGTCTCTGAGAGTGTGTGAGTGCGTGAGGGGAAAGCATTTATTCAATACTAGTTGTAGCCCGCGACTCCGTACGCGTGGACTTCCGTTTAAAGCGCGCAGTGGTTCCCGTAAATTTAAAAGCACTCAGTTGATATAAAAGAAGCGCCTGTTAAAATAATGGGAGCAGTATGTAGTACGTCCGCGTAAGCTCCCGTTTTAGCAACATTTTTTGTTATTGCTTTGGTCATAGCAGTATGTCATATAGCCTATGTTCTTTCTCATGCTCTAGACTACCTGTGTACCAAATTTCATTACAATCGGTTCAGTAGTTTTGGCGTGAAAGCCGGACAGACAGAGACACTTTCGCATTTATAATATTATTTATTTATTTATTTATTTATTTATTCTTTATTGTACACCAAACAAACATCGAACAAAATACATGGAACATAAAACATACAATGGGCGGCCTTATCGCTAATGCGATTTCTTAACAACTCTTAATTAATAACTCTTCCCTGTATTTACATTCTAGAATCATGCAAATTTGTTCTGAAACACCAAGAGCTGTACTCAAAACGAGATGACAACCAGTCACGCTATCAACTCAGGCATCGTTCTAAACTAAACATTCCACGTTCACGGTTAAAAATGCACTCGACAAGTCCCTATGTGATGTCTATTAAACTGTATAATAAACTACCCGCACAAATAAAAAAAGAAGATAAAATAAATATATTTATAAAAAAACTTAGACAATTTCTTATAAATAAATGCTACTACTCTGTCAACGAATACCTCAATGATAAAAATATAAAGACACAAACTTAAATAGACATACATACATTCGCACACACACACATACGCACACGCATCCTCACACACACACACACACACCCACAAACGCACCCGTTAGCAAGCAACGTAGTAAATTGTAAAAAAGTGCTTCCTCTCTCCTAACTTCACTTATTTTGTTTGTGCCCGACAGGGTCCACGTGAACTAATTTTAAGTATTACCATCTAAGAATACATGTGGAAAACAATAAAAGTATTGAGTATTGAGTATTGAGTATTCTTCCCGGCAACCAAATATTAGTATGGATTAGAAAACATATTGTATCAAACAAATCCTCTTAAAATCGCCGTTTTTTAATAAAAACGTTTTAGATAACGTTTCCTATAAAACGGTGCCGGCGATTGGAAGAGGCTTTGATAGGTTTTCGACTCCACTACCACCGCTAATTATCTTTCTGTTCGGTTCGAATGAAAAATCTTTATAATGTTTGCCACTTACTTCTTTTGGAACATAACGATTGGGTCTTTTTCTAGATCGGACATGTCGACGGTAGCGCCCTTCTCGAAGACATCCTTGTGTTTGCGCACCATCAGCCACCCGATGTGGGAAAAGAAAAAGCCCCGCTTTGCGTTATGGGGGTCTGCGTCAGTCTCCGTAAACTTGTGGTGAACTCTGTAAAAGAAAAGTTATGATTAGTTAAATAATCAAATTTTAAGTCAGACGACACGTGTTGACGCAGGGCTGAACGATTGTCCGTGCGCAGTTTCTGGCCTGCCATCGGACGCGTCCCCAGGTGGCGGATAGGGGAACGGCCCCCAGATATGGGGGTTACCGGTTTACCGGCGCGGACCAAAACCAGAAGTGGGGACCGCTTCGGCGGTCACGCGCGGCGGGTCGGCCACCACTCCAGGTGGCTGACGTGACCCGAAGTCCGGGTCACCGTCGGGCAACCCGGTCTCCTCATTGAGAGGAGCTGGGGGCCCCGTTTGCCTTCGGGCAAACGAGTGGGGCTAAGAGGAAGGACACCTCGCTAAAAAACCCTTGGCTGCTGCGTCTTCTTGCACACGAAGACGTACCCAGCCGGGCCCCTCCCTATGGAGGGCCCACTGTGGGCCTGCCTTCGGGCGGGAATCGCTGGCGGGGGATTGGTAGGCAGGCATGCTATTTCCCATGACCCCGCCACTAAGGCGATGTCGGTGTGCCGCTGTTCGGTTTTAGTGGGTATTCCCGGCTTCGGCTGGGCGAGTCCCACACACGCCCTTCGGGGTATGGTGCGTAAATGTCATTTCCACAGCGTCAAAAAAAAAAAAAAAAAAAAAAAAAAAAAAAAAAAAAAAAAAAAAAAAAAAAAAAAAAACTGAACGATTGGGCCGTAGTAGACGCACCGGGCGCCAAGGAAGGGCGGATAACGTCCTCTTCCGGCCCCCATGAATGAGTCCAGGGGCGAGGGACATGGGGAAGTCGCCGCCCCCTATTCGTTGGACCCCGAGGCGGAGGCGCGCGCGCATAGGCGATGCACGGGGTAGTTTAACACCTCACTACCCCGTGCAGGAGGCGAGGCCCGGACAGACCGGGCCGGCACAAGAGTGTGGGGCCGCGGCAGAATCAGGGACTCCCGCGGCTCCGTGCGCACGTGACCGGAGAGACACCGGGGAGGTTTTTAGTCAGTAGGAGTCTGACAGACCCCGTTGCCCAACCCAGGGCGGCGGACATCCATTGAGAATTTTCCACCCCGGAATAAAAAAAAGGGCTGAACGATTGGCGACTGCGCCCCGTGTTGCGGGTTTTTATGAATACGGAAAAATATATTTGTATGGCCTACAGGTGATTGTCCGGGTCTGGTTGTCTGCGTATATGAGTTTAAATGTCAGTAAACGCACCCATGAAGCAGGAGATTTCCAAAGCAAAGTTTTTTTGTTTAGTAACTAGATATCAATTAGGTTATCTATTGATATTAATGGTGAACATGCACCTACTAAATACAGAAGCAAAAGTAACAACTAGTCGGATTGAAACATGCTCGTGTCACTAATTGGTTACTTTAACGAAAAATCACGAGTTTATTTGGCAATGCGGCATAATATTTATTTCACACAGGTTTTGCAATAACATTATATACAAGTAAGACTTATTTACCGATAGCGTTGCTAGGTTCTTAAGAATCAACATATTGACATTGCTTATCACTTTATTTTGCACCTGGCAAAGTTAAATGTAACGAAAGAGATAAAAAGCAAATAAGGTGATACGCTAATTTTATGAACAAACCAATATTAGTCGTACTTAGCAGTACAATACAAATCAAAACTTATAATCACATGCAATTCAGTGTCGTAGATGAACCACTGAAAATAGCTATTTTGATATTCAACAACAAAGCGTATCTATATAAGATAAAAAAAAATTGATGTTTTAGCCAGTCATCAAAACCGTACAAAAGAATTAAAACGTACAAAAGGTATATCATACTGACCTGTGATCCCGAACCCATTCGTAAATGTGGTTCTGAAAAGCCATCGTCTGCATGAGAGCTAGGAACAGTCGCAGAGGCCACCGCGCTTTGTAGGAGCGATGTGCCCACAGTCTGTGGGCACCAGCCGTCACGCCCATACCTGACATGATCGCGAAGCTTATACCTGGAAACAGAAAGACATTAACGACATAAAATTTTAAACCTGCATTCAGCCTAAAAATGTTCAAAACATTACACATACCGTACTAGGAATATAAATCATTGAGCAATGTCGTGTGTTCAAGACCAGAGTTCAAACGTATCATAAATTACTTATTGCTATTTTATTTCAAAACAAAAACAGGCAGCTAGGAGGAAATACTTCGATGAATTCAGTGTAGGATTCTGCTAATAGATTAGACTTAAAATGCACTGTGAATAGGCAGAAAATGGCGCCGATTCTGTTATTCATACACTAAACTAATTTTATGTTCAGTGCATCTTTTTCTTTCCATTTCGTTAAGAAAAAGAAAGAAGATAAAATGTCAGTTTAGACCTGTAAAATTAGTGCGCTCCTGACGTAAACTGGTGTATCTTTAGTCGCCATGTTTTTAATCGCGTCTAAACTGTCTATGGAATGCTAATTTGACAGGATTAACCTGACATTTTATCTTCTGTCCTTTTCTTAACGAAATGGAAAGAAAAAGATCGGCGCTATTGTATCAGTTGTGATAGATTAGCTAAGGTAGATATTATTATTAGCCATTAATATCCTACTGACCCGTGTGGTACCGGGCTTAGAATAGTACCGCCAGACCAGCGCTTCTTCTGTGGAATATCAAATTACTGCGATCCCAACCCGCCTGCCAAGCGTGGGGATTATGCCCAAATGCAGTGAAAGCCTTGGGGGAGGCCATTCTTCAGCAGTTGACCTCTATAGGTTGAAGAAGAATATCCTACTGCTAGGCAGGCTTTCTTACTCTCTTTCCACCTCTCTGTTCTGAGCTGGCAAGTACCATAATATTATGTTTTAGATTTTTTCCACCAAGACTATTTCCATAGCAGGTCGAAGTCTGGTTATAGTTAAACGAAAATTCGTACAAACAATTTCTTCAAAGCCTTTAGACAGAATCCCTGTCATAGGGTATCGTGTCTCGAGCGCTTTAAATAAAAATAAATTGAATGTCATAGTGGCTTGGAGGATCACGGATGTCAAAGTCAACAAGTCTTTTTCGAAATTCCACTTTTGTGAAAAGCCCTTAAGTAGGCTGTAAGCAAAACAAACGAAAGAGTTTTCTTAAAACCTTGACTTGCGGTAGACTTTATGTAGAGCTTTGCGGCCGATGAGACAATACGTACTTGACACCTGCCAGTTTCATAATAACGAATATAAGTTTTGATATTTTATGAGCTCCTAAAATAGGGATGTTTCCTGGGTAAAAAAAATCTGGGTCTCAGATCTTTATTTGTCACTGTTGTTGTGTGTCAAAGTTTGAATTAATAAAAAAAAAAACATTTGTTTAGGTAAAAAAAAAGTCCATAGGAAATGCAAGGTTGTTTTCTAGTAACAAGAATTTTATTTATGGCTAATATTAGTATTTAAAAGTAAATAAACAGATTAAAACTTAACACACTCCATAGGCTTGTTCATGGTAATATAAAGTAGGCAATTACAGGGAAACGTGGTTGCAGCAGTTCTATTCATCTCAAGCTAAATCCATCTTTTTCTTTCTATTTCATTAAGAAAAGGATAGAAGATAGCATTTTAGTTTAATCCTTTCAAATTAAGATATGCCATAGACAGTTTAGACGCGATTATAAACTTGGCGACCAAAATACATCTTTTTACATCAGGCGCGGACTATTATAACAGATCTAAACTGACATTTTATCATCTGCCTTTTTCTTAATTAAATAGAAAGAAAGAGACGCAATGAATTTAAATTTAATTTAGTTTGGGAACAAGGGAATCACAGCCATTGTGTTCGTATTTTTAAACACTGGCAATGACTTCTGGAGCGGATACTTCCAACTTGCACTTCGTACTTTTCTTTTTAAAACATAAGTTTTACTTATGAAGGATATTTAACAAACAAAGTTGACTTATGAAGGATACTTACCGAACAAAATTGTCCACATCTTGACTTTGCCGGTGAACATTAAGTATAATCCGTAAAAAGCTGCAGCGTGCAAGTACACGAACGCCAGTACGTTTCTCCATACCACTTGCCATCTGCAATTAACAAGAGTTTCATAAGTAAATAGTAACAGTAAGTAAGTAAGGAGAAGGTTCTTATGATAGAAAATGAAAAAAAAAAATAAGATGAAAAATGAAAAACATTTTATTCAAAAACTAAGTTGGTACAAACAAAATTGAGGTTGACCTCTCCTTTTAAGTTTGAAAACACTTGTGCCAGGAGAGGCCGCTATCCCTTAACTTGATTACATATTTCTTAGCAACTTAATTAAATTGAAACCAATAATTAAGAAATACAGGTGTGAACTAAATCTATGTGAGCGCAAACCAAAAGTAAGCACGTGTATTGGACATTGTATTGGACTGTGAAAAAAATAAGAAAATTGCACGGAAAATTAGAATATAAAAAAATCGGCCAGTTTAAGTTTTTTTGTTATTATCCCTTGATTGACAGGTAGAGAATGCCTAACTAATTAAAACCACTTTGGTGTGGGAAAAATTAATAAAAGCTGGTGGATTTATAAGATTTTTTATGTATTGGATACGATATAAGTAGGGGTCTTATCATAACATCGGCCGCCGGCAGAAGTTACCACCCACCAGACAAAGTCTTGCCGCCAAGCAATTCGTCGTGTTTCGGCATGATGTCTGGTGAAGCCGTACGGCGGACGGGTCTGAGCAGTTGTGTTGCGATATGTGCCGGGTACCATTCGCCAAATATTGTTGTGTTGGGAGTTTGGTCGTGGAGGGTCTTCAGATCAATCTCCCTCTTTCGCAGCATCGTTGGTCGTGTTGTTGGGTTTAACATTGCATCACCTTGCTCAACTGCCGTCGCTCAGTTTTTCCGAGTAAATAGGCTTTTAATAAACTAGCGCGCTTTATCATCAACGATTGCATTACTGTTTACCATCAGGTGGGATTGCAGTCAAGTACTAGTTTATAATAATTTTAAAAAAAGGTGGCAGCTTTTTAATCGCGTTTATACTCTCTATGGAGTATCTTAATTAGAAACAAGTTAAGTAATATGTTAACTTTTATCCTTTTCTTAATGAAATAGAAATAAAAAGATGCACTGGCCTAAAATTAGTTGAGTTTCTAAGATTCCAGAATAGACTAGCCGGTACTCATTCTTTAATGTATTTGTATGTTTTCAAGCTAACGTTGAAGCCCGAGATTTACAATTTACGCGCTTAAACCTAGAGCTTCAGTCTGGGGTAGACCATCGACCCGTCCAAAAGTCTCGTCTTGATGGATATTGGAATTACGTCTTTAGAAACTATTATTTTTGTTTTTTTAATTAATAATTATGAACTAGTGCTTGATCGCAATCCCGCCTGATGGTAAGCAGTGATGCAATCGTTCATGGTAAAACGCGCTAGTTTAATAAGCCCATTCACTCAAAAAGCTGAGTGAATAGGAAGGAAGACGGCAGTTGAGCGAGGTGATGGAATGTTTAACCCAGAGTGAGATTGATCTGAAGACCCTCCACGACCAAACTCCCGACTACTAACATTTGGTTCATCGTACCCGGCACACATCGCAACACAACTGCTCAGACCCATCCTCCGTATGGCTTCACCAAACATCATGCCGGAACAGGACGAATCGCTTGGCGGCAAGACTTTTTCTGGTGGGTGGTAACTTCTGCCAGCAACCGATGTTATGGCCTACCACCGAGAAACTTTATTTATACCGGATAGCATCGTAGTTGATGCAATAAGTGTGCCCATATATTCAACAAACTATTTTAGACTCAATAAGGTAAAAACGTTGCCACCTGCCACCCTCTACTCTCGCCCTCACTAGCAAGGAAGGAAATTCATGATGGACATAATCATTAACCATTAATATCTCAGAGATAAAAATTACATTACATTGATTTACTAAAAGAAAACAGAATGCGCTGCTTAAGTCGATGTGAACTCGGTCAAATATTTTGAGTACAATTTACAATGTAATCATTTAAAAAGGGTGAACGTTCCTGCATAATCGCCAGCAGCATAGCTGCTGGGGAGTATGTTTTACCACTTTATGGTCATCGCTTGTACTTGTCAGTCAATACGGTTTAAAAACACTTTAATATAACTCAATAATAGTTGCCCTCACCTAAATATTAATATTTGTCTGCATTTTGAGCAGAATAGCTCTATCTATAAAATCACCCGACAACCAAACGACATCGTGCATTCTGATTAATTACAACCAAAAGACAAGGTTCATTCCGATTATCTACAGCCAAACAACAATGTTTATTCCGATTAAGCTAGTTGAAGTAGGTAACTATTCTTATGTGTACCGCACAGAAACCAAAATTTCTTTATTGGTTTTCTAAGATCTACCTCATAACTCTTACTTACGAAATATGTAAACAAAATAAACAAAGAATTTATTTTATTTATTATACATAGTTCTGTTACTGATTCACGTATCAATAATACAAAGACAAGACTCAAATTGATTCAAATTAACAGAATGTTCAAACCGCAGTTGACGAGATTTTGTCCTTGAATCGTTCAAATCAAAATGAAATCAAATTAAAGCATTAATTTCAAATAAACCAGTTACAGACACTTTTGAATTGTCAGAAGGTCGGTCAGTCAGGAAGGTGAAGGTAGTCGCCCATTCCAAAAAGTAGGTACCTATGGAGATGAACGGGCAAGAAACTCCATGGACACTCTTTTAATTAATCATCTAGCTAATGATAAAAATATTTGATTACATCATTCATGTTGAAATCAACCGTGTAAGAACGATGCAGAAATATATTGTACGCTAAGAGCGTCCATTATGGAAAACACACAAAAAATAAAAATCAAATGAAACGTCAATTCAAATGAATATAGGAAATTCTATTACTTTTTATTGCTAGTAGGTACTAAAGAGTACTAACACAAAACATTTGACAATTCAAAGTATTTTAGATAATTTGGATTCCATGTGAAAATACTAATGAATTTAAAATATGAAAATACGAATGTATAATAATGTTAAATAATGGATAATAATGTGAAAATGCTAATGACCTGGTTTGTAACTTCTAATAACAAGGAACGAGAAGCAAAGTTTTATAAATAAGTCTAATAATATTTAATATTTTCTATAATATTTCTCGACATTACAAAAAAAAAAAAAAGTTTCCGACAGAGGGCAGTTTTTTCGGAATAATTTTAAATTTTTAACAATTTATCTACACAAAAACTGTAAGACGCCAATTTTATTAAAATTAAAATCATCTATCGCTTGAAAATTCAGTTCTTAAGTGATTTTAGTAAAAAAAAAATCGTAAACATTATTTTTAGTTACCTACACCATTGTATAGGAACTAAAAATACACACATCAAAAGTGTCTAGGGATCAACATATATTTTTGCAATAACTTTTCTCCTGATTGATATTAATTAAAATTTTCTTTAAGGATTCATCAAATAAAGTGTTTTCGTTTGTCACAGTAACGATAAACTAAGTCACCTTTGCATTAATAAAGAAATTTGCCATTTTCCTAATAAAGGGATATTTGACATTTGAACCACTAACACAAAAGTTCGAAAAAAAAGACTGAAATAACAGTTTTCTCTAAAATTTTATTGGGTAACTTAAACAATTAATAATCCATGTTTCTACCGCGAACACTAACAACACAAGAACATCGGTTTGGTATACTCAAAATGAGTTCATCCAAATCACGCTGTGGAATGGCCGCCCATGTTCGTTGCAACAACAAAAAAAGGTCTTCTTGCGACTGGATACCCTCCATATTCGGCAGAGCTCTTCTCTGTAGCATATCCCATGCATGCTCAATCGGGTTCAAGTCTGGCGACTGAGCAGGCCAGGGCAGGACATTGATGTTAGCTGCGGCGAGAGTCTGTCTTACAACTCTTGCGGTGTGCGGTCGTGCATTATCATGCATTAACTGAAATAAGGGACCGATTTGCACTTGTAGAGGAACGATGACGTCTGATACAATCGTCTCAGCATAAATTTGAGCGTTGAGGTTGCCTCTGATCCAAATCAACTCAGTTCTTCCGCCGATCCAAATACCCGCCCATACCATGATGGTTCCACCACTATAAGGATGGACTTCCTGGCAGGATTTTAATCGCTGTTGGCGTCCAGGGGTTCTCCAGTGTCGTATACGTCTTGTATCCGGTCTCATACCAAAACGAGACTCATCAGAAAAGCACACGAAACGCCATTGTTCTTCTGCCCAATTTCTGTGTTCAAGAGCCCATTGATATCGAATCCTACGATTGTGCATTGCTATAGGTGGTTCCCGTAGCGGTCTTCGGGAATGAAGGTTCACTTCATGCAAGCGGTTTCTGACTGTTTGGTCGCTAATTAAGTTCCCTGAAGAGTGATGAAGCCTCACGGCTAACATCATGGCGGTTATTGTTGGAGCTCTTCGAGTTAAGATTTGAATGTATCGGTCTTGTCTCCGTGTGGTGCAGCGATACCGTCCTCCATGGCGCTCAGCCACGGTACCAGTGCTTCGGTAACGTGTCCAAAGTCGACTGATAACACTCTGACTTGTATTCAGAGCTAAAGCCACAGTACGTTGCCGGGAACCAGCTTCTATCATTCCCACGGCTCTGAGCATTTCTTCCCTGCTTAAATGACGTCGCCGCTCCATAATAACGTTGGTTTTAATCAGTAGTAGGGAAACAGTAGCACTAATAATGTCTTCAATGCGTTATATGTTTTTATAGGGAAAATATTGACAGCTGATTTTCATCTTTTACTCGAATTTGATTCACAGTTCCTGATACAAATTATGAAATGCACCAAAAAGGATCCATATAAATTTATAAAATCATAAATTTATTACAAAGCCACATCTCAATCTCAAGAAATCCGCATAAAAATGCTTGATCCCTAGACACTTTTGATGTGTGTATATAGGTACATATTTGTAAAGAAAGCCGTGTCCGTTCCGTGAAGGTATGATTAGGTATCGATAACTGATTCTACTAATGCCTACAAAGCCTGGCTAAACGTCAATAAAAAGTAACCCCTAAAAAATATTATTTCGCAAAAGGAGATAACTTTCGTGGTAATACATGCGCGGGCGACGGGGGGCAGGGCATGTGGTCAAACAAAATGCCGCCAGTATTGTTCATTCATTCATACAAGGTACCCGCCAAGGTACCAATAACACCGTCAAAAATGGTGTTGTAAATTTTTAAAATTTACCAAATATTGGGGGAGTTGGAGTTAATTCGCGGGAAAAATAGTTCTTTTTTATAATCATAAACTAGCGCTTGACCGCAATCCCGCCTGATGGTAAGCAGCGATGCAATCGTTGATGGTAAACGCGCTAGTTTATTAAGCCCATTAACTTAAAAAAAAACTTACTGATTATGTAAAGTTTCAAATTTTATTTGATCATGGGAATACCTAACCTTTATTATCCTTATCGGTTGGACGGGGTTTTATTTACATATTGTAAGGGCGTTATTGGAAAAACAGGTGATTGCCTGATTTTCAGAAAGTTACCTAATCTTTGTGTGCTAACTTTCAGCAGCGTGTCCATGTATCAAACATAGGCACTACTGGACAAGTGCCTATCAGAAAAACGTTCTACTGAAAAGAAATAGATGAAATCTTAGCTACAAAACCAATATGCAGGAAAGATAAAATTGTTTAAAAAGTTAATACAACCTGTTAAAAAACTTGATTTGTTGTGTCAAGTTAGTTTTGGTATTGTTTATTGTTGGGTTGGCATTGTTTTTGAAAGAAAGCTACACTGTTACTGCTACCGAATGCTTTAGGCCGTTCCATTTTAAGGCACATGCATGAGAAAAAAAAGAAATTATTGCCACAATAAATTGTACAAAAAGAAATCACATATATATAAATACTATGCAACTAGGGAAACAGAGTTATTGTCGAGCTCTGGTACCCCATGTGAGATTTAACTTGTGTTTAGGGTGCCAGCGTCTTCACCTAATCATTGTACATCGTCAGTAGTAGTTGCGGGACAAGCACAGTACGTCATCATAATATTTTAAACTAGTCGTGTACTAAAAATTATGTATATATGTACCTTTGAGTGTGTGTGAACTTGCAGAAGTTAAAATAGTAAATAGCTTAAATAGTTGAGCATTTTGCCGAAGATTTCGACATACGCTTATTTTTGCATTGAACTAAAGTACCTATGCACAACAGTGACGCAATCTCTAAAGGCGGTACTGCTACTGTTAAGATAAAGACCGTGCGATGGAGCCGTGTGCCTGGCAATGATTCAAAACCAGCTCACATGGCCTCGTCACTTTGCGCTTTACCGTTGGTCGACAAGAGCACAAATTCTGTAAACCAATGAAACTTCGTGCCTTTGGCTACAAGTCAAAATATCATGCCTGTAAACCATACGTTATTTGCGCTTGGTAAGATTACGCGGGGCATAACAATTTCCTTACAGAATTTGGGCCCTAGGTGAGGTTTCTGGAACGAAAATCAAGGACGTGTCAAAATCAAACAGAAGTCAACTGATTAAGACGTTTATGAAGTTCAGACGTCGAAGTGAGCTTGACAATTTGTTTTGTGTTTATTTTCTTTCTAGAAATGGGACGTAAATTATTGACTCGAAATATCATACGTTCACCTACATGCATTAATTTCATGAAGAAGTACTCACTCGTAATCTCTGTTCTTATTCTCCACAGGTTCAGCATATCTGACGTCGTCGTCCCGCAGTTTGCTTGTGAGCATTGTATTGGCGAGGAACAGGGGAGCGCTCGATATCGCAGCCATTCCTCCTCACTACCTACAGATGAAATAGTCTTAGTTAGCACTTTAAACATAACTGTTTAGCTTGTACGAGAACTTACATAGAATTAGGGACACACTGCCTCATTACAATACATGGTTAAGCTTCGACAAGTTTGAGCTATGAAGATAAATTTGAATTTAGGACTCTTTGGGCACATTACTTTCAATGTAATCCTGTATTTTCTGCATTCAATATAATCCCTATGTTATCTATAGGTTAGTTTTCCGAAGGAAACGTTCTTTGTATGTCGTTAAGTCAATGTGGTACTATTTCACCACCACCGATCGGTAAGAAAGAAAGAAATATACCACTAAACCAACAATCCGCTCAACGTGTCAATACACTTACCTACCTACGACTATTTTGAGACTTAATGTTTAAAGGATTGACCAAATAGTGAAGCGAATTCTGTACACCCTGACGTCCCTGACTTAATCGAAAACATTACTGAATTATCATAATTTTATTTATATGTAGCCAAAAAAATTGCAGTAAGTTCTCTATCATAAGTAGAATACTTTTGCTGTGCAATAGTAAATTTTTTAGAAAAAATCCTAATGGTACCCATACTTTATTTACTAATTGTTGTAGTACTGCTCCCGCTGATTTATCAGATGCATCAGTCATAAGAGCTTAAGGAACGTTACATACAGGCTGTGTGATTATTACAGCGTTTTTTAAACTCAATTTACATGACTCAAATGCTTTGATGCTTTCGCCTGACCATACTATTTTGCTTTTATCTTTCTTTTTCGCTTTTTTTAAGAATTCATTTAATGTCGATTGAATTTCCGCGGCATTAGGTATATTTGATCGATAAAAATTAACCATTTCTAAAAATTTACGTAATTGATCTACAGTTTCCGGTTTAGGAAATTCTACAATGGCCTTAACCTTGAGGTCCAAGGGCCGAATTCCGTCGGTTGAAACTTTATATCCTAAAAAATCAATGACGCTCTTTCCAAACTCACATTTTGATAAATTTATAGTTATTCCAAATTCTGAAAAACGCTCAAAAACCTGTCGTGAATGCTTTTTATTCTCCTCCATATTTTTCGACCCTATGATGACGTCATCAACAAAATTAAATAAAAAATCTAAGCCTTCTAAAACGTTCTGACTCATAAATGTTTGAAAACTATGACTTCCGTTACGTAATCCAAAAGGGAGGCGCAAAAATTCGAATAATCCGAAGGGACAAATTACTGCAGTTTTTTCAATATCTTCGGGTGCAATTTTTTAAAAAATGATATGCTCTATTTATGTCTAATCGAGAGAAAAAAAAATTACCTGATAAGATGTATGTCGGGATCACCAATGTGCGAGCCTCTGTTCGCAATATAATTTACTTTACTTTACTCGATATCTTTTATTTTAGTGAGAGGGTCCTACACTGTTAATGAGTTGCTGACACTGACCTCCAATTAAAATAATCAATTTATGTGTACATTTAATTTATCAAAATTCCCAAATGCTAACGCGTATACTCTAGTCGGCCAGTGCGCAGTAACTGACGACTCCGTTCATTCGTCACACATGCTTTCCAAAATCGCTGACACGCAACATTCAGTCTACGTGGTCCCTACAATGTCATGGGCTAAGTGATTAATCCGGTTTAATACTTTCAAATGAATACTTAGTTAGATAGACCGAGCATTACAAGTCATGAAATCAATTATCGAGTAGAGTAATAAAAAACATGTTTTAATCACACTTAAATAATTAATCTCCGGTTTTACTTCGATCAATTTACGAAGGGCTACATTTAGAAACTATAGTCTTATAAACTATAGTCTTATAGTCTTAACTATAGTACTTTGTTTTGTTCTCAGTTTGTATAAATCAGAGGCTGTTGCTTCAATAACGGTAGCAAGTATATTTCTTCCATCACTACGAGCTAGATTCACATCTGGAAGTCGCCTCTTACAGTGTCACCAATTGTAGCTTCGGGATATTTAGCATTTGATACATCCAACATTTTACTAGCTGGTTTCTGCAAATTACTTAAGGCCAATTTTCTAGCTGTCATCACATTGTCTTTTCTGCGCTCTAGGTTTTCGTTTGCACGTATTAGGTTTGAATCTGTATGTAAAGATTTATAGACTCATCATATAAGGCAAAAGTTGGCGATTGTTCAGTGGGAATAACTGGAGATAGATCCACGCGGTCAGGTTCATTTAGCTTTTGTTGAAAATCTTCGGCGGACTCTTTAATACTTTCATTTTGGCAATACCCCTCGTGTTCTCAGGAGATAAAAGTTTTTCCAAGTCTTCTTCGTAATTATTGTCAAGCAGAGCCTCATGAAGTATAGAAGAACTTTTAAGTGCCAAACTAAACATGGCTTCATATGGAGAACAGTTAATGGGCTCTGTTTTTGATTAATTGCATTGCGCGATCTTCATGTAGTTATATTCCGGATAATGCACGGGCAATGTGAGAAATAGGTGAGTTTAGATTGTAATTAATCACTTCACCCGATATGGCTGGGCATTATTCATACTGGCCGGGCATTATGAATACTGCCCTCGCAGTAAAGATACGTCATAGATATTCAACGTCAAACGTAAATGATTAAAGATAATTAATAATTTAACATACCTAAGTAGTTTCGGATAATTAATATTTTTAACATATAGTAGGATATGAAGACAGATACCATATAGAGGTAAACACCACAGCAGCAATCAAGATAAGTTCCATGCCAGAACCGTCCTTCGAAACTCTCGAGAGATTTTTCTGCCGTTTGACGGTTAAAAAAATGTAAAAAATACACCAAAATATTTGTTTTTCAATTACTGTCTCCAAATGATTCAAGTAGTCACGCAATTTCGCACGACGGTTTATGGAGAGTTCGTCCAAGCCGTTCATCATCATCAGCCTCTACTCGTCCTCTGCTGGACATAGGCCTCCTTCATGGCACGCTAACAAGCTCGAGCCTGAGCAGTTCTTCACAAGCCACTACCAACCACCTTTTTGATGTCGTCGCTCCATCTCGCCCAAGGGCGTCCTACGCTACGTTTGCCGAGATGCGGTCTCCACTCGAGGACTCGTTTACCCCAAGGACTCGTTTTTTTCCAAGCCGTTAGGAGTTCGAAATGTTTTATCACATTATCATGTAAGTGCTTATAGAAAGTGTCTTAATTTTTATATTGAACATCTCATCATTGATATTGCGACTCAGTAATCGAAAGCCCCGCTACTCAATCATTCCATATTACTTGTTATTCTCATATTACTGCGGTAACATCCTTTTTTTTAATAATTATAAACTAGTGCTCGACCGCAATCCCGCCTGGTGGTATGCAGTGATGCAATCGTTGATGGTAAAGCGCGTTAGTTTACTAAGAGCCTATTCACTCAAAAAAACTAAGTTTAGGAATGAAGCCGACAGTTGAGCGAGGTGATGCAATGTTAAACCCAACAACGTGACCAACGATGTTGCGCTGTGGTTGGTAACTTCTGCCGGCAGCCAATTTTATGGCCTCCACTTTTTCATTACCGACAATTTGAGGGAAGAGTTATGCAGAGTTATGAGAAGCCAATTTATCGTCATCTAAATCGCCAACCCGCATTAAGCAAGCGTGGTGATTACGCTCAATTCTTCTTTGCATGAGAGGAGACCTGTATCCAGCAGTGGGACGATAAAAAGGTTGTTGATGATGAGGAGCCCGTGGTTAATTAATAATAGCCGCACATGTCGATCGATCGGATTAAGCTATGCTTGCCGCGGTTGAACTGTGGATGGATGACCATCTCATCATTACATACCGAGACCCCTCCGTGCTTCGGAAAGCACGTTAAGGCTGGTGCCAGCTGTGATTGCTAGATCTTTGCCAGTCGTTACGGGTAGTTAGAAACTCGAAAGCCAGCCACCTGACAACCAGTCTTTCTAAGTGGTAGCATATTACCCAGTAACTTGGTTTTGGAGGTTTGATAGGCAGTCGCTGGTATTAAGACAAGACTCTAGTGACTCTCGACTCTCGTCGCGCTGCTTTCAACCTCTCTCGGTAACGTGCAAAAAGGATAGTTGCAGCTCAGGCTGATTTTGTCTGCAAAAACGTTGACCAAAAGTCGTTTTGTATTTCGCGGTTTTCTTTTTCAAAACACAACAGATCTTAATTATTTTTATATCAAAATTTAGAGGAAAGGTATACCTATGCTTCTATTATTTTCTTTTTTGTCAAAAACTTATCACGTTTGTCTAATAGTCGTCTAAACATCCCGGTAAAAATGGGTTATTTTTCGCGATTTTTAGGTATCATATTTCTTTTATTAATTAAGTTTCGACACGTATAATCACGGTGCAAAATTGTATAAAAAATAATTGCTCTAAAAGCATTATTCACGAAGAAATACAAACAGCGGAATACGTTTGTATAGAGAAAGCACCACTAGAGTTCCCTCTTAAGCTGAATCCGGCTTTTTTTTAAATTATAAACTAGCGCTTCACCGCAATCCCGCCTGATGGTAAGTAGTGACGCAATCGTTGATGGTAAAGGGCACTAGTTTACTAAGAGCCTATTCACTCTAGCCTTGAAGACACTCAAATTGTAGTCCGACGGAAACACCACCGCTGGCAAATAGTTCCAGTCCCTCGATGTACGCGGTATAAAGCACGAGGCGAAATGCTTCGTCCGAATCGTAGAGGTGTTAATAATGTAAGAAATGGAAACGACGGGTTGTCCGATGGTGGAAAATAACGGATATGGGGGGAATTCAATCATGCAATTCCCTCGCACACTCCCCAAAATGCATCCTATAGAACACCGAAAGGCTGGCTACTATACACCCGTGCTCTAGGCTTTGGAGACCATCTCGAATTAAAACAGGGTCACCAAACAGCCTCTTCGCACGCCACTGAATCCAAAGTGGCCAGGTGGCACTTAGCAGCACCAGCCTGCAGCAAATGTGGCTGCAGTACTCCACACACGAACCGAATCCGAAGTTCTGTAGAAGAGACTAGCGGATTAATAATTCTAGCTTCCTTATAATCCTCTGACAATACCTTTAAATGTACCAAGATATTTATAATCATCATCATCTCAGCGTTAATCCCAATCACATCCGAAGCTTTTCAGCTTTGGAGTCTACGAGTCCGTTTTACCAGTTTAACTGCTGATTTTGGGTAAAGTCCGATATTTTCCGCGAAACGACTGCCGTCTGACCTCCACAACCCAAAGGCAAAGCATTTCAATTAGACCAATTTTTGGACTTTTGAGAGCTCCAACAACCCGTAAGGACTGCCATTAGATGTTCGTAAGGCAACCGGGACCAACGGCTAAACGTATGCTTCTCTCCTGTCGGTTACCTTGATTGTCGAAGTAACGAGGAAAAACCGATGCACCTCTGCAGTGAATACACGAAGGTATGTATGCTATTACGTTAGTCATTTCCCTTGTGAAAAGGACTAGCTAAGTGCGCGGACGCACGATCAGATTAAACGAGTCGATCTTGGCATAGGTCGGGAAATCGGCACATTAGCCTTGCGAGGTCATTATTATGTTTGGGTATTCACCGCAAAACAATATGAATTATACAAGACTGTAATATTTCTTGTTGGTTTTTAAATAAATGCTGATAGATAGATATAAATCGATGATATAGGTACTTATTTGGTACACATAAAATTTATACAGGGCGTAAAAACGTAGGTTTGTTACTCTTTCATATGAAAGCTATTGATCGGATTTGAATAAAATACGAGGCTATAACGAGGGTTAACACAACCTTAGAATAATTTTTCACCCAATATTTCTACGGCATCGAGAATTATGCGGGTGAAACCAAGTCTTAATGTTATCTATGACACACTATTATGAAGTCAAGTAATTAATATCTGAACAATGGTAGGTGGTAGGCCATAACATCGGCCGCCGGCAGAAGTTAACACCCACCTGACAAAGCCTTGCCGCCAAGCGATCTGTCGTGTTCCGGCATGATGTCTGGTGAAGCCGTTCGGAGGACGGGTCTGAGTAGTTGTGTTGCGATGTGTGCCGGGTACGATGCGCCTAATGTTGTTGTGTTGGGAGTTTGGTTGTGGAGGGTCTTCAGATCAATCTCCCTTTGGCGCAGCATCGTTGGTCGTGTTGTTGGGTTTAACATTGCATTACCTCGCTCAACTGCCGTCTTCCTTCCTATTCGCTCAGTTTTTCTAAGTATATATAGGCTCTTAATAAACTAGCGCGCTTTACCATCAACGATCGCGTCACTGCTTACCATCAGGCGGGAATGCGGTCAAGTGCTAGTTTATAATTATTTAAAAAAAAAAAAAAAAAACAATAGTTTTATAAAGCCGGCGCCAGACATTTTTCTAATATTTGATCAGTTATTTGAACACTTATTTGGACACATGTGTAGCACGGATATTTGCGTATTTGTTCAAAGCTTTGTTAAAACATTTGTACTTTGCCATTCGTTGTCGGTTTCGTGCGCATATCAAAACGTTCAAAGGTGTCTGTGTTCAAATGTTTGCGTAGCCTGCAACACGAAGCGCAAATATTTCTACAAAGGTTTGTACAAATATTTGTCTGTGTCTGGCGCCGGCTTAATAACGATTAGCACATACTTCACGCTTCTCGGAGAGAAAAAGTGTAGGTATTTTCGATTTGAAAATGACATATTTACGGGTATTTTCGTAATAGTTCTCGCAAAGTGACGAGGATTTTATAGTGTAACAGCCTTTTCGACCGCATTTCCCTTTATGCCTGGGGCTTTTATTTAAGTAATAAGTTTTTAGTTATTTACATTTTCATTAAAATATATCTTTACTAATATATAAAGCTGAAGAGTTTGTTTGTTTGTTTGTTTGAACGCGCTAATCTCAGGAACTGCTGGTCCGATTTGAAAAATTATTTTTGAGTTGGATAGCCGTTTAATCCAGAAAGGCTTGAGGCTATATAACATCACGCTGCGACCAATAGGAGCGGAGCATAACTAACTCCACACAATCGAAGTCGCTGGCGGCTGCTTTGCTTGTATTTTGGCGTGGTAGCTGGCATATGGTAAATAATTTCATTGTTGTTGTATTTTCTTGTGTTCATCACTATAGGTACATAGTATTGTATAAAGTCATGTATTTTTTTAAATGAACAGACAGCTGTGGTGCTGGGAAGTTTCTTCTGCCACTTCTTCTTCCCAGCAAAAGCACTAGGAAGTGTTGATGCGTGGGCGTTTTGGGGGACTGTCTTATGTAATCATCATCATCATCATTTCAGCCAAAAGACGTCCACTGCTGGACATAGGCCTCCCCCAAGGTTCTGCACGACGACCGGTCCTGCGCCTCCCGCATCCAGCGGTTTCCCGCGACCTTCACCAGGTCGTCGGTCCACCTTGTCGGGGGCCTACCCACGCTACGTCTTCCGGTGCGTGGTCGCCACTCGAGAACCCGTCGGCCCCATCGGGCATCGGCATCGGGCATCTTATATAATATTGACGTTCAAAAAGTGCTGATTATCAGCCTAATATCAATAAATGACTTTTTGATTTTTTGAAATAAATTCTGAAAATTATACAGGCTAATGACATGCTTAAGCTATGAAAAAGAAAATAGATGTTTATTAATTTAATGAGACAAGGTTAAGAATTTTGTGTAATGCTAATGTTAATTTTAATTCATGTTAATTTATTATTCATAAGTATAATTTTATTTATAATTCTAACATTGGGATTATAAGAAAGTTCAAGGTCACTAAATGGCATTGGAGACGGTTATGCTTGGGGTTTCACTGCGTGATCAAATCAGAAATGAAGAGTCCTGCAGAAGAACGAGAGCCCGAAGAATTGCAACACTTAAGTGGGTCGGGCACGTTGCCCGTAAGACCGATGCCCGATGGGGCGGACGGGTCCTCGAGAGGTGACCGCGAACGGAGACGCAGCGTGGGTATGCCCCCGACAAGGTGGACCGACGACCTGGTGAAGGTCGCGGGAAACCGCTGGATGCGGGAGGCGAAGACCGGTCGTCGTAGAGATCCTTGGGGGAGGCCTATGTTCAGCAGTAGACGTCTTTTGGCTGAAAGGATGATGATGATGAATTATAAATTTACATTTCGAGGGGCCCATGGCTAGATACTAACGGTCACAGGTACACAAATAAGATGACCATATTTACATACAGAGACCCCTCAATTGGTGGTCAGCCGTTGGTGCCAGTCATGATGTAAATCTTTGACAATCTTTAGGGGTACTCATAATCCCGAAAGTCTCTCGCTATAAGTATCTCCGAAATGGTGTTTCTTATGCTATGCTATTAGCGGGCTACGGCGTACACCGTACATCGTTGCAACGGAATGTATTCGTCCACAATCGATGTAGCATCGGGGCACCGTCGGTAAAGTGGCCCGCTTCAAAGGACTTGTAGCGACAATATTCGCTGGAGTGGCCACACCTAAGTACGTCACTTCAGTGTCGTCCAGACTTTGAAGCGAGACTGACGTTCCATTTGCATTTTTTTTCATTGTTTTTGTTTTGTTTGTTTTGTACACATGTAATAAATAATAATTTACTGATTATAATGCAAAGCCACTGTTTCTCCCATCATCTCGGCCGCACAACTAAACAAATATTCGCCATAGGCTGCTTTCTAAATCTTCGCCCGCCTATATAGACAAGAATATCGTATATGTCCGACAACGGATATTTTGCGCGATACAAATCTTCGCCCGCTAATGTAGCCCCAGCATTAGGAAAAAAGCGTTCAAACAATTTTTATACATGGTGAATAATTTTTACTTACATATTTTTGTGATAGAACTGACAAACGCAAAAAAAAAAATGATTTTTGTAACTTTTACCTTAAATTTATTTTCCGCGCTTCGGATCAAAGGGAATTTTTATATTTATTTTTTTGTATTTGTTTGTCAACATTCATGTAGATTTTCAGCTTTGTGAGAGTTAATGTCAATTTTGATACTTTTGTATTTGTAGCCCGGTCAAAACAGACAGCCAAGGTTAACTTAAAACCTCATAATATATGCTAATCAGTCATCATTATGACTCATTATCATATATTATTAAGTTTGAGGTTATTTTACCTCTGTAACTGCTGGCAAAATTAATTTTAATACAAAATCTATAATGGCTATTAATTTTAATGTCCTATTATATTTATAAACTACATAAATGGAATAACTGTTAATATTATACTAATTAGTAAGTACATAATTAATTACAGTAATGATAATAAGATTAAAAATTAGAAAAATGTAACTGATAGAAAAAACAATTTGGTGTTTGACCGCGATCCCACCTGATAGTAAGTAATGATGCAATAATTGTTGATGGCAAAGCACACAGAGAGCTTCTTGCTTATTAAGAGCTTGTTCACAGTAGCCTTGAAAACACTTAAATTGTAATCAAATGGGAGGACGGCCGCAGGCAAATTATTCCAGTCCTTCGATGTACCCGGTTTACAGAGTGGTGCTGACAATACAACAATAAATTAAACATCGTGTACCTCAACACATTCTCAGTCTACCCATAAAAAATCATATAAATATGTCCATTAGTTTAGTCACAGGATATTATTTTTCATTTTTCACATTTTCTACATGATGTACATTTTGATAAGGAAGCGCTAACAGTTTAATGACCGTCGCGTCCTGTTCAATTCGTAAAACGTCAACAGTGTGAAGATACAGATGTACTTACAAAGGATGAATATGATGACAATTCACGGTCTTACTGTACATACTTCAAAGGAAAGGTTCACGATAAGACTACTCAAGTATTTAATGAAAATATAAACATATCCACTGTTGTTAAATTATAACGGAATCACATCGGAGCCATTCATTCACATTCATTGCGTTATTTACGTTGCTGAGCAGATACATTTTCGAACATAGGGAGCAATAGAATAGCAATAATCTTCAAAATTCCGACTGATAATAGGTAATAGTGTGTGTTTCGCAAGAGGGTAGTTGAGTAAAAATGACTAATTAGTCCGTCAGCCAGATTTCCAAAAAATACTAGACACGTATTTTTTCTTTTTACATATAAACAAAAAATGGAGACTACACAGTGCGTTGAAAACTCCTGTGACGTCACTGCACGCTACACTTTTTAGCGAGCAGTGACGTCACCAGTCACCACTCCTGATCTTTGATTCCTTTTATATTTGTCAATTTTTATTGATTTGATAAAGCAAAATATACGTATCCAATATTTTTCTATAATCTGAATGACGGACTAAATAGAATCATTTTTTTTTTACTCAGGAAACATCCCTATTAGGGTGCAGGTATAGTATAAATTAAAATAAATTTAACTAATTTTATTCTGTGCAAACTTTTGTTTCTAGTTTTCTTTTACGCATAATAAAGTGTAATATGATTATTTCAGACGACACTTGATGACATTAATACATACTTACTAACAATACGAGTGGGTAATTAATTTTCATAATAATTGTATCGACTGAGATTCTTTAGAATTAGAGTTACGGAAATAAGGAAGAAGAGAATAGAATAGAATAGAATACTCTTTATTATGTACACCATATAGATTACAGAACATAAATAATAATATTTTACAAAGGGTGACACAATGGGCGGTCTTATCGCTAAGAACGATCTTTTAATTAAATTATTTAAATAAGATTTTTTTTTTTAAATAATTATAAACTAGCGCTTGACCGCAATCCCGCCTGATGGTAAGCAGTGATGCGATCGTTGATGGTAAAGCGCGCTAGTTTATTAAGAGCCTATTCACTCAGTAAAACTGAGCGAATAGGAAGGAAGACGGCAGCTAGGTGATGCGATGTTAAACCCAACAACACGACCAACGATGCTGCGCCAAAGGGAGATTAATCTGAAGACCCTTCGGAACAAACTTCCAACACAACAACATTAGGCGCATCGTACCCTGCACACATCGCAACACAACTGCTCAGACCCGTCCTCCGTACGGCTTCACCAGACATCATACCGGAACACGACAAATCGCTTGGCGGCAAGGCTTTGTCTGGTGGGTGGTAACTTCTGCCGGCGGCCGATGTTATGGCTTACCACCGAGAGTAAATACTTAGCATTCGTATTTTGAAACCATGGTAAAAGTTATTTTAAATAATGATTGTGATAGTATTTCATGACCACTAGGTAATCAACTAGTTAGCTACAATACATACAACAAAATAATTAGTAACGTATGTATAATTAAGACATCATTCATTTTCATCTCTCGTCTCGTTAGCATGCATCCGACCATGACTGATAGCATTGACGAACAAAGCCGTCCTGTAATTTTTATCTATTTTTGATGCACGAGAGTGAACACACAATTATGAGCTATCGGCTATCTATAGGCATATACTATATATAAAGAAAACCCTGTCCGATCCGTAAAGGTATTGTTAGGTATCAATAACTGATTCTACTAATGGATACAAAACCGGGCTAAACTGTAAAAACAAAATCCTCCCAAAAAAAATAAATATTATTTCGCAAAAAAAGAGGTAACTTAATACATGTGCGGTAAGCAACCCTTCCGCGGGCGGCGGGCGGCAGGGCATTCGGCACGTGGTCGCATCGCTATTCGCTCATAATAATACCGGTATTGTCACTTTTTAAAAAATTCCCAAATTTCGAGGAAGTTGGAATTAATTCGTGGGAAAAAAAGATTATTTAAAAATTCATTGGTATTGTTTCTATGATGATTACGTAAAATTTTATATTATATTTGGTCATGTGTTTACCTAACCTTTATTATCCTTATGGGTCGGATGGAGTTATCTTTACATATTGTATATCATAGTTCATAGTGCATCACAGTGCACATATATCTTATTTAGACTAGAAACAGGAAAATTAAATTCCAAGGTTAGAAGTAGAAACGAGAGCGAAAATATATATTTTTTTTTTGTTATAAACATGACGCAAGCAAATAAAACAAACATTAACCCCCTTATTCATAAACACTGCTTAAAGTTAACTAATGATTAGCAATTCTTTAACAATACATTTTTGACCTTTTAACGTCACTTAAATTTAATTATCTTTTATGAATAAACCCCTTAAACACTGGTGTTTATGCATAAAGAATGATTTAAGTTATGTGACGTTAAAAGGTCAAAAGTTTATGTTTAAGGAATCGCTAATCACTAGTTAACTTTAATCAGCGTTTATGAATAAGGGGGTAAATCAACAAATTGGGAGAAAATCCAAGCTAAAAGGTCATCACTAGGCTGGTGATGCGAACCTATTTGGGACCGCGATCATTGACGGCGAGTCACGGTATACTATAGCATCCCGCTACACATCGTGTCTTGTCACGGCATTATGGCATCAAAATAGAGTAAAACTAGTTCTAAAGTCATTTAAATAAGATTCAAAATCTTTATTAGTAACTAGCGGCCGCCAGCGACTTCGTTCGCGTGGAGTTAGTTATGCTCCGCTCCTATTGGTCGCAGCGTGATGTTATATAGCCCAAAGCGTTCCTGGATCAATGGGCTATCCAACGCAAAAAGATTCTTTCAAATCGGACCAGGAGTTCCTGAGATTAGCGCGTTCAAACAAACAAACAAACTCTTCAGCTTTATATATTAGTATAGATTAATATTAATTATAATATTAAATTAGTAATAAAATCCATTGCCATCACCGTGCCGTGCTGGCAGTGGGCTCCGGTGCTTAGGGAAAAGACAACGCTAGGGCGCTGCAATATTCGGCAAATTATCATCACCAACATTTCATCATTAATCCCAGTCGCATCCATAGATATAGCAATGAAATCTTAAATCTATGGTCGCATCCGAAGCTTTTTCAGCTTTGGAGTTTGGGGTCCGCTTTACCAGTCTAATTGCTGATTTTTGGCTAAACTTCAATATTTTCCGTAAAGCGACTGTCGTCTGACCTCCACAACCTGAAGGCGATATCGAGCATTGTAGTTAGACAAATTGTTGAACTTTTGAGGGCTCCAACAACCCTTAACGACTGTCAGTAGATGTTCGTATGGCAACCGGAACCAACCGCTTAACGTGCTTTCCGAAGCACGACCAGACCAGTACAAATATTCATATTCATGCATACAAATAAATGCACTGCGCAGGGATCGAACCCGCGCCTCCTTGAGCAGTGGCCGCGTTCGCTACCGCTACGCCAAGGAGGCTGTCAAACGTTCGGCAAATGATGATAACGTTAATAGGTGCAAAAAATAAAAATAGAACAGTAATAAAGATTATCCCATTCTATACAAATAGTGCATTTTTTGTCGTTAGCGGTATCTACTACACCGATCAACAATTTGATTGGCGTCACTTTTACTCTCAAATAACGAAACAGATATACCGACTTATATATTTATATGGAAACATATTTTAGTAACATACCGGGAAATACAATATAAGAACAGACCGTTTGCATTTACAACTTTTGAAAAAGGCGCCTTGTTTCAATTTAATTAATTTCGTGGACTTTTTCCTTTTTTTATATTAACGATCCATTTGTGCTAGATTATTTATTAGATTAGTACACTATTAGAGCCAATTGTTTTCCTCTATGAAAAACGCCTATATTTATATCCGTAATTGTCACGGTATATATAAGAAAGAGTTTTATTTATTTATACTTTCGCACAAAGAAAATGTACCGAGGCGGACTAAATGCCTTAGGCATTCTCTACCAGCCAAAAAGGGTGGTGAAGATATTAGATGGCAGGTGCTTTAGTTAAAACAATGACAAGGAAAGAAAAAAAAAACTCATAACACTATATAAACAAATACTTAAATAAGCTATATACATACTATAACAATAATATACAGTATGTTAAGAAAACCCTGTCCGACCCGTGAAAGTGTTGTTAGGTATCGATAACTGAATAAATCAATAAAATCGGGCTAAACTTAAAAAAAAAATCCCCCTAAAAAAATAAATATTATTTCGCAAAAAGTGGTAACTTAATAAATGCGCGTTCACCCTTTCGCGGGCGGCGGGCGGCAGGGCACGCGGCACGTGGTCTCATCGCTATTCGCTCATAATAATAATGGTGTTGTCACTTTTTAAAAATTACCAAATTTTGGGGAAGTTGGAATGAATTCGCGGGAAAAAAAGATTATTTCAAAATTAATTTGTATTGGTACTATGATGATTACGTAAAATTTTATATTATATTTGGTCAAGTGTTTACCTAACCTTTATTATCCTTATGGGTCGGACAGGGTTTTCTTAACATACTGTATAACTATGTATTCCTTCCAGTTGCAAATAATTAAGTAGGTACTAAATACATTACTTAATTGCTATTGCATAAACTCACGCATAATACCTAACAACAATAAGAAAATCGTGAGAAGATACCTCAATACGATGAGATGCTTAATGTGTTTGCGTCGCTAATTCCTTTTACATTAACCTTCTCTCTAGAAAGATGAATGTTTGTTCTCGAATAGTAAACGTTATTCGAAAGTTATATCATTGAGAAAATGAAGGAGACAAGAGCGCACTTTCACAAGACGTATAGCAATAGGCTCTTGAAAGGTGCATTATGGCATGTGTCAGGCTCTGCACGTACGTCGCCAGTCGAGTAATTACTCAAGAACTGGGCAAGCGGGCCCTGGGCACGGGCTTGCGATCTTTAACTAGATAAAATTGATTATTTGAAATATACTATTTTGATGCGAAATACGGAAAATTTCATCGAATATCACAATGACAAATCAGTTCATTTTTGATGTATTTATATTATTGATGTGTCAAAAAATTACTTGTCATCATTATAATGAAATACATTGTGAGTTCTCAAGGTCTATTTTTAATATCAATATGAATTAGTTTCTTGGTTTTAATGAGTAGACTCCAAGAAACCAGAAAACGGATGTTTAATTTTTCGTCTCCTTTAGGCTTTTGCTTACATCCGTTCTATGTTTAAGGTTTTCAAAACCTTATCTTGTTTTTACAGCGTTTAAGTCTCTTTTGTAGAATTACAAACAATCAAATTAAACAAAATTTTCCGTTTCTGGAAAATGAAATTAAAACACGACAAATGGGCTGCCTTATTTGCAAATAGTTATAAGCATTGCAACAGCTTACGGAGGCAAATGGGGTGGTAATACGCATTCTTGCAATTTGAGGACTCGATGTGTTAAAGGTAACTTAATCAAAAAAAGAGGTAACTTAATACATGTGCGGTAAGCAACCCTTCCGCGGGCGGCGGGCGGCAGGGCATTCGGCACGTGGTCGCATCGCTATTCGCTCATAATAATACCGGTATTGTCACTTTTTAAAAAATTCCCAAATTTCGAGGAAGTTGGAATTAATTCGTGGGAAAAAAAGATTATTTAAAAATTCATTGGTATTGTTTCTATGATGATTACGTAAAATTTTATATTATATTTGGTCATGTGTTTACCTAACCTTTATTATCCTTATGGGTCGGATGGAGTTATCTTTACATATTGTATATCATAGTTCATAGTGCATCACAGTGCACATATATCTTATTTAGACTAGAAACAGGAAAATTAAATTCCAAGGTTAGAAGTAGAAACGAGAGCGAAAATATATATTTTTTTTTGTTATAAACATGACGCAAGCAAATAAAACAAACATTAACCCCCTTATTCATAAACACTGCTTAAAGTTAACTAATGATTAGCAATTCTTTAACAATACATTTTTGACCTTTTAACGTCACTTAAATTTAATTATCTTTTATGAATAAACCCCTTAAACACTGGTGTTTATGCATAAAGAATGATTTAAGTTATGTGACGTTAAAAGGTCAAAAGTTTATGTTTAAGGAATCGCTAATCACTAGTTAACTTTAATCAGCGTTTATGAATAAGGGGGTAAATCAACAAATTGGGAGAAAATCCAAGCTAAAAGGTCATCACTAGGCTGGTGATGCGAACCTATTTGGGACCGCGATCATTGACGGCGAGTCACGGTATACTATAGCATCCCGCTACACATCGTGTCTTGTCACGGCATTATGGCATCAAAATAGAGTAAAACTAGTTCTAAAGTCATTTAAATAAGATTCAAAATCTTTATTAGTAACTAGCGGCCGCCAGCGACTTCGTTCGCGTGGAGTTAGTTATGCTCCGCTCCTATTGGTCGCAGCCTGATGTTATATAGCCCAAAGCGTTCCTGGATCAATGGGCTATCCAACGCAAAAAGATTCTTTCAAATCGGACCAGGAGTTCCTGAGATTAGCGCGTTCAAACAAACAAACAAACTCTTCAGCTTTATATATTAGTATAGATTAATATTAATTATAATATTAAATTAGTAATAAAATCCATTGCCATCACCGTGCCGTGCTGGCAGTGGGCTCCGGTGCTTAGGGAAAAGACAACGCTAGGGCGCTGCAATATTCGGCAAATTATCATCACCAACATTTCATCATTAATCCCAGTCGCATCCATAGATATAGCAATGAAATCTTAAATCTATGGTCGCATCCGAAGCTTTTTCAGATTTGGAGTTTGGGGTCCGCTTTACCAGTCTAATTGCTGATTTTTGGCTAAACTTCAATATTTTCCGTAAAGCGACTGTCGTCTGACCTCCACAACCTGAAGGCGATATCGAGCATTGTAGTTAGACAAATTGTTGAACTTTTGAGGGCTCCAACAACCCTTAACAACTGTCAGTAGATGTTCGTATGGCAACCGGAACCAACCGCTTAACGTGCTTTCCGAAGCACGACCAGACCAGTACAAATATTCATATTCATGCATACAAATAAATGCACTGCGCAGGGATCGAACCCGCGCCTCCTTGAGCAGTGGCCGCGTTCGCTACCGCTACGCCAAGGAGGCTGTCAAACGTTCGGCAAATGATGATAACGTTAATAGGTGCAAAAAATAAAAATAGAACAGTAATAAAGATTATCCCATTCTATACAAATAGTGCATTTTTTGTCGTTAGCGGTATCTACTACACCGATCAACAATTTGATTGGCGTCACTTTTACTCTCAAATAACGAAACAGATATACCGACTTATATATTTATATGGAAACATATTTTAGTAACATACCGGGAAATACAATATAAGAACAGACCGTTTGCATTTACAACTTTTGAAAAAGGCGCCTTGTTTCAATTTAATTAATTTCGTGGACTTTTTTCCTTTTTTTATATTAACGATCCATTTGTGCTAGATTATTTATTAGATTAGTACACTATTAGAGCCAATTGTTTTCCTCTATGAAAAACGCCTATATTTATATCCGTAATTGTCACGGTATATATAAGAAAGAGTTTTATTTATTTATACTTTCGCACAAAGAAAATGTACCGAGGCGGACTAAATGCCTTAGGCATTCTCTACCAGCCAAAAAGGGTGGTGAAGATATTAGATGGCAGGTGCTTTAGTTAAAACAATGACAAGGAAAGAAAAAAAAAACTCATAACACTATATAAACAAATACTTAAATAAGCTATATACATACTATAACAATAATATACAGTATGTTAAGAAAACCCTGTCCGACCCGTGAAAGTGTTGTTAGGTATCGATAACTGAATAAATCAATAAAATCGGGCTAAACTTAAAAAAAAAATCCCCCTAAAAAAATAAATATTATTTCGCAAAAAGTGGTAACTTAATAAATGCGCGTTCACCCTTTCGCGGGCGGCGGGCGGCAGGGCACGCGGCACGTGGTCTCATCGCTATTCGCTCATAATAATAATGGTGTTGTCACTTTTTAAAAATTACCAAATTTTGGGGAAGTTTGAATGAATTCGCGGGAAAAAAAGATTATTTCAAAATTAATTTGTATTGGTACTATGATGATTACGTAAAATTTTATATTATATTTGGTCAAGTGTTTACCTAACCTTTATTATCCTTATGGGTCGGACAGGGTTTTCTTAACATACTGTATAACTATGTATTCCTTCCAGTTGCAAATAATTAAGTAGGTACTAAATACATTACTTAATTGCTATTGCATAAACTCACGCATAATACCTAACAACAATAAGAAAATCGTGAGAAGATACCTCAATACGATGAGATGCTTAATGTGTTTGCGTCGCTAATTCCTTTTACATTAACCTTCTCTCTAGAAAGATGAATGTTTGTTCTCGAATAGTAAACGTTATTCGAAAGTTATATCATTGAGAAAATGAAGGAGACAAGAGCGCACTTTCACAAGACGTATAGCAATAGGCTCTTGAAAGGTGCATTATGGCATGTGTCAGGCTCTGCACGTACGTCGCCAGTCGAGTAATTACTCAAGAACTGGGCAAGCGGGCCCTGGGCACGGGCTTGCGATCTTTAACTAGATAAAATTGATTATTTGAAATATACTATTTTGATGCGAAATACGGAAAATTTCATCGAATATCACAATGACAAATCAGTTCATTTTTGATGTATTTATATTATTGATGTGTCAAAAAATTACTTGTCATCATTATAATGAAATACATTGTGAGTTCTCAAGGTCTATTTTTAATATCAATATGAATTAGTTTCTTGGTTTTAATGAGTAGACTCCAAGAAACCAGAAAACGGATGTTTAATTTTTCGTCTCCTTTAGGCTTTTGCTTACATCCGTTCTATGTTTAAGGTTTTCAAAACCTTATCTTGTTTTTACAGCGTTTAAGTCTCTTTTGTAGAATTACAAACAATCAAATTAAACAAAATTTTCCGTTTCTGGAAAATGAAATTAAAACACGACAAATGGGCTGCCTTATTTGCAAATAGTTATAAGCATTGCAACAGCTTACGGAGGCAAATGGGGTGGTAATACGCATTCTTGCAATTTGAGGACTCGATGTGTTAAAGGTAAAGTGACAGTATTTAGTGATTTATTAATAAAATTTAAACAAATTTTCGAATACCTTACCAATAATTAGTTATTGTTTTTTAAAGTTGAAAGTGTTCTGTAGTGGAATCGATTGGCTGGTTATCAATGCGTTTCATATAGAGTTATCGACTTACGAATACCAGCTTGCACACAACGTCCAAATTAAAGTATGATCGTTAAACCTTTTTTTGAGATTTCTTTTGTTCAAAAACATTGTTTGCACAGTCAGATAACATTGTAGCCGAAAGTCCTTAACAGAATTGTCACATAGACACGATGTTTTTGTCTAGACACTCCCATAAATGTAGGTACATGTAATTCAACATAATTTCTCCAAAGGAAAGTTTTGGAATGTCAGTGAGACAAAGAACTAAACAGTTCCAAAGTCAACCAAAATGTCATACGACATACAGCCGTCGGCAAAATATCGACAAATCACACATGACTTTACAAAGCTTGGCTGACTTTTACTTTCTCAAAGAAAAGTAAATAATGAGAATGAAACTTGTTGTGCGCTTGACCTCGAATTTAACTGACTACAGTGAATGAGATTGCGTGGGGATCGCAAGACACTTTCACCGGCGCGGGTGCATGACGCGATGTACTTATAGAACCGGTAGAGATGACCACGTGCTCACCTCGGACGGACAGCGAATCATGGCTCTGTGAGCTTACAAAGAGCCCCGGTATCTCAACAAAACTGGAGGTTCTGGAAACTTTTGGAGGATGGAAAATTTTTATCATCCGAGAAAAAAGAAATGTGAAGTCATAGCGATGTCGTAGCCACTTTTCTCGAATTAAGGTTTTCATGCTAAAGTTTTACGAAGTTAAAAATGACTATTAACCTACTTTATAGTATACACTTTCCAGTTTAAGATCTACTTGCGTTTTTCGGTTAATTTTACAGTAGTGTAGGTATCTGGTATATCGGCGAAGTGATGAGATTTAAGGAGATTTTACAACAGTATAGCTTCAAATGTAAACGTAAGCAAGTTTCAATGTTGGTCATCTTCCGTTGTGGTTTTCCTCATCGTTTGTAAATGGTATACGAGTGAAACACTTGCTTCGTTAATTTTTTTATTATTTAAATGACCTTCTTTATGAAATTATGTATTTACGGAAGCATTTAATAGTTTCTCAAGCTCTACTTTATTTAAATACATAGGATGAAAATGGTTCTTACATTCAAAGTAGATACTTATGGTATTTAGATAACTAACTGAAAAAGCGTGTAAAAAGGTTACTTTCTTTATTTTAATTTTTGGTGATTTGAAAATACTTCTGATAACTTGTGTTTCACTTGCGCTATACGTTACGTAGCCTACAATAAATCACTATCTGATTTCTTTTGAAGGACATACCATATCCATTTCATTATGTGTCCAAAATGTGTGTTTACTCAACAACTAACGTAAATAAGCCATGACTGTTATTCAATTCAAAATGATAATCATTGCTAGTAATAATATGCCACACTAAAGCCCGCTGCTTACCCTGCCTGTTGCCTGCTTGGCGCTGCTGCGGGGTAAATGTGTGTACGGTAACAGATAAAAGAAGACTAGTTACTTGTTTTACTATTATATGGCAAATGAATACTGAACCTTTTAGGCTCTGCAATAGTTCCAACAATATATAAAGCCGAAAAGAGTTTGTTTGAACGCGCTAATCTTAGGAACTACTGGTCCGATTTAAAAAATTATTTTTCGTTGGATAGCCCATTAATCCAGGAAGGCTTTCGGCTATATAAGATCACGCTGCGACCAACAGGAGCGGAGCATAACCAACTCCATGCGAACGAAGTCGCTGGCGGCCGCAAGTTCAATATAAAAATTCAATGCGGCCCACTCTCCCTCACCGAAAGGAGACCTGTGTCCCAGGCGTAGGAACATTATAGGCTGAATAAATATAAGCAATGGAGAGGGCTATGCTTGGGTTTACATCGCGTGATCAAATCAGATATGTGAGGAGATCCGCAGAAGAACGAGAGTAACTGACATAGCAATAGAGAGGGCTATGCTTGGGTTTACATTGCGTGATCAAATCAGATATGAGAAGATCTGCAGAAGAACGAGAGTAACCGACATAGCAATGGAGAGGGCTATGCTTGGGTTTACATCGCGTGATCAAATCAGATATGAGGAGATCCGCAAAAGAACGAGAGTTACCAACATAGCAATGGAGAGGGCTATGCTTGGGTTTACATCGCGTGATCAAATCAGAGATATGAGGAGATCCGCAGAAGAACGAGATTAACTGACATAGCAATGGAGAGGGCTATGCTTGGGTTTACGTCGCGTGATCAAATCAGATATATGAGAAGATCCGCAGAAGAACGAGAGTAACTGACATAGTAATGGAGAGGGTTATGCTAGGGTTTACATCGCGTGATCAAATCATATATGAGGAGATCCGCAGAAGAACGAGAGTAACTGACATAGCAATGGAGAGGGTTATGCTTGGGTTTACATCGCGTGATCAAATCAGATATGAGGAGATCCGCAGAAGAACGAGAGTAACTGACATAGCAATGGAGAGGGCTATGCTTGGGTTTACATCGCGTGATCAAATCAGAGATATGATGAGATCCGCAGAAGAACGAGATTAATTGACATAGCAATGGAGAGGGCTATGCTTGGGTTTACGTCGCGTGATCAAATCAGATATATGAGGAGATCCGCAGAAGAACGAGAGTAACTGACATAGCAATGGAGAGGGTTATGCTTGGCTTTACAACGCGTGATCAAATCAGATATGAGGAGATCCGCAGAAGAACGAGAGTAACCGACATAGCGCCAAGAATTGCAACATTTAAGTGGCAGTGGGCCGGGCACATTGCCTGTAGAACCGATGCCGGATGGGGCCGACGGGTTCTCGAATGGCGACCACGCACTGGAAGACACAGCGTGGGTAGGCCTCCGCCCCGACAAGGTGGACCAACGACCTGGCGAAGGTTGCAGGAAACTGCTGGATGCGAGAGGTGTACGACCGGCCGTTTTGGAGATCCTTGGGAAAGGCCTATGTTCAGCAGTGGACGTCTTTCTACTGAAATGATGATGATGACGATGAAACATAATCAATAGCAAATACAAATTAAACATAATCAAAAGAACTTGAATTTTTACATACATACATAACAATGTACTTTTTAACATAAAAGGGATGTTTCCTGGGTAAAAAAAAATATTCTATTTAGTCAGTCATTCAGATTATAGAAAAATATTGGACACGTATATTTTGTTTTATCAAATCAATAAAAATAGACAAATATAAAAGGCATCAAAGATCAGGAGTGGTGGCTGGTGACGTCACTGCTCGCTAAAAAGTGTAGCGCGCAATGACGTCACACAAGTTTTCAACGCACTGTGTCGTCTTCATTTTTTATTTATATGAAAAAAGAAAAAAATACGTGTATAAATATAGTATTTTTTGGAAATCTGACTGACGGACTAATCAGTTTTTTTTTTAGTCAACTACCCTATTATCATCATCATCTCAGCCACTTGAAGTCCACTCTAGACATAGGCCTCCCTCAAGAATTTCCAAAACGAACGGTCGCTTCACAGCGATTTTGCTCAGGTCATCCGACCACCTAGACGGTGGGTGTCCGACGCTGCCCTTGCCGGTACGTGGTCGCCATTCAAGAGCCTTTCTGCCCCATCGACCATCGAATCTACGAGCCATGTGCCCGGCCCACTGCCACTTCAAAGAGCTAATCCGCTGGGGCTATGTCGACGACTTTAGTTCTACTTGCTTACGTACTTTGTATTTAAAAAAACAATTGCTTAAAACAAACAACAACAACAGATTGTCATGAAAACCTGTTGTTTTAATTAATTATCATGTATACGCTAAAATAACATTCATCGCTTTCGACAAGTGAAATGGTGTTAGATTAATGTTAATTGTGAAAGTAGCGTCTTAAGAAAGTCTTACACATAATACGTATGTAATAAGAAAGTTATGAAAGGATTATCTAAAAAAAAAATTCAGTTTAACGCGGTCGTGTTATAAATGGTGAAATAATAACCAAACTATTTGGTAAACTTTTAGTTTATCTAATGGTCTCTACTGATTTTTTAAATAATTGTTATTTATTTGAACATTAGCAATGGTCACTGGCACAGTGGTTCGATTCCTGCCCGGGCGCACCCACGATACAGGATAAATTCCGAGTGAGAGACAACGAACAGAAAAAAAAAATCAAAAAATTACTTAATATTTTTAACAATCGGCCGATTCCAAGAATCCAAAAACCAGCCCTTGGTTAGAAAATAAATGATCACGTACACGTTATTTACAATTTTACTTTTTCCTATTGAATGCCATTGTCATTTTCTTGCCCTTATTTCAATTTGTTTGGGGTCAAAGCAATATGTCATTTTCTTCATCCCTATTAAATGACATCCCTACAATATGTAAAGAAAACCTTGTCCGACTCATAAGGATAACAAAAGGTTAGGTAAACACTTGACCAAATATAATATAAAATTTTACGTAATTATCATAGAAACAATACTAATGAATTTTGAAATAATCTTTTTTTCTCACGAATTAATTCCAACTTCCCCGAAATTTGGTAATTTTTAAAAAAGTGACAACACAGGTATTATTATGAGCGAATAACGATGCGACCGCGTGCCGCATGCCCTGCCGCCCGCCGCCCGCGGAAGGGTTGCTTACCGCACATGTATTAAGTTACCTCTTTTTTTTTTTTTTTGAGAAATACCTAATATTTATTTTTAGGGGATTTTTTTTTTAAGTTTAGCCTGGTTTTGTATCCATTAGTAGAATCAGTTATTGATACCTAACAATACCTTTACGGCTCGGACAGGGTTTTCTTTACATATTGTATAATCATAAGCTGTAAATTACAACTATTTTGTGGTTTTTCTGGTTTAAAGACATACCATCATTCTCTGCACAAACGTAGCTGCGTCAGGCTTCCATCGTAACTACATAACCAGAAGTGGGTCAAAGTCATCTGACCTTGATGGTTACTCCAATATTAAAAACCGTACTGTTTACCGTTAATGGCACTTGAAGCATTAATCTTGGTATATTTCAACAATAAAGTCTGTTTGCTTTGAAATTAAGGTTGTCTAAACCATGTCTTTCGTTTTATTGTATCGAAATCCTAGAAACGACATCGAAAGTTTAGGTTTCTTTTTCTTATATGCTATTATACCATTTCCTGTTTTCTATGATTGCATGTTAATTGGATCATTCAGTTATAAATAACGAAACATGTTTATTACATAACATTATTATAAAACTACAGAGAAAAAATATTACGTTACATTTCCTTTTCAACGTTTGATAAATCGCTGTTTTTAAGAAAACCGGTTATTTGTAAGAAACACATATTTTGGTATAAAAATCGTTAACAATATCATGCTAAATCATAGCGTAAGTATAGTATCTATAGAGAAACAAATGAATAAGTTCAATATTTCTGATAACTACATGTACAACGGGTTAGAAACGCTAAAGATTCCTTGAACAACGTTTCATTTTCACAAACCAGTTATATCTACTGGAACCGTCAGACGTGCAATAAGAATATACTTTTTTAATCGTCGATGTCTCTCTTATATTAGTTTTGAATTAGAGCAACATTATTGTTGTTTTTTTGGAAATATACAGGAGAATATCTTTATATTTCATGATACATACGGTTCATGGTACGATAATCACCTGGTTATCATGGTCACGCGTATAAAATCGTAAGAGAGTTTTTATTTTATAATTACATCATTACAAGTAAAAGTTCGGCCTAAGAAAACACTAACATTAACATTCGATTAAGTAGCTTAAAGAGTAATGAGATTTCTATTGAACCGATTGGAAATATCGTTAAGTGTGCCTCTAATGGAAATTCAAATAAAATTCTGATTCTGAATGGAAACGTAGATAATTATTATATATACGACATTTAATTTTAATCTGTCTTGTAATTAATTTATGAGATATTCATAATATTTAGAGAAATAATCGCATTTTCTGTCTATTTGTGTCACCGCGTTGTACAGACGAAAGCACATCAAGTACTAAAATCTATCAGATTTCCTTATTAGATTTTTAACTTTATCCCTGCAATATTAAGACTCAAGGTTCATTGGGAATACTTGACAGTTTCGCGTTGACCTGCTGTCATCCATACTTGGAAATTTCACGCCGGATTTTAAAGCCGTTTCAAAAATAATATATTTATATTAAACTTACATATAATACAGATATCTCATTGTTTTGCCAAGTCATGGAAATCGTGCAAAGCTGTCTTGGACTGCCAGTAGATTATATACCGAATAACCTTGCTAGCACAAAAATACCTATCGGTACTTAAAAGTGGGTTTCTTGGATGTTTAAATTCATTACGATTACTAATACCCTACAATTTATACATACATACGTGTGTAAGATTTGGAAACAATTGGTCAAGTATTCGACGAGTTATTAAGCAATAAACAAATGAACCAACTGCAGCCAGCGCATTTTCGCAGTCATAGTATAATTTAAAACACCTGACACTTTCTGTAGTAGCATTGTTTTAATATTAGTTATATCTTTGATGATTTATTTTATGTATAAATCATTCATTAATATATCTTTGTTTTTTTTTTTTTGTTAAAAATTACCTAATTCATTAACTTGATTTTTTTTATACTATTTACCATGTTTTGCTTCTACTTTTCCCAAAGGTCAGTAGCAGCCGAACAAAAATGGCTATATTTTTACAATTAGACTATACTGTAATATCCATCGTTGTGCAATAATCTTGTTTAGAGTGTAATTGCACTCTGTAAATAAACAGTTACGTGGTTTTCCTTCCCAAGAAAACGACAATTGTGTTTGTGACCTAAACGTTTAGGGTATAAGTTTTTCAAACACATAGTCATAGTTTACAACGAGCGTGGCCTACAAACCGTTGCTCGTAAAGTTTATTCAAGCAACACAAAGAGGTCATACCGATGTACAGTTTAGCAACATTACTTACCTATACAACGCTTAGAAATAGCTAGAATATTTCACATGACCAACTCAATTATTAGGTATAACTTTTTAAACTGTAATAAACAAAAATCGCTATGTCTAAACAATTAATTCGATCACCTTCGTTAATGAAGAATTTTTTTAACAGTTATAAACTAGTGCTTGACTGCAATCCCGCCTGATGGTAAGCAGTGATGCAATCGTTGATGGTAAAGCGCGCTAGGTTATTAAGCCAATTCACTTAAAATCTTTGTGAATAGGAAGGAAGACGGCAGTTGAGCGAGGTGATGCAATATTAAACCCAACACCACGACCAACAATGCTGCGCCAGAGAAAGATTGATCTGGAAACCCTCCACGACCAATCTCCCAACACAACAACATTTGGTGCATCGTACCCGGCACACATCACAACACAACTGGTCAGACCCGACCTCCGTACGGCTTCACCAGACCTCATGCCGGAATCGCTTAGCGGTAAGACTTTGTCTGGTGGGTGGTAACTTCTGCCGGCAGCCAATATTATGGCCTACCACCGAAAGAAATCACCTTAATAAGCCAAACAAGTAATAAAGTTCTAATATAGTTCAAATATAATAACAACCTATACCTCATTCACAATAGCATTAGACACAATAAAAAAAAATGTTTTTAGGGTACATTTTGTAATTAAAGCACGGACGACAGCAGCTACCCGAAACTGTCAAATATTCCCAATCAACTTTGAACCTTCATGGTTTAGCGATAAGGTGGAAAATCTAATATACAAATTTGAATTTTTAGTAGCTTGACGTGCTGTCGTCTGTACAATCTATACTCTATAGTACAGAGTCTAGTATAGACTCTATACTAATACCTATACAATATGTAAAGAAAACCCTGTACGACCCAAAAGGATAATAAATGTTAGGTAGGTATACACAAGACCAAATAAAATATGAAATTTTACATAATCAGCATAGTGACAATAGTAATGAATTTTGAAATAATTTTTTTTTCCGCGAATTAATTCCAACTTCGCCAAAATTTGGTATTTTTTAAAAAAAAGTGACAACACCATTTGTGACGGAGCGAATAGCGATGCGACCACGTGCCGCGTGCCCTGCCCCCCTACACCCGCTCATGTACGCCTGATGTGTTGCCTACCGCACATGCATTAAGTTCCCTCGATTTTTCGAAATAATATTTATTTTTTAGGGGATTTTTTTTAAGTTTAGCCCGGCTTTGTTTACATTATTAGAATCAGTTAACGATACCTAACAATACCTTCACGGATCGTACAGGGTTTTCTTAACATACTGTATAGGTAATAAATAGGTAAGAAAACGTAAAATTTAATAATTTTAACTAATGTGCTATCATCATCATCATCTTCATCACTTCAGCTGAAAGACGTCCACTGCTGGACATAAGCCTCCCCCAAGGTTCTCCACGACGACCGGTCCTGCGCCTCCCGCATCCAGCGGTTTCCCGCGACCTTCACCAGGTCGTCGGTCCACCTTGTCGGGTGCCTACTTCGCAAAAAGAGGTAACTTAATAAATGTGCGTTAACCACCCTTCCGCGGGCGGCGGGCGGCAGGGCACGCGGCACATGGTCGCATCGCTATTCGCTCATAATAATACCGTTGTTGTCACTTTTTAAAAATTACCAAATTTCGGGGAAGTTGGAATTATTTCGCGGGAAAAAAAGATTATTTCAAAATTCAGATATGTATTGGTACTATGATGATTACGTGAAATTTTATATTATATTTGGTCATGTGTATACCTAACCTTTATTATCCTTATGGGTCGGACAGAGTTTTCTTAACATACTGTATACACACGTTTACACTCACTTACAGACAAACCGATGTAGATACCCATTTATATAGGTACCAGTGGCGAAGGGTCCATACAAGCCGATTCCCACTGGGTTACCTTTCAAAAATCAGTTCCATATTCATACAAAACTATTTACATTCTATTTCATTAACAAAGTATTATTAATCAAATGCCGGCGCGATTTACAATAGCAATAGTAATTTTTAGCAATACCCTAAGTATCACATTTCATTTTATAGTAGTAAATTAATCAGCGCTTCAATTTTTCGTACAAGGAACCCGGCGAATTTCAGCCTACCTCGGTCAACGTTTTACTATGAGGCGAAAAGAGACAGAGCGTGTCAGACCATCTCTTTCTAATGCTCGCTAACCGTCGGTAAAACTTGATAAATATAGGCTACTGGCAAGCGGCTTGTATTTCTCTCCTCTCCTCTATTAGACAGAGACAAAGAAACCACGCCACTACGAGAAAGCGTTCTATACCTATGGTGCGTGAGTTTTTCGTTTGTTTTTAATATTTGTGTTATTTAAACTGTGACGGATTCTGTAAGGTAATTTAATCGCAGATTTGGTTAAATACTGTGGATTTTGTTTGTTATTATGGCTTTAATTCATATAGAGTGCTGTTACTGTTAATACGTCTTTGAAAGACGCATTTTCTCAAGTTTCGACTCTTTGCAGTTTAATTCTGACCCTCCCCATTTTAGTAGCTTCAGCTGAGCGGTCATTTTCTGCTTTAAAACGCATTCACACGTATGTGCGAAACTGCCAAAAAGAGCAGAGATTGTCCGATTTGGCTATCATGTCAATTGAAAAAAAATTGCTTAATAAAATGAAAAGTAATCCGAATTTTTATAACAACATTTTAGCTCATTTTGTTAAAAAAAAAAACAGACGCATTGCATTAGAATATAAATAACGTTGTGATTGTGTATAATTTGCTTTATTTTTGCTTAAAATTTTTGTTGGTTTTGGATCGGTGTTTGTGTGGTTCGGTTTTTAACACTTTATTATTTTTGTAATTTTTTATTTTATTTTTTCTTGACTCTTATTCCCTAACAATAGGTACTTAACTTAGTACTTACTAACAAGCATGCATGTGTGGTATAGAGATGCACGTCGAAAAAGGCTTTTCACAAAGCCGCTTTTATCATACTTGAAAGACACTGTTATCAAATCATCAGTCCTTTTTTGTATGGTGAAGGTGGGGCTTTTCATATTATTCTTATCTGAAGACCTCCTCCAAGATATCCTGCAGTAGGTAAGTGTTTAAGTGTTTATTTTTTTGGACCGGCTTCCCTTTGTCAAAATTTCACCCTTCGCCACTGATAGGTACCTAATTCATTTAAAGGCTTCTTAGTCATTCCCTTTCCAATCAAACAAAGGTACAGTTAAAAATCAATACATATTACAAAGTTCATTCATATTAACTAACATCTCGAAGAATATGGCTGGGTTTATATTACAATGAAAGTAATACGTAAAATGTTCACTTAAATAATTAGTAAGTTATATGTTCTAACTTTCTAAAGAACCGGCATTAGTTTGCTATACGATACTTAATAGAAAATTTATTGATTTTAGTTTCATACTGCAGTTGAGGTAAAAAGTACCTAAGCTTTGTTGGAAGTCGAAGATTAATGAAGGTTAATAATCACTGGACACCAGACATGTCTAAACTTTAATTGATATTGACCCGGAAAATTGAAGGTACTCGTATATGAAAGTTAGTGATTACTAAACTTGATTTATCTTCAGATTTCCAACAATACTCAGGTACCTATTTGTCCACCTGCAGTATGGAACTAAAAGCAATAAGTTTTTTTTTTTGTTTTTTTATATTGACCTTACAGTTGATTTCGGGCTTTGAAAATAAGATCGTCGCATAAGACGACAAGCTACTACAATTTGTCAGGTTTGGAATATTTGACAGTTTCGGGTATCTTGACCTGCTGTCGTCTGTATCAACTATAGAAATGAAATCATTTATCATTTCCTATAAGGCAGAGGCGACAATAAATTAAACTTCGTATATCTTAAAACGTATCCATACTGTCATAAACGCAATGACTTTTAACATTCAGACGTTATTTGAGAAAGTTAAAGATGAACAAAATTATACGGATAGTTCAATCTTAAAATCATACGTGATTACAAATCGTCACGTTCTTGATGGGTTTTTAATATATTTTAAAATGATTATTATCAAGTGTTAACAACAAATTACTATTTTTAGAGAATTTGTTGTTAATATAAAAAACACAAGAGAGAGAGAGAGAGAGAGAGAGAGAGAGAGAGAGAGAGAGAGAGAGAGAGAGAGAGTATGTGTATTTTATTTATATTATAGTAGTATGTATTTTGTGTATCTATTTTAGTACATGTATTAATAATATTTGCATCAACGACAGTCCCATTTGTGGTTCAGGAGAATATGTCCATTCCGTGGTTGCCTGGAAGAGATTGCATTAGCAATAAGGCCGCCCATTGTATGTTTTTTGTGTTGAATGGTTTTTTAATTAATGTATGGTTAATGTTTGGTATGCAATAAAGAATATATAGATATATAAATAACTGGTGAATTTTTGAAAGCCTTTCTATAAATAGGTACCTATCTACCCTTTGCCCAGACGACAGATTCTTAGTTTCAGACCTTAACATTCCTCTCAGAAACGTTCTAATTAAAAAGTTACCCAGTTCAGCTACAAAGATTTTTGAAAGTGAATTTTGATTTTCTTAAAAAAAAAAAAAAATAACGTATAGGCCCTAGAATGGAATTTAAAAAATAAATATTTAATTTTGTAAGTAAACATCAAAATTGTAACTTGCAACTAGCTTGGTTATGCAGGTGATTAATATAATACAGCTTTGTACATCTAAAGACTAAGAAATTACCTTTCATGATCTTTAATGATTTCTAAGTAACTCGTTTTAGTAAATGACTTGCTTAGAAATTATGAACGTTCATTTATAAGGTCAGCAGAAGCGACTGATATCCCTTTACTTAATCCGCTTGATTGCATTTCCAGACGACATAGTAAGAGTGACACTTAAAGACATTGCCACTAAGTGTTATTAACTAGTAACATGTAGGGACATGTTACTAGTCATAAAGTAATAGTTTAGGCAAGCAGTGCTTGCCTTAACTTACTTATCACTTACCTTGCTTCTTGGTCAAGTCATCTGAGAGCAGATAACTTGTGAATTTCTTCTGAAGTAGACCAATAAGTAAGTTGCAAGCGAGTTGCATTGTGGCAAGGCTAAGTTGATAAGTTCAGTATGGGGACATATTCGTCAGTGTATAGGTAATTTGTTCCGCCACGCTTGTGACATATGTGTTTGTTTCTACAGTGATAACTTCCGATTAATAATTGTCCAGTATTGATTAATGGCATGCTTTTCGATGCAAATTGCTCATAGGATGTTATTTTGGAAGATAGGTTGAAGTTGTTGTCATGTTGTTTAGACAAGTGCTGAACACTGTAATGATGGCTGTAAATGACATGTATTGAAAAAAAGTTCAAACTAATTTGGAAAAAGAGCAAAATGTGTATATCGAATATCTACATATAATTGAGCTCTGTACTCGTAAATTAGTCTCAAGTAGATTTAGGTAGTCATAGTGAAGACTCGGTGATAGGCCATAACATCGGCCGCCGGCAGAAGTTACCACCCACCAGACAAAGTGTTGCCGCCAAGCGATTTGTCGTATTCCGGCATGAAGTCTGAGCAGTTGTGTTGCAATGTGTGCCGGTACGATGCGCCAAATGTTGTTGTGTTGGGAGTTTGGTCGTGAAGGGTCTTTAGATCAATATCCGTCAATCGCTGGTCGTGTTGTTGGGTTTAACATTGCATCACCTCGCTCAACTGCCGTCTTCCTTCCTATTCGCTCAGTTTTTCGAGTGAATAGGCTCTTAATAAACTAGCGCGCTTTACCATCAACGATCGCATCACTGCTTACCATCAGGCGGGATTGCGGTCAAGCGCTAGTCTATAACTATTAAAAAAAAAAGAAGTCGATACTTTGTTTAAGAGTAGTAGTTTCATACTAGGTAAATGTTGCGCCTGCGCTTGCGGTCGCACAGTCATTCATTGTTTTCAGATGCATCTGCATCTTGGCCTCCAACATCTCATTTGCCGGTTCATTGCCATAAAAAAACATTTACGTCCCTTTCATTCGGAATGTTTAGATTTCAAAATACCTTTATAAATCAAGCGGATTGGTTATAAATGATTATTTCAGGCACACAATATTGTGGTTTTACGACAATGAAACTATCAGAACTACAATGAATTGGAATTAATTGCAACGAATTAGGAAGAATTTTTTTTTCAGTATCGATGTCGGTCATGACAGCTACATAAATGAAATATAATGGAAAAAGTTACGATGAAACCCTTTTCAAAGCATATTTTTGCCGCGAAATGTAATCGAAAAAGTTACGATAAAAACCTTTCTAAAGCAAAATATGATTTGATGAGAGTTTGATCGTAACTTTTGCCATTATATTTCATTTATTCGATGCCATGACTGACATAGATTCGAATACAGATGTAATTCACGCTATGGTCTGTCCATTCATTGTTTATAGTTAATGGTAACGGCCGTAAAACGTACCATACAGATCAGTTCATAACTCTTTCGCATATTTTGCAAATAAAGCGTTAAAAAAAATTATATAAGTATATCAACCTAATAATTGAAAAACATTTAAATTAAATTTCGTTTATCTATTTATCAAAATCAATTTCGATAAGTAGTATTATTATATTTGAAATCGTGAAAGTCGACTCGTTACAGGAGTACAATTAGTTTATGAAAGTTGCAGAGAAAAGCTATATACTCGTAAACATATAAGTGACTTCAGTATCTACATTTTATTAGTCTAAAAAAATAATTAAAATCTTACCTTATTTCTATAGGGACAATGTTTTGAATCCAGAAATTACCACACACACTGGATGGAGCACTAGTAAATGAAAACTTGAAAAGTTAATAACTGGATTTTTTTAGGGCATTACCACACTGAGCGCCCGTGACACTACGTGCAGGTCGGAGCTTTGAGTGACGCGTGCGCGCAGACGCCTTACTTATAGTTTCAGCGCGCGGCGTAATACTTTCCCCACCTATCTTCATTTCTTTATAAATGTACTTTAAGAGATATTTGAATTTCTCTTTCGTTAAAATGTGTTAGGAAAATCTTTTTTGGTTGGTATGAATCTTAGTAGGTAGGTATTGATACATTTTAAATTTAAAATTAACCCACTTCCAAAAAAAGTATCTAGTTAAAAATAACTAATATCTGAAATCGGTGTCTTTGATTTTCGTATTTCCTTTTGACCGACATTTTTTTCTGTTTTTCTCTTTTCAGACTGGAAACCGATCCTAGCGTTGTTAGGAAAAAGCCACATAGACACTGATTTGTGGATGTTACTGTGGAGGCATGAGGAACAGGCTGTAAATTCCCTCATCCTCCATAGAAAGGGAGGGGTAGCGCCAGACACCCGCCAGACATAACACCAACCAGAGGGGTGTTATGTCTGTCTGAGTTGGGAAGTTTTATGTTGTTTTTTTTTTAATAATTATAAACTAGCGCTTGACCGCAATCCCGCTTGATGGTAAGCAGTGATACGATCGTTGATGGTAAAGCGCGCTAGTTTATTAAGAGCCTATTCACTCAGAAAAACTGAGCGAATAGGAAGGAAGACCGCAGTTGAGCGAGGTGATGCAATGTTAAACCCAATACAACACGACCAACGATGCTGCGCCAAAGGGAGATTGATCTGAAGACCCTCCACGCTCAAACTCCCAACACAACATTAGGCGCAACGTACCTGGCACACATCGCAACACAACTGCTCAGACCCGTCCTCCGTACGGCTTCACCAGACATCATGCCGGGACACTACAAATCGCTTGGCGGCAAGGCTTTGTCCGGTGGGTGGTAACTTCTGCCGGCGGCCGATGTTATGGCCTACCACCGAGAAAAAAGTATTTTGCAAATCAATCTATAAATAACGGATTACTGAGATAACAAATACATAAAATTGAGAACCTCCTCTTATTAGAAGTCAGTAAAAACTAGCTGAGACCGTGGCTTCCTGTGTATGAGTATCGGAAAACAATACCTACCGTGTTTACCTTTTTATAGTCCCACTACTGGGCACAGGTCTCTCATGCAGAGAAGGATGTAAGTATTTGTGTCTTTATTATTTACTAGCTACCCCCCGCGATTTCACCTGCAGAACTATCGATCCCGTAGGAATATCGGGTTAGAAAGTATCCTATATATTATACCCGGTTTTTTTTATTTTTTATTCTGCTACCTCCAACATAATCGGAGCCTATACTAAGCTTCACTTTCGTGCGTTAACAGTTTATCAGACTACCTACATATTTATTCCTAGTTTTAGTTCAACATACATTCCTACGGCTACTACTTACTGTTTCTAAGTCTTATTCTAATAACTGCGTTTTGTTTGGGCTACTCAATATTTATTTCTTATTTAATTTTGACTCCATTAACATTTTAGATTCTACTATTTAAATGCTTATACAGTATGTTAAGAAAACCCTGTCCGACCCATAAGGATAATAAAGGTTAGGTAAACACATGACCAAATATAATATAAAATTTTACGTAATCATCATAGTACCAATACAAATGAATTTTGAAATAATCTTTTTTTCCCGCGAATAAATTCCAACTTCCCCGAAATTTGGTAATTTTTAAAAAGTGACAACACCGGTATTATTATGAGCGAATAGCGATGCGACCACGTGCCGCGTGCCCTGCCGCCCGCCGCCTCCGCCGCCTCCCGGAAGGGTGGATAACGCAGATTTATTAAGTTACCTCTTTTTGCGAAATAATATATATTTTTTTAGGTGGATTTTTTTTTAATTTAGCCCGGTTTTGTATGCATTAGTAGAATCAGTTATCGATACCTAACAACACCTTCACGGGTCGGACAGGGTTTTCTTAACATACTGTATATTATTCCCGGTTATAACTATCCCCCTTAATCATGAACAATGTTTAAAGTTAACTAGTGACTAGCGATTCTTTAACCATACATTTTAGACGTTTGTATGTCACTTAAAGACACCAGTGTTTAAGGGGTTTATTCATAAATGATGGTTAAAGTTAAGTGACGTGCAAACGTCTAAAATATTTGGTTAAAGAATCGCTGATCATTAGTTAACTTTAAACATCGCATCTGTGCAAAATTTCACCCGAAACTATCTAACAATGTTTATGTTAAATAATCCGGTAGCAAAAAAAGTAGACATTCAAGGTTACAGTAATTTGCACTAAGCTGAAAATTGGCATCAATGCTGGGAACACTAATACGGACAATTTGTCAGAAGTGTGGTCATCAGATCGATCTAAAAAAAATACGTATTTAAAATCAAAAGCTGCAAAACCTGTTTTTGTGCATTTTTAAACTTAACGGTAACTTCTATAAAAAAATAAGTTAGAGAAAAATTATTTACTCTGCACACCATCTGTAGAAATTTTTAAAGTTAGACAAGTTCATTATACAGTATTGTTAGTTATTGACTTATTATGCTAGTAAAATAAGGTAAGGTAAATTATGCTAAAATAGATTGAAAAGATTAGAGTCGAGCGAGTGTATAAGATTTACATATATATATATATATAATATGTAAAGAAAACCCTGTCCGATCCGTGAAGGTATTGTTAGGTATCGATAACTGATTCTACTAATGGATACAAAGCCGGGCTCCCAAAAAAATCCCCTAAAAAAATAAATATTATTTCGCAAAAAGAGGTAACTTAATACATTTGCGGTAAGCAACCCTTCCACGGGCGGCGGGGGGCAGGGCACGCGGCACGTGTTCGCATCGCTATACGTTCATAATAATACCGGTGTTGTCACTTTTTAAAAATTACATTCATTGCCTTTGATTGCCTTGTTGTTGCAGTGGTGGCAAATACTATTGCTGAACGTTAGACCTAGGTTCGATTCAGCATTCATTAAGGGTTATCCAGGGAGGTTATTGTCCGTAGCTGGCCATTGCCAGCAATCGGACAATAACCTCCCTGGATAAGTCAATACTTTGTGATAGGGCGAGCCCATTGGCTCGCCCTATCACAAAGTATTGACTTAATTAAGATTGAGGTGGAAATGGGGGCGTACTGCAGGTGCACCTCTGCCGAACTTTTCGGGGAAAACTTGGTATGCGTTTAGTGATGTTTAAAATAAACATAGTAGTAAGAACCTATTTTGAGAATAAACCAACAACGAAGACCTGTCGCTGTTACAAATAGGCATAATTGTAGTCAAGGATTACTCGCTCGTAGATAATTCAACCACAAAACGTTCTCTCGCGGACAGACATCGAGCCTAAGGCTTTATTTAGATGGAACCAATTTTAAGTTTGCACTGGAATAATATACTTAACTACTTACAATTCTGTTTATTATGACAGATGGTCTAAGTTGGGGAAATCGATTTAAATCTCTGGGAAAAGAAATATTACAAATTAAGAATTGAATCAAATCAAAATTAATTGTATAAATATTTACCTGACATCCGTCTAAATATAACTGTCACCAGAGTACATACATACATTACAAGTCAACATAGTATTGTCAACAGAGTATATAGTCAAGGAGTATAACAATAGTCAATAATATGAGTATTTAAGTAAAAAAATGCATAATTTTATAGAAAGAAATATTTTAATTCTTGTGTAAAAAATCCTGGCAGTCTGGTATTTTCAACGATTGTCGGAGATAGCAGTGCTACTTAGGTTACCGATCAAAAAAATCACATGCCTAAAGAATTAATATACGTATTTCATCAAAATCGGTTAAGCTGTTTTGGAGGAGTTCGAGGACAAACACTGTGACACTAGAATTTTATATAATAGAAGAAGGTAGAAGCCTGATTTTAAGAAACACCTATACAATCTCGCATTGTATAGGGTTTGGCCAACTGAAACTGGAAATATACCTTTACCTTGCTGTGTTGCCGTGTGAACATACTGATTCCATGCCACTGATTAAGTCAGTATATCTTTAAGATTATTTGGGAGGACGGTAGTCCGATAAAAAATTCTTGCGTCGCGTCGCTCCGGCTTATTAAAATATATTGATTTGTGTTCGAAAATTAAATATACACTACTCATCTGTACTCTGCGTGATCGAATCAGAAATGAGATCTGCAGAAGAACCAAAGTCACCGACATAGCTCTGCGAGTCGCTAAATTTAAGTGGCAGTGGGCAGGGCACATTGCTCGTAGAACCGGTGGCCGATGGGGCAGTAAGGTTCTGGAGTGGCGGCCACGTACTGGAAGACGCAGCATAGGGAGGCCCCCAACAAGGTGGACCGATGACCTAGTGAAGGTCGCGGGAAGCCGATGGATGCGGGCCCCACAAGACCGATCAGCGTGGAAAGCCTTGGGGGAGGCCTTTGTCCAGCAGTGGACTTCCATAGGCTGAAGATGAAACTGTACTCAAGTTTTTTGTGGCAAAAATGTAAATAATAATATTAGGTACAGGGATAAACAGGGATTTTTGGACCATGTTTAAAGAACTTAAATAGTTATTAAAGGAGATGTTTCATTTTGGGCCACCACTATGTACCTACGCTATATAGATAAAAAGGAAAAAAATAACAAAATTTTCATAAAAATACTACTAAATTAATTTGAATAAAAATACAAGTAAGTATATATTAAATTATAATTATTTGAAAGGATTTTTAGTGAGATAACCCTTTATTAAAGTAGCCATGACAGTGGTTATGACGTTTCAATGACGACTTTGGCAGTTCTATTTTCCCGTTGTGTTACTGGCGAGTGTTGATTTCAGTTGATTGTGTATCGAAGTTATTAGTGTTTTTTTTTTTGTTTTGTGTGCCTTTTGTCCGTAATTAATGTTTGTGTTTGCAGTCATCTGGTAGATAATATAGATGCGATAGCCTTAGATACATGACACGTCAATAAAATGTCACTGTCAAAACTTATTTCGCTTATTGCTGACCACCATATTTATCAGTAGGTGTGTAACACCAAAGAGAGCCCTCTTGTGACGTTTTGATGCAAGCAATTTTGAAGCACCATCTAGATTTCTTAACCAGAGTTATAGGTATGCTATACAATTACATACGTATACTTAGCTATATATGTATTCATAAGCATAATTCCATTCCCAATAATAAGTTATTATGTTTAATTTTCTTGTTGTTATGCTTTGAAAAACATTACAATAAGAAAATTAAACAAAATAACTTGTTACAGGGCATCGGGTCTTGTAGAATCAATTTTTTTTACGTTAGGGAAAATAAGAGCTGTGACAATCTGTATATATTCGTTACTGAGTAACGGGTGCACTATCTAGTATGAAGTAACGAAACGTTACACTCGAATGCATTTCGTTACTCGTACTTTTCGTATGAGCACCTACACTGTTTCAGTTCACGCCAGTATAATGCATCAGAAAAGTAATGAAATTGATTAATGGCGCCACTGCCGCTTCCGTCATATAGTATTGTAGTCTCCTTGGCTAAAAATCCATTGTCATGACTTTCTTGACGCATTATACCGTTGATGCGTATATATCGAAACATCGTTACTACTTTAAATTACCTAGTAATATTTGTTGCTTTTTCTTTAGTATAATCGATGCGTAATGTATTGCGATGTACAGTCGTATGATATTTATCGAATTCAGTCGTATTGCGTACGCGTACAGTACGCGTAAGGTGTCAGAAGTAACGAGTAACGTAACGATACGATAGTAACGAGTACTAATTGGCTGGTATCCCAAAAAATTATTTAATGTCCATCAGATAGATTTATAAAAAATATTGAACACGTATTTTTTATTTTTTCTTTCATTCAAATACTTAGGAGGATATATTGATTTGAAATGTCGCATGACGTCACGCTGTGGTGCAAAATATACCACGGCGTGATGTAATTTGCCCCAACTCCGTAACTTTAATACGCTATATCTCAGTAGTTTTTGGTAATTACAACAAAATAAAAAATACGGGTCTTAATTTTTTTTTATTATCTATGAGACGGACTAATTATTTTTTTGATTTTCATACCTTGGATACATCCCTATTGTTAAAGTAACGAATACATGCGGGTACACTTTTTTTCGTTACTTTTACACCTCTGGAAAATAAAATGAAAAAGTGGCCTTCTTCTTCTTCTTAATCTTGTGAATAGGGTTGCCAACCAATTAACTATACATCCTACTTTATTTTTGGTAATTACACTTTATACTTTTACATACAAATAAAGTATGCAAAAATACTTTATTTTTAACCTTTACTCTGATGCGTAAAACAAAATTCTCATTATGGGTACTTAATGATTTATAATTGCTGAACGAAAAAATATTTCTTACCTACTCTCTATTCCTGCGAGTTCAGCTTTCACTGAAAGAGTTTTTTTTTTTTTAATAATTCTAAAGTGGCGAGAAGAGAGAAATAGACTATCAATAAATTTAATTCAAAACGAGTTGGTTATTTATTTAAAGGAGAATGGCCAAAAAAAAAACCCAGGGTCGGCACAAAAGTTTTATATTTCAGATCTGATTTAGTATAGTTATTCTCAGTTGTGATCATAGCTAAATTCAGTGGCTAATATATTTTATTTGCCCATAGTAGCTGCTTAGCTGGCGCTTGAGGCAAACAATGTTTTTTTTTTAATAAACTTATCAATACCTAATTCACATTATTTATTATGATTATTGTATTAGGTAAGCATGGCCATAATAATAAAATAAGCAAGTGATTATACGGAGATACGTGGATGTGAGTGAGCTAGAAAGATTGTGACGCTAGACGATGCAAGCGAGAGTTGTTGTGTAATATAATATTGTAATTATCTTATGTATCTTGTATTACCATTGTAAAACTTTTTAAAATAATGTTTTATTAAAAATAATTATTTTTGGTTTATATGTTTAGGTATATTTAATATTATTACTTTAATAGTTATCATATTCATATTTTATTTCCTCCTTGTTCTTACACACTATTGCCTACATTTCTGTTTTATTTCTCCTTTCGCAGGTCTGCTGGAAGAAATTTCTTAAGAAATAAGCAGCACCTTTGTACTCAGATCTTCATTTTGTTATATCTATATGTATTTTATTGTGTGTACATAAATAATAAAATAAATAAATAAATACATTTGTTATTTTTAATATGTTTATACATAAGTAGTATTACACGCATTGTTTACTTTCTAGAGTCCTTTTATATAATTATCATATGAAATAATGACAATTTATAAATAATACATTGTTTTCCTTGAGCGCCTACGCAACTTTTAATGGCCAAAAAACATGTTAGCCACTGAATTCAGCACGATCATAACTCAGAACAACTTCTAATTTTAATTGTTAATAAATTGTCAAGCAAGCTCTATCACCTTTAAAGATAACAAAAAATTGTTGGCATGTGCTAAAAGCACACAAAAATACGTTTTTAAAGTAATAAAAACATAAAATTTGAAAAATACTTTTTCTACCTAATACTTTTTTTTTTGCTATCCAAACCACTTTATACGTTTTTTGTGAAAAAAAGTTGGTAACCCTACTTGAGAACCATGTTATGATCCTATTGCCAATTAGCAAAATGGTGTGATATGGTTGCCAGAACAAGGATTTTTAAAGACGAAATTTAATTACAATTAGTAATTTAAATAGTCTAATTCTAATTATTATTTTTTTATTTTTTTTATTAAAGTATAAACCAGCGCTTGACCGCAATCCTGCCTGATGGTAAGCAGTGACGCAATCGTTGATGGTAAAGCGCACTAGTTTATTAAGAGCCTATTCACTCTAGCCTTGAAGACACTCAAATTGTAGTCCGACGGAAACACCGCCGCCGGCAGATTGTTCCAGTCCCTCGATGTACGCGGTATAAAGGAGGAGGCGAAACGCTTCGTCCGGATCGTAGAGGTGTTAACAACATAAGGGTGGAAACTCGCCGTACGACGGGTCGTCCGATGGTGGAACGGAGATGGGGGAATTAAATCGTGCAATTCCCTCGCACACTCCCCAGAATGTATCCTATAGAACACCGAAAGGCTGGCTACTCTACGCCTGTGCTCTAGGCTTTGGAGACCAACTCGAGTTAAATCAGGGTCACCAATCAGCCTCTTCGCACGCCTCTCCACTGAATCCAAAGTGGCCAGGTGACACTTAGCAGCACCAGCCCAAATGTGGCTGCAGTACTCCACACACGAACGGACCTGTGCTTTGTACAACATTAGAAGCTGCCCTGGTGTGAATTTTTTTACAGCGACCTCTATGACATGGTTTTAGGTCAGTAAATGTAGATGGCGCTACTTTCTTTACTACACGTTCGTTCAAGGGAACTGTCCCTCCCCCCTGTGTTTCACTCCTTGGCCGAGTTACTTGGCCAGTATATAAAACTAACATTAATGAAAAACAGTTAACTATAATGTATACTAATATTTACATTAAGTGTACATAGTTCTGGCCCAGGCTCCTTACATTTCTGAAACATCTCTACTAAACATTAATCTCTCATCTAAACATTATACGAATATAGTTCTTGATATAAAAATGACAGCTTAGTTCGGAACTAAGTTGTCACTTTAGTAGGAAGTCTAACATTATTGTGTACTGAGTTCATGGTTATAATTAACGCGTTGATATCCATGCCACCTTGTACATATGTATATTCATAATTTAATAGACTTGTACGCTAAAAGATTGATAGGTACGGCACGGTTAGCGCAGTGCATGTAGTTATTCCTGGACTGGCTGTTTGTGTATGTGAGTTAAGACACCTTATTCATAAACGCTGCTTAAAGTTAAGTAGTGATTAGCGATTTCTTAACCCTACATTTTGGACCTTTTAACATCACTTAACATAAATCATCCTTTATGAATAAACACCACAGTATTTAAGGAGTTTAATCATAAACGATGAATCATAACGAACGACCTCAGAAATGAGGTGATCCGAGAGAGGACCAAAGTCACCGACATAGCTGAGAGGATTAGCTAGCTGAAGTGGCAATGGGCTGGTCATATATGCCGCAGGACCGACAACCGTTGGGGAAAACGAGTCCTCGAGTGGAGACCGCGTCTCGGTAAACGTAGCGTAGGACGCCCTTGGGCGAGGTGGAGCGACGACATCAAAAAGGTGGCTGGTAGTGGCTGGCGGAGAACTGCTCAGGATCAAGCTTGTTGGCGTGCCATGGAAGAGGCTTATGTCCAGCAGTGGACGAGTAGAGGCTAATGATGATGATGGTTATGATAACTGGCTATCTGACCTCAACAACCCAGGTACTGGGTAATCTATACTAATATACACTATGTAACAAAAACCCTGTTGTTCCTTTCAGGGACATATAATTTTACCTACAAGCACATCATTAATGAAGTCATAATTAGAAAACAGTAATCATTGTCTAGTCGAGTGGTCACAATCAAATACCTATTAAAACCGACAAATTCTGTTTTTTTTTTAGAATATCTGATTTTATAAGTTAAATGAATTGGCGGGAACGTTCTACTTGTATGTCTAGTTTCTTCATGCAGAATTGCAGAGCTAAGAAATCAGTTACAGATTATAAATTAAACATTTATTTTAATTGAACAATTTTTATAAATTACTTGCTTTATTACGTCCGTATGATTCTTAAAACGCACGTTGAAGGAACAACAGGGTTTTTGTTACATATTGTATAAAACTGAAGAGTTTGTTTGTTGTTGTACTGCACCGATTTCTAAAATACTTTTTGCGTTGAATAGCCCATTAATCCAGGAAGGCTTTAGGCTTTATAACATCACGCTCCGACCAATAGGAGCGGGGCATAACTAACTTCACGCGAACGAAGTCGCTGGTGGCCGTTAGTACTTGATAAGACTGGTGGTCAGACTTTCAGGTTTCTGACGACATGAAACGGCTGTCAAAAATCTACGAATGACAGGGGACCGGGACCAAAGGCTTAATTAACGTACTTTCCGAGGTACAGAGGTCTCGTTATAGGTGACTATCATTAAATAACGAGACCTGTGTCTAGTGTATGCTTATCACTAACCACAGACAACACTGTCCCTGTCAGACTGATAGAGCACTGTCTCGAGCGCACCGCGTCGGTCATTCTTACGAGAGCCACAGGCGAGAGTTGACGTGTTGGTGGTCTGTCCGTTACGTGCGTGTGCGAGCCTGTGATATTCAACGATTGTAAGGGTTTTACACTGTGGAGACAAACCGCGGCAAGCGCCAAACGTAGCCTAACCTGACCGATCGACCTGTGCAGCTGTTACTATTTAGGCGCTACCCTCTAGGTCAGGGTAGGCGAACCAATGGCACGCGTACCATTGATGGCACGCGACACAATATTTTGGGCACGTCGCAGAATTAGGTATTTTATGACGATCGATGTGTTTTCATCTACCTATGCCTGCGAGTCATTATTTTCAAAGACGAATAACATTAAAAACTCGGTTAGAAACCGTTTGGCAGATGAATCTAGTTCAGCATGCATTTTGCTAAAAGTAACATCCTACAACCCTAACATAAATTATTTGTCATCTAACCTGCAGCAACAGAAGTCACACTAATTTTACTGAAATTTAATTTATGCTTGTAATAAAAACATACCAAAATGTACCTCTTTCTTTATTATCTTTTGCTTACTTTATTTAATAAAGAGTTTTGATAGTATTTATAATTATTATTTTCCAAATAATCAGAAAGTCAAAATTATTTGATGGCACGCGAATGAACCCATTAAACTTTTTTTTAGAAAAAATGGCACGTTGATGCATAAAGGTTCGCCTACCCTGCTCTAGGTAATGAGTTCATATTATTATTATTTTTTCTGAAGCCAGAAAATGCATAGATATGTAAGCTTGATATGTAGGTGCGTAAGAAATAAAAAACGACAGTACTCCGGGAACGCTGGTTTATTACTGGCCCCCCGCTAGGAGTAATTGTGTTCTGTGCTGGCCCCCCGTTACCGCGCCGCCGCGCTCACGGCTGCGTACGCTATGAACGTAGGTACCTACATACATGTCAAAGCTGCTACGAACTTTCTGCCTGGAGGTCTTTAATTATTTACTACATACGTCGCGCGCTCCGCTCCGCTTGGTTCGCTTGGTTTGCTCCGCTCCTATTGGTCGCAGCGTGATGTTATATAGCCTAAAGCCTTCCTGTATTAATGGGCTATCCATCGCAAAAATAATTTTTCAAATCGGTCCAGTAGTTCCGGATATTAGCGCGTTCAAGCAAACAAACAAACAAACTCTTCAGATATATTTATACAACAGTATAGATTTATACAACGTTATTTTTTGTTTATACGAAACCTGAATATAGTTTGTTCAGAATAAGCAACTGAATCGATTTCAATAATTTTTACACCATGTTATATTTTTCCCAAATACATTTTGAAATTGTTCCAGTGTGGTTACCGAGCGCGCCACGCAGCTTACGGTAGATCACGCCCGCGCAACGGCTAACGCCAGAGGTCATCGCACCGCTCGCCCGCTCTAATCCCGTCTAGTAATAACGGGGAAGGTTATGTCGGACTCCTACCGAATAAAACCCCACTATTCCTTCGAGTACCATGAGTCGGGGGCCCGGAAGATACTACTACATTCGCCGCACCACCGTCTAGTATCAGCCTGCCATCCCTAGCGGGCGCCATCGCCAAATGCGGTCGCCAAATACCACGATCGCACAGCGTTCCACTAAGACGCACATAATCCTCGAGCCTTAGCGCTCGAGCGACGACACGGCCCCAATTTCGTCGACCGCAGCATCATCGATGGATCCTTGCGAAGGGTATATTACTTAGCCTTTTTTTTTTTTTTTGTTGGGATTGGAAATCATCAAATGACTTCTCCCGCTCTGGGCGGAGCGGAAGGGTGTGTCAGACTTTTACTGACTAAAACCCACCCGTGTTTCTTCACTTGCCTGTGCGACGGCCAGGGCCGCGGTTTCTTGTTTAACCAACCCGCAACCCTGACCCAGGGGGCATCGGTCTTCGTGGACCCCGTCACGATGTGCTGACATCTCTTTGAGGCGCGCGTGAAACACGACGCGCCGTCGACTCGGGCCTGGTCCTTACCGGGCGGCGAGTTGCCCACTGCTCACCGCCCGCAGGCCCGCGCCTACGGTGGCTGGGAGTTAGGTGTCGTCTCCCGACCAGGACGTCTACTGCGGCGGCTAGTGGCGTGAGGGCGCTGGGATTCCCGTTGCCTCACGCGCTCCGCCTCCTCCTTTGCCAGCATCACTGCTTCGCAGAAGGAGGTGACGGCCTGGCATGCACTCTCGCTCCGGACCATGGCGTGGACCAGGGGCGGGCGCGAGAGATCGCCGCCGATCGCCGCTACGAGGACACGACGGTGGTGCATTCCGAGGACCATGAAAGCACATGGCCTCGGACTTCTGCAGGGCCACCTCGAGTCCCAATTGCCGGATCCTGTTGATGATTGTCGCAACCCCGAGGGTCGCTGCGTCAGCCGCCGCCTGGTGTGACCTCCCTTGTGCCAGAACCAGCGTGTCGTCAGCGCAACAAACTACGCTGACGCCGATAGGGAGGTCGGCGCGCAGCACCCAGTCGTACCCGATGTTCCACAGATGCGCTCCCAAGACCGATCCCCGTGGAACACCGCACGACATCTCTCGTCGGTTCCACACTCCTTGGTGACCGGGGTAGATTACGGCCCTGTCCGTCAGATAGGCCTCGACCACTCGACAGAGATAGGTCGGCATCCGGTGATACCGGAATGCCTCCCTGATGCAACTCCAGGGTAGAGTGTTGAAGGCGTTGGCAATGTCTAGAGACACCGCCAAGACTACCCCGGGCCACAGCATCCCCTATCGTAAAGGAACGTGCCCACAATAGTAATTTCTCCTGTATCGTGAGTGCGTTTACAAACTTTTAAGATCACATACAGAATCAGACAAACCCGGAACAACTAATTGTAGGCCATATAAAAATTTCTTCCGTGCGAGAATCGAACCCGCGACAAACGGCGCAGTAGTCGTAGCCGAAAACCATCGGACAGTCAAGAGGATTCCAACGACTTCTCATTTGTCCAATTATGATACCAAGTTTACAAGTTATGAGGGAAAATCTATACCCAAACAAATACATACAGGTGAAAATCGTAACCATCCTCTTTGCGTGGCCATAGTCGGGTAAAAATTTATTCTTATTTTTTTTTTATCACCGCATCACACGTGAACGACTGGACTGCTTTCGCTGATAAAATTTTTGATGTTTGTTATTGTCTTCTGAAAGATAAAATAAAAAAATTGCTCAGAATATTCCAAAATTTATGAATAAAATATTTTAATAAAATTATTTTCAACTAGCTGACATGACAGACGAACTGCGTTAACTATGAATATTCAGCCTTATTCATAAAAACCCGCTAATCATTAATTAGCCATCGTTTCGTTTTGTTTACATAGTTAGCTTTCAATCAACGTTTAACTTTTCTTTGTGTTATAGCATTAGATTAGTAGTGAAATACGGAGAGGGTAGAATACCGTGAAAAATATTAGGAATGAGAGTAGTATGGGTGACATATTTTTGGAAACTGGATACTCTTCGTATTGCAATATAAAAAACAATTAATATATGTAGATCAAAAATAATATTAGATACGTCATCGCGTATCAAATATTATTTAAAAAAAAAATCCTTGCGTTATTTGTGTGATTAACACATCATGGCTTTTATTATATATGGCATTATAAGATAACACACTAGATAACGTGAATTAACAATTAAAAATGAAATAAATAAATAAAATAAATATATACTGACAAATCACACAAATTGAGCTAGCCCCAAAGTAAGTTCGAGACTTCTGTTATGGACCCAGACCCAGGCCAATCAGGAAAAGATCGTTTTCCATCATGACATGGCCGGGGATTGAACCTATAACCTATATATAATAGTCCCCTAGGAATGAAAAAATTATAATCGCTGGTCATTCCTATACCTTTTTGCCTGGTAACCTATCTAGATGACACCGGTATGGGTATGGCATTAAACGATCTTCATCAGTGTTTTTCTACTCTGCACCAGGGTATCAGAATTATTCAACGCTTCTCCGTCGTTTTGGAATTCCTGGAAAAGATTTTGGAAATCCATATTTACGCACTCCATATTATCCGCCGTATTGCCTCTTAGCATCCTTAATTTTGACTACTGGCTACTAATTAAATAGCGCTTATGATTAATATAATTAATCAAATGTTAATCAGTTGCTTAGAATTGTTTTATTGTTTGAATTTTATGACGTATTTGCGCTATTTAATTTTGTATTGTTAATGTAATTGGCTTTTGGAAGCCGTATTAATATAAATAAATAAATTTATGATATACAATTTTCTTTTTATTTTATTTTATTCATTACACCAATATCACTTATTATAATAAAAACAGGACAACGTCTTTCGGGTAAGCTAGGATAAAATAAAGATGAAGACTGCTGTTAAGTGTTGTCTGTTGTAAATACACGATTGCAATTTATAACAATTTTCTAGTTACTAAGAAATTTCAAAGTTACTTCCGTACCGAATTATACATAATTTAACATCCTTTTTGAAAAGACAGTCTCAGGGGTTCAAGAGTAGAAAATCTAAGGTTTTTACCTCTCATGAATTGGAAACATTTTTAAATGATGCTCCTGACGAGATATATTTGGCAGTGATGGTAAGTTTACCTAAGTATTATTAGATTTATTCTAAATAAGAATGTATTTATTACACAAATTTAAAAATTATTTGTTTTCACAGGTGGTATTGATACTCAATATAAGCGGCGCTTGCAGAAACAGTGAACTCAAAAATTTGACAATTAAGGAATTGAAAATCAAGGCCAATTATTACTAGTAAAACTGACTAAAACAAAAACAAATATTGAGCGCTCGTTTGTAGTACAAGAAGAGTTTACACAAATAGTAAAGAAATACCAAAAAATGAGACCCTGGTCTGGTAGTTGAGAAATGGTTTTTCTCAACTACCAGAATGGGAAATGCTACAAACAAGTGATCGGGAAAAATAAAATCTCAGGTATGCCGAAGCAGATAGCAACATATTTTAATTTATCAAATTGTGAGCAGTATACCGGACATTGTTATAAACGTACCTCAGCAACTCTTTTAGCCGATTCTGGGGCAAACATGACGACGTTAAAAAGACACGGAGGCTGGAAATCCAGCACAGTCGCCAAGCTACATTGAGGATTCAATCCAAAATAAAATAAAAACTTCGAACAAATTAACTGAAACTATAAAAATACACCACAATTCGCCTCAGCCGTCAACCGCCAGGGAGTATCCGCCTGATGAAATACTAGAGTCTCCTACTTTTACAGATATCCAGAACACCCAAATTTGTCATAATGTATCAAATAGCATAAACATTCCAAATAAAAATGTAACTTTTAATTTCACGAATTGTCCAAATTTGACTAAATATCAATTTTAAATAGAGTACCGATTTAAAATTAATAGTCAATGTTATCCATAAAATGTTCAGATAAACAACTAGTTTTATTTTCCTCAAATCCTAAATGAAAAGTATAGTGTTTAACACGGGTAAAAGAATCAATTCCTACTCGGACTATAGCCGCCCTCGCTACGCTCGGGCGTATAAATACCTCGGTAACTGATTCTTTCCACCCTCGGTTAACAATCTACTATTATTATACGCTAACTTTTTGTTGAAAACCCCAAAACACCAGTTTCCCTTGTTTTTTAAATATTTGTTAATATTGCAAATGTATCATCTTCTATCTCACGTTTTTATTACCTTGTAATTACGTTTTTTATTATTCTACGTCCTTTTATTATGCTACCTACTTCCACTAAATGTTTGGGCGTACATGCATGCTATAATGCTATAGTAGACAAAAATTTCTATCTTTTCATATGTGTCCATTTTACTGAAATGTGTGACATTAATGTCGTCACTTTAAAAATTATAAACGAACAATGGCGCCTAATCCTTTGTGCACAAACTAAGCTTGATTAAAGTTAGATGCATCTTTTCCTGTCTTATTAATTACGAAAAGGACAGAAAATATTACTTTGGTCTTGTCAATTTAATAATTACCGTAATTATGTAGAATATCGGCTCCATAACGTAGAAGGTTGTAGTTTGATAGACAATCCTTTAAAATATGTAAGAAATACACTTTCGGAAAATGATGTTATATTCTTCTCTGCTCGCCACTTCATAAAATCATTCAATCATCTTTCTTTTGAGATTTCTGGTAAAAGATTGTTAATAACACAATTTGTCTTTAATTTGTCTTTAATCGAATCTGGAGTCAATATTTCACAATCGCTTGAACTCATTTTTAATTAAAATCTTAGCATAAAAGATTAGGTATTAACATAACTATTTTTTTAATTCCGTCACAGATACATAAGAGATTAGTATCCCGCTAATTTATGTCGAATTTTTAAATTTTAAATATGGAACTCGCCACGTTATTGTTGCGACCATATAATTAATAAGTAGGTACTATCGTACTTCTTAATTCTATGGTTGCAACCTATTTCGCTCAATAAAGTTTGCGCTAAGTTCACACTGGCTGTTTAAAAACTCACATTGCCGCTGCATTTTTTTTTATTAGTTTATTTTTACACAAATTTCATCACAGCTGACAGCAGTTCTATTTTTAAAGTTCATTCCGACCCTTGGGTGGGAAGAAATTTGTATGAGTTTTTCCCGCTCTAGGGAGGGAAATAGCACTTTCTACCCAATAATCAGATCAAGAAAATGCTACTTTCCGAATATGAGAAATGAAATAGTAGATTGTTAACCGAGGGTGGAAAGAATCAATTCCCGAGGTATTTAGATGCCCGAGCGTAGCGAGGGCGGCTATAGTCCGAGTAGGAATTGATTCTTTTACCCGTGTTAAACACTCTACTTTTCATTTCAAATATGAGGAAAATAAAACTAGTTGTTTATCTGAACTTTTTATGGATAACACTATATAATAATACTAGTCCCGCCGGCAGAAGTTACCACCCACCAGACAAAGTCTTGCCGCCAAGCGGTTTGTTGTGCTCCGGCATGATGTCTGGTGAAGCCGTACGGAGGACGGCTCTGAGCAGTTGTGTTGCGACGTGTGCCGAGTACGATGCGCCAAATGTTGTTGTGTTGAGAGTTTGGTCGTGGAGGGTCTTCAGATCAATCTCCCTTTGGCGCAGCCTCCTCCTCTCGCTCCTTTTGGACAATTCGTGAAATTAAAAGTTATATTTTGTTTGGAATGTTTATGCTATTTCATATATTATGACAAATTTGGGTGTTCTGGATATCTGTAAAAGTAGGAGACTCTAGTATTTCATCAGGCGGATACTCCCTGGAAGTTGACGGCTGAGGCGAATTGTGGTGTATTTTTATAGGTTCAGTTAATTTGTTCGAAGTTTTTGCTTTATTTTGGATTGAATCCTCAATGTAGCCTTCGGTGACTGTGCTGGATTTCCAGCCTCCGTGTCTTTTTAACGTCGTCATGTTTGCCCCAGAATCGGCTAAAAGAGTTGCTGACGTGCGTCTATAACAATGTCCTGTATACTGCTCACAATTTGATAAATTCAAATATGTTGCTATCTGCTTCGGCCTGATACCTGAGATTTTATTTTTCCCGATCAATTGTTTGTAGCATTTCCCATTCTGGCAGTTGAGAAAAAAAACGGTCCGTTTTTAGGTCACTGGGTCTCATATTTTAATATTTCTTTACTATTTGTGTAAACTCTTCTTCTACTACAACGAGCGCTCAATATTTGTTTTTGTTTTAGTCAGTTTTACTAGTAATAATTGGCCTTGACTTTCAATGTCCTTAATTGTCAAATTTGTGTGAACTCACAAGCTGCTTCTGCAAGCGCCGCTTATACCGAGTATCAAAACCAACTGTGAAAACATATATTTTTTTAGTATTTGTGTAATAAATACATTTTTATTTAATATAAATCCATAAATACTTAGGTAGGTAAACTTACCTTCACTGCCAAATATATCTATTTAACTCATTTTTAAATTAAAATCTTAGCATACAAGATTAGGTATTAAAGTAACTATTTTTTTAATTCCGTCATAACAGATTAGTATCCCGCTTTTTTATGTCGAATTTTTAAATTTTAAATGTGGAACCCACCACGTTATTGTTGCGACCATAGAATTAATAAGTAGGTAGGTACTCTCGTACTTCTTAATTTTATGGTTGCGACCTATTTCGCTCAATGAAGTTTGCGCTAAGTTCACACTGACTGTTTAGAAAGTCACATTGCCGCTACATTTTTTTTTTACACAAATTTCTTCACAGCTGTTCTATTTTTAAAATTCATTCCGACCCTTAGGTGGGAAGTAATTTGTATGAGTTTTCCCGCTCTAGGGAGGGAAATAGCACTTTCTACCCAATAATCAGATCAAGAAAATGTACTTTCCGAATATGAGAAATGAAAAGTATTTTTACATTACCTAATGCTTTTCCAGTATTTCAAGAGGTAATTTGTAGTATAGACGCGACCAAAAGAATCCAAACACGGCTTTATTGAAAAGCGATATACTTACTTCTTTATATTTGAACTAAAGCTTATGTTGTTAAAGCATAGTATTTTACAATATATAAGTTGTCACATGTTGTCATGTGTAGTTGTTGTATGTCATATTACAACTTAGCCTTCGTTTTAACACAAAAACATCGCAATTGAAAGTTAACATATTGGTGATTGTCACAGTATATTGTGATTGTGATGCGACAGTACTAGCTCGTAACTCATAGCTCGCCGTCTGGTGAGGACCAATCCAATTTTAACCTTAGTTGAATAAAATTATTCCATTAGGTTCTGCTTAATGGCACACGATATCGCGGCAGGCTTAGAAGGAGATGGCGACCACCATCACCACCAGTCCAAGGCGATTCTCGAACTTTCTCACCAGAAGTTCAACTCCTTTCAATCTTTCCACCTCTTTTCCTGTTCAGAGCTGTCAAGGAAAGATTGAGGATTGATTGAGGAGTAAGGAATGAAGAAGGAAAGATTGGAAAGATTGTAGGGAGACCTCTGTAGTTGCAGAGTAACGGCAAAAAAAAAAGTAGGGTATAAAATGTTACTTGACATCCGTTTTTAAAACATTCAACTTTTTACAAGCACATTCTTACATCAAGCACATTCAAATTTCCTGATTCGCTTTCCGCTGTTTACTACTGAGGCTGTGACTCTTAACGAAATATGTAGCGATATGCCTACTCATCAAATCAATAACAATCAATTCAGACATATCAATAATATCAAATTAGCAGATGAGCACTTTGAGAAGTCTCGTCCAATTGATATTCTCATTGGCGGAGAAATCTTTCCGCAAATTTTATTGCCAGGCAAGATAGACGGCGGAGATCATACAGCATCAGCTATCAATACAGTTTTTGGGTATGTCCTCATAGGCAAGACCTTATCAGCTTCTACTCCCAAACCATTATCAATCAATCATTTGTCTCTGGATGCTAAAATTGACGATGCAGTTCAGAAGCTTTGGGAGATAGACAACATACCATCATCATCAAAACCAATTCTTTCAGCGGAAGACCTTCGTTGTGAAGAAATTTATCAATCAACTCATCAGCGTGACCCTGATGGTCGTTATGTAGTTCTACTACCGTTTCGTGATCCTCAACCATCATTTGAGGGTTCATTTAACATTGCCTTTCGGCAATTTCGTCATTTAGCCAGTTAATCAACCAGCATTTCATCACCAATATCAAGAACATGTCAACTATCTATCATCAGGTCAGATGGAGATTTTGTCAACGGAAGACTGTCTATTATATCCCCATATTAGTCCCCCACTGCCTATTATATACCTCATCATGCGGTTGTGAAGCCTGAGAAGTTGCGTGTCATGTATAATGCTTCCTGTAAAGATAGGAACGGAGTTTCTCTCAACGACACCCTCCTTACCGGCGCCAAGCTGTAAGCGGACATCTGCAACATCATTTTTCGTTTTCGCCCCCATACCATTGTTTTCACTGCCGACGTACGACAAATGTACGTCGGCAGGTAAATCATCATCGTCATCTCGGATCATCATCGGGATTATCAACGAATCTTGTTCAGAAGTTCACCTGATCAATCCATGCAGGAGTACCGTCTCAGTCGAGTCACATTCGGTGTATCATCAGCGCCATATCTGGCTATACGTACCATGGTACGTATAGCCAGCATGTTGACGCATGCGTCAGCTTGCTCAAGATGAGCAAACATCATTTCCAGCCGCTGCTGAAGTACTGCTGAACGACCTGTACGTTGATGACGTTGTGACTGGCGCGCAAGATATTGAACGTGCCCTTAAGATCAAACAACAACTCATCGGCATCATGGGTTCGGCAGGTTTCGAGTTAAGGAAATGATCCAGCAACCACCCGGCTGTACTATAGGATTTACCTGATGATATTGTTATTAAGCAATATGCGTAATTATAACGTAAGTTATTGTAAACATTTTCATTTATAATGTCTGGACTTGAAAAAAGACGATGATCCCTCAGTTTGTTTCGGCTATTTCTTCTCAGAGGTAGTCAGTTAGGAAAAGCCGGCTTCAGCTAGTTTAAAAAAAAAAATGAAATATGACGTGTAAATGTGATCAGTGATTCTACTTGCTTAATAAACGATTTCATTTCATTCCACTAGTTTTTACAATAAATCCTTTACTGTACAAGCAGTTCGGCTATGGAATGACTTGCCCGTATCTGTAAAGCGTGCTCAAACTCTGTTCACTTTTAAAACCACGGTAAAACAGCATTTCCTCTCTCTTTAAACATGTCATAATTTTTTTTAATTTGCTCTTGTATGATGTTTATTAATTAGATGTATATATTTATAAGACTAGTGTGATACACTCAACATGCATATTTATTATATAAACTATGTAAATAGTACACTAAAGACTACCTACATTATTTTTCTCTCCTTCCCTTTACCATTCCATCCAAAGGTTGTGTGTAAGAGATCGCTTTTAGCGATAAGACCGCCCATTGTGTCACCCTTTGTAAAATCTTTACATTTATGTTTTTGTAATCTATATGGTGAACATAATAAAGAGTATTCTATTCTACAAATACATACAAATAAAAAAGGCTTAACGAGGTACGAGGTACGTACGAGGTAGCTATATACGAAATTTCATTAAAATCGGTGCAGCCATTTTGGGGAGTACGAGGATATCACTGCGACAGGAGAATTTTTATATACCTAATAGAAAATTTATCAAAGATACGGTGTCTGTAATAAATGTATTGAACAATTTATATTTTACCAACTGGCGTTTGCTTATACCAATTGGTTGAATAATAATAAATAGCTTTCTCCTTTTATTAACAAATGCAATTAGTTAAAGTGCATTGAAAAACGTACTTTGCAATTGCATAGTCCGAAATCGATCGTATACAATATGTAAAGAAAACCACGTCCGACCCTTAAGGATAATATAAAGGTTAGGTAAACACATAACCAAATAAAATATGAAATTTTACATAATATATAGTATGTATAATCATATGTAGTGATATACCAGTTTATATGTAGGAGTTCGCATGCAGCGGATGTGATAGTCAGCAGTTTCATACTATTGATGTGAGAGACAATTAATTACTGGTGAGCGCTTTCACATTAGGTCCATTTAAGATTTTTTTCAATGGTGTGTTTGTGAAACATTTTTGTCTTAATGCTGTCTATTGAACTAATGCCCTATTAAGAACACTTTAAATAGCTCGAGGCTGTGCACACAACACTGTTTAAAATTTAAATTTTACGCTAAACTGTTTGTAAACCACCTGTTATATTATCTACCGCCTACAAACAACAATTTTTTTTCAAACCGTATAGACTGCGAAACTTTATAATCTTATAATAATAATAATAAGGCTTTCCACACTTAACATGTCGCATCTGTGACTCCTAAGATACAGGCAAATATCTAGGTTAATAGTCAACATGGAATCTAGTCTTTGAATTGGAAAGGATTTGTTTTGTGTCCCAAATAATTCATATTTTATTTAAAAAAATAAAAAGTAATAATATTTATAAGTATTTATTTAACAAAAAAATATAGCACTTCAAAACATAGCAATCAATCATTGGTAAATGTATTTACCGAGTTCCAATTTAAGACTTTGACACATTAGTATAAACTGTTTATTTTTTATCTACATATTTTTGTTGTAAGTGGCGGATTAATGGTAGGAAACTTTCCGATTGGGAAAGTCATAATTGAGTGTATACTATGTCAGTCTAATTTAAGGTTATAGGGTCCCAATGAAGATAAAGGGGCTCATGGCTAAGTAATATAAGCCACCACGAAGGTCGATGGATCAAGATAAAGCTACGCTTGCCACAATCTGTCTGTGAATTGGATGATTATCATACTTACCGAGTTGTCAATTGTGAATCTTTGACAGTTGTATTGGCCTTAGCAAAGCAATCGTCGAATGAAGTTTTAATAAGAGAGAAATAGACTCTTCAGTACGTATATGGACAATATTATCTTTTATTTCAATTGGTATGTCGGTTCTTCAGAGTACCACGTAGACCACTTCGTAAACCCATAACACCCTTAACTCCACCTCTTCGCCATACAGTGTCTGGTGCTAATTCCCCTGTACCTCGCATGTGCAAACTGTTAAACGAACGCAGAGACCTGGTTGACGTCCACGCTGACTCAATATCGACATTTGTCAGACGTCATCAGTGTATTAGTTCTGTTGAGAATCCAGTCTGGTTAGAATATTAGCAATTACATTAATAAAATTACAAAGAGCACTTAGTATGTGGTGTTTGTCTGTAATTGGTTGTGCAGTTAGATTTAAGTCAAAATAAATAATAGCAATATTACTTCCACTGCTGGGCACAGGTCTCCTCTCATACAGAGAAGGATTGAGCGTAATCTATTAGCGAAGGAAACCGAGCAAGTGTTATTATAATTATAATCTATTACGGTATCTCATCGTATACCTAGATATTTTTCAATATGTAGCGACAGCATGTCACGCACGAAACCCTTTGTATGATTAACTATAAAATTCTGACGACCTGAACAGTAAAAGATCCACGAATGTCAGTCGAGATAAACGGCGTTCCCTATCCTCGTACCAACCACGGCGAGCATAGCCTAACCTTTTTTTATTGGGAAAATCCCATGGATACCCTCCGCCTGGCAATAAGGGAAGGTCATTTATTTAATATTTAATAATTATAAACTAGCGCTTGACCGCAATCCCACCTGATGGTAAGCAGTGATGCGATCGTTGATGGTAAAGCGCGCCAGTTTATTAAGAGCCTATTCACTCAGAAAAACTGAGCGAATAGGAAGGAAGACGGCAGTTGAGCGAGGTGATGCAATGTTAAACTCAACAACACGACGAACGATACTGCGCCAAAGGGAGATTGATCTGAAGACCCTCCACGACCAAACTCCTAACACAACAACATTTGGCGCATCGTACCCGGCACACATCGCAACACAACTGCTCAGACCCGTCCTCCGTACGCCTGCACCAGATATCATGCCGGAACACTACAAACCGCTTAGCGGCAAGACTTTGTCTGGTGGGTGGTAACTTCTGCCGGCGGTCGATGTCATGTCGGACTCCTACCTATTAAAACCCCACTATTCCTTCGAGTACCATCAGTCGGGGGTCCGGAAGATACTACTACATTCGCCGCACCCCCGTCTGGTATCAGCCCGCCATCCCTAGCGGGCGCCATGGCAAAGTGCCCCTGATACCACGACCGCACAGCCTTCCACTAAGACGCACATAATCCTTGAGCCTTAGTGCTCGAGCGACGACACAGCCCCAATTTCGTCGTCCGCAGCATAGCTTAACCTAATCGACGGATCCTTGCGACGGGTATATTATAACTTAGCCTTACAAGCGATTTGTGAAGTAACTATCTATTATATAAAATTCTCCTTTCACAGTGTTTGCTCACGAACTCCTCCTAAACAGCTGGACCGATTTTAATGACATTTGGTATATACATTCGTTAGGCATTACAATAGGTTTTTACATATTTTTTTATTTACTACTACTTACGCGGGCGAAATTGTGAGCCGTAGCTAGTAATTATGTAAAATTAACTTTTAACATTCTTAACATCTTAATAGGCTTAAAAAACTAGCGCGCTTTACCATCGACGATTGTGTAGCAAGGTAAGCACTGCTTACCATCAAGCGGGATTGTCGTCAAGCATTAATTTAAAATTATAAATAAAGAATATTTTCATTATTTGATTGGAAACTACGTACGGCCTCGGGATCTCCGGTAAATGGTACATTGTAGATATTTACTTACACGTCATTAAGTATATGTAAATAAAATAAGCCGAATCGACAAAGAGCCACGAAGAGCAGAGTAAATAAATAAGAATTGTTCGGTTTGCACACTACCCATATCAGTCACCCTAGTCTGCTGTTAGTAAGTACTCTGTAATGTTTGTTCCTGGTACATTACTTGTAAGAACCCATGTTCTTATAAGCATATTGTAAGATAATGTTTCCTGCAAAATAAAAGAACAAAACAAGTTGAGATTTCTAGAAGGCTTACCGACAAATTATATTCAATTCTTACTTGTCTTAGTCGAAGTTGAAGTCGTGGTGGCCTAGTGGTTAAAACACCAGCCTCTCAAGTATGAGTGCGCAGGTTCGATTTCAGGTCAGACAAGTACCAATGTAACTTTTCTAAAGTTATATGTACTTTCTAAGTATATCTTGGACACCATTGACTGAAGGTGAAGGAAAACATCTTGAGGAAACCCGGACTTTATAAGTCTGAAATCGCCAACCCGCATTGAGCAAGCGTGGTGATTACGCTCAATCCTTCTCTGTATGAGAGGAGACCTGTGCCAAGCAGTGGGACGATAAAAAGGTTGATGACGATTGAAAAAGTATCTAATTTATGAAATGTTAATGTTCACTAAAAGTATCTTTGTGATTTGTAAGTAGTTACTTAATTTAGACAAAAGTTATACAGACCATTCTGAAGTTTCATTATATTCCGCCTAATTTTACTTTAACCTATTATTGACATAATCGACTCATTTAAATGTTTTGTTGTAATTAGGTAATGACTGATATTTATTTTTGGATTTTTTGTTTTCAGTGAATAAGACTGAAAGCATAGAACCTAGAATTAAATGCCAGTCATCGTCATATTATTGTTTAAATTGTATTTTGACATGTTTGTTTTTTGACTAACAGATGATATTGAATGTATTTTCGACTGTAGTTTATTAGATATATTTTAATATTATATAATTATAATGATGATGATGTTATAATTTTGCAGTTTTGACATTTTGAATTGTTTTGTATTATTATGTTTATATTTAAATATTACTGTTGTTACTTGGTTATTTTACTTCGATGGTCCTAGTTTACTATTTGTGACTTCAATTGCCAAGTATATGAATAATCAACAAAGGCAGTAGGAAGTGTTTTGTAGGCCTGTCTATTCTGATTTCAAAGAAAAGTGCTGATTTTCAAACTAATTTGAATGAATGGCTTGATTATGTACTCTGAAGAAGCAAGTAAACTTACTTGCTAGTAGAGTCCCACTGTTTCACACAGCAAAAAATTTAAATTAGAATGTACTGATAGTAGAAGTACAGAATGAATTAAAATATCATCGTAAATTCGAAGTAAAAAATAAATATTTACAATTTGCGTATCTTGTTTTGGTAACATATTTCTACTTCATGTTATAGTTTAATCTAATATTGTACTTTTTTGACTACCTACAAAAAATCGCGATAACTTATTTCTATATTTTATATCTTACTAGCGACCCGCCCCGGCTTCGCACGTGGACAAATGATATAGGTACCTAAGCCTTCCTCAAGAAACGGTGGCCCTTCAATAAAAATAATGTCTACTGTGCCGCCCATCAGCCAATATCTGACTCTGCAAGATACATCGGCCTTATTGCCCATGGATAGCCAGTTCCACCACCTTCAAACAGAATGAAAGCCTACTGGGGTAGCAAGTTTGTTCGAAATAATGGTCCCCCGCTCCGCCCCACTCCCTCCGTCGTTTAGGCAGAGAAACACTCAAGTAGCAGGCGGCCGGCACGGGTGCGAGCGGCACGCGGATTTTTTATGGTGTTTAGTTTTGAATAAATCGTGATATCTCCTGAATGAAACAATCAATTCCAATAATTCTAAAAGAAACCTGTTGCTACGGAAATTACCTTTGATATGACGTAATTTATTTGGATAAGGATTAATATTATAAGGACCAAATAGTAGGCTCTGATTTCAACTGATTTCGAAATAATAATAATAATACGTTTATTTCACAAAAAAACTTATATAGAGTACGTAAGTAGACACATGGTGTAAGATCTGAGTACAAAGGCACTGCTTATTTTTCAAGAAATTTCCTCCAGCAGACCTGCGAAAGGAGAAGTAAAACAGAAATTTAGACAATAGTGTGTAAGAACAAGTAGGAAATAAAATATGAATATGATAAGTATAAAAGTAATAATATTAAATATACCAAAACATATAATCAAAAAATAATTATATAAGTATACGTAAATAATAGTAATCGTCAATAATACTAATATCGTTTTTGTGTTTTAAAAAGTATTCTTTTCACATGCTTAGGTACGTTTGGATGGAAATACTATTTTTTTAAATATTAATCCTTATCAAAATATTTTTATTATAATTTATTTTCACGAATACAGCTTTCATTCAGAGCGCTGTGCACTTTCGTTGATTAGGGATCTTATCAATTTAGCTATAGATGTTTGTGCAAATACCTTAGCTTTCTGAATCTCGGGGTTTATACTTTACGTGGATCGATGACACTATCGGTAATGTCAATAAATTATTTATGTAAATTGGTCAAATGTCCTTCTGTTGATTTCTATTGGTTTTAATTGTTTGGTGTGATAAATATTTTTTCTCCTTTCCTCAATTCTGGTTTATGGTTGTTTCTATCTATCTCAAGGTTATAATAACGTAAATCAAATTAAACGTCAATCTATTGCTTTGTGGGTTTGCGTTAAGTATGGACTTTTGGTCACAAGTTCACAACTGTATGCAACAGTAAATAAAATATTCGAAAAAAAAAACAATAGGTATGAATGCTGTCCAAAAACAAAAGAAAATATTTCGCCAAAAAAATAAATAATAATAAGTGTCAAAAGTCACTCATGTCGTCAACGTCAACTCCCCACTTCTTTCTTATATTTTAAATATTGTTCTCAAAGGATCTTAGACAATCTTTATTTTTTACCAGATTTTGTACTTTTCTTTTTGTTAAATAAAAAAGAAACGTGCTCCACACTACGAATACGTATGTATCCAAGGTATGAAAATAAAAAAAAATAAAAATTAATCCGTCTTATAGATAATAAAAAAAATTAAGACACGTATTTTTTATTATGTCTAAATTACCAAAAACTACTGATATATAGCGTAATAAAGTTACGGAGTGGGGGCTAATCACGTCACGCCGTGCTATATTTTGTACCACGACGTGACGTCATGCGACATTTCATCTCAATATTTGAATGAAAGAAAAAATAAAAAATACGTATTCAATATTTTTTATAAATCTATCTGATGGATATTAAATCATTTTTTAGGATACAACCCAAATTACTCCTGGTTCGTGGGTGCATTTCAAAAATTTAAACATATCACATACACAAACACCCAGACCCGGAATAATTACCTGTAGGCCATACTTGATTAGTGCGGGAATCGAACCCTCGATACGCAGCGCAGCTCAGTCGATTGCTCAGTTAGGGCATCAACCGCGTCTTCATTATTGTAGCTATATACAAAATAAAATTTTCTTATTTTCTTTTTTTGTTTATATTACTGTTTGTGTTTGTTTAAACAGTTCTCACACTATTTAGATTGTTATTTTAGTTTTTTGTTATTATTATTATTGCATCTTCATTTTTATTGTACCGGTTCGGTGTCAGTTGTGATTGTTTGCTGCACCGGGTGGCGTCTTTACGTCGGCACCGGCTGTCGCTGAAAACCAGCGCTGGAATCTATTTTGGATAGGGTTGCAGCATAATGCTGAGCGATAGCCGTTTTGCGTGGATGTGACGCATGTCAACTATTATCACTCAATTGTTTTTGTGCACTTTGACGTCATGTTTACCGCAAGTAAACGTATTTTCTTTCTTTCTTTTCTAACTACCGGTCACAAAGAGAGACCATTCCTCTGCATATTTTACCTATTCAAATAGGTAAGTAGGTATAGCTAGTTCCATCCAGTGGTTTTACCTACATTCGTTTCTTTCCTGTGGGAACATCGAAATTTAAAGTAATCTAAATGTTGAACCTGATTAAAAACCATTTGTGTGCCACATTCAGCTCCGTTTAGTAGTTTTTCGTGAAGAAGTAACAAACACACATGCAATCACTCTTACACCTTTGCCTTAATATTATTAATGGGATATACAATATGTAAATAAAACCCCGTCCGACCCATAAGGATAATAAAGATTAGGTATACACATGACCAAATAAAATATGAAATTTTACATAATCATCATAGTAACAATACTAATAAATTTTGAAATAATCTTTTTTCCGTGAATTAAATCTAACTTCCCCAAAATTTGGTATTTTTAAAAAAAGTGATAACACCTTTTTGACTGTATTATTATGAGCGAATAGCGATGCGACCTGCCCTGCCCCCCTTCGCCCGCGCATGTATTGCCTACCGCACATATTTATTTTTTAGGGGGATTTTTTTTTAAGTTTAGCCCGGCTTTGTAGGCATTAGTAGGACAGGGTTTTCTTTACATATTGTATGTACATATAAATGTGATGGTGTAATTGTTTTGATTCTACTATAGCAATGTTCTATGTTCTATGTTACTGGTTTGGTTTCCGCACTCAGTTCCTCCAGTGGACCATTGTGCGTGGACCATGGCGGCCTTTGGCGGTTATTCCAGCCAGCCCACCTCCTTCCAGAAGCCCATCAGGTCTCCTAGCCTGTTGAGAACATCTGTTTAAGATCTTGGTGCACCTATGGTTTTGTTTCTAATTTGGGTAACGCCTGTACACTCGAAGAGTACATGCGCAACTGTCTCGTCAGCCTCTAAGCAGGCTCTGCACAGAGGGCTGTCCGTTATGCCTATTGTGTGGAGATGCTTATTCAGCAAGCAGTGGTCCGTAATGATCCCCGTCATCAATAGTAGGGTTTTCCTATCCAAGCGCAACAGCCTTTTAGTTAGCTTGTCATCCAGGGATGGCATAGCCTCCCTGGACTGCCTGCAGCCCGGTGAGATGAACCACCAAATCTCCGCTTGTTCGTAGGTATACCTTTGTAGCCATCTGCGTATTTGAATGAAGGGGATAGGCACAATGGGCTCCGGTCCGCTGACCAACGCGCTGGATGCTCTTCTAGCCAGTTCGTCAGCTGCGTCATTACCCAGTGAACCGCTGTGACCCATTATCCATTGCAGTGTCACGGTGTTGCGGTCTCATGCGGTTATCCGTTCCAGTGCGTCGTGGCACTATAGCAATGGGTTCTACTATGTTATATTTTATATAATAAATTATATTTTATTTATAATATATAATTACAAACTAGTGCTTGACCGGTAAGCAGTGATGCGATCGTTGATGGTAAAACACGCTAGTTTATTAAGAGCTTATTCATTCAGAAAAATCTGAGTAAGTAGGAAAGTAGACGGCATGAGCGAGGTGATGCAATTTTAAAACCAACAACACGACCAACGATGCAACGCGAGAAGGTGATTGATCCGGAGACCCTCCAAACTCCCGATACCACAACATTTGTGTCCATCGTACCACAACTGCTCAGACCCGTCTGAAACTAATCCGAACATCTGTTTTACTTACTACCTATGTAAAGTCATTGCCAATACTACTAACGGTATAAAATAAGATATCAAAATCACTAACAGTAACTGCGCTACGATTCTGTAACCATGCTAACGTGCAAACATATGTGAATTGAGCGTGAAGTGAGCTAGCTGTCATTCCAACTAATGCTAGGGATTGACACTACTGATAACTCACTCTAAACTCACTTAACACATGTGACTTTTCAAGGTGAGATGTTTACAGAATCTATCGGCTTGCAAACATATACAGGGTTTTTCATTAAGAGCGCTTGAACATTGAAATGAAATAAAACAATCTTTTTAAGTCATATTACCACATTTTTTATTACATTTTAGAGAATATTCAATGACATTATGTGTGGAAAATAATATCAGCCAAATGGCCACCGCGACTCCGCTGTAGATGATGTATTCTGGTGGACCAATTTAGAAGGACGTCTTCGCATAAATAAATAAATAAATAAATAAATAAATAAATAAATAAATAAATAAATAAATAAATAAATAAATAAATAAATAAATAAATAAATAAATAAATAAATAAATAAATAAATAAATAAATAAATAAATAAATAAATAAATAAATAAATAAATAAATAAATAAATAAATAAATAAATAAATAAATAAATAAATAAATAAATAAATATATACGGACAAATCACACAGATTGAGCTAGCCCCAAAGTAAGTTCGAGACTTGTGTTATGGGATGCTAACTCAACGATACTATATTTTATAATAGATACATATATAGATAAACATCCAAGACCCAGGCCAATCAGAAAAAGATCATTTTCCATCACGACCTGGCCGGGGATCGAACCCGGGGCCTCCACGTCGCAGGCAGGCGTGTTGACCGCTCAATTTCACGAAGAACGCGAGTTATGTTGGCATTTAGGGCAGCAATTGACTGTGGTTTATCTGCGTACACTAGAGATTTCACGGAGCCCCACAGAAAATAATCGAGCGGTGTTAAGTCACACGATCTCGGGGGCCAGTTGATGTCGCCACCACGCGAGATGACGACGCCCTCGAACTTTCAATAAATTTAATGTTTCCCGTGCTGTATGGCAAGTGGCGCCGTCCTGTTGGAACCACATGTTTGTAAGATCTATACCACCTACCCTAGGCCACAAAAAAATTGTTATTATCGTCCGATATCGGTCGCCATCGCAACGCACGGAACGTTAGGTGAATAGAGCACTGATATTGATAATAAATTTTAATAATTTCTACGCGTTGTTGAAGCGTGTAGCGTTCCATGGTGAAATGTCACGACTAAATATGTATTCATGCCAAATTTGACAGCTATCTCATTACCAAGATGGCCGCTATGCGCTGTCAAAGTTCGAGCGTCTCTATTGGAAAACCCTTTACAATTGAAGTTTATAGCTACGTCGTAGGTCATAACATTGGCTGTCGGCAGAAGTTACCACCCACCAGACAAAGTCTTGCCGCTAAGCAATTCGTCATATTCCGGCATGATGTCTGGTGAAGTCGTAAGGAGGACGGGTTTCAGCAGTTTTGTTGCGATGTGTGCTGGGTAAGATGCGCCAAATGTTGTTGTTTGAGGAGTTTGGTTTTAGGTAGCGCAGCTTCGTTGGTCGTGTTGTTGGGTTTAATAATGCATCACCTCGCTCAACTGTAGTTTTTTTGAGTTAATAGGTTCTTAAGCGCCGTCTGTTAATCTCGCCTGATGGTAAGTAGTGATGCGATCGTTGATGGTAAAGCGCGCTAGTTTGAATACACTCAAATTGTAGTGTGACGGAAACACCGCCGCTGGCAAATTGTTCCAGTCCCTCGATGTACGCGGTATAAAAGAAGAAGCGAAACGCTTCGTCCGGATCGTAGTGGTGTTAACAAAGTAAGGGTGAAAAGTCGCCGTACGACGGGTTGTCCGATGATGGAACGGTGATGGGGGAATTAAATCATGCAATTCAATTTTAAAAGGTAATCTAACCTAATAACTTCACATATTATAGTTATGAAAGGTTATAATTACTTGAATTAATTGATTGACAGCACGTATGGCGTATTGGTTAAGCGATTGACTGCTGAGCTGCGTGGCGCACGCAACAAATATTTGTATGACCTACATGTAGTTGTACGTATTTTATATAAAGGGTTTTTCAATAGGGATGCTCGAACTTTGACAGCGCATAGCGGCCATCATGGTATTGCGATAGCTGTCAAATTTGGTAAAAAGTATCATTTATCCGTTTTGACCGACCCCTCCAGGCAACACGGATACGCCTCAAGGGCAAAAAGGATAATGTTGATCTAATAAAGACAAGTCTTCGCATTCATCACAGAAGTAGCTGCCAACTCCCACATAAGAAGTGCAGTCTTCATGCGCCCAACTTTTGCATTGATTACACTGAATCCAATCTTCGGCTGGTGGTTGTGTATTTCTCAGCGCACAAAAACAGGGTTTCGGGGTTTTATTCTGTTGTCTGACTGGGGGTCTTTTAGTTTTAGTTTTGCTGGGGCCTGCTAAGTCTACGTTCTTGGTTTACTTATTATTTGTCTCCTCAAATTGTAAAACTTGCTCAGCTTTGACGGGAGTAGATGTGTTTGCGGCCTATTTTAGGAGCAGCCATAGTTGGAATAAGTCTAATTTGAAAATACGTAAGGCTCGGTGCAGGTTCTGGATGATTTTCACCTACCTGCTAAATGAGCTGATCCTCCTTCCAATAAATTAGAATTAGGCAAAGGTGTAGTAGATATTTCAATCTCTATTTTTGATATGACTGACTGTGTAGAAGATTCAGTTGCTGCCTCCTTTGCGGTCACTGGTGTTACTGGAGATACTATATATCACAAATAATACTTAAATAAACGTGCAATTGGATAAATAAAATCATTTCATAAATAACTAATGACTAATACAAAAGTTTAGTATACCTTCACAAAAATCGTAACAAAAAAGCAATATTTGTTTTTTTCTCAACAAATGCAACCGTGTATTGTTTTGATTGAAATGTCATGGCATTGCTGGCCGGACGCGACACGACTAGAAAATTAGTCAAAGCGCCATCTATTATAGATTTATAGAAAAAACCGATATTCTTCTTACCCGCACTATGCTTCTTGCCCGGGCTTCCCCTACTAGTCATCTAAATGTACCAATTTCGCTATAGTTAACGACTAAGTATAGCAAAATTGATAGCAATCAATATGAACCAGCTATACGAAAGTACTTTCAGATATTAAATCAAACATGTACAAGCATAATTGGGTTGTATCCTAACAAATAATTTAATGTCCATCTGATAGATTTGTAAAAAATATTGAACACGTATTTTTTATTTTTTCTTTCATTCAAATACTTCGGAAGATTATATTGATTTTTAATGTCGTACTCTAATCTACTGCTCAATATTTTTTAAGCAGCTCGAGTTACTTGGTTTTTCATTTTTATCATTTAAGCGTATATGTATAGGCATCATAACAGGCATATTTTACTGTGTTCAGATTAGTTTCTCAAGTTTTTTTGCGTCATGAGTAGTTCAAGGAGACGTTGTTTAAACAATCCAGAACATTTTTACTATACAAAGTAGTGATGACAATACGACATTAAATTTAACATCGTGTACCTCAACACATTCTCAGTGTATCCATATTTTTTTTATATAAATATGTCCATCAGTCTAGTCTCAGGAAATTATTTTTCATTTTTCACATTTTGTATATGCTGTACATACATGTTGATAAGGAAACGCTTTCACCGATCGGAGGTCAGTGAACCAATAGTTTAAAGGATGTTTTGTTTCGTTTACAATTTTATGCAATTTAGTATGTTTGAAATTTTTTTTTTTATTTTTGATGCTAGGTTTATTTCCGTGGTTGAGGATTATTCCTATGGACCAGCATTGTCCGTGTTTTCATTTATTGTCGTATTATCAGTACCATTCTTTATAGGCGGAGAATGGGTGTTTTTTAAAACACTATAATTAATTATTTCCTTTAGATATATGTTTTTAAGCTATTGCATAGCTTCTATCGCGGGCCTTGAGCGCGGGGACCGAATCCAGAAATTCCGTAACGAAAAAACCTCACGCTCCCCATCGTCTAACGTCGTTTCAGTTCGGCAGTCTTCGGCACGGTATGTTTGTGTGCGTGCGACTACATCTTTTGAAAACAATTTATAGATTTTCAAAAAGAGCATGCATATTGTAGGGCGCGAACTCAGTTCTACACACTTGCCATGTTACTGATAGTCGCGATGTGCTAAACTTGCTATTAATTTTCTCTCTGAAATAGGTCTTCTATAGAGATATGTCATAGACGTCATCGACGTTGTCATGGCTACCTTAAAAACTTTTCATATAATTAATTATTAAGAACTTTTATTCAAATTAATTTAGTAGTGTTTTTATAAAATAGCTTTTTTTTTAACGGAAAAGCTAAGATGAATGTCACGCTAATTTTTCATTGGACTTTTAAATTATTTATATTGTTGTTTACTAAATAAAAGCGCGTGATTTTATAGAGTAAAAAGTGCTCACGCGGTCGTTTTTTCAATTGTTGCAAGAATTCAAAAGACTGTCTTTAAATAGTGTTCAGACGATTGCTCAAAGTGTATTAGATTTCATTAGTAATAGAAATGGCATTTCAATAATGACTTTCAACTGCCAAAGTCTAAATAGTCATAAATACGATTTACAAGATTCAGTTACGAGACAAACAAATGTGTTACTTCTTACCGAAACTTGCATGACGCATGATAATCCAATTGAAATACCTAATTTTAATTGTATTGTTCAGTTCAAACGAGATACTGTTTCAAAAGGTGGGGTAGCTATTTACCAAAATAAAAATGATATTACTAATATTATGACTCCGAATATTGAAATAAATATTGCACACGTTAGCGATGCTAATCTTAGGCGCTCAGTTGTTGGAGATATTTGTGCGTGCTTATGCAAACTTAGAAATGGCCTACAAATAGTTATGGTATAGTTCTTGCAATTCACGAACGCGCGTGGCTCTTTGTTGTGTTCAAGTCGTATCTGTATACGTGTAAATGTGTGCGTGAGCGTAGACGCGCTACGGTAAGCATTCAAATAATCAATGTTAAAATTATTTTTTCTTTGAAACCAACAATGATAATAAAACAAAAGTTTTAACAGTAAGTTTTATTAAAATTAATTATTATTAATCGCCAGAAGTGCACTATCTTCAAACTCTTCAGTGTCGCTATCAGTTGATTCTACATTAATCGTTAACTCGAAGTCCAAATCGAAATATTTTCTATATTCTTCTTCAAGTTTTTCGACATGCTTGCAAGTTTTACGCCAGGTATCATTGTCGATATCGTTCATACACTCATTTATTAAATTTTGTAAAATAGTCATATTTTGCCCGATATTTTTAGTTGCAATTTTATTTTTTAAAATTCCCCAGATATTTTCGATACAGTTCAACTCAGGGTGATAGGGCGGCAAACGTAATATTTCAAAATTCTTGCTTTTAACTATTTCGTCGATTTTGAATGTTATGAAACGATGTTTATTATTTTTTATTAAATCATATAACCAATTGTCATGAGCAATGAACGTAAAGTTCGTTAGACACCCGTCAAAGTCTATCTTTTCTCTGAGAACTGACCGAATTTTGTTTAAAGTTGGAATTTCCTTGTGTTCGATGTGATAATTTTGAATTGTACTTCGAATCAAATTAGTGTCGAAATTATCAAAATCAAATTTGCTACTTCTTTTACGACGTTTTTTCATTGGGGATAGAAACTTGGCAGATGTAGAGGGCATCTCTTTTTCTTCTTTCAAAATAGACGTTACAGTACGTTCACTGACCCCTGTTGCTTCGGCGGTTCGTTTTCTTACGTTAGCCAAAGGACTCAAATCACAATTATCATTATTATTCGCCTTCATGAAATTATATTCTTCTTGAAGAAAATGAAAAACTCGGGCGATAATTGCACGACCCTACAAATAATAAAGATAATACAATGTTCATGATCGTTGATTCATACAAAAAGTTTAATATTAAATTAACGCTATAAATGCATATTAAAATAACTCGCCTCACTACGAATAATTTTTCGCTTTTTATCGTTATTTGACATGCTGACGGTACTTCGTGGCGGATAGCGACGTGAAAACAATAAGCACAAGTGACCTGAGCGGGCGACCGCTCGCTACTGACCGCTCCGTCACTTCCGTGAGGCACACACACTAACGCATTCTGCATGTACACAACATACCACAAGCAAGAGTCACGCGCGCTCGTAAATTGCAAGAACTATAGCAATTTACATTTCTCCGAATCCAAAATTGGACGAGGTAGAGCATTTTATTCATCGCACTATACTGGAGTACACTGAAGAAGGCTCGAAAATACTTGGTACAAGTGGTAATAAATTTCTACTTATCTTGGCTGGCGATTTCAACATTAACTTCGCTGATAAAAAATCAGAGCGGTTGACAACTTTTCTATCAAAAACATTAAATTTGAAAATGAATGATGATCCACAAGAGTCCACAACAAAATATGGGACCACCATTGACGCGGTATTTTCTAGGTATTTAGAGGATAATAAGTCGCAAACTTATGTTTCTTATTTCAGTTATCATAAACCTATAGTTTCAATGATAAATATTCCTGAATAACCAACAGCTACTGTAAGTTAATAAAACCCACATGTATTGTAAAATAATAAAAATATTTAAAATAATATTAACTTTTTATTTATTTAATAAAAGAAATTTTTTTTTTTCTTATTGGTCACCACGCTCAAAACGTGTAACTTGAATTAATATCAAAGAAAAAGAAATACTGCATAAATAAAATAAATAAATAATTATAATTGCATAAATTGATACAAAATGCTATGCAATAGCTTTACCGCGGCAGTCCCCGAGTGCCACACGTCTTTTTTTTTTTTTTTTCTGAGTAATACCTCTACTTACAGTAAGGGTCAAAAGTGCATTACCACTTTTGAACTTTATTGCTCTAACAATAATTGTCAAAAATGGTACTCCACTCTACTAAAACTCAGAAACTAGAGCTGATCAAAATATTCTAATATTTTTTTTTTTTTTTTGAAAATAGCATATCATAATATAATGCAGTCAGCAACAGCAACATCTTTCAGCAACAGACAAATTTTAAACTAGTGTAATTTAGCGCCTGATGTTTCGATAATGATTACGATGTCTATTGCCGCAATTCAGCAAGAATGTTTACTTATTAACAGGCACTGTCAGATGCGTTAGATCTTGAAGGCTAATGGTTCCGAAAGCTTTTGAATATACTTCTACATTAGCATTGTAATCAAAAGTAAGATTAGCTTTTCTGTCACGAATCCGTTTGCCAAAGTTGTAAATTTTGCAAGATACGTGTCTACATCCTCCAGGAGCGGTTAATTATTACAGCATTGCAAAGACATTGCTACAAATAAGCTATTCTTTTGTACCTACAGATGACCGCTCGTTGGTGGTAAAACTTTAACCTTAATATTTTGACTTAGTGTTGTACGGAGTTTCATTATAATAAACCTGCTTCCTAACCAAAAGTGCTGTCAATTCATAGGCAACGATATTACATACAACTTCGATGTACAAATATACAGATATAAACTAAAAGACAAGATAGAAATATACGTCTAAATACTTTTAGACGTATATTTCTATCTTGTCTTGCGCGACTTGATCAAATTCAGACACTATTTAAGAGGCTAGCTTACCTATACTCATTTGGTTATCACAACATGTGGTCTCTCAGGCTTAACATATTATATTGGAATTTGTAAATAAATACTTTGCATTTATAATAAATACCTACTTTACAAAATACGTAGGTAATTTATATTTTTATATATTGCGGTAGGTACTCGCGTAATTTTTTCTATTTTCTATGTTTTTTGTGTTGAACGATAGACGTTTTGCGTGAATGTGACGCATGTTTCCTTCGGCCATTTCTTACTTTTACTTTTTGTAATTATAAGTGTTTTTGTAATTTTTTGCGTCATGTTTACCGCAAATAAACGTTTTTCTTACTTTCTTTCTACAGTTACTATCAACGTACTTATGTCATTGTTTGCAATAACGCCTGTTCATAGTTTTACCTTCTCCCAAGATACGAAGGTTTATTGCTCTTAGTTGTTACTAGGCGCTACCGTCAAGCCGTCTTTAAGACGTCGTGTTGAAGCTTTTACGATGAATTAACGCTGCTTCTGCATTGCCTATATTGGGAGCCTAGATAGTGTGACAGAATCTTTGATACCGTAAAATGCTACAACATTGCCACCACTTTACAACATTGCCTAAAACCTTAAAATGTAAAATAATTCTCGTACAGAAACGATTTTATAATCTGTCGTACTACTAAGAGCAAGTCTGTAATATATATAGCAACATTTACGCATCATTCATTCAAATAACCCGTCAGCAAATTGACAATTTCAATTGTTATGTCAGTGGTCGTAGCCCTCTTTTATCGGATAGGTAGAATAATTTCATTTGATGAATTTTTATCCTTTATTTACAATTGGAGTAAGTTGAATAGCAAAGAAAATATGCTGTTTTTTGTTTTTTACCTCGTTTTTCTGCTACAAATGTTATTTTGAAGGGTCAAATCATGGCCGGCAGAGTTGTAGCAGATTTCGGAAAAAAAAATACTCAACTTTGCCTAGGGTTAGGGCTGCCACTCAAACTTTTTAACTTAGCTCGTAACGTCACTAGCATAGTTTGATATTTGTGAGTCTGATTTATTTATTTATTATTTATGAGTCTCGTGTAACAGTTGCTTTTGCTACACAAAACGCACAATTCTAGACTCCGTTCTATTTCTGAGAATTTGTTTGATTGTTTGTTTGTTACCTTGTCACGCCCAAACAGCTGAACGGATTTTGATGAAATTTGGCATACACATAGAGGGAAACTTGAATTAACACATAGGCTACTTTTTGTTCGGGTGCGGGAAGTAGTTCCCCGGGGATGCGGGTGAAACCGCGGGAAACAGCTTTTATTAGTAGGATTGGTAGGTAGGTAGTAATATAATGTTTTGAAAGGTTTTACGTTTATTTTTGATTTAATTTTATTATTTCAGAAATATATATTAATATTATATTTTTAGTTTTTTATTTATCTACCTTGAGTAGCAACCCTACAGACTTATTCACTGTTGTATGAGAGTTTTACAATTAAGTGTTCAACTTTGCCTACCACCGTTAAAAATATATATGTACTGCAATTATAGACTAAATAAAGTCTAAAATAGAAAACAAATTATAAGCAAAATAGACGCCTAATCGTCCCGTTTGTATCCATAATAGTCTATGATATTTCTAGCTAGGCAATGTTGCAGTTTGTACCGTAACTTTGCCTACGGTTTTAAATGCATTTTATGGTGATTAATAGGAGGTTTTTTGGCTAATATGAACTCTATCCCGATAGCTTAACATACCATTTCGAATAGTGATTGAAAACATATATGACTTTCTCTAAACTGAAGAATTTATGGAATAAAAACGTCAAAATACAGGCAATGTTGTAGCATTTTACGGTACTGTAAAAAACCTAATCGTTCTAAATTGATATGATAACTATGATTGTAACTCTTTTTGTTGTATCTTTTAACACCATAATTATTGGGCGTAATCGATGAAATTTTGGAGATGGAACTCAAGTAAGACAAGACACACCACACCGAACATTTTAATACCAAAAACTAATCATAGATAGCGTAACTGGTAGTTCAAATTTCGTGTGCCGTTGAAAGTGACAAGCCGAAACTCATTGAAAGTTTGAATATTATAAAAATACAGTAAAAGTGTGTGAAATTGTAATTTTTTTCGTCGATACTGTAGTGAATGATTTTGTATATTGTTACGAATGCACCTTATGTCGAGGGCATAAGGTTCAATATCGCGTGACATGCAGTGCGTAACTTTTAAGCTCTGTAACTCGAGACCTAGACATTGTCTAGGTGTAATATAAAAACGCATTCCTAGACTTAAGGTGGCCTATCGAATGGTACAGGTTTCATCAATTTTGTCAACTAAGTGACGACATCGAAATTTCTAGAAGCCCGTTTCCGGGAATTACCGTAGGTACCTAGTGAATGTACTCGAAGTTATGCGCTATTATTATTACGTCTAGACGATTCTGGAATGTTCGATCAGCTGGCCTATATATAGCGCCGTGACGCCAGCGCGAGTCAGTCTGCACTTGACTACCGAGACGAAAACAGCGACAATTAAGAAGCGATCTTTGAGAATACCTACTGCGACAACTGTAACAAGAACATTGAGTACTACGTGAAGAAACATCTGTAGTGTTGTTGTGTGTTTACAACACGGACTTCGTGGACGTAAGTGAAGACTTCGGTGCAACGTCAGCAACATTCTACTTGTCATTGCCTACAATCGACTGTACCTTCGTTGCCAATAAACTTCGTAACCCTTAACCGGTATTTTAGTACCCCTAGCCCGTAACAATTGGTGTCAGAAGTGGGATGCCGGTCACGCCAAGGGAAGACGAAAGAGTTCGCACGCGACGACAAGCAGCGATGGATTTGGCGCGTCAAGAGGAAGAATCGGTTAGTACCCCTGCACCCGGAGTAGATGCGGCCGTCATAACACCGACGAATGTGAGTTCGCCTACTACCACCACTACTCCCGGAGCCAGCGGATCCGATTTATCGGTGTTACTAGCTCACTTGACGGCACAAATAAAGCTGAGTATAGAATCCCAGGCAAAATCCCAGGCGGAAATCCAGGCGCAAATAAAACAATCCCAGGCAGCAACCCAGTCACAAATAAAGGAACCCCAGCAGCTGGTATTAGACCGATTAAACGAAAAATGGGAAAACACTAAAGAAGAGGTCAATGTAGCATCTTTGAGAAAAACAGAGGTGCACGAAAATGAACGTGATAAGAAGTGGCAGGAACATGTATCGACACTACTCGAAAGTTGTAAGGGCAATTTAAACAAGTTCGAAAGTCACAAAGTTAAGCAACTGTTGCATAACTTCCATGACATCTTCGCGAAGACCGACGGTGACGTGGGAAGGACCGGGCTAGTCAAACACCATATAGATACGGGGGATACACAGCCGATAAGACAGAGACCACGTCGTATACCCTTTGCAAGAGAACAGGAAATCACGGAAATGTTAAGAGATATGGAGAAAAACCGGATTATCGAAGCTTCTACCAGCCCTTGGTCATCTCCAGTTGTCCTAGTCAAGAAAAAGGATGGCAGTACAAGGTTTTGCGTTGACTACAGGATGTTGAATGATGCCACGAAAAAGGACAGTTATCCTCTGCCACATATAGATGACACTTTGGACTTGCTAAGTGGCATGAAATGGTTCTCCACAGTTGACCTCAAAAGTGGATACTGGCAGGTGGAAATCTGTCAGCAGGATAAAGAAAAGACCGCTTTCTCCACTGGTCCTGGGAACGGTCTCTGGCAATTCAATGTCATGCCTTTTGGACTGTGCAATGCTCCAGCTACATTCGAGCGCCTAATGGAGCGCATTTTGGTGGGGTTGCTTGGTGATGCATGCCTGGTCTATTTGGATGACATCATCATTATGGGACGAAGCTTCGAAGAGCACTTACGCAATTTGGAAAAAGTGTTCCAAAAACTGCGTGAAGCGAATTTAAAACTCAGTCCTAGTAAGTGTACACTATTCCAGAAAGAGGTTGGATACTTAGGACACATTATTTCGGCGCAAGGAATTCGAACAGATCCTGAAAAAATAAAAGCCGTGTCGAAGTGGCCTACCCCTCGTAACAAAACTGAGGTACGCTCTTTCTTGGGTCTGTGTGCATATTACCGTCGGTTTGTGAAGAACTTCTCAGAGTTAGCGAAACCGTTGCATCGTTTAACAGAGGAAAAGTGTCAATTTGAATGGAATCCTGACTGCGAACAGGCATTTGCGCTACTCAAAACTCACTTGTGTGGGGCTCCTGTATTAGGTTACCCTAGTCGGGAAGGCCGATTTCTGGTGGACACGGATGCCAGCAATGTTGGCATTGGAGGAGTTCTCTCTCAAACACAAGGAGATCGGCAGGTCGTTATTGCCTATTTCAGCAAATGTCTTTCCAAGCCAGAAAGAAATTACTGTGTTACCCGTCGAGAACTACTAGCAGTTGTTAAGACCTTACAACACTTCAAGAAATATTTGATTGGGAGACAGTTTACACTTCGCACCGATCACGCTGCCTTACAGTGGTTGCTTCAGTTCAAAGACCCAGAAGGACAAGTAGCAAGGTGGATAGAGCAGCTGCAAGAATTTGACTTTGTCACTGAACATCGAAAAGGCAAGTCACACAATAATGCTGATGCTTTATCTAGACGGCCCTGCGAAGAATCTTGCCGACATTGTGCCAAACAGGAAAAGAAAGAGAACGTAAGGATTATCCAGGTGAACGCTTTGAATGAAGACTGGGATAATCGATCATTGGAAGAGGCACAAAAGGAAGATAGTGACTTGAAGACAGTAATCGAATGGAAGAAACGTGGCCAGAGGCCCGCTTGGAGTGAAATATCAGCGCTTAGTCCAACAGCAAAAAGTTACTGGGCTCAATGGGACAGCCTGATAATTGATAATGGAGTTATGAAGAGGAAATGGGAATCACCCAGTGGACAGGAGGTCACCTTACAGATAGTTGTCCCCTGCGATAAAGTCGCATCAGTGCTAAAGCAGGTGCACGACGGAGTATCCGGAGGACATCTAGGAGTGAAGAAAACCTTGGAGAAGGTGAGAAAAAGATTTTATTGGGTGCATTGTCGCGAAGACGTAGAGGACTGGTGTAGGAAATGTGTAGCCTGCTCCTCAGTAAAAGGACCGCAAACAAGAGCCAGAGGTCGGCTGAAAGTGTACAATGTTGGTGCACCATGGGAAAGAGTTGCTGTCGATTTAGCTGGGCCATTCCCTATTACTGAAGAAGGGAATAGGTATATCATCGTCATGCAAGACTATTTCAGCAAATGGCCAGAAGCTTTTGCAGTACCCAACCAAGAAGCTCATACCGTTGCCAAAAAGCTAGTTCACGAGGTGTTCTGTCGATTTGGCGTCCCCTTGGAGTTGCACTCTGACCAGGGTAGAAATTTCGAGTCTTCACTGTTCCGAGAGGTTTGCCAACTACTCGGGATACATAAGACTCGTACAACGCCATATCACCCTCAGTCAGATGGAATGGTCGAAAGATGCAACCAGACGCTAGAGAATCATTTGGCCAAAGTAGTGGAAGAACACCAGAGGGATTGGGACCAATACATTCCACTCTTCTTAATGGCATACCGCTCTGCAACACATGATAGCACAAATTGTACACCGGCGAAAGTCAACTTCGGCCGAGAAATTAGACTACCCATAGACGCACTAACCGGAACACCCCCCGATACCCCTATCCTAGCCGTCGACTATGTGGCCGACCTACGACGTAAACTAGATGGAATACATGAGCTAGTGAGAGAGAATGGTCTGAAAACCAGCGAGAAAATGAAGATCCGATACGACCGCAAAGCTAACGTGCCCGGATTTGAAGAGGGAACTTTGGTATGGTTACATAATCCCATTAGGAGAAAAGGAAAGAGTCCGAAATTTCAAGCCAAATGGGAGGGTCCATACACGATAGTAAGAAGTAGTAGGATAAACGATGTCACCTACCGGATAAGGAAAGGACCTAGAGGGAAGCTGAAGATCGTACACGTAGACCGCCTAGCTCGCTATTATGGATCAAATCATGCTCGGGACGAGCACGACTAAGAAGGGGGCAATGTTACGAATGCACCTTATGTCGAGGGCATAAGGTTCAATATCGCGTGACATGCAGTGCGTAACTTTTAAGCTCTGTAACTCGAGACCTAGACATTGTCTAGGTGTAATATAAAAACGCATTCCTAGACTTAAGGTGGCCTATCGAATGGTACAGGTTTCATCAATTTTGTCAACTAAGTGACGACATCGAAATTTCTAGAAGCCCGTTTCCGGGAATTACCGTAGGTACCTAGTGAATGTACTCGAAGTTATGCGCTATTATTATTACGTCTAGACGATTCTGGAATGTTCGATCAGCTGGCCTATATATAGCGCCGTGACGCCAGCGCGAGTCAGTCTGCACTTGACTACCGAGACGAAAACAGCGACAATTAAGAAGCGATCTTTGAGAATACCTACTGCGACAACTGTAACAAGAACATTGAGTACTACGTGAAGAAACATCTGTAGTGTTGTTGTGTGTTTACAACACGGACTTCGTGGACGTAAGTGAAGACTTCGGTGCAACGTCAGCAACATTCTACTTGTCATTGCCTACAATCGACTGTACCTTCGTTGCCAATAAACTTCGTAACCCTTAACCGGTATTTTAGTACCCCTAGCCCGTAACAATATAATTATATTGTTAGCAAAGCACATTTTCATATTTTGTTTCACTCAATGTTACATTTATGTTACACTCGCTAAATCGCCAAATAAATAAAATAATATAAATATTTTTTAATTTTTGAAAAATACGTGTTTCTATTTGTTTTAACCTAAAATAAAAAAGTAATTAAAAATTTTATGAACTTGGGCTACAAAGGGATAAACACAATTTATATAATAGTTCATTTTTTAATAGATTTTAGCTGTAAGCATAGGAAATGAAATTTCGGACTCAATTCCACGATATGTTATATTTGAGGGTGTACTAATAGTGCATGGTATACTACATTGCAGTAGTTAGAAAAATGTGACATGACAATTTTATAATAACATGCTATCACGCTATAGTTTCCATGACCCGGCTGTATAGAGGTTAGTACAAATTGTAAAGGAAATATGGAAGTGGATCACACTTAACAACAAGTGGACGGAGGATAGACGGAACGGGCAATCCAAAATTAACACCGAAAATCTGACACACATAACCCGGACAGCGGTAGACGGATCGCGGGAAACAGATCAAAATTGTATTTATTTTTGTATGGATAGATTCCCACGCGTCAATGCCCCCGTCGCGTCTTGTTGAACGTTTTAGTGTGTAGTCCTCCTTAAATGCAGGTTGCTACTGCATATCACAAGATTGTAATGTTACTTGTTAAAATACTAAACTGTTATTAGATATTATTATTATCTCCTCACATATTTTCATTTAATTCATACAATCAAAGGGGTATAAGGTTTAGTATGTAATGTAATGATTCTTTCTAAAATATTAAGAACATTTATTAGTATTTTAATGATCAGTTTTTGTTTAAATTTCATATAGTTATCTAGAAAGAGCGAAACCGGAAATTACGCCAACTCTCTAGTACCCTCATTTAATTCGTCAAAGTGGTGGCGGGATTGAAATTAGAAATAAGCATTCTTAGAGCCAGTACGCTCAGTTCTTGGTTGTCATCCGAATCAGTCGGAATAGTTAAGAAATATTGGAGTCCGTCCGTTATGTATTCAATTTAAGTATAATATATTGGCTGTTACCTGTTGTGAAGAATAAAATTATTATATGGATCTGTCCAAGTTGCAGTTTTATTGAAATCTCAGAAGTGAGAGAGGATTCAGCCCACAAAATAAACGTATGTATAAGCAATATTCATTTCTTGATTATAAAAAAATGATTATTTATCGTTATTTCAAACCATGCCATGTAGTATTTAAAATATTAATTTTACGTAAACCAAATCTAATCGGTGGTTTTATTGTCGTTGATTCATCTGGTGAGGGCAACTCCCTCATGGTGTTTTGGTGATAATATACCAACGTTGAAGTTTTGAATGTATAAGTTCGTACAGTTTCTAATCGTGAATGGGCAGCGTTCGGTCAGGGCAACTCCTTGACAATGCTATTTATTCACATTTTGTGGTTTATCGCGGCGAACATTTGGTTAAGGCGACTCCTTAATATTGTTGTTCGTGATAGCTACAGGAAACTATATGTAATTTGGGTACCTAGATGTTTAGAATAAATATTTTTATGAACATAATAATTGAGGGTATGGTTTGAACAGATATTTTTAGACACAGATCAGATACAGTAAGTATAATATGTATGTTCACTGGATTATTGTTAAGATTGCGTGGACTATGCTGGTTCACTGGATTATTGTCAGGATTGAGTGGACTATGCTTGTTCACTGGATTGGATTATTGCTAGGATAGGGATAAGGTATGAGAAAAAAAAATTTAACAAATTAGAATATAACAAATTGCCAAATGAAATCAAGGAGTGTAGAAGCATGAATATTTATAAAAGAAAACTAAAGGAATATATTACGCTGAACGTAAGTTGTACATAGATACCTTGGCAACATACTATGAAATACTTGGTAAATTAATAAAGTATTAAATACGATTACTACTTGTAAATCAAGAAAATTAAGCATAAAAAACTAAATATATTTAATAATAAGTATACCTAAGTAATAATTACAACATAAAACTAACATACACATTATAGCCAAAATTATAAAATGAAACGCATAAACGATCACCGGTCTCTGAGACTATAGTTTGCATACATAAGCACATCTACACAATAATTTGCTCAAAAGTAAATAATCAATAAATAAGAGGGTACCTCGGTTTCTAATTGGCCAGCCGTATTAACTTGTTTGTAAATGTACTATGTAACTACCCACACTTTTGTTTTTTGCTTTCTTATCGTTTTACCTATTGTGTATCTGCATGCTGCGTCACTAGACATAATATAATATAATAATAATAATTTTTTATTTCAAAAATATACATTTCAAGGTACACAAATAATATTTTAACTAAAAAATCAAAGAGTACAGAAAATAATGTGTCGTTGGTGCCTGTACTAATGAATTAAATCACTGTATCACAGCCACCAGCGCCTTCCAAGTTAAACAAAAAATAGGACTATTGGAGCGTACCGAATAGTAAATCAGAAAAGTGTAATAAAGCAAAATAAAAACAATTAATTTAATATATAAAGATAAAGAAAAGGTTACAATTAATCTAGGTATATCAAAATTAACAATAAAAGAATAAAAAAGAATTGATTTAAACTAAGCCACTTGTTTACATGGATTAATTTATGCGTATGTGCGTGCAAGAGTGATTCTGCATGTAGGTAGTGGTGGTATGTGTAAGTGTATGTGAGAGTAGATATGTGAAGGTGTGAGAGTGAGTGTATGTAGGTATGAGTCTATTTTAGAGGTACATCTATCGGATTGGTTTAAGCAGATCTTCAGTCTCCTGATAATTTAACTTTAATAGACGAAATAATTTGTGCATTAAATGTTAAATCTCATATAAGTGAACTGTATTATGTTCTTTTTGAGAAATAAAGTTCTTTAAACCTAAAACAAAGAAAAAAAAAAGAGCAGAAAAAAAAGAAGTATCTGATGAATCGAACATTAATTGTTATAAGTCGTCATCTCGATTGCGTGGACTAGGTTTGTCCACGGGATTTCAGGATTGCGTGGACTAGGTTTGTCCACGGGATTTCAGGATTGCGTGGACTAGGTTTGTCCACGGGATTAATGTCGGGATTGCATGGACTAGGTTTGCCCACGGGATTAATGTCAGGATTGCGTGGACTAGGTTTGTCCACGGGATTGTCAGGATTGCGTGGACTAGGTTTGGCCACGGGATTAATGCCAGGATTGCGTGGACTAGGTTTGTCCACGGGATTAATGTCAGGATTGCGTGGACTAGGTTTGTACACGGGATTAATGTCAGGATTGCGTGGACTAGGTTTGTACACGGGATTAATGTCAGGATTGCGTGGACTAGGTTTGTCCACGGGATTAATGTCAGGATTGCGTGGACTAGGTTTGTCCACGGGATTAATGTCAGGATTGCGTGGACTAGGTTTGTCCACGGGATTAATGTCAGGATTGCGTGGACTAGGTTTGTCCACGGGATTAATGTCAGGATTACGTGGACTAGGTTTGTCCACTGAATTAATGGCAGGATTGCGTGGACTAGGTTTGTCCACTGGTTTAATGTCAGGATTGCGTGGACTAGGTTCGTCCACGGGATTAATGTCAGGATTGCGTGGATTAGGTTTGTCCACGGGATTAATGTCAAGATTGCGTGGACTATGTTTGTCCACTGGATTATTATTAAGATTGAGTGGACTATGTTTGTCCACTAGATTATTGTGAGGACTGAGTGGATTATGTTCAGTAGTTGCTTGGATAAAATTAATGGCTTAAAGCTTATGAAACTATTAGCAATGAATATTTTTGTACTGATTTGGATAATCGGGGTATGGATTTCTACTCGGTTCAATTTATTTTCAGCCATGGTACCAAGCGAGGATGATAAAAAGGAGGGGCACCTCCAACTACTCCGCCTAGGAGGCAATCAAAGAATAAAAGGAGAACGACTTCTACTTTTAGCGAAGAGGCCACACCAAGGAAGGCTCGTAGGACATCGAGTATGTTGGCCGCAAAAGACTTGTTGAAGCTGCTCCCCGACTTCAAAGGAGAACCAAGTGGAAATTCATTTCAATTTTTAAAATTTAAAATAATGTAGTTCCCGAATTCGACCCGGCCTATAGGGCTCAAACCATTGACAGCTGGCTTAGGAAAACGAGAATGACGAGGCAAACTAGTTGTCATTATTTCATTATTTTCATTTTCGTCAATTACCCATTCATAACAATTTACATTGTGTTGAATATTGCATATAAAATAGAAATACCACATGTGGCTAAAAAAAATTAAAAATGTCGATTTGAATATTTTATTGTGTGTACATAAATAATAAAATAAATAATCACAGACAAACTTAACAAGTCAATCAATTATTCTTAAGTATGTCAATAGATATATAAACAAATGTCAGATATGATTACAAGAAAAAAATAAATAAAATAATGTCAAATGCATTGTTACAGTCAAAGTTAAGGAATTGAGTCGAAAGCGTGTTCACTGGTACTTTCTTTATTTTGTATCATTTGACATGAATTCTGATACTGATTATAAACTAAACATCTTTCCAACAAGGTTTTTAATTTATTTTTAAATAAATGACTATTATATATTAACAATTTCAAATCAGTTAGTAACCTATTGAACAATTCAACTGCTTGGTAGCTGGAGCAATGCCTGACCACGTTAAAATTTGGTGACAACTTGTGTTTAAACTCCTTTCTTCATCTGCTTTCTCTTACCTTACGTTCCTCTTGTGATTGATACTGATGAATATACTTGGCAAAGTAACAAAGAATAACCAATATATATAAACTTAGTACTGTCAAAATATTCAACTTTTAAAAAAATGCTCTCTACAAGATTCTGTTTGTGAGATCCTTATTCAAGTCCTTACAGCACATTTCTGTAAGATGAATGCTTTCTGAGACGTATAATTGTAACTGTTACCTCAATCTAGCTTCGTTAAGCACTATAATAATTAGCCTTTAGATGCTTTAAATCTAAAATATCTCTAAGGCTCCTGAGTGCATAGCATGCTGATGAAATAGAAGAGTCAATAGCAGCTAGCTCATGTTTTTAATTTAAGTTCACATCTATGTTAATACCTAAGAATTTGACTTTGTCTACTAAGTCAATCTTGTCTCCATCAATTTGTACGTCTAGATTGTCGTTGTTACGAGTTGTTGTCTTGAATAAAGTAATGTTGGTTTTACTTGTATTTAGCAAAAGGTAACTGTAAACCAATCGTAAAGATTTTTAAGTGGTTCGTTTACAGCTTGGGTCAATTCTTTTAAGTCATTGGCCCCTATTATGTTAGTGTCATCCGCAAAGACAAGTTTTACATTAAGTTTAGTGTGATGCATAAAGTTCAGCAAGTCATTTGTAAATATGATAAATAGAATAGGCCCCAAAATTGAGTTTTGAGGTACACCACGTTGTATCTTTGTGATTTTAGACGTGTATACAACTTCCATGATTGTTTCTATAAATAAATAAAATAAATTGTTTATTTCTCAACTTTGTACATAATTTGTATAATGTTTTTCTTAATTCTAAATAGCTATCGATGCTTTTAATTTCTACAGACATTCTTCTATTATGTAAGTAGGATCTTATGAGAATTAAGGATTTGCCTCTCGATACTGTAATGTTCTAAGTCAGTCAGTAATAATTCATAGTCAATAGTATCAAAAGCTGAGCGGAGGTCGATAAATAGTCCAGCCACTTTCATTTTGTCATTTAATTTATTAATTGTCATATGTGTTTATGGCATCAGAACAAACAATCTCCTTTCTGTTAACCAAATTGTCTTCTATTAATTATTTTGACATTCAAATGCACCATCATTTGACATTCATATACATAATATTACCATATTTAAAAACAAAGTGTGCTCTATTCATTGAATTCTGATTATTAAGCCAGATTACAAGAAATGAACTGTGAGATTCTGAAGTAGATGTTCTATATTATGATTAATTAAATAAGGTAATTTAATGTAATGATTCTTTTTCTTGATTTGATAATCAACTGAGATTTTAAGTAATATATTATTGAATAGTATTTGTTATTGTTGTATATTATTGAAGTAGAAAGTCCGATAGAATCTAAGTTGTGTACTTCTATATTATGTTATTTATGAATTCTTGATATTAGCTGTAGTGCGCCAGGAGGCTGCACTAAGTAGGATGGCCGAATGTAATGTAATGATTCTTTCTAAAATATTAAGAACATTTATTAGTATTTTAATGATCAGTTTTTGTTTAAATTTCATATAGTTATCTAGAAAGAGCGAAACCGGAAATTACGCAAACTCTCTAGTACCCTCATTTAATTCGTCAAAGTGGTGGCGGGATTGAAATTAGAAATAAGCATTCTTAGAGCCAGTACGCTCAGTTCTTGGTTGTCATCCGAATCAGTCGGAATAGTTAAGAAATATTGGAGTCCGTCCGTTATGTATTCAATTTAAGTATAATATATTGGCTGTTACCTGTTGTGAAGAATAAAATTATTATATGGATCTGTCCAAGTTGCAGTTTTATTGAAAAGTATAATCTATTTAGATATGTTTTATATGCATATAGTCAACTGTATGATGATATAGATAAGTGGTGATAAGGCGTAATGATAGTCAAAGTACAGAAGTCAACGCACTTCAAATTAACAAAACCTGTAAGCCTCTGAGCTCGCCAATAGGGATATTAATGGGCTTACATTCTTTCCTTCTCTGACAGTATCAACTTATTTTTGCTGGAATATTTTTGAGGAAAATCTACCCTAATACGAATAGAAAATACCTACGAATAGCTATTTAGAAAATCTGTGGATAATTTTCCACTGGCTTTTAGATAGTAGGTACCTACTAGATAGGTGAATAGGCTTTTAAATGGCCTATTAAGGGCCCATAAATGAGTGGTTTAGTGTTAAGTGCGCACACTCTTTCGCACAGAGAGATTTGACCTTTTTTTTTTTTTTGAATAGGAAATCATCAAATGACCTCTCCCGCTCTGTTTTTCTGCCAAACCACCCGTGTTTCTTCTCTTGCCTGTGCGCCAGGGCCACGGTTTCTTTTTTAACCAACCCGCAACCCTGACCCAGGAGGCATCAGTCCTCGTGGACCCCGTCACAATATACTGACATCATTTTGAACGCGCCCGGGCAATGGGATCTAACAAAAAAAAAAATTGTCATTAGAATAGTCATAATTGATTCTTGTTAACTATACTATTATTTATCATTGTCCATAACGCTCGCTTATAAGTAACTTAATATATTGTGCAAATAGCTTAGCACTTAATAATTGTTAATTGTACAAATGAAAATGAAATAAAAAATGAAAATAAAATGAAATTTATATAAAAAAAAACATAGAACAACAATGAATGTACAAAAATATATACAGTATGTTAAGAAAACCCTGTCCGACCCGTGAAGGTGTTGTTAGGTATCGATAACTGATTCTACTAATGGATACAAAACGGAGCTAAACTTAAAAAAAAAAAACCCCTAAAAAAAATTATTTCGCAAAAAGAGGTAACTTAATAAATGTGCGCAAGCACCCTTCCGCGGACGGCGGGCGGCGAGGCACGCGGCACGTGGTCGCGTCGCTATTCGCTCATAATAATACCGGTGTTGTCACTTTTTTAAAAATTACCAAATTGCGGGGAAGTTGGAATTAATTCGCGGGAAAAAAAGATTATTTCAAAATTCATTTGTATTGGTACTATGATGATTACGTAAAATTTTATATTATATTTGGTCATGTGTTTACCTAACCTTTATTATACTTATGGGTCGGACAGGGTTTTCTTAACATACTGTATAAATAAAAAAAACATTAATGGCTATTTTATTTGATAACACGTGACATTCACCAACCTGCTCCGGGTCCGTTTGGTGTATTAAAAGGTTCACTCTTTCTCTCATAGAGGCCGGCCCAAGTAGTGCGAACATTAAGGGCTGTTTATTCTGCATTTATTTTTATATAACTACTTACTTATGTTTTTTTTTTATATAAATGACGCAGGTTCAATTGCTAGGTGGCTATCGTAAATTAATTTATAAATATTTCGTACAATTAGTCTTATCGTATGATTAATCAATCTATATAATACATATATAATCAATGTGTGACTCATACATCGTTATCACTTTACCTAAACACTAGCACCTCATCGCCTGCCTACACCACTACAATTCGCGCGAGTTGACTGTGCACCTCGCTCTATGACGTCATTCGAACGGTACCGTATGTAAAAAAAAAGATGTTAAAAAAATATAAATTTCAATTTTTTTTATGTTAACAAGAGCACATAGTTTTTTTTTAAATAAATTGTAAACTATCACTTGACCATAATCCCGCCTGATGGTAAGCAGTCATGCAATCGTTAATGGTAAAGCGTACTAGTTTATTAAGAGCCTATTCACTCTAGCCTTGAAGATACTCACATTGTAGTCCGACGGAAACACCGCCGCTGGCAAATTGTTCCAGTCCCTCGATGTACGCGGTATAAAGGAGGAGGCGAAACGCTTCGTCCGGATCGTATTGGTGTTAACAACATAAGGGTGGAAACTCGCCGTACGACGGGTCGTCCGATGGTGGAACGGAGATTGGGGAATTAAATCATGCAATTCCCTCGCACACTCCCCAAAATGTATCCTATAGAACACCGAAAGTCTGGCTACTCTACGCCTGTGCTCTACGCCTTGGAGACCATCTCGAGTTAAGTCAGGGTCATCAATCAGCCTCTTCGCACGCCTCTTCACTGAATCCAATGTGACCAGGTGACACTAAGCAGCACCAGCTCGAATGTGGCTGCAGTACTCCAAACACGAACGGGCCTGTGCTTTGTACAACATTATAAGCTGCCCTGGTGTGAAGTACTGCCGGACCTTTGCGATAACGCCAAGTCGGTACACTCCAAGGATACATTTCGAAAAGTAGGAGCCAAGGTGAATGGGCTCCTTTTGGCGGTGAGTTACTAGATCATTTTACTCATGACGTTTTGCAATTAAATTGATACATATGGACTGAAATATAATGTTGGCGAAAATATAAAAAAACAAACACAAACTTAATAAAAAAATAACTTAACAAAGCAAAAACTCCACAGGAACAGTAATAACAACAGAGGATTTAAACTGTATTTAGACATTTGTAACAAAGATGATATCGCTACTTATCGCTTACGAAGAAAGCGGGGCGCCGCGCGGGTATGCGGAATTCCAGCGACGTGCACAGTTGACTTGCGCGAGTTATACTTCGTTTACGCTTAGCGTTCTTTGTGACTTTATATTTCTCGGCTTCTAAGGATTCTAGCGTGTTACTAAATAAACTATAGCCTCATACAAGAATTGATATATCGAATCTAATTTATAAATAGAGCTCTCTTTCTCATACTTTTGACGTGAATATGTCTTTAATTTGCCTTGATATGCAGGTTTATTGCTTTAATATAAATGTGTATGTTTCTTCTTCTTTTTCTTCAGCCTATGGATGTCCACTGCTGGACCAAGGCCTCCCTCATGGCTTTCCACGCCGACCGGTCCTGTGCTGCCCGCATCCATCGGCTTCCCGAGACCTTCACCAGGTCATCGGTCCACCTTGTTGGGGGCCTCCCTACGCTGTGTCTTCCAGTACGTGGCCGCCACTCTTATATACGGGCCTGCGTCGCCTGAAACAAAAAAATCTATACTAATACAGTATGTTACAAAAACCCTGTCCGACCCGTGAAGGTGTTGTTAGGTATCGTTAGCTGATTCTACTAATGCGTACATAACCTGGCTAAACTAAAAAAAAAATACCCCCTTAAAAATAAATAACTTAAATAAAATAAATAGGTAATTTCATGGCAACACAGGCACAGGTCATGACCTCAGTTGACCACATTCATGTAGGTATTGGTAGTCTAACCACGTTTATCGACTCTAGAAAGAAACAATGATACCTACTTAGGCAGCTCGTGAAAAGAACTTTTTTTTAAGTAGAAAGGTCGTCTGACCCTCCGAATGTATCTTCGAATTTCATTCGATGAGCACAATGGCTGTGGCGGAGATGTTGTTCCATATTTCGTTCACTAAGAACGATACCGGCCTGGCACCGTCCCACGAGATTAGCACGGTGTTTCACAACGTTAGTCCACTCCTACCAATCCACTGCTCGCCGAACTGATAGTGGAGGTACTCACGTACAGGTCGGCAAAAATATGGTGGGGCACCGTCATGCTGGAACCACATTGACCAAGAAGTAGTCACATCCGAATCGTTCAACACCTGATCACAACACAACACAATTGCAATTTCACTAGGTACCTTCCATCAGCAGGTTACATTACGTTAGAAAACTATGTGATCACACAATAAACGATACGTCTACACGGACGCCATGTCTACGCGAAACTAATAAATTTAAAATAAAAATGATTTTTATTTCATAAAAATAGGTACTCTAACTGCACGGCGGTGCCCTTTGACTAGAGGTGTGAAAGTATTCAAAATATTTCTCGTATCGATTTTTGGTATCAATTTTGTATTTCAGAATTTCACGCATCGATTCAACATCGCATGGCATTCTTTAGATTTTAGAACTTTCACATAACTTAAATCAGGTGAACTTAAATGCTTTACATTGTTTATAATATTCTCCTAAAATCGTATTTCATAAGACCTTTCTAGTTCCTATTTACTAATAATAGGTACTTGTGTTACAATATTGTTATGAGTAATTAATCGATAATCAAAAAAGTACTTTTACCATTAGGTAATCTGTGTTTTTACAACAAATCATTCGGCCAGGTACAGTATCGAATAATAGCGACAAAAACAAAACGTTATTACGCAAAAATTAGTACAGCTCTAATTATTCCTTTGCCGCCGTCGGCGGCTAGACACACTGACGCCGCTAAAGAACCTAAAAAAATAATCAAAAGAAAGCCGACAATTATAAGGTCTAAAATGGTGTTTACACTTTTTTAAATTTCCCGAATTTTGGGGAAGTTACAGGGTAAAAAAGATTATTTCAAAATTCATTAGTATTGTTACTATGATGATTATGCAAAATTTTATATTTTATTTGGTCATTTGTTTACCTAACCCTTATTATCCTTGTGGGTCGGACAGGGTTTTTGTAACATACTGTATATTATAAAGCTAAAGAGTTTGTTTGTTTGTATGTTTGAACGCGCTAATCTCAGGAACTACGGTTTCGATCTGAAAAATTCTTTTTGCGTTGGATAGCCCATTAATCCAGTAAGGGTTTGGGCATATAACATCACGTTGCGACCAATAGGAGCGGAGCATAACTCCAAGCGAACGAAGTCGCTGGCGGCCGCTAGTAAGAAATAAATAAAAAAAACGAATGATAAAAAATCTGTGGATAGAATTTGGTCTTGCTTTGTAAATTCATATTCTTCATTACTAAAATACTGAAAATTTAATTACACCATTGAATAGCTAAAGAATCAGCGAACTTATTTCGCTCTGTAACAACGGTTATACATTGAACGGGGTGGAGGGCGGACCGCTGCTATTTGGAGGTCATTGTTCTGGGTTTTAAAAAAGAAAAGAAAGATAAATTATTTATTCCGCACAAACAGAACGAACATTACAATAATACATATAAACACATAACGGAGAAAAAAAAACAAAGAAATATAATTTACTTTCTATGTTTATTAAAAAACCTCGTAACCTCCGAGTTGTTGTCGACGGATGCTCATCTGAGCCCATGTCGACTAATGCCGGTGTTCCTCAGGGGTCTGTTCTCTCTGCAACTCTGTTCCTGCTGCATATTAACGATCTGCTGATGCCTGGTATCTATGGGTATGCAGATGACAGCACAGTTGTGGAGAGATACCTGCCGGATGCTCGGGCTAGTAGGGAATCAATCCGGTCCGAAAGAGAGGCCATGGTAGAGCGAACGAGTGTTGCACTTCAGGCAGTCTCCGAATGGGGCAATGCCAATCTTGTAGCATTCAATGCCGCCAAAACGCAGGCGTGTCTTTTCACCGCCAAAAGGAGCCCGTTCACCTTGGCTCCTACTTTCCGGAATGTATCCTTGGAGTGTACCGACCGCCTTCAGCTTTTGGGTGTTGAGATTTCCTCGAACCTAAACTTTGGGCGGTTCATTGAGTCCAAGGCCAAGGTGGCTGCCAGAAAACTTGGCGTTATTGCAAAGGTCCGGCAGTACTTCACACCAGGGCAGCTTATAATGTTGTACAAAGCACAGGTCCGTTCGTGTGTGGAGTACTGCAGCCACATTTGGGCTGGTGCGGCTAAGTGTCACCTGGCCACTTTGGATTCAGTGGAGAGGCGTGCGAAGAGGCTGATTGGTGACCCTGATTTAACTCGAGTTGGTCTCCAAAGCCTAGAGCACAGGCGTAGAGTGGCCAGCCTTTCGGTGTTCTATAGGATACATTTTGGAGAGTGTGCGAGGGAATTGCACGATTTAATTCCCCCATCTCCGTTCCACCATCGGACGACCCGTCGTACGGCGAGTTTCCACCCTTATGTTGTTAACACCTCTACGATCCGGACGAAGCGTTTCGCCTCCTCCTTTATACCGCGTACATCGAGGGACTGGAACAATCTGCCGGCGGCGGTGTTTCCGTCGGACTACAATTTGGGTGTCTTCAAGGCTAGAGTGAATAGGCTCTTAATAAACTAGTGCGCTTTACCATCAACGATCGCATCACTGCTTACCATCAGGCGGGATTGCGGTCAAGCGCTAGTTTATAATTACTAAAAAAAAAAACGAGTGTGCTTATGACCACACGACTGAAGTGAAACTTCTTTCGCTCCGTGTGTATGTATATATATATATGTGTGTACAATATATACATGTATACACATATACATATATTAATTTTAGGGATGTTATGGATATGAAATTTCGGATACGGATTGGATACGGATTTAGGAATGATTATTATACCGGATACGGTTACGGATACGGATAATAAATTATTTCGGATTATCCGTTAGTTTCGGTTACGGATATTAATTTAAAAGTAAAATACAAATAGGTAATAAAGTAGTTTTATTTAGTTTTTGGCAGGAATTTCAATCAGTCTGCGGGGTCGTCGTGAATCGGTAATTTCATCAAAAAATAACCAAACTGCACTCGACTTAGGACGCATTTTGTACAAGTTCAATCGATATCGTAACACAATACACTTGTCGAACTATTTGCTATTATAGAATTGGTCACAAGTCAGTTATTTACGAGAATGTTATGACGACAAAAGAAGAAAAAAAAAAAACAAACAATGCGCGTAGCTTGTTTGTGAAAACAACTTGTCATAACGTGTCTCAATTAGGCTCTGCCCCTATCCGATACTATGCGAAACTTTTATTTCGGATTCGGTTACGGTTACGGATGATTTTTTATATCGGATATCCGATAGTTTCGGTTACGGTTACGGAGCTCCCTAACATCCCTAATTAATTTTCTATAAATACCTATTTAAATTTATTTCATGGTTTCATTGTTAAATTAATATTTTTGCATAGATCTTCCATTTTTATTGAAAAAAAAGGGGGGGGGGGTGGATTCCCTCGGGCAAAAAAAGGTCGGGCTCTTCCTCCTGAATCAGGGGACCCCAAACTCGGGTAGTCCACGACCTCTAGTTCCCGAGATAATCCACGGGGGGGTGAGGTAACTAAAGCGGGTGGGGGGTGAGGTAACTAAGGGGTGGGGTGGTGGGGTGAGGTAACTAAAGATGGGAGGTGAGGTAACTAAAGGGGGTCCACTTCCCTTCGCGCCCCCGCGCCGTGTGGTGTGAAGTTAATACGCTCCTGTTATATTTACGAATATCGTGTTCCGATTATCAGTTCCGGCTGGTGTTTTCTTTCTGGGTTGTTTAATTTGTGTCTAGTTTTGGTATCGTAAGTTTATTTTTAGTGTTTGTTTTTGTAATTACTGTAAATCAATCAATCTCGGTGAGTACATTTATTTTCTTTTTTGTGAGGGTAACGTAATATTTTATTTTTATTTTTTTTCTTCTCACTAGTTTTATTTATCTTTTCGTTAAGTTAGATTTGTTTTATTGTTCATTAATTAGGTATGTCAACTTACAATGATGATCCGCCTGATCGTGGCGGAGACATTTTCCGTAGAAATAATAAGACACTTAGATCGCCGCCAACTCAAACCTCCGCTAAGCGTCTGTTTTGTGAAATGTCTCCGACCGACAAATTAATAGACGATCGGTCGCGAATAAATCAGCTATTATGGATATGACTCAACGAGTCACAAGTATCGTGTCTTTGTTAGCCTTAAAATCATCGTGTAACGAAACCAAGCTTGCTAATACCGAGCGCGAATTAGAAATAATTAAATTAAAATCCGGCGTTAAAACCATTAATGAGGACAATAAAATGTCGTACGCAGATTCTTTGAAACTGCGGCTACCTAAAGTTGCCCCCGCTATTGAATCAAAAGTGCCTCTGCCTTGTGTCGTCGCCTATCCGACCCAAGAGCGATCAGCTGACTATGCGTCATCATCCGCCACTAAACAAGCTCTTATGAAGGCGATTAGACCGAGTGACGATGGGTTTCAAATAGTCGGTATTAAAAAAACCGCCAAATCGGGGGTTGTTTTACGTGTAGCGAATGAAAACCAATTGAAAAAGTTAGAATCGGTAGATGCTATAAAGTCTGCGGGTCTTCGCTTAGAAAAACCAAAGGGTCGCCGCCCCCGTCTATTAGTTAAGGACATTCCCGCCTCAATGGAAGACAAAAATTTTTTGCAAGCTATTTACCGCCAAAACATTAAAAATGAGTTGCCAATAAAAGAAGACGATTTCATTAAATCCACCAAAATAGTCCGTAGGCGTTCTACCGATACCGGTCAGAAATGGATAGGCATAGAAATTGAACCTGAGGTACGTAAACATCTTGTGACTACCAAGGATAAATTATTTATTGACTGGGCCACTTGCCGTTTTGTTGATGATATCGAGGTAGTTCGTTGCGCGTATTGTCAACAATTCGGTCATGTTAAAAAGCATTGCGCTAATAAATCACCAACCTGCGCTGTCTGTTCCGAGGCTCACGAAACCAATGTTTGCCCGCATAAGGGCGATTCGAATTTTACCCCGGTTTGCGCGGCGTGTAAACGATTTAAAAAACCCTATGATCATAGATGCGGGTCGGACCAGTGCGGTACCTATAAATTAAAACTCGAACAACTTATCCTACATACTAATTACTAATTAAGATGGATAGGTTAAACATAGGGCAATTAAACCTTCACAACGATAAGGTGGCGACATCAGAGTTAGATAAATTAATTATTGACTACAACTTAGACCTTGTACTCATTCAGGAACAATATCAAAACTCACGTTTACGTCACAGGGTAGTACAACTGGATTGCAAGGCACGAGCCGGAATTTATGTTGCGCGGTCTTCTAACTTTACGGTAACGTCTTTACGTGACCTCATGACGCCACACTGTGCGGTTGCCGAAGTATCATCAGCTTCTTTTAAAGTATTCGTTGTAAGCTGTTACTTTCAATACTCAGATCCTGTTACTCCTCATTGTTGTATCATACATCACTACTCTGTAGTCGAGTAACTAATACCATCTCTATGTATTAGTGTCTATGAATATAGTCTATAGTCTTGTCATTGTAACTTAGGATCTGACCGAGAAGATGTCGATTCCAATGTAATAATTCTACAAGTGTAATAAACCAGTCTAATTATCTAAAGTCTTTAATATTTACCAACGGGACAATCATACATGGTGTCAGAAGAGTGAAAAAACCCAATACGAAGAAAGAAAATTCAAAAAATGCAAAAGTCGGATGGCGTCGGTGGCAACCATGACACCGGAACTGCAATGAACAATGGCTTGAAGGCGCTTAAAATATCGTCAGATGCAACAAACAACAATTACGAAACCTGGAAGCGCTGGTGGCAACAGTTCGAATTATACTTGTTGGCAACGGGTTTGGACAAGTCCGGTGAGAAACGCAAGATCGCCATTTTACTACATCACATTGGTGAAAAATGCTTAAATATTTTCAACACATTCAACATAAATATTGGAGAAAGCACATTACATGACGTCAAGGCCAAATTCGACGAATTTTTTCAACCTAGAAAAAATATTACCATGTATCGTTACATGTTTTTTACCACACGTCAACAGAAATCGGAAAGCATCGAGGATTTCTTAACCGATCTCGAAAATAAGAGCCAAGATTGCGAATTTGGAACGCTCAGAGAATCTCTTATCAGAGATATTTTTATCGCCAACTTGAGTTTGGACTTAGCACATGTACGTCAGAGACTGCTGCAGGAACCTGATCTGACATATCAGAGGATGCGAGAGCTAGCTAGGACACTCATCGTCGCACAGCAGGATGCAGACCAAATTGTCAAGAGGTCCACTAGTGAAGAGTCTGAAAAAGTCATGCATCTGCGTCGGAGGAGCCGTGGTCGAGCGGAGCGTCAGCGACGGCGAGCTTCACCAGTCAGTCAGCAGGGATCCAGCGCAGGGAGGTCAAAGTCAAGTCCCAGTACTGAGAATCGCTCGAAGACGTGTAGCCGCTGTGGACAACACCACCGCTACAAATGTCCAGCGCAGGGAGCTAAATGCAGGTCATGTAACTCTTATGGTCATTTTGAAAAATTTTGTTACTCCAATAATAAAAAAGTCAGTCATTTAGAGTCGTTTAGTTCAACTGGTAGTCAAGATAATTTTGTTGGAATTTTAAATTGTCATAACTTCAGTCATAGTCATAAGTCTAGTCAATATAATTGTCATTTAGAGTCACAAAGTCATCACAATCAAAATCATTACAGACATAGCAGGTTGTCATACACACAGTCAGATCCTATACTATATAAGTTACAATCAACGGTCAGGTCGCACATAGGCCAGTCGCAGTCAATGTCTAAGAGATCTCATGTGGACTCATCTTATCATAAAAAATATCCTGTGTCATATTTCTGTGATGAAAGTGGTGATAATGTCATATCTGAGAGGTCTAATAAAAAATGCCTCAGTGATGAAAAAAGACTGGTGACTGATAAGTCTGAGAGATCCAATGAAGACTCTTGTCATATGTCATATCTCAGTGATGAAAACACGGAACAGTCTGAGAGATTCAGAGTCAAGTCAAAAAAGTCAAAAAGTCTTAGTCGAGATTCATATCTTAATGATGAGTACAGACACAAGTCTGAGGAATCTCACACAACAAACACTTGTAGAATTATTACAGCAAAGTCAACACATAGTAAACAGGTCAATACAGTCGAGTCAAAAGAAAACAAATACTATTCTAAACAGTCATGGAACATAAACATTTTAGTTGGTCATACACAAATTAATTGCATTATTGATTCAGGAGCTGATATTAATATTATGTCAAAGAAAACTTTTCAATCTTTGAAATGTCAAAGTCAAATGTCACTTGAGAAATGTCAAATAAACGTTAGTGGGTTTGGTGGTATATCAATACCCATTATAGGTAAAGTTAATGTAAAATGTAGTTTATCTTTAAATAATAGCACTATTAGTGTAAATATAGTGTTTATAGTCGCAGATTTAGTTTGTCCGAATGTTTTAGGTCTACCAACTTGTGAAAAATTAGGTATAATTCAAAGAGTTTTCTCTGTGTCTCAACAAAATTTTAGTGAACAAATACTTACACAATACAATGATGTATTTCAGGGTCTTGGATGTCTACCTCAAGTCTGTCGCCTGAAACTCAAACCGGAAGCAGTGCCATGCGTGGATGCTCCGAGAAGAGTACCCTTCGCTTTACTGAACAAACTGCGCGATGAATTGGATCGCATGGAGAAAATGCAGGTCATTGAAAAGGTTTTTAAACCTACAGAATGGGTGAACAGTATAGTGATAACAGTCAAAAGCACGGGTCAGTTACGAATTTGTTTAGATCCTAGAAATTTGAATAAGAATATTATAAGGGAAATTTATCCACTTAAGTCAATAGATGAGATCAGATCTCAACTAGCAGGAGCTGTTTGTTTTTCTCATTTAGATGCATTTTCAGGATTTTGGATGCTTAAACTAGATGAATATAGTTCTGATTTATGTACATTTCAAACACCTTTCGGTAGATATAAATATTTAAGGTTACCTTTTGGTATTAATGCATCGTCTGAAATTTTTCAAAGAGTCATGATGAATTTGTTCGGTGATTTAGAAGGAGTTCTAATATTCATCGATGATATTTTGGTATATGGACCAAACGAGTCAGTACATAATGAGAGAGTACATAAAGTCATGCAACGAGCACGTGAAGTCAATTTAAAGTTCAATAAGTCTAAATGTAAATTTTTAGTTTCAGAAGTCTGTTTTTTAGGGTATGTTTTTAGTAAAGATGGTGCTAGGGTTGATGAAGAGAAAGTAAAAGCAATTGTCAATATGCCCACACCAAAAAATGTCAAAGAATTGCAAAGAATATTAGGTATGATCAATTATTTAGGTCCCTTTATTAGCAATTTGTCTCAAAAAACTCAAATTTTGAGAAATCTTTTGAAGAAAGATTCAGTCTGGACTTGGGATGAAAATCATAGTCAATGTCTTAAGAGTTTAATCGATGAAATTACAAAGTCGCCAGTTTTAGCTCATTATAATCCCAATGTACCATTAGTCTTGTCAGTCGATTCGTCAAAGTCAGCATTAGGAGCAGTCATTATGCAGAATAATAAACCTATTGCTTATAGTTCAAAAACATTAACTCAAACTCAGTCAAGGTATGCTCAAATTGAGAAAGAATTGTTAGCCATTCAGTTTGGTTGTGAAAAATTTCACCAGTATGTGTACGGTCATAAAGTAACTGTTCATACTGATCATAAACCTTTAGTCTATCTTTTTAAAAAGCCATTACATGATGTACCAGCAAGATTGCAACGTATGATGTTAACTTTACAAAAATATGATTTGGAAGTTATACATGTTCCAGGTAAAGAAATGTTTATATCTGACACTCTGTCTAGAGCAGCATTGAAAGAACATTATATACCTGAGAATGAGTCAGAAATATCTTGTCATGTCAATTTAATGCATTCAAGTCTAGCAGTCACAAAGGAGTACTGTACAAAATTGTTACAGCACACTATGAAAGATGATACTTTGCAATTGTTAAAAAAGTATTATTATGAAGGTTGGCCAAAAAATAAAAATAATGTCAGTCTGTCAATAAAACCATTTTGGAATATACAAGCTGAAATTCATGTAGTCAAAGATTTGTTGTTCAAAGGGTCAAAATTAATAGTACCACAGTCAATGTATAAGGAAATGTTAGGTAAAATTCATGAAGGTCACCAAGGTATAAATAAATGCTTAAAACTGGCTAGAGAGTCTTTGTACTGGCCAAGCATGTCAGCTGATATTAAAAACTTGGTAGAACAATGTTATGTATGTGCACAATTTAAACCTAATAATCCAAAGGAACCACTAAAAAATTTTGAAATTAATAAATATCCATGGCAACAAGTAGGTGTTGATTTAATGTATTTTGATAACCTTACTTATTTAATTGTCACAGATTATTATTCTAAATTTATAGAAATAGCTTTGTTAAATAAAAACAGTACAGCAAAGAATGTAATAACACATTTAAAGTACATTTTTGCTCGTCATGGAATACCTTTATCTTTAGTGTCTGATGGTGGTCCTCCTTTTCAGTCATTAGAATTTAAGAATTTTATGCATGAATGGGACATAGAACACATTGTAACTAGCCCATATCATCCACAGTCAAATGGTCAAGCAGAGAGTTCAGTCAAAATTATCAAAAATATGTTAAAAAAATGTAAAAGAAACTCATCTGATCCATACATAGCTTTATTACAGTATAGAAACACACCTAAGAATAATTTACCATCTCCAGCTCAATTGTTAATGTCCAGAAATTTAAGAAATAACATTCCTATGTCTTATAAGAAATTAAAACCTAAAGTGGTTACATTCAAAAATTATAAAGAATGTGTCAAGCAAAATAATAAAAATAAGTCTAAATATTATAATATAAATACAAAGTCATTGTCATTATTGTATCCCAATGATCATGTATACTTTAAAAGAAAGCCAGATAGCAATTGGGAACAAGCCATTGTCAAGCTAAGGTTGGCTAATAATAGGTCATATGTCGTTGAGGATGTCAATGGAGTTAGGTATAGGAGGAATAGGGTTCATTTAAGACACAAATATTCTCCTATGCTATCCAATTCGTCGCAGGGGAGAGAGGAAGGTAACAGGCAGGAGTCTAGACCTCAAGAGCTCTCATCTCAATCCTCAGTCAGTCAACATGTAACTCGTTCTGGAAGAGTTGTAAAGCCAACCAGAAGGCTAATTGATGAAATAGATTAAGTAGAACATTGTATACTAGATTAAGACCTAACTATAGTCTTAAGTCATTGTCTAAATTGTAACTAAGTCAGGTTTCTATAATATTGTTTGTCAAGGGTTAATTTAAACTTAAACAGGGGGGATGTTGTATCATACATCACTACTCTGTAGTCGAGTAACTAATACCATCTCTATGTATTAGTGTCTATGAATATAGTCTATAGTCTTGTCATTGTAACTTAGGATCTGACCGAGAAGATGTCGATTCCAATGTAATAATTCTACAAGTGTAATAAACCAGTCTAATTATCTAAAGTCTTTAATATTTACCAACGGGACAATCATACACTCATATACATAATCTCCGTCATGTCTTGCGGTCACTCGCGGGCTGCAAAGTTATCGTTGGCGCGGATGTCAGCGCGTCATCGTCTCTGTGGTATGGCAAGGTTCGGGCCACCGATACCGAACGACGCTGTGCTGTTGAGGATTTCATTGCTGAGATGAACCTATCGATTCATAATACCCCTGATGCACCACCTACTTTCTGCAGCCAAATGGGCGAATCTTGTATTGACGTCACACTTTCAAGTGCCGACGTACGTTTGGATAGGTGGCGTGTCCTACCGGACGCGTCTTGTAGTGATCATCGCCTGATCGTGTACGAATTTGTTCCTGGTTATATTCAGGGTCCGTCTCATATTCCCGGTAATTTCAGATATAGATGTAAAGGCGCGAACTGGGAATTTTTCGGCTCGCTTTTTGCGTGTCACGCCAAAGAATTCACTCGGGACGGGCTGTCAGCCGAAGAAAGTGCTGACATTATGTCAGAAACCTTTACCTACTGTGCTGACATTGCCATTGGTCGCGGATCTATGACCAATATTCGTAGATGTGACTGGTGGAGTGATTATTTAGTTGAACAGCGTAAAAGATATCGCAGAGCGCGTAGACAGTTAAATAAACTCAAGAGCCGAAAGATTACTGGAGATCTTCTTACGTTCGCTTTAAATGCTTTTAGAGTTGCCAAGTCACGCTACAAAGCATCGGTGGAAAAATCTAAGGGTAACTTGTTGCGAAAAATCGTTGATAAACTTGACAGGGAGGGTCCGTGGTCTCCCTTATATCACGAATTTAAAGCTAACAGATCGGTCGACCTTGCATACGTTCAAAACATTAAAGTCAATGATAAGCATACCACAGGCATAGAGGAAACAACAGAAGTGCTAATTAATACACTTATCCCTGATGATTCACCGGCTAACGATAGCGACTACCACCAACAGATTAGAGCGTGGGCTCCTGTGCCACCTGAATCACCAATGTCAGACGTACCATCTAATGACGAATTTATAAATATTGTTAGAAAACTACCGGTCAACAAATCATCAGGTGAAGATAAAATATCTAATAGGATGATTAAAGAAGCGTGTAAAACAGCGGGTGATGCCATCTTAACTGTATACAACCGATGCATTGCTGAAGGCGTTTTTCCTCGTAAATGGCGACGCGGTTTCATACGAATAATACCAAAGTGTGGTGACAAACCACCGGATGATCCGAAGTCATATCGTCCTATCACACTTCTACCATCTTTGGGTAAACTTCTTGAGCGCCTCATCGTTCCACGTTTACTACCGAACGGTCCAAAATTCCATAATAATCAGTATGGCTTCACCATAGGTAAATCTACAGTCGACGCGGCGCTTTCTGTCAGAAGAACCGTTAACCAATCCGAAAACAAGTACGTAATTGGGATCTTCCTGGATATTTCTGGGGCTTTTGATAACGCCTGGTGGCCTATGCTGTTGTTAAAATTAAAAACCCGCGGTTGCTATAAAAACATATATAATCTCGTTTACTCTTACTTTATAAACGGTTCCGCGGTACTTAAGCTCGGTCATTTTTCTAGTACTAAAACACTAACCATGGGATGTCCTCAGGGTTCAGTTGTCGGTCCTTATTTATGGAATTTGGGTTTTGATGACTTCCTCGCGATCCCGCTTCCTTGCGGCTGTTCACTTACTGGTTACGCGGACGATGGCCTACTGCTCATTCAGTCAAGTACCCGAGCTGGACTTGAGAACTTGGCCAATACTTGCCTAAATTTAATATCTCAGTGGGGTGATCGTAACCGCCTAACGTTTGCGCCACATAAAACCTATCAACTTCTACTAAAAGGTAATCTTAAATCATTGCCTACTATTAAATTTAATAACGTTCCCATTAAAAAACAGCAATCCGTATGCTATCTTGGTATGATCTTAGAAAGGAATTTTTCATTTATAGAACATATAAAAATAGTTGGTGAAAAAGCTAAAAGGAACTTTTATGCCCTAACTAGAATATCGAAAGCAACTTGGGGTCTATCATTCCTAACTTTAAAAACTATATATGGAGCTACCTACTTAGGATGTATGTGCTACGGTGCACCTGTTTGGGCCGATAGGGCCAGCATAGGGGCGGCACGACGTAAACTGCTTCAAAGCCAACGTCTGGCATTGATATTTTTATGCAAGGCGTATAGAACGGTCAGTACTGAAGCCTTACCGGTACTGGCAGGTGTACTTCCAGTCGACCTTGAGGTACAGCGACGTGCTTCAATGTACTACTCCGCGAGGGGGGAGGCCATGGACACTAATTTTGTTACACAACGCGACTTTAATAAAATCTCTAGATTATTTAAACCTCAGACTGAAGTCTGGGAGGACCTCTTATCCGAATGGCAAAGTAGGTGGGATAATTCCATCAAGGGCCGGCACCTCCATCTATTCTTTCCATCCGTTGGCGATCGGCTGGCTAGGACATGGCTGGAGGTTGACCACTGCGTTGCCCAATTTCTCACAGGTCATGGCAACTTTAAAAGTAAACTGTATTCTTTTAAACTTGTTCCTTCCCTTTTGTGTCAGTGTTCTACATCGAACTGTGAATTTGAACAGTCCGCACATCACATCTTGTGGGAGTGTGTTCTTTGGCAGAATGAACGCAATATTATGTTGGATAGTGTACAAGTTACATCCGGAGTCGTTTATTATACGGACCTTGTAAAACTAGAACCAATTTCCGTGCGTTCAGGCGCTTTTGCCATACCTATTATTGGAATCAATTGTAACAGCTAATACCTACTTAGGACCCATTAACTTAATCAAATCTTATTCCGTGGTGTTTGGCAATCTGGGCTTCTCCCAGTTGCAATAATGTCCCTTTGTGCCGATTGGCCTAGTTCTGTTCTGTCTCCTGCTTGTTATGGAGGGAAGTGGAAAAAATATCTTTTTTCTTACTCCTCCGCTATTCTTTTCTGATTAATTTGTTGCGGGACCCAAGACAGTTGAATCGTTTCTCCGGGACTCGTCGAGCTTCATTGCTCGGCGTTTTTCTGGCGGTCGCCACTGTTGATTCTGGCTTTCAGGAGTTGCAGTGGTTGGGAAAAGTGTGGCGGGTTTTGTCCCAAAAAAAAAAAAAAATAACTAAAGGGGGAGGGGGGGTAGTGGATTCCCTCGGGGCCAAAAGGTCGGGCTCCTCCTCCTGATTCAGGGGACCACAAACTCGGGTAGTCCACGACCTCTGGTTCCCGAGATAATCCACGGGGAGGTGAGGTAACTAAAGGGTGTCTTAGTAGATTCCCACGGGGCCAAAAGGTCGGGCTCTTCCTCGTGAATCAGGGGACCCCAAACTCGGGTAGTCCACGACCTCTGGTTCCCGAGATAATCCACGGGGGGTGAGGTAATCAATGAGGAGGGTCGGGGGGTGTTCGCAGCGTCATGTTCTCGAAGAAATTCATAGTTCTTAATCAATCAAGGTACTTAGCTTAATAATTGAGCTTATAAGGCTCGAAAGCAATTTGTACGTTGTGTCCAATTATCGTATTGTGACGATATCTTCAAGCTTCTATACTTTCAATTATATCATAAATATTCAGCAAAAATATATAAAACAATATAAAGGCCAGAACAGAACGAAGTTTATAAATTATTTGTGCTCTTAGGTAATCAATTGTTAACAAATCTTAAAAAGATCCAAAAAATATATATTGCCTTCGGCGAGATGCGAACTCACAACTTCATACTCGACATGTCATGCAATATTTACATGAGCCAACTCCTTGTTTGTAGTACAGACGAAATAGGACCCCACTCAACTTCCGTTCGCCTAGCCCGATCATTTTTCGTAACGCTTTCGCCAGTTTACTCCCCAAGTCAAGCGTGCCTAAAGAAGTTTCACTTCAAAAAGCTTATTCACTCTAGCCTTGAAGACACTCAAATTGTAGTCCGACGGAAACACGGCCGCTGGCAAATTGTTCCAGTCCCTCGATGTACGTGGTATAAAGGAGGAGGCGAAACGCTTCGTCCGGATCGTAGTGGTGTTAATAACATAAGGGTGGAAACTCGCCGTACGACGGGTCGTCCGATGGTAGAACGGAGATTGGGGAATTAAATCATGCAATTCCCTCGCACACTCCCCAAAATGTATCCTATAGAACACCGAAAGGCTGGCTACTCTACGCCTGTGCTCTAGGCTTTGGAAACCATCTCGAGTTAAGTCAGGGTCATCAATCAGCCTCTTCGCAAGCCTCTTCACTGAATCCAATGTGGCCAGGTGACACTTAGCAGCACCAGCCCGAATGTGGCTGCAGTAATCCAAACACGAACGGGCCTGTGCTTTGTACAACATTATAAGCTGCCCTGGTGTGAAGTACTGCCGGACCTTTGCGATAACGCCAAGTCGGTACACTCCAAGGATACATTTCGAAAAGTAGGAGCCAAGGTGAATGGGATCCTTTTGGCGGTGAGTTACTAGATCATTTTACTCATGACGTTTTGCAATTAAATTGATACATATGGACTGAAATATAATGTTGGCGAAAATGTAAAAAAACAAACACAAACTTAATAAAAAAATAACTTAACAAAGCAAAAACTCCACAGGAACAGTAATAACAACAGATGATTTAAACTGTATTTAGACATTTGTAACAAAGATGATATCGCTACTTATCGCTTACGAAGAAAGCGGGGCGCCGCGCGGGTATGCGGAATTCCAGCGACGTGCACAGTAAACTTGCGCGAGTTATACTTCGTTTACGCTTAGCGTTCTTTGTGACTTTATATTTCTCGGCTTCTAAGGATTCTAGCGTGTTACTAAATAAACTATAGCCTCATACAAGAATTGATATATCGAATCTAATTTATAAATAGAGCTCTCTTTCTCATACTTTTGACGTGAATATGTCTTTAATTTGCCTTGATATGCAGGTTTATTGCTTTAATATAAATGTGTATGTTTCTTCTTCTTTTTCTTCAGCCTATGGATGTCCACTGCTGGACAATGGCCTACGTCAAGGCTTTCCACGCCGACCGGTCCTGTGCTGCCCGCATCCATCGGCTTCCCGAGACCTTCACCAGGTCATCGGTCCACCTTGTTGGGGGCCTCCCTACGCTGTGTCTTCCAGTACGTGGCCGCCACTCTTATATACGGGCCTGCGTCGCCTGAAACAAAAAAATCTATACTAATACTAATACTAATATATTATAAAGCTGAAGAGTTTGTTTGTTTGTATGTTTGAACGCGCTAATCTCAGGAACTGCGGTTTCGATCTGAAAAATTCTTTTTGCGTTGGATAGCCCATTAATCCAGTAAGGCTTTGGGCTATATAACATCACGTTGCGACTAAGAGGAGCGGAGCATAACTAACTCCAAGCGAACGAAGTCGCTGGCGGCCGCTAGTAAGAAATAAATAAAAAAAACGAATGATAAAAAATCTGTGGATAGAATTTGGTCTTGCTTTGTAAATTCATATTCTTCATTAATAAAATACTGAAAAATTTAATTATACCATTGAATAGCTAAAGAATCAGCGAACTTATTTCGCTCTGTAACAACGGTTATACATTAAACGGGGTGGAGGGCGGACCGCTGCTATTTGGAGGTCATTGTTCTGGGTTTTAAAAAAGAAAAGAAAGATAAATTATTTATTCCGCACAAACAGAACGAACATTACAACAATACATAATAGAAAAAAACAAAGAAATATAATTTACTTTCTATGTTTACTAAAAAGCCTCGTACTCAAAATAAAACACAATTATTTTAACTTTTGACACGAAAAACTTTCGGTTTCAATTGTTAGGTCTTGTAAAAACCTATCGATCATAGTTAAAACATTAGTGTCTTACTTTGATCGTGACTATAATAAATTAGTGTTTAAGAAAATGTCAGCCTATACACGTCAAAAACCCAGTTCGAAATATAAAGATCGTATACAGTTGGAAAGGGCTTCTTAAAAGCAATCGAATGGTACCAATAAATTCGCTATGATCGAGATTTTATGTAAGTATATGGAAAATATCGCTGTTACGTGACGTATTGTCGTTAAAGCACACGACCGTGTCCATGACACGGCCACACCCCATTTTCTTCTACTGGTCCGATGAACCTAGGCAAATAATGGTTTCATCGACCTTCCCAGTTCCTAAATAACATGCCAAGAAATTACGCTACTAACCGTTACAAAGGAATCAATAAAATGATGATGAATGCTGTACATTACCAACATTTGTGTTACGAGTCCGTGTTCATATCTAGGTAAGTTAACACAAGGTCACCTATGACGTCAAAACAATATGCCTTTAATGCGTTCGTAAATACTAAATTCCAGTTCCAAATAAACGTTTAGTTACATCAAATTACCTCCAGTGTATAAAGTATTTGAAAAAGTCCTTGACTCCTGTGTAATCAAAGATTTTTGAAGTTTCGTAGGCAACTAGGAACCACAAGTCTGTCTATGCGAGGATAATTTCAGTGACCGTTAGCACAAGAAAGCTGAAATTTATTACCAATATGTATAGCAATCACGCCGACGAAGTGTTGTGTTTTCGTGAACTTTTTCTTTTGCATTTGACCCTAAAATGTGATATCTAGGTTTTTGGATAGATATTTAAATATATGTAGGTAGAAATTTCCCTAACAAGAGGTTAACCCAATTTCCCAAGAGATGGCGCTATACTTTGAGCTACTTCGCGCATGGGTATGAACTGTATGGCCTAGAATAGTTGAAATCTTTTGAACTCTTTCTTCAGTTATTACTATCGTTTGATGATCCGTTTTTAGGACTCTATATGTAGTATGTCAACTCAATGTAAAAAGTAACCCGTCTTTTTAACTCCTACTTAACTCTTAAGTGGGGACACTTATTATGGCGCACGGGAAACCACTGAAGTGCTGAACCCTACACTGACCTTGGCCCGACACAATCTTGGCCGGTTTTTAAACTAGATTCCTGTTAGCATGATGTTACTTATAAAAGTGAACTTATAAAAATGTCATATATTTTAATGGAACTGACTTTAGGCCTGTTCCATCGTTTGCCAAGTAAAGACAGTTTGTTGAACAATAAATTGGATTAAGTTTCCAATAAACCAGAAATTGGATAAATGTACTTCCGTGGTAAGTAATTAAACTGTGAAAAATAAATTCACGGTCAATAGCATGAAACACGGTAAACTAGTAACAAATGAGACAAAAAAAAATAATAGAAATCGTGAGACTGATAGACAGAAGTGAAAACTGAAATCATTTTAAAAATCCAGAATACACAAAAGTAAAACACGTCCACGGTGTCAGGTCGGTCATGATCACGCGAATTCAATGCTTCCACGTCCAACAAAAGTGCTCAAAGTCGCTAAAGAAGTTTTCACTTCAAAAATACATTGAGACATCAAGAACTTTATTAATGACTAGCGACTCGCCCCGGCTTCGCACGGGTGCAATGCTGATAGTAAATTCACTACAAAAAAAAACTGTCAACGTTGTATAAATAACATAGCAGCCCGTTGATCCCGCCCCACCCCGGCCAATCCGTACCGCCGTAAACGCGACGCTCCGCATTTTAAAATCTGTAATATCTTCGTAAATATTCATTTAAAATTTTAAATCATATGCTGCATAAAGGGCGATATAGATGTATATTAAATCAACAATGTATTAAATTGGATAAGGATTAATACTGCATTGGTTAAAATCGCTTCGAAAATTAGCTGGTATTTGTCGTAAAAAGTAAATGACAAAAATGTTACTGTGGGATATCCATAAGAGATAGACATATAACATCGCGGACTTTTTTGTAGACCTATTCAATGTGTACAATATTTTATACATTATTCTGATAAATCTTGTAGGGTTTCAGGGTCAGCCTGCGTTTCACTGCAAACGCTGAACCAACTAATTATTTACGACATCACATTAGAAACCTCAAAAATAATAGTATCTCTCCACTATTTAATGGATGTTATTATACATATAAACCTTCCTCTTTAATCACTCTATCTACTAAAAAAACACATCAAAATCCATAGTTTTAAAGATTTAATCATACATAAAGACATAGGGAAAGAGAAAGCGACTTTGTTTTATACTACGCAGTGATTTAGAAAACAGTATTTACAACATAAAGAAATTTACCACATATGTTGGGATCGGCTACTGATAAAAAACCGCATGCATCTAAATACACGAACCTATTCTTAAATAAATAAAAATGTTTATTCAGCAACTTAAATAACTTATGCTAGTTACATTTAGGAGCATCCTTTTAAACAATTAATATGCTTGTGTTAGGATGATCCGCTCTCCCTATGTTTACAAAACTTAAAAGTTATTTAAGAAAAGAAAATATATAGAAAACCAAAAAGAAATGCAGAAAAATAAAATTAAAAGTACAAATTGGATTAATACTTCGCACGCTGGAGTGTGGTACGGTTTGATGTGAGGGTGTGTTTGTGAGAGTGAAAGTGTGGGAGAATTTGTGCTTGTGTTTATAATGAGAGTAAAACTGTGGAAGTGTGTATATGGATGTGTAAGGAGAGTGGTAATGTTGGACGTGTGAACAGATTTTTAGATAAGGGTGTATTTGAGCCCATGGTAGAACGATTGCGTATTTCCCAGTTAACCCTGCGACACGGTCTTGGGATCGGAAAATGATGCAACACATGATTTACCATTAACTGCATAAACCATTTTGGGTTAGTTTATAATTACATTTTTATTGACTGTACAATATTTTCTACCTATAAGTTTTTGTTTTCAGCCATGCTGTCACAGTGTTTTTACACTCACGGTAAAAAAATGAATAGATATTGAGTTCTTCGTTTAGTAGATTGTACAAATAAGATGACTGACTAGGATATCTTTTTCTTTCTTTTATTTTTAATAATTATAAACTAGAGCTTGACCGCAATCCCGCCTGATGGTAAGCAGTGATGCGATCGTTGATGGTAAAGCGCGCTAGTTTATTAAGAGCCTATTCACTCAGAAAAACCGAGCGAATAGGAAGGAAAAAAAAAAATAAAAATAAATACGGACAAATCACACAAATTGAGCTAGCCCCAAAGTAAGTTCGAGGCTTGTGTTATGGGATACTAACTCAACGATACTATATTTTATAATAGATACATATATAGATAAACATCCAAGACCCAGGCCAATCAGGAAAAGATCGTTTTCCATCATGACCTGGCCGGGGATCGAACCCAGGGTCTCCACGTCGCAGGCAGGCGTGTTGACCGCTGCGCCACGGAGACCGACAAAAGGAAGACGGCAGTTGAGCGAGGTGATGCAATGTTAAACCCAACAACACGACCAACGATGCTGCGCCAAAGGGAGATTGATGTGAAGACCCTCCACGACCAAACTCCCAACACAACAACATTAGGCGCATCGTACTCGGCACACATCGCAACACAACTGCTCAGACCCGTCCTCCGTACGGCTTCACCAGACATCATTCATCATTCTATTCTACATGAACCAACTGCCTATCTGATCTTCATAACCCAATAACTAGGTAATATGATACCCATTTGTAAGATATGATGGGTGGGAGCCTGAAAATCTCATAACAAATCTTACTAAGGCGCCCAGATGTCGGCGCCGTGCGCAGCGGGTGTCAAATGACGGCGAGCCCAACCGCTTAAGATGCTTTTCAAGGCACGAAAGGGTAGAAAAAAAAAATAAACCTACCATCTTTACATCATCATCACAATCATCATCATCATCAACCTTTTATCATCCCACTGCTGGGCACAGGTCTCCTCTTATATACAGGGTGTATCTGACATCGTAACGCAAACTTCGCGAAAAAGCTAGACCGCATGCCACTAATAAAAATATGATAGTCATTTATGTCGTTAATGAACGGTTACAGAATTCACACTGTTTAAAAAAAAGAGTCGGCTCGGCCTTTGAACGTTGCAAGCGTGCCGCCTTGCGGGTTTGTAGGTATAACGTTGAACCCTGATGTGAACTCTATTAAATCAGCTGATAAGATAGTTTTTCGAGTTTTGTTTTCATTGCGCTTTTTATGTAATTAGCGAATTAATTAAATTTTAATTTAAAATCTTATTGGGTTATGAAAGTATAGCAATTATGAACGGTCTAAAGTGAAAAAAAACTACATATATTTTTATTTTAATCATGAAAAAGCCGACGAAAAATTCCACCACTGGGGGGATCAGAATGATGTACTGGATACATGGTACTCGTTTGTTCATCGATGTCAGATGCACCCTTTAGAGAAGGTTTGAGCGTAATCACCACGCTTGCTCAATACGGGTTGGCGATTTCAGACTTATAACGTCCAGGTTTCTTCAAGATGTTTTCCTTCACCTTCAGTCACTGGTTAGGCACCAGTGACTGAAGGTGAAGGAAATACTAAGAAAGTAGATATAACTTTAGAAAAGCTACATTGGTACTTGCCTGACCTGGAATCGAACCCAGACACTCATACTTGAGAGGCTGGTGTTTTGTCCACTAGGCCACAATCTTTCCATACTGAGATGAAAAGATGGTAGGTCCATCTTTTTTTTTCTACGGATTAAACATGGGAAGCATTTGATTGATCGGCCCTTACAGCTGTCATCACTAAGCCATGGGTCCGTCTTATATATCGTGTTAGGTGTTTCTTCCATACAAATATAAAATTAAAAGTTAGAACTTTTTTAGGTTCTTCAGTATTGTTTACCCAACTATTACTAAATCTGAGTCACGGTGGGAACAGGTGGGTTGATTTTTATTCAACTATGTCACCCAGACATGGGCAAATAACACTACTTATCTATTCTCCAAATGCGCTGCGTAGTACATGGCCTGGTTTGAGAAACATTAAATAGGCTGTTTGAAATTGATAAACTTTTACAAGTTTTTTTAGTATCATTATTAACATTTTTATCGTCCCACTGCTGGGCACAGGTCTTCTCTCATACGGAGAAGGACTGAGAGTAATCACCGCGCGTGCTGAATGCGGCTTGGCGATTTCAGACTTAAAGTCTAGAGGTTTCCTCAAGATGTTTTCCTTCACCTTGTAATCAGTCATTGGTCTCCAAGATGTATTATATATGATTTATTTGTACACCTATGTGTACAAATAAATAAATTTGAATTTGAATTTGAATTTGAAAGATATAGGTTCTTAGAAAGTACATATAACTTAGAAAAATTGCATTGGTACTTGCCTGACCTGGAATCGAATCCGCACACTCATTTGAGAGGCTGATGTTTCGACCACTAGGCTATCACGATTGTCAACTATAGCATGACATAGTCTATAATATTCCTATTAATATCTGCCTAAAATTATTCAGGCTCTGTATCTTTCGCCCCATCACGAGGTGCAATTTAGTGCTGTGATCCGCCAACTACTACTGGAATCGTTGAACGTGTATGGAACGTGGAACTTGTAGTCGATCGCCGATTGGAAGTAGGTATGTATGTAAAAAAAAATACATAAATCCTTACAGTCGGCGGCTGACATTATTTTCCTTACTCTTGGAACTTAAAGTTCCTTTCCCGTTCACATGGTGGTGTTCAGTAGGATATTTTATGTCGAAAGCTGTAAAATGATATTATTTATATACATATTGAATAATTTATTTATTTCGAAGTCCTGCGGGTTATCTCAAGACAAAGTCTTCGTCCTGTGTTTGTTGCCAGTGACATATGGAACTGAGACGTGGTCGCTAACAATGAGCCTTATAAGAAAGTTCAAGCTTACTCAAAGAACAATGGAGAAATCAGAAATATTTTATTTGTGATACATAGATACTTACAGTGGTTATTCAGATTTGAGGATAAAGTGCGCTATTATCAGCCTATTATAGGCATACAAATACAAAAAATAAAATAACAAAAAATAACTAAATAAATGATTACATAATAATAGGGATAATTAAGAAAAAAGTCATATCTAATAATTTCTTAGGTTAACATCAATATCATTCTGATTTAAATAAAATATTGTCAAATAAGCAAATCAAATAACATTATCAAAAATGAAGCTATGCTTGGGGTTTCACTGCGTGATCAAACCAGAAACGAGGAGATCCGCAGAAAAACGAGAGTAACCGACATAAGCCGAAGAATTGCAACACTTAAGTAACCGTGGGTCAGCTACATTGCCTGTTGGACCGATGGCCGATGGGGCCGTTGGGTTCTCGTGTGGCGACTACGCGCCGGAAGACGCAGTGTCGGTAGGCCCCCGACAAGATAGACCGATAACCTGGTGAAGGTCGCGAGAAACAGCTGGATGCGGGAGGCGCAGGACCGCTCGTGGAGATCCTTGGGAGAGGCCTATGTCCAGCAGTAGACGTCTTTCGGCTGAAATGATGATGATGATGATACATTGTACTACTATTTGATATTTGGGATAAGGTATGCTTTCGAAAATTAACCAGTGAGGAACTGTAATTTGCGCAGCACATTATCAGTAGTGCTTAATGGTTATCATTTTGCCGTTCTCAAAAAGCGGTACATAGCAGATTTTGGTTTAACAACGACCATATATAATAGGGAAATTATCCGCTCAACATTGCTTCCAGTGGATTAGCAATATGCCTCAAAATGATTCAGACGGACATTGATAACGTGTTACATATATTATGTATTTAGGATGCCGTTTGCGTCTTCTATAGTCACACGACGATTGGCCTGTATATTGCACGAATTATTTATGTCTACCGCCATTGAACGAGAACGAAATAAATAAATATATACGGACAAATAACACAGATTGAGCTAGCCCCAAAGTAAGTTCGAGACTTGTGTTATGGGGTACTAATTCAATGATAGTATATTTATAATAGATACATGTATAGATAAACGTCCAAGACTCAGGCCAATCAGGAAACGATCTTTTTCCATAATGACCTGGTCGGGGTTCGAACCCGGGGCCTCCAACGTCGCAGGCAGGCTTGTTGACCGCTGCGCCACAGAGGTCGACAGATAACATGATGACACTGAAGTAGCGATACATCTGCCTAGCTTTTTCCCAACTATGTTGGGTCAGCATCCAATATATCTTACCTCCACAACTCAGTTACTACAGCTCCATTAATACGATACCACTTAATAAAATTTGTTGTCAGATTTTCGGGTCGTTAAAGATCCTCGAATGACAGCCGAAGCTAACAACGGCTTAACGTGGTTTCTGCATTTACAGAGGGGCCTCCGAATGTAAAGGTAGCCACCCATCCATGAACTAACCGCTGCAATCTAGCTTAATGCTGTTCGACCAGTAAGCTACCAGTAAGCTGATCGACCAGTGTGGCCGTTATTACTCGGATAATAAGTAGCGATACATTGGAACATTTAAATGGCCGCGTGGCCACCGCACCCCGTTGCGTGAACATCACGCTCGCTCGGTTCGAATAATCTTGTTGTTACGGCGGCGGATGAACAGACCGTGTATGTTTCATGAAATAAAGTAAGACCATTCTGTGACTAACAGAGAGCTTAAGATGTCTGATATTAGGGAACCGAAATCACTTGAAATCTAACCCATTTTCACCCACAAAGTTATAAAATCAACTAACGATCAACAAAGTACCTAGTCGTAAAATTAAATAACCATTATCTTTTTATTACTACCTTTTTTAAACGTGCTAACGTTCATAAACGCATCCATAAACAAAGAAATAGTTCACAATTCTCGAAATAAAAAGCTTCCTTGCACCCAACGAAGATGCAAGAAAACTCATACATACGATCAAAGTCACACAGTGCATGGGCTGTATAATACTTACACAGTTACTGTTTATTCTAGAGTGAATAGGCTCATAATGAACTTATGCGCTTAACCATTTATGATTGCGTCACTGCTTACCATCAAGTGGGATCGCAGTTACCTAAGCTTTACTTTATAACTTTAAGAAAAACAGAGTAATCAGTAGTGTTTAAAGCCTTAACTGTAACAAATTAACTTCCAAGGTTGAAACCCAGTAGGCAACGTCGAGCTCTTCATTTTGATTTCATAAAGCTATCCGATAGATAATACCTATTATCTTACCGAAATTGGATATCCATAGGGAGTCTCCAAATAAAGCAAATCTAAACAAATAAATAAATGTAAAACATTTTGCAGTATTAACAAATATCTTATTCATAAAATACTTAATAGGTTAATAGTACTTATGAAGGATGGAAGCTGAATTTACGGTTCATACTTCATATCACTATGGTGATAATTTACGTTCGTGGTTGTGCTCAAAAGGCCTACCTAATAAGCAAATACCTAATATTACTGACAGATATAAAGAACTGTAGAAGTCACAAGAACATTCAAACAATGAGGTAAATTCGGAAAACGTCAAAAAAATATATCAAACTTATAAGGTTCTCAGATGAATATAGTAACGCACATAAATATCAAATACGCGTCGCAACTAAGCGGCCGTCCACACCAAATATAAAGTGTGTCAGACACGTGCGAGGAAAATTACGTTGCACAAGTGTGGTGTTAGATGGATGAGCTAGCGACGGCTGACGAAGAGAGCGTCGCGAGGCGCGTGGGTCGCGCCCCGCTGCCGCCACGGTGACGCATCGTGGCGAGACGACGCAACTGTAATGCCATATCCCACGATACATTTAAAATGTAAAATGAAAAAACAAAAAAAAAGTCACTATTGAATAGTGCCACAATCAAAGTTCAAAGCTTATGTAGAAGAGAAATAAAATAACATTTAATGTATCTAGTTTCAACTAGACCAGAAATATATTGGTATGCACAAAACTATGTTTTACATTCACACAATAGAAAATAGTTCATACGGTTTAAATTACATTAGCATATGTAACTGGAGCAACAAACAAAAATATCTCGAGAATTGTCGTCGGATTGACCTTCCGCGTTTGTATCGTGGCGGAGACATACTAGTGGAATAGGTAGTGCAGTGTTTGGACGGCCCCGACCCCATCCCATCAGTGGTGTTGAGCAGTCCACCATAGAACGCCGCGCGCGCCGCCTGTATCGCACCACAGCCCCACGTACCAAAACTAACCGCTCAACTGTGCGCCGATTGTGTAAACGTGTATTAACCTAGCTTTTCGTCGCGCGAAAAGCGACAAGGTCGCTCTAGATTCCAATATTTTTGTCAAATTTGTGTTAAAATCAGTGCCACCGTATCGCTCAAGGAACTTTTGCTTCAATGCAGTTTTCTGTTTACAGTGAATATAAATAAATAACCAGAGAGACGCCGCTTTTCAGGTAGTGTGTCAAGGTCATTATGCGTACTTCTAAGTTAATCTTAAGCTTGGATACTCACTGTATTATATCTCAAGTTTTTTTCTTGAATTGGTGTATTTGAATGTTTCACGACAAGAAAATACGACTAACCTAACATTGCTAAAAAGTGTTTCTCATCTCCAAGTTGCTTCTGTTGAGGTCTAGGGTTCGATTCTTATAAACCGTGACTCGAATATTAAAATGGCCTTTTCGTTACGACATCTCGTATTTACTGACAGGCCAGATTCGTTGTACGTTCATTGAAAACTTGGTAACTATGGGGTTTCTTCTTAAACTATGACTGAAATTAAATAACATTTAAACAACAAAGATATTATACTTATATAATCAAGACTCACTCTTGGATTAAAGAGTATTTTATTTAAGCATTTAACTGGTAGTCCGTCACCGCCTTTGGTAAATAGTACTCCAGTATACGCTAGGTATAAGGACAGTTGTAGATATATCAAGGTTTGGTGCTTAGCGTAGGTACTGTGATCTCATCTTTAGCCTATTTGGCAATTTATTTACTGTGACATCACCATGCTATGACTATATACAATATTTCATTGGTTACAAACAAAAAAATCAATGAATCTTAGTTATTATGTCATCACAAAACGCTTTAAATAAAAGTATCTGAATACCTAGTTGTACTTATAATTATAGCGTACTATGTTACTAACTCATTCTTTATCTGATACAAACGTTTGTCAACTAACAACGACCAGTTTTACGAATGATTGTTCGTAGGGCATGACGCTTCTCAGGGTCGTTGGAATCGTAGGAATTAACGCATAGTCGTAGTTATTTTGATAAACTTTCTCTTTTTCTGTCGCAACGCTCGGTTACGAGATGCTAGTGGGCGATACAGTAAGAACTTGTTACTCCTACAAAACTATGATAAATTTTGATGCGTTTTAAATTTGTTGTGGCATGTTTGTAACGTTATGTTTTGTGTACGTGTTTTCGTCATTTCTATAGTTCTACGTACAAGTTTTTTCTATACTAATGGCAATATTGATTTTTTGTGTCTTAATATTTTAGTAGTTGGTCCGACAAATTTTGTATGGAAGAACAGGAAAAACATTCAAAATTATCTCTTGAATAGTATCATTGAATGTATTCCATCTTTTCATTAAAAAATCAACCCTAAGGGCTTAGCCTACTAAACTCCGTTCACGTTAGCTTTATACCAAATAAGTTCATAGAAGCAGAGATTTAAAATTTCTAATTTTTTAGGTGCATTAAAACAATTAACATCAAGTTAACATCAAAATAAAAACAAACCACAACTGATTAACGAAAACTACAAAAACCTGTAAGCATTCGCAAGCATTGATAAGTGAATGACAATTTTACTGGGGAATTTGTTGCCTCAATTCTTCTTCCTAATTAAAACACTAGAGAGTCATGATGGACGTTTTGGGGGCCGACTTTATGTTATTTTAACATTAATAAACGGTTTTTTTTTTAGTTTGGATAAATCAATTAACATTTTTATGAATCTCCAGGCTTCTACTAAGAATTTCTAACAGAAAAACGTAACGACTCGTTGACAGTTCTGAGAATCAATGCTAAAACCTTGCAGTCAGCGGCGCGCTTGCAACCACTAGACCAATGAGACAGTCCGCTCACATGTAGTCACAAACATGCAAACAATACAGTGTTATGTATGTTTTGCTGCAATAATTTATTCTAACGACTGTATTGTTGTAACATTATAGGTAGATGGGAATATATAAAGCTAAAGAGTTTGTTTGTTTGTTTGAACGCGCTAATCTCAGGAACTACTGGTCCGATTTGAAAAATTCATTTTGCGTTGGATAGCCCATTAATCCAGGAAGGCTTTAAGCTATATTATAACATCACGCTACGATCAATAGGAGCGGAGCATAACTAACTCCACGCGAACGAAGTCGCTGGCGGCCGCTAGTCAATCATAACCTTGAAAAGGATTGCACGCACAGCTACATAGTGAACTGTAGATATATAACCACTGTGGGCTGACTTCTAATTTTTAAAAGAAAAACCTGTATAACGCAAAGTAACTTAAAACTGGAAACGTATAGCTTGATGTGTACTGTGTGAACCATTACAATAGTTCATGTTCATTCGCCGGTAATACGAGAACCAAAAGAGGTAATTATTACACAGTCAAACATACTTATCTAATCTCATCTTATGCATACTTAGTTTTAAATTCGTGCGCGTTTGAGTCTTAAAAGATTTTCACATTCGCCTTAAAAGTGCAGGATATCCTGGAGGGTACGTCCAGGGAGCCGGATAGATATTGATAACAATCAATGGATACCCGTGTAATTCTTTTTCTTCTTCTTAGCCCATAGAGATCCACTGTTGAACAAAGGCCTCCCCCAAGTTGGGAGGTTTACAATAACCCCCACGCTTGGCAGGCTAGTTGGGATCACACAAATTTGATATTCCACAGGAGAAGCGCTGCTGCCCGCTTCCTTAGTGAGAGTCCCTTAATCACCTCTTACGACACCCATGGGAGGATATGGGTTGGCATTCTAAGCCTAAGCTAATCCTATTACAGCGGTTCAAAAAGAACACAGAAGCTTTTAAATACACTGTAACAGTTGATTCGATTATTTATTTTTTTGTAAGCAGGACAACATTAATGAATGAATGTCATACGATTCTATCGTTATAACATGTTACGCTAAGTGCTCAGGGATCATGAATGTTCATGATCCCTGAGCACTGACCACAGCCTGACTTCACTGATTGCTGAGCACAGGCTTCTCTTTCTAAGTGCCATTCACTGCGACCTTTCTTCTTCTTCATTGGAGAGGTTGCATATTGCGTTGACCGTAATTTATACTTATTTAAAAATTCAAGTAAAGCATCGTTACTATTTTATAGAGCTCGACAAATAAAAAGTAATATGAATGATGTTTATAATACCAAATTAATTGTGCGTCATTATACAATCAATGAAACAGGACAAGAGATTGTTCTTCGACGTTGGAACGTTCTAGAATACTGTCTAGACTATATTTCGTCAGAATAACCTAAAAGTGATGAAAAGTACAGTGACATGTGTCGTGGTAGCCACCAGGCCACACATACTTGAGAGGCTGGTGTTTTAACCACTAGGTTAAAACACCGGCCTCTCAAGTATGAGTGCGCGGGTTCGATTCCAGGTCATTCAAGTACCAATGTAACTTTTCTAAAAGTTATATGTACTTTCTAAGTAAATCTTGGACACCAATGACTGAAGGTGAAGGAAAACATCATGAGGAAACCAGGACTTTAAGTCTGAAATCGCCAACCCGCATCGAGCAAGCGTAGTGATTAGGTACGCCTGTATGAGAAGAGACCTGTGCCCAGCAGTGGGACGATTAAAAAGGTTGTTGATGATGATGATGATGAAAGGTATAGTTAAATTTGTGAATGAATGTGAATTTGTATGTTAATGATGACGATCTTTGGCTTTATTTTTAATGAATGGCTCAACTGTAGGGACAGCTGACTCTTAGTATTTTTTAGAAAGTAATCGACTCCCTTATTTACAAACCAAACCAAATTTTAATTCAAGGCATTTTCTTTCTAGTTCCTTATAAAAAGCAGTGACACTAAATATTAGTTTAGAAATTAAGATACCCCATAGATATGTTCAAACATACGACGACGTTAAAACATGGTGACTACATAAAATAACAGGACATAGTGTACTGATAGCCTTCAATAAAAAGTATACGACACGCTATTTGTGATAAATCAAAATTATGATTATTAAGCGCAACTAAACGATCACTAGTCTGAGATTGCTTTGTACCAATGTGAGGTACTTACTGCGATGCATCCTCGAGAATGTTTGGTCAGAAAAACAATAGATAGGTGTACAGCTTGCTAATTAGAATACAAAACGACAAATAAATTGTTGTCTGAAGGCTATTTGGTAAATAGTAAAATAAATATAGCTAGTTACGAAGCGATCTATAGGTAAATAAGTCCTATAACTATTCATGAAGGTGTCGTCATCGTTAAGAGCTTTAACCTAATTCTAAATCTATGCATGAAGTAACCCTCCTCGTAATGGCAAAAAACGTCAGATTTCTGCCCTCAAAATTAAGTAATGTGGCAGTGGGCAGGGCACATTGCTCGTAGACGATGGCCGATGGGGTATTAGGGTTCTGAAGTGGCGGCCACGTACTGGAAGACGCAGTGAAGGGAGGCCCCCAACAAGGTGAACCGATGACCTGGTGAAAGTCGCGGGAAGCCGATGGATGCGGGCAGCACAAGACCGGTCATCGTGGAAAGCCTTGGGGGAAACCTTTATCCAGCAGTGGACATCTATAGACTGAAGAAGAATTAAGTAATACGTTTATAATATTATCTCCCCAGTCAGCTAACCGTTAGGAGCCGGCCTTGAATGAGCGCATTCATATAAATATGACACAATCTGTTCGTGATGTCATTTTAGAAGATATGAGATATGACACACTAACGCAGCTACAGAAGGGACGTATAACCAGATGTAAATAAAACCGCGAATTTCTCTTACCTATATATCAAAATTATATGATCTAACGTTTTACATTTTTATCACGATTGCTCTCAAAACGGTAAAGAAAAACATGGGCAGGAAACCTGTATGTCCTAAAATCAAAATTCGAACATTATAAAATAAAATATATACCTACGGACAAATCACACAGATTGAGCTAGCCCCAAAGTAAGCTCGAGACTTGTGTTATGGGATACTAACTCAACGATACTATATTTTATAATAGATAAACATCCAAGACCCAGGCCAATCAGGAAAAGATCGTTTTCCATCACGACCTGGCCGGGGATCGAACCCAGGGCCTCCACGTCGCAGGCAGGCGTGTTGACCGCTGCGCCACGGAGACCGACCAACCTATGGCCTATGGGAAAACTATCACCCGGGTTGGCCCACCTAGTACCTGCCTAGTAGGAACACTACGTATGTGCTGTTTTTGTACTGAATATTTCGTATCTACTAAGCAACGGAATGGCTGAGACTTCGTAAGACTTCGGAGGACCTGAGTACAATGCTCGAAGACCTCAGACTGGAGACTCTGTTCTCGAAGTTGTTGACAGTTACGTGTACCTGGGACAAACTATCCAGTTAGGAAGGTCCAACTTCGAGAAAGAGGTCAATCGTCGAATCCAACTCGACTGGGCTGCTTTCGGGAAGCTACGAAGAATCTTCTCGTCCGAAATACCGCAGTGTCTCAAGACAAAAGTCTTCGACCAGTGTGCCTTGCCAGTGATGACTTATGGAATTGAGACGTGGTCGCAAAACAATGGGCCTTATAAGAAGGCTCAAAGTCACTCAAAGGGCAATGGAGAGGGCTATGCTTGGGGTGTCACTGCGCGTTCGAACCAGGAATGAGGACATCCGCAGAAGAACGAGAGTAACCGACATAGCCCGAAAAATTGCAACACAAAAGTGACAGTGGGCTGGACATATTGCCCGTAGGATCGATGTTCGATGGGGCCGACGGGTTCTCGAGTGGCGACCACGCACCGGAAGACGTAGCGTCGGTAGGCCCCCGACAAGGTGGACCGACGCCCTGGTGAAGGTCGCGGGAAACCGCTGGTTGCGGGAGGCGCAGGACCGGTCGTCGTGGAGAACCTTGGGAGAGGCCTATGTCCAGCAGTGGACGTCTTTTGGCTGAAATGATGATGGTGAAGCAACGGAAATAACATATATCTCTATAGAATAACTCAGTAGAAAATAGCTTTTGAATCTCACTGTGTGAACGTTATTATGTCGTGTACAAATATATTTTTGCACATAATTGTACCAACCTATGTAGGTATGTTTGGATAGAAGTGTTCACGGAATGTTTAACTTTAGCTCGCCCATTTATCTAAAGTACTAGATTTAAATAACACAGTAAAACTTTACAAACATCAATTTACTATGAATAATAAACAATTAAAGAGTAAAGAAAATTAATTTATATTATCGTTTGTTTACTTTTACGTGTATTTATAAATGCCAACTACTAATTAAAAGCATATTCTTATTCAAGTATAAATAATATGTACTATTCTTTTCTATCGTGCTTGTTTGTGATGCTAAGATTTTTACTACTTACATTTTTTTATTATACCCGTAAGAACCTGTAATCGGCTTATGGTTCATATACAGGTGTATCGTAACGCAAACTTCGCGAGAAGGCTACACCGCATACCACTAATAAAATTATGATAGTAATTTATATCGATAATGAGCGGTTACAGAAGTAACAGTGTTTAAAAAAATGTGTCGGCTCGGCCTTTGAACGTTGCAAGCGTGCCGCCACGCGTTTTTGTGGGTATGACGTTGACCCCTGATGTGAACTGTATTAAATCAGCTGATAGGATAGTTTTTCGAGTGTTGTTCACATTGCCCTTTTTTATGTAATTACCGAATTAATTATTTTTTACTTTAAAATCTTATTGGGTTATAAAAGTATAGCAATTATGTACAGTTTAAAGTGAAAAAATCTGCATATTATTTTTTTAAATCAGGAAAAAACCGACGAAAAATTCCACCTGTGGGGGTTTCAGGATCATGTACTGGATCCATGGTACTCGTTTGTACGTCGATGTCAGAGACACCCTTCATAAATTATATCCTTCTAAAGGCCAATTCCCGTATTTTTATAAAATAAAAACCATTTCAGAAACCTAATATTTATGGTCTCCACATGATCTGACTCACAATATATTTTCAGTCCAGACATATGTCTAGAATATTCTGGTTATGTCTGGTTATGTCTGATTCTGTATTGAAAAGAGACTTTGAGCTCTGACTTTGTTTCGGCCTTTATTTCCAGTGTAGTCAGATAAGAAACGCCGACCGCATCTAGTTTTATAAAATATCATGTGACGTTTAAAATACAACAACAATGAAATTATTTACCATATGCCAGCTAGCACGCCAAAATACCAGCATAGCAAAACAAAAATATATATAATATATGTAAACAAAGTGTGTGATACTCCTTGGTTTAGTCTCTAAGGTTGTATTCTGTCTATGAAGTTGTAATTTGTGAAGCGATGACATATGATAAAGAGGTTAAGAAAAACCTGTGAAGATAATTATAATGTAATGAAGAAATGGTGAAACAATAGCTTTAAATGTTGTTTCTCTTTTCAGGTAATATTTGTGTTAGTTTAATGTTAGAGAATTGTAAAATTGTTAAAACTGTGAATAAATAAATTAACCTCTTGTCAGAGCAACTCAATTCTGGCTATAGTTTTACTGTACCCCATATCTAAGGATAATTATAATAATCACCTTATAAAACAACATTTCGACGGCTGTTTACCAAGAATAATGGAAAAGTTAAGATTTGAGTTCATGGTCAAAGCCAGTGACGATGTGAAAACAAATATTATTTGCGTAACGTCATTCACGAATTTAGAAGGCAATACCTATGCGATCCCAGAAAAGTTACAACCTGTAAAATTACATGATAAAATAGTACAGACTCAAACCTTTCAGACAGTAAAGGCTACATTACAAAAACGGCATGAGAAGCGACAGGTGTGGGTATCTATGAAACCAGAGATGAGGGCAGCGTATTGTGATGAAGATGGAAACATACAATTTCGGGGTTACCTATTGGAGGAACAAACAAAACCTCAAACTTCTGCAATAGAATTTTCTGAAGAATCTCTTGCAAGAATAATTGAAAGCGTCTCTAGAATAAAGAAAGATTCATCAAAACCTTTAAATATGGCGAAAATGGTAGACAAATTTGTTATAGAAAAATTCAATAGAAAAATTACTAATGTGTCCCAGTGGATGACCACTTTTGAAGCAGAATGTGCCCGTTTGGAATATGAAGATGTCAAAAAAAATTAAATTTTTAGATTATTTTTAGAAGATTCTTGTTCAGACTGATATAGCTCCATGCTTATAAAGCATACAATAAATTCAGAATGGACAATATGGAAAAGAAACTTTTGTGAAACATATGCTGATAAGGGTTGGTCACCAATCAGGTATGCAATGTTATTTAGATATAAACAGGGATCATTACTGGAATACGCGATAAAGAAAGAGAGACTACTATTAGAAATAAATAAGTCCATAGATAAACCCACTCTTATTGATTTGATTGCCACTGGATTACCAAATTTTATTGCTGATAATATTGATAGGAGTAGTTTAAAAGAAACTGTAGACTTATTTAAAAATTTAAGATGTTTAGAGCATATGGTAAACAAAAAAGTATTTGATAAAAAGATAGGAACTTTGAACAGTAACATTAGAGAGAAAAATGTGAAGCCCATGGTTAGCCCATGTAAAATTTGTGAAAAAGAAAACAAAGGTATACGCTACCACCCTGAATCCCAATGTTGGTTCAAAAATAATGATAAGCCAAAAAAATATCAAATAAGGAATCTTAATAATTCAGAATTAGAGATGGAATACACAACAAATAAAGAAAAGCAACCTATAAACGCTAAAAAAATTCCTGGCAATTCAGGTAGTGACATAGGGAATAGACAAGATATATACTATGAAAAGAAAGGTGTTCATACTATAAAGAACAATGAAAATGAAACTGTTATAGACGAATATAAAATAAACTTTAATGAAAATATAGTAGTCGATAATTTCGATATTTCAGTTAATAATTTAAATCACCAGGAAAAATCTATTATTGATTAATTAATATGCAAATATAACTCAGTCTTTGCTAAAGAAAAATTTGATATAGGTACTGTAAAAGGATATGAAGCCCATATTGATTTGTTGATAGATAAATACTGTAGCAAAAGGCCATATAGGTGCTCTATTGGGGATATAAAAGAAATTGAACATCAAATTTCAATGTTACTAAAACATAATTTAATCGAGGAATCATATAGCCCCTTTGCCGCTCCGGTAACACTAGCATTTAAAAAAGAAGATGGATGGAGAACAAGGCTCTGTATAGATTTTCGCGAATTAAATAAAATTGTAGTCCCTCAATCGCAACCGTTTCCACTAATCGAGGATTTAATGGTTAAAACAAGAAAATGTAATTTTTTTTCCACATTCGATGTAAACTCAGCGTTCTGGTCCATACCTTTAAGAATTGAAGACAGACACAAAACGGCCTTTGTTACTCAAGAATCACACTTTCAATGGACTTGTTTACCTTTTGGGTTAAAAACTTCTCCCGCAATTTTTCAGAGAATATTGAGTAACATCATCAGAAAGCATAAACTGTCAAATTTTACTGTCAATTATATTGACGATATTTTAGTATTTTCTGAAACATTCGAAAAACACGTTGAGCACATATCTTTGTTATTAGAAGCAATTTTACAAGAAGGTTTTAAATTAAAATTTACTAAATGTAACTTTGCACAGGAATCAGTAAAATATCTAGGGCACATAATACAGAACAATACTGTCACCCCATTAAAAGATAATTTGATTGCAATAAAAGAATTTCCAACTCCAAAAACTCAAAAAAATGTCCGTCAATTCTTAGGAAAAATTAACTTCTATGGAAAATATGAGCCAAATATTTCGATTATACTGGATCCTTTACATAATTTATTAAGGAAAGGAGAAAAATTCGTATGGTCCAATAAATGTCAAGAATCCCTTAATACAATAAAAAAATTACTTTGCACAAAACCTATTTTAGCCATCTTTGATCCAGACTTGCCAATACATATTTATACTGATGCTAGCATTCAAGGTATAGGAGCGATTTTAAAACAAATTCAACCTAATGGCGATGAAAAGCCTTGTGCATATTTCTCCAAAAAAATTAAATGATTCTCAAAAAAAGAAAAAAGCCATATACCTTGAGTGCTTGGCAATAAAAGAGGCGGTAAAATACTGGCAACACTGGCTTATAGGAAAAACATTCATAGTTTTTTCAGATCACAAACCTTTAGAAAGAATGAATATTAAAGCCAGAACGGACGAAGAACTAGGAGATTTGACGTATTATTTGTCGCAATTCGATTTTGAAATAATATATTCTCCGGGAAAATATAATATAGAGGCAGATACTTTAAGCAGAAACCCTGTATTAGAATCGTATGAAAATAAAGATAGTAGTTTAAAAGTAGTGAATTTTGTTAAATTAGAAGACATACGAAATGATCAAGATAATAATGAAGTTATAAAACAAAATATGAAAAAACTCATTTACAAAGATAATATATACTACAAAAAGATTTAAAAAAAAAGAAAAAATTGTAATAACTGAGGAGTTTAGTAAAAAGATTATAAAATATGTACATCACTACTACTGTCACATAGGAAGACAACAAATGGAAAATAAGATCAAACCCTTTTATTACGCTAAAAAATTATTAGAAAATATAAAAGAAACCTGCGAAACCTGCGAGATCTGTATAAAAAATAAATCTAGAGGAAACTACAAGTTTGGATTAATGTCCCACTTAGGTCCTGCTACCAATCCATTCGAAATAGTGTCTATAGACACTATAGGGGGATTTGGTTGTGCTCGTTCAACCAAAACATATTTACACCTTTTAGTTGATCATTTCACTCGTTTCGCCTATATTTTGACATCCAAAACTCAGACTGCAAGTGATTTTATAAAACTTGTTAAAAAGGTAACACAGGATTATAAAATTTATTTGATTCTCTCAGATCAATATCCAGGCATTAATTCAAAAGATTTCAAATTATATTTAGATAAAGAAGATATTCCAATAGTTTTCACAGCAGTAAATGCGCCATTTTCAAATGGATTGAACGAAAGGTTAAACCAAACGTTGGTTAATAAAATTCGTTGTAAAATGAATGAAAGAGGGGACAAAATTGCCTGGACAACTATTGCTCACGAATGCACTGAAAAATATAACGAAACTGAACATAGTGTAACAGGATTTTCTCCAAAATATTTATTAGAAGGAAAAAATGTTGATATTCTACCAGATGAACTGAAACAAAATATAACACATGATCATTTATTGCGAGACCGAAAAATTGCCTTGGAAAATAGTTTAAAATCCCATAATTATAATAAACAAAGATTTGATAAAAATAGAAAACATTATGAACTAAAAGTTGGAGATTCAGTATATGTTGAAAACGGAAACAGGTTAAACCGAAAAAAACTAGATGAATTGAAAATAGGGCCTTACCAAATAATAGATAAAATATCTAATTCCATTTACAAAGTAAACACGGGTCACAAAAAGACAGAGTCGAATCTATTCCATATTACAAAACTTATTCCAGTAGTAGAGTAAAATTGTTAGACTTTGTAATTTGGAACGGGGGAGGGGGAGATGTAAACAAAGTGTGTGATACTCCTTGGTTTAGTCTCTAAGGTTGTATTCTGTCTATGAAGTTGTAATTTGTGAAGCGATGACATATGATAAAGAGGTTAAGAAAAACCTGTGAAGATAATTATAATGTAATGAAGAAATGGTGAAACAATAGCTTTAAATGTTGTTTCTCTTTTCAGGTAATATTTGTGTTAGTTTAATGTTAGAGAATTGTAAAATTGTTAAAACTGTGAATAAATAAATTAACCTTTTTTCAGAGCAACTCAATTCTGGCTATAGTTTTACTGTGCCCCATATCTAAGGATAATTATAATAATCACCTTATATATATTTAAATGTAAATAAGTAAATATTTATTACTTAAATAAAATCCCCAGGCATAAAGGGCGTGACAGCTCACATATTTATGCATTGTAAAAAGTAAATTATATGAACTCATGTAACGTGTCAGTAAGCTAATTCCGGAGAAAGAACACATACATTGTCTTGAGTTAATCAGAGCGACCAGCTATTCTCATCATTTAAATAATCATTTACGGAATAATATGCCTTTGGCCAGCAGTGAACGTCTATAAGCTAAAGAAGATGAATATACAGTATGTTAAGAAAACCCTGTCCGACCCGTGAAGGTGTTGTTAGGTATCGATAACTGATTCTACTAATGCATACAAAACCGGGCTAAACTTAAAAAAAAAATCCCCCTAAAAAAATAAATATTATTTCACAAAAAGAGATAACTTAATAAATGTGCGCTATGCACACCTATGCCCCATTCCGCGGGCGGTGGGCGGCAGGGCACGCGGCACGTGGTCGCATCGCTATTCGCCCATAATAATACCGGTGTTGTCACTTTTTAAAAATTACCAAATTTCGGGGAAGTTGAAATTAATTCGCGGGAAAAAAAGATTATTTCAAAATTCATTTGTATTGGTACTATGATGATTACGTAAAATTTTATATTTTATTTGGTCATGTGTTTACCTAACCTTTATTATCCTTATGGGTCGGACAGGGTTTTCTTAACATACTGTATATGTGTAGTGCCTATTGGCCGAATTATTTTAACTTTAATTTTTTGTCGTCCTCCGTGGCGCAGCGGTCAACACGCCTGCCTGCGACGTGGAGGCCCCGGGTTCGATCCCCGGCCAGGTCATGATGGAAAAAGATCTTTTCCTGATTGGGCTGGGTCTTGGATGTTTATCTATATATGTATCTATTATAAATATAGTATCGTTGAGTTAGTATCCCATAACACAAGTCTCGAACTTACTTTGGGGCTAGCTCAATCTGTGATTTGTCCGTATATATTTATTTATTTATTTATTTGTTTATTTATTTATTTGTTTATTTATTTATTTATTTATTTATTTATTTATTTATTTATTTATTTATTTATTTATTTATTTATTTATTTATTTATTTATTTATTTATTTATTTATTTATTTGTTTATTTATTTATTTATTTATTTATCTTAATGTGTCCAGTGGCAACGGCCGCGGCATACGAGTTGTACGGTCATCTAATTTATTTCACCATCACCGCCCTCAAATAGCGAGGAAACCGGCGTGTCCTAGAATCATAAATTTGAAGGCAACGAGTGATATCGACCTACCCGCACTACTGGGTAATTGAGTTACATGCTATCAGTAGCAATGGCTTTCATTTTGGCAATTAAAATGAGTTGATGATGTTGTTAGGTAGATTAACTTTGCAAAATTAAAGAAAATGAAGTAGGTAATGCAAGTGCGAATGTTACGCAATTGGGACGCTGAGTTTACGTGGTGGATTATGGCCCATTCCACAGTGAAGAGGGCTATGACTGTCTCAGCAGTGGGAACATTAAAATCTGATTACGCTGCCACTTACTTTTGTCACAAGTGTTTTTGGATCTGATAATATGTTCGTGTCTTTACGAATAGTTTGGAGGTCATTGACATACATTTTTGTGTATCTACGTAATGTACGTTGCCGACGTCGAGTTATTTTAAAATTATTGAGAGGAGAAAACGTTAATAAATATCGAAAGTCCGCTTTTTACACAACTACCCAATGAAAAAAGAGTGTTGTTTTATATATTTTTAGTATTTGTGTATATTTTTTTTTCATTCCTATAGTAAAGATGATAAGTATATAAACAAAGTAAATAAAATGTATGAAAATATACGGATAACTTTTAAAATGTACCGAAATATACGAAGATGCTTTTAAAATGTATAGAAAGATATGTATGATTTTAAATATAAAATACACATACGAAAGGCTGCCCCGCCAACTGCGAAAAATCCCAGGGTGGCACCATCGTGCCGGTTGGCGACCGGACGAGAGGACCCGATGGCGATCCCTGGGGGGGTTCGGGCGTCCCCGCAGTCTCCAGATCAATCTCCCTCTGGCCCGGCATCGTTGGTCGCATTGTTGGGATTAACATTGCATAACCTCGCTCAACTGCCGTCTTCCTTCCTATTCGCTCATTTTTTTAAATGAAAAAGTCTAAAAAGTAAAGTAGGTGTGCACAGCGGGCGCACTCCAATCTCATTGCAGTACATCACCACCTTGAGACTGAGAAGCCCCATCTACTTTTCTTGACGGAGACCCAGATCAGATGCCCGTCTGATGCGGCATACCTCAGCTACCCGGGATACACATTGGAGCACCATTTCCTGCAGCGTGCCGGGGTCTGTGTGTATGTCCGCAATGACATTTGTTGCCGGCGCCTCCGTCACCTCGAAGACCCTCACTTCTCGTCCCTATGGCTGTTGGTTAACACTGGTGTGGACAAAATTGTTTACACTTGTGTCTACCGATCGCACAGCGGTGATCAGGAGACAACTCGATTATTTGACCATCTCAGTGAGGCTGCTGACAATGCGCTGCACCGGCACCCTGACGCACACTTCGTCGCTCTGGGCGACTTCAACGCCTGCCATCAGGACTGGCTTTTCCCGTACCAGAGGACCGACCACGCTGGGAGAGAAGCGCGAAACTTCGCGCTTTCAATGGACCTTTCCCAGCTGGTAGAGCAAGCGACTAGGGTGCCTGATGTAGTTGGTCATACTGCTAATTGTCTGGACCTTCTGCTGACCACTGATACGGACAGGTGTGTTGTAACAGTTTCCTCACCGTTGGGAACTTCAGACCACTGTCTGGTGAAGTCTGTATCGACCTTCTCCCCACCAGATCACGACTCTCGTGGTGAACGGCGAATGTGGCGATACAGGTCAGCAGACTGGGATGTCTTATCCTTGGCAGCAGGTCTGCTTCTCTTCTAGCAATCCGTCGAGCTGTGCGGATGCTATAACCGATGTGGTGCGTCAAGCTATGGAATATTTTATTCCCTATAATGACGTGCCCGTCGGTGGCTCGGCTCGCCCATGGTTCAATGCCGATTGTGCCCAAGCCGAACAGCGTAAGCACACGGCATTTCTCACCTGGGTTGACGCTCGTGACCGCGGAGCTCCGGATCTAAGCTCAAAGAAGAGAGCCTTTAACCGTGCTGCCAAGTCCTACAAAAAGGCGCTAAAGAAGGCTCGCTTCGACCGTATTACCCATATTGGCAACAATTTATCTGCGCAGCCTTCCGGTAGCAGATCTTTTTGGTCCCTTGCCAAATCGGTCGAGGCGAACTTCTGTCGGCTCACACTGCCTCCGCTGGTTAGGCCTGATGGAACACTGGCTCATACGGCGAGAGAGAAAGCAGGTCTCTTTGCATCTCTCTTTGCCCATAATTCGCGTCTTGATACTGGCAGTGCTACTCCACCTATTTTACCCCACTGCGGTACTTCAATGCCTGAGATTCGCATTCGGAACAAGGAGGTTCTGAGAGCACTGTGTCGTCTGGACGTGAATAAGGCTAGTGGTCCGGATGGTATACCAGCGATTGTTCTTAAAGCATGTGCGCCCGTGTTGTCTCCTGTATTGACACGCTTGTATCGCCTCTCATTTGGGACTGGTATAGTGCCCAAGTCCTGGAAGCTTGCCAACGTGCAGCCCGTGCCCAAAAAGGGTAGTCGTGCCGATCCTACCAACTATCGGCCGATTTCGATCACCTCCATACTTTGCAAAATTATGGAGCGTGTATTGAACTCGCGCCTCTTGGCATATCTGGAAGGTAAGATCTCCTCAGTGACTGAAAGTACGGGTTTCGCCGCAATCGGTCAACTGGGGACCTACTAGTGTATGCCACTCACTTGTGGGGCGAGGCCCTCGAGAGAAATGGGGAAGCGATTGCTGTCTCCCTTGATGTCTCGAAGGCCTTCGACCGGGTATGGCACGCTGGCCTTTTGAGTAAGCTTCCAGCGTACGGCATTTCCCCTAGCCTGACTGGCTGGGTAAAAGACTTCCTGACTAAACGGTCCCTCCGAGTTGTTGTCGACGAATGCTCATCTGAGCCCATGTCGACTAATGCCGGTGTTCCTCAGGGGTCTGTTCTCTCTGCAACTCTGTTTTTGCTGCATATTAACGATCTGCTGATGCCCGGTATCTATGGGTATGCAGATGACAGCACAGTTGTGGAGAGATACCTGCCGGATGCTCGGGCTAGTAGGGAATCGAAATATGGTAGAGCGAACGAGTGTTGCACTTCAGGCAGTCTCCGAATGGGGTAATGCCAATCTTGTAGCATTCAATGCCGCCATAACGCAGGCGTGTCTTTTCACCGCCAAAAGGAGCCCGTTCACCTTGGCTCCTACTTTTCGGAATGTATCCTTGGAGTGTACCGACCGCCTTCAGCTTTTGGGTGTTGAGATTTCCTCGAACCTAAACTTTGGGCGGTTCACTGGGTCCAAGGCCAAGGTGGCTGCCAGAAAACTTAGCGTTATCGCAAAGGTCCGGCAGTACTTCACACCAGGGCAGCTTCTAATGTTGTACATAGCACAGGTCCGTTCGTGTGTACTGCAGCCACATTTGGGCTGGTGCTGCTAAGAGTCACCTGGCCACTTTGGATTCAGTGGAGAGGCGTGTGAAGAGGCTGATTGGTGACCCTGATTTAACTCGAGTTGGTCTCCAAAGCCTAGAGCACAGGCGTAGCCTTTCGGTGTTCTATAGGATACATTTTGGGGAGTGTGCGAGGGAATTGCACGATTTAATTCCCCCATCTCCGTTCCACCATCGGACGACCCGTCGTACGGCGAGTTTCCACCCTTATGTTGTTAACACCTCTACGATCCGGACGAAGCGTTTCGCCTCCTCCTTTATACCGCGTACATCGAGGGACTGGAACAATCTGCCGGCGGCGGTGTTTCCGTCGGACTACAATTTGAGTGTCTTCAAGGCTAGAGTGAATAGGCTCTTAATAAACTAGTGCGCTTTACCATCAACGATTGCGTCACTGCTTACCTTCAGGCGGGATTGCGGTCAAGCGCTGGTTTATAAATTAATAAAAAAAAAAAAAATTCGTTCATGATAACGTTATCACACGCAAATATTAACCTATGATGATGGTCAGAATACAAATTTATAAATCAATCTTTGTAACTCAGTCGTGGTGGCCTAGTTGTTAAAACATCAACCTCTCAAGTATGAGTGTGCGGGTTTGATTTCAGGTCAGGCAAGTAGGTACCAATGTAACTTTTCTAAGTAATATGTACTTTCTAAGTATACAGTATATATTGGACACCAATGACTGATTAAAAGTGAAGGAAAACATTTTGAGGAATCCTGGTCTTCTGGAATTCTGAAATCGCCAACCCGCATTGAGCAAGCTTAGCGTGGTGATTACGCTCAATCCTTCTCTGTATGAGAGAAGACCTGTACCCTGGAGTGGGACGATAAAAATGTTGATGATAACCTCAATTTAAAAATAAATATTATTTTTGTAAAATGTAGGTACACAGGTTACACAAATCGAGCTAAACGGTTCCAGAATAATTTGTCTTGCATTGGTTCGGTTAGCCGTACAAGAAGAGCTCGCGTTATACTGGTTAATTGTAACTTGGTAGTTTTTTATTTGGTAGGTACTTGGGTTATGGGGGTTACCGGTTTACCGGCGCGGAACAAAACCAGAAGTGGGGACCGCTTCGGCGGTCACACACGCGGCGGGTCGGCCACCACTCCAGGTGGCTGACGTGACCTGAACTCCGGGTCACCGTCGGGCAACCCGGTCTCCTCACTGAGAGGAGCTGGGGGCCCCGTTTGCTTCCGGGCAATCGAGTGGGGCTAAGAGGAAGGACACCTCGCTAAGAAACCCTTGTCTGCTGCGTCTTCTCGCACAAGAAGACGTACCCAGCCGGGCCCCTCCCTATGGAGGGCCCACTATGGGCCTGCCTTCGGGCGGGAATCGCCGGCGGGGGATTGGTCGGCAGGCTTGCTATTTCCCATGACCCCGCCACTAAGGCGATGTCGGTGTGCCGCTGTTCGGGTTTAGTGGGTATTCCCGGCTTCGGCTGGGCGAGTCCCACACACGCCCTTCGGGGTATGGTGCGTCAACGCATTCCAACAGCGTCAAAAAAAAAAGGTACTTGGGTTATGTGTAATCCATATTATGACTAACTTTGTTATAAGTCTAATGATGTCATTCATGTCCGCCCTCAGGGAATTACCTCTATATTGTAGTGCCGTTTTCCTCATGTTTTCTTTCTCAGAAGTGGAATTTTGAGCTAATAGGTAGCTTTCTTATTTAAAAACCAAGGCTTAGGACTAGTACTTTACTTTGTACTTAATACTTTACACATAGGATTGTAGATACACATCAAACTTCACATTTCCAATTTTAGCCGACCGCACATTGTATAGGTTTTTCGTACAATTAGAAGCCAGCTTATGGTGGATATGTATAGCTTTGTGTGCAGCCGTATAAAGGATGTATCTGACATCCACGCACAAACTAGTACCATGGATCCAGTACATGATTCTGAGCCCCCCAGTGGTGGAATTTTTCGTCGGCTTTTTCATGATTAAAAAAAATATATGTAGTTGTTTTCACTTTAAACCGTTCATAATTGCTATACTTTTATCACCCAATAAGATTTTGAAGTAAACATTAATTAATTCGCTAATTACACAAAAAAGCGCAATGAAAACAAAACTCGAAAAACTATCTTATCAGCTGATTTAATAGAGTTCACATCAGGGATCAACGTCATACCTACAAACCCGCACGGCGGCACGCTTGTAACGTTTAAAGGCCGAACCAACACTTTTTTTAAACACTGTAATAGAATAGATACCATGTGATGCGCCGTGGTGGGTCGGGGGACCTAGTTTCACACCGAAAAAGTCACGTACAGAAGCTAGTTAATAATAAGCAGGGCTGGTAATGTATACAGGGTGTATCTGACATCGTAACACAAACTTCGCGTAAAGGCTAGACCGCATGCCACTAATAAAATTATGGTAGTTATTTATGTCGTTAATGAACGGTTACAGAAATAACAATGTTTAAAAAATGGTCTGCTCGGCCTTTGAACGTTGCAAGTGTGCCGCCGTGCGGGTTTGTAGGTATGACGTTGATCCCTCCCTGATGTGAACTCTATTAAATCAGCTGATAAGATAGTTTTTCGAGTTTTGTTTTCATAGCGCTTTTTTGTGTAATTAGCGAATTAATTAATGTTTACTTCAAAATCTTATTGGGTTATAAAAGTATAGCAATTATGAACGGTTTAAAGTGAAAAAACTACATATATATTTTTTTTAAATCATGAAAAAGCCGCCGAAAAATTCCACCACTGGAAGGTTGAGAATCATGTACTGGATACATGGTACTCGTTTCTGCGTCGATGTCAGATACAGCCTTTATGTGTACACAAAGATAATAAATAATTTAACTTTTTAATTTAATAATAATAAGCGAAATACGAAGATTTAATAATTTGTTAGTTGTTTAAAAATTTAGTTTACTTGTCACATATTACAAAGTTTGTTATTACCTAAAAATTAATATTAACTAAGTTATACGGATAACTAATAAAAAAAGAGTTAAATGGTTTCTTTTTTACAGGTTTTAAAACAGACATATTTTTTTAGTATTTACTATACAAAATAGATTGATATGTTCTCAATCTATCGGGGCACCGAAAACATAATATAAACATATTAAACAAAACCAATACAAAAATCCAAAGCCTAGAGCACAGGTGTAGAGTAGCCAACCTTTCGGTGTTCTATAGGATACATTTTGGGGAGTGTGCGAGGGAATTGCATGATTTAATTTTCCCCATCTCCGTCCCACCATCGGACGACCCGACGTACGGCGAGTTTCCACTCTTACGTTGTTAACACCACTACGATCCGGACGACGCGTTTCGCCTCCTCCTTTATACCGCGTACTACGAGGGATTGGAACAATTTGCCAGCGGTGGTGTTTCCGTCGGACTACAATTTGAGTGTCTTCAAGGCTAGAGTGAATAGGCTCTTAGTAAACTAGTGCGCTTTACCATCAACGGTTGTGTCACTGCTTACCATCAGGCGGGATTGCGGCCAAGCGCTAGTTTATAATTTTATAAAAAAATATATATATAATTAAGTACAACCAAAATAATAATGATCAATGTTTTTAGCATTTTAAAGGGTTAATAGTTTATCAATCAAATCAAATTAACTTCAATCGATTTACGTTACGAAAGATACTTATAAAATACAAACTGGTAGGCCATGCGAGTACACACGGCAATGTTAACAAAGTCAAGGTCAGAACTATTCAAACTTTTACCCCTTTTTCTTCTGGAATACGTAAGTAACGATAACTAACTGTACTAAATCTTTATCGATTACCTTAATGGATTTAGCTTCCATACCATATATTAAAAAAAAAAATACTTCACACTAGGAATTACTCCTCTATCGTTATAACTTAAAACATGTTTGTAACTTTCAAAGTGCTTGTTCTGAAGTCAATATAATTTTGCTATAGCTTTATTGCTGATAATTATTTCCCTGGAATTAACATTAACTGGAAACATGAATATGAGTACATTTCATGTAACAGTGTCCTCATCGTACGTGTTGTACAAACATTGACAATTATATTTGTACAAAAAATATGGTTTCATTGTTTTCTCATATAATTCAAGAACATGCATTATGTCGTTTTCGATTTTACGGCTTTTTGGAGACTCTATTATCAGGTGTTAGAATTTATTGTTTATGTTCAATTGTATAGTCTCTCTGTGGTTTACCGCCGACTGTGGCATGTACGCTCGGTAACCACACTGCAACAATTTTTAAATTTATTTGAGAAAAAATATGGCATGGTTTAATAATGATTGGAATCGATTCAGTTGCTTATTCTGAACAAACTGTATTCAGGTTTCGTGTAACGTTGTATGTATTTATAAAATTTAGAGTCCTATGCGAATGACAAAAAATACTTTTTCTTTCTTTCTATATACACACATCAAAAGTGTCTAGGGATCAAGCATTTTTATGCGGATTTCGTGAGATTGAGATGTGGCTTTGTAATAAATTTATGATTTTATAAATTTATATGGATCCTTTTTGGTGCATTTCATAATTTGAATCAGGAACTGTGAATCAAATTCGAGTAAAAGATGAAAATCAGCTGTCAATATTTTCCCTATAGGCACCGTGCGGAAACTATAGATGGCGTTATAATCCCGACAGTAGAGACACCGTGCGAGTAAAAAAAGAAACTTTCCAGACTCATTGGTTGTCACTTATTATTTACCAAAGTTTTAAGCCAATGTATTAGAAGAAAATGATAAATAATTCTGTATTTATTTTATATCAAGTAGGTTGTTAAATACTTGTTAAATAAAATAATTGAAGTTCAGATAAAAAAATGTTTTTATTTCCTCTGTTTATAACTTTCGCATTATTAATTAGTACATAATGTTAGTCAGTATAAAAATACGTTATAAGCGGAGTTTCAAACAAATGTTGTTTTAAAATAGTACATATTACATTTATTGTTTAATAATTGGATTTTCAACATTTACTAACGCACAAACAACATAAACTATTTGATCTCTATATTTTAACAAACTAATTGGTATTCGATCAAAAATATGAAATTGCTTAATCCTCTGTATGACTCTTTCTATATGGATTCGCAATGAAGCAATTTTATACGTTTCTTCTACTTCCTCTGGTGAAAATTGATTTTTATGAAGAAACGGCGGCATAACTAAAACAGCTTTTTTCTTATCAACAGATGTTTTAATAGCAGGAAAACCTTTATCAACAAGAACAGTATCACCAGGCTCCAATAAATCTGTCACTCCGTAATGATTTGTTATGAAACAGTCGCTAGAGCGACCTCCATAACATTTGGATACAAAACTTATGAATCCACAAGGAGTACAACCAACTAAAAATTTCACTGTATAACCATGTTTATAATCTGAGTACATTTGAACCATTAGAATTAAATAAATTACATAAAAAGAATGGGGTGTAAATCTCATTTTCACATGATATATTATCATTTTGACATCCAACACTTCGACTAGATGGTTTTTGATGTTCAAGTTCCTTACTATTTTCAGGTCTAAATTTTTTACAGGACTTTTCTTCTTTTACTGATCCAGCTCGTTGCATTCGATGTTGGTGTCTTTTAAATCTTTCAATTTTTTGATCCAAGTTTTTTATATTTTCTTCACCAGGAAAAATTGTAGGTACATACGACGGGTGTAGAGGATTTTCTGATTTCTTGTTGCCAATAAAATGGGCGCTGCAGATGGTAGTATTTTTAGACGGGAGCCACTTATTTGGATGTTTACTGAAAGAAACAACGGTTATTGGTTAGGTTCAATGATCATCGAAAATTGAACTGTTTTCAATCATAATTACCTACAAAATTGGTGATTTTTATATAAATAAAATCAAATAGTACTTTTTAAATACTTGAATGCATACTTACGTGTGTTTTACAACTGCATTTATCCATTTAATTCTTTTATCCCTAAGCCATGGCATGTGAGTACTATTATTAGGGAAATAGTAAAATTTTACACCATTGGAGTTGTTTTTGGATGTATTACAGCATCCAGCAATACAACAATACATTTTGATAACTTAAATTAGCAAAATTTAACACGAATATTCAGAATTTTTTCCATGGTTTGACAGTACAATTTTTGACACTTGAGGGAAAAGTTTCGGATATAAGTCACGAGATGGCAGGGTCATCGCTACGCACGGTGCCTATAAAAACATACAACGCATTGAAGACATTATTAGTGCTACTGTTTCCCTACTACTGATTAAAACCAACGTTATTATGGAGCGGCGACGTCATTTAAGCAGGGAAGAAATGCTCAGAGCCGTGGGAATGATAGAAGCTGGTTCCCGGCAACGTACTGTGGCTTTAGCTCTGAATACAAGTCAGAGTGTTATCAGTCGACTTTGGACACGTTACCGAAGCACTGGTACCGTGGCTGAGCGCCATGGAGGACGGTATCGCTGCACCACACGGAGACAAGACCGATACATTCAAATCTTAACTCGAAGAGCTCCAACAATAACCGCCATGATGTTAGCCGTGAGGCTTCATCACTCTTCAGGGAACTTAATTAGCGACCAAACAGTCAGAATCCGCTTGCATGAAGTGAACCTTCATTCCCGAAGACCGCTACGGGTACCACCTATAGCAATGCACAATCGTAGGATTCGATATCAATGGGCTCTTGAACACAGAAATTGGGCAGAAGAACAATGGCGTTTCGTGTGCTTTTCTGATGAGTCTCGTTTTGGTATGAGACCGGATACAAGACGTATACGACACTGGAGAACCCCTGGACGCCAACAGCGATTAAAATCCTGCCAGGAAGTCCATCCTTATAGTGGTGGAACCATCATGGTATGGGCGGGTATTTGGATCGGCGGAAGAACTGAGTTGATTTGGATCAGAGGCAACCTCAACGCTCAAATTTATGCTGAGACGATTGTATCAGACGTCATCGTTCCTCTACAAGTGCAAATCGGTCCCTTATTTCGGTTAATGCATGATAATGCACGACCGCACACCGCAAGAGTTGTAAGACAGACTCTCGCCGCAGCTAACATCAATGTCCTGCCCTGGCCTGCTCAGTCGCCAGACTTGAACCCGATTGAGCATGCATGGGATATGCTACAGAGAAGAGCTCTGCCGAATATGGAGGGTATCCAGTCGCAAGAAGACCTTTTTTTGTTGTTGCAACGAACATGGGCGGCCATTCCACAGCGTGATTTGGATGAACTCATTTTGAGTATGCCAAACCGATGTTCTTGTGTTGTTAGTATTCGCGGTAGAAACACGGATTATTAATTGTTTAAGTTACCCAATAAAATTTTAGAGAAAACTGTTATTTCAGTCTTTTTTTCGAACTTTTGTGTTAGTGGTTCAAATGTCAAATATCCCTTTATTAGGAAAATGGCAAATTTCTTTATTAATGCAAAGGTGACTTGGTTTATCGTTACTGTGACAAACGAAAACACTTTATTTGATGAATCCTTAAAGAAAATTTTAATTCATATCAATCAGGAGAAAAGTTATTGCAAAAATATATGTTGATCCCTAGACACTTTTGATGTGTGTAATTTAATCGGCACAACACGTCTTTTTCTTCCATACTTTTCTAATAGACTTCATCACGGTCCTCCTCTTCTTTCCAACTATATCTTGTTACACACAGTTGACCATCACTTCTTTGATCATATTAAAAGTAATTAGGTAAGTACTACTAGCTAAAATGTACTGATTACTTGTTCTGTACTACTAGCTATGATATTTTCATAACAATTTTATTGAAGCTCTGTCTCAATTTGAATGATTTCAGTTGGATACTGTTTGTTAAAATAAGGAATAATACAGTCTCTGGCTTCACAAAATAGTAAAAAAATAATTCAAGTAGTGTAATTAATGATTTTTGCCAATTAACTGCCTTAGGCGACTTTACAATGGCGTTATATGTATTACTGTCACATGTTTTGATAGTCGTTGTTACGATTATGGAATTATACAGCTTAGTTAAACTTGTTGGCAATACAGAGTGGGGAATGATGTAGTTATTAAAATTACAGTGTTTATTACAAGTTAAACCACAACCTCGTTTTTTCACTGAAAATGCGGTTTTCTCGGTAGGCCATAACATCGGCCGCCGGCAGAAGTTACCACCCATGAGACAAGGCCTTGCCGCCAAGCGATTTGTCGTGTTCCGGCATGATGACTGATGAAGCCGTACGGAGGACGGGTCTGAGCAGTTGTGTTGCGATGTGTGCCGGGTACGATGCGCCTAATGTGTTGGGAGTTTGATCGTGGAGGGTCTTCAGATCAATCTCCCTTTGGCGCAGCATCGCTGGTCGTGTTGTTGGGTTTAATATTGCACCACTTCGCTCAACTGCCGTCTTCCTTCCTATTCGCTCAGTTTTTCTGAGTGAATAGGGTCTTAATAAACTAGCGCGCTTTACCATCAACGATCGCATCACTGCTTACCATCAGGCGGGATTGCGGTCAAGCGCTAGTTTATAATATAAAAAAAAAAACATAACACCCGTCTTATCGGAGGATCCTCCCTTTTCTATGGAGGATGGGCGAACTTTACACCCTGTTCCTCATACCTCCACAGAACTCTCTAAAACCCACCCGAGTTCCTACACTTGCCTGTGCGGCAGGGCCACAGTTTCTTTTTTAACCAACCCGCAACCCTGACCCAGGATCGGTCTTCGTGGACTCCGTCAAGATGTGCTGAGATCTCTTTGAGGTGCGTGTGAAATACGACGCGCTGTCGACTCGGGCCTGGTCCTTACCGGGCGGCGAGCTGCCCATTGCTCATTACATAGTGACAATCCCTTAGCATTAGTTGGAATACCAAGTTATACCTACTCTGTTTATAAAGTCGTGAAAATAAATGAGGGCGCTGCGATCATGCATATAGCAACCCTGTTAATGTGATTGAAATCATTTTGATACTAGCACATTATTTTGTACTAGAAGCTGGCGTTTAAATAAAATTGCAAAACATAATAATTGCATTCATCATGTGATTCCAAATATTCATCGTTAAAAAGTGTTTTCATTGTCAGCTCTGCGTCACTAACAATGTCTCCGCTAGTGCTGTTATCAGTCTGCTATCTTCACTCAAGCGAATGACTAACTCATATATATCTTGATAAAGGGTTTACTCACACATTTTCCTGAAAGATTAAAAATAATAATATGTATGTAATTTCTCTCAGAAGATGGATAGCACTAATTTTAATTCCCATCATGATATAATTAATTTATAAAATCAGCGATAAATTAAATAACCTAAAATATCGAAACTCACTACAATATGGTATACTTATTCTTGTAATCTAACTTATAATTGCGCAAAGTAAACAATCCTTATTTTAGTCTTAAAATCATTTACTTAGGAAATTTGAAACTTCTAGTAGATAAAAATAAACAGTAACATGATTACATACCCGGCATGATGTCTGGTGAAGCCGTACGGAGGACGAGTTTGAGCAGTTGTGTTGCTAAATGGCCCTAATGGCACTTTTAGTATAGCCCTATGTGCAATTTCTAAGGATTTTAGAGTGGTCTTAGCAACACCACCCCAACATGAAATACAATATGTAATGATTGACAGACATAAAGCAAAATAAACACTACGTATTATATTTGGATTAGCTACATTTCGAAGAATTTTAAGTATGTATATAAGTTTGCGTACTCTGTCGGTCAGGACACTTATGTGAGGCTTAAAGTTTAGGTTCCTGTCCAGGATTATACCCAAGTATTTAATCTGCTCCGTAGACTTTAATGTTGGACATTGGCAAGGAGCCAGTGTTGGTTGACGGCATGAGTGAGCCTTCAGCAGTATAGGTGTTTTTGGTTGAGAGTTTGGTGGAGAATCGAATACGTCATGAAATTCTTTTTGGAGGCATTTAGAGTAAGCATATTGGCGTTAAGCCATTCTAATGCGGTGTTAAAGCCAAGATGAGCACTATGCTCCAGGTCCGACCATGCACTACCGACAAACGTTATAGCGGTATCATCAGCAAATGAAATTATTTTGGAATTAGGCACATTCAGGTTACATAGGTCATTAATGAAGACTAAGAAGAGCGTTGGGCCCAATATGCTACCCTGTAGTACGCCATAATAAATGGGTAATTCATCGCTTTTGTGATTTTCGATCTTAACGATCTGACTACTATTTGAGAGATAACTTCTGAAAAGCTCCAGTTGTAAACCCCTAACCCCCATTATTATTATTACATATTATTATTCCCCTGTATTTATACAAAAAAACATAGACATAGTTACTTAATGATTAAGTAAACCTCCTTACTTATATACTTATTGAAAATATCTACTAAAAAGGCTAAGTGTATATACACGACTCAGGTCATTGGCAGCGGTAACTACAACGTTCGACGGCAGCCATCAATAACGTGCCTCGTATATTTGAGTATAGTGCTCAAATATACGAGCAGGCCCTAACTGCCTTAATTTATTGAGGCAACTATAGCCAAGCCCAGTTAGACAGACGACATTCTCATACGTTGAACTGCGATTACCAAAAAAGAAAAATACACAAACGACATGTTGCCTCTGCTATCGAGAAGTGTAGCTCATGTTTATGACCATTTACTTAAACAAGACATAATCAAGAACTCGATATTAACTTATAAGCTTTTCGTTGAAAGCATGTCTTGCCTTATTCAATCAGAAGGTATCGTATCAAAGTCAAGTCAAACGGATGCAATGAGCTTGATTGATATGTGATTAGTTGAAGTTTGTTTCGTAATATCCCATAAATTCATAAATAAACTCACGTTTCTTTTGGAAGAGAACGTTAGTGCTTGAATAGAATGCCTTTTTTTAACAGACTTCAAAAAGGAGGAGATTACTCAATTCGACCGGTATATATGCTTTTTTTATGTTTGTTCGCGGATAACTTCGTCGTTTATGAACCGATTTTGATAATTCTTTTTCTGTTGGAAAGAAGACATTCCCAAGGTGGTCCCCTGATAAGGACATCAGGGTTTGATGATGGAAGACCAGATAAATCAAGGGGAACTTTCAAAAATCGTAGGGGCAACCAGTGTGTTTGTAAGTTTTTTCATTAAGTATTTGAGCGTCAGCATCCAGTCTAACCGGATGCAGCTGGACAGTACTTTTCACAACTAAAATAGATCAAGCCGTTTTCGGTGTCAATAAATACTAGATGTAATAATGAACGCTAAAGTGTGTCCAAATGACCATTGTGTAATGCTGGTTGTCTTAATAGACAATCATAGCCGCTATCATAAGTTTCATTAACTTATTTAACATGAGATCGGTTCAGTTGATCAGCCTACTGACATATGTTGAATTCTTTGTTGTCTCACCATGAAGTCGTCGTTGGTTTAGAGTCTATTTTTTTTTATTGGCAGGCTTTTTAAAGTTAAATCTAATTCAGATTTCAGTCATTTAAAATAAAATTTAAAAACCTTTTTTTTTAAGTATCTTACTTATTTCAATGTTTTGAATTCACATTTTCGACAAGACACATTATCATCATCAGCCTACGGCAGTCTACTTCTGGACATAGGCCTCCCTTATTATTGCACACGATTTTCGATAAATCTCATCCGGCTGCTTCCAATCATCCTGCCCACCACATCGTCACTCCACTTAGCCTAAAGGCATCCACCTTCCTTTAAATGTGTGACGAGAATGTTCCAGACTCGCCGAGAACTTTCTGGAACATTCTAGACTCGGATGGAAGCTTCTAGGATTGCATAGAACAGCAGCATTAACAGACTGTTTTATTATATTTTTTTCTTTTTTGATACCGACATATTTCATTACATTTTTATATATTTAGTTTAGCCACTGTTTAATATATTTCAATATATTAAATATCGTACGGATAAAAAAAAATATATAAAAACGCAGAACCGGTCGTCGTGGAGAACCTTGGGGGAGGCCTATGTCCAGCAGTGGACGTCTTTCGGCTGAAATGATGATGATGATGATGATATAAAAAAAACTACCGATGGTTAGGGCTCCAGAGACAGGAATCACGATGCGGGTCGTATCGAGGAGTAATGCCTTTGAATCCCTTCATCCTGATAGAAGTTGATCGAGGCTTTCGGCTATCAGGCCATTGACTGATACGACAATCGGCACAATGATAGCCTAGTCCACGTGTCAACAAAAACAGTTCTAATTAATCGACAAAGAGAAAATAACTGTAAACCAAAAGCAGCAAATAAACCTTGCAAATCTTTATTGTGGTATTTTTAAATCGCCATAAATGATTATTTTTAATAAAATAAAATACTCGTATTTTAAATTATGAATACTAATATTATTATATTATTTCTCAAGGGCTTTTTTGTCGGTACACCATAACTTCGTCATAAATATATCCGCTACACTGGAAAAATATACAAATTACTTTTCACGTTTCAGTGGTTTTCCGAAAAAATATGATAATATGTGAATACTTTGAACGGATCACCTAGTAAATATATTATAGTAAATAATATTTCCACTTCATTACAATTTTAACTCAGTATAAAAAATAAATAACCATTATAAAAATAAAATACATATAGCATTATAACAAAGTGACAGAACAAATTTAGTAAATTTAAAATAATACAAAAATTAAATTCAACTGAAACAAATTGGTAGAATAATTTCTATGGAAACTTCATTTAAATTGGTCTACTAGAGTCGCGTCACGTTTATCTGCGGGAACCTTGAAGACAGATGTTTCGCTTCATCGAAGATAGTCATAGTCGAATGGCAACCTTGAGAAAACATCAAAGATGCATCAAATAAACAACATTATAAACATTTACGCGGCCTTCATTTATAATTTTAAGTGATCTTAGAATTAGGAAGTCGTGAAACAGGAAGATGTTTTCACTTTTAAGAAACACTTTGTGAGTGTTCCTAATTCGTCGTGATGACGGAGAGTTGTCTGGTTCAAAGTATGTTAGTATTACAAAATCATCAAACATGTTTTAAAGGTATGAGGAACAGCGAGAAAAGTTCACTCATCCTCCATAGAAAAGGGAGGATCGTCCGACCAGACGGGTGTTATGTCTGGTCTGCACTTGAAGTTACGAAACATCATAATTATGCATGCTTTTGATCGCAATCTGTGCTCTAATTAAGTAAGACGCAATCAGTATCAATGGGTTTCATTTTGACAGTTTTTTTTTTTTAATTATAAACTAGCGCTTGACCGCAATCCCGCCTGATGGTAAGCAGTGATGCGATCGTTGATGGTAAAGCGCGCTAGTTTATTAAGAGCCTATTCACTCTAGCCTTGAAGACACTCAAATTGTAGTGTGACGGAAACACAGCCGCCGGCAAAATTATTCCAATTGATAGTTATGTTGTGTTACGTGATTAGGATGCTGAATTATTTTAAAGGTTGTTGCTAATCCATTGGTTTATAAGTTCCGAAAATTTGGCTGCAAAACAACATAAATATCGCAATGAAAGTTTATAAATTAACAAAATAAAAACCATTGCTATTATAAGTTTATTTATTGATGTATGCATTTATGGATGGCTTAGAGAAAACAGGATAAAAATAGTATGTATAAAAATATTAGTACCTTATCACTTCGGTTATCACTTCTAAAAACTGTGTTATACAATTACCCGTTGCAGTTATTACTATCAACACAATGACATATATGTTTAGCGCAAAGTATTTTCCAAGACTGGTTATCACAATTATGTTCTATTTTATTTATGAACAATTTTCGTTTAAATACAATAAGGTAGGCAATTATCATTAGCAGTACATTATACTATTGAAGTAACTTTTTAAACGTGTAATCAGATCAAGCCCCACTTGCTGGATTGACCCAAATGCTCGTTCACCTTCCCTTTAGAAGTCCTGAACGATGCCATTGACATCACGATACAATGCAATGCAATTGATGTGGCCAAATTGGCTCTAACTATATGAACAAATCAACGGAGAAGAGTATCTACGATCGACGTGATTTCCAAAAGACGCAGTGAAAACATCTAGAACCGTCACGGAAAATAAGAATATTCGCTTACAGGAAAGAATGGACGATTGAGGAAAACGACGGAATGAACGATTGAGGAAGTAAGAGATTGAGGAGTGGAGCATAGGGTGGAGGCGGCTGGCGGCCCGCCGTGTCCTCGTAGCGGCGATCGGCGGCGATCTCTCGCGTCCGACCCTGGTCCAGGCCATGGTCCGGAGCGAAAGTGAATAGCAGGCCGTCACCTCCTTCTGAAAATCAGTGATGCTGGCAAAGGAGGGGGCGGAGTGCGTGAGGCAGCGGGAATCCCAGCGGGCTCACGCCACTAGCCACTGAAGGAGACGCCCAGGTGGGGAGTCGACATCGAACTCCCAGTCACAGTAGGCGCGGCCCTGCGGGCGGTGAGCTGTGGGCAGCTCGCCGCCCGGTAAGGACCAGTGCCTCTACCATGAGTTTAAAGCTATAGTATTTCACGAGACTCGCTAGCGACTACGGTAAATATTTTGTATGACAAATTGGACAGCGCCTCTGGCGGTCACTCACGGAACTAAATCGGTAGTATGAGTTTACAAGCAAATACCTATCGAATAAAAACTCGCTAGCGACTGTAGTTTTAAGCAACTTCACTATGAAAATCGGTACCATGAGTTACATATTTGACAGATGCTATCGAAATAAACTGTTACTACAGCAGTAAAGTAACTCACTAGCATATTGAACGGTGAAAGTGTTGTGAAGAGTTTAAATAAAACAATATTTATTGATTTGTGTTTAAATACAGTGCATAAATATGTCCGGCTGAGCATATTTAGTGTGGGATATGTTAGCTACGGCTGCGTATGAAGACGAACGACGCGAACAAGGACGTTTTCAAGCTTCTATACGAAAGTGTCTTGGAGATCCACTTGAACATATAAGTGATAATAATTTCATTAAGGAATATAGGCTCAATAAAGAGGCTTGTGTGGTCTCCTAAGAGTTCACACAAATTTGAAGTCTTCACAAAGGGTGTCCCTTGAATCGAAGGTATGTTACATTGGTTCTAAAAATCATTGTTAAAACTTACTTTTGTACATACAATTCATAGTAAATATAAATACTACCTTTTTCAGGTTTTATGTGCATTGTTATTTTATGCACATGGGAGCTATCAGCGAGTAACTGGTAAAGCTCTCCATTTTTCTCAAGAAGCAATGAGTGTATATAATCAAGAAGTCACAGAGGCATTGAACAATCCTTTTATTTTTAAAAACTTTATAAAATTTCCAACCACAAGACAAGAAAGGAATACCGTAGAACAAAGGTATATAACTTATCTAATAAACGTCCACAAAACTCAATTAACTTTTCCATGTTAAGTAAATATATTTTATTTACAGTTTCTACAACAAATATGGCTTCCCAGGAGTTATAGGGTGTATTGATGGAAGCCACTTTAAAATATTTACACCAAACAAAGAAGAGGAGCATCTATATTTCTGCAGAAAACATTATCATTCTCTTAATGTGCAAATGGTTGGTATTTTGAATGACATATCTTGTTAATAGGTGTTTTTGCTTAATTTTTTAAAGATTTATGTTTTTTATAGTTAAACTGGAAATTCAAAGAAATGTAAGCAGTATCACTTCGCATAAAATACATAGAACTAAATTATTTAGCTATTTGTTTGTTGTGTATTACATAACATTGCACTAAAATTCAATGTTCCAGATCCTGAAGATGATATTGCTGAAGAACAACAAGGTATTTTAGAAAAATAAAATATAGGTACAGATAAGTATTTAAATTAAAATGTATAAGATAACAACAGTTGCGTTTAATACTTGCAGAATCATTTGAACGACATGAGGTTGTGTTGGAACATGAAAGTACCAGTGATATATTACTCAGGGGACGCACATTACGTGATCAAGTGGCTAGAAGATTTTCCGAAAGGCCATGATTTCATACAATTACATTTATTAGAGTTATTCTTTTACACAATCTATGTAGATTAAACTGATTATGTAGATTGTAGATTATTAGACTAAGGAGGCTTTATAAGTTGTTTTATTTATTTTAATATACTTCATTAAGATCAAGTTGCACCTATTTATTTATCAACCCTAATAGTGTTCTAACACTATTACTAGCATAATATATGTGGACAACCCCTTCCAAAAACATTATACATATAGACGCTGGAAAGCGATTTTGTCGTATCTCGAAAAAAGGCAATTTGTTTTTATTGCATAATTGAATTCAGAAAAAAATAAGTTTAGAAAAAGTTGTCGCGTCGTATCATAAAAAGAAACATCGTAGGAATATGTTGATCAGACCGTCCGACGCAGATTTTTTTCTTTCAATCAATTATGCAATAAAAAATACCCTCTTTCGAGATACGACAAAATGACTTTCCAGCGTTGATATATCCCCTTATTCATAAAAACTGCTTAAAGTTAACTAGTGATTAGCGATTCTTTAATCATACAGTTTTGACCTTGTAACGTCACTTAACTTAAATCATCCTTTATTAATAAACACCACAGTGTTTAAGGGGTTTATTCATAATGGATTATTAAAGTTAAGTGACGTGCAAGCGTCTAAAATGTATGTTTAAAAAATCGCTAATCACTAGTTAACTTTAAGCAGCGTTTATGAATAAGGGGGATAATAGTCTTACACTCTACTAAAGCATCATGGACAGATAACCATGAAGCTTAAGTAGTACTAACACTAGTACTTAGTGCATGGAGCATAGTGACGAGATGAGTAATTTTACATTAATATTGTCGCCATAATAAACAGCCCTTTCATTAAATAAATATATATGGATAAATTACACAGATTGAGCTAGTCCCAAAGTAAGTTCGAGACTTGTGTTATGGGATACTAACTCAACGATACTATATTTATAATAGATACATATATAGATAAACATCCAAGACCCAGGCCAATCAGGAAAAGATCGTTTTACCATCATGACCTGACCGGGGATCGAACCCGGGGCATCCACGTCGCAGGCAGGCGTGTTGACCGCTGCGTCACGGAGGACGACTAGAAGACGGAGGAAGACTAGGGGGATGCCTATGACGCTAAAATGTTAATTAAAAGAGCTTTTGTGTATATTTAAAGATAGTTCTTTATTTATTTATATTTATACAGTAAAAATATTTAGGTACATAATAAAAATGTCAGTAAAATTACAACAACATAGGTACTAAAAAGCTAAGAAAAATAAACCTTAGAATTAATTCTATGATTATCATATCAGTATCTTAAACAAAAAAAAAATAATAGGAAAATCAGAATTTAAATTTTAACAAAATGTGATAGTAAAACTAATCATAAGAAAAGTAAAAAAAAATAAATGCTTTGACTCCTACCTGTTTCCTAAATTATTATCAATATTTCTAAAAACTTCTAAAAATGTATCAAATAAATCTAACCACCTTTCTTGCATGCTTAATGCTAATTCCCTAACCCTTTCTTTCCCTTTCTGCTTCCTGCTGGAAGACTCGCCATTCGGATCTAACAAACGCTTATCTAGCTAGATTTAATTGGGTCGGTGTGCGAGTCCTTCTGTGAATCGGAGAATTCAAATTTTGAAGTCGACCTCTTCGTTGACGACGAGGGGTGGAGGGCAAAGGTGTGGGGTTTTGTATTGTGCGATTTTCTTGAGGCACACCAATGCTCGTCGTGCTCATCTCTCTCCTATTCCCATGTAGGTCTGTAATAAGAAATAAAATTTTAATATAATATACATGTTAAAATGTTATTTTTTAATAAGTTTTAAAGTTACTTATGTTGTTATGTAAATGTAAAAAAAACGATTGAGAACTAATAGTATAAAAAAGAGACTGGTGATAATAATTTATGAAAATAATTGAACCTGTCCCATACCATATATGTCAATGAAACAACTTTAGTCTTTACCTGTGCCTATATGTGCTTCTTCTGGAGGTACACTACCCACCAACCTTGGCTCTTCAATTGAGGCACCATGTGCAGATGGAAGTCCCGTGGAAGAACCAGGTTGGTTCCAATCTTCATGTGCTGTTTTAAAAATATAACAATTAATTATTACTTATTTACTGTAGACACATATACGTATAAACTCACATATACATACAACCAGAACCAGAACATCTACTTGTAGGTCATATAAATATTATTTCCGTGCAGGAATCGAACTCGCGACACGCCGTGCAGCAGTCAAACAGTTAACCATTACGCCAAGCGTGCCATCATTACTTGCACACTTATAATTTAAGGAAAAACATTAAGCAGCAGTAGTTAGCACACTTCAAGCCCAACCTCATCAATAGTCAAAATGCCTGTAGCAGCCTGTGTGCGTAGCTACTATACGAAGAACTCTTTCTTCTATATCAGACAGTTTAAGCCTACAAGCTGGACCACTACCAGTTCTCTGTGCAGATCTATGTATGCGACTAGCTTCTCTTTTTGTGTTATTTTTTAAATCACTCCAAACCTATAGTTTATGCACAAACAAAAGAAAATCAGTAAAAGCTACATATAGATGAATAAAAATCAAAAATAATTGTTATGCAAATTATACAATAATGAAATAATGTAACCAACAACATAATTAGTATATAGATAGTGTGTGTAGGTATATTTATACATACTTTTCTCCATTTCTCTGCCGTCTTAGTGTCACCATTATCATCTGCATTTAAAAGGTCCCTTAATTCATTCCATCATAGGATATTATTTAACCTTCATTGTGGACCGTCACAGGGTTTGCTGAGATCACCATATCTAAAAATAAACATTCAGATAAAAAAGGCCACTTGAAGCGACGTCGCATTCCTGCAAAGCACTTGAAAACAAATATTTTGTTTTAAGTATAGCAAACTGCTGTAATACGGCCTCGATATATTATAACAAACTTTTGAGACTTATTAATTAAGCCGTGGGACCCTAATAACGTCAATAACTGATTTAAAATATTGGCAATAAGGTCCTGAGTAAATAATTATAGACATGCACAACGCACATTATTAACATTAAATTAAAATTAAAAATTAAACAATATGATAAATACATACTTTTCCATGTATTCCACCAGTAATTGGAATCATGTTGTAATAATAGCTCAATGGTTGCACTGGTACGCATTTTGTATCCACTTGTTGAATTATTTTTTTTCTTCTAAATAAACTTTTTACGTTTCACAACGTAGCTTTTCAAAGTTCACTTTCGCAGCCACCGCGGTTATGGTGACTTTGACGAATGACGTATAAAAACATGGCGTCCGACCACACTATAATACATATAAGTTTAGGAACACATTTACTTGTTACGTCTACAAATAAAAAATCGGCGTTTCAAATTGGTAGGGTTTTTAGGGCCATCTGCCTTCTCTACCTTTCACTCAAGCTAGAAAGAGACAGCAAATTAAAGTGTGAAGTTAGTTATATTGCGGTTTTTGTACCAACATAAGCACTCGAGAACTACATAAACAATCGAAGTGTCGCTAGCGAGTCCGTATGACTCATGGTACGGGTTTAAATGAAAACTATTCGAAGGCATGTTTACTCGATACCCACTACGGTAAGATGGTGTAGTTTTTCGATAGTAACTCATGGTAAGGGTACAGGCCCGAGTCGACGGCGCGTCGTGTTTCACGCGCGCCTCAAGGAGATGTTAGCACATCGTGACGGTGTCCACGAAGACCGATGCCTCAGGTTTGCGGGTTGGTTAAATGAGAAATCGTGGCCCTGGCCGCTGCATACGCAAGTGAAGAAACACGGGTGGGTTTTGGTCAGTAAAATTTAGAAAAAATAAAAGGAAGACAGATGGATTTAGTGGTTTCTTGGTAAAATCCGCAAAAGTCAAGAGAAGATTAATATTGTGATTAAAGGGACCGTAACTTAGGAAAGTCGACATGTTCGAAACAGATTGCATATAAATCAAGAGAAGCTTATAAATGATGATATAAAGCGATCACAGTGCTCGGAATACAGCTCCGACGGCGGTGCTGCCGTTTTTCACTTCTTACTTAAATCTTGATTTGTTAAAAAAAAAAGAACTGGAGTGACGGCCACGTACTGGAAGACGCAGCGGAGGGAGGCCCCCAACAAGGTGGATCGATGGCCTGGTGAAAGTTGCGGGAAGCCGATAGATGCGGGCAGCACAAAACCGATCATCGTGAAAAGCCTTGGGGGAGGCCTTTGTCCAGCAGTGGACATCTATAGGCTGAAGAAAAAGAAGAGAAATTGATTAATTCTATGCTATGATTATTCTAAAGTAACTTTTAAAAGTCATAACACATGAAAATACACTAGCTCTATGAAAAAGTGACGTAAGGTGTAATTGTTCTCGTATGAATCATGACTATTCATGATCAACTCCAATGATGTCGTAATGGCTCTCGCCGATAATTTGAAGTATTTCAAGAATAAAATAGATTCCTAAAGCTTATGCATAACATCACACTTGTTATCTGTGGCGGGGTAGGCAGAGGTATGCCCACCTGCGGTACCCAAAGTGCATACACATTTCATCAGTACAGTGTAAATAAATTTAAATCTCATGCAATAGGCGACGCGCTTATTACCATCTACAGACAATTTCATTCTTTTTTTTTTTGGATATGGTATATCATCAAAAGACCTCTCCTGCTGTGGGCGGAACGGAAACGCGTGTCAAAGTTTTGATGACCAGGGATCACAGTATCTCTTTTGAGCAACTCAGACACCAGACCTAGCCCAGACCCAGCGGTACAGAGCTGAAATTCAGTGTGCGAGTTGAGAAATTCCAGTCAGAAAATTCCATTAAAGCTGTTCGATCCAGGAATCAAAACTGGCTCAACAATAACGCATGTGATCAAAAAAATACTACATATATTCCCATTTCCTAATCTGCTGTTTTAACATAAAACTTCCAAATCAAAAAAAAAATTTAACGCGCGACACCTGATTTAGCAAAATTTGATACAGAATTATGTAATTTTCCACAACGGGCCATGAAACTACACAAAGAAATCATGCATATCGGTTACATGGATCTTTGGACTTTGAGTTATATAAAACCAAGTACAATCAGACAGACTTACTCCTTACCTTGTGTATATTTCATTACAATTACTCTCAAAACGGTGAAGGAAAACATCTTGAGGAAATTGGCATATCCTAGAATCAAAACTCCGAAACCATGTGAAATCTACCAACTCGGACTGGGTCCGCGTGATGGATTACGGCTCACTTCCTCTCTCTGAGACCAGGCCTGTGTCCAGAAGTGAGTAAATTATATGATTTTATGAACAGACAGACTGGAGATGCGTTTTAACACATTCTTTCTTTCTTTCTTTTATGGCTTCGCACAGTTTGTGCATTTAGCCAATGTCACGTAATGAATTGTTGATGTCGAAAAAGACGGCCGCGTGATCCGTCTTACGATGGAGGTTTGGGACAAAGTCATGATGTGCCGACTATGCTGCGATATTTCACTGCCTTTATGAATTATTTACTGAATGCATTTTTTAATACATAAATCACGCACTTTTATTTAGTAAACAACACTATAAATAATTTTAAAAGTCCGATGAAAAATGAGCGTGACACTCAGCTTGACTTTCCCGCCAAAATTCCCTTTTAAAACATTATGACACACACAAACACATGACAGATTATAGAGAAAACGAACTAAAAACTACTCCTTTCATTTGTTTTTCTACTTATCTGTCAGCTTCTGTGGTTTGTTATGACTATGACGAGTTCACATGTGTATGTGCGAACTCATTAAACATCGTATGAACGTCTGCTCCAAAATAGCATCCATTGCTTCAGCCATTTCTTGCATAGTCACGGTTAAATAGACTCACTTGTAAAATGAGGTTGGGAGCGTTTAAATGAATAAATTAGTTTCGGAACGAAGTAGGTAGTAGCCAAATTTGAAAAACAAATATAGAGCACATGATGACTACAGGCTCTGCGTCCGTAAGTAAACCAAAGAGGTTCTTTTAGGTAGACTAAAAATATGCTCTGTATGCAGGAATAGTCCTTATGGAGGAGAGATATCGGTTTACATTAGGAAATATTATACTCTGCAGACTTGGCGAATGAGTGCTAGACTGTAGGTAAAACATGTAAAATGTTGACCGTCACACAATATAACTTAATGGTCAAAATAAATTAGCCAAAGAAATTCCGCAGTTTTGGGTATATACATACCAAGGGCATGGCATCTTTACATGATATCAAATGATATCGGAAGGTTTTCAACTCAAAATAAAATAGGTACTCAAAAAATTTATACAAAATTTTCGGTTCAATGTGTTTCTTAAATTCAAATCATAACAAACGTGCACCACACTACATACGTTAATAACTACTCGTTACACGTCACATTACTTGGCAAAATCACGATAAATATCTTCAAAAATTCTGTGCGCCTAGTATGGAGTAGCCTATCACAGGCGGTGCTTTTTCTCGTAACTTCCTAACATAAAGAGATAGGATTAAAAAACCGTTCCAATATAGATTGATATCATGTAAAGATGCCATGCCCTTGGTATGTATATACCCTTTATGTTACACGTTGTATATTAAAACACGACATAATAAATACAAACAATATTTGCCAAAGAAAGAATTGAGGTCAACAACCGCAGGTAGCACTGTTGCTTGGTGTAAGTATGAGTTCAAAATTTCTGTATTTTTTTATAATAATATCGTGTTTAGTAAATTATCGATGAATAGCGTCATGTAAAGTTTACAACATAAAACAGATTTTTAAACTGATACTTTAAGTGACTACCTAATAACTGTGGATTAACCAATAAAAAAAATCACAAATAATAAGTTACGATTTTTGTTTACTTACGTTCATATATCGATACTTTCCTATCACGTTTGCGAAGATTCACATATTTTTTATATTCATTTAGTTATTCAAATCTACAGCGAAAGGGACTTAAATCCAAACAGGTGGGTAGAGCCCAAATACAAATTTAAATGGACCAAGTTTTAGATAAAGGGTGTCTCTGACATCGACCATACCAGTACATGATTCTGAACCCCCCACAGCTGGAATTTTTCGTCGGGTTTTTTTCCTGATTTACAAAAAATAATATGCAGTTTTTTTCACTCTAAACCGTTCATAATTGCTATACTTTTATAACCCAATAAGATTTTAAAGTAAAAATTTATTAATTCGCTAATTACACAAAAAAGCGCAATGAAAACAAAACTCGAAAAACTATCTTATCAGCTAATTTAATAGAGTTCACATCAGGGATCAACGTCATACCTACAAACCCGCACGGCGGCACGCTTGCAACGTTCAAAGGATGAGCCGACACATTTTTTTTTAAACTCTGTTATTTCTGTAATCGCTCATTAACGTTATAAATGTCTATCATAATTTTATTAGTGGCATGCGGTGTAGCCTTCATGCGAAGTTTGCGTTACGATGTCAGATACACCCAATATGTAAGTATGTCGGAGTGGAATCTATAAATAAATAATACAGTGCTGATAAAACTAAATTAGCTGTTATCGAATATCTGTTTTAAAAAAATAACCAAATACTTGATAAAAATGGTCACAGAGGAAATATTTTTTTTAATTATGCCATATTGTTTATATTCATATTATATTTTCCATTATTGCAATGGGAAGTGCCGATTTTGAATGACGTTTACTTTTAATTATTTCATCAAATATCATCATACATGTTCATCAGTCTTGTCCGTTGATCCTAAAATAAGTAAATTTAATATACAGTATGTTAAGAAAAACCCTGTCCGACCCGTGAAGGTGTTGTTAGGTATCGATAACTGATTCTACTAAAGCATACAAAACCGGGCTAAACTTAAAAAAAAATCCCCCTAAAAAAATAAATATTATTTCGCAAAAAGAGGTAACGTAATAAATGTGCGTTAGCACCCTTCCGTGGGCAGCGGGCGGCAGGGCACGCGGCACGCGCATCGCTATTCGCTCATAATAATACCGGTGTTGTCACTTTTTTAAAAATTACCAAATTTCGGGGAAGTTGTCATTAATTCGCGGGAAAAAAAGATTATTTCAAAATTCATTTGTATCGGTACTACGATGATTACGTAAAATTTGGTCATGTGTTTACCTAACCTTTATTATCCTTATGGGTCGGACAGGGTTTTCTTAACATACTGTATATCAGCTGCATACCAGTCTTGGTTACATATCATGAGCATTGTGTATTTTCTGATAATTTATGGAAGATAGAGCCATCTCTAAGAGTGAGTTAAATAGTAATTTATATAAATCTTTTTTTTTTTTTTAATGATTATAAACTAGCGCTTGACCGCAATCCCGCCTGATGGTAAGCCGTGATGCGATCATTGATGGTAAAGCGCGCTAGTTTATTAAGAGCCTATTCACTCTGAAAAACTGAGCGAATACGAAGGAAGACGGCAGTTGAGCGAGTTGATGCAATGTTAAACCCAACAACACGACCAACGATGCTGCGCCAAAGGGAGATTGATCTGAAGACCCTCCACGACCAAACCCCCAACACAACAACATTAGGCGCATCGCACCCGGCACACATCGCAACACAACTGCTCAGACCCGTCCTCCGTACGGCTTCACCAGACATCATGCCGGAACACGACAAATCGCTTGGATTTTTACCTTTTTTAGGGTTCCGTAGCCAAATGGCAAAAAACGGAACCCTTATAGATTCGTCATGTCTGTCTGTCCGTCTGTCAGTCGTATGTCAGTCATTTTTTTCCGAAACTATAAGAGCTATACTGTTGAAACTTGGTAGGTAGATGTATTCTATGAACCGCATTAAGATTTTGATGCAAAAATAAAAAAAATAAATAATAAATAATGTGGGCTCCCCATACTTAGAACTGAAACTCAACATTTTTTTTTTCATAAAACACATACGTGTGGGGTATCTATGAATAGGTCTTCAAAAATGATATTGAGGTTTCTAATTTTTTTTTTTCTAAACCGAATAGTTTCAAAGTGGAAAAAAGTTGGTCCCCCCCCCTCTAACTTCTAAAATAAGAAAATCAAAGATCTAAAAAAAACATATGATGTACATTACTATAAGAACTACCAACGAAAATTGTTTTGAACGAGATCTAGTTCGTAGTTTTTTTAATACTTCGTAAATCGTAAACCGCTTATTACCGCGTAATCTTTCATACAAATAACTTAAATCCTATAATTGTTTCATAAATCAATGGTACGGAACCCTTCGTGCGTGAGTCCGACACGCACTTGATCGGTTTTTGTTCTAATTGAAGCGCTGTAGTTTGATTGACGTTGTTAAAAGTTTACCTGGAATTCACAGGATATTTTGTTATCCTATACGATATTATAATGTCAAAGCTATTGAACCAACAAAATAATAGTTTTATCAAGATCAATCTATTTTGTACCAAACCTTTTTGTATTGTGGCGCGTCTAAACAATTATTGCACGAGTATTTAAGTAAATAATGTTTGGAACTTTACGTCATGAACGAAATAATTTACGGTAAATATGTAAGTAGGGACTTATTTCTTTACAGTAAATGATTCGAAATTATGTAGGGACGTACCATATTTCGAGTGCCAATTGTTGATTTTACACAGGTAGCAATTATGTATAACTATGTTTTAATAAGTTTAAAAAGTGAAATAACAATACAACCTCACCGCGCTGATTCACAGCCTCATCATCATTATCAACCTTTTATCGTCCCACTGCTGAGCACAGGTCTCCTCTCATAGGTACAGAGAAGGATTGAGCATAATCACCATGCTTGCTCAATGCGGGTTGGCGATTTCAGACTTAAAGTCCAGGTTTCCTCAAGATGTTTTCCTTCACCTTCAGTCATTGGTGTCCAAGATATACTCAGAAAGTACATATAACTTTACAAAAGTTACATTGGTACTTGCCTGACCTGGAATCGAACCCGCACACTCATACTTGAGAGGCTGGTGTTTTAACCACTAAGGTACCACGACTTACTACTAGGCCACCACGACTTATTCACATTCACAGTTTAATTTGAATAAATGACTTTTGATTTTGGAAATTCTCTCTGGACCTTGGTAAGCATTTTTTGCAGTCCGAACTTCGTCATTCATGCATTATTTTATTTTCCTCGCTGTCGGAACTTATTATCAACATCTGGCTAGGCTTTTGCCCGACTACGTTAGGCCAATCTAACAGGATACATCGATTCCTTTGAAATCGATATACCTAACATTTTTTTTCGAATTTTTTTTTTATTTATTTCTAATACACTTACATTTAGGGTCAAACCTCTCAGGGTTTATCTGCATGTCGGCGAACCGCTCATAACAATACTATAAATAATTATTATTGTATACAATGCAATGCTAACAATTCATAGGTATGTTAATACCTAGGTACAGTCGCCCGCACATCAAGCCACCACAAGCCGCCAAATTTCCTCAATAGATTCTCAACTTTATCGCCAAAGCATTACGGTTCAAGTTTTATTGAGAAAGTTTGACAGATCCAGGCAGCCCGACCCGCTGGCGTCCGCACCCTCATACATATATTATTTAAAATATTGTGTAAAGAAACGCTTAGATTTGTACTTATAACTTTTCGAACTCATTTTGTATAACGTTTGCAAGTCTACTGGGAGTTTGTTGACATAAAAGGGTACCAAATATTCTGCAACTCTCATCCCGTACACATTATTAAATTTTGGTAAGATGTATTTATTTTTCACTATTATCGTTCTCAGAAAGTCTGGTCTTGTTTTTTCGGTTAGCAGTTCAGGTCTATTAATTTCGGATAGAATACAGTATTCAACTTTATTGAACACATTCATAACATTACAATATTTAAAAAGGTCGTCGTCATGGTTTTGGAATTTCTTAAGTATATGTTTTGGCGCAATTTCTTTTAATATTCTAAGTTGTAGCTTATAAATATCGGTCAGATATGTGTGATAAGTTCTTCCATAGCTGCTGAGTGTCCGTAACTGATAACAGAGTCTGCTAGTGCCGTAATATATATAACATTCTAAGTGTTTTGTAAGGCAGCTTATATTTTAGTATGCTGAGCTTACCTAGAATAGCTGCTTGCTGACTAAAACTCATGCTTGTTCCGTCACTTACCTGTGCCCTAGGGGCTACGGTATCTCTCTCGCAGTTCTAACGCTACCTCAGTGAAAAGAGCAAAATAGGTCTGGTACCGCGCATCTGCAATAATCATAAAAAATGGTCTGTTACACAATTAAAAAATATTAAAGCAGTCATTAAAATGATTAATGCTTTTATACAACTGATGAATTTGCATTTCTGGCTGAATTTCTGAATGACAAATTAATGTATACTTATTTATTTGACTATGTTTTTAATTATGCATTGACTGGCGAAATAACTGATAATTGTGATATTTATAGCTTTTTTTTTTATTTATTTATCATCAGTTATTTTGACATAATCTAGGTTACTTAATTATTTGTTTATATTTAATTAATTTTGTTTATATTTTACATTTAAATTTGTTTTTTTTTTATATTTGTACGCTTTTTGGCATACCACCTAGTACACTCATCGGCTCCACTAAATGTGGAGATATGAGGGTAAGGGTGCACCTACACAATTGTAAAAAAGTAGAAAACCCTATATTTATAAAAGAAGGCATAACAAACACTAATAAATATTTATTAAGAAAAGGACGATATTGTGTAGTGGCGACGATATTCTACAGAAACGACGGGTGCGAAGTACTTATTCGCAATAGGAGTGTGTGTACGACTTCGTTCAAAAAGGTAATCTCAGCGGTAATCAATGTCAAAAACCCGTCAAAATTTTAGGAAAATTGATGAGATCGTTGATGGTAAAGCGCGCTAGTTTATTTAGAGCCTATTCACTCTAGCCTTGAAGACACTCAAATTGTAGTGTGACGGAAACACCGCCGCCGGCAAATTGTTCCAGTCCCTCGATGTACGCGGTATAAAAGAAGAAGCGAAATGCTTCGTCCGGATCGTAGTGGTGTTAACAACGTAAGGGTGAAAAAGTCGCCGTACGACGGGTCGTCCGATGGTGGAACGGAGATGGGGGAATTAAATCATGCAATTCCCTTGCACATTCACCAGAATGCATCCTATAGAAGACCGAAAGGCTGGCTATTCTCCGCCTGTGCTCCAGGCTTTGGAGACCGTTTCGAGTTTTAATTATATACTAAGCAGTGATGCATTCGTTGATGGTAAAGCGCGTTAGTTTATTAAAAGCCTATTCAGTCTATCTTTAAAGGCACTTAAATTGTAAACACTATTTTTCTCGGTGGTAGGCCATAACATCGGCCGCCGGCAGAAGTTACCACCCACCAGACAAAGCCTTGCCGCCAAGCGATTTGTCGCGTTCCGGCATGATGTCTGGTGAAGCCGTACGGAGGACGGATCTGAGCAGTTGTGTTGCGATGTGTGCCAGGTACGATGCGCCAAATGTTGTTGTGTTGGGAGTTTGGTCTTGGAGGGTCTTCAGATCAATCTCCCTTTGCCGCAGCATCGTTGGTCGTGTTGTTGGGTATAACATTGCATCACCTCGCTCAACTGCCGTCTTCCTTCCTATTCGCTCAGTTTTTCTGAGTGAATAGGCCCTTAATAAACTAGCGTCCTTTACCATCAACGACGGCATCACTGCTTTTATATATTAAAAAAAAAAAATGTTTCTGTCCTCGATTTTTGACAGATTGTGACTGAGACTTATATGAATTATCATTTTTTCCCACAAAGCAAAACTAAGTATGTGTAGTCTATAGGTAACGTTCAGCTGTTTCAAATGACCCCGTAGAAAGACGGCAGGATTAATGTTTGTGTACTTATTAGTATTTAAGTTGGGGATTAAAAAAATACTTTTAACTATTTTTTTATATACAAGTTTGATTAAAAGTACTGCTTGGAAAGTAAAACTATGTCGAAGACAATTTTTTTTTTTTTATTAAAAGTAAATTACAAACCTTTCTTTACTGTAGTACTGTGCAAGATGTAATACAAAACTATGATATACATTTCAGTGCTAGATACCTACGTATTGCGTCGGTATTAAAATAGTGAAAGTACTTAATCATAGATAACATGTTCCTAAAAACACACTATACTCGTACTCGTATGGTAGAATATGGCCCACAACTTGTCACACAAAAGAGGCCTGTTTCCAGGACACAGGCTTCTTGGGACACAGTGTCCCAGTAGCAAAAACTTTATGATGTGCTTATGTTTATGCTTGTTTTAGAGATTAGTAATCGTTATAGGAAAATCCAAGACATTTTATGTACCTACTCGTAAATCTTACAGTTTACGAGTTATTAACAATAAAGTAAATAATCGTATGAGGAGAAAAACAATGGTTATTGTGTGTAATAAAAATGCGTGACATATGAGCTATTCACATTGTTATACACGTCACATAGATTTGCAACGCTAGGTAATGCAGTTGGTCTCCACCATAATTGTCGTAGATAAAATGGATATTGTGATCGCCACATGCAAAATTTACACTATTTTTTTATTATTGACATATTACCAGCGTCTACATTCGTCGTATTTACTTCAGTCAACGCTCAAAAGTCCAGTATGCCACTGGAGTTATGAGCTTTTTTCTAAGTAACACATTACTCTCAATTTGTATCATTTTCATGTACTAATAAGTATTATTGCTAATCCATTGCTCATTACATTCGAATGATGTAGTCGTTATTCACATTGTTGCACAGTGTTCAGCAATATGCTTCGAAATTATTGCAATTAATAGCAATAGTGTGTTACGGAGTTAGGTTGCAGGATAGGAGGTGGAGCATGGTTTATGCCATAACACAGAGTTACTTTTGCATTTATAATATGTATTAGTAGGTATGGATGAAATATCTTAAAGTTAGCGAAAAATCTTTCTCAGTCTATGTTTACTGTAACGTTTATATGTATTTTATAAAAATGTACTATATGTCTCCCCTTGCGTGGTTTAATAAAATACCGAAAACTAAAGATACCGAATACAATTTAAAGTTGGGTTGTTATTGTGGGTAACCTAAGCAACGCTTCTAAGAAATGTATCAGACATGAACTCTATTTTAGCCCCAAACGAAAATAGAAAGGTATATTATAAGTTTAACGTGGGTAGGTACTTTGTGTATGTGTAACTGTATAATAATGTGTCTATGAATCATACTATTGTAAGCTAGACACATAAATTTATCTTTTCCGTTCTAAGAAGGGCTTGTATCTACTTTAGTATCTAATAGAATCACTTATTATATCTAAATTTTGTAAACTATGGCAATTTATCATCGATAACATATTCAATGAATCATCGGTTGTGGCCAACCTTAGTTCAATTTATCAAGTAGGTACTAGCTATCGCCCGCGACTCCGTCCGCGTGTTGATATAAAATAAGCGCCTGTTAAAATAATGGGAGCAATATGTACGTCCGCGTTTGCCCCCGATTTCGCAACATTTTTTGTTACTGCTCTGCTCCTATTGGTATAGCTCCATAGCGGGATGTTATATAGCCTATGTCCTTTCTCAGGCTCTAGACTATCTGTGTACCAAATTTCATTACAATCGGTTCAGTAGTTTTGGCGTGAAAGCCGGGCAGACAGACAGACAGACAGAGAGATACATTCGAATTTATAATATTAGTATAGATTGGGAGGTAGACGAACAAACAACGCGCCAACTTTTATACAAATTTGGAACACCTGTGTTTACAAATTCATTGATAAGGATTATGTACACTAGCTGATTATCCTGAAATATCGTAAATAATAGATAACATGACAAATAAGTAAACTCTTCTCCGCCAGCTGGGGCACAAATAAGGGGACGACATTGTTATTTATCACCATTTTTTGTAAGCTCTCTAAGGGTGTCTATAAGCTATATTGTGATAAATTTAACTATTCTTATAACACACTAAGCCGTTAGAAAAATTTTGTGTTAATAACTTTTTGATATCAATTTCTTTTTCCCCACAGGATGGCTCCAGCGCAACAGAACATCGAAATGTGTGGAGAAGAAATGAATGCTGAACTAAAATTGAATCCCCATACATACAAAAATGGCAAAGTTGCACAATTAGATAATAATAATACAGTATTAAGAGACAGTGCTAGTGTAGTGACAAGTGATTCTGACTTTGATATTAAAAAATTTGAAGCCATGGAATTTAAGGCGCAATGGCGATGGCCAGATCTTACCGTACAAATTCTTTTGCATTTAGTTTCATTATACGGACTGTACCTGATATTTAGTAACCAAGTTAAGCTGTACACAATATTATTTGGTAAGTTAACAGTTTTAACTACCTTACCGAATAAGTATCTAAGGCTTCGTATTCGTCGACTTAGGTAGGCCTTAGCAGCCTACCTAAGTCAACGAATAGAAAGACAATTCTTAAAAATAAAAGGAAAAAGGTCGAATCTTGTTTCTTGTAAGGTTAATTATGTTTTCTATTGAATTTGAAGTACTTTATCATTGTGCTTAAAAAGCTCCTGAAAAAGAAATAAAAAAGATCTTTTACCGAACATTTTTTACATAACATTGATTGTCTTCGAGTTGCTTGACCCTTGAATTTTTTTTTCTATAATTTATTGTGTATATAACCCGATATTCCATTTAAAGAATAAACTATTTCATGTCTTCGCTAATTACTTTCTACAACATAGTGTGAAGATTTCGGGAATGGTTCCACAAGCAAGCAAGCAAGCAAAAATCAAAAGAAACTATACTTATATTACGATTCCAAAAATATATTTCCTGTTTTATGGTTTCGTTGTATTTCCTCAAAAATTAAATATTAATAAATACTTTCAATTTATTATTATGATATATGATAAATCTTTTTTATCCCAATTTTTTTTTATTCGCTATTTTTTCTTTTTTCTTTCAGTTAGATTGTTATTGCATTACAGCGCAAAAGTCCGGACCTTGTGATAGTTCAATACTATCAATGTCGAGCGATATTTTTTTTTATTTCAATTAAAATCGTGGTTTTTCAGCATTCTGCACGATATACACGTCCGGATTTGGAATCACAGCGGGCGTCCATAGGCTTTGGTCACACCGGGCGTACCGGGCGCGGTTACCGCTGCGGATACTGCTCGCTATACTGTTCACAATAACTGGACAGGTAAGATTATTTTTATTTATATTTTTTTTAATGTTTTATGTAAAGTAGCTAGAAATTGGTTGAGATTGGCTGCTCAAACCGTAATAGGGATGTATCCAAGGTATGAAAATCAAAAAAATAATTAGTCCGTCTTACAGATAATAAAAAAAATTAAGACCCGTATTTTTATTTTGTCGTAATTACCAAAAATTACTGAGATATAGCGTATTAAAGTTACAGAGTGGGGGCTAATTACGTCACGCCGTTCTATATTTTGCACCATGGCGTGACGTCAAACGACATTTCAAATCAATATATCTTCCTAAGTATTTGAATGAAAGAAAAAATAAAAAATACGTGTTCAATATTTTTTATAAATCTATCTGATGGACATTAAATTATTTTTTAGGATACAACCCAATTCGACTGGGATGATAATATCAAATTTTTACATAGTGACTAAACATACTTCAATTTGCGTCAGGCGCAGGCTAATTTAATAGGACTAAAGTAATGTTCTGGAGTGGCGGCCACGTACTGGAAGACGCAGCGTTAGGAGGCCCCAACAGGGTGGACCGATGACCTGGTGAAGGTCGCCGGAAGCCGATGGATGCGGGCAGCACAAGACCGATCATCGTGGAAAGCCTTGCGGGAGGCCTTTGTTCAGCAGTGGAATTCTATAGGCTGAAGAAGAAGAAGTAATGTTTATCTTCTGTCATTTATATTATCTTAATGAGATAAAAGAAATAAAGTGCACTGAATTTTAGTTTATGAAAAATTAGATCGGCGTAACTATTAACATAGGAACAGTTTTGATTTTTTGGCATCCAACAGCAATCCATCCCTTGATGGATTGCTTTTATGCTAGACAGATAACAATAGGTGCTCTAAACCCTTCACCATTACCGTCGGAGTTCACCAGAGATGCGTCCTTAGTCCGTTCCTGTTCAGCGTGATATTAGACGTCTTGTCAGACAGCATCAAGAATTCACATGAGGAACCTCCCTGGTTGCTCATGTATGCTGATGATATCGCGCTGGCCAGACGCGGACAGGGAACGGTTGATGCAGCAGATAAATGAAGAAGAACTTGATTGAGAACGGAGGTCTTAAACTCAATGTGGCGAAGACGGTGTACATACATGGTCAGCAACACCACAGACCCTATGCCTGTATGCATAGGCGGCGAGATGGTCGAGTGCACAGACCAATTTAAATACTTGGGCACGCATTTCCGCAGCTTGGACAAAGGGGGGCCACCTGGCCGGAACAAGCGAGGTAACAAAGAAGTGCTGGCTTGACGTTGTAAGAGATGACATGCGTGCCAACAATCTCACACCTCGGGATGCCAGAGATCGTGCGAAATGGAGGTGTATTAGTAGGAAAGCGGATCCCGGGCTCCAATGCGATAGCCGCGGATACGACCGGGATTATGCGCTGAGATGATGATGATGATGATGAGCTAACAGTAGGTGCTAACAACAATTTTCAGTCAGCAAAACAGTAAGACCCAAAAACTCTAAAAACCATTACTGAAAATCCCTGTTGCATTTTCCTTCCCTACATGAAGCAACTTTCGATGGGAAAACGTGACAGCCAGTATATTATTGTTAAAGCATGCAACCATTCTTATATCAAGCACATTCAAATTTCCCGGTTCCTTCCCATTCATTCACATTCAGCACTTACGAATAACTTCACTCACTCTCTCTTCTACAACATCGAAGAAAAGACGAAAGAAGAAATGCGCGCCGGTTGGCTTATCATAAAAATTCTATAAATCGATAATTACCCCTTGAAACCACCAACAAAGTGACTAAGTGAACATCTGTGGAGGCCTCCATCACCACCCGGAGAGTGCAGCGCTGGGAATCCCGTAAGTCCACCCTTGTCTCATTTGTTTGTGCTTGGGACCCGTGGAGATTCCACCGAGTTTTCCAGAAGACGCGAGTAAGAAACGCAGTCCAGCTATCGAAAAAACATCAGTATACTAGCAACAAATATGTAATTATTGCAGTCTTTGGGTGACGATATACCTGTACGTAATCACTGAAGTATAAAATAGATGTAGGAGTACTTTCTATTTTTTTTTAATTATTATAAACTAGCGCTTGACCGCAATCCCGTCTGATGGTAAGCACTGATGCGATCGTTGATGGTAAAGCGCGCTAGTTAATAAGAACCTATTCACTCAGATTGAGCGGATAGGAAGGAAGACGGCAGTTGAGCGAGGTGATGCAATGTTAAACGCAACAACACGACCAAAGATGCCGGAGATCCTTCACGACCAAACTACCGACACAACAATATTTTGCGCGTCGTACCCGGCACACATCGCAACGCAACTGCTCAGACCCGTCCTCCGTACGGCTTCACCAGACATCATGCCGGAACACGACAAATCGCTTGGCGGCAAGGTTTTGTCTGGTGGGTGGTAACTTCTGCCGGCGGCCGGCGTTATGGCCTACCACAGAGTATCCACTGCGTATTGCTATTTACATAATAAAACGGAATAAGCACTCTTTATTATACATACACATCATATAAAAATACACAATGAAATATGTGTGTATAGGGTAATATACTAGTAAAGTTATATTTCTTTAAAATCTCTTTTTACTTCTTATTTACTTGTATACACCATGACATACTTACGCAGGTAGCGTGGTTACTATTTATTGCACACCATCGCCTCTAAACTGTGTCCTCTACTCCTCCCACCACTGGCTGTCATACTACACATAAATTTAATTCCCTTCGACCACCTTCCATAGTCAGTGGCTTTTTAATAATAAAGGTCATGGTCATGGTTCCACATAGCCAAAATGTTTCAAGTCAGGCGAATGAGTGATTTAGTCACTTTCCGTGTTTATTATAGGCTCCTACATTCATATCGCCCGTAGTTAAAATAATTTCTATGAATACAGACGAACTCGGTTTGCTGGAGCGGTGGTTGCAGCGCTGGTTTTACGAGTGCCCTTAATATATTTTGTATTTGCTACTTCTCAAGCAAAGTCGGGATTCACACATTTGTTGTATTTTTACCAAAATTGTGAAAACAGAATAGGTACAGCTGTAAGTAAGGTGGTAAGTCCAATATTACCTATATTCTACTGATTTAGTTGTATTCTGTTTTAGTTTGTCCTATAGAACTACATCCAAAATTATATTGATTATAATCATCATCGTCAACCTTTTTATCGTCCCACTGCTGGGCACAGATCTCCTCTAATACAGAGAAGGATTGAGCTTAATCACCACGCTTGTTCAATACGGGTTAGCGATTGATACGGGTTTCCTCAAGATGTTTTCCTTCACCTTATAATAATATATAGATTATAATTATACTCAAAATAAATTATCAGAAAATGGCAGTTACTTACTCGTTTACCTAAATAATGTCTAGGCATTTACTTACTGTGGCGGCAACGGGCTTGCCACGAAAGATTTCGATTAAGATTCAAGTGGACTGTATTTTAGGATATCGATGTATTAAAATTCATAAGCGAATATAATGATAAGATGATGCCTTCAGAAATATCTCTCTGGCCAAGGTACCAACCAAAGACGGCGACCACTTACCTCCAACCTGCAGATGCGGAGCTCGTATACTACCGGACCAGATCACGAAAAGTCGCACGTCGATACACTTTACTGGCACACTCACAAAATTTATTAATTTATTATTTGAGGCCTAAATCCCCCCGGTGAGCAGTTGGCAGCTTTCCGCCCGGTAAAGACCAGGCCCGAGTCGACGGGGCGTTGTGTTTCATGCGCGCCTTAAAGAGATGTCAGCACATCGTGACGGGGTCACGAAGACCAATGCCTCTTGGGTCAGGGTTGCGGGTTGGTTAAATAAGAAACCATGGCCCTGGGCATCGCACAGGCAAGTGAAGAAACACGGGTGGGCTTTAGTCAGTAAAAGTCTGACACCCCCTTCCGCTCCGCCCAGAACGAGAGAGCTCATGATGATTTCCTATCCCAAACAACAAATGAGGCCCCCCAGGTGTTACTTTAAATACTTAAAATTAATTACACATTCCGGACCGCTAGATAAGCGCGGCCATGCCTTGTGGTTTGACAGTTCGACAGACTGAACCCCCTATTTTGGGCTAGTCTAGTCTAGTCAGTCCCTATTCTGTTCTGTCTCCTGCTTGTTATGGAGGGAAGTGGAAAAAATATTTTTTTTCTTACTCCTCCGCTATTCTTTTCTGATTAATTTCGTTGCGGGGCCCAAGACAGTTGAATCGTTTCTCCGGGACTCGTCGAGCTTCATTGCTCGGCGTTTTTCTGGCGGTCTCCACTGTTGATTCTGGCTTTCAGGAGTTGCAGTGGGTGGGAAAAAATGTGGCGGATTTTGTCCAAAAAGACTGAACCCCTTGGTGGGGGTTGTATGGTTGCGTTCCATTTCACCGTAAGTTAACGGCAGTGTAGTCGCTGATAAATACTAAAGTCAGAGGAGAATATACTCAACACTTACTCACTAAAATTAGTATGAATCAATTCAGCTTATCCTAGTCTACTGCGCCACTACGTCGTGTTTCCTGCCTATCGCATGCGGTCTGCCCCAGCCAGTCACCTTTTAGAAATCGTCTATCCATCTAGCTGCGAAGAGTTTTACACTTCGTTTACCGATGTTCCCATTTATTTATTTGCTTATCTACAATGAAGAAAGCAAGTAGCTACCTAAACACTCGCAAATGGAAAATATTAATTAAAAAACTCGCTCTGTAAAAATCTCGTTTTAGATATTTCTCGTTGTAGAAGCAAGTACATGCATAGAATTTTTGATAGATATCTGCAACGATGCTTTTATTCTAGAAAATAATTGTGGTAACCACAATATCCGATACAAACTCAGTTTTATACTTGCAAGACTGCAGCTGATGTCATGAAAGGTAGCTTCTTTGCTACCACAGCTTATCATGCACTTGCCTTCATAACTGTACAAGTTAGAGGAAACCTAATGCACATTTAGGTATTAGTTATATTCGGCCTCGCGTAGGAGAAGAAAATAATGTGCTATAACATATGTTTTAATACATTTTTTTAATTTTGGTTTGATATTTGGTGAATTAAAATGTGAATAATATAAATATAAAAATATTGTATCTCATTCAACATGGCGCATAAAAAAGAACAAAAACAAAAAGACATTAGCCTCTGGTGAAAATCTTTTTTGGTGAAAAGCACATTTTTTTCCCCTTATTTGTTTATCTGCAAAGCGTTGTCGCTTATAGGTAAATAAAATGTATTGGTAACTGATAAACTCGGTTAAGTCTATTATCAGATAATAATCATTGAGTCTACAATATACACAGAAAATTATCGTAGGTGTTTGAGGAAAAAAGATTACTCATTTGGGCAATACGTTCCGATTTTTACTTGCCCTAGCTCTCTCAGCCTGCTCCGACTTTCGGCTTTAATCTCAGTTCAGTCATGCAATGCGAAGTCGATCATTCTTGGCAATAATCATAATTTATTTCAGGTAAGATACGCATAAGTAAATACAAATACACAAACAAAAGAAAAAAACAAAAAAATACTAAAAACTTTCATTAAATCATTCTAATTACACAATAAATTATAGTTGACATCGTATTAAATACATAAATCATAAAATAAATCTATGGTAGAAAATGTCAAATAAAATTAAATTCAATGTCAAATAAATTAATAATGCAATAAACAATAAATTAACTAATAAACTTGGTACTATATTATTATTAATCAGAATAAATTTTAAAATATCTCTCTCGTCTTCGCATAGCAGGGTACCAATAGGGTATTTTACACAACGGCACTTGGATATTTATCCTGTGCCGCCTCTGGTCTCGTCTGGCTCTGACTACAGCTCTTTTATTGGTAGGTTTGGCAACCTTATATGCGTCGCGATCTTCAGGAGATCCGGTCGCTTGCCACGTTTTGAAGGGGGCTTTCTTCATCCTAGTCTCCCCCTGAATTGTGTCATCCCACCACCATCCCCTTGTCACGTTTGCGACCGCCCTAAGACACGCCGAGCACTAAACGCGCCGCCCCAGTAACAGCTGTCTGGATCCTGTCCCAGTGATCTTGGACAGGTTCTCCCTCAGTACCAGCGCACTTGTCACCAATACCCGACGCGAACTCCAGGGACTTATTTTCATCAAGCAGCCACCACCGAATCTGGCGCCGGCAGTGCCCTACACGTCTACGTTGGGTCTTTACGCAGAGATCCATGACAAGTTGGCGCTGTTTTGCAGTGATATTCTCACCATGTATGACTTTGCATGTAGGCTATGTTACTTTTCTACTAGGTATAATGTTGCCTACTTTGACGACGTGGTGTTTCCTTGTAAGTAGAAAGTCTATCTAGGTAGCGTTTTGCCCGCTCCGTATGTGACAAGGTGCTCCGGCTTCTTTTTGAAGTAGGTGCTTACGATTGCAAGGTCAGCGGCCGCACACTTTCGGAGAATGTTCCTTCCGCGTTACGGCCCCCGTACCCAAAGCCATCGTGAACAACACATGACCATTCAAATCACCACCCAGACCCGACTCCCTGGGATAATGGGACCCCATGAAGCAGTCCTTCGAGCTGGCTCCAGACGACGTCCTATCGGCGTCACCGCACCCGGCCTATCATATCTCATCACGGACTTTTTATAGACCTTTTTAATGTGTACAATATTTAGTACATTATTTTAACAAATCTCTCCTGCGTTTCACTGCAAACATGGAAAAAATGAAATTATTTATGACATCACATGATCACATGTGGAAAAATAATAGTATTTCTCCTCAATTTAATGGATGTAAATACATATTAAACATCTTTAATCACTCTATCTATTTAACAAACAACATCAAAACCCGTGGCGCAATTTTAAAGATTTAATCATACAAAGTAACATAGGGAAAGAGAAAGTGACTCTGTTTTATAATATGTAGTGTTAATAAACCAAATGTTTATGTAAAATGAATCTATAATGAAAATAAAAAGATTAAAAAGTCATCTTTTAGGATATAAAGCGTTTCTACGCAGGCTAAGTTCGAAATTTCATTAATATGTTGACTTACTAAGATTTCGAGTGCATTTCAGTGGACTAACATTTTAATGTAACCCAAGTAGTCGTATTAGTGGCCAGAACCCAAGAATTTAAACAGAAATACTAATAAAACAAATACGTCATCAATTATATACAGGTTGTCCTGTCTACGATGGCTTAGACATTTATTATTGTTGAAAATTGTGTAAAAAAAGCCTTCCGATACTTCTCCTTCCGGTATTAAGTATTCGAGGAGAATAATTTTTCTTTGGACCTAACTTCGCTTAATTATATGACGCTGGCATCGATAACGGCTAAAGAATTTACAAAATAATCAAAAGATAAATTGTTAAAAAAGAGGCAGTTATAAAACAATTTTTTTGGGATCAATAACTTGCGTAAGGATACATGACCCTGATCAAACATTCGTAAGACGGAGGGATCGAGTATATGCCACTCTTTTCGTTTCGTTATTTTTTTTTTCAGCCTGTATAGCTAATAGTTACATACTCCATTGTATTAGACAGATAAATTAAATTGAATTGACGGACAGAATTTACTACTTTTTTAATTCAGTGGATTTAAATCTTGTAGCTTTTGTGGTAAAGTGGGAAGGAATGGGTTGTGGAAAATAAACTAAGTTCGGGGCTTAAGTAGCAAAAACTCTTCGTAGTTATTTTATTGATTTTTTCGATGTTATTCTACACGAATGACCGGCCTCTGCTTCGCGCGCTTTTTAGGGTTGCCCAGAATGAAATGAAAATTTCTATAGAATGGCCCCAATTTCTTTGTTCACAACCCAACTAAAAAGTCCAATGCATCGAATTCTATCTCATTAAGAAAAGGACGGAAGATGAATAATATTAAATCCTGTCAAGTTATAGGTAAATTCACGTATTTTAGTAGCTTTGTTTTAATTGCGTTTAAATGGTATAAGTTACTACCCACCGTACAAAGTCTTTGCTATTCGTAGTGTTCGGGCATGATGTCTAGTAAAGCCGTCCGGTGAACGGGTCTGAGCATTTGTATTGCGATGTGTGCCGGGTACGATGCGCCAAGTGTTGCTGTGTCAGGAGTTTGTTTCGGAGGATCTCCAGATCAGTCTCCCTGTGGCGCAGCATCATTGGTCATGTTATTGGGTTCAACATTTCATCATCTCGCTCAACTAAAGTCACCTTTCCTATTCATTTAGATTTTTTGAGTGAATAGGCTCTTGCCAAAATAGCGCGCTTCACCATCAACGAGTGCATCACTGCTTACCATCAGGCGGGATTGCGGTCAAGCACTAGTTTCCAATTATAAAAAAAATATATATATTAATTTGATAGGCTTATTACTTTAATAATCCAATATCCCTAGGCATTGTTGATGTGATATACGTAATGTCTTATATATGCATACATGTAAAATGTTGTACACATAATCCTTTCGGTATCAATTATTTAAATTATGGTGACAAAAAGTTCAAAGTAGTATGGTTCAAAATAGTTTCACAGTTTTGAAAACAACGCGCTTACACAGTAGACTCAAACAGCGACTTCAACTCATAATATGTGTGGCTAAACGATTGATTGCTACGTTGCGTGTCGCGTGTGCTGGTGTATTATTTTCTGTTTTATAGCTTAGACTTAAATATGTGTCAAAAGTCTAATAGATGGACATATCAATTCGGCCAAAAATATGTAAATTAACTTTATGACATAAACAATAAAAAATATAATAAAGTATTAACTATTCGCTAATAACATATTATATTTTTTTATTTTTTGTTTTTAAATTACCGTTTTCACATTTCAGGCGAATAAATTCTTGCGAATTGACTAATAAGCCTAGCTGTAGCTAATAAAATTTGCCTGTAACGACGTTACTATTACCCATACTTACAAGTAAATTATAAATTTAGTCATAGACAAGTAATCCCCGCGGTACCCACTCTTAGCCATTCCTTGTACTAATATTGTTTTAAGGAGTAAAAGCATGCTGCTTTGGCGCAATTTCATTGCGAAATGAGTATTGATTGTACCGCCATCTTAATTTAAAACCACAGTAGGTACCGGATTTAGTATTCATTCATTCATTAACAGTAACATAGGCGGTGTTGATTTAAACAGAAATTATTTACCAACAAAGGCAGATTTTATGCCAGAGCACTAATTGGCACAACTAAGTAGGCATCGTCAAGTTGTAAGCAGCTTAATGGAGCCGAGGCTTTCTCGAATTCCTAGAAATTACTGGTTACTTGTCTAATGGGGATTGTTATTTATTTTTAAATGAGTTATTATTTTATCCATTTCGAGGAATAGGGTTACTCGTGACTATCTAAGCGTTTAAAAAAGTAAAATATTCACGGATTATTGTTATTTATCTGTAAAAGTAAATAAACTTCATTTAACCTCTAATTGATAACACTCTGTTTAATGTAAAACTTCTAGACAAGTGATAGTAGGTACACAGAAACAAACAAAAATAAAATACGTTCAACATATTATGGTTAATTATGTTAAATATGAACAGACAAACACACAAAAATAATCATAATTTGATGTCATTAATACGGATAAAATCCATCAAAGCTCCAAATAGCTTTGGGAAAAAATGTCCATGGCCCTGTATGGGGCCCCTGTGTGGGCGATGGACCTGACGGCCGGAAGACTCGCCATTCTGCGCAAGTCGCAGAGGGCGATGGCCGTCAGGGTCGTCGGTCGGCTTGGGAGGAGCAGCGCCGTGTCCTCACAAATGAAGTAGGAGGCGACCTGACGCTGCCGGCAGTCGTGCGGAGGATGGTCGGTAGCGCAGAGTCGTGGGACGCGGTGGTGTCCTTCTGCGAAGACGTGATGTCGCAGAAGGAAGCTGCGGAACGGGAGAGGGAGATCTCAACTCCTTTCCCGGGCCGCAGAAGACGCACCGGGCGCCAAGGAAGGGCGGATAATGCCCTCTTCCGCCCCCCATGAATGGGTCTAGGGGCGAAGGACATGGGGAAGTCCCCGCCCCCTATTGATGGACCCCGAGGCGGAGGCGCGCGCGAGTGTCGCCGCGCGCATCTGAGGCGATGCACGGGGTAGTTTAACACCCCACTACCCCGTGTAGGAGATGAGGCCCGGACAGACCGGGCTAGCACGATGGTGTGGGGCCGTGGAAGAATTTAGACTCCCGCGGCCCCACGTGCGCTCATGATAGAAGAGACACCGGGGTGGTTTTAGTCAGTAAAAGTCTGACAGACCCCGTCGCCCACCCCAGGGCGGCGGACATCCTATGAGGATTTCCACCCCGGAAAAAAAAGGGATATGTAACTTAGGAAGATGACAATACAGATCATGGGCTGGGTTATTATTGGAGCACTGAAAAAATATATGCTCTAATGTAACTTCACTCAGTCCACATTCACAGAGCGATGTGACTCTGACCCGGATTTTGTGGGGGAATACCGAGGATTAACAATGGCCTATACGGAGACGAGAAATAGAAGATATTACCCTTTTTGAGGTTTTTTTATACGGGTAAAACCAAGGTTCATCATCATCATCATCATCATTTCAGCCGAAAGACGTCCACTGCTGGACATAGGCCTCCCCCAAGGTTCTCCACGACGACCGGTTCTGCGCCTCCCGCAACCAGCGGTTTCCCGCGACCTTCACCAGGTCGTCGGTCCACCTTGTCGGGGGCCTACCCACGCTACGTCTTCCGGTGCGTGGTAGCCACTCGAGAACCCGTCGGCCCCATCGGGCATCGGTCCTACGGGCAATGTGTTCAGCCCATTGCCACTTCAGTGTTGCAATTCTTCGGGCTATGTCGGTTACTCTCGTTCTTCTGCGGATCTCTTCATTCCTGATTCGATCGCGCAGTGAAATCCCAAGCATAGACCTCTCCATTGCCCTTTGAGCGACTTTGAGCCTTCATATAAGGCCCATTGTTAGCGACCACGTCTCAACTCCATAAGTCATCACTGGCAACACACACTGGTCAAAGACTTTTGTCTTGAGACACTGCGGTATTTCGGACGAGAAGATTCTACGTAGCTTCCCGAAAGCAGCCCAGCCGAGTTGGATCCGACGATTGACCTCTTTCTCGAAGTTGGACCTTCCTAACTGGATAGTTTGTCCCAGGTACACGTAACTGTCAACAACTTCGAGAACAGAGTCTCCAATCTTTATAGGAGTCGGTACAACATGGGCATTAGACATGACTTTCGTCTTGCCCATGTTCATTTTAAGACCGACTCGCTTGGAGGCCCTACTGAGGTCTTCGAGCATTGTACTCAGGTCCTCCGCGGTCTCAGCCCTGACTACGATATCGTCAGCAAACCCAAGGTGTGTCATGTACTCGCCATTGATGTTGATGCCCAGTCCTTTCCAGTCCAGAACCTTGAAGACATCCTCCAATGCAGCGGTGAACAGTTTCGGGGAGATAACATCTCCCTGTCTGACACCACGCTGCCGAGGTATTGGTTTCGAGGTCTGGTCCTGTATTCGGACTGACATGGTGGCGTTTTCGTACAAACCCTTCAGCGCTTCAATATACCGATAGTCTACTTGGCACCGCTGGAGAGACTGCAGTACAGCCCAGGTCTCGATCGAATCAAAGGCTTTTTCGTAGTCCACAAACGCCAAGCAAAGGGATAGGTTATACTCCTCGGCCTTCTGTATAACCTGCCGCAGCGTATGTATGTGGTCTACTGTGCTGAAGCCTTTTCGGAAACCGGCTTGTTCGGGCGGCTGGAAGTCGTCAAACCTGCAGGCGAGACGATTTGTGAGGACTCTTGAAAACAACTTATAGACATGACTCAGAAGTGAGATGGGTCTGTAGTTCTTCAAAAGGGTGTTGTCACCCTTTTTGAAAAAGAGTACCACCACACTTCTGTGCCATGCATGTGGCGTTTTTCCCTTAACTATGACGGAATTAAATAACTTCTGAAGGGCCCTAAGGATCGGTTCACCACCCGCCTTCAGTAGCTCTGCTGTTATTCCGTCATCGCCCGGCGCCTTGTTATTTTTAAGTTGTTTCAGAGCCAATCGAATCTCCTGCAGGCTGACGTCCGGGATATCTTCAGTGTAGTGTCGGGTTAGTCTTGCTCTAGGGTCTTCAGCAAGATTTAATGCGGGTCTTGTCGTTGAAGTGTAGAGCTGTCCATAGAAATTCTCGACTTCCCTCAAAAGCTCGGGCCCGGACGTTAAGATCTTGCCGTCGTCAGTCTTCAGCTCTTAGCCGGCTATGCCCAATAGTCAGATCCCTAGCGAAAACTTTAGAGCCTCTGTTTCGCTCTATAGCCTCCGTTTTACGCTCGGTATTATACTGACGTAGGTCGCGCTTCAGAGACTTTGAGATCTGCTTATTGAGCTGCCGGTATCTGCAAGCATCACTTGACGAACGCAAAATCATCTCACGTCTGTCCTCCATGAGCTCGAGAGTGTAGTCCGAGAGCTTTTTAGTTCTATTTGTACGGCGGGTCTTAAAATACTTAGTCCCGACCGTACGGACAGCTTCTACAAACCCGTCATTGTATTCGTCCACGTCGCCACTTAGGCATTCGAAGCGTTTTGGAGCTCGAGCTGGAAACCTTCGGAGTTGTGGATCTAGATGGGTGCTGGCCGGAGCGTGGACTTCATCAGGCGAGATCTTTCGGACACTATGTTCAGATTCAACCAAGGTTGGGGTGTAACATTAGGCTGTATTTCGTGATAAAAAGCACCTTTCCGCTTACTTGTATGTTGCCACTGCACCTGCCATGTGGATAGCAAATTCTTTTTTGGAAGGATCAGCAAATCATAACCCTGGCATGTAAAATACTTAAGATCAGCGTCTTGGGACGTGACAGCGTCCTTAGCAATAGCATCGACACACTCGTTTCCTTTTAAGCCACAGTGACTTGGAATCCAAACCAAGTGGACTGTTTTAAGGTTCTTGGTACAAGATAAAAGGTACTTTTGAAGTTTTGATTTGGAGCAAGATTGAACTGTGCAGTTTCCTCTTGAGAGGACTTTGCTCCAAAGCTTGCAGGCAACTAAAAGAGTCGTCGAAGATGACACCAAAATATATGGGCTTCTAATAATAAACAAGCTTCCAGTATGGCTACGAACTGATGACTGTTTAGGGCATCTAAATTTCAACACGATTTTTGAGTTTTGGTAGTATACCGCAGCACCAGTGTAGCTTGAATCTGAGAATTTAGAGGCGTCCGTGAAGAATATCCCAAAATTTCTCCGGCGCTCACCAACCGCCGCATTGAAAATAATGTTAGCCGAAGGGAATTTTTTAGATATGCCGGCCGATATTATAGAAAATGTCAGGTTTGAAACATATGGTTTCATAGTCAAAATTGTAAGCAGGGAGATTCGGAAACTGAGCGATAGGAGAATCTAAATTTTGGTACTAACGAAAAGAATTTATTAACAAAGGGACTACTTTATGTGTCCAATAATTGGAACTTCGGCATGCGGTATCCAGGTCTTCAACTCTTTGAACAAGCGGGTGAGAGTATTTAGTAGTGACTCTAGAACAAAATCTCGACGCTAGATACTGTCTTCTCACGGCCAAAGGTTGTTCAACGCACTCTACCAGCAATGAGTTAATTGGTGAGGATTTCATACAACCCAAAATGATCCTTAGGCACTTAGCCTGAATACTATCCAACCTTGCTAAAGCACCTTTGTTGCAAGGAATTAAGAGGAAAGATCCATAGTCCAGAACACTCCGGACTAGAGCATTATATACCAGTTTCATGGTGTAGAGATGAGCACCCCACCAGACACCGCCAAGAAAGTTAAGAATGGGAATAGTTCTCTCGCACCTATTAGCTAAATAATTTAGGTAGTGTAACCTAAAAATTATAAAAGTGTAAACCTAAATATAACGCCTAAAAATTTAACTTTTTCAAAAACCGGTACACAATGCCCATGGACGCTTATCGAAATTTGAGGTATTAATCTCCTGCGAGAAAATACAACCACAGCACTTTTTGGGGCAGACAGACTTTTGTAGATATAAAGGTCGACGGGGTTCGTGGCACCGTGGTAAATAAATGTTTTAAAGGAAAGATGTTGTTCGGTGAAAAGTTTATATTGAAGTAAGCGCTAAGGTAAACAAGGCTTTCAAATAAAATAAAAAAAAAGAATAGAACACAATGAAAATAACAAAACGTGCCAGTAGGCTCTAAGGCCTGGTTTACACAGCTGAGATTAGGCATAATCTACAACAGCCCCACATAATCGAAGCTGTGAAACAAAAAAAAAATCTGCACAGAAAAATTAAATTAAACCTAAACCAGCTACACATCTCTTGTGTGCTATAGGCCCCAGTGTTTTAGTGAGAACATCTGCAGGCATATCACAACTCTGAAGATATTCTAACTTAACAACATTAGAAGAGACCTTTTCTCGAATAAAATGATGTTTCGTATCTATGTGCTTCGTCCTGTTGTGGTGTACAGGATTGTGAACGAGATTTATGGCACTCTGACTATCTGAATACAGCTTAACTGGCGTAAGTTTACCTGTTATTTCATGGATAAAACGGCGTAAATAACAAGCTTCTTTAGTAGCGGACGCAAGCGCCATATATTCGGCCTCTGCAGAGGAGAGCGCTACCGTGGGTTGTTTTTTCGACTCCCATGACACAGGTGCTCCACCTTGTACAAAAACATAACCTGTGTATGACCTTCTGTCGATCGTACAGTTTGCCCAATCAGCATTTCACTTTTTTTCAGCAATTCTACCCCTACCTGGTGATTCTTCAACCGATTCATGCCTATTCGACAAAGGTGTCCAAGTCTCTTATGCCAGATTTTATATTTTTAGAGATCCTTCTAACCCACGGCGAATCCTAAAATCTAGGGATGTAACCTTTTTTGAAAACTGCTTTACATTTTTGAAACGAAAGCAGAATGAACCTGAGGTACAGTCGGACTCAGTTTTACTTTTTGATGAAAATGCTGAAAGAGATGAAAATGAAATTGAATTTCACGATTGTGTTGAGAGTATCGACCCTATAGCTGAAACGTCTTCACCAATAAACACACAGCGTTTTGATGAAGAACCAGCTAGTTTGGAAGAGCAGCCATTTATCCAGGAGCGTCGGTACCCCTCACGAAACAGGAAACCACCAGATTTTCTTACTTATAATGTATTGTCTGATGATTTGGATGAGCCGACGACATACTATGAAGCAGTTCATGCTGACGATGCCGAAAAATGGCAAAATGCTATGCAAGATGAGCACAATTCTCTTATGAAGCTCAAGACCTGGGATCTTGTTGACAGACCAAACAAGAAAGTAATACCATGCAAGTGGGTTTATAAACAAAAAAAAATCTGCACAGAAAAATTAAATTAAACCTAAACCAGCTACACATCTCTTGTGTGCTATAGGCCCCAGTGTTTTAGTGAGAACATCTGCAGGCATATCACAACTCTGAAGATATTCTAACTTAACAACATTAGAAGAGACCTTTTCTCGAATAAAATGATGTTTCGTATCTATGTGCTTCGTCCTGTTGTGGTGTACAGGATTGTGAACGAGATTTATGGCAATCGACGTATCTTCTATCACCTTCCCAATATCTGCAAGATCCTGTGCAGTTGAAGTAACTGCATTTATGTACTGTTCAATGTCTGCATAATCTGCGAGACTTAAGCGGTACAACTTACGTTGTTTTGTAGAGGGCTGTAAGGCGTCGTTGTTTGATGCGCGATACCTTTTGATGAAAGATAATCAGCAAAAACTTTATTAACAAACTCTGTGCCGCCATCAGTCCTAATCCTTTTTATTTTAAAACTTAATTGATTTTCAACTAAAGTTTGAAAATGACAAAATTTATCTTTTACTTCGGTCTTTGAACTTAAGAAATACGCAAAAACTTTTCGGGTATAATCATCAACTAAAGTTAACATATATTTATTACCTTGAAAAGAGGTTGTAGACATAGGTCCACACAGATCACAGTGGATCAACTCTAAAGGTGAAGTTGCTCTATTAAAAACTATCCTTTTAAAAGGTTTTCTTGCTTGTTTGCCTTCTACACAAGCGATGCAACTTGATTTATCTACTACGGAAAATTCTACCCCTACCTGGTGATTCTTCAACCGATTCATGCCTATTCGACAAAGGTGTCCAAGTCTCTTATGCCAGATTTGATACCTATCCTGACAGTCAGAGTGCTCATCTTTTGTTAAATAATTATCAGCCACAGTGTTGGAAACATTTGTAGAGCCATTAAGTACATACAATCCACCACAGGGCGAAGCATGAAGAAGCGAATCACCTGTAACACAAAAGGTATCATTTTTATAAAAGTTACATCCATTTTTATTAAAAACACATCCTCTCCCTTATCTACAGCTTTTTGTACAGATAGCAAATTAGCATTTAAGTCTGGTACATAAGCAACATCAGAAATTGTATTTATTTTATTTTTAGGTGTCGAGATCGAAATATCTCCTAATCCTAAACATTTGATCTTTTCACCATTTGCGACAGTTACGGTTCCTCTATCAGTCAACTTTATATGTTGAAACCAATCACGCCTTGAAGACATATGTTTAGTTGCACCTGAGTCTACATACCAAACATCCTTGTTTTCAGATCCAGAAGTATTCAAAGCAGTAAATGAGGAGTCATTTGTACTCGTAACATTACCCTTTTCCTTCTTCTTTTTCAATGGACAGTCTGGTCTTTTATGTCCGGGTACATTACAGTCATAACATACTACTTCCTTCTTCTTTTTGGATTTAGGTTTCACTTTTGCTTGAAATACCGAATCCGTCGTTAATGTGTCGCTTTTAGACATTTCATTAAGGAGTCTCGTTTTTACCAGGTCAGTAGTTACATCAACATTGCAATTTTCAAGCGCCATAATGAGGGGCTCATATTTTGGAGTGAGTCCACCTAAAAGTATAGCGGCAATCGACGTATCTTCTATCACCTTCCCAATATCTGCAAGATCCTGTGCAGTTGAAGTAACTGCATTTATGTACTGTTCAATGTCTGCATAATCTGCGAGACTTAAGCGGTACAACTTACGTTCAAGAGCTATTCTTCGTCCTATACCGTTATCCTCAAAAGCTTTCTGTAATGATTTCCACGCTTCCGATGCAGTCTTTGCACTTCTAACGTGAGTTATAGCTGCACCATCTACAGTTAGGCAAATCTTAGCAAGAGCTTTTGTATCGTACTTTACCCTTATAGCCTGAGGAGTTGTGTCACCTTCTGGGTATCCAGTAACGGCAAACCAGAGATCCTCGTGGAGTAGGTAGTTTCTCATTTTAAACTTCCACGTCGGATAACCCTCCTTGTTTCTTAAGCCAAAGGTTGGTAATGACGAAGAGCTTGACTTCGCCACAACATTACTATCACCAGTATCATGTGACATGTTTACGCACACCAAAAAATACAAAAAACAATATTTTCCAAAAAAATACACTTTTGTATATATTTCACACACGGATTTTATACTCCACAATCTCGTGCTGATAACGTTTTGTAGATATAAAGGTCGACGGGGTTCGTGGCACCGTGGTAAATAAATATTTTAAAGGAAAGATGTTGTTCGGTGAAAAGTTTATATTGAAGTAAGCGCTAAGGTAAACAAGGCTTTCAAATAAAATAAAAAAAGAATAGAACACAATGAAAATAATAAAACGTGCCAGTAGGCTCTAAGGCCTGGTTTACACAGCTGAGATTAGGCATAATCTACAACACAGACTCAGGCCGTGCAAAATTTAGCTATTGGTTTAGAAAAACCAGGGAATATGCATAGAGATGTTGCAGCGTTGCTAACAGAGTGATTGGTGACATACAGAGTGGCGCAATAGAACGTGCATATTGCATCATCTTTTTTTGCGGGGTAGAAGGGGCGTGGGCGAGGGGAGACTGATATCGTTGGGTAGCGCGGTTCATGAAGTTTTAGTCACTATGAGTCACTTCGACGGGAAGCGTCGCGCATTTTGCGTGCGCGCATTTTACGAAAACTCTCGTTCGTACGTAGTTGTCAGGCGACTATTTTGTTCTGAGTATGGTGTACGGCAAATTAGGGAGGCTCCGAGTGCTAATTTAATTAAAATCTGGATAAAGCGGTTTGAAGAGACTGGATCGACGTTTAAACCACACGCAAAAGGTCGTCCACGCACATCTAGAACCGAAGACAATATTGAGAGTGTTAAGCAGTCGGTACGAGAAGATCCACAAATGTCTACTCGCAAGAGATCGTCTGTCCTAAACATATCGCGACGAAGTTTGCAACGAATTTTAAACTTGGATCTTAAATTGCATCCATACAAGCTGCAATTAACTCAAGAATTGAAAGACTCTGACTTCATAGCACGGCTCACATTTGCTAATGAAATGCTCAATCGGTTTTCAAATTTTGAAAACATCCTTTTCTCTGATGAGGCACATTTTCATATGAATGGGTTCGTAAACCGCCAAAATTGTCATTATTGGAATAGTGAGAATCCCAGACTCAAACATCAAAAACCGTTACATAGCCCTAAAGTGACAGTTTGGGCCGCAATCTCTGCCAAAGGAATAATTGGTCCTTATTTTTTTGAAAACGCACGGGGGCAAAACATCACTGTTAATACCGAACGCTATGTTGCGATGTTGGACGGTTTTTTGGCCCCAGAACTTGAAAATTCAAGAATAAAGAACTCTAGGACTTGGTTCCAACAAGACGGAGCTACCAGTCACACATCAAATGACTTCATGGCGGTTGTGAAGCAGATGTTCCCTGGCAAACTGATTTCGAAAAGAGGTGATATCCCATGGCCTCCGCGCAGTCCAGACTTGACGCCTCCTGACTTTTTTTTGTGGGGATACCTCAAACACAAAATCTACACTAATAATCCGAGAAACATCAGTCAGCTCAAGGAGAATATTCGTGGTGAAATGGCAGCAATCACACCAGCACTACTTAAGAAAGTTTTCGGTAATTTCCGTTTGCGGTTAGAGGAGTGCCAACGTAGAGAGGGTCATCATTTAGATGATGTTATTTTTAAAAAATAAACTTCAGTTATCACTTAATAATTGCTTAGTTTTATTTTAACTATACCTTTTGTATTTATTTTTTAATAATTATTTCAAAAATGCACGTTCTATTGCGCCACCCTGTATAAAGCTAGGTCATCAACATACTGAAGAATCTGACAGTCGTTATTCAGGCACGAATTTACGTCAGCTGTACACAAATTACCGCATGCCGAAATTCCAATTATTGGAAACATAAAGTAGTCCCTTTTTTAATAAATTCTTTTCGTTAGATTCTCCTATCGCTCATTTTCCGAATCTTCCTACTTATAATGTTGACTATGAAACCATATGTTTCAAACCTGACATTTTCTATAATATCTAAAAAGGCCCCTTCGGCTATGAAATGAAAATAGAGTTATTTTCAATGGGGCGGTTGGTGAGCGCTGGCGAAATTTAGAGATTCTTCATGGACGCCTCTAAATTCTCAGATTCAAGCTGCACTGGTGCTGCGGTATACTATCAAAACTCAAAAATCGTTTTAAAGTTTAGATGCCCTAAACAGTCATCAGTGTTTACGGGTGAGCGCGTAGTCCTACTGGAAGCTTGTTTATTTATAGAAGCTCATAACATACATTTTGGTGTCATCTTCACGGACTCCCTTAGTTGCCTGTAAGCTTTGGAGCAAAGTCCTTTCAAGAGCAAACTGCACAGTCCAATCTTGCTCCAAATCAAAAAGACCCTTTTATCTTGTGCCAAAAACAGTCCACTTGGTTTGGATTACAAGCCACTGTGGCATAAGAGGAAACGAGTATGTCGATGCTCTTGCTAAGGACGCTATCACGTCCCAAGTCGCTGACCTGAAGTATTTAAATGCCAGGGTTATGATTTGCTGAGCTTTCCAAAAAAGAAATTGCTATCCACATGGCAGGTACAGTGACAAAATACAAGTAAGCGGAAAGGTGCTTTTTATCACGCAATACAGCCTGATGTTACACCCAAACCTTGGTTTTACCCGTATAAAAAACCTCAAAGAGGGTAATATCTTCTATTTTTCGTCTCCGTATAGGCTATTGTTGTTGTTCCCCAGTATTCCTCCACAAAATCCGGGTCATAGACACATCGCTCTGTGAATGTGGGCTGGATGAAGGTACATTGGAGCATAAATTTTTGCAGTGCTCAGATCTGTATAGTCATCTTCCTAAGTTACATATCCCTGTCCCAACTAACTTTCTGTCTTTACTAACACATTCTTTCTCAAAGCTATTTGGAGCTTTCATGGATTTTATCCGTATTAATGGCCTCAAATTATTATTATTTTTGAGTATTTGTCTATGTTCATGTTTAATATATTCAACCATAATATATCTAACCTTTTTTTTTATTTTTCCTTTGTTACAGTGTATCTACTAACACTTGTCTACAAGTGTCTTTTCTTTTTTATTTTTTCATTTAGTTGCCACGTTTCATTTAGTCACGTTTTCTCATATCACATTACACATTGGCATAATTGTCGACATCGGCACCATTTCCATAAATAAAAATAGAATGGAATAGAAATGGGCAAAGGCACGTAAATATTATGCCAATGATGACGTAGGTAAACGTAACGAAGTTCCACCTAATTTTAAATAATCAATAGAAATATAATCCATACTAGTCCATACTAATATTATAAATGTGAAAGTGTGTTTGTTTGTCCTTCCTTCAAGCCGTAGCTAAGCAATCAATCGACCTGATTTTTGGCATACAGTTAGTTGAAAAGATGGAGAGTAACATAGGCTATTTATTTGTATATAGGCTTTTGGTCCTAAAAAAACATCAAGTTCCCAAAGGAGATTACTGGAATATTTGTATGTGTACACCAAATATATCCTTACTAATATTGTACATCGGAAAGTGAGTTTGTTTGTACCACTTTCACGCCGTAACTCCAGAAGGCGAAGATTCGTATCGCGTTGGCGCGTAAAATATCCGGTGTCTGACAATACACGATGTTCTTGTCTACATTGGCGGGCGCAAATTCAGAAAGCGGCCTACGGCGAATATTCGTTGTTTAGTTGTGCGGCCAACACGATGAAGGAAGCAGTGACTTTGCATTATATTTCAGTAAATTATTATTTATTACGTCATGTGTACAAAACAAACAAAACTAAAACAATAAAAAAAACACAAAAAGATCATCAGTCCCACTTCAAAGTCTGGACGACACTGAAGTGCGTAGTTGTGACCACTCCAGCGAATATTGCCGCGACAAGTCCTTTGAAGCACGCCACTTTACCGACAGTGCCCCGATGCTACATCGTCTGCGCACGAATACATTGCATTGCATCGATGTGCCCGGCCACATACACCGACCTACCCCGAATATTCGCCGTAGCCCGCTAATATAGCCCCGGCATAAAATGAGGGTCGAAAAAATTGTACAATGCCGATTGTTCTGGGGTACTTCCGTTTATTTATTTATTTATTTATTTTTTGTTCTGAGGGACGCTTATTGTATATTTTGATATGTTGAATGTATTTTTAACCAATGTATGTATGTATGTTTTTGCTGTAAATGTGTATAAAAGTACTCATCAATACTTACTTGTGTCTGGATCATCGTTCCAACTGCCTACTAGATGTTGTTCCAAATGTCCCCGAGAATTAAGAAAGTTTTTGTTTTAGGGCATGCCCCTTTCATTACAATGGTTTATTGGAAGGAAAGCGGCATGTCCTAAATCCAAAAAAAATAATTTGGCATCTACCAATCCGCACTGGGCCCGCATGGTGGGTTTCGATCCACTCTCTCTCACATGGAGGAGTCCTGTGTCCATTCAGTGGGAGCATTATAGACATATTGTATCATGCCATCGAATGTTCCCGAAACCCTCATGACAGTCAATTACATTGAAATTTGTTTAATACGAATACATTAGTAATTGCAGTACCCAGTGTCTGTTGTTACTCGTAGCTCGTGGTCATCATGATCAAATGAAGTCAATTGCACGCGTTGACCTTTCGGCCAGCCTTGGCGACATAAAATAAACTGTATGACTGATCGTTACATAAGCGTTACTGTTCTGCATAATATATCTCCTTTATGTTTTCAGTATTCTGTATAGACACTGGGTAATAAATTCAATAAATAACTGCAAATGTTTCTTATACCTACATACTTGTCGTTATGATCTTGTTCAACAAACACTTTTCGCTAATTTATCTGTTTACTTGTTATATTCAGTATCTATGCATTTATTTATGTATATGTATGTATTTCTGTACCTTAGTATATTGTAGTAATAATGTTTGCACCAACGACAGTCCCATTTGTAGTTCGGGAGAATCTGTACATTCTTTGGTTGCCTGGAAGAGATCGCATTTGCGATAAAGCCGCCCATTGTATGTCTTTTTTTTTTTGTTGAATGTTTTTGCTCGATGTTTGATTGGTGTACAATAAAGAATATATAAATATCAAACGGTAATATTGTTTTTTTATATTTTAACAATATGAACAGTACTATTTTATATCAACGTGACATTAGTTCATATAGTTTTGCGCTGTTTTTAATATTAATTATTATTTAATATCACAATACTACTCGATAAGAAAAAAATCTGGTAAGATGTAGTCATTAAAATCATTAAGACATATTCATCATGATCATCATCATTTCAGCCGAAAGACGTCCACTGCTGGACATAGGCCTCCCCCAAGGTTCTCCACGACGACCAGTTCTGCGCCTCCCGCATCCAGCGGTTTCCCGCGACCTTCACCAGGTCGTCGGTCCACCTTGTCGGGGGCCTACCCACGCTACGTCTTCCGGTGCGTGGTCGCCACTCGAGAACCCGTCGGCCCCATCGGGCATCGGTCCTACGGGCAATGTGTCCAGCCCACTGCCACTTTAGTGTTGCAATTCTTCGGGCTATGTCAGTTACTCTCGTTCTTCTGCGGATCTCCTCATTCCTGATTCGATCGCGCAGTGAAACCCCAAGCATAGCCCTCTCCATTGCCCTTTGAGTGACTTTGAGCCTTCTCATAAGGCCCATTGTTAGCGACCACGTCTCAATTCCATAAGTCATCACTGGCAACACACACTGGTCGAAGACTTTTGTCTTGTGACACTGCGGTATTTCGGACGAGAAGATTCTTCGTAGCTTCCCGAAAGCAGCCCAGCCGAGTTGGATTCGACGATTGACCTCTTTCTTGAAGTTGGACCTTCCTAACTGGATAGTTTGTCCCAGGTACACGTAACTGTCAACAACTTCGAGAACAGAGTCTCCAATCTTTATAGGAGTCGGTACAACATGGGCATTAGACATGACTTTCGTCTTGCCCATGTTAATTTTAAGACCGACTCGCTCGGAGGCTCTGCTGAGGTCTTCGAGCATTGTACTCAGGTCCGCCGCGGTCTCAGCCATGACTACGATATCATCAGCAAACCGAAGGTGTGTCATGTACTCGCCATTGATGTTGATGCCCAGTCCTTTCCAGTCCAGAACTTTGAAGACATCCTCCAATGCAGCGGGGAGATAACATCTCCCTGTCTGACACCACGCTGCAGAGGTATTGGTTTCGAGGTCTGGTCCTGTATTCGGACTGACATGGTGGCGTTTTCGTACAAACCCTTCAGCGCTTCAATATACCGATAGTCTACTTGGCACCACTGGAGAGACTGCAGTACAGCCCAGGTCTCGATCGAATCAAAGGCTTTTTCGTAGTCCACAAACGCCAAGCAAAGGGGTAGGTTATACTCCTCGGTCTTCTGTATAACCTGCCGTAGCGTATGTATGTGGTCTACTGTGCTGAAGCCCTTTCGGAAACCGGCATGTTCGGGTGGCTGGAAGTCGTCAAACCTGCAGGCGAGACGATTCGTGAGGACTCTCGAAAACAACTTATAGACATGACTCAGAAGTGAGATGGGTCTGTAGTTTTTCAAAAGGGTGTTGTCACCCTTTTTAAAAAAGAGTACCACCAGACTTCTGTGCCATGCCTGTGGCGTTTTTCCCTTGACTATGACGGAATTAAATAACTTCTGAAGGGTTCTGATCGGTTCACCACCCGCCTTCAGTAGCTCTGCCGTTATTCCGTCATCGCCCGGCGCCTTGTTGTTTTTAAGCTGTTTCAGAGCCAATCGAATCTCCTGCAGGCTGACATCCGGGATATCTTCGGTGTAGTGTCGGGTTAATCTTGCTCTAGGGTCTTCAGCAAGATTTAATGCGGGTTTTGTCGTCGAAGTGTAGAGCTGTCCATAGAAATTCTCGACTTCCCTCAAAAGCTCGGGCCCGGACGTTATGATCCTGCCGTCGTCAGTCTTCAGCTTGCTTAGCCGGCTATGCCCATTAGTCAGATCCCTAGCGAAAACTTTAGAGCCTCTGTTTCGCTCTATGGCCTCCGTTATACGCTCGGTATTATACCGACGTAGGTCGCGCTTCAGAGACTTTGAGATCTGCTTATTGAGCTGCCGGTATCTGCAAGCATCACTTGACGAACGCAAAACCATCTCACGTCTATCCTCCATGAGCTCGAGAGTGTAGTCCGAGAGCTTTTTAGTTCTATTTGTACGGCGGGTCTTAAAATACTTGGTCCCGACCGTACGGACAGCTTCTACAAACCCGTCATTGTATTCGTCCACGTCACCACTTAGGCATTCGAAGCGATTTTGGAGCTCGAGCTGGAAACCTTCGGAGTTATGGATCTGGATGGGTGCTGGCCGGAGCGTAGACTTCATCAGGCGAGATCTTTCGGACACTATGTTCAGATTCAATGTGCCTCTGACCATACGGTGATCGCTGCCGCATTTGAGCGAGTTGATCACTGAGACATCATTGAATATGTGCCTTTTTGTCGTCATAATGAAGTCTATCTCGTTCTTAGTGACCCCGTCGGTACTGATCCAAGTCCACTTTCGCTGTTCACGCTTCTTGAAGAAAGAGTTCATCATAAAGAGTCCCTCCTTCTCCATGAAGCCAGCCAACATGTGGACTCGGTAGTTCCGACGCCCAAATCCAAAATTTCCCAGTCCGAGCTCTTCACCGCTCCGTTTTCCAAGTTTAGCGTTGAAGTCCCCCATGATAACGCTGTAGTGAGTTTTTGGGCTATGTATGGCTTTATAGATGTCCTCATACATAGTCTCTACTTCATCGTCGGAGTGTGTCGAGGTCGGGGCGTATACCTGAATGACCTTCAGCGAATACCGTTTGGTTATTCTGAGTACCAGGAACGCCACCCTGGTCGACACACTCTCGATCTTCACTACATTGTCCACAAGGGACCTGTGGACGAGGAACCCGACACCACCTTGGAACTGATGATCGCCCTCCCGGAAATAGAGCAAGTTACCGGATTTAAGGATTATCGAGTCCTCACCCTCTCTTCGGACTTCAGATAATCCCAGGACACCCCATCGAAACCTACTCAATTCTTCCTCCAGTTCAATAACCCTCTCATCGGTCCGCAGTGTGCGCACGTTCAGTGTTGCCAGGTCGATCCGTCGTTGTTTGTGGTAGCCGGATCTCTTCCGGAGATTCTTCGCACCCCTTGCCCCGCCGTTACCTTGGCCGCTACCACAATGACCAGGAATAACGGAGCTGCCGGGGACTAGGGGCCTTGGCTTAGTCGTGTGCATCATTATGGGGGGGTTTGCCATAATCCCCACGCTTGGCAAGCGGGTTGGGGATCGCAGGATTTGATATTCCACAGAAGAAGCGCTGCTGCCCGCTTCCCTGGTGAGAGAGTTCCCTTAGTCGCCTCTTACGACACCCACGGGAGGATATGGGTTGGTACTATTCTAAGCCCGGTACCACACGGGATACAAGACATATTATGTAATTATAATAATATAGTTAATTCACTTATATTTTTGTCCGGAGGTTGGTCGAAGAGGTCTCCAGATCAATCTCCCTCTGGCGCAACATCGTTGGTCATGTTATTGGGTTTCAAATTGCATCACCTCGCTCAACTGCCGTCTTCCTTCCTATTCACTCAGTTTTTTTTTTGACGATTGCATCACTGCTTTCCATCAAGCGGGATTGCGGTCAAGCACTAGTTTGAAGGAAAACAAATATGTCCTACAGCCGAAACTCCAAGATATGTGACATCTACCAATTCACACTAAGCTCGCGTGTTGTATTAGCCTTGAACTTAACGTCAAGGCTAATACAACATCAGGCACCCTTCATATAATATATAATTCAGAACTGACTATGGCGTGGTATTTACTTGACCTTTCAAATTCTAGTCGGCCAACTAATTTTCGTGCACGAAACTGGGGGTTAATGAAGACTATTAGGGCAAGTAAGTAGGTAGGTTCTAACACAAGTAGCTAAAAAAGCACTACACAGTATAAAATAAAGCACTACATAGTATAAAATAAAGTTCCCCTGCCGTGTCATCGATAAGTAGCTGTTCGACCTGTGGCGCGTCAGGATCCCAGATCTTTTGTGGATATTCGTCACGAATCTCGACACTTATGCGCTTTATTTTATGTAAATTATTTCAACCTACTCTCTGAACATTAAAGGACAATATTATGAGGAAGCCCTAGAAACAAAAAATTGAATAAATGTGACATCTACTAGCTCGCAATCCATCTGCCAGCCCAAGGGATTGCGACCCAGTAACTGTTACCTATAGGAGACTAATTGTAAAGGATATTGGGAAAATTATAGCCTGATTATATGGAATGCGCACGAATTGGCCAACACGATAAAAGTTCTTCCATGGAATATGGAAAATCCCCCAACTCTAAGGGGTATGGTTTCTAGTACCCAACGATTTTTCGGACTGGCTAAGCAGTTCGTTCACATACTCATGGGTAACTTGATATACTTTTCCTAAACTTAACTTTTTTCTTTCAGCGTGACATCTACACCTGGGCCCTAGACCACCGGGTGCACCACAAGTATTCCGAAACGGTAGCTGACCCTCACGATATCAGGCGAGGGTTCTGGTTCGCTCACGTCGGGTGGCTGGTCCTGACTCCTCACCCTGCCGTGGAAGACCGCCGCATCGCGCTGCAATCTACGTGTGCTGATCTTCTTGCTGATCCAGTGGTCAGGCTACAGCAGAAGTAAGTAACAAATTTATGTTTAACAGGTCTATACTTAAAATGATTTATTCAAATTAGAGTGAGAATATACTGCTATAAAATTGGCAAGAAACTTCGTCCACTCAATTGGTTTATTGATAGGAGCCAAATCGTCGTGGCTAATAGTTAAACTTTTATCTAGTTTATGGAAAATTCCCTCAAAAGAGCAGATATAGCGAGTATGAATAAATAAATCATCAATCATAGGGGGCATATTTTGAGCTTTTATTATTTATCAGTATTCGAGCATGCATAGTATTTCATCATAGTTGCTGCGGTAATTTTTTTATAACTGACTGGCGCAGACAACATAGGTTGTTCGTATATTAAATTGCAGAGAGAGCTTACTCTCATAGCAACGCACCATATCATTTCAACGTTATTGTACCTCTGACTGCCAAAATCACATAGATCCTTATTCTCGTTATAATAAGATTTTTGTTGGGTTTTTGGTCACTGTCAAGTCTACCGCCGTAAGTATATCGCCGTAAGAATTATTCCCGTTACAATAAATTTGTTAACTGTGATCTAATTGTACCTTCACCCTGCTTGTACCTGTAATATACTAACCTCGTTAAAGTTATCAATTGATTAGTAATTTGTAGTCTGTCCCTGTCAGTAAAAATGCATTTTAGATGTTGCTATTAGTTACTTATTTATAGAAAATCCCAGCTCCCACTTGATACTAAGAATTATTTCGAATCCACGATATAATAACTCTGCAAAACTGCGTTCTTAAAGCAAACTACTTTTACTCTGGCCTTTTAATATATTTCAATTTGTTTATTTTTCATTTCGTATTCAGTCCATTCTTCTTTGGAAGGCAGTTACGGCCATCAGTCTATTTACATTTAAGCGGAAATTGAGTTATTTTCAACAATTAGGGTAGATTCATCTCAACACTTCTCTCCCTTATTTTAGCATTGTATACCTATATTATAAGAATATTGGTATATTATGGTAATAGTATGTATGCGCACATAGCCTATTTATGTATTTCTTTAACTAGTTTCAAGAGTTTTTAAACTTTGTTTTCTTTTTATCCAAAGCGCTTATATTAAAATCTCTTCACCACCCATGGTTGACAGACAATATAGGCTGTAGTTGAATTCTCTGCTCTTAACGTTCATTTTAAATACCACAGCAACAAAAAGAGAAATGATAAATGAGATTAACTGTACGAGTGCTTGCGTGCGTGTTGGTGTGTGTGTGTGTGTCACTCGTTGCAAAGGTCCCTCTGTATCTCTGCGAGTCCCATCTCCCCGTGCGACCATTTGTGCAATGGTTGCACGCACTCTTCAGTGGCATGCGTGAAACATTACGGAGCCAACTCGGTTCTGTCTATTCGGATGACGGCCGCCCATAGTACGCCGCCCGCAGGCAGCTTAGCACCCTTCTAGGGAGCCCGATGCGTTTTCTTCCAGTTTACCTGTTCTTCTGAATTCAAAGTAAATACTATTGTTCATTTAAGTATCTATGTAATATTTACATAGTGTACATCTAACAAGAATATCGAAAGTACCTTATTTAATATGTCATTTTATTACAATTGTTACACGATACAGACGTCATTATCAGTAGAATTAGACTCGTTAGGTTGGTTCCTGAGTACAAATACAAATATGCGTGAGTAACAATATTCTGACGATTGTTATCAATCAATCAAATTGATTCGTCACCACAGATGTTCATAGAAGTGACCTAAATTGAGGCACCAAGGTTACATAAAAGATAACAAATCTTGATTGGAAACATATACCTACAACTAAATTATTTGCTATGCACTATTGCAAAGCGATAAGTCATCTTATGACTACAAATTAGTATTATTTAGCCATAGTTTGAGTAGTTCGTTTCAAGAATTCCTATACAAAAATACTTAGGTAATTCAAAACAACATATGATACACAACTTCATCTATGGCAAAGTACAATATCATAATCAATACATGCTACTACTGACTTCGACAACATCTCCAACATTCCGCACTTTCGGGTCGATGTTATTATTAAATTAGCTGTATGAAATATTGTTATATTCTATGGTATCATGGGAATTCATGCTTTTATCATAAACGCAAATACTAAATATAATTTATATGATGACGTCAGTGACGGCGGAGCGATAGGGCCATCGCCATCTTGGGTGGTGGTAAGGGTCCATTTCGTAGGTGAAGTTTTGAATTGAAGCACGAAGTGTAAATGTAAATGTACCCTCCAATCTTGGTAATAACAATTTAGGAAGAAAAACCGACAGTCTCGCCCTGGGAAGAGCCCCAGTCTTAATGCGAAGTGAGCGTTCGAGAATCCCCACTTTTCAAAACAACTTTGTCCACTTGTCGCTATTACAAAATAACGTCACAGCGTTTGCCTCATCACACTGCTGGACACAGGTCTCTTCTCATACAGAGAAGGATTGAGCGTAATCACCACGCTTGCTCAATGCGGGTTGGCGATTTCAGACTTAAAGTCCAGGTTTCCTCAAGTTGTTTTCCTTCACCTTCAGTCATTGGTGTCCAAGATATACTTAGAAAGTACATATAACTTTTAGAAACGTTACATTGGTACTTGCCTGACCTGGAATCGAACCCGCGCACTCATACTTGAGAGGCTGGTATTTTTAACCACTAGGCCACCGTTTGCCTCACTACTACATAAATCAAATTAGAAACTTTTATCAATTACTGACGGACTGTGTCAGGTTTCAGTCCGCTTGCCTGAAGATGTTCGTGCATGTGTATTATGTTAATTGTGCAGAACACGCACAATTAACATAATACACATGCACATGAAGCTACTATCAGATTTCTTTCTTAGATTTTCAACTTTATCTCTAAGGCATTAAGGGTCAAGGTTGATCGGAATAATAATAATATTTATTTACGTAGTTATGCAAAATAGATCCAACTTGCTTTTGAGAAAATAGAAGTTGAAGTAAAATTTTATTGATATAAGAAAATTACATGACAGTAGTTTGTTTTTGATTTCCTTTTAAACTATGGGTATTTTTTTGTACTATTTGCGGGTTGAATATTTTTTGCATACACTAAAGTTAATGTTTAGATGTCATTTATGACAGTAACTCAAAAAACAGTTTTTGTGGATCGGATCCATTTTGCATAATTACGTCCAATTATGTTCCGCTGCAAAGGAGACGGGCGAAAGTTCATACAAAGTTGGGCTTGAGTGTACAGCAACGATTATTGCATTAAATCATTTCAATATTATTACTATTTAAAAAATAAAAGTATATTTAGAATATCAGTATGGGAGAAAAAAGAAATGGGTTATTATTGGCTTTCACAAAACTAACCTCATTTGTTTTTTTATAAGTTTTCTTTCAAACTGTCAGCGCTCTTATGGTCTATTAAAATAATTATTCAGACTTAATGGTAGACTAGATTTTATCAGAATGTATTTTTATGGCATTAACACACCGTGTGGTTTCAAAAAAGGAGGATAAAAAAGAATCAGGAAAATCATTTGCAATCTATTATAGAAAAGAGTAAGCAGGAACAAAAATCACATTTCTCTTATATTGATTTATTAATCATCCAATTCATCATATACAATTAATGCTGGTAAAGGAGGAGGCGAAGCTCGTGAGGGAGCGGGGCTCTCAGCGCCCTCACGCCTCTAGCCGAAGCAGGAGACGCCCTGGTCGGGACGCTCAGGCTCGTTTCGACGACGAAGATCGATGCCTGGGTCAGGATTGCGGGTTGGCTGAAAGAAAAACCGTGGCCCTAGTGCACAGTTTTAGTCAGTAAAAGTCTGACACACCCTTCCGCTCTTCCCAGAGCGAGACAGCTCATTTAACGTTTACCCATCAAAAACATTTTTGTTTCAAAATGAATCAAAATCAAGTCATTTCTTCAAATTAGGCTGAGAATCAGCACTTTTTGAACGCCCGCCCTTCGAAACTTCCTAGTGCATACAAATCACAAGAATGAAGATCAGTATGATGATTACATAATCTAATGTTTTTTGAGATATAGAAATACAGATTTAACAACATTTTCCTGGTTGTGACGGGAACACTATTCCTTTTTTGACTTCGGCAACCTTCAATAAAACAGGGAGATTCTCAATTTCTGCCGCCCTAACATAGTTGTCCTGGGGGTAAACTGTTGAATACCCTGTGATGTAGCTTGTAACACGTTTTGAGGAGTACCTTGGCTTGTGACACAGCTACATCGATATTAGACTGCGAAGTTGATTCATCATGTTCACTTGTTACATCTACTGATGCTGGAGATCTTGATAGTCTAGTCAGATAATTTATGGGCATTTCTAACAGTTCTCATCCGGCAACTATATCATTTGAAAACTTGAGCTCTTGAAATCTGGAAAAATAATTTTGTCATGAGCCTTTTTCTAAAAAAAAGTAATACCTGACTATCTATGAGGAACAGTGCTGGAAAACGTATATATCTTCTAATCTACATATTCGTGAAATACAGGCTGCAATGTAATTTTTTGAGTTTTTTACATTGCCTAGCTATATTACACTAGCCTTTGTCCTAACTATATGACAGTAACCGTTGTTCCTTTTCCATATAATTTTCTATGAATTGATGAATTGATTGAATGTGACACTAATATACAAAAATGATTCTCTAAAGCTGACCGGTATTTCAAAGATTAGTGCAAAAAAATAAATAAATTGCGATCAAATAATTTTAAATTATCGTTCAAATTTAAATAATCGTGTCTCTTTGAAAAATGGATTTGCGTCGAGACCATTTTCGGGCTATGATTTTTTTACGATTTCAAATGTTGCCTGAAACCAGACGATTCACACAATAGACTTCAAATGGCTTTCATATATGGAGACCCTCCTAAGGCAACCGTGTATCGGTGATATATATGACTTTAAGCGTGGTCGGCTAACTTTGGTGGATGAAGAAAGGAAGTGGTCACTTGGTCCCTTTGACGGCTGTTACAGAAGAAAACGTGTTAGCAGTGAAAAGTTTGATCCAAGACTATAGACGAATTACATACCAAAGAATTCAGCATAAACTGTAGATTGGATCAATACATGCATCTTCGGTTGCGGAGGATATTTTCACGCTGGGTGCCGCACAAACACACCGATGCTCAGAAGCAGGCACAGATGGAATGGTGCCATGATATGATAGACAATTTTGAAGCAGGCTTGTCTCGGCATGTTTACGACGTCGTTACAGGTGATGAACCTTGGATTTATCAATACGATCCGGAAACAAAGCGCCAGTCGATGGTTTGGGTGTTTCAAAACGAATCATTCAGGAATTACATATTTGACATTCCTAATTTATACTTACTATTATTTTATAATTATTACTTAATACTATTTTTGCACGCCTAATTTAAGGTAGATAGTAAAGGATCATTGTATCTATTGAACATCTTCATTGTACCTACTATCTATGCAAATAAATTATTATTAATTTTTCAAACCGGACCAGTAGTTCCTGAGATTAGTGCGTTCAAACAAACAAACAAACAAACTCTTCAGATTTATATATTAGTATATATTAATCTTAGTAGTTAATTATTTACTTGAGTTTCTTTTTTATTATAAACTAGCGGCCGCCAGCAAATTCGTTCGCGTAGAGTTAATTATGCTCCACTCCTATTAGTCGCAGCATGATGTAAAATAGCCTAATGCCTTCCTAGATTAATGGGCTATCCAACACAAAAAGAATTTTTCAAACCGGACCAGTAGTTCCTGAGATTAGCGCGTTCGTTTTGATAAATAATCCTAACTCAATGTTCATACACCCAGTAGTACCGCAAAATATTATGAGAGTAATACAAATATTAAGACACAAAAGTAGCACTGGTGAGGATCGTATATCAAGAAAGATTGTAAAACTCGTATCAGGCGACATCGCTTTGCATTTGTGTCATATATTCAACTTTGTATCAGTACTGGAGTATTTCGGATAGTTTAAAAACAGTTTTAGTAAAACTACTTTACTTAAAGAAAAAAACAATATTGGCCAGTTTCTTATACATAAAAACTCTTTGTCGCTATATTTTCCGAGTGATCTGGTAACAGATAGCTGCGTAGTTGTATTTAGGTCCCTTTTATTAAGATTTCTATCACTGTATATTTTCTAAGTGGTTGTCTTTGTGAAATAAATTATGTACATCTTTTTAATAACGTTTCCGAAAATAGGAACCTTCCAATTAGGAGTCAATCTTTCAAGTCAAAGTCAAAACAATCTTCGACAAACTACCCGACGTAATAAAAAACCGGCCAAGTGCGTGTCGGACTCACGCACAATGGGGTTCCGTACCATTGATTTAAGAAATTAAAGGATTTAAGTTATTTGTATGAAAGATTACGTGGTAATAAGCGGTTAACGATTTACGAGGTATTAAAAAAAACTACTTACTAGATCTTGTTCAAAACAATTTTTGTTGGTAGTTTTTATAGTACTGTACATCATATGTTTTTTTTTTAGATTTTTTATTTTCTTATTTTAGAAGTTAGAGGGGGGGGGGGACCAACTTTTTTCCACTTTGGAAGCGTCTGTCACGCAAGCTATTCGGTTTAGAAGAAACATATTTTAAAAACCTCGATATCATTTTTGAAGACCTATCCCATAGATACCCCACACGTATGTGTTTGATGAAAAAAAAAAATGAGTTTCAGTTCTAAGTATGGGGAGCCCCCAATATTATATTTATTATTTTTTTATTTTTGCATCAAAATCTTAATGCGATTCACAGAATACATGTATCTACCAAGTTTCAACAGTACCTAAAGCTCTTTTAGTTTCGGAAAAAATGGCTGTGACATACGGACGGACAGACGGACAGATAGACATGACGAATCTATAAGGGTTCCGTTTTTTGCCATTTGTCTACGGAACCCTAAAAAAGGAGACATTTTTAGTATTCAAAAGAAATTGACAATAAATTCTACTAGTTAATATAATATAATATGTTTTGATTCAATTTAGAGAAGTTAAATTGATAATGTGACATCTCTGTATGTGATTTGTCTATCATTCATATTTAACTGTATTAACCATTGTACTGTTTTTAATTTCATTTTGACATGGTTAACTTACATTGATTTGATTTGTTATAGGTATCGACTGAGATGATCTATTATTTTCGAAGGTTTATTAATTTTAGCTTATGTTTATATGCCTTTTTCTCTTTTTTTGTTTGGGATAGGAGATCATCAAATGATTTCTCTCGCTCTGGTCAGACTTTTACTGACTAAAACCCACCCGTGTTCCTTCATTAGCCTGCAAGCCCGCGCCAACGGTTAATAGGAGATCGATGATGTCTCCCGAACAGGGCATCTCCTGCGGCGGCTAGTGGCGTGATGGCGCTGGTATTGCCGCTGCCTAACGCGCTCCGCCTGCTTCTTTGGTAGCATCACTGCTTCGCAGAAGGAGGTGACGGCCTACCATACACTCCCGCTCCGGACCATAACCTGGACCAGGAACGGACGCGCAAGATCGCCGCCGATCACCGCATCGAGGACACGGTGGTGCTCTACCCAAGCCGGGCAGACCTCCACTATTCCTCTACCGTGTCCTCAGGGCGATCCACATAATGGTTACAACTTAGAGGTTCCTCCCGTCTTATCCGGAACAGGACAACCTCCCGAAATAACCGTGTCCTGTGAGGACCTGCGTCAGGCAGAAGGTGAGGGCGCCGTGGCGTCTCTCTAGCCTCTCCTCAAATAGGGTATTTATCGGCGCTATTGTTAAACCCAACAATACGACCAACGATGCTGCGCCAGAGGGAGATTGATCTGGAGACGCACCACGACCAAAGTCCCGATACAACATTTGGCACATCGTACCCGGCACACATCGCAACACAAATGTTCAGAGCCGTCCTCCGTATGGCTTCACCAGACGTCATGCATCTCGTCTTGTTTCTAGAATACGCCAGTATCCTCATAATATTTTCCTTTACCATTTTAAGAGCAGTGGTGATGATAATATAATTCAAAGAAAGAAAAGACAGTCAGGCGCTTTACTGGGGTCACCATGTAGAAAGTAGCGAGTAATTGTTGATTGTTCGATGATACGTTTATTATTTGCCCTATAATTATTAAGTGCATTCCTTATATTAGAAACGCCGTGTTATTTAAAGATCGCTCTTAGCGATAAGATCGCCCATTGTAAAATCGTTATATTTATGTTCTGCAATTTATTTGGTGTACCTAATTTTAAGTGCATTGCGTCTTTTCCTTCCATTTCGTTATGAAAAGTGCGTTTTTGTACAATAATAAGATGCAATGATTGATTTAATTTTATGTTAGCTTTATGCTTAACAAACTAATAAAAAATAATTTCAAATGTAATTAAAGAGCTGTTCTAAAGGTAATAATTAAACAAGAACTTTATGTAATGACCGTAAGGCAGCATTCCTCTTTAAACTCACACTCAGAGTAAAAAATAAATATAATTGAATTGGACACTCATTGTGTTATGGTTACAATTAAGGAGTGTCTAAAACATCAAGAGGCGACTGATAGTATGTATCTGTTAGTAAGCTCACAATTTTCTCGTCCACTATTTAAGCGAAGACACTGCCTTCAGTCAGATACAGGATCAGTTCCTCTTAAACTGGGATCATTTTTTTTATATTGACTGTACTTTACCCTTCCTCGCTCACTATTTGTTATCTATTATTGTTCTCTTTCTAGTTTATGTGTCAAACTTTTATTTTTGTAATAAACATATATTATATTAATTAATAATAGTTTCTGATCACAAGGGTTGTTAAGGATAAACAAAACAAAAATAAATACCATATCAATTAATATGTCCAAGAACCGTTAAACTTATATGGATCAAAATGTTGGACCGCAAAAGAGGTGAATGAAAGGCCATGCATATAGCTGAGATTAGAATGCTAAAAGTTACTCTTTAGGCTACGCAGACTTTAATTAATGGACGGTAGGCTGATTCTAGGTAATCAAGAGTCATATATTTAAATTAGGCTGAGAAATCGCACTTTTCCAACATCAAAATTATAAAAGACAGCCTCTCAAAACGCCCGCACTTCTCTACTTCCTATTGCTTTCGCTGGGAAGAAAAGAAGCGCTCAAACTCCCCAAAAGCAAAGCAGCCTGTGTAGTTACAATATACTTTCTTGTAAACAACTAGTAAACAATCACACAAACATACCTAGGTATATAAAACAATTTATAAGACACATAACATTATAATACATTATTTGCTAGTCTAGGGCTAGGGCTATGCTAGGTGTTTCTCTACGTGATTGAATCAGGGATGAGGAGATCCGTAGAAAAACTAAAGTCGCCGACATAGCCCAGCGGATTGACTCTCTGAAGTGGCATTGGGCGGGGCACATAGCTCGTAGAGCCGATGGCCGATGGGGCAGAAAGGCTCTTGAATGGCGACCATGTACCGGCAAGCGCAGCGTCGGACGCCCACCGACTAGGTGGTCGGTTCATCTGACCAATATCGCAGGGAAGCGCTGGACACAGGCCGCGTCCAACCGTTCTTTTTTGAAAACCTTGGGGAAGGTCTATGTCCAGCAGTGGACTTCATGTGGCTGAGATGATGATGATGATGAAATTATTTGCCATGTGTTAGGTAGCTACGCTTATATATGAACAAGTGCATTAAAACTATAAAGACCACATCACCATCGACGCACAAACGAGTACCATGGATCCAGTACATGATTCTGAACCCCCCACAGGTGGAATTTTTCGTCGGTTTTTTCCTGATTTAAAAAAAATAATATGCAGTTTTTTTTTCACTTTAAATCGTTCATAATTGCTGTACTTTTATAACCCAATAAGATTTTAAAGTAAAAAATAATTAATTCGCTAATTACACAAAAAAGCGCAACACTCGAAAAACTATCCTATCAGCTGATTTAATAGAGTTCACATCAGGGACCAACGTCATACCCACAAACACGCGCGGCGGCACGCTTGCAACGTTCAAAGGCCGAACCGACACATTTTTTTAAACACTGCTATTTCTGTAACCGCTCATTAATGATATAAATGAATATCATAATCTTATTAGTGGCATGCCTCGTAGCCTTCTCGCGAAGTTTACGTTACGATGTCAAATACACCCTGTATATTCAAGCCAAAAGAAATCAAAATTAAAAACGCCTAAATAAAAGCGTGACAGCTTATATAATTCTGCATTTCTGAGTTCTGTTCACAAGTTGTCACATGAAGACAAATAAACTTGAATACCTACTACTTCTTTTATTTTATATTTGTATATTAATATTTAATAAATCTTTGTTCCAGGCTCTTCATTCCCATGTTCGCAATACTTAATATCGGGCTTCCCGTCTTCTTGCCGTGGTACGTTTGGAACGAAACACTGGTGAACAGCTTCATCATCAGCTTCGTCCTGAGGTTCACCATCACGCTGAACATCGCTTTCTGCGTCAACAGCTTCGCTCATCTGTGGGGAAACAAGCCTTACGACAAGTAAAATATTTATTCCATATAACATAAATTATTTAATACATTTCAAATTTGTGAGAATGAAGATTGATATATGGATGTTTGCTGCTCCGTCACGCAAATCTACTCAATGGATCTTGATGGAACTTCACAATCAAATAGCCTTTACATCAGAATGACACATAAGCAAATTTACCTACCGCGAGTTAAGTTACTTTCCGCATAAAAGCCTATACATACTTTGAAAGTAACATCTCAGCATTAATGCCGCTAGGAATATTAATTCCATTACTGTTTACGTTTTTTGTGACCATTGTCATGAAATCATATAGTCAAAACCATTTAGTAGAAACAAGTTGAAATCCTCTTGTAGTCGGCAAAATGATAGATCCCGCACTTTTTATACATTAATAAGGCTATATATGTGAGGCAGTGCAGCGATGCGGAAAGGGCGAGGGAGATCTAGACCACTCACTCGACCCGCAGCAGGCGGAGGGCGTCAGCAGAGGGCGGACGACGGCCTTTTCCTCCTAAGTGGATCCAGTAAGCGTAATGAGGGGCGACAGACTCGGGGATATCTGTCCAAACACCAGGACCCGAGGTGGCGGCGCATAGTGTTCCACTCTAGGGTCTGTGTGTATGTCCATAATGACATCTGTTGCCGGCGTCTCAGTCATCTTGAAGAACCTAACTATGCACTGCACCCTGACGCGCAGTTCGTCACTGTAGGCGACTTCAACTTCTGCCACTAAGACTAGCTTTTCCCATACCAGAGGACCGACACACATTGGGAGACGAGCGCGAAAATTTGTGCTATGAATGGCCTTTCCCATTTGGTAAGACAAGCGACTAGGGTGCCTGATGTAGTTCGTCATACCGCCAATTGCCTGGACCTTCTGCTGACCACTGATCCGGACAGATGTGTCGTTACAGTTTCCTCACAGTTAGGAACTTCAGATCACTCTCTGGTGAAGTCTTCTTTCTACCAGATTGCTATTCACACGGTGAGCGGTGAATGTGGCGATACAAGTCAGTAGATTGGGATGAAGTGCGCCACTTTTTTGCGTCTTATCCTAAGTAGCACGTCTGCTTCTCTTCTGAAAATCCGTCAAACTGTGCGGACGCTATATCTAGTGTGATACGTCAAGCTATGGAATATTTCATCCCCTACAGTGATGCGCCCGTCGGTGGCTCAGCTCGCCCATGTTTCAACGCCGATTATGTTTAAGCTGAACAACATAAGCACGCGGCAATTCTCACCTGGGTTGACGCTCTTGACGGCAGAGCTCCGGATCTGGAAAAGGCACTTAAGAAGGCTCGCTTCGACCGCACTACCCATAATGGCAACAAGATCTCTACTAGTAGCACTATCCAACGGAATTCCCTGAAATTGCAAAAAAAAAATTTCTCTTTAACAGGCATCTGAATCTTTTTAAATCTGAACCTAGTAACAAGAAACGTGTAGATCAAATCCAATCGAAGAAGCCGACAAAGACCGACCCGCCATTTGACACCATAAAGCTTGCCTGACTCACTAATAGTGCAGTCACACTGCCCTCAGCTCCTGTGATTCACTGTATAAACTCATAAAGCGTTACATTCGATACAAATACATGACTTCGTTAAGAGATCAAAATAAAATTTAATTATGCATCCGTCGTGTGACAAAAAATAATCAAAAAAAAAAATCTTTGGAGAGAAAAAAAAAGCACGACACTTTTTCATTCACAATTTCAAAGAATCGAGCAAAAACACTTGTGGTAAAGCGAAATATCAGAAATGAGTTTGAATTTATAGTAATAGAAGATCAGTATAAGTAGTACGCACACTTAGTAAAATGAATATCACCCTAAAACACCTGCGTATAGGAAGTAATGGATAGGCGCTTAGATCTTTTCTCTAAACGTCTAAGGCAAATTTATTTACTATCTTGATATAAATCCATTATGGATTTAATGGATTCCTGCCAATAATGACTTCGCACCTGACGGAATGGAATTGACAAATGATATCTAAACAGTTTCGTTTGTGATAAAACCTACTAGCATAACCGCACCTTTCGCGGTATTAAATAAACTGCTGAAGGAGCCGGCAACAACCCCCAAAGAGGTTAACAATGGAACCGCTTCAGTCAGGGTTCTAATTTTGATGACTGAGATGATGATTGACTGCAGCGCTGCGTGTCGCAGGTTCGATTCCCACACGGGATAAATATTTGTATGATCTAAAGTTAGTTATTCCGGGTTTGACTGTTTGTGTGGGTGTGTGACTTTATATGTTTGTAAACACATCCATAATACAGGAGAATTTCCTAGTGTGGGGCAACATTATGAAAAAAAAACACAATGATTCTATGTATATTTCGAAATCAGTGTAAATTCCTTACCTAATCACGATTCTCCCTGACATATTGAACGTAACCGCGAGAAAACACTCCAAATCGGAGGGGTTTTAACTCTGTACATACCAAGTTTGAGAACCATGCGTTGTTTTGTGGATTACGCGAGGAATAATAATTACCATACAGAAAAAGGGAGCTAACGAGCTATATTTGTCTAATGGCAAATAATTTGTCTCTTATATAAAACTAGCGACCCGCCCCGACTTCGCACAAGTTCAATGCTGATACTAAATACTCACGGTACAGAAAAACTGTGAACGTATGTATAAAAAACAAAGCGGCCCGCCGCCGCTCCTGTCGCCCCGGCTGACGCTCCTGCCCGCATTTTAAAATCTGTAGTATCTTCGAAAATATTCATTTAAATCATTAACAATTAATTTAATCAACAATTTATTTAAGGTGTTCCAATTGGATAAGGATTAATGCTGTATTGGTTAAAATCGCTTTGAAAATTATTCGGTACTAGCTGCGCGCCGCGATTTCACCGGCGTAATGTTCAATATGTTTTTTTTTATATGCTCCGCTCCTATTGGACGCAACGTGATGTTATATAGCCCAAAGCCTTCCTGGATTAAGGGGTTATCTATCCAACGCAACAATATTTTTTCAAACGGACCCAGTAGTTCCTGAGATCATCGCGTTCAAACAAACAAACTCTTCAGCTTTATACACTATGTAACAAAAACCCTGTTGTTCCTTTCAGGGACATATAATTTTACCTACATGCACATCATTAATGAAGTCATAATTAGAAAACAGCAATCATTGTCTAGTCGAGGGGTCACAATCACAATACCTATTAAAACCGACAAATTCGAATTTTTTTTAGAATATCTGATTTTATTTTTAAATTGGCGGGAACGTTCTACTTATGTCTAGTTTCTTCATGCAGAATTGCGGAGCTAAGAAATCGGTTACAGATTATAAATATTAATAATTAAACATTTATTTTAATTATTTTTGTTCAACAATTTTTATAAATTACTTCCTTTATTACGTCCGTATTCTTAAAACGTAGGTTGGAACAACATGGTTTTTGTTACATATTCAAATCAAATCAAATCAAATCAAAGCATTTATTTCAAATAAACCAGTTACAGGCACTTTTGAATTGTCAGAAGTTCGGTCAGTCAGTAAGGTGAAGCTAGTCGCCCATTCCAAAAAGTAGGTACCTATGGAGAAGAACGGGCAAGAAACTCCATGGACACTCTTTTAAAATATCAAGCTATTGATACAAATATTTGATTACATCATTCATTTTGAAATCAATCGTGTGAGAACGATGCAGAAATATATTGTACGCTGAGAGCGTCCATTATGAAAAAAAAAAACAACAATTCAGAAATTAAAATACGCCGTAGCAGCTAAGAGATGACCAGTCCCCTCTGACGGCGTCCGTTCACGAACATGACGTATGGATCAGCATCATTCAGCTCAACCATATTGAAGGGAACCTAATGACCCAACACACACGCCACCATCAGCGAGACATTTGAGTGAGCATGACATACTCTCAACAGCCATAGCACTATCAAGTCAATAAACGACTAACCCAACAAATAGATGCTATACAGCAAATAGATCGTGCTCACACGTGTTCCATGCAATTATACAATACTAAGAAATTGAATCTACACAATGCAAAGACAGTTTTGTCCAAGGTTCAGCAGCTCCAACAACGGTGTTCCCGAATGCTAAGTTTAGCTCCTGTGCAGCTGCACCAGTGCCGAATACCAGCGATGCAATTCCGTAACGTACAATATGCCTGGCTACATAGTGTATACTGGCTTTGAGTTAAGAAAAAACAAACAATTGCAAATTTAAACTACGAGAGGAAAAATCAAAGAACAATCAGTGTAAGCATAGAAATCGGACGCAGCTCAAGCCCAAGCCTTTTTGTCGTCAATATAATCTTTAACACTATAAAATGCTTTCTGACACAACTTACGTTTAATGAAGCATTTGAATTTATTCAGGCTCAGATCTTGAACCACCTCTGGAAGTCTATTGTAAAAATGTATACATTGGCATCTAAAAGAGCCACCTATTTTCTTGAGCCTTGTTGTAGGTACAATAAATTTGTGCTTGTTTCTAGTATTTATACTATGGACATCACTGTATTTTTTATACAATTTTATATTTTTATGAGCATACAAAAGATTTTCATAAATATATTGAGACGGCACGGTCAGTACATTAATTTCTTTAAATTTTTCTCTGAGAGAGTGTCTTGGACTTAATTTATAAATTGCACGAACAGCTCGTTTCTGCAAAACAAATATTGTCTGAATATCAGTGGCATTTCCCCACAACAGAATGCCGTACGACATTACGCTATGGAAATAGCCAAAGTACACTAAACGGGCCGTCTCAATATCAGTCAAATTACGAATTGTTCTAACTGCGTATGCAGCAGAACTTAGTTTTTTTGTCAATTTTTCTATATGGGGACCCCATTGAAGCTTAGCATCCAGAGTTATACCCAAGAACACTGTGCTGTCTTCAGATTCCAATTCTTCGCCCCTTATCAACACTTTAGTTTTCACCTGCCTAACGTGAGGTAGAGTAAACTTAATGCATTTGGTTTTTTTCTCGTTTAAAAGTAAGTTATTAACATTAAACCAGTGGACTACTTTGGAGATCGCGTTATTTACATCATCAGTGACCTGCTGCTGACGTTTAAGTTTAAATAAAAGTGAAGTGTCATCTGCAAACAACACTATATCGTGATTATCCTTTATGAGGTACGGCAGGTCATTAATGTAAACAAGAAACAAAAAGGGACCAAGAATTGACCCCTGTGGGACTCCCATTGTTACTAAAGATCCGGATGATCTTTTTCCATTAACGTCAACGCTTTGAATCCTACCACTCAAGTAGGATGTAATAAGATCCAATGCAGAGTTCCTGATCCCGTAGTGGCGGAGTTTCCTGATTAACGTCTCGTGAAGAACGCAATCGAATGCCTTGGACAAATCACAAAAAATGCCCAAGGCATCGCATTTATCCTCCCATGCATTGTAGATATGATATAGAAGTTCAACACCGGCATCAGTAGTTGAACGACCCCTTGTAAAACCGAACTGTTTGCTATGTAATAATTTATGTTTATTAAAAAAACTTAGCATTTGGTTTAAAATTAATTTCTCAAAAATTTTACTAAAGGTAGGTAGTACAGAAATAGGTCTATAATTTGTGGGGTCTGATGTACTGCCTGATTTAAACAAAGGTATTATCTTACTATTTTTCATGAGATCAGGAAACTCTCCACAGTCAATACAAGTATTAAAGATAACCGCTAGAGTGGGTGCCACAATATCAATAATAGACTTCGCAACTTCCACCGAATGACCCCATAGGTCAGCAGTCTTTTTTATATTGAGAGTGTGAAAGATTTTAATTATATCTTTACTGGTAACATATTCAAAGTGAAATTCCGAATTACAAACATTGACATTTTCTTTAAGCAAAGACTCAGCAACAGAAGGTGATGAGTTTAGGGATTTAGTAGTTAAAACAGGAATATCCGAAAAGAAATTTTCAAACACCTCAGCGACTTGCAAGTCTGATTTTATTATGTTGCCATTAACAGTCAGGCTATAGTCAGTATTTCTATCACTGGACCTTCCCGTTTCACTATTAATAATTTTCCAAGTCGTTTTAATTACATTACTACTGTTTTTTATCTTTGAACTCAAGTAACGTGACTTGGCCATATAGCAAACTTGTTTAAATAATTTTGAGTATTTTCTAACATACAAATTAAATTCAACAGTGTTAATATAAGTCCTCTCATTGTACAGTTCATAAAGCCGAGTTCTACTTTTATGAATACCTATGGTAGCCCAATCAGAGAAAGATGCATTACTATTAATAGAGATAGTCTTGGGAACAAAGGTGGAATCAAATTGCTTACAATATATATTAAAAAAATTATCATAGAGATGATTAGGATCAGCATTAACATAGCTGGATAAGACTGACACTTTATTGATGAGATTAAATCTAAAAACCTCCAAGCGGCTTTCAGTTTTGGGGTTAACAGTGATATCCTTTTTGGCCACTTTTTTACTATTGTTTGGAATAGTAATCCTTTGTCCGCAGTGATCAGAATCAAATAAATTTACAACTTCTTTGCGGCTTGGTATTATGTTAGTAAAAATATTATCTAGGCATGTGGCACAAGTAGGTGTTATTCTTGTGGGCTCCAAAAATAGGTTTACAAGATTGTAGGACTGAAATAGACTTATAATTTTATTACAATAACCTGAGTTCTCTAATAAATTAACATTAAAATCACCGCAAACGATAATGGCTTTGTTCGAAACACAAATCTTGTGTAAAACTTCATCCATTACCTTTTCAAAGCAGTCATACAATCCTGAAGGGGGTCTGTACACACTTAATACAACGAAGCCCTCCAACTCTATACAGGCAATTTCAGCTGTTCGTTCAACAGACAGGCTCACAATGTCTTTACGATTTTTAAATTTGAGCAGGTTACTAACTAATATTAATGAGCCACCATGTATAGCATTTATTCTGCTAAACGAACTACCAACCTGGTGATTCTTAAAATTGAACAAGAACTGGTGACTTTTTAGCCAATGTTCGGTTATGCAAAGAATATCAATACCATAATGGTTCATCAATAAATCTACCTCTAAATCTTTGTTCATAAATCCTTGAATATTTTGATGCACCAAATTAATATTATTTATTGACCCTAAATTTCCTCCCGAGTTGCCTTTGCAATCCTGTATATTATTATAGCTAGAGGTTGGCTCTATTGTCTTAATTTCTAATTTAAATTATTAATAATGTCAACTGGGACCAAATTATTGGCAGAATTAATTAAAATGTCATTGCATTGCTCAAAAGAAGCAATTTGTTTAGCCAAATTCTTGGCTGTAATAGAAAAAAAATATGATAGCGACACAGCTATCTGTCTTTTATAATAATTAGAAAGATAATACATAACATTGTTATGTCTATCTCTTGTCAAATACAAATTATTCTTAAAATAATTATTTATGTCAATATTGTATATTAGTATAGATAATGTGTTTAATGTAGGGCCTAGCCTGCTTGAAAGTCGCGGCCGATACCACTAAACGACATTATAGGCTTACAAGGGCGACTTACAAGTCAGGTACGACCTGACTTGTAAGTCGCGGCCGAAACCCATCAGGCGCTTTACTTTGTGTTCATCACTACTGCTCTAAGTAAATTTTACGCTACACTTCACCACCTGTTTTATTATATACCGCCTACAACAACAATATTTTTTCAAACCGTAAAGACTGCGAAACTGCATAATCTTAAAATAATAATAAGCCTTTCCACACTTAACATGTCGCATCTGTGACTCCTAAGATACAGGCAAATATCTAGGTTAATAGTCACCATGGAATCTAGTCTTTGAATTGGAAAGGAATTTGTTTTGTGTACCTAATAATACATATTTTTATTTAAAAAAATAATAAGTAATGATATATATACGAGTACAGTATGTTAAGAAAACCCTGTCCGACCCGTGAAGGTGTTGTTAGGTATCGATAACTGATTCTTCTAATGGATACAAAACCGGGCTAAACTTAAAAAAAATCCCCCTAAAAAATAAATATTATTTCGCAAAAAGAGGTAACTTAATAAATCTGCGTTAAGCACCCTTCCACGGGCGGTGGGCGGCAGGGCACGCGGCACGTGGTCGCACCGCTATTCGCTCATAATAATACCGGTGTTGTCACTTTTTTGAAAAGTACCAAATTTCGGGGAAGTTGGAATTAATTCGCGGGAAAAAAGTTTATTTCAAAATTCATTTGTATTGGTACTATGGTTATGTTGATTGGTATATTTGGTCATGTGTTTACCTAACCTTTATTATCCTTATGGGTCGGACAGGGTTTTTTTAACATACTGTATAAGTATTTATTTAACAAAAAAATATAGCATTTCAATCGTTGGTAAATGTATTAACCGAGTTCCAATTTAAGACTTTAACACATTAGTATAAACTGTTTATTTTTTTTTATCTACATATTTTTGTTGTAAGTGGCGGATTAATGGTAGGAAACTTTCCGATTAGGAAAATCATAATTGAGTGTATCTACTATATCAGTCTAATTTAAGGTTATAGGGTCCCAATGAAGATAAAGGGGCTCATGGATAAGTAATATAAGCCACCACGAAGGTCGATGGATCAGGTTAAAGCTGCGCTTGCCACAATCTTTGACAGTTGTATTGTCTAGCCTTGGCCTTAGCAAAGCAATCGTCGAATTAAGTTTTAATAAGAGAGAAATAGACTCTTCAGTACGTACTTGGACAATATTGTCTTTTATTTCAATTGGTATGTAGGTTCAACTTCAGAGTACCACGTAGACCACCTCGTAAACACCCATAACACCCTTAACTCCACCTCATCACCATACAGTGGTGCTAATACACTCAATATCGACACTTGTCAGACGTCATTAGTGTGTTAGTTCTGTTGAGAATCCAGTCTGGTTAGTATATAAGCAATTACATTAATAAAATTACAAAGAGCACTTAGCATGTGGTTTTTGCCTGTAATTGGTTGTGCAGTTAGATTTAAGTCAAAAATTTGTATGTATTTGTAATGTGTGAAATATCTGTAGCAACTGTAAGTACATAGATCGAAAGTATAATTGAATTAATTAAACTTCGGATCTTATTTTAACCTTCACACCATTTTGAAATTTTGACAACACACAGATGTTAGTTTGTTTACTTCGAAAAATTCAATGAATTCACTTTCCAGTTGTGTGGGTACGAACATTTACTTGAGGGTCGACGTGAATTTCTTCTTTCATTGCTCCCCATATTTATCTGCTGGGAAAAGGCCGTCTCTCATTTCCACACTAGTCTATCCTCTGCAATACCTGTCGGTACGATTCAAGTTCATCCCACCGTCTTCGGTTATATAAATTATAGTTAATTATTTTTCCCAGGTTCGTAAAGTCAGTGGAGAACAGCCTGGTGAGCCTGGCAGCTTTGGGCGAGGGTTGGCACAACTACCATCACGTGTTCCCTTGGGACTATAGGACTTCGGAGCTGGGCAAGATAAACGTGTCCACCGGTTTCATCAACCTGTTCGAAAAGATTGGATGGGCTTATGACTGTAAGTTTTTTTATTAATCGTTTGGTATTTTTATTCTTAGGTAAAACTCACTGGTCCGAAACGAGGTGCAAAAAACCAAACGGAATAAAAGCTTCCTTCCTTGATTCTCGATTTTGAGGAAGCGTAAGATAGTCTAACAGCCTTCAAACGCGGGAAATTCCTTGCCCTATGCGTTACGCTTTTTTATAACCTATCTACTATATATTATTCTTTCCCTGCACATATACTTTTTTTAAATTATAAACTAGTGCTTGACTGCATTCCCGCCTGATGGTAAGCAGTGATGCAATCGTTGATGGTAAAGCGCCCCAGTTTATTAAGAGCCTAATCACTAAAAAAGAAACTGAGTGAATAGAAAATAAGACGGTAGTTACGCGAGGTGATGCAACATTAAACCCAAAAACACGACCAACGATGCTGCGCCAGAGGGAGTTAGATCTGGAGTCACTCCACGACCAGACTTCCGGCACAACAATATTTGATGCATCATACCCGGGACACATCGTAACACAACTGTTCAGACCCGTTCTCCATACGGCATCACCAGACATTATGCCGGAACACGACGAAACGCTTGGCGGCTAGACTTTGTCTGGTGGGTGGTAACTTCTGTCTACAGCCGATGAAATTAAAATAATCGTATGTAAATAATTGCAATTGTTTACCGCTGCATTGGAGGATGTCTTCAAGGTTCTGGACTGGAAAGGACTGGGCATCAACATCAATGGCGAGTACATGACACACCTTCGGTTTGCTGATGATATCGTAGTCATGGCTGAGACCGCGGAGGACCTGAGTACAATGCTCGAAGACCTCAGCAGAGCCTCCGAGCGAGTCGGTCTTAAAATGAACATGGGCAAGACGAAAGTCATGTCTAATGCCCATGTTGTACCGACTCCTATAAAGATTGGAGACTCTGTTCTCGAAGTTGTTGACAGTTACGTGTACCTGGAACAAAATATCCAGTTAGGAAGGTCCAACTTCGAGAAAGAGGTCAATCGTCGAATCCAACTCGGCTGGGCTGCTTTCGGGAAGCTACGAAGAATCTTCTCGTCCGAAATACCGCAGTGTCTCAAGACAAAAGTCTTCGACCAGTGTGTGTTGCCAGTGATGACATATGGAATTGAGACGTGGTCGCTAACAATGGGCCTTATAAGAAGGCTCAAAGTCACTCAAAGGGCAATGGAGAGGGCTATGCTTGGGATTTCACTGCGCGATCGAATCAGGAATGAGGAGATCCGCAGAAGAACGAGAGTAACCGACATAGCCCGAAGAATTGCAACACTAAAGTGGCAGTGGGCTGGACACATTGCCCGTAGGACCGATGCCCGATGGGGCCGACGGGTTCTCGAGTGGCGACCACGCACCGGAAGACGTAGCGTGGGTAGGCCCCCGACAAGGTGGACCGACGACCTGGTGAAGGTCGCGGGAAACCGCTGGATGCGGGAGGCGCAGAACCGGTCGTCGTGGAGAACCTTGGGGGAGGCCTATGTCCAGCAGTGGACGTCTTTCGGCTGAAATGATGATGATGATGATGATGTAAATAATAACAATATCAAATCGGCGGTATACGCGCAGAGCAAGGATAATATATATTGTGTTTGTAAAAAGGGTACCTAACCTGTAAGTAATAAAATAAAAAGTATATTTTTTAAAAACGGATGTCAAGTAACATTTTATACCCTACTTTTTTTAGCCGTTACTCTGCAACTACAGAGTTCTGCCTACAATCTTTCCTTCTTCCTTCCTTACTCCTCAATCAATCCTCAATATTTCCTAGACAGCTCTGAACAGAGAAAGAGGTGGAAAGATTGAAAGGAATAGAACTTCTGGTGAGAAAGTTCCAGACTTGCGTTGGACTGGTGGTGATGGTGGTCGCTATCTCTTTCTGAGCCTGCCGCGATACTAATGGAATAATTTTATTTAACTAAGGTTAAAATTGGATTGGTCTCCACCAGACGGCGAGCTATGAGTTACGACCTAGTACTGTCGCATCACAATCACAATATTCAATGACAATAACAAATATGTTAACTTTCAATTGCAATGTTTTCGTGTTAAAACGAAGACCAAGTTGTAATATGACATATTATACAAACTTATATATTGTAAAATACTATGCTTGTAACAACATAAGCTTTAGTTCAAGAATAAGGAGTAAGTAAATCGCATTTCCATAAACCGTGTTTGGATTCTTTTGGTCGCGTGGGTAAAGAAACCAAAGAGTGCGCAAGTTACAAACTATTATTTAATAAAAATAAACTTTCAGCTTAACAGTTTTGAATTTTAATTATATTTAGGCATTGGTTATTTAGGAACATTTCTTTTATTATTAAATTCAATCACATATAATAGATTTATTAATAAATCACATTTTGGGGTACGTGTATCATGCGCACTCTTAAGGTACCTTGTAGCTAAGGGAACGCACAAGGGATGCTCTATACAATATGTAAACAAAACCCAGTCCGATCCGTGAAGGTATTGTTAGGTATCGATAACTGATTCTACTAATGGATACAAAACCGGGCTAAACTTGAAAAAAAAAACCCCTAAAATAATAAATATTATTTCGCAAAAAAGGTAACTTAATACATGTGCGGTAGGCAACCCTTCCGCGGGCGACGGGGGGCAGGGCACGCGGCATGTGGTTGCATCGCTTTATAATAATACCTTCAAAAAGGTGTTGCCACTTTTTTTTTTTAAATACCAAATTTCGGGGGGGTTGGAATTAATTCGCGGAAAAAAAAGAATATTTCAAAATTCATTAGTATTCTTACTATGATCATTACATAAAATTTTATATTATATTTGGTCAAGTGTTTACCTAACCTTTATTATCGTTAGGGGTCGGACAGGGTTTTCTTTACATATTGTACAAGCTAAGAGTGCGCATGAACCCGATTATGACGACGTTCTTCAGCCTTGGCAAATATCGCACTTAAAGACTCCAAATCCTAAGTAATCTGTACATTCTTCATACAACCAAGCTTCGCGTCTGCTGCACTGAATCCATCTACCCTACTACAAATTACCTACATTTATACTACAAATTACCTCTTGAAATATTGGAAAAGCATTAGGTAATGTAAAAATACTTATTGTTTCAGTGAAAGCCGCAACAAACGAAATGGTATCAAAGAGAGCTAGACGAAGTGGTGACGGCACCTTCGGCGAATCTGAAGAGCCCTATCCTACATCAGAACATTGTCATTCCGAGTGAAAACCTACATTCATCGGATCAGGGAACATGTATAATTGTTTTCCTTGTGAACGTGCAATGGAGACAATTCACGTATTGTGTTACTTCTTATATGTATAATTGCTACTTGAAGTTCCTGTGTACGTGAAAACGCCTTTTCGCTTGGTGACCAGATATTGCAATCGCTTATATTGCGAGCTACTTTTCTTGAAAAACAATTTATACTTAGTAAAACTAATTAAGCATTTTATCTATCTTATTACTACTAAACATTATTTTTAAAAAAGATTACTGAATAATCTAAAAAATACTAAATATTATTAACTAGCTGCGTCACGCGATTTCACCCGCGTAGATTTCGATTTGTTTTTTTTATATGCTCCGCTCCTATTGGTCGCAGCGTGATGTTATATAGCCTAAAGCCTTCCTAGATAAATGGGCTATCCAAGGCAAAAAATAATTTTACAAATCGGACCAGTAGTTTCTGAGATTAGCGCGAACAACCAAACTCCTCAGCTTTATATACTCGTATTAGTATAGATTTTTTTACTTTGGTGAATGAACTCTGGTAAAGATGTCCGCTCTATTACGTTCGCCCTTGGAACGCATGACTCGGACTGAGCTCGCGTTAGGGTGTTTAAAACTATGCACGTAATGCATCATAATAATGCATATTATTTTCGTTTTTAAATTATTCAAAAATCTTTTTTTTCCTGTAGTAGTAATCATTGGATTGATGAAGGGGGCTGCCTTTGTAAGACGCCTTTCATGGTGTATAATAGGGTATTTGACTAAAAAAAAAATAATTAGTCCGTCAGTCAGATTTCCAAAAAATATTACACACGTATTTATTCTTTTTTCATATAAACAAAAAATGAAGACGACACAGTGCGTTGACAACTCGTGTGACGTCACTGCACGCTACATTTTTTAACGAGCAGTGACGTCACCAGCCACCACTCCTGATCTTTGATGGATTTTATAGTTATTTGTCAATTTTTATTGTTTTGACAAAACAAAAAATACGTGTCTAGTATTTTTTGGAAATCTGACTGACGGACTAATTAGTTTTTTTTTAGTCAAATACCTTATTACTTAAATTATTAAAACTGCAGTGAAGTTTATTTTTTAAACTCCTAAGTACCTACATAGACTTCAAGTAATCATGTTTTTTTGTTATCATTGTTGCAAAATAATATATTTTATTATATGCTAACTTTTTGTTGAAAACCCGAATCACCAGTTTCCCTTGGTTTTTGAATATTTGTTAATATTGGCAATGTATCATCTTCTATCTTACGTTTTTATTACCTTGTAATTACGTTTATTATTATTCTACGTCCTATTATTATGCTACCTACTTCCATTAAATGTTTGGTCGTACATGCATGCTATAATGCTATTGTAGACAAAAATTTCCATCTTTTCATATGTGTTCATTTTACTGAAATGTGTGACATTAATGTCGTCACTTTAAAATTTATAAAAGCGAACAATGGCGTCGATTCCTTTGTGCACAAACTAAGCTTATTTAAAGTTAGGTGCAACTTTTTCTTTCTTATTAATTACGAAAAGGATAGAAAATATTACTTTGGTCTTGTCAAATCCCATAGACAGTTGAGACGTGATTTAAAATATGGCGACCAAAAACGTCAATTTACGTCAGGCGCTAACTTATTAGTCGACACACGCCTGGAAAATGGCTTGCCCGAACTCAGATCTGCCCGTGAATCTATCTCCCAGAGGCAGTGGGATTAGCCGCACTGCAGGTTGGCATTGGTTTATATGTTTGAACCGTTGTGGGTTGAAACACTAGGGCCCTGGGTACGAGTGCACACTTACTATTTCGAGGTATCGCCAAGCGGTTGGACGATTTTTCACGTCATCAGAACATTACTGTATAAAGTGGCACTGCTGCCAGTCTTTTAGGCACATTTAATGTTCACAGCGCTGCAGATGATTTTGTGATGCCCTTTTGATTATTTCCCTTACATTTTACATACTTATACATATTATTATATTAAAACTTTTAAAATTATTTAATATTACTTATTGTTGTTGTTAGAAAATGCAGTTAACCTTATTTTAAACAAAAAACACAAAATCAGCCTATATTGTTCCCACTGTTGGGACTCAGGCCTCCTCTCATCCATATTTCACAGCGTAGAAAATATCCAGGCAGTTTATCGATAAATTAAAAGGAAATATATTTTTACTGTGTATGCAGTGGTGCTGATAATACAACAATAAATTAAAACACGGACAATGCTGGTTCATAGGCATAATCCAAATCCATAGAAAAAAACCTAGCATCATAAATTAAAAAAAAAATAACATTTCAAACAAACTAAATCGCATAAAATTTGAAAAGGAAATCCTTTAAAATAATGATTCACTGACCTCCGATCGGCAACAGCGTGGTCCTGTATCGACTTGCGTTTTTCGCACCATTATTATTAAAGTTTAGTACCGCTGCTGGATGCGGCGGCCATCAACCCTTAAGCGCTTCCTTATCAACATATACATCATGTAGAAAATGTGAAAAATTAAAAATAATTTCCTGTGACTGAACTAATGGATATATTTTTATTATTTTTTATGGGTAGACTGTGAATCTGTTGAGGTACACGATGTTTAATTTATTGTCGTGTTGTCATCACCACTTTGTATACAACATTTTTTTTTTGTTTATGCCCAACCCGTAACAAGTGTCCAATATTTTAAGTAAAGAAGCTATATACAAAATTTTAAAAAGATATAATGAAAAAGCACAAAGTTATGAGCTTGCATTCTACTTGGTTGTCCCAACAGCGGTGGGCGCGGTGCATTGACATCTGGCGTCATCTCAAAGCTGTGTACGCGCGCTGGCTATCCACGCTGCAACAATTTCTAAATGTATTTGGAAAAAAATATAACATAATGTAAAAAGATTGGAATCGATTCAGTTGCTTATTCTGAACAAACTATATTCAGGTTTCGTATAAACAAAAAATAACTATGTATAACGTAATTAAGGAGTTGTTAAATATGTAGCCATTTTCTTAATATACTGTGACTAATGACGTTCAGAGTGGAATATGTATATTTTTATAATAATATCGTATCATCAAGTAAAAAAAAAAATACGCTATAGTATGTTTTTGATTTATTTATGCCTGTTTGGTGTGCTTTTCTGGCTTTACTTTCCAACAGATTTTCATGATAATAATTATCCTGGCTTTCCGTAAATAAAATTTCTGGTAAATTTAAGAACGTTCACTGTCTGATCTCAGTCTCAATATATCAAAAATATTTCCAAATTTCTTACTTTTTATTTCTAAGTTTTTGACTTCGTACTTTTGTAATTACGAGAGATGGCCCGGATGATTTTAACAGAGCGGCAACTTCTTAATCAGAGATTACCTATTATGACATCTAGTTTAGGCGTTTGTCGGCCGTACTGAAAATGTTAACTTCAACGCCAATCAAATGAGAAGGCTCCCTTTCTTAATGCTCAATCACTAAGTGACAGAATAAGCATCAAATGCAATAGTGTGATTTTATTAAGGCATTCATTTAAAATGTTGCCTAGTCTTAGTGAAAACGGGCCTTATTTACCTTTTCTTGAAAAAATTGAAACACGACAGCAGGCGGAGATGTTTCAATGGTATTTTTTTGTTTGTATAAAAATGTGGTCGTATTTATAGAGTACCTATTATATATTTTTAAGAGATGTTATTTATATTCCATACTTATATTTATCTACCTATGAAATATACCTTTGAGAGTAAGAAGTTGTTTTTGTTATAACCAAAGAAACAGATAATAGAAATCATGTATTGTGATAAACTTTTAGATTGAACTAAGTCTGTCCAAATATGATGTCAATATAAAATAATACAAAGACGAGGGTCCAGTGACGGACACTTTGGATAGATCGGATATTAAAATTGTAGGAGTGTAATTTATTAAAATAGTCATGTCTTAGTGGTAGCGGCCGCAGCTTTCGATTTGTAGGTTCGATTCCAAGCAGGCACTTTGTATAAATTATTTCATCGCCAATTCTCTCAAAACAGTGAAGAAAATATTGTGGAGAAACTCGTCCTAGGACCCTAATTCAACGACATCTGACATCATGAACTGGACAAAGGTCATGTTTCTGATATCTATGATAAATGACTCTCCCGTCCCTCTCACCTGAAAGGGAGAAAAGGCCTGCAGTTCCCCAGCAGTAGGACCATTATAGGTTTATTAATTACTAGCGGCCGCCGGCGACTTCAATCGCGTGGATTTTGTTATTTGAACATTTTATTTTAACCCCAAAGTATACAGCATACATTTTAAATTTTTGTTATGCTCCGCTCCTATTGATCGTAACGTGATGTTATATAGTCTAAATTTTAGACTATATAACATCACGTTACGATTAGGAAGGCTTTAGACTCTAAAGCCTTCCTGGATAAATGGGCTATCCAACGCAAAAATAATTTTTCAAATCAGACCAGTAGTTCACTGTTGGACAAAGGCCTTTTTTTTTTGTTCGGGGTGGAAATCCTCATAGGATGTCCGCCGCCCTGGGGTGGACGACGGGGTCTGTCAGACTTTTACTGACTAAAACCACCCTGGTGTCTCTTCTATCACGAGCGCACGTGGGGCCGCGGGAGTCTAAATTCTTCGACGGCCCCACACCATCGTGCTGGCCCGGTCTGTCCGGGCCTCGTCTCCTGCACGGGGTAGTGGGGTGTTAAACTACCCCGTGCATCGCCTCAGAGGCGCGCGGCGACACTCGCGTGCGCCTCCACCTCGGGGTCCATCAATAGGGGGCGGGGACCTCCCCATTTCCCTCGCCCCTGGACCCATTCATGGGGGGCGGAAGAGGGCGTTATCCGCCCTTCCTCGGCGCCCGGTGCGTCTTCTGCGGCCCGGGAAGGGAGTTGATATCTCCCTCTCCCATTCCGCAGCTTCCTTCTGCGACATCACGTCTTCGCAGAAGGACACCACCGTGTCCCACGACTTTGGACAAAGGCCTCCGCCAAGCTCGCCAAGGGCGCTCCTTTCATTCCATTGGGAGGCATTGCCATAATCCCCATGCTTTGCAGACGGGTTGGCGATCGCAGTAATTTCTTATTCCACAGGAGAAGCGCTGATGCCCGTACAAATCATTTCATACGTTTTTAGGGTTCCGTAGCCAAATGGCAAAAAACGGAACCCTTATAGATTCGTCATGTCTGTCTATCCGTCTGTCCGTCCGTATGTCACGGTAATTTTTTCCGAAACTATAAGACCTACACTGTTGAAACTTGGTAAGTAGGTGCATTCTGTGAACCGTATTAAGATTTTGATGAAAAAAGAAAAATAAAAATAATAAATATTATAAAAAAAAAACTTAAAACTGAAAATATTTTTTTTTTTTTTTCATCAAACACATACGTGTGGGGTATCTATGGATAGGTCTTCAAATATGATATCGAGGTTTCTAAAATATTTTTTTCTAAACCTAATAGTTTGCGTGACAGACGCTTCCAAAGTGGAAACACCCCCCCCCCCCCCTCTAACTTCTAAAATAAGAAAATGAAAAATTTAAAAAACATATAATGTACTTTCCTATAAAAACTACCAACGAAAATTTTTTTTTAATACCTCGTAAATCGTAAACCGCTTATTACCGCGTAATCTTTCATACAAATAACTTAAATCCTTTAATTTCATAAATCATTGGTACGGAACACTTTGTGCGTGAGTCCGACACGCACTTGGTTGGTTTTTCTGACTTGAATTAAAAATCATAGTGTAGTAGTTTAGATTGGCAGTTAGACCAGATCAGGCTCCAAAGCTGAAATAGGTTCAGATGCGACTAGGATTAATGATGAGATGATAATGATGATAAGTATAGATTAGTATAGAATAGACTTCTCGAAGATCATGTCGCACCCACTCCAATTCTAGTTGGTTGCTCTGCACTCGAAGTTGTTGACGAGTATATATACCTGGGACAAACAGTCCAACTAGGTAGGTCCAACTTCGAGAAAGAGGTGTCTCGTCGAATCCAGCTCGGCTGGGCAGCGTTCGGGAGGCTACGATACATCTTCTCGTCGTCCAAGATACCACAGTGTCTCAAGACTAAAGTCTTTGACCAGTGTGTGTTGCCAGTGATGACTTACGGAACTGAAACGTGGTCGCTCACAATGGGCCTCATACGAAGGCTCAGAGTCACACAAAGGGCAATGGAAAGAGCTATGCTCGGAGTTTCTCAGCGTGATCGAATCAGAAATGAGGAGATCCGCAGAAGAACCAAAGTCACCGACATAGCTCTGCAAGTCGCTAAACTGAAGTGGCAGTGGGCAGGGCACATTGCTCGTAGAACCGATGGCCGATGGGGCAGTAAGGTTCTGGAGTGGCGGCCACGTACTGGAAGACGCAGAGTAGGGAGGCCCCCAACAAGGTGGACCGATGACCTGGTGAAGGTCGCGGGAAGCCGATGGATGCGGGCAGCACAAGACCGGTCAGCGTGGAAAGCCTTGGGGGAGGCCTTTGTCCAGCAGTGGACATCCATAGGCTGAAGAAGACTCCTCACCCCGCAATACTCTAAGTACACAAATTATCTTGCATCTCAAAAACAACAAAACGTATACCAAAAACTGTTTGGCTGTATATATTAACTTCTTTCGCGTTCCTTTTGTCAAATGTACAATGTTAGTTTAATTATGAAGCGAAATTACCATATAAATTTGGTGTACCTGCTTGCGAAACATGAATCTATTGTTCGGAATGAAACGTGCAATTACGTGGCTCTATTCTACGAAACACTTATGTTATACCTACAGTTTTGTCAAATTTAATTAAAACTGTTGGAAAACAAGAAGAACATAATAAAATTAAAAAAAAAAGTAAAAAATAAGAAAAAGTGTAATATAAAAAGAGATGACGGGTATATTATAAGAAGGAAAAGATGTGTGGAGATGATGCCATAGTAATGGCGTGTTATTAAAAGTTAGTATTATTTCGTACAAGCTTGTGTTTCAAAAAATTAATTCTCCCAACTTTATACGGCGACCCTCCCAGAGCGGTCTCATATTGAATGTCTACTCAGCTAAAAAATAATTATATTGAGCTCCCAGGAAAATAACACTCTTCAAACACACACATTACATAGCACAACTCCTTCGTTTCGTTTTAACTCTCTTCTTCTCAGTACTTGGAGTTTTTATAATGTACTTTTGTAATGTAGTACTTACTTTAATTGTGTTACTGAATAGTAACATATCCTCCCGTGGGTGTCGTATGAGCCGACTAAGGGAACTCTCATCAGGGAAGCGGGCATCAGCGCTTCTCCTGTGGAATAAGCTGCAAAGCGTGGGGATTATGGCAATGCCTCCCAATGGAATGCCGAATGAAAGGAGCGCGCTTGGCGAGTTTAGCGGAGGCCTTTGTCCAACAGTGGACGCTATAGGCTAAGACGAAGAAGAAGTACTTAAGAGCAATTTTATGGTTTTATTTTAAGGGCCTGGAGATATATCATAGAGGTCCTGAACCCAGTTTAGATTCCAGCTCTCACAAAGAAAATGCAATTTAATACTTTGAATGAAAATTCTGCGTTTTTGAGAGAAATGAAATTACTATAACAAAACTACTATTTTTTTTTTAATATAAATTATAAACTAGCGCTTGACCGCAATCCCGCCTGATGGTAAGCAGTGATGCGATCGTTGATGGTAAAGCGCGCTAGTTTTTTAAGAGTCTATTCACTCAGAAAAACTGAGCGACTAGGAAGGAAGACGGCAGTTGACCGAGGTGATGCAATGTTAAACCCAACAACACGACCAAGGATGCTGCGCCAAAGGGAGATTGATCTGAAGACCCTCCACGACCAAACTCCCAACACAACATTTGGCGCATTGTACCCGGCACACATCGCAACATAACTGCTCAGACCAATCCTCCGTACGATGATTACGACTAATTGATTTACCATGTTTTAACAACCTGAAAAATAAAGCACAAATCGATTATATGAGTCATATTTGTCGTCCTCCGTGGCGCAGCGGTCAACGCGCCTGCCTGCGACGTGGAGGCCCCGGGTTCGATCCCCGGCCAGGTCATGATGGAAAACGATCTTTTCCTGATTGGCCTGGATCTTGGATGTTTATCTGTTTATGTATCTATTATAAATATAGTATCGTTGAGTTAGTATCCCATAACACAAGTCTCGAGCTTACTTTGGGGCTAGCTCAATCTGTGTGATTTGTCCGTATATATTTATTTATTTTTCCGGTTCCGGGGCTTGTGACGCGAACACGCATATCGAGGCTCTCCGAAAATAAATTCTAAAACACAGTGTAACCAGTGTTAATCAAAGTATTGCATCATTAAAACTGCAAATTAAACATTAGTTGACATTACCGTGCAGTGATTTGAGTGTGGTCATCGTTAAAAGCAACAATATTTCTCTTCAAAATATTTCAACATCATAACCTCAAATTCTGACAAACGGTGATCATAGACTATAGAATACAGTACATCATTCGAAAGTGCGTACCAACCTAACCACAAAGTGACAGTGACAGCTCCCAGTGAAGTGCCAAACATCAACAAACCAGATACCTACTACCTACCTATATTAATCGACAAAAACAACAATAATAAGAATGGAAATAAACATGGAAATGCTACTTGAAAAACTGAATGAAAAGCTGGACCAGCAAACATTAACAATAACAACATTAGTAAAGACTAAGGTTATGGAGGCACTAGATGAAAAACTCAAACCAATACAAGAAGAAAATATTCAATTGCGAAATGAAGTAGCGTCCTTGCAACAAAAAATAAAATCAATGGAACAAGATAAAAGAAGACAAAATTTGGTGTTCTTCGGTTTGGAAGAGAAAGGAAAAACGGAGGCCGAACTTGTAGACTATGTAAAAGACATTATCATTGAAACTGGAACACACATAGAAAGTCACAAGATCAGCAATCTATACAGAATTGGCAAGCCAACTAATAAAAACCGTCCGGTGGTAGCGTGTATCACGTCCATGTGGAAAAAACATGCTATAATGAAAAGTAAAGCTAAAATACAGGCCGGTATTTATGTGAAGGAAGACTACCCGAAAGAAGTGATTGAGAAAAGAAGGCAACTGCAACAACAGCTAGAGGAAGAAAGAAAAAAGGGGAACTTTGCATATATAAAATATGATAGGTTGATAGTGAGAAAACCAAACGAAAACACTGGAGGAAAGAGGAAAAGGCAGAGATCAAGCCCCCAAAACCCCTCAGCACAAAAGAGAGTGGGTATTCCTGAAATCGACTCCCAAATTCAATCTGCAGATAGAACCACCCGCGCAGTCCTGAAACCAAATATACTCAGTTACGTTAGAAGAGATAGAGCTCAATCCTTGTCGGAGCTGCCAAAAAACTAACTTGCTCTGTGACCCGGAACCAAAACACAAATAATAACAACTCAACAATACCGTTTATAACAACTACTACTAAAAGCACCCCAAGACGGCTGGTCACCGTGGGGAAAGAAGACCATTACCCTCTAGAAAAAAGAAACCTAACAATTACGATTGCCACACTAAATACATGGACCCTCAGAACAGATGAGAGTTTACATGAACTAGAGAAAGCCCTAGAAGATATAAACTGGGACATATTGGGCATCAGCGAAGTGAGAAGGCTGGGAGAAAAAATTGAAGAACGGGATAAATACATATTATTCCACAAAGGTGAAATACCTGGTCACAGGGGTGTTGGATTTTTAATTAAAAATGAATTCAAACAACATATTCAAGAATTATATGGAGTTTCTGATCGTATATCAGTGCTAAACATCAAGCTACCTGGATATCATAAACCTTGGTCCATTATACAAGTTTATGCTCCAACGGAGGAAGACAGAAATGGAGAAACAAAATCTTTTTATGAAGAACTTACTCGAACACTATCGAAGTACTCACACAACTATATTGTTCTTATGGGTGACTTCAATGCCCAAATTGGAGAAAAACTAAACAAAGAAGAATTCTTTCTTGGTAATTACGGACAAGGCAAACGAAGTCCAAATGGAGAGCGACTTGCCGAACTACTATTGGAACATAATCTCATACTACTCAACAGTTTGTTCAAGAAAAATAAGAAGAAAAAATGGACCTGGTTATCTCCAGATGGGACATACAAAAACGAAATCGATTATATAATATCTAACCACCCAAAAGCATTCACAGACACAGCAGTTCTCTCAAAATTTAACTTTCATACAAATCATCGAATGGTCAGAAGCTCCTTACGACTAAAGGCGCCTAGAGCAGCCAGATGTAGGAATAGTATGGATACACACAAAACACAAGGAAACAAGTACAAAAATTCTCAATATGCCACTAAGTCTCTAACCAAATTAAAAGATGAACTACAAAGGGAGGATAAAAACACAGATGTCCTTGAGAAATACGACAAACTAGAAAGCCTACTAAATAACACAAATAAAGGTATGAAATCTGAAAATAAATATGAACTAACTGTTTACACAATTCAACTAATAGAGAAAAGAAAAAACCTGCTTTCAAGTCATACAAAGAAAGACAACCTTAAACAAATCTATACTCTAAGTAAAGAAATCAGGAAGAATATCAAGAAAGACAGGAAAAATAAGAGATTGCGGACTCTAGAAAAACATATACAAAAGACAGGAGGTGTTAAAAAGGCGCTGACGCAATTGAGAGAAACGAAAAAAGATTGGATACCAAGCTTAAGAAAAGAGAATACAATGCACACAAATAGAAAAAGCATAAATGGAACAGCAACATCATTTTACCAAAAATTGTTATCTGAAGCTGGCATGGATCAGGAACCAAAAGCCGATCAACAGCAGAGGTATACCAATGGAGTCCCTGAGCCCAAAATACTCCCAAGCGAAGTAGAAAGAGCCATAATCAGCCAAAAGATGGAAAAAGCACCAGGACCTGATAAAATCTCAAATGAACTTATCAGAGGTACACTGGAAGAACTCATACCAATACTTACCGCAATATTCAATGATATTCTGGAGACTGGCAAAATACCTGCACAATGGAAAACATCCCATATCATACTCATCTTCAAAAAAGGCCAAAAAGATGATATACGGAACTACAGACCGATTAGTCTTCTTTCTAACATATACAAGGTTTTCTCAAAGGTTATCCTTAACAGAATTAGTAAAAAGCTCGATGAAAATCAACCAAGAGAGCAAGCTGGATTCAGGAAAAAATTTTCCACTTTGGACCATATACACACAGTGAAACAAGTAGTAGAGAAATATAAGGAATACAACAAACCACTGTATATAGGATTCATCGATTACTTTAAAGCGTTTGACAGCGTGCACCACAAAGCCATCTGGGAAAGTCTAGAACAACAAGGTACACCCCAAACATTCATCAGAATAATAAAGAACATATACTCTAACAACACAGCAAGAGTTCAATTGGAAACCTTGGGAGAAGAGTTTTACATCCAGAGAGGCCTGAAACAAGGAGACCCCCTATCACCAAAACTATTTTCATCTGTCCTCGAGAGTATTTTCCGCAAACTAGAGTGGAATAAGTTCGGTCTAAATATCAATGGGGAAAAGTTAAATCATTTAAGGTTTGCAGATGATATTATCCTATTTGAAGAAAGCCCCCAACGCATCGAGGAAATGATAAATTTATTGAGAGAGGAAAGCAAGAAAGTAGGTCTACAGATGAACATGGAAAAAACAAAACTCCTCACTAACTCTGCACAGGCTCCTGTAAAAATAAAAGATCATCCACTGGAGTACGTGCAGGAATATATATACTTGGGCCAAGTGATTTCCCTCGAAGATCAAACTACTAAATAAGTAAACAGACGAATATCAAATGGATGGAAAAAATACTGGTCTTTGAGGGAGATCATGAAGTCAAACGAGCTGGGAACGTCAATTAAAAGAAGAACTTTTGATACATGCATACTCCCAGTCATGGAAACATGGGCTCTTACCACACTACACAGAGAAAAGCTGGAACGATGTCAGAGAGCTATGAAGAGAAGCATGACAGGAATAAAAAAACAAGAAAAAGTGAGAAGTAGTGTGATAAGAGAAAAAACCGGGTTAACAGATATCCTCAGCCGTATAGACCAAATGAAGTGGCGATGGACGGGACATATGATCAGAGACCGGCAAAATAAATGGACTCAAGCAGTCTCAGACTGGTACCCCAGGGATGGGAGACGAAATAGAGGACGTCAATACGTGAGATGGGCTGACGACTTAAAATTAACAGCAGGACACCACTGGAGAAGGGTCGCTAGAGACAGAGAGCAGTGGAAATTTCTAGAGGAGGCCTATGCCAAGAGGCACACTGAATTACTAGACATTCTCTGAATCAGAAACTGTATACAAACTAAACTGAACAGAAATTCAGAATAAAGGGCTTATTATTATTATTATTTATTTATTTATATATATTTATTTATTTATTTATATATGTATACCAAAATGTACCTGTGACAATCAAAGCACCAAAACAACTTTATACGAAGCTTATTGAAGAGCTAGAGCTTGCTGGTCGCTCTAATTAACTCAAGACAATGTTTGTGTTCTTTCTCCGGAATTAGCTTACTGACACGTTGTATGAGTGAGTTGAGTTATATGTGAGCTTTCAGGCCCTTTATACCTGGGGAGGTATAAAGGATCTGAAAGCTCACATATTTATCCATTGTAAAAAAGTAAATTATATGAACTATTAGGTATTCAGGTAATAAGGTTATACTTATTTACATTTCCATTTTAATGATATTTTATTTTTTCGTTGTGCTTTGCGGGTATTTTGGCGGGGCATATGGCAAATAATATCATTGTTGTTATATTTTCTTGTGTTCATCACTATACATAGTATTGTATAAAGTCATGTGTTTTTTTTTTAAATGAACAGACAGCTGTGCTGCTGGGGAGTTTGTTCCGCCACTTCTTCTTCCCAGCGAAAGCACTAGGAAGTGTCGATGGGTGGGCATTTTGTGAGACTGTCTTATGTAGTAATATTGACGTTCAAAAAGTGCTGATTCTCAGCCTAATTTGAAATAATGACTTTTGATTGATTGAATGATTGATAATCCCAATTATAAAACTTATTGTCGCCTTTTAAGCTTAACTTATTGTGCTATTTTAAACCAAACTTGTCGCATACCGAACTTATTCTCCCGCCTCTCTCGACCTCGTTCGACCCCCGAAAATAGGGATGTATCCAAGGTATGAAAATCAAATAAATAATTAGTCCGTCTTATAGATAACAGTACCGGGCGACCGAGCTTTGCTCGGTATTTTTTTTTTTTTTTTTTTTTTGTTAGGTACATTGCGTGTCTCTATATTTTCAAAACAAAAAATTCATAACGAGCGAATTTTTTAAATAATATTTTTTGACTAATGTTTTTAGATCATACCGACATAATAATAAAAAAATATTATTAACTGTTATTTAAATATAAAACTACGAGTCTCGTGTAATTTAGTTTAACATTTTATTATAACTAAGTACTTATAGTTTAACAATTAGTTACATCAGTTATATATTATCATCAATACATAGTTTAAGGTCTTAACCTAATACTTCCTTCCATACTAAATTGCGAGTATGTCGAGGGTTTTCATTAATAATAATCATTTCACGTTCTGACGCACGCTGCCGCATATCTTGCAGACGTCGCTCCCGTTGCTCATCATTTTCGGCGGCCACACGTTGTGCTGCACGCTCTCGTGAAACATCTAAATCATAAGACCTTTCTGTTCTTAAAATGTTAGGCAAGTTTTGCAAGCATCTTACTTTAGCAGCACGTGTGGGATGAGCGGAAACCTGGTGATTTTCATCAAGTTCTTCTTCAACTGGATCCTCACTGTGCGAAGTCTGACAAACACGTGTGGGACGAGCGAAAATCAAATTGTTTTCATGGAGGTTTTCTTCTGCTTCTTGAGATGAGTCACGGCCTCGTGGAGTTAAATTGTTCGTAAGCGTTTTTTTTTTTTAATGTTCTTTTTGGCATTTTCGTGTAAAAAAGACACATGATATTTTAAGAGCAATTTTCTGGGTCTAACCTCAAACCAAACATTGGCTTCGTGTACCATGAATGTAAACGTCATCTATATCAAATCAAAGTACTATATTAATTATCAGTTTAATTTAATTTTGTTTAAATTAATATAATTTAAATGTATTTTGTGTATGTGTTTTTATGAAAACAATGGACAATTGTCTGATGTAAATAAATTAATAATTATTATTATTATTATTCCTCTTTTATACATATACTTGTACATATTTGTTTTTTTTTAACTTTTTAAATTTATAAGTTAATCTGTAAAAATAGGTGAATAAATTACAATAGTTAAATAATAAACATTTAATCGAAAAAAAATAATTATAACAAAAAAGATGCCTAGCAAAGCTCGGTCACCCAGGTACACTTCATCATTATTAAATCATATTATATGGATGAATTTTATTTTGCCTACTTTGAGGAGGTGCAAGGTATCATAAGGTTAGCAATAATAATAATAATAATATTTCAGTTCGTGTTGTGGCAAGTCTGAAATGTTGACACTGTTGAGAAATTCTGTTGTAAATTCGACTGCTCCTTCAGGCTGATCTTTAAAATGAATGAGCTTCATTGTTTCGTCATCTACACTTTTGTGCTACCCTGGTACTTTGCACCTCCATAAAGTAGGCAAAATAAAAGTTCTTCCATGTATTATATATTTACAACAAAAAATATTGTTGTTTGTATATCATTTCTTTCACAATTGTTTCGACTTCTACACTTTTGTGCGACCCTGGTACCTTGCATCTCCACAAAATAGGCAAAACAAAATTTCTTCCATTGATTTAATAAAAAGAAAAAGAAAATTCGTTGACGCCGTTTCCAATTATATAAAATGTAATAAAAAGCATTAGACAACGCCATCATTCTTTTTTTTAAAACTCCAAAAAAAAAAGGAAAAAACACTATATCGTCAGGAATTTGAAGACATTTTCTAAAAATTAAACCTAGCTAGATCGACTTATCGTCCCCGAAGCCCCCTGCACACAAAATTTCATGAAAATCGTAGGGGCCGTTTCCGAGATTCCAATTATATATATATATACAAGAATTGCTCGTTTAAAGGTATAAGATAAAAAGTTAAGACTAGTATTTTTTATTTTGTCGAAATTACCAAAAACTACTGAGATATAGCGTATTAAAGTTACGGAGTGGAGGCTAATTAC